>JAUDYJ010000010.1:17500-1446250 GCA_030761175.1 Masticophis lateralis | reverse complement strand
GGAGGGTTTTTGGGGTGGGGTGGAGCAAAATCTCTGGATGCAGATGAACTCAGAGGAGGCCTCCGGAATAATAGCTTCGTGTTTTTCCCGAAGAAAAAGAGTTGCAAATGTTTTGCCAACCTTCCGGGGCTCTTGGTTGAGCCAGAAGCCAGGTTCCACCAAGAGATTCCCTGATTATGTAGCTAGTGGCAGTTTTTAAGTCATAAATTATAGGTCATAAGCCTCAAAGGGGTTACGCATTGTGTGAAGTTGTGGTTTTCTGGATAAGCCACAGTTGGTGGAGTTAACTTATCAGGCTCGGCCATAAATCACAGATCTCTAACTGTATCCTGGCAGAAGGCGATGGGCAGGTCCAGCCCCAGACTAGAGTAAAAGTGGTGACACCCCAGTTTAAGTAAATGGAGATATCAACCCCTGGACTTGATGGATAGCTTTTGGGGGCCTGGAGGGTCTCTCTATCCACCCCTTGGCCAACCTCTGGACCTTTGGCTGAATGTTTCTGCATCCCAAGTGTTTGTATGGCATTTCCTAGGCTTCCTTCATGGCCAATAGAGCAATAAACCTCTTTTCCAAAATCAAAGTAAGGTTGAACATTGTAAGTTACACCAAAGAGAGGTTTCCATGTTGGGCAGAGAAGATGGCAGAGGAGATGTTCTGCTCCACTTCCAATCAGCCCGTCCTCTTTCTTGAAATGGTCCTGTGCCCTGTCCTGCCCCTTGTGCCCCCCAAGGAAAACAAAACTCCCCCCACCAGAAGCGGAGAGAACCCCCATGCATTTTTCCAGACCTCAACCACTCTCCGAGACTTCAGGCATGTATATTTACTCTGCAAGAACAAAAGGCCCATAATCTATACAAAGCAGACAACAATGAGCGTGAATAAAGAGCTTGCCAGAGAAGAAAAGGCAATTTATTCTAATGCTACTAATTTCTGTTCCAGCACAATTAAAAAAGCTCTGATAATATTCAGAAACAATCGCTCGCTAACAAATCGTTTCTCTCACTGTAAATTCGTTAGGCTAATTTTTTCTTTCACGCCTTCACGCTCCTGGTTCTGATAAAGTTAACCCCCTCGGTCCTTCCCTAATTCTTCTCTTGCCCTCTTCCCTTCCCCTGGGATAGAGGGGCAGATAGAGGGAGCCAGAGGGCAGAGACCCCCACGGCCCCTGGACCAGCACCTCCGCAATGAAGGTGGCTCAATCTAGCAATAATTGCTAGCATAGCTGGCTCTGGAGTCTTCAGAACAAAGACGGTCTTGGTTGGGATTCTCAAGAAAAGCTTGAGAAGATCAATGTTCCATATCCTTGGAATTGTGGCCTCCTAAGGTTCTGATGTTGTCTACAGAACTGTGAAGGATTGAAAAATGTATTTCTATCTGATTATGAGTTCCAGTCCTTTAAGGTTCTAGATCAGGCATGTGAGCCTTCTCCTGAAGTATGAAACCTGGTCCATCATGAGCTCTATCTGGAGGCCTTCTTCAACAGCATCCTGGCCTTGGGATCATTGTGAAGCCCCATGTTGCTTCCTCATCTTGCCCTTGCAGCCCCAGTTACAAAGAGTAGGGGGTCAGTCTTCCTGGCTATATCAGAAGCAAAGACTCCGCAAAGAAACAGAACCTCTCAGTAGCCTTCACCGGCATGTATGTTTAGCAATAATTCTCCCTGTCTCTTGAGTAATATTTTTAATCAAGTCTTCTAGTGCCATGACCACAACTTGTGTGCCTCCATTCCCTTCTGACATGGATTTAGGCTGTAGCTCTAGGTCCTATATTTCGGCACTATTGTGCTGATGATACCCCATCAGTATAGGTATGATGCCAAGGTATAATGTAGGGGTCTTGCAATACTATCTCTAGATCAGGGGTGCCCAACCTTAGCAACTTTAAGCCCTGTGAACTTCAACTCCCAGAATTCCTCGGTCAGCCCTGCTGGGTTTTGAAAGAGGGGGGATGGGCACCTAACCTAACTCCGGTCTTTCCGTTGCTCCTGCAGGCGCCTTGGGTGAGATGGAAGAAGGAACTGGTGGCCTTCTGGAAGACGACTGCCTGTCCGAGAAGGAAGGAAGCGCTTCGGATCATGAAGGCTCCGTGGAAGGCGACTCTGCCGGCTCCCCATGTAGCGAGCGTGAGTGCCTTGGTTTGCTTGCCCACTGGGGGGGAGGGAGGGGGCGACAGTTTACCCATGCCCAGGAGCCCCCTTGAATACAGATAGTCCTCAGCTTACGACCACGATTGAGGCCAGAATTTTCATTGCTAAGTGAGACAGCTGTGAAGTGAGTTTGGTCCATTTTATGTCTGTTCCTGCAACAGTTGTTCAGTGAATCTGGCTTCCCCGTTGACTTTGCTTGTCAGAAGGCCGCAAAAGGGAATCGCGTCCAACGGTCATAAGTCCATGCCAGTTGCCAGGCCTCTGAATTTTGATCACATGACCCTGGGGATGCTGCAATGGTCATAAGGGTGAAAAGTGGCCATGAATCCCTTTTTTCAGTGCCGTTGTAACTTTGAACGGTCACTAAACGAACGAGAGCTGTAAGTCGAGGACTACCAAATTGCTCTTCTACATCCGTCACCTCCTCCTCCTCTCCCCCCCCCCCCAATATATTTTGAATGCATAAGATGTTCTTCCTGGAACGGGTCCGATAGAGAAGTCCAGGTGGGAGCCCCCGTTCTGACGAGAGCTTCCCGGTCACTTCTCCGGGTAGAGGAGCAGCCCTTGAGATCCTGAGTTTCCTGAACTATGATCTCTTTGCCAGGAGGTGGGGGGAGGGGGGAATGGCTGCCAACAGCGGCCAAGCATTGGCGGCACAGGAGTCTTGGACTCGCCAGTCCTTGGCTCTGGCTCAAATTACAATCAATACCTGCCCTTCTGTAATGAAGAGCTCGCCTTTTTTGTGGCTCCTCCTGGAAAGACGGCTGGACGAGCGCTGACCTCGTACTTTCCTCCCCCCCCCCCCCCCCTTTCTTTTCTTTCTCAAAATTTCCCTTTGCCAAAGGCAAAAACGAAAGAGGCGCTTTTCCTCTCCTGTGGGCAGAAGAGACCTTCGGCTGTCGGTGGGACTTCCGGCTGGGTTTAGACGAGGGAGAAAGTTGCCCGGAAGGAACAGGGCTGACCTCGCTCAAGGCTGGCAGGATCCACTGCCTTCAAGAGGGGAAGGTTTGCTCCGCGTGGCTTTCCCCACGCATGACTGGACGAGGATGCCTAGCGTCCCTCAGGGTTGGCATAGGCAGCCGCTGGAAACTGGTTCAAGCAAAACTAGGGCTGAAGTCCTCGGCTTACAACAGTGGCCGAAGTTGCAATGGCACTGGGCAAAGGGACCGTAGGACCATTTTAGACACTGACAGCCATTCTAGCATCCCCAGGGTCACGTGACCAAAATTTGGACGCTTGGCAATTGTCCTGTATTTATGATGGTCGCAGTGTCCCAGGGTCACGTGATCCCCTTTTGCAATCTTCTCTCAAACAAAGTCAAGGGGGAAACCAGAACGATTCATTTAATAACCGTGTTACTAACTTAACAACTGGCCAGATTCACTTAACAACTCTGGCAAGAAAGATTGTAAAAATCGAGCCAAACTCACTTAACAACTGTTTCACTTGGCAGAAATTTCGGGCTCAATTGTGGTTGTAAGCTGAGGACTACCTCTGTGGGTTTCTTGCCCCACTCGGCAGCAGGACAATGACCTCTGAAACTATCTGTCCCCCCCCCCCTCCATTTCAAGACAGTCAGACTCCTAATCATGGTTCTCTCTCAGACTTTTGATCTGTCAAAGGTCCACAGCCATCCCTCTCCTACAGATGTGGACATGCATGCATGCAGCTGGACCGTGGGAATCATATGCATTGCATGCAGAAAGCCTGAGCATGCATGCATTATTTATCATCCTTTGTCCAGCGGTGGAAGTGGATGGATGTTTGGGCATGGGGTTTGGGGCCAGGGACTGGGGGGGGAGGCTTTTGAAAGGCCAAGGGTCTTCTCAGTGGCAGACTTTGACCCACCCAGCTGGTCTGCAGGAGGGAAGAGAGAGGAGGGGGTTTCATCAGATATCGAAGCTCTCTTCAAAAGCCCCTGGTGGGGGTGTGGGGGGAGATGAGAAAACAGGGCAGCCGAGAGTGGGAGAGAGGCGGGAGAGAGGGGGGGAAAGAGAGGGAGAGAGAAATCTCTCCCTCCTGGCTGAGTGGCGCACCTGGCACTAGCGCCGTGATAAAAGGAGGCGATAGTGCGTGATAAGGGGCCGGCTGCAATAACTGTTGCTCCCGTGGTGCATAGCAAGAAGCTTTCAGCAGGATGGATAACAATCAATATGCCAGCCGCTTTGATTTATAGCCCCAAATAATGGGACTTTTATACCCGTCGATTGATTTGATATTAATCATCGCCTCCCCACCCTGGTCACCTGTATTAATAATAATCGCCCATGGCCGGTGACGTCAAGCACGCATGCAGACCCACCCACCCCTTGGTGCCATTTATGGGGCCCGTGGAGCTAGCGTTCGAAAGGCAAACATGCCCTGTGCCCACTAATCTTTCACACCACCTTCCGAGATCGGCTTATCTCAACCAGCAGGTTAATGGTGAGAAGAATGGTTCTTGGTTCCTCTGAGGGCAGCCCAGGTGGAACTGGCCCAGGAAGGTGCTTCTCCTTGGGATCGACCAGCCGAGGGGAGGCCTGGGTTGGGGGCAACCTCAGCTCCTGTCCTCCCCAGGTTTAAGAGCTGAAGTTCTCTTGCTCCTGGGCCCAAACCTATGGAGCAGGGATCTCCAAACTTTGTCAACTTTGAGACTTGTGGACTTTAACTCCCAGAATTCCCTAGCCAGCCCAGCTTTGACCTATTGAGCAGGGGCCTCCAACCTTGGCAACTTTAAGTCTTGTGGACTTCAGCTCCCAGAATTCTGGGTGGCTGGGGGATTCTGGGAACTGAACTCCATACGTCTTAAAGTTGCCAAGGTTGGAGACCCCTACTATCAAGGATTCCAGCTAGACAACCTGAAAGCCACCTCTGAAGGAGCTTGTTGTCCTGAATCAATTCTTCTCCTGTGCCCACCAAGATATGCCTGTATGGAGAGGGGGGACGTATCACGGATCTTGTATTGGTGCATATGTGTGTGTGAGAGAGAAGTGGGAATGGGCTTCCATGTGGCCATTCATCAGCTCCTTCCACCCCCTTTCTGGCAACTTGCTGTCTGCAGAAAGTCCTTTCTTCATATCTAACAGCTTCAACTCCTATTTTGGGAGCTTTCGGTTGATTCTCCTGCTATTTTAGCACTGCAGTGGTTTTGGAGATAATCCTTCAACTGCTGAGGGAAGCTTGCACGATCGCTGATTTCTAAGAGTCCTCCCCAAATTTGTTTGTCATTCTATTGTTTCGTCTTATCATGGTCATCGTTGTTTTTGAATTATTGTTAGCCACCCGTGAAGGGGGAGGAGGTGACCTCTGCTGTGGCTTCAGGACTTTTTGTGGCCCACAAAGTAGCCTTGATAAGCTTGTTATTTTTGAACCAGAGGAAAAGCAAAACAAGGACGTAACTCCTCATCTGTAAATACAGAAACCCAAACATGGATCTCTTTTGTTCCAAATTTTGGTTTTGGGTCATCAGGTGCAAGCCAAAATGTTCTTAGGAAGCCATAAAAAGTCTGGCAGTCCTTGACTTTTGAGCCCAAAATTTCTGTTGCTAAGTGAGACATTTGTTAAGCGAGTTTTGCCCCATTTTACAACCTTTCTTGCCAGAGTTGTTAAGTGAATCATTGCAGTTCTTAAGTGAGTAACACGGTTGCTAAGCGAATCCGGCTTCCCCATTGACTTGGCTGGTCAGAAGGGGATTGCTTGACCCCGGGGGACACTGCAACCATCAAAAATGTGAGTCAGTTGCCAAGCGTCCGGATTTTGATCACGTGACCAGGAGGATGCTGCAATGGTCGTAAGTGCGAGTCACTTTTTTCAGCACTGACAAAAGCACTGTCCCGAATGAGCCCATTATCTGAGGGCGAAACAAATGGGCTTTTACTGGATATCCAGGTTTACTTTTTCAACCCCGCCATTTCAGGGGCTGTACTAATGCTGATCCCCAGAACCCCAAATTCGGGGTCAAATTTGGATACATGTCCTTTAATACCCTCTGCCTTAAGGTGCTTCATGAGAGTTCAAGATTTTTTATTTTCCTCCCCCAACCATCCTTGTGGCAACATTCCTGATTTAAAAGATCTAGTGATCAGATCATGCTTGGGGGGGCTTTGAGTTGGCACAATAAATTGTCACAAAATGGGTGTCAAGGATTTTTCTCACCCTGTTGCTGTCTGAATCCTCCCTTGCTTGGCAACCGCCTGCCTCCCCTCACTACAGTTTATCCATTTAATAATAAATAAATAAGGTTCCAGGTTCTTTCCTGAGTCAAAGCCAAGAATCTACTGAGGATATATTGGTTATATATTAAGTTTATAAGGCCACCCAATTCCATAAGGACCCCAGGCAGCAGACAAGGATAAAATCACCGCCAAAAAAAAGAGAGAGAAATAGTTTCACATCCATCTTTTTCCTGTGGGTCCTTAAACGCCAGATGGCCCAATTCTTTCAACACCAGAGTGTTAGCTCGGGAGGCGGACTGCATCAATTCACAGTGAAAGTGGATGGATGATGGTCTATTAGATGAAGAAGTTGCTTGGAAAGCAGGTGAGCCAGGGAAAAAGTTATATATAGCTCCCTTTTCTTTATAAAGGGTTTTTTGTTTTTTTTTTTTTTTTTTTGGAAAATGTAGTCCCCATTCTACGGTTGCAGTCCCCTCTTCTAGGAAGTGATACCTAGGTTGGGAACCTTGCCTGTTGTTTGGGGAAACGAGCCTTATTTATCCTATCTCCTTTAGTTCTATTTCCGTTAATTATTTCCCGCAGGAAGAAGAAAAAGATAAGAGGAAAGCATGGAAGAACTAAGGAGGGCTCCCATTGGGAGATGTTCCCATGTGGGCCTCCTTCATGGTTCCCATGCCTTGTCTGGAAAATGTCTGAAGACTTTGCTTTCTGGTGCCTACCTCTAAGCCTTTATGGGCACCCAGACTGAGATGGAGATAGGCAAACAGCTGAGCAGGAATCTCCTGCCCTAACCAACCACTGATCGTATCTCCTTTGTGGGTTTTGAAGTGCGATTGTGACGTTTCCTCTTTTGATTTCAGAGGCCGAGTCCAAAGAGGAGAATCTAGATGAGTCGGATAAGCCGCAGACACCAGAGACTGAGCTGTGGACGGGACCAGGTAAATCTACTCTCTTCGCTTTCTCAAAAGTGCCCGGTTCTTGGCACAGAACAGGGGGGTGAGCATAAAAGCTTGACTGCTTCGCTTGTGTGTCAGATCCAGCTTGGTTCTGCCTGATTTGGTTCTGCCCCACTGTGAAAGCGTACAGAATACCAAGCGTTGGCATATGAATTATCTTCCAAAAGTGATCTTTAAAAACTTCGGTTAGCTTGCTTGGAACATCTCTGAAGGAAAGGGTCCTTTTTAAGAATCCACAGACTATATCATAGGTGAGTTACACAGGAGTTAGGGGAGGAAGTGCCCCATCTGACTGCTTTCTCCCACTTATTGATCATGACCCTCTGTCTGCTGTAATTTGGGGCACATCAAACAGCTTCCAAATTCAGGCAAGTGCAGGAGCTGTTACTCTCATGGAAGAGCCTAGTGCAGAGGTTTAGGAAAGCCGGATCCTGCTTCTGGTGTTTGGATTGGACTTTAAACTGTAAGCTGACACAATCTACTGGGAAACGGTTGGGCGTGCCAGTCTCCATCTGTTAACAGAACACTAAGGAAGTGTAAAAACAGAAGTTCAGATATATGTGAGATACGCAGTGGCTCCGATCGGGGTGATGTGTACAGTAGCTTGGATGTAAATGAAGGGGCTCAGAGTAGCTCTTGTGCGTATCTCTCTGTCAGGAGATCCCAGGCTCAACCAAAGTTTGAAGATTAAGGCTGCCTGTTAGAGTAGGCCAAAGGGAGTGGAAGGGACCAAGGATCTGGTTGTCCATTGGCTGCTGTCATCACACAGCACCCACTTTGTATGTGAAAGGTCCTTGGCGATGCCTGCTTGTTGGAGAGCATCTCTTAGTGTAACCATCCAAAGGTCAAATGTGGTCCCACCAAAGAATCCCGACACACCCTTAGTCTTGTTTGAAGGACAGGCACTCAACAAATATGGATCCAGGCTGGAAAATGCCTTCTTTCCGTCTAGAGCCATAGCTGAACACCATAGCTGGTGTCAGTAGATCGTGTGGGCCAAGTCACCAACATTTTCCCACACAGTTGAAGGCAGTTCCTTGTGTGTTCCTCCATCTTTTTCCAAGCACTTCAGGGATATGTATTTGGAAAAGGGTTCTTTTTACCTTAACAGTAACTTTGCAAGTTGGGCTAGCTAGGCCAAGGTCATGGAGAAACCAAAGAATAGCCTTACAGCATCTTAGAACTTCTCAAATCATATCATTTGCATGGATGAACATGCGTGCATTTGTACCCACATCCATGTGTGGTTCTTCTTTCACATCTGGCTTAAACAAAAAAAAATATGCTCATCTAAAATTGTGTACACACCTTATATACACAATGAAGCCAACAGCACCAGAGTTGCTAAAGAGAGAAGGAGAAGAAGGTTCTCTTTGAAACCTCAGCTCTGCTCCAATTTCTGCTCTTAGAGCTTGGATACCTTCCTCTCTTGTTCTTATGGGTTTTGTTTTTGAAAAGATGGGAGGGTTAGGAAGAAGGCACCCCCCCCCCACCCCTGCTCCTCCTTCCCCTGGGTCAGTTTGGAAACACACCCAACCTGGAGATGGCATGGAGTCTCCTGAAGGCATATCTCCACTCTTTCCCCAGCTGTTTTGGAATAGCTTTTCTGCCAGCGTTCCTCTGCTCTCCCCTTTTCTTTCTCCTCCAATTCCCCTCCCCACATCTGGCTCCTAGTCCAGGAAGGGAAACGTGTGTTCACAGCCAGGCTGATATCCTTGGCTCTTCCTGGATGTGTTGGCCGGAAATAGATCTGCAGAAGGTCCACACCTTCTCCTTGGTTATCTGCTCTCTCCCATCCCTGATCTTTGGCCTGTTGGAGCCTAGCCTGCTCGGCCCTGGCAGTGATGGTCCTTGGCCCACCATGCCAGGACGTCCTTCCCGCCATATTGTAAGCATCCTGGAGGGCAACAGTTGGCATTCCCGGCCTCCAAAATACTGACCGTGGGTTTATTCTTTAACCAACGATTTATCAAGTCTTCCCTGTTGACTGGATGCCCAGTTTAGGACTCTTACCTTCACTGAGAATGACACAAGTGAAAACTATCTGGCTGATTTCCAGAAGGGAAACCCCACACTTTCCCCCCAGGGCCAAGTTCCTCCTTGGAAAAGCAAGGAGAACGAATGGAAAGAGGTTGCAATCAGTGATGGAGGCTCAATGTGCTGCAGGCTGGGGAATTCTGGGAGTTGAAGTCCATACATCTTTTAATTAATTACTTCATTAAATTTCTTCCAAGAATAAAGTATTAAAAAGAAGAAGCAAGAAATTGGGGGGGGGAAATAGGGAGGGGTAAAGTGCAAGGGATAAAGGAAGAGGGGAAAAACAACAGAAAGCAACTTTCTTTGATACAGTTGCAGATCTAAAATACATTCAACTTTTGATCTGACATTCAGTAATACGCAGTGTTTCTATCATCAGAAACAATTGTAATTGTCACAGAATTAATACAGCACCTCTTTTGGTCTCAAGCAAAAAGTCCATAAGTGGTTTCCACATAAAAGTGGGACCTTAAGGTTGCCCTGGTAGAGAAAGACTGGCATAGATTGTGCCATCTCGGTTCAAAAGATAATTCTCCACTGGGATCCCAAAAGTCCCCAGTTAGTAGGAGACAAGAACCCTGATTATGTTCAGTCCCCAGTCCTTCCCTGCTGGAAAAATCCTCCCTAATCGAGCTGCACCTTTCCCAAGGCTGAAAACAGGCCTAGAAAATGCACCCACCCACCCACCCCACTCCCGTGACTGAACCCCGTTTGGCTCTTTGCGTTCTTTATGTAAAAGAGATTTTATTATCTCTCCGTCCAGCCCATCTCCGCTGCGGTAATTGGAGAGATATTAATTTCTGTGTGGCTGGGAGTCGATCTTGGTCCGGCGATGCGGGGGTGATAGAGCCCTTCCTTTCTGGGCTAACCGCCGCGATAGGCCTTCTATCAGTCTCTACGCAGGCACCGCACTTATCAGGAGGAGAATGGCAGAAAGAGGGAAGGAAGGAGGAAAAAGAGGACACTGTCAGCAGCCTGAATTTCTCCTTTATCTGGCAGGATCCGCCATGTGTCAGCTCTGGCAGGCAAGAGAGTCTTGGAGACACAGAGATCAGACAGGGAAGTTGGGCTTTTGTTCCTGAAACTAGCAAGTTTGGGCCATTGCAAATCCTCCTTCCTTCCTTCGCTCCCTCCCTCCCTCTCTCCCTCTAAACTTCCTCCCATCCATCCATCCATCTCCCTCCCTCCCTCCCTCCCTCCCTCCTTCCATCCCATCTTCCATTCATCTTCAATCACCCTCCTTCCCTCTCTCCCATCCTTCCATCTCCTTCCTTCCTTCCTTCTTTCTTCTTTTCGCCTTCCTTCCTTCCTTGCCCCCAGCCTCCCTCTTTCTTCCTCTCATCCCTTCCTTCTTTAGCAGCCTCCCTCTCTTTGCCCAAGTTGGCAGAGTTAAGCAGAGCCTCCCTCAGGGCCAGATTCAGCACCTTGCCAAGGGCCTGGAGAGCCTCTGGAGAGCACAGAGGGACCAAGCGTGCAGTCCCCAATCCAGGTGAGATGCAGCTCCAGCTTGGCATCTTCTTCCTTCCTGGAAGTATGCACCAAGTTCTTGCGACTATGTTTGGGTGCCAACGGTGGCTCCCCTTTGTCCTGGGAAAGGTGCCACAGATGATTTGAGGCTGAGGACGGCCCAGGCAATTCATACCTGTTTGTCATGGTGGTTGAACTCCAGGTTCATCTCCAGATGCTCCTATCAGCCAATCACAAATATATTGTGGCTGCTGTTACTAGGATGAAAGGAGGAGGGTCTTCTCTGTGAATTCCCTCCTGTCTGCAAAGAAACAGCTCAGTGGTGAGATGTAAAATTTGTTACTACCGGTTCTGTGGACGTGGCTTGGTGGGGATAATGTGACTGGTTGGGCATGGCCAACTTTTTTTTTTTTTTTTACTTTTAAACTCATTTTTTTCTACAACCTCTTTGGCCAAAGAGGTTGTAAAAAAATGCTTTTAAAAGCCTCTGACGATCCCAGCTGAGCCGCACGATCCTCAGAGGCTTTTTTTTTTTACTTTTAAAAGCATTTTTTTGGCCGAAGAGATTATAGAAAAAATGCTTTTAAAAATTTAAAAAAAAGCCTCTGAGGATTGCGCGGCTCAGCTGGGCAGGGGGTGGGCAGGGATTTTTGCTACCGGTTCTCCGAACCATCCGCTGCTATTGCTCCCGGATTGGGCAAACTGGTCCGAACCGGGAGCATTTCACTACTGAAACAGCTGGAGATAAAGCAAGTCAAAACAATGGCCACATAACCCAGCCAGGTCATCAAATCTGAGCATTGAATGGGAAGAAACAGGGAGGTCTCAGAGTAGCTATGAATGAGGGGAATTCTGTGGAACCTCCACGTTCAGAGGAAGTCTATCTCTTTGGCGGCCAACCCGAAAACTCTCCTGAGTTAGCAGAAGCAGATGCAGGAGAACCTTGGTGCTTTCATTCTGGAGCCCCCTGCAATTCGTAGGGGCTGTAGACGCAGCCCACCCTCTCCAGCCCCAACAGCTGCAGCACAGACCCCTGGTGGCCAGAGACAGGCAGGGAGGGCAGGAAGGCCCTTTGCTGCCGCTGCCTGCTGTGCCGTGCACAATGTGAGAGTCAAGGGGAACAAGAGAGACGGGATTATTTTTCCCTTCCCTCCTTTTTAATCTTCTGTTTGACCTTGCTCGCTGGAAGGGTCTTGGCTGCTTTAAAATTCCGATATGCAAATCTGTGATAGCTCCAATTTATAATCCTTAACTTGGGCACCGTTGCAGGAGATGAAACAGCCTCTTGCGTTTGTTTCCCCGTCTCTCAAGCCGGCGGCTCAGCCGCTGGAGTCGTCCCCTAGCAGAGGGGGGACTTTCCTTCTCCCTCTCGCCCCCTCCCCAAGTAGAGCTGAGATGGAAGGAGGCTTCCTTTGCTAGGAGCTGCTCAGCATCTTCCCAGAGAGACCCCAGCAAGCCAGTAGGTCTGAAAAGCAACCTGGGACTCCAGTAGCACCCCACTTCATTTCCCCCCTCGCTCTAGAAATTTCAAGGGATTCTTGAGGACCAGCTGCTTGCCTGGGCATTGGGAAGAATAGAAACCATCAGGGGCTGATGGGGTTTTTGGGTCTGGGCGGTACCAGATTTCATGCCTGTTTGGAGTCCTGCATCCAGCAGTAGAGGTTGATTGATGGTTAAGCACATGTCTGAAATGGTATAGGGTTCCCTGCTCTAGCAGGGGGTTGACTATAGGACCTCCAAGTTCCCTTCCAGCTCTGTTATTCCGTTATTCTGATTTGACTCTGCCCTGCTCACGTGTACCATTTCTGGGTTGGTAACCTGGGCCGAGTTTCCTTTCTAATCAGTGGAACATTTGATTCAATCAGAACCTGTTGGTTGAGTGGCAAGAGGGATGGAGAGACCTAAATCCCTTCCCCTTTCATTGGCATGTTCAGCCAAGGCAACCCCGCCCTTCCTCTTCCCTCTCCTGTCAGAGCGCTTGACAAAGTCTCGTTCATGGCACACCTTTCACCTGCTGCCAGTTCAGGTAAAGTCAGATTTCAGAGGAGCTCAACCTCTGATGACTCATGGATGCATCTGCGCAGTTTCCACTTTCTGGAATGGTTTTCAGGTGCCCAGCTTAGTCTACAGGTTGGGATTCCCTGGTGGCCAAGTATTAACCACATTTAGCCCTACTTAGCTTCTGAACTCAGAAAACACCCAACTGGGTCCATTGGTCATTTTGCCCCCAGGTTCTGTCCTATGAAAAGGCTCCTGGACACAGAGACAGTTATTTCGCATGTGTGCAAATTGGTTTCATTTAAATCTACATGTCTATGGAGAGATGTCTGAACCATGCAGGTCATAGTTGTCCCAAAGGTACCATATTTTTTGGAGTATAAGACGTACCTTTTTCCCCCAAAAAAGAGGGTGAAAATCTGGGTGCCTCTTATACTCTGAATGTAGCCCCGCCCAGCTTCTCAAACAGGGGGTTCAGAGGCTGAAAAAAGCATCAGAAACGAAGCTTCAGAAAAGAAGCACCCGAACAGAGCTTCAGGGGCTTTTTTTCTGAAGCTGTTTCGGAGACTTTCAGAGCAGAAAAGAAAGTTTTTTCTGAAACGGAGTTTCAGAAGTTTCAGAGGCAGAAAAGACAAAAACAAACAAAAAAGCAAGGCACAGAGCTCACAACCAAGGAACCTGTTGCTAAAATTCACCTCTGGGAACAGCTGATTGGGGGTATTCCGGGAGGCCGATCCACCTGCCAATCAGCCTTTTTCTTATTTTCCTCCCCAAAAACTAAGGTGCGTCTTATACTCCGGTGCATCTTATACTCCAAAAAATATGGTACTTCTTCCAAAAGGCAAGTAAACTCTTGGGTTTTTTCCTTGAGAACTGAAGAAGCTTCTTGGATGAGAAGTGAAACATTTTCAAGGCAAGACAAAAAACAAACTTCAGTTGTCTTTTGGAAAAAGCGCTTTTGGTTTAAATCGACATGATTGTTGTTTTGGGGGGGAAACGAATGTTTCTATAGCTTCTTCGGGTGTTTTTTTAACGCAGGCGTTCTTGAAGGGATGGCTCCCACCTTACACCTCTTGCTCAGGAAACATGGGAACGGTGGTTGTTTTTTTCCGTCCCTGGAAGCACCTGCACTAAACCTGATGAAGGTGCTCCTGGCTGGGCTGATTAATTGAGGCGCCTTTTAAAGGTGAAAAATGCCTGTTTATCAGTTAATGGAACTGATCAGTGGACTGAGCGGCAAAGCCCTCCCCTCCAGCCCCGTCGATCTCAAAGGGCAAGGCGATAGCCATCTGCTCAGCTGCCCCACTGAGTGCTTGGGAGGCGAGCCTCTCCTCCACTGGCAGGCGGGAAACTGAGGCAGGGAGGGGATTGTTTGGGGGGGGTTGCTTCCCTGGAGCCCTTGTGCCTTCCTAAGATGACCAGACACTTAGGGTGCTCCAGGCTCCCCAGCCTTTGAGTTAGAGGAATATGGGGAGAGTTCGGCTTTCACCCCCACACACATGCACATACGCGTACGATACAAAGTGTGCAGTGGCTGAAGCTGGGGTTTGTGTGGGGTTTTTCCTTTTTGGCTAAATTGCCGCATCCCACTAAACCCAAACCTGCCAGAAAGTCTTTGTTGGTATCTCCTCTAAGCTGTGCTCCTTTTTTTCCTCTTCCTTTCTCCAACTTCTATTTTTGCCCCATTTTTCTCTCCCCCACCAACCACCAAACTCTCTTTCCTTTCTTTCTTTTTTTATCTCTGTTGTGACTCCTGTCTGAGTAATCTCCCTCTGCCTGAAGTTTTCTTTGCAAACCTCAAGGTTGATTATCAGGTGGCCCAGCACAGAAAGAGAGAGAGAGAGAGAGAGAGAGAGAGAGGCAGAATGGCCCCTTCTGTTGGACGGGGCGGATTGGGTTGCCCATGATTCTCTGGATATGTGTGTGTTTGTGAGTGTGCACACCCCTTTCTTCCTCTTCTCATTGGTATGTGTGGGTGGGAAAAATTATTCCAACTATTTTTCTTTATCACTCCTAGCAGAGTTTTACGCTAGATAGTCATATTTGTTTTAGATTACCAGGGGGGAAGAGAGCCAGGCAGTGGGAGCCCGGTGCATGCTGGGGGAATAACGTGGCCTCAATCCACCAGGCACGGGATGTTTAGCACATTGCCAGCCATCTTAGACAGGCCTCCCAGTACCCTTGAAGGTTGGCACCAGTCAGGGTGAGAGACCCCAGTTAGCCACTAACCCATACTCTGCTTAGCCTTCTCACGCGATTCTGGCTGGAGAGAACATGGATGGATCAGCCAAGGTGCCTAGAGGGAGCATGAACTCTCTCACCCCCCTCTGGCCATCTGCAAGAGAAAGATGGAGGACCAGCAGTCAACAGACACTCCAGAGTGGCCCTGTCCGTCTAGCTAGCTGTTCATGTCATGGGGACAACTGCACACTGCACCCAGATGGGAGGAATTGTCCCTGCCCCGCCCCGGTTGAGCCTTTTTGTAATTCTGCTTCCTTTCTCGGCTGTCTGGAGTCCTGCTCCATGCAGGATCGAGGATGGATTTCTCCTGGATCTCTTAGGGCAAGGACAGGAGAAGGCAGAGGCCCAGCGACGAGGACGATTAGCCGGTGGCATAAAGGCAGGAGAAAAAGACACTGAGGATTACTCTGTGGACGAGACACAATCGCCCCACCCTGGCAGGGGAGATAGGATCACTGTTGCCAGGATATCATCAGCCTCTCCAAGGCCATCTCCCTGCTGCGGATGATACTATCACCCAGCCCTTCCATTGATGAGAATTTCTCCCAAAGGATTGGGGGGTGGGGGTGGAAATTGAGCAGGGCTTGGAGAAAGAGAGCGAGGAAGGGCCCTCCAACCATCAGTGGGGGAGGTGGGGCTTCCCACAGGAGGTTTGAAGGGTTTAGCACATTGAAAATTGGGGGACAGGCTTCAAGCCAGTTGAGGGCAGAGGAAGGTGGGGACCCAGAAGCATTCAGACCTTCTGTGACCATGGAAGAGGGAATCTGGCTCGGGGAGAAGGAGGGTAGAGGGCCCCCCCTGCTAATTGAAGGGGCCCGTGACTGGGGGGTCTGAATGCAGTCCTTCCGGATGGCTGCCCTTTTGCCTTGGATCCTGCAAACAGCTTTCCCTCCGCCGTCCCCATTTCCTGGCAGCCCCCAGGCAATATGCTTGCGTCTTTTTGCTTCCCTCTTTGATGGAAAACCTTTCCTAAAAGCCTTGGCACCAGCAGGCTCCAGCTGAGCCCTTGTGAAGGAGGGCAAAGCCCCTGCCTCAAATGCCCCTCACTCCCATTTCGTTCCCTTCTTTGGCAGAAATAGAACTGAAAGTTCTTTGGCCGAGCAAATCTCAGATTTTGCAAAGCCTTAAAGCAGTCTTTGTCAACCTGGGCAACCAACTTTCAGAGGCATGCACTTCAACTCCCAGAGTTCCCCGGCTGGCCCGGCAATTCAGGACGATGTCCACGCCTCTGAAAGTTGGTTGCCCAGGTTGACAAAGACGGCCTTAAAAGCATCAGCGCATAGACGCATTCCTAGCAGTTCCTTTCATGAGTAGGGCTGGGAAGGAGACTCATGCCGGATTAGCCGTCGAGGGGCTTTCTTGCTTTGTAGCCCCCACCCCAAAATTGCACAGGTGGTAATTTGGAGAACCACCGGCTGACCCCCAGCTTTTTCCACTCCCCAATAGAGAACCGAGCCTGGCTGTGTTTGCGTGCAGATGTCGCACCACTTGGACAGGCAATTCTGTCTCTGACCCGGTGCGCAGAGCTGCCCCTTGCAAACTGGACGTTTGGAAACGTGAATGTTTTTTCCTAACCTGGAGCCCCAGATTCTACCTTAAATTGTGGCCTGAAATCGTCTTGATCGTGCAGGAAAAAAGCCACCAGGGCTGGGCTCCAGCCTTGGCGAGGGTCCTTTGATGTCACTTTTTGTCCCCTGGGATTGACCCTTGGCCTAAAATTTCTGCATTTGAGCTGGTGCCGATGCACGCTGGGGGCGGAGAGACGGGCCTCGGTTGCTACACAGGCTTGGTAAGAGCTCCTCCATTAATGGGGTCAGGGTTTGCAGCGATAAAGATTTGCTGTTCTTAACTGTGTCAAAAAATCAATAAATCCCCAGCGATGCTCGGTTGCGATAGCAGGAGAGAAATCCCCAACAGCAGCTGCACAGCTTGGACGCACATTGGCTTGGGGGGGGGGGAGGTTGTTGACGTTTTTGCCGAAAACAGCCCTTTCCCGGAAGCAGACGGAGGGCGGCCGAGGGTCTGGGGTACACACTCCAAAGCCCGTCCTCCAGCCCTGCTGCTCCCTGCCAGCCGGGATGCCCTTTTGAAGCAGAGAGGAGAGCATGGCGAATCAGGTACCTACGGAAGGCAGCTTGGACCGCCAGTCGCCCAGTTGCCCAGGTGAGGGGCAAACTCTGCCCACGGAGAGGAAAGAAGCAGGAGCTGGCGGGGGGCACAAATCGGACCGTACTTTGCCCTGCTGGGCCACCTCACCGCTTAAGCATGTGAAGGCGCAAATGTGCTTCCTTTCAGGGTAGCACCATGTGTGGCTGTGAGGCCATCTTGATCTCTGGAATCGGCTCTTTTTGTCCTTGTGCCGCCTGGGAGTAGGGGAGGGGGCAGAACTTTTGCTAAACTTTGGCACTTTGGGGGGGGGGGCACCTCTCTGTTCACAATTAACTGGGTTCAAGAAAGACCATTGGCTTTGGAGTCTGACTTTCGGAGGGCTGCTCCTTTGAAGGTTAATTTGCCAGGAGTGAGAGGCAGTTCATGGCTGGTGGAAGCTCTGCTCAGCATCTTCTGCCTGGTGGGCCACCCGTTGACCTTGGCCTCCAGGCCAGAGAAGCTGCCCAGAGCGAGGAGAACAAAGAGGAAAGGTCTCCATGCCCTCTCCGTCTCCTTCTCCTCTAATTTTCAGAGCGGATTTGGGGGTGGTGGGGGGAGACTTCAGTTATTCCAAGTATTGCCCCTGATTACTCGGGCAAAGCTGGGATAATCTCTTGAGCCCCTTGAAGATATTTTGCTTTTGTAAAGGGAGGTGAAGAGTGAAGGCAACGGTGGTTGCAGGCAGCTTTAAAATTCTCCCAATCACCCCCTCCATCTTATCAGGCGATTGTGCGTCATTTTGCTGGTTGAGTTGTCAGAATTGTGTGAGGGGTGTGTGTGTGTGTGTGTGCTTTAATGTTCCAGCTGCGTTGGGCTTGCTGCTTCCCAAAATCCAGTCTTAGAACGCAACGTTGGGTTTTGTCCTCCATTCACACCCCAACTGGACGACTCGCCTTCCAAGGTTCAGCCCTGACCAGCCTCTTGTTGATTGTTCCCCAGCCTTGGGTTCAAATTACCCTATTCCTGGAAGCTTCCCTGAGGTCTTCTGGTTTCATTCGGAGATTTCCCTTCGTCTTTTGCGGCGCTAGCTGGAACGTGAGTTCTCCCCATTAAACTGACCAGCAGGCAGCAGAATCTCTGCTTATCCATTGTGCCAATTACAGCCGTTTGCGTAGAGCGAAGATGGTTTCAAGAGAGGGTGGCTGCTGCGGTTCAGACAGCCGGAGTGTTGGGTCAATTGAAGAGAACATTTGTAGCTCGGGATTGAATTGTGGGGACCCTGGTGTCTCTCAGCCAGATTGCTTCCTGCAGACGTTTCATGACCCCCAACGAGGGGACATCATCAGCGCATGGATGAAACCTCTGCAAGAAAATAACCAAGCTCAGAGACTACCAAGGACTCCACAGAGTGGCACGTTGATGGCAGTGGGAAGACCCACCACCGGAGGATGGGCTAGTCTTCACACGCTTCTGGGCTCTTCTCTAATATTTGGCTGAGCTGAATGAACTTGGATGAGGTTGAGTGGATGCAGTTGTCCTAGGCAGGATGGGGGGGGGACATGGAGAAAGGGGGGCAATGAGTTTTGAGGACCTCAGTGGAGGTAGTTTCTTTGGATGGATGATGGTTTTGGTTGCTAATCACCTCTGCTTTCATAGAGCTTACAGGGAGCAATCTAAGAGCAGATCGTCTTCTTTATTGGGGGTGGGGTCTTGTGTAGCCATGAGAGGACCTGATTTTCTGTCTGACTCCAGTCAAGTGAGGAAGTTTGGCTGGTACACTTGCCAAACTCTTCCTGATATGCTTTCTCGCCAGATAAAGTTGGCATGGCATCCAGTCCCCAAAATTGGTTCACAGCTGATCCCTTTTGGATTAACCACAGCCAAGCTGAGTGGGTTGGGCAACCTGGTCCCTCCTGCAGGCTGCTGGCGTTCCCAGCGCCCGTTTCCCTTGGCCAAGTGGGCTGGAACTGCTGGCAGTTGTGGTTCAGGGCCATCTGGAGGGTGGCTGGTTTCCCAGCTCAGGGGTGGCAGTAGGTGAGATCAAAGGAGGCCCAGAGAGGCCACAGAAAGAGCCAAGTCTCCTCCTATGAAATGCCCGGGGTCGGTTGGTGAGCAGCAGCTTGGAAGTAGGCAAAAGGGCAGACTTCACATGGGTGTTTATTATTTTGTCATTCATGCTCCTGCCTTTCTCCTAGGACGCTGTTCCTCAGCAGCTTGAAGAAGTGTGTGGACTTCCAACTCCCAGAATTCCCCAGCCAGTTATGCAAGAGTTGAAGTCCACACATCTTCCAGGCCACCAAGGTTGAGGAAGACTGCTCTGAGAGGTTGTGCCCTCCCACAGGATGGAGAAGCATCTCCTGTCCTTTTCATGCTCCCAGTTGGAGAGGTGGCTGAGATCCCCTATCCAACCCAACCTGGGTCACAATACGGTGCTTCTGAACTGCCGGCTGGCCTGGCCTGGGTTGGATTGAGCCCACCTCCTCCACCAGCCTTGCTGAGCTCTGCAGCACCCCCATCCCAGCAAAGGTCCTCCTGGAGAGGCCCCCCGAGAGATGCCAGCCTCCTCAGACGGCATCTGCTCGCCATCTTCCCTCTTCCCCTCCATTCCGCTTGTAACTTCATTATCGCCGGCACGCAGGCCGATACCAGCCCAATTTGGTTAATGATCCCGGAGATAAGAAATATTCTGATAACTTTGGGCCAGCTGGCTTGCAGGAACCAATCGGGGAGTTGCTTGGCCAGGAAGCTGATGGGGAGATAAGATAAGGGCGGAATTGTATTAACCTGCCGGGTGGTGAAACTGAGCGCCAGCGCCACCGATCCCGAGATTAGGGGCAGACAGACGCAGGCGCACAGCCGCCAGCCAGAGGGGGAGAATTGGACTTTGTTCCTTGCGATAATCGACAACATTGTTTTGGCCATTAAGCCTGGCTGGACTATTAATTGATGTGTCCTGGTGGTGGCCAGTTGATCCGGGAAGTGGCACGTGGGGGAACACTCAAGTGGGGAGCCTGCCTGCACTTTGGAAGTGGGCTCCATCCATCTTGGTCCATCTGTCTGTCTGAAGTCCAGGCTCTGCAGAGATGGCCTTGGGCTAGAGACCCTATGGTAGGAATCAGGAATGTCCAGGCCTTGCTTTCAAGCTGAGGGTCTTCTCAGGCAGCCACGTTGGTGTCCAGTGGCATCCATTTCAGCCCATCCAGCACGGCCCACTGTGCCCCTTCCTTCCTTCCTTCCTTCCTTCCCTCCCTCCCTCCCTCCCTCCTTCCTTCCTCTCACCCCATAACTCACTCCTTCCTTCCCCATAACTTAACCCTTCCTTCCTTCTTCCCTTCTTCCCTCCTTCCCTCCCTCCCAATTTCTTTTTCTATTCTTCTTTCCTCTGACCTTCCTTCCTTTCTCTTCCTTCCCTAATCTCCTTCCTCCTTTCCTTCCTTTCTTTCTTCCTCCCTCCCTTTCTTCCATCCATCTAACCTTCCTCCCTTTGCCCCCGCCAGCAAAGATAGAGGGAGGGAGGGAGGGCAGGGCCCCTCCTCTGGGCTAGCCCTATTTTTGTCCTCTTCTGTCTGGAACGGTCGCCTCCTTTATCAGTGGCCCAGTGTTTTCTCTGGTGAGGATTGATACACAGAAGATGCTCTGTTCTGACATGGAAAGTGTCAGCAAGAGGCTCTTATCATCCAGCCATGGTCTCCTGACCCAAATGAAGCTGATTAGCCAGCAAGAAGCCGAAGGGGGGAGGAGGGGGCTGCTGGGTATCCCAAAAGCCAGCCGGAAGTTGGAGCTCCTGGGTTGTCTCCCTTTTTCCGTAGAGTTTGAGGTGGGGGTGACAAGGATCTTTGCTTTACAGGCTATTCACTCCCACTGGGGGCTTTAAACTGTATTTTGGTGCACCTCTTGAGTGTTTCTCAACCATGGCCACTTTAAGACAGGTGGACTACAACTCCCATAATTCTCCAGCCAGTCTGGTCCTGCTGAGACTGGCATACCCTGGCCAAGATGGTCACGAAAGCTGGCAGTGCCCATGAGGTGGGCTGAGACGGCTAGCTGTAGGGCCCCTCGCCTCCCTTCTGATAAACCCTGGCATTCTCCCTCCCTTCTCTTCTTCCCCCTTTGATGTGGGGAGAGGAGAACTATGATCTGAAGGATTTGTTTCCCAGGCAGAAGGTCAACCTGAACCCCCAACCGGCCCTCCCCCTACCCCTGCAGAGGGCTTGGAGAAAAGAAGGGGGTGGCAGTTGCCCCTTCCTCCTTTCCCAGATGTGGAATGAGGAGGGGGAGGCCTTGCTTGAGCCTGCCTTGAAGTATTGTTTAACTGCCATCTTATCAGCAGGCAGCATGATGGAGGTGCAGCTAAAACATTTTTAGGCCAGTCTTCCCAGCCAATTTACATGTTATCTCCCCCCATTAAACCGAGAAGCTTATCAAACCATCAAGGCTATTACAGCTCCGGGCTGCCTCAGCCAAGGGTCCTGATGAAGCCTCCGAGAGGCTCCCTTTCCCAGGGAAAGATGCCAGCAACTTTGGACCATCCTGCCCCTCTCCAAGAAAACTCTCTAGGGCAGGCGTGTCCAACTGGGGCCACTTTAAGACCCGTGGACTTCAACTCCCAGTCATGGCTGGCTGGGGAATTCTGGGAGTTGAAGTCCACAGGTCTTAGTGGCCAAGATTGGACATTCCTGCTCTATGGCGTAACTGGAGAGGAACATCCTGTAGAATGGGGTCCGAAGCAGGATCTGGGATGGGGGAGCCCAGCAAGAGGCCGGTGTCCAGGCAGAGCAGCCCTGGGCTCTTTCACACTCACCTCCTGCTCCCACCCACCACCCACCCCTTACAAACCCCGTTCTCTTCCAGCCCTAATGAGATTCCCCAGTTGGGTCATGAAAGATCTGCAAGAAAACTACCCAGCTCAGAAAGCACCAAGGACCCCACAGCTCTTCCTCCTCCTCTTCCCAGTGAGGAAAGGAGGAAGTATTCACTAGGGAAGGTTGAGCGATGGCACCCAAACTCTTGTAGCTCGCCTGATTTTCCATGCCTTTCTGAACTAGCCACCATTCCCACCTCGAACCTCCCAGTTTAAATATTTGGCCTGGGCAAAGAGGCCCTCCACCCTGACTGTTCCAGCAGGGTGAGGTTGAAGTGCCCCCACCTGTGCCCAAAGCACCATCTGACTGGCAGAAGCACCTTTTGCCAAGTGGAAGCGCCCACTGAGTCTGGCATGGCATCTCTCAGCAGGGCAGCTCAGAGGGATCATCCAGGGTGCCTTTGGACTTCCCCAACCCTCCCGTTCTTCTCTTTCAGACGAGTTGGAGCTTCTGACCTCCCAGGCGGAGAGCAAGGTGTGTGCCAAACGCGGCATCCCTGGTGGAGTGTTTTGGGGCCCGTTCCCGGGAAATATCCACAGCGAACCTCCTTCTCCAGGACTGACCGAGCCGGTAAGGTTCCCCCACATAAAGGCAGCTTTCTTAGTGGGGGGAAAGAAGGATCCACCCTGGAGCCTTCACAGGAGAAACGGTCGGGGTAGAACTACCAACACCGCAGGAATGGAGGGGACCCAAATACACAGGGTGCAGGGGAGTTGCAGTACCAGCGTATTTGGGTGCGAGGAGGTGCAACGACTAACCTGTATGGCTGTTATCAAGGAATTGGCCCGGGAGGGTGCATTCCCTCTCTTCTCCTCCAGTCTGACTTGATTCCTGTCTCCAGCAGGACTAGCAGGAATCAGGGGTCTGCTAGTCAGGGGTCTGGGGGGAAATCAGAGACTGGGTGGCAAAGAAAGGGACATTTGTGGGTCCTTCGTTTCTTCTGGGGGTCCTTCTCCAATAAAAATATTACAAGATAGCTCAAAATGCAGCGATAACACCCCCAAAGGTGCCCCACCAGAAAGCCTGCCCACCTGGCATGATTTATGGGCCAACGCCGAGAGTTGAAGTGCTCAAATTTAGAAAGGGAACCACAGGGCGAAGTGCCCCCCCCCGCCCACCTGCCTGGATGCAGGAGAGAAATAGGAGGCTCCGCTCTGGGCCAGGGGCCTATTGAGGGGCTTTGCTTGCCTCTTGGAGGTAACCAGGGCCCCTGCGATGCATCCACTCCAGCAGCATCCCGGGAATCGTGGCCTGGGCAGGGCGAGGGCTTGGGAGCCGGTCCAACTTTCCCTTGTGCTTTTGCAGAGCGTATCGGGCCTCCCCACTTTCTCTCCCTCTCTTTCTCCCTCTGCTCCCCATTTATCTTTTTTTGTGCTGAATTAAATCCTTGATTAACCCTTATCTTGCCAGTTTGGCGGCTATCTCTTCTGTGGCGCCGTCTGTCCAGACAACCGGTTCAGGATGATTGATTTCTTAAAGATAGGCTGCTGCTTTCTTCTGATACTTCATTTATTGTCTAAATATTTTTGCTCCTGTTTCAGCAGCTTCCCTTATCCAGCCACGCTGACAATCCCCAGCCCTTTCTTTCCCCCACTCCCTTTTCCTTGGCGTTGTCACTCCTAGGTGGGCGGGGAGAGGAAGACCCTTCTGCCCCTCAGCCTTTCACCATGTTTGGATCTTGGAAGCCTCAACCTTCATCAGTCCTGGGTGGGAAGGGTCTCCCAGTTCTCTCCCCTGATTGTTCTGGGAATGGAGTGGCCCAGAACGGAACATGGGTCCTTGATCACTACTGGCCCCTCCTCGGATGCCTAGCAGGCATCTGGTCTTATGGAGCGCCTCTCAAACTGGGATGGCAGTTCAGGAACCACCTTGTGTCCCCATCTCATCCTGCTTTGGCCAAAGAGATCCAGTTCCTTGGTTGGGAAGACCCTTCGAAGCAGAAGATGAGTGGCTGGTAGGCCTTTGTTAGTGGGAGGTTGATTTATAGTGAGGTCCTCTATTAATTCCAGCTGAATGAGCATCTTGTAGAGAAAAAAAGTTGTCCAAAGAAGGAAGCTGGGAGAGATGGTAAGATGGTGGAGCAGAGTTCTTGAATAGACAGAGATGAATCAGCATGGTGAAACTGAGCAAAGCCAAAACATTTAACATCTGGGTACCAAAATAGACACTGAAGATTTTGGTGTAATATGGAGAAGGAAGTGTGACTTGTGACCTTAAGGGTCAGAGGTGAAGCAACCTGAGTGGTAGGTAGACCAGATTCCACAAAGTGGAGTTGAAAAATTGGACAGTGCTTCCTCTAGAGAAGATCCAGAAGTGATATGATCCTCATCATCAAACAGTTGCAAGGCTGCCATTCAGAAGACCGAATAGACTTGTTCTCTGCTGCTCCAGGACTATTTCTGTTGGATGTGAACGGAGAGGAAACGGGTCTGAACAGAATACGAAGAAAAATTTCCTAGTAAGTGAGAGTTCTGCAGCTCAAACCAAGTTGCCACAGGAGGTGGTGGGCTTGCCTCTCCACGAGAATATTGAAGCAGAAAATGAAACGTCACATTGAGAGCAGGATTCTGCTTTGGAGGTGCTGCCTGTAAAAGATTTGAGGGTCTGAAGCAGTATTTCTAAACCTCAGCCATTTTGAGATGCGTGGACTTCCACTTCCAAAGTTCCCCAGCTGGCTGGAGAAGGCCTTCCCTCTCAAAAAGCTACCGAGGTTGAGAACCTCTGATCTAAAGAGATGCTTCAGAGTCATTCTGTGAAAGTCCTCTCTCCTGCGCCCCAAATACCTCCGGCTGGCCAGTGTGCCGGACATGGGTGGTGCTTCTGTGAACATCTGGTCAGCAGTTTTGGGGATTCAGAACGCTGAATCAGATCATACATCCCAAAGCTGCTCCCGGAAGACAGGTGGGCACCAAGATACCAGTTCTTGTTCTCCATACTGAAAACCCACCAGCTCTTGAGGGAGTCTCCCTTCTGCTTCCAGCATGATTCAACCACCTTCTGCAGGACAGAAATGCCTGGGCCAGAGGGACAATGCTTTCTCCATGCCCCCTTCCTGCTGGGAGAGCAAATCATGGTGAAGCTTAACGACTAACCAGGGCGGTGGGCTCTGCTCCTCCACTCCCTTGTTTAGCGAGGGGTCTGGATAAAGTGTCCCAGGCGGATGTTAGTCAGATAGAGTTTCCGATGGTTATCAGGCCCACTGCAGATTTGAGACACTGACCTCTTTGTTAGAGGGGAAACAAGGAGAGTTCTCAGCATCGCGATGCTGCCCCGGACCCACTTCCTGCAGAGGGTCTGGAATGGGAAATGGCCAGAAGAGAAGCCACAGCCGGGTTGTCAGTCTGTGTCTCTCGTAGACTTTGGGATGTGCAACAGGATAGCAGGCCAAAATGGGATACTGCGTGGAGCTGGCATTTATTCCACACCCACAAGGTCTCTGCAAACTGGGATGTGGCACTGAGGGAGCTGGGCACAGATGCCAGGCCTGGGGGGGGGAGGGGAGAAGAACCCAAGTGATGAATCAGCTGCTCTCCCAGTTGTATCCCCCCCCCCCCACTATCCCATTCCACCCACGTGGCAGCAGCTCTGCCCCTTCCTTCTGCATTGGGGTGGCTCCCGTTTTCGGGCACGTGCAATCACAGGCAGAGACGTCGTAGGAAGGCGGTTGTTTTTGTACCGTCAGCAAAAGTGTGTGTCTTTTCTGTGTGTGTGTGCGTGTGTGTGAGTGTGCAAGAAAAAGAGAGCGAGAGGAGCTTGCACGTGTGTGTTATTATCAAGCCTTGAGCACTCCGCTCCTTGGAACGATAAGCCTTAAACCGACGAAGACTGTCAGTCTGAGTGGAGGGTTTAGAAATATTGGGACGGATAATTAGATTTTATATCGTTACTGCTGCAGCCATTGAAGGATCAGGCAGATTAATTTTTCCCCCTCGCCCTCCTTCCTCCTCATTAATATTCATTAGCGGTGCAGGGAGGCTGAGCGGGAGTGAAATGGGGCAGCTGGCAAGAGGGAAACAGCCCGGGACCTTCCCCAGATCTCCTCTTCCTCCCCTCTGGCTCAGGCAGCTATGCAAAGTCCTGCTCGGCCTTGTGCGCTGGACCGTTTTTTCTTCAGCACCTATTTGGAGGAAGTGCAAATTCGAACCTCCCTATCCAGCAGCAGTTCCCCTCTTCCCTGACCGCCAAGGAGGAAAGTGGTGTTTTTTCCTTGGCCCCTCGCTAGAACAGCCCACGTCTATCTAAGGGACAGAATATTTTTCTCTGGCTGACATCTTAATTTGCCAGGCTCGTTCAAGCAGGGCCTTGAAATAGAGGAGAAGACCCCTCCAAATCTCGGGGAAGGGGAGAATGTTGGCTGCTGCCTGGGTGGAGGGTCTCCTCGGCTCACAGAGGGGTGGGGTGGGAAGCAAAACAAAACCTGTCACTTGGGTCTGAGCCCCAGGGCGCATCCGGTGGGTCCGTAAACTGCAAACCACATTAATACCTGGGGAGGAAATTGCAGTGTGTTGAGAAACGGCTGGTTTTCACTGGAATTTGACAAAAAGATACATTTCGTTTTGACGGCAAGTCGCTGGAAGCAGAGGCACCTGGTTATTTGCTGTGGGAGGTGAAAGTGCAGGATTCCAGGGGGCTGTGTCCCTTCAGGGGGTCCCTTGGACAGGGGAGTTCATCCACGACCCCTCTGAATCTTTCTCTGTCTCAGAAGCCACCCCGGAGGGAGCCTGGATGGACACGGGACCTTCTGGCTGTCGGCTGTTTATTCTCTGCTTTTGATTCCCGTCTGTCTCTTAGGTTGGGATCATAAGCTCATCTTCCAGTTCTCTGCACCCCCCAAAAAAACAGTCTGCAGGTGCCCCTCCCTGGCAGAACATTCCAACTGTCTCTTCTGCTGCAAAGGCCAAACTGGGTGTTGGGGATGGGTGAGAATTCAACAAGAGGCAATTCAGGGCCAATGCTTGGACCTTCTTGTTCTCCAGAAACTTTTCAGTCCTTCTATGGGGGTCCTGGGAGCTCGAGCAAGATGGTTACACCTGCCCATCCCTTCCAATCCCTGCTGAACATCTGGGGCTGCATTAGTAGCCCCCTCCCAGGCTCCGT
This sequence comes from Masticophis lateralis, assembly GCA_030761175.1. NCBI lineage: Eukaryota > Metazoa > Chordata > Lepidosauria > Squamata > Colubridae > Masticophis > Masticophis lateralis. Next base: position 1,419,204 of record JAUDYJ010000010.1, on the reverse strand, counting down.
GCCTGGTCAAAGAGTCACAGCACTTCCTTTTGTCTTGCTAAAGTGGGGCCCAACTTGGCTGACTGCCCCCCAATCCAGCAATCCGGCCTCTCCTCCTCCTCCTCCTCCTCCTCCTCCGCCTCCTCCTCCTCCTCTGCCCCCTCTAATCTCTTTTCCTCCCTGCACACCACTGAGGTTAGGGGTGAAGTGGCTGCTTCCTCCCCGGCCGGCACGGCTTGGCCCGCGGGTGACGAAGAAGAGGAAATAACAAGCTTGTTGTGTTCGTGCTGGGGCCGCAGTGGCCGCCGGGTCACTTTCCACAAGGGAGGGGGGCTGTCCTCGGGCGGAGGCCCCCTGACTCCTCGGGGCTGCCGTGGCCCTGCTGAGCAGCCGTCCGGAAGGGAAGTGAGCTCTGGGCTTTGCTCTATGGCCACGTGGATCACGTCACCACTGGAGCGAGGAAGGAAGCCACCCACTGACCTGGGCAGACTGAGGAGATACATGTCCACATAGCCCAGACCCCACCCCACCCCAGCATTGGTGGCTGGAGTCAATTCGTATCTCTGCCTGTTTGCATGGGGGGGAGGTGCGCCAGGCAGCTCTATTATTGCCCACTGGTCCAAGGCTGTTGCCATTCTGGCTCCCTGAGGGTGGGGCCAGTCCCGCTCTTGAAATGGGAAGGGGCACCAGTTGAGAAGACAAACCAGACGGAATTCCCATCCCGCCGATGCGGTGCGTTTGAGCACCTCCTGGAGCTTCCAGCACGACTGACTTCCCAACCATTAGGCTGGCTTGAAATGCACGGGCCAAAGTTTGAGTTCTGGCCAGCTCAAGTTCATCTTCCAATGGTGGCAGGTTTTGCTTTTGCTGGAGTTCAGAGTGGAACCTGTTTTGCTGGAAGGGAGCGTGACTGGCACTTCTTTTCTCTTCTCAGCTGAACCCACCGGTGACCCTGATTCTGCAGGACGACACGTGCTGGCTGGCCAAGCTTTCCTTGGTCCCTGGCGAAGGGGACGCCAATTCGGTGATCTACAAGAAAGGTCGGCACTTGTGCAGTGAGCCCTGCCTGGTTTGGGGTGGGGAGGGGGAAGAGAGGGGTTCATTCCAGTAGAGAGAAGGCTGCTAAAAAGACCCCTTCGAAGGAGAAGTACAACGCACTTGTTTTCAGGAGCTAATTCTCCCCAACCTCAGGCCAGCACACACCGGATGTCTGCTGTTAGCCATCCAGGTAATCCTTGCCTTACAACTCCAATCGGGATCAGAGGTTCCGTTGCTAAACAAGGCTGTTGTTAAGTGAGTCAGTCAGTTTTTATGACCTTCAGGGTCATGTCAACCATTGTAAAAATGTGCTGATGGCTGAGCACCCAAATTTTGATCCCATAACTGTGGGGATGCTGCAATGGCCATAAATTCCAAAACCGGTTGTAAGTCACTTTTTCAGTGCCGTAGTAACTTTGAATGCTCACTGTATGAATGGTTGTAAGTCGAGGACTAGCTGTACTTAGTCCGTCAGTATATTTCAAGCAGTAAAGAGGGGCTGACAAGTAGGGAGTCCCCTTCTATACTCAAAGGCAAAACATGGAGGAAACAGGGCAACTAGGGAAGTCAATGAATGGGAAGGCACAGATGTAGTAAATGAGCACCCACAGGCACAAGGATTTAGGGATTAAATCGTAGCTCTGTTGGAAAAAGCAGATTTTTGGAAAGGTTGGTGGGTCTACAGTGCTAGCTCTTTCCAGGGGGAGCATTCCAGGCATAGCCCAAAGAAGGGATACAGGCAAAGGGTTTCGGAATGGACAGGTCAGGTGTGCTAAGTGATGGGGAGAGAGCCAGAAAGAATATTGTGCCATTTTTTGTGAATGTGTGGTCCAACACTGCCACCTTCCTTTGGCTGTGTGTATTGCACAGAATAGTCAGCGCAAAGTGTTGGAAAGAGCAAACAGCATTTCAAAACTGCAACTAAAAGGGCAGCGATGCTCCTGCCTGCCCTTTAAAGCTCTTGGCTCAATTGATTAGTTCTTTAATTTGAATCCTCAGAGGCACCAAGCATCTCAGTGGCTCAGCAACTTCAGTTTATAGGGGTTTTTTTGTTTTTTTTAATAATTTTTTAATTTATTTTCCATTTTAAAAAGAATATAAACATTTCATCTCTCCTTAAGCAGTGTGTCATCTGGATACAAATATTTCTGTGCAACATCCTTCCTCATATTATATATATTGAACAATTATACCTTGTGCAATTGTGCTTACGTTTTTGATCAGTTTGTTTGAGAGTTTCTCAGGGTATTTGGCAATATGAGAATGTTTAATAATTGCACATGATCCCAAGAAGGCAGAAGACACCCTTTATACATTTAATAATGACTGATGCCCTACACAATGTGTGTGTGCGTGAGTGAGTGAGAGAGATGTAGATATAAATACAGTATAAAAATGCACATATAATATTTTATATATATCTTTTATTCCCCTCTTGGACAATCCAATGAGCACCTGGTGGTTAATATATTTTTCAGATCATTCTGCTTTCATCGAAGTTGTTGCAGAATTCAATTTGGAAATCAATTCAAATTCCACTGCATTTATTTTACAGCTTCTCTTTCTCCATACATCACCTGGAATGTTGGCTTTGGAATAGGAGGAGAGTCCAGGGAGGGTGATGTTCTCAAGGCTGCAGGGGAAACTTTAGGTCCCAATGGAAAGACATCACCGCTCTGGGCAAAATATTGGCCATTTCACACAAAGCAAACAAGAACTGAGGCTGGACGACACTGCTTCTGAAAACGTGTGGCTCCCGTAATTGTGTCATTTTTTTATCCTCCTCCATTTCCAGATGACTCCATTTGGTGTAAAACCACCAAGCCTCTTTCTGAAGGAGATGCGCTAAAGGCGTTCGTCATGGCTGAGCCGATGGGGATCCCCAACCACACTGGGAAGATCGAGGGTGGGGAATCTGCTACCCCTGTCGCTCTGCCTTCGGAAATCCAGCTGCTTCCCCAGCAAGCGGGGATGGCGGCCATCTTAGCCACGGCAGTTGTCAACAGTAAGTGTTTGGTTAAGGCCTTCCTGCAGCCATCCCTGCTAGAACCATGGATGCCAACTCCTGGGGATTCTGGGAGTTGTAGTCCATGTGTCTGGCAGCTGCTCTTCTGTTGGATTAGACTGTCGGTCCCAGCCTGGGAACTGACTTCAGTGGTTCCTCTTACCATTAGCTGACTCCTCTTCAAACACTCTTCTGACCTTCTATTCCGTCCTGCCCATCGTGTGCACATTTGGGGCAGCCCCTTCACCAGGTCCGGCTGGACTGCCTCCTTGTGCCTGGTGGGGTCTTCCTGGGAGGGAGGATGAAAGAACATCAGGGAGGTGTAGTGCCGGATGAGGTCACCAAGAGTAGACCACAACTTCATGGCATATAATCAGATCATTCCAGGTACTCCTTGACTTACGGCTACCATTAGAACCAGAATTTCCATTGTTAAGAAACACGGTTGTTCAGGGAGCCATGCCCGATTTTGCAACCTTCTTTTGTCGTGGTTGTTAAGTGAATCCCATGGTCATTAGGGAATCCGGCTTCCCCCATCGACTTTGCTTGTCAGAAGACACCTAGGAAGGTCACAGATGATGATTGCACAACCCCAGGGAGTCACAACCGTTGTAAATAGATTCCAGTTGCCAAGCCCCCAAATTTTGATCCCAAGACCCCAGGGATGCTACAGTGGTTGTAAGTGCAAGGACTGATTATAAGTCTCTCTTTCCAGTCCTGTTGTAAATTCAAATGCTTGCTAAACAAATGATTGTAAATGGAGGACAGTCTGTAGAAATGGAAGTCTAGAGCAGTGTTTCTCAACCTTGGGAGCTTGAAGATGGGTGGACTTCAACTCCCAGAATCCCCCAGCCAGCGCTGCTGGCTGGGGGATTCTGGGAGTTGAAGTCCACCCATCTTCAAGCTTCCAAGGTTGAGAAACACTGCTCTAGAGGAAGGAAGCAGACAAAGAAGCCACCGGTTTATTCCTGTAAATAATCCCATCTTTTTGGACCAGACTAAAAACTAATGATGGCTCAGAGCAGCCCCTAACCTTTATGGCTGGGCTTCATGAGGGCTGGTCTGATGGAGGAAGGTTTGACCGGTCGCTCTCCTGCCCTAAGTCCACGTCCTTTGAGGGTTCTCCATCTGCAAACGAGGCCGCCTTCCTCCTCCTCTGATTCTCTTCTGCCTTCCAGAGGACGTCTTTCCCTGCAAGGATTGTGGCATCTGGTACCGGAGTGAGCGGAACCTGCAGGCTCATTTGATGTACTACTGTGCCAGCCGCCAGAACTCCACCTCGCCCACCCTGGACGAAAAGCCCAAGGATGCCTACCCCAACGAGCGCATCTGCCCCTTTCCCCAGTGCCAGAAGAGCTGCCCCAGTGCCAGCTCCCTGGAGATCCACATGCGCAGCCATAGCGGTAAGACCTGCGCCGTTCCCAGGGGGACCCAGGTTGGGTGGGAAGGGGCAGAAGGGCCCCGGGGGCTAGGCTGGGGGAGGTCCAGGAAGAAGGGGCCCCAGAGGCTGGAGGCACAGGCTCAAGCTCACCCCAGCTTTCAAAAGTTGCAATCGTATGAGACCGACAGGAAGTCTGGGTGCCATTGTGGGATTATTCTCTAATATAAGGTCTAATCGCTGGCAGTAAGATCTCAGCCCTGGGGATCTCCTGCAGCCCTGCCAACGTCCAACTGATTTTTTTTAAGCTGCACCCATCAGCAGGCGTACTTTAAGCTCCCCGTCATGCTGCAGAGCCATGCAGAAAACGGTGGGCCAGCCCTGCCATTTTGGGGCAAGGAGATAACGCCATTTTTATCCGAGTCCTGCAATTCTCATCTGGCTTCTTTTTCAGGAGAAAGGCCGTTTGTCTGCCTCATCTGTCTGTCTGCCTTTACCACAAAAGCAAATTGTGAGCGACACCTCAAAGTACACACAGATACCTTGAATGGTAAGTTGGACTCAGGGCTGGAAGTACGATATGAAACAAATCCTTCTCAGAGGCCCATTAGCTGTGGACACATTACTCTTCCTAGTTCACGAACCCTTGTGCAAGGCCAAAGGAAGGCTCCACGGCTGGCGGTGGGAGCTTCTCTTCTGCCCAGGGTCCTACTCCCCAGAGACCTCTGCTAAGGCCTCTCATGGTTGAGGTTACCTGGTTGTGGGTTTGGAGAAAGTCTTGGGACAGAAGATGTTGGTGGCGGAAAGCTGTGAAAAACTGTGTGGTGTTATGGTAGGAGGGAGAAGAGAGTTGACCACCATTAGATGCCTCTTGGAGATGCCAGATCTGAGTGGCAGAGCCTTTGCTCGACTTGCAGAAGGTCCTAAATTCAGCATTTGCAGATAGAAGAGTTTGACTTGAAACTCTGGAAAGTCCTATATAATCTTAGATTAGATGGAAGAGATCTAAACGATTATAATAAGTTCATTTACTACACTTCTAAGTCACTGTTGTCCCTATAAGCTGCTTCCTCCTATCCACTGTACACTTGGTCGCCACCAGTATCAGTAACCCCTCATGTAACTGGAACCTAGGCTATTGGTGGGCCACCAGCTTTGCATGCAGATGTCCCCAGATTCACTAGCTGGTGCCCACCATCGACAAGTGTCTGGAGAGCTCCTGGCAGCCCAAGTGGGTAGTTTAATGTTCTACAGACCAACAATCAGGCAGTTTCCTGTGCTTCCAGGTGTCTGCCACAGCTGTGGCTTCATCTCCACCACTCGGGACATCCTCTACAGCCACCTGGTCACCAATCACATGATCTGCCAGCCTGGCTCCAAAGGAGAGGTGTATTCCCCAGGCCCCACCATCCCCGCTTCCACCACTAAGCCAATGGCCCCGGGTAAGTGAGGGGGTTCCAGAGGTAGCCTGTGAACAGAGGAGAAGATTTGTAGTTCCTGGTTGAAATGAGGGATCTTTGGTGCTCACTAGGTAGATGAAACTACCTAGTTTCATCATTGATAGATATCCTGTCCTGGTTAGAAGGGCTGATAATGTTCTAAAGAACCTGTTTCATAAAATTGCATTTTTTTAAAAATTAGTAACAGGTAGGGAGTGAATGGACTGGAGAATTCTAGCAAGTGTCCATAAGTGGATTGGTATGGGCGGCAATTGACCAGGTTACCTGATCAAGTTAATAACAATAAGCCATGCGAGATGGCTTCCTCTGGATTCATGCTGATGGATGTGACCTTGGGGAGCAAGATCATTGAGTTCCCAGAAGATGCTGAGTCAGGCGACTTGCTTGATTTGTGCAAGGCTGGTCAACTGTTTTTGGCAAATGGTAAATGATGGTGACTTAGGAGCCCCGTCGCCAACATGTGAGCTCAGCCACCCCGTGTGCTTTCCCATACAGGCTCAACCTTCTCTTTATCTTCCCTTCTGCAGGCTTGAGCTCTCCGGGTTCCTCTTCTGCGCTCAAGTGCACCTTCTGTGGGTACGTAGCCAATTGCTTGGCCAGCCTCCAGCAGCACGTGGCCTTGCATAGCTCCGCAGCGACAGCTCTGCCCAACTCAGAGCTCAAGGCTGTTCAGCAGAGCCCACCAGAGACCCCCGCCAAATCCCCTTTGCAAGACGCGAGGGGGTCCCCTGCAGAGGATGCGGGAAGTGGCTCTCCCCCCCGAGAAAAGAGTCCTACTGCCAGCTGGCTTGACGGGGCCCCACCCGTGCAAATCAAGGAAGAGCCTTTAGATGAGGGGGAAGACCCTCAAGGAGCCCCCCAAGAAGAGGTAGCTCCTGAACCCGAGGCCGAGACGGATGCATCCTCCAGGGTGCCTTCGCCCCACAGCCTGCACCCTGTGAAGGTGAAGTCGGAGATCACCAGCCCCACACCGGGATCCAGCCCGGTGCCCAGTGAGCTTGGCGCCAGCACCTCCGGAGGCACCGTCTTTCTGCCCCAGTACCTGTTTGGCCATGAAGCCTCCGTGCTGCCCCAGGCGTCCGAAATCTTGGCCAAGATGTCGGAGCTGGTTCACAGCCGCCTAAAGCAAGGCCACGGTGGGGTGCCACCCACCCTCTTTCCAGGCACCCCCATGCCCAAGGGCGCAACCTGCTTTGAGTGCGAGATCACATTCAACAACATCAACAACTATTACGTCCACAAGCGTCTTTATTGCTCCAGCCGCCGCCTGGCTGAGGAGAGCCCCTCTGTCCTGCGCAAGGCCAAGACGGCTCCCGCCACTGCACCCAAAGGCCCAACCACTACTGGGCCACGTCTGTCGCCCGGAGAGAGCAGCGCAGCCCAGGAGGGGGAACTGGAGGGAAATGCCACCCCTCCCGCCCTAGAGATCAAGCAAGAGGTCAAAGTGGAGGAAGGCGCGGCCAAAGCCAGCCCCTCCCCTGAGACGGATGGAACCGGGCGCATCAGTGAGGGGAGCCCTAGCCCAGGAGCCAGCTCTGTGGAGGAACCGGAGGATGACCCCAACCGGACCGTCTGTGAAGCCTGCAATATCCGTTTCAGCCGCCACGAGACCTACATGGTGCACAAACGCTACTACTGCGCCTCCCGCCACGACCCTCCCCTGCGCCGGAGCAGTGCGGCCGGCAAGCTGCCCTTCCTCCCCCAGCCGATCCGCACTCGCAAACGCCGCAAGCTCTATGAGATCCACAACGCCAGCAGCCAATTGGGGGCTGCCCCAGAGGTCCCGCGCCCTGAGGCGCCTCCTGTCGTCCCTGCTCTCATTTCGGTGGTCAAGGCCACGCCGTCTCCCAGCTCAAGCCCAGATGCCGAGGGCCCAATCGACCTCAGCAAGAAGCCCCGCCTGAGCAGTGGGAGCCGAGTGCTCCCAGCCTCCCTCCTTCCCCTGGCGGACTACCACGAATGCACGGCCTGCCGGATCAGCTTCCATACTCTCGATGGCTACCTGGCCCATAAGAAGTACTACTGCCCGGCCACGCCCTTGCAGACCAGCACCATAGAGCAGCTGCAGAAGATCAAGGGGGCTGCCCCAGCACCTCGGAAGGCCCAAGACAGCCCAGAGGGTCGGGCTGAGGAACCCAAAGGGGTACCAATTAAGGTGGAGAGGGTGGTGCCTTCCTTGAGCCCCGTGGCTGCACCAGCCAGCTTCCCTGCCGTTGAGCCACTCCATCAGCAGCAGCACTACCTGGAGGGCAAAGCTCAGCACCTCGCAGGTGCCAAGGTGCCCCTGGCCGTGTGCCCTTACTGCCCCATCAATGGCACCGTGAAGGGAGACTTGGTAGAGCACTTCCGAAATACTCACGGACTGTTTGTGACCAAAACAGCAGCAGGGTCCACCTTGATAGAGGCCACCCGGACGCTGGCTGATGGCAGCCCGCTTCCCTCACTGCCAGCCACCTCCCCGCCACAGCCGGCCCCCAGACTGCCCAAGGACAGCTTCAATGGCAAAGAGGCGCCCGTCCCTCCCCTGTCCAATGGGAGCCCTCAACCCACGGCTTCTCCTCAGCCCCTCCTGCCCCTCTCCCCCTCCGTCCCCTTGCCCCTCTCCCCCCTGCCCGAGGCCCTCCCCAGTGCCCCCCCTTCTGGGTATACGGACAAAGGTGCGCAGACCCCTTCTGGCAAAGGGCCGCCCACCCCCGTGGCCAACGGCAGCCACCGCTATTGCCGCCTTTGCAACATCAAGTTCAGCAGCCTGTCCACCTTCATTGCCCACAAGAAGTACTACTGCTCATCGCACGCAGCCGAGCACATCAAGTAACACACCAGCCTTGCCTGTCCTTGTGCCTGAGCAGCATTGGCCTTCTTGGGAATGCAGGCCTCTTGCCAGTCATGGCAGCCGAGGGGACTGCTGCCACCCAACACGCTCTCTGCCCTTCGGTCTGGAACCAGGGAAGGTTTGGGTTTGCATGAAGAGCAGCCGTGAAGGAGGCTCTTCCATAGCAGAGCCTAAGAAGGGGGGAGAGGAAGATTGAGAGTGCTGCAGGGACCCTGCTTCCACTGAAGCCCAGAGGCCCAATATTTGTCCCCGGGGACTACTTTCTTCAGCCCGGCACACTAGGGTGCCCCCTCTCCCTGTTCTCAAGGCCACGTTGTTTAGGGTTGGTTGAGGTAGGATCTGAACAGCAGGTGTGAGCTACAGGTAAGGAGCTGCAAGTCCGGAATGCCACTTGGAGGACCCATTCCTCCAAAGCTCAACACAGCTCATTTGCAGGAAGAGTCAGAGGCCCTCGTTGCTCCATCTTCTTTTTTCAGTTTCTTAGTTACTTCCTCCCACCCACCCCCTTATCCCCATAGTGGTGATTTTGCTGTCAAGCAACTGCTACCGCAGGGACCTAAGAAACATTTCGGACAGCCCTTTCAGGTTGCAGAATCTGGGTCTTGGATCAAGCATGTGCATGTTTCCCCTTACTTCATTGGGGCAGCAGATCTTTCTCAGTGTGCCTGGCACCCCCATCCTTCCCCGCCCCCCAATGTCCAGGAAGCCAGGGCCCAAGATCAGAGGGTAAAGCCAAGGGCCCAAAATGGCTTAGAGACGAACTCCTGAGCACAAGGGGGCCCTCGGAGAAATGGTTCTGATGTTGAAGATGAGGGACAGCCATCAAGATTTCATTTATAGAATCACTGGGCATTTCGTACAAGTGTCCAAAATATGTTTAATTTCAATTCTTTTCTGAAACACCTACTAAAAACAAAACAAATCATCTAATGGTGCAGAATCTTTTTTTTTTTTTTGAGAGAGAGAAAGGAGGCTGCCTGCATCCAGTTTATTTTTTTCTGTCTCCCCCTTCCATTCCTTTTTCGCTCCTGGCATCCCCTCCTCAGTTGGCCCTGGACCTTGTGTCACTTGTCCAGGCCCTTCTGGCATAAAATGGAGGCAGGGAGAGCAAGTGAGCTGCAAACCCCTGTCTTTCTGGCCCCATTGGCCCCCAGAACAAAAGGAGAAGAGCAGATCTTTCATAGTTGGGAGCGGGGTGCAGATTTACACTCTGTGCATGCTCTGAGACCTTGGCAGGTCTGGCCATTTGAGAAAAAGATATGGAGCTAAATCCTGGTGGAGAGCAAATCGTGCTGTAGTGGTTGGCTGCCGTATTTTCCTAAAACAAGACCCCCTCCCACTTTTCAGGGAGGTGAAAAGTCGTGCATTCCTCTTTCCTCCACCCCCCACCCCATGGAAGCTTGGAAGGGGCAGAGGCTTTTCGGGGCTCCTCTCTGCAGAGGAAGTGGGATGGGACATATCCTAGCAGAGAACGACACCCCAGCTTGCCTTTCACATCTCTAGATAGATTACGTGGGGCATTCTAAAGTGTGGGGCAGCTGCTGTACCCCTTTGGGGTCCGTGCCCAGTCTCTTTCCCCAGCATTTGACACTGGCACTTGCTGTTGCTCCAAGAGTGCCATCCTGAAAGTTCTTGGCATTCTGCCAGCGAGTGGCTGGCAGCTTTTCCCCTGGAGAGCTGGGTCCCTGGGCAGAATTGGGTGAACTGGAAGAGGCTGCCTTCCTTCCTTCCTTCCTTCCTTCCTTCCTTCCCTTTCCCCGTTGTTGTCCGGTGGGTTGTGTAGAATTGATGTGGACTGTAAATGAAATGCAGACAAGACAGCACTGAAGGGCAGAGGGGGAAACCCTCTGCTTGGGAACTATGTGTATAAGCCTGTACATAAATAAATGTTCATTAAATCTGGGTCTCAGGCTGGTGTTTGCATGGACACGTGGGGGGGAGGGAAGTTAGGGCCTTTGGTCAGTGGATTCGAATCCTGGGGCTGGATGAAGAAGGTCAGCCAGGTTGGGTAGATCTTCTCCCCCCAAGCTTAATGGTGATCACGTTATCCATTCAGTCATGTCCAATTCTCGGCAATTCTACTGGCCAGGTCTCTCCACATCATCTGAACTTGCACGACTTATTTCAGTTGTTCTGTGCTCTGGCTGGTGTCGGCTTTGATGGTGTCCAGCTGCCGGGTTCTTTGACCTCCTGGTTTCCTTTTAGCGAATTCTCCCAGATGACATGGTGGCCAGATTAAGTGAGACAGTTTTGTGGTTTTGCCTTCTAGTGATATGCTTGGTGTTATGTGCTCCAGTACTTGCTTATCGATCACCTTTGTCGTCCAAGGACTATGCAGGAGCCTTCTCTAACATCCCAGCTCCAACAAGTTGAATTTTCTTCCTGGCTTGCTTTTTTAAGGTCCAACTTGTAACAGGTTCCCCCCCAAGAGAGAATTTTCTGCAACCCAAAGGGATAACAGATGAAGCCAAGTCAAGTTATGAACTAACTCGGCAAGCTACGGCTTTTCCCAAAGGCCAGGAACTCTGATGGGGCAAACAAGTTGGGGAAGGAAAGCAGAGGAGAAACGTGGCTCTGCTTTCTTGTGTGAGGAGATCTTGTGCGAGGAGACTAACTGCCAGCCACTGCCTGCATGGCATGATTCTGGCCACTGGACGTCGCCAGAGCCCTGCTCTTCATCACAGCTGCTTGGGAACTTAGAGGGGCTCAGGCAGACCCCCCCCCCCGGAACCCAGAGCTGTTTTGGTGAGGGGATTTCTCAGGACTGATCCATCTTTGAGCTGGAATTTGATCCGGGAGCCATTCTGAAGTTGGGCCCTCGAGTCTCTGGAATGATACCTGGGCAGGTGGAGAGCGTTTTCTTGTCCCAGTGGCAGCTCTGGAATTTGGGATTTGGTTTGGGGCTTAGATTTAACAAGTGATGCCCTAGATCTCTAAAGGATAGGGGTCCAATTGCCACACAGCTGCCTGGACTCAGGGTGTCCAGGAAGCAGAGACTTAAGATGGGCAAGAGGGTGATGACTCAGAAATGGTCTCCCGTGCAGGGAAGAGGGGGCCCTCAAGAGGCACTTTGGGGATAGCGAGAGAGGATCAGCTTGGCTGGCTTTAAAGGGGGGGCGGGACCTGCCTGTATTTTGGCCTGAAGGTCCTTCAAGGACTGGGAGGGGAACCATTCAAAAATAGTCCTTGAAGAGATGGAGGAGGAGGAGGAAGAGCTGAGCCAGGTGAAGCAAAGTAGGCTCAAGACTGCAAAATTTACCTCTTGCATTAAGCCATTCCGTCATCTAGAAGCTCCTTCGCTTTGAAATCCTCTCTTGTGTTTTGCCCATCATGCCAGGGAACCTTAATAGCCTGTTTTTGTGAACAGCACTGTTGTTTAAAATCCTGTCTCTAAATCTATACCAACTCGAGGAGCCTTCTAAAAACAACTGGAGGCACATACACCTTTCTAAAGATACCAGCTGGTGCCAACTTATTCCTGGCACAGCCTCTCTCTCTGCTAAGCTGAATTTTTGAATGCTTGACCTGTAGGATGACTGCAGGTAAGGTAGGCTACAATTGGGCAGGAACGAAATCATTTTGTTTTCTGTGAGGGGTAACAAATGTAAAACACAGGTCTTTTGTATAGTTGAGGGTTCTGTGGCCACTTTTGGGGTCTTGGAAATATTCTAGTTGATCGCCGTGCAACTCCCTAACATCTGGTGGTAGTCACAAACCTTCCCTGCGGTTGAGAGCCAAGAGGATTGGCCAAAGACACGTCTTCCTGCATCCGATCCCTCAGCTGATCCAAATGCTTCAGATTTTCTGCAATCTGCAATCTGGGGGATTGGGAGCCCTGGGGCAAATGGCTTTGATCTTTTTCAAATGCTGTATTAGAGCTGATTGTTACTCATTAACTGTCCTAGAGAGTGGCAGCATTTTGATGTGTGCCAGGCCTCCTGTGGCTCTGCAGTATGCTCTTTGCAGCCTGCCTTTCCAGTTGGCTGGCCCAGGGTCTCTTGGCTGGCACGCTACTTCAGGCTTGTCTGGCAGGTGGCTGACAGCAGCACAGAAGAGAATTGTGGGCAGGAATAGGGGAGAAGGCAGCGGCGGCAGCAGGCGGCAGCTTGGAAATCGGCCCAGCTATGCCCGGAATTGTGGAACTCGGTCCAACCGCTGACAAGAGGCTCATGGGGGAGATGGGGAGAGCACGTGGCTGGCAATCAGGTTGCATTCGCTGTTGGGTATGTAATAGTTTGCTAAAGAAACAGAAAAATCAAATGCCAGCTCTGGTTTTGCCACCTTAATATCTCAGGAGGCTGAGCAACATTTTGGATTTTGTCTCCAAAAGGTGCTGAGGATGAGGATCTACAGGACCACCACACTGGAGAGACTCAAGGCAGCTTATGATTAAAACTCAGTAAAAGGAGTCAAATACTGAGATGCTTTGGGGAATTATATACAGCAGGCGGGATGTTCTGCTTCAAGGCCAGGGTCTCCAAACTTGGCAACTTGAATACTTGTAGACTTCAAGTTGAAGTCCACAAGTCTTCAAATTGCCAAGTTTGGAGACTCCTGATTTAACAGACAGACTTGCCTTATTTACTTGTACAATATTTTTCTAGCTGCCCATCTTCTAACCAACTGTGGGGTAGCTCCCGATCAGATTTTATATTCATGCTCCCACCATATTGAAGCCCCTTCAGGAGATCAAATCTAAAGCAATGCCTGGTTCTAGCATCTGTTGCTTCTGGGGCCTGAACGATGCTAAATTAGCCCTAAATTAGCTCTGCAATCCACACAGAGCAATTGTTCAGGTTTAGCTTTGCTGCTCTCTGCAGTGAGTCGGCATCACCTCGGAGGGTCTGACCTTTCTGGGGAAAATAAGACTTTAAATTTGGAGAGCTGTGCTGCATCCCTGGAAGATATGAAATGCCCCTTGGCCAAACGACAGAGCACAAACACCCCCCCCCCCCGTCCCTCCTAGACAAAGCAGCAGGAGGGGGCTGCCTAGAATGAGTCATTCTGTTGCAAGATTGAAGCACGTCAAAGAGATTTCTTTTTATACATGGTTGGCTTGAAGCAATCCACCAATCCAGATTAGCAATGGGGAGGATTCTTTCTTTAGCAAGGTTATTGGTGTCATGGCCCCACCCTCACAGGACAGTTAAGGACAAATGAGAATAGCGCTGGTTTAGCATGCAATGAGTTTGAGGGTACAGACCACAGAGGGTTCCAATCCTCTGGATCGAGAATCAGCCCAGGGCAGAAAGGATTGCTCTTGGTTTACAATCTGAAAAAGCTGTTGCCTATTTAAAACCCTTATTTGTTTGTTTTTATTTATTAAATTTGTTTGCCACCCATCTCTCTACAAGGTAATTCTTAAAGGACAAGAGGGTCAGATTTTTATCATATACTCTACATTTAGCATATGAAGTTAAGCAATAGCCTGGCAGCCCTATGACAAACTTTTTCAGCGCAATGGAGGGACCAGCCAAAGGCAGTTCAGCACAGCCTATGAAATCTGTCTGTCAACAGCAAAGAGCAAATGAGATTCTGTCATGCAATCTCTAATTCCACCATCCGTGACAGAGTTTCAGGGCTGCAACATCTCTTCCACTGTTATTTTTAAGCTGAAGAAAAGGGGAGCCAAAATGAGCAACGAAAAGAGGCTTCGGTTCTCCCCAGGAACCTCTCTCCTTTTTGTCCACTTAACCAAGCGCTCCATCTCGGTCCCCATCCACAGCCAGGGGAGACGCCTCCCTACCTAAACCGGGGCTAGTGTCTCCTTCAACTCCCCTGCCCTGCAAAGACCCTCAGCTGCCAGGAGATCCTGTTGTGGCCATACAATTCCCCGGAGCCTTACCTGGGGAACTCAGTAATCTGATCATGAGGAAAGGGCTTTGGACAGGAGAAACATCAACGGGGAATTCGCCTGTGCTTTGAATCCTCAGAGTCCAACCCCCAGCTGGGGTCCTTGGCTTAGCCTGAAAACTGGAGAGGCTGTAATATCAATCACTTGATTAGATGCGCTTGCAGATAGCTGTTCCGAAATAAATATAAACGCAGCCCGCTTTCCCTGGCAGAGATCTGGGTTGTTTTTCTCTTCTCTCCCCACTTTTGGGGTCCCTGCAGAAAAAGATTTCTCCTGCAGCCCCCACCACCCCCACCTCTTTTTCCACCAGATCAAAATAGCCAGCTCTTCATAAAAGCTGCTAGACAGCTTCAAGCAGCCCTTGTTCCTTCTATTTATTGATGGTTTCTGATGTTCAGTCTCCCGAACACCCACTGACATTTATTGTGCACAAACTTGGAGGAGACCATTATGAGCAGAAATAATTCAGCCCGTTGCTTGTAGTTCTTGGTTTTTGTCCTGCCTAGATTTCCTCACCTCCTTACCTTCCTACTTTGAGGAGAGGAGAGGGAGGAGAGCCCTGGTTGGCTTGTTTTTCAGCCAACAGTTGTAGAAGGTGCTTGGCTGTTCCTATGTTTCTCTTCTGCGTTGCGCTCTCTCTCTCTCTTTCTCTCTCTCTCTCTCTCTCTCTCTCACACACACACACACACACATCATCTATCATCAACAACAACTTTCTCTTATCATCATACATCTATCATAATCATCTGTCTATATCATCTATTATCACCATCTGTCTGTCTGTCTGTCTGTCTGTCTATCTATCTATCTATCTATCCATCCATCTATCTATCCTTCCATCCTTTTGAGGTTGGTAAAACAAGGACCCAGATTGTTGGGGGCAAATGGCTGACTCTGTAAACTGCTTAGAGGGGGCTGTAAAGCACTGAAGTGGTATACAAGTCTAAGTGCTATTGCAATTGCTATCTACCATCTGTCTATTCTTCAGCAAAAGCTGGCTGCTGCCCATCAACCTGGACCTATTCATTCTAGACAAGCCCACAGATTAAATAAGGCATCCATTTTGAAAAATCCCAAATCTGAGAACGTCCGGCACTTGAAACAGGAAACCACAAACATCTACGTGACCTGCAATTGAATTTCTCCTCCGAAGTGGAGCAAATGTGGTGGGAAATGTTTTGCTCCACTTGGATTTTAACCTGCAGCTCCTCCCTCCCCACTCTGGTCATTTCAGTGTCCCCAGCTACTCTCGCTCTCTGCAAACAAGCCGAGCGGCTGATGCGGCTAATTCAGCCCTTGAATGGCCTCTCCAGACTTGGCCCTGCTGGTTTTCCCAGCTGTGGCTTTGCTTGGCTGTGCAAACACCCTTCCAGAAATGGCTTTGGTCCCGCCTGGATTCCTGTCTGTCCCCCACAACAACTCTTTAAAAAGCCATTTATGGAATTGCCACTGATGAGATTTAAATGTCTATTCCCCTCCCCACGTCCTTGAAATTAAGCCAGCTGCCTGAGATGCTGGGGCAGGTTGCACATGATTCCCCAACAGCTTCAGTCTTTGGCTCCCCAAAGCCTTTCTTGCAAATGGCACTTGTCAGGGTATCTGTCTCATGTGGAGGCTTTCCTCCTGGGCCTGCTCAGCTCTGAGGCAGCTCCAGAATTCCCCACAGCACTGAATTAATCTGCATGATTCACAAGGGATGGCTCTGCCACCAGATTTAGCAGCACAGAGAGCAAAGGGGGATCTGTGGGCAACAGCAGGCTCACTCCCTGGCATGAATGCCATGGGTCTTGCAGCCCTCCATGGGGCAATCCGAGCTTGAGGAGGGAGGGAGGGAGGGGGTTGCAAGCATCCCACTAGTTAGGGGTCACAGGGCTTGGCTCCAAAGTATGTAATCCCACAGATCTAACTCAGGCTGTGAACTGGGAATGGGGAAGATTCTAAACCTCCATCCCTAATTATTCAGTCCTGGCTCCCCTGCGTTTGGAAAATCTCAGCTCTTTGTGCCAAATGTTTATGAATTCCAAAGCAATCTTGCCAGGGGGTCACCTGCAGTTCTTTTGAAAGCATCTGAATTTATTTTTCCCTTTTCTTTTTTAACTATGGGCCTTGCAGAGGAAAAATAAGTTCTTTATTGCTACCCAGCCAAGCAAATAGAGGTGGGTTTTTTGTTTTTTTGAAAAATAAAAAAAAAACCCATGCAATAACACCTGGGACCAGAAAATGCAAATTCTTTCTCCCCACCCCCACTCTGTTTTGTCTTTCAGGACCATGGACAGTAACCCAGAATTTTGCCTTTTACGGCCACTAACCACAAATTTGTCAAGGTCTTCTACTGACTTCCGCTTACACCCTCATCACAAAAATCTAACTCTAGTCCTTTTTTCTATGAGCATTGCCTGACTTTGGTCCCTGTTTTTCCTCTCTCTTAATATGGACTATTTCATTTGCCATCTCACACCATGTTGTTGTTGGGGCTTTTATGCCTTCGAGTTAGTGTTGACTTCTGGTGAGACCCTGGATGAATCCCTGAAGTTTTCTGGGCAGGATTTTGCCAGTGGAAGCTCACCGTTGCCTCCTTCCTGCTCAATTCCATCCACGTAGCTTTCCTGGCAGCTTTCTAGAAGGGGTTTATGATTGGCTTGTCCTGGAATGTTTACCTGGCATCCCAATCTGAATTTTCAGGCAGGCTGCCATCCTCGAATTAACCCGGCATGCTGAGAGCACCAATATATTTCCCAAAGTGATTTTCAACCTCCCATAAAATCAGTTTATAACTCTCTTAGACCTGAATTACTTCTCTCTCTCTTTCTCTCTATCCCCGCTAATGGTTCTGTAAATACATTTGATGCATTGAGGTCCTGAGATTTTTCCACAGTTGCTCTGAAAGGAAGAATAACTTGCAGGAAGCAGTTGTGAGCGAGAGACTTGAGGTCTTCCTGGAATGAAAATTTAATCAAATGGCTAAATCCCATTTCCTCTCTTTGGAGTTTTAGATTGAAAACGCTACTTGCTTGCTTTTTCTTACCTTAGTTTGAGGAGCAGGCAGGAGCCGGTCTCATCAAGGCTGTTCTGAGGGACTAAAACCTGCCCTTCTATTGTCCTTTGCTTTTCTGCCTTTAAAATGGAAACAGTGATTTTCTCTACAGGTTCCCTATCAAGGGAGCAGAACAAAGCCTCAGCGCCTGGGCCACTCAGAGGTAGCAGCCCTGAATGCCACTCGCAGGTTTAAGCCCCAGCTATTATTCCTGTAATTTGATCTGCTGGAAAAACAGCCAGGCAAAGGGCATCGTCCAGCTTTTATTCTCTGCCTGAAAAGCTTTCGGTTATTGTGAGGCCGATTTTATTTTTCCTCTTAAATACTCCCAGGACCCAATTTAAGCCAGCGAATGGGGTGGCGGAGTTGCTGCCGGGTCTCTGAAGATTTCCCATTATTTCTTGTGCAAGCCATGAGTGAGTTTATTCTAAATTCAATTAGAAAAGTCTAATAAGAGAGGCAGCTGGGTGATGAGAAGGGTGACCGATCTCGGGTACACACAGGGAGAGGCTGCACATGAATCTCCAGGTTTTGCTGAAGGTCAACAGAGCTATCTCTTTCCAAAGAAGGCAGACATTAATCAAATCCTGTCACTTTTACCATTTATTACAAGATTTGCAGGGCAGACCCAGTATTGAATTGGGGGGGGGGGGGTGAAATCACAACAGAGGCAACCTTTCTGACTTCCACATCAGGAGAATACACAATTTTCTTTCATTAGCTTTGCATCCTCCAGATGGGTCTGTTTTTCACTCCTGTTCTTACTGGGAGTGATGGGCGATGTAGTCCCAGCTGCTGAAAGCTGTCAGATTAGGTTAGGCAGAGTTGTTGGTAGCTCACTGCTGGAGTTCTCACTTGGTTGTCTGGGTAGGTTGGATCCATAGGTGGATTCAACGCCACTATGAGAGCACCAGCGGAATGCTAATGATTGAATGGACTCTGGGCATGGGTGTTTCTTCACACTGATGCAGAGTCTAACTCAGGGGTGGCAATTATGGCAACTTTATGACTTGTGGAATTCTGGCAGTTGAAGTCCACAGGATAACTTAATTGGCCCAGATAACTTAATTTATTGATGGACATTTCCTAATTGAATGGGGCATTAATTTGGAAGCAAATAAAATATTCCACTTATTTTATTCCATTAATATTCCATTTATTGATCATGAAGACAGATAAAAAACCCATCCTTCTGTGCAAAGTTGGAGAGCTTATTTCTCTCCCAGTGGGCGCCAGTTTTAAAAGGTTTCCCCAAGATGAATGATGCACAATTTTCCTACATAAAAAGGATTGTTCTGAACTCCTTCTGAAGCTGTCCAGAGACTTTCCTAGAGTGCCACAAGGCAAGATATTCTTTCATCCCTTAATTCAGAAGAAGCTCCTGCATTGGGCTGGCTACAAAATATGGTTCTATTGAAGTGTTGATCATTTCCTCTCGAAGCTGAGAGGCTGCTTGTTAAAATAATGGTAGGAAAAAATGTGTGCGTCAGGCTAATTATATATCTCAATCATATAATGCGAAGCCCATTTTAATAATATCTCAAAAAGTATGTTTTGCGTCAGAATTCCCAGAAAAGCTTTCTCACAAAGATTCTTTTGCTCAGATAGGTAGGTTTTTGCAAAAGCTCCCTTTTTTTAAAAAAGAAAATCCCTTTCTTCTCCTTGACTCCCTTTTTGTCACCTCTCTGTGGATTTTTTTCCTGCAATATGGCTTGGCTGCCACTGTGATCCTGACTTCGCTGGAAGCCACGTGCAGAATTGGATTATCATCCTGAGACAGACAAAACCTTCAACGGCACCCAGGGTTTTTTTCTGCAGGAAAACACACAAGGGGAGTCACTTTGCATGCTTTGTGGGCTTGGCACCATGGAAGCCAGATGGAAGAGCCTTCTATCTTTTCAATTAAGCATATTTGCCGGAGGATGAAAAGCCGCAGTCAGCCGGAAAAGGCAGCATTTTCCCTTTAGCGAGGAAGCAAAAATAAGTCACTTTCCCCCCTCTCCAATTATGCCCAGGAGACATTTTTACCCATCGTGGCTTCTGAAGGAATGAGAGCTCCAGTCTGGTAACTTCATTCTGTTTTGATTTTGCAGAATTGGAGGTTAGAATTTTATGAAGAGTCGGGGACCTTTTAGACTTTGCTTTACATTGATTTGGAAGGTGATCGCCTCAGAGCGCTCAAATCACGCTGACATTTTAATACACTTAGAAATGCAATACATACATATAACCCCAGCATTCTCTTCTGGCTATTCTAACAATGTGTGTTCACAGATCATCTGCCCAGATGAAATGGATGAGGACACAGTGAAGTCTGTCCTTTGACCAACATTTTGATCTTCACCGAAAGAAAGAAGGAAGGGGGGAAGGGGCACAGAAGTTGGACTACGGAAACATTCCAGCCGTGGAAACTTACCTTTGCTCATTACCAATGCCCAACACTTGAAGGTAATAAAAGGCTTGGTGTATCAGATAAATAGACCATCTTGCACAGCATTCTTGACTCTTGCGCTGGGCATCAAAGCACCTCGGTGAAGGGCATGACCAGGGCATGGAGATAAAGACTCCCTCCCCCATCATTCCCTGCTATGGATGCTAAATCTGGAGGCCTTTATCTCTCCTTCTGCCTGGCCTGCTTTGGCATCCAAGGCATCCGAGGTCCTGCCCTCCCAACCAGTACGGGCTGCTCCAGTTCGGCTGGAGAACGCTCCATTCCAAATTTGTACCTTATTCTGGAGGAACCCACAGTCTTCTTCCAGAAAAAAGTGCCCCTCCCCCCCCATGCTGGTGGACTTTGGAGGGTCACCTGACCTGCTGTGGGTTCTCAAAAAGAGAGATCCTGAAGGGTCTCCCCTGGCTTCCCTCTTTTGGCCAAACACAGGGGATGGTTTGCACCAATTGTCCCTTAAAGTTGGGGGGGGGGGGGGTTCCTGTTCAAGAAGTCCATAAAATTGAAGCCTGCAAGTTCCTCAAAGGTACCCACTTGTGCTGGGTGAGACGAAGTCAGTTTCTGGTGTGACAAAATAAAAAGGCAGGACCTTGGAGCCTTCAAAGCAGGCTAAACTGCATCTCCTTCTCTTTCTGGCTCAGGATTTGTTGATCAGCCTCTGCTCTGGAGGTCCCAGCCAGCCTCCCCGCTTTGTGGCTGGCTTGCTGGCTGATGGGGCCGGACTTCCTAGTGCTGTCATCACCCGAGGCTGTGTAAAAGCTACGTTGCCGCTGAAGTTCCTCCTCCCTATACTTGCAAAGCCTCTTGAAGGCCAGACGGAATTTCTGGGACATGAGGTTGTAGATGATGGGGTTGATGGCGCTGTTGGTGTAGATGCAGATCCTGCAGAAGAGGACAAACCAGCGGTCCAGGTAGGGGTGCTCCACGAAGGAGTTCACCAAAACCAAGGTCCTGTAGGGCATCCAGAGCAGGGCAAAGAGGGCCACCACCACAGCCAACATCTTGGTGACCTGGAGGAGAAAGAAGGAGCTCAGAGGACTTCAGAGGTGATGAGACACAGCTTTGAAAGGCTAACCCTGAGGCCAGAGAAGGTGGTATGTCAAGCTTTGAAATTTAAGACCAATGCAATGTGGCCTTTGGTCACAGCACATGGTGGCATCTGTCCAGTGATGGCTATTCCCAGAGTGCCAAGAAGACCTGAGTAGAAATTGGCTAATACTTCAGCATACTCGGTTGTACTCAAGAGGAATGACAGATGATTTATGTTTACATGGATATCTACAAATGGTGAGGGTGAAAGGACCCCCTGCATTAGGGGTGAAATCCAGCAGGTTCTGACAGGTTCTGGAGAACCGGTAGCGGAAATTTTGAGCAGTTCGGAGAACCGGCAAATACCACCTTTGGCTGGCCCCAGAGTGGGGTGGGAATGGAGATTTTGCAATATCCTTCCCCGGTCATGCCCACCAAGCCACATCACGCCCACCAAGCCACGCCCACAGAACCAGTAGTAAAAAAAATTGGATTTCACCACTACCCAGCATGGAGGTGGCCTTCTCAATTGCTACCTCTTATTGCAGTTGTGCAGTGGTTCTCAACCTTGGCAGCTTTAAAATGTGTGGACTTCAATTCCCAGAATTCTCCAGCCAGCCAGGCTGATTGGAGAATTCTGGGAGTTGAAGTCCACATGTCTTAAAATTGTGAAGGTTGAGAAACTCTGGCTTACAGGGTGAACATCACAAACCTTCCTGATGTCCCCCCCCACCTCTGCCCCAAATGGACCCTGGAAACTCAACCATATCTGCCCACCTGTTTCCTGGAAGAGACAGGCACTCTGGTTCTTGAACTGCCAGCTCTGCAAGAACCAGCCTCAGTGCCATTTTTCTCCTGGTTGCTTCGCTCTCGCCAGCATTCCCCTTGGGCAGTGGGTTGGTGCAGGGCATGGCTCTGGAGGAGGACTTTTCCAATGAGGCCATACAGCACAGTGGTGAGCAGGAGAGGGGTGATGAAAAAGAGGGCAAAGTCGAGCAGGTAGATGGGCAGGTAAAGGTTGCGGGAGACCTTGTAGCCACACTCCAGCTGCTGGCTGTTGTTAGCAGCCACGTCCACCAGGAAGAACCAAAGCATGCAGTACACCGAGGTGAGGATCCAGACAAATGCAGTGATGCGCTTGGCTCGAGACACGGTGCACATTGTCTGCGCCTTCATTGGGTGGCAGATGGCAATATATCTGGGAAAGAGAGGAAGGAGAGAGAGGGTTGTAAGAAAGGAGGTGACCTGAAAAGAGGTGAACACATCAGGAAGGGTCACCTCTGTCTAGCAAGAACCTTTATGTTGGTTTCTTTGTTTCGGTCAGTTCCTGCCTTGTGGAGAAGGGGCCATCAAGTGGCATCTCGCAAATGATGCTATCTCTTGTGTAATTCTTTGCACAAACACATTCAGGGAGCATCATTCATAGCTCAGAAAAGAGTTTCTACCTGGCCTTCAGAAGGCCCCTTGTTCAATTTGCACCATTTCCAGATAGAAGGATCAGATACAGGTGATGGAAAAGGTCTCAGAGACCCAGGTAAGCTATTGCCAAGCAGAACAGAGGCTTTCTTCAGAGCAGGAAGTCGGGGAGTTGTAGTTAACCTAAGCTGAAGAAGGTTGATCTAAGAGAATGAAGGTCTTATGATCCATTGAAGGCCATAACAGAAGGCATTTAGTGACTATTTATCTAGAATAGGGGTTTCAAATTCACGTCATCACGGCGACGTCATGTGATGTATCGGGACTTTTTTCACCTTCATTAAACAGGTGTGGGCATGGCCAACATATGACACATCTGGCCCATGGGGACAGCCCTGATCTAGAAGAATCAACAGATCAATGTAACTTACATAAATCCATCCTATCCTATCGGTTACCTTGTGTCTGAAGGACAATGAATGTTTTCTCTCCTTCTTCACACACACTCCAGACAATCAGCCTGACAATCTCCTGGTTGGTCTACAACTCCCAGACTCCCAGCCTTAAGCCATGCTGGCTGAAATTCTGAGGACCGTCTTATCTGAAGGATGCCAAATTCAGGACAAGATGATTTACTGAAATCTACCCTTACCTTTCTACAGTGAAAGCTGTGATAGACCAGGAAGATGCATTGATGCCCAGATACTGAAAGTAGGTAATGCCAAGGCACCCAGCAAATCCATAGATCCATGTTCCTGCCAGACTGTCAGAGATGTTGGGCAAGCCAGCAGCCACTAGAACGATCAGATCAGCCACAGCCAAACTAACCAAGTAACAGTTGGTCGGAGTCCTCATGTCACGGGTGGTCAGAACGACGGTGACCACCATGGCATTGCCAATAATGCCAATTCCACATATGGTGAGCACCAGGAAGACTGAGATGGTCTTGTATTCAAAGATGCTGAATGGGAGACCGCCAACCCCCAAGGAGATGTTGGTTGGGGTGTCTACTTTGCTGTTACTGCTGTTCTCCATGGCCAAAGTTAGAGCAAGACGCTGCCTGGGATGGTAAAAAAACAAAGCTTTGATGAAACATGAAACAAGGGCTCTCTTCTTCCATCAAGACCATAAGAGGTCTCCACTGGCCAAACAGGAAAGTCCTAGGGGCCTGCAGCAGAGGAGCACACAAGTACAACGTCCCTTGCATGTACTCATCTACCTTGCCTCAATCACAACTGGTTTCAGAATGCTCTCAAATGTTAGCAACATTTGAGACCATTCAAAAATGGGGGGAAAAATCACCTAAAACAGAGGTGAGAAACATGTAGTTCTCCCAATGGTGCTAATCATTCATTCCCAACATTCTTCCCTTCTGACTCTAGGAACATCTGGGGGCCACAGGTCCCAATATCCCTCCTGGCTCCTTTGTCCTTCCAGATCTTCCAGGTTCCCATGAATTTATTTCTGCAGAGAAGGAAAGCTTGCCACTAAGATGCTCACATCCACATTCGTCAGCCTTTTTCTTCTTTCCTTTCCTTTTTTTGCAGTGCATTCAAGCATTTAAAGTAATTGGCTAATGATTGGATTAATCAATTTAAAGTGGGATAATTGACCAATTTGGGAGCATTCAATCATTGACAGCTCTTATTAGACACCCTCCTTCCTTGCTCTGTGTGTGACTGTCAAAGAGCGGGTGTGTAAAAGAAATGTGAAGGGCGGAGGGCTCCTGTCTTTTGATCTTAAACCTCATTTTCATGCTATCTTCCAGCACCCCCAAATCAATGTGCAAACCCCTACAAAAGGTTCAGGCAGCTGAAAACCCAGGGTGGCCTTCCCCTGGTCATTTCAAGAAAATCAGGGAGAACAGCTCCCTGCCCCGCCCCCGACAGTCGTAACTGTATCTTTGGGGTTCCTATTGGAATATTTTATTCTATCCTGGGATTATTTTTATTTGGTTTAGATTTTACCTTATTGTACCTTCCAGGGATGCTTTGAACTGAACCAAACTGAACTAAACTGTATTAAATTAAATTGAATTGAACACTTGATTTGGTCAAGTGTGACTAGATACACAAGGAATTTGTCTCCGGTACAGAAGTGCTCAATGTCCATGCAAAACAACAGAGACAGTCATAACAACAACTGGAGCACCACTGGAACACCATTGACAAATTCGCCCTCGGTCAATTGCAAAAGGCAGCTTTACTCGGAACAGTTTCCATCCTGAGATGAGATCTGTTAACTTCATCAAACGTTCACATCTGCCTATCCCAGGTCTATGGGAAGGACTCAAACCCAGACTGAACATCTGGCTGACTCTTTGAAGAACCATCATCATCATCACCACCATTGTCCCAATAAAAGAAGGAAGTAAAGAAGATAAGGAGAAATAATAACACTACAGCCACCCTATATGGGTTAATAAGCATAGACATTAGATTGAACGGTGAGGATTAGGGGTTCATCAGAATGATGGCATAGGTCTAGTCTGGGTGAGGTTTTGGAAGCCATCAGCACTGCCGGAATCAAGGAAGAGCGAGCATGCCCCTCGTTTCACGTTTGAGAACTTTCCAGTCATAAATCCAGCTGTTGTTTGCAGGAGCAGATGGAAGCACAGGCAGCGACTGCTAAACGTTTTAGCCCCATGAAGCCTATTTGGCAATCCTGCCCCAAAGCTCTGCTCTCCCTAAAGCTCCTTTTCTCACCCCTCACCCCCCTTTTTTTTTTCTTCCTGAAGGGAGGGGGAAAGCAAAACAACCGAGCTTTCTGGAGCCTCTAAAGTCATGACTACACTTCCCATCCCTCACCTTCCCTACTACGGAGGTTTCTCCGACTTGAGGATGATGGCCACGGTGCTCTGTGATGTTTTGCGTGCAGCTGATGGAGCACGTCGGGTTAACAAAGAGGGCCTGCAAAATGCCTGGGCTGGGTTGAGAATAAGAATAAGTGAAACTTTCTTCTGCCAACAGCCTTGCTGAGGAGGCAGCCGATCGTCCAGGCTCTGAAAGGGGAGCTTCCGAAGGGGAAAGGGATCCCACAAGGGTTCCAAGTGGCCAAGGCTCACCATTTTCCCCAAGCTATTCTGCCCAACAGATGGCTTGGCTGAATGCCCTGCTTTGGGAT
Organism: Masticophis lateralis; assembly: GCA_030761175.1. NCBI lineage: Eukaryota > Metazoa > Chordata > Lepidosauria > Squamata > Colubridae > Masticophis > Masticophis lateralis. The sequence continues at coordinate 1,393,606 of JAUDYJ010000010.1, read as the reverse complement.
CTGGTAGATCCCTTGAAATCTCTTTGCCTCCCCTCCTCAACAAGGACCAAGAATTTTCCCCTGCCGCTGCCTTTTTGACCCTGATCCGACTCAGGAATCTGCTGGGTGTTGAGAAAAGTGGGTCACGGACTTTGTAGTCTTTTGAGGCAGGCAGATAGATGATAAATGCACACTCTCCACAAAGCGATACCTTCATATCCCCCTTTTGCAATCACACACACAATCACACAACACACAACACACACACCCCTACCTCCTGCCACCAGCAAACTTTTTCTGCAGACCTCTCCTTTCTCATGCATCCTCTTCTGAGCCTTCTTGACCGTTCAGAGAAGGCAAGGATGACTTTCCCCTCGCCCCCCCCCCACTTTGGGGGAGAAGCAGCAGCGCCCAGAAAGCTCCCTCTTAACAGCAGCTGCCTCCGGCTCCTCTGTGCCGTTGGTTCTGCTCAGGGATGCAGGGGGCTGCCCATCAGCTGATCCAGCCCCCTCCACAGACACTAACCTGTAAGCGGAGAGACCCTCTCACTGCCTGCAAAAACCAACACACACACACACACAAACTTGCGGAGAAGCACAATCAGACAGCGGACAGCAAATCAAAGCAATGCCAGCGTTTTGCTGCTGGGTTTGTATGCCTACGTTGCTTGATTAGACAGAAGATGTTTTAGGGGGTGTCATAAGGGAGAAATGCCTGGATTTTGATCCATCCTTACATGCAGACTTTTTTTTCTCTGGGCTGATGAATTTTGCAAGCTGACAAAAAGGGGCCCCATTTCCTTCTGTGGTGAAATTTGTGGGATTCAGCATCATCCTTAGAGAGTCCCCCACCCCCACCTTCCTCCCCAGGATATAAAAATATGCAAACTGGAACCAAGAGCAGAGAATGCCAGTAGGGTACGCTCCTTTGATTAAGCTATGATGTGGTTTGCAGTCTGCTTGGTTTGGTTTAGTAACACTGATTCTGCATCCTGGGGCTTATTTGGTTTAGGTTTAGCATGTCTGAATGCAGCCATCCTGGCCTTTTAATAAAATAGAATTCTTTATTGGCCAAGTGTGATTGGACACACAAGGAATTTGTCTTTGGTGCATATGCTTTCAGTGTACATAAAAGAAAAGATACATTCATCAAGAATCATAAGGTACAACACTTAATGATAGTCATAGGGAAACATAGGGACAGAATGTATCTGCCCTCAGTGTGGAAGGGATGGCCACTCTCAAATTGGCCCTTTTAGTCACACTAGATGCTGTTTTAGGACCTCTATCCAGAGCATGATGTCAAAGTCTTTTGAGACTGAAGGGTGCCAGTGTTATGTTAAAGAAACAGTCAATATAAATCGTAAGGATACCAGCAACAAGGTTACAGTCGTACAGTCATAAGTGGGAGGAGGTGGGTGATAAGAACAATGAGATGATTTTATTTAATGATGATATATGGCTTGTAACTTGATTTAGAATCCCAGCCAGTTATGGCTTAGTCAACAGACATTGCTTTAGGTCTCATGTGTGAACCCAAGCATTAAAGCAGCAAGGATGCCTGATGTAAGATTTCGTTGATTGCCAGATCAGCTTGGGAATTTGTTTTGAGTGAAGTGAACTCTTAGTCTTTTTATGTGAATTCACTTTTTATTATATGCATGATGTAAATAAAGTGGAGGAGCAAGAATTATTTTGCTGTGGCTCCTCTTAAACAACTGAGTGTCAATAATTTTGGTTGATGGACCAGACTGAGTTAGCCCAGAGGTCTCTCTCAGTTTGGGTCATGCAATTCCTCCTTGACATTAAGAAATTAATATCTACTATCTCAAATCCATATTTAAAATTTACTTTAAAATATGGTAGCAACTTTTACCTCCTGATCTTACTGTCTTGTCCATATTTTTTTTTTTACCGTTTCCCTTCTGAAGCAAGAGGATAAATTTATTCAGTTCAAGAAATGGGAAGATAGAAGATTTTCTAGAACTGGAGATTTAATTATAGATGGAAAACTTATTACTTCTGAGTATACTTTCAGAGGGAGGATCACATATACTAACTTGGTTTTAAGCTCAATCATTTGAATGGAATGGATGCAGTGTGATTATTGGCAATATTTGGTCAATGGTGTATATCATTTAAAATGAAAAGTAATACTGTTAACGTTATATAAAATGTTTATATTAAACACATGAAGTTATTTTGAAATTTTTAAATTTTCACGATAAAGCTCATTGAAATTCTTTAAGACCTAAAGCTTGAGACCCTTAAAGCTCTTTGTGGGCCCTGAAAATAATTTTAGATCACATTCCATTCCACCCAAAGTCCATCTCTAGGCTGTTGATGCATCTGTTAGAAAATTGCTCCTAATGATACCAAAGTATGCCAGTCTTTTGATTAAAAAGAGTCCCTTGGGAGTTGGGCGGCATAGAAATTTTATAAATTAAATTTGATAAATTAAAAAGTTCTGAAGTACTTGGTAATTCAACAGAAGAGTCCTTGGTGCCCTGCAAGCTCAGTTGGTTTCAAATGCCAGCTTGGTTGTTTTCAAACAGAGACCCCTCAGTTCAATCCTGAGCTACAAATATTCTCCTTTATTGGTAAAGTCAACAGTCTTTCATTCTTGCATTCAGAATACCTAACTTGCTATGTAATGCTGGGTAGGGCTTGTTGCTCTTAACAGTGAGCCAAGCATTCCAGAATTTCTAATTCTTCTTCCTCAAAGGAAGTACTTGCAAGTCATGCTTTTGAAGCAACAGTTGAAGGAGTTTCCTTGGGTTTTACTTTTTTTCCTTGTTGAGATGTCCATGTGAGGTGGGAGGCAGGAGGCAGACATCTTCCAATAACCAAAGTGGGCAGGGAATGCCAACTATGGTGCTGTCCATGAAGGAAGGTGCTGAAAGAGGCCAGCAACCACTGATTTTGGAAACTTCTGCTTCCCTCATACTTCTTCGTCTTAGTGCTGGGGACGATGCCCACACTTGAGACTTGCTGTCTGTAGAATCCTGCAACTCTGTTTTAGGAAGCTAGTTTCTTTCCTCCCCTCTTCCATCTTAGTAAATGGTTCAGCCCAGGTAGGATGCATGTATTTATGTGTTTGTTTTGTTAAATCTATATGCTGCCCATCTCACTATCACAAGTGACTTTTGGCCCAATGAAGATGGAAAATGATTGAGGAGTTCTCAGCGAGTTAGGGAGAAGGTTCTAAGGGGAATCATGTGAAATTATCTCTCTTCCCCTCTCTCACTTGATAAGAGGGAGGGAGGGATCGATAAGATGAATGATATATGAAAGGGATGGCCTGCCTAATTTGAAAACGATTCATCTTTGTGCTTTCTTTGTGCCAGATGTGGGCAGATTTTGGCTCAAGAAAATGAGCATCCCACTATACCTCTGAAACAAAGCAACTAAGACCATCTGGAGCCGGCAGATGGCCCTCCCTCACCGTCTCATGTTCCCCAGACTCGGCCTATTCCATATCTCTTAACTGAACATTCCAAATAAGGTGGGGGGCAAATAAATTTAACAAATAAATCTACTGGGGAAAAAAAGAGGGAGAATCTAAATTAAGAAGCATTTTCATATTTTGTATCTGGTGACCTTCCTGCTGTCAGCTGGAAGGCTAAAACTGAAAGAATGCGGTGAAAAATTGCAGTAACGAATTGACTTCCAAAACTGATATGCTATCAGCATTCTTTTCAGGTTCTGCAAAAGTATCTCCCTGTCACCCGGTGCCGAAGTTCATTCTCTATATATGAATTTCATGAAAGAAATTCCAGCTCTTGTTCTGCACTTCAGGCCAATGAAACAAATGCCACAGGAACCACAGCTCAAACTCAGCAACATTGGGTCTCTTCCTTTAATGTATAATGGATTTTTTTCCCTTAAAAAATGATCATTTCAGCTTCTGTTCATTTCGTGAGGAGGCCTGCAGATAATTCTCAGCAGGCCATCTTTGATTTGTTGCTTCAGTTTGAAGATACCACGGCTCCCATGTTGTACAGTACATCCTTTTCCGATGAGGGGAAAACCTGGAACTTGCCTTAGAAGATTTGCAAGAATTAGAAAATCTACTTTTTAAAAATGGCAAACCAGAAGTAAGTGTTACCTACACATTTTATACTTGGGGGAAAGGTCAGGGTTATAGGAAGCTCATTCTGAAATAAATGTCATTGGGTTTATGGTGTTTTTCTTCCAAGAATGTCTCTATAAAATCAGTCTTAAAATAGATATTATATTAATATAGGTTCTCACATTTATAAATACTTAGGCATTCACCATCAATCAAGTGCCACATTGTAGTTTGACGGTCATTAGATTCACGTTTGGGTAACAAGCACAAGCCAGGGGTTCACCCCAAAACATGTTTCTCCAACTAAGCATTGTCGTTTTCTATTTTGTCTAAAAAAATGGTGCCTTACACGATTTCCAGAAAACAGGCTTTGTAACATATTACAAACACCATTAAGTGGCAGATTCAAAGCTTGGGATCTTGCCCTCATACCTCCAGATGTTTGTTTGATCCCCCAAGGTGTTTAAAGAAATGAGGGCCGAATGCCAGCAAATGGCTGCCTGGCCTAGTGGTTAAGGCACCAGGCTAGACACCAGGAAGCGGTGAGTTCTAGTCTTGCCTTAGCCATGAAAGCTGGCTAGGTGACTTTGGGCCATTCCTTCTCCCTCAATTCCCACTAACTCACAGGGTTCTTGTGAAGAAGACAGGAGGAGGAGAAGTATTAGGTATGTACACTGCCTTGAGTTATTTATAAAAAGAACTGAATTAAAACTAGCAGACAAGGAATGAATAGCGACTGGGCTATGCCTTCACCGAGGCCCATTGCCATAATTTTTATGGCTGATGCTTCTTCCATAGGAATCTCTGTAGCCAACGGATCTCCTCTGTCCCCACAGAATAAATGTTTCTTTTATGGGGCTTTCTGCAGCAAACATTTCAGCCCAGAATAGGGAAGGTTTCTGTGCATTAACTCTGCTGGGTCTGAGCTCCCTCTTCTGTTCAATTTCATAACCAGCAAATAGCACCAGATTGCCGAGTTTCTTTCTACGCAGAGCAGTTTAGGGAGGGACATCAGAAAGGCTGGAATGAAGCTCCGTGTCCTTTGAAATCTCTTTTCAAGGCAGATGTTGGTGGCAGGACTTGCTGGTCCTGCCTGGGTTCTTCCTTCTGGCCAGGGTCACAGGTGGGGGGGGGGGAACGGGGATGGGACGGGACCCGCATTTTGACCCCTCTGGAAAGGGCTCCGCTTGGCCCATGGAGACAAGTTTTTGATTTTTGATTTTATTACATTTCTATACCGCCCTTCTCCCGAAGGACTCCGGGCAGTGTACAGCCATATTAAAACAGATCCAACACAAAATTAAAAACCATTCAAAATAATTTAGAAACAATTGGCCGTTCTTAAAACCCCTAACCCCCTTTAAAACCAATTAAAACCCATTAAAATTAATTTATTCGGACAGGCCGGCTTGATGGAACAATAGAATCTTCAGAGCACGACGGAAGGTGCGGAGGTCAGGGATCCCTCTTATATCTGGGGGCAGCTCATTCCATAGGGCAGGAGCCCCCACAGAGAAGCTCTACCCCTGGGGGTCGCCAGCCATTATTGTTTGCCGACGGCACCCTGAGGAGGCCCTCTCTGTGAGAGCGTATCGGACGGTGGGAGGCATTCAGTGGCAGAAGGCAGTCCTGTAGGTCCTAAGCCATGGAGTGGTTTGAAGATGGTGACTAGCACCTTGAAATGCACCCGGAAGACCACTGGGAGTCAGTGCAGCTCGCGCAAGAGGTGTTACACGGAAGCGACGAGTCGCTCCCATAATCACTCGCGCGGCCGCATTCTGGACCTCTGGGTGCTCCTCAAGGGGAGCCCCATGTAGAGAGCGTTACAGTAGTCCAGACGGGAAGTGATAAGGGCATGAGTGACCATGCGTCACTCAAGTGGGGAGGAGGCTGGGAGTGTAGCGGAAATCCTGCAAGGAGCAGAGAGCAAAGAGGCTGGTGGGGCTGCCCTGATTCCTCGCTTCTGCCGGGGTCCACCTGTGGCCACTAAATGAATCAGGTGGGGATCCTGGTTCTGGCCCTGGAGCAGATCCTAAGTGCAGCAGATTCTGGGTCCAGGACCCCGATTGTTGGGGGCCAACTCTGTCCACCACTTAAAGGGGGCTGGAAGCGGCATGGAAGTCTAAACCAGGGGTCCCCAAGCTTGGCAGCTTTAAGGCTTGTGGACTTCAACTCCCAGAATTCTCCAGCCAGCATAGCTGCCATAGCTTAGTTAACCTAGCTGGCTGGGGAATTCTGGGAGTTGAAGTCCACAAGCCTTAAAGCGGCCAAGTTTGAGGATCCCTGGTCTAAACGATGCGGCTATGGCTGATTCCGCTGTCGTAGGGAAGGGGCGGGCTGCGGAGCATGGGCTTCGTTGTCCCACAGCCGGTCGGAGCAGCTGCAGCGGCGAGGGCGCCGAGGCTTCCCTGAGCCCGAGGGAAGGACTGCTGGGGGGGGGGGGGGGTCGACTCCTGCCAGGAAGGAAACCAGGCGCTCTGCACATGCTCAGCCGACGTCTTGGATGCCACCCTCCGTCGCGCGCCGCCACCTCTGTCGCACCAGTAAACTCATCGCCCCCCACCCACCCAGCGGACTACAAAGCCCATCCCTCCCAGCCAACAAGGCGCTGAACCCGCCAGTCTCTCCGGCAGCCGGGAAGGGAGCCCGGAGTGCGCAGGCGCCCTCTCTCTCTCTCTCTCTCTCTCTTTCTCTCTCCCTCCCTCCCTCCCTCCGTCTCCCGATTGGCTAAAACGGGCTCGTAAGGGGCGGGCCACGCCCGACTGTCACTTTCCCTGAAGCGGCTCGACCCCGCCCACTCCTCGTTGGCCTCGCGCTGCCCGGGCGGCGCAGGCGCGCTGAGTAGGTGGGAGGCCGTCGCCGCCGCTGGCGGCGTCGCGCGTGCATGACGTCACGCCATGGCCGCCCTGCTCTGCCGCCAGTAGAGGCCTTGTCGCGCGCCCCGCCGCTTCCCGGAGCCGCTTCCCCGCTCCCTCCCCCGACCCCCTCCCGCTCGGCCAGGTGAGGAGCGGCGGGCCCCGCTTACGGGCCGCGGGAGCCGGGGATGCCGGGCCGGCATCGAGCCTTCCGGGAAGGCGCCGGGGGCGTCGCTGCCAGTCGCTTCGCTGCTCCTCCGGGGAGGCCCGGCCTGACGCCCGAGCCCCAGGCGAACGAGCGGGCTGCGGCCTCCACGCCCCGGCGCCCCCAGGGCGATCTTCTGGGGCTCGCTGGCGATGACCTCGAGGGCACCCGCGGGCCGCAGGATTACCGCCTCCGCAGGCGCCGGACTACAACTCCCATCCCCTGCAGCCCGCCAGGCCGGATGGGCTCGGGGCTCGCTGCGATCCCCCGAAGGCGAAGGTCGCGGAGGGCTGGTGCAGCCCAGGGGCCACCTTTGCCCGGGCGGGGGCTGCGGCCTCGGCCTGGCCTCCCATCATCCTTGGCCGGTGGGGCGGAGCTCCTCACTAGACTGGGGTGGGGGACCCGCGTTTTGACATATCTGGAAAGCGGGTGGGCGAGGCTGGAACTGTGGTCTCTTCCAAGGTCTGTGGGACTATATTCCATTGGATGGACTACAGTGGATGATGGATTCTATTATCCTCTGCTTGTGTTGACAGGGTGATGGGGTGCATTCCTAACTTGGCTGCAGGAGGGGAGCGTCTGTCTCCCTCTTGGTACTTTAATTTATACATAGATTGCTTCATTTGTGGTCAGAAATGGACAGTTTCTGTTAAAAAGTTAAAATTTTGTCAGGAAAAAATTGTCAATGTTTTTGATTTACTTTGGCCTTTAGATACTACAAAACAGCTCTTCTTTGAGAATCTCATTCGCGCTCTTTTACTTTCATGGGCCAGCATTGAAATATGGGGTGGTGAAGTGCATTGCACGTTAAAAATGTTGATGTGACAACTTAACAATCACTAGTTAAGAAGCCGCTATGAATCCACTTTTGTCCTTTTTTTAATCTGAGCCTTTTCTCTGTTCCAGACTAGTGGGTCCTGATGGATGTTTCTGAAACACTTGAGCAAAATCCCCACTCTCCCAGTGAGAAAGACGAAGAGGAGGATGACCACCAGCCCTCTGATGATGAAATCCTGAAAGGGAGTAGTTCAGAGCAGGATGGGGAGGAAGGACAGGGTGCCTGTTTGGGAAAAGGTGCAGATCGGGCAACTAGAACATTGAGCCATGGGGAGGAGGAAGGCCTTCCCTCAGAGGAAGAGGAGCGTTTAAGTGAAACCAAGTCTCCGGACTCTGATCATAATGATCAAAACCAACCACTCAAGTCCTCCCTGCGTGTTGAGCAAGTGGAAGAGGGGGCAAATGACCTGGGTGATGAAGCCTCCTCGGTCATCCGGGAACTGGATGAGCATGAACTGGATTATGATGAGGAGGTTCCCGAGGAGCCTAGCACTGTTCCTGCAGACGATGAGGCTGACAAGGCTGTGGGGGAGGAGGAGGAGGAAGAGGAAGAAGAAAAGGGAGACGAGCCTCCGGGAGATGAAAAACAGCCTACCCCCAAAAGCAACAATGAGAAGGATGGGCAAGAGCCTCCCAAGGAGAAGAAGAAGGAAGAAGATGGAGAAATTGATGATGGCGAGATTGATGTAAGTTCAGGTCCCTTCTGCATTCTCCCTCCTCCCCACCGAGAGTGTCCCTGGGAGAAAACGGGTCCCCATAGCCTTTTGCAATACAGAAAGGTTGATAAAGGGCCATTTTTTCAAGTGGGATCTAGACATGCACCAGCTTATTCCAAAAACATAACATTGCTGGGTCACTCTAATCTAGCCATTTCCTTACTTACGTCATAAATATTTTAGCTACTCAGAAGAATTAGCAACATAACTTTTTTTTTTTATTAGATTTATATACCACCCTTCTCCGGAGACTCAGGGCGGCTTACAATGTGTTAAGCAATAGCCTTCATATTTCTGTATATATATATATATACAAAGTCAGCTTATTGCCCCCACAAACTGGGTCCTCAATTTACTTACCTTAGAAAGGATGGAAGGCTGAGTCAACCTTGAGCCTCGAACTTGCACAATTGCAGACAGCTGGGTGTTAATAACGGCTATCTAGCCTGTGGCGCTATCTGAGGCTCGTCAGTTGCTATAAACCTCAAATGCTTTGGCACAAGCAGAGCCAAAGATTGGGGGTGGAGTTAATTCTCTCAGACCAGGCACCCTCCAATGCATAGGTTTCAACTGCCAAACTTTCCATAGTATGACCATTGCAAGAATTGGGAAGCTGCTCTAATTCTTTGGCACGTAGCAACATTTGCGTTCAGAATCCTGGGAGCAGTTGCTGAATCTTGGCACTTTCTATCACTCTACTGGTCAAGCTCAGCCCCTGATGGCAGTAGAACGACCTGTCATTTCATAGACATCCAGCTTGGCAAGTGCCCTTGGTCTGGATTGGAAAGGGGTGGTCCTAAAAGTCCTGTAGATACCCAGATAACATCTGAGGCTGCAAAGCAGCAATTGTTTTCTCCCAGGAGAAAAGAGGGAGACCTGTTGTGATGCATACTTCAAGTAGGAAGTGACAAGGAAGCCAAGTGCAGATTAGCTGACATGGCCGAGAAGCTCTGAACCACAGCTTTTCCTGCCAGATGATAGTTAATATCTATCTTGTTCAGAAATCAAATAGTTTCTTCTTACAATGTAATTCCCTCTGAAAGTGCTTAAGGAAAGCATGGCTTTCGTTGACATCATTGATTGTTGCAGGGGCTAAATTCTTAGATTGGCACAGATTCTGGAGAAAGGGCATCAGTATTTTATTATCTGAGGCCTCCAATATTAATTTAGAAAGTTGTTGCAAAGAACATTCCATTTTCTTAGTGCTAGCTTTCATTTCCATGCTTACTTATCCTACCCCATGTTGCAAGATCTGCTTCACCTTTCTGAAGATGAATTAAGTCGCCTGCTGAGTCTTTTAAGGGTAGGTGGTGCTGATGTTATCGCAGTTAAGCCTGCAGGATGAGAGCAAGGAAGGTGTATTGCTCAGTGGTTGGACTGAGGAGAGTTCTGAAAGGAAGACCAAGTTGGCCTTGAAACCAAAATGCCAACTTTCTGCTTGACCGTTTTCAAAAGCCTGAGCGTAGAGGGTTAGAAGAGAATGCTAGCAAGGAGCATCAAAAGAAGTTGGGGAGATCAAATGTGAGTGTCCTCTTATAACCATTCACATGTTGAGGAGCACGTGGGCTGTGGGAATCCATCTTCCTTCTCTGGTTTCTCATCTTCTTGGGTTGCTCCAGTTCTCGAGGTTGAAGGCTTGCTGTCATTGCAACTTCTGCCTTCTGAGTTCCTGTCTCTCTGTGTCTTTCAGGACGATGACCTGGAGGAGGGAGAGGTGAAAGATCCCAATGACAGAAAAATGAGGCCACGTCTTACCTGCCGTTTTTTTGTGAAAGGTACACATTAAAGCCAATTGTGTCCCTCCTGAGCAACAGCAATGAACCTCCATTTCTTGGACAGCCACCCTCCAGAATCTTGTGGCTTCTCCTCTGTTCCTTAGATGGTTTCTAGCTCTCAGAGGTCACCTTACACCGAAATCTCTCAGTATTCAAGTGCTTTAAAGAAGCTCAAACATGGAGCTTAAAGACAGTAACCCTCACCCAGTAACACTGTCTCAGCATATGGAAATTTAGTATAGCTATCAGCATTACACAACTATTTTGATCGACATGAATTTAGCACAATTGCCATTGTTGATTGTTTGGGTGGCAGCCATTTTTTTAAAAAAATCTTTGGTGTGGTTCTTTGGTTCTCATGCAGTTTGTGCTGCAGTTTCCATTTTTGAATATATATTTTTTTTTTGTATGTAGTCTTTTTTCGGTTGTTTTACTTCATAGTGCAAGCCGTGCAAGGAAAATGATACAATTTCTTTAAATAAACCAAATAATTCTCTAGAAGAATCTCCTTCACATAACTCAGTGGTTGAAGAACGGGACAAGGCAAGAGAAAGGTTGCGGTGTGTTGACAGACTTTCTCAGACAGGTATCCTGTGGTTTATGTGAAGTGTGTTTTCTCTGGGCCTTTTTTTAAACCCTTCTGCTTATTTCTCCATAGGGAACTGTACTTGGGGCATAAACTGCCGATTTATTCATCCTGGTGTGAATGACAAAGGAAACTACTCTCTGATTACCAAGCCAGTTCCTTTCTCTTCTAATGGTGCCCCTCCTATTGGCCCTGGTCCTCACCCTCTGATGCCAGCCAACCCTTGGGTACAGTATTGTATCAGTTTATTGCCTGAATTTGAGGATGCTGTGACCCTATCTGTGGTATGAGAATTTGGGGGAAACAAGCACCCCTGGATGGTTGCTAAATGTCTCTTCTACCGCCTCTTGTTTCAAATGGATAATGAGCACAAGGCATACAGGAGGAGAAGGAGATGGCAGAGCCAGGCCACTTGGCCACGTAATAAGCGTGGCGTGCATTTGGGGATCTTGTGTTAGAACATTGTGGGTCTAATATTAGAAGAGCAGAGATACTGGAAGTCTTGTACAAGCAATCCTGATTGGAGCAGAGAGAAGCCGGATACTTCAGTGTTTGTACAGTTTCTCTTCTGGACTAAGAATCCAGTCCATTGAGCCATGCTGCCCGTGTGTGGAAAACACTGTAGTTGCTTACAGGCAACCTAGGAGCAAAGCGAGGCCAATCACCTAGCAGCTGATAGCTTTTCTGGAGTAAAAAAAAGATGGCTTTGTGACCATGAACATCATTGGAATCTTCCTCCCCTCTTTCTTAACAGGGAGGGCCCGGTGTGGATGAAATCTTCCCTCCCCCACCTCCCGACCCTCCAACAGAAAGTGCCTGGGAACGGGGCCTCCGACACGCAAAGGAGGTAAGCTGGTTCTTCTTGCTTCTTGTGCAGAACGGGAGAGGAAGGGCTGAGAAGTCCTTTGATTGGTTATCCTCGCTTACCAACCGCTCATTCAGGGACTGAAGTTGCAACAGCGCTGAATGAATGGTACTCAAGATTCATCCTCAAAGTTGTTTAAGTCAACTGTCTGGGGGGAAAAGCGTGTTTATTTCATTGTGCGTTGTGCAAGTCTAACATAAAGAAGTAAGATTCAGCCTTTGTGGTTCTAAAAAAAGGGCCAGGTGTTCAGAATCTTAATTTGAAAATTCCCTGTTATTCTAAAACACAGTGCAGCTTTCCCAGCCAGTGACTTCCAGATGTGCAGGCATTCTGGATGTGCCCCTTGGGAATTCTGGAGTTGCTGCCCCCATACCTCTGGGGGCGTCAGGCTGGGGAGGGATGCTGTGCCTGTGTTGTCATCCCTTTGGGAAACGAATGTTCCTGCCCACTCCCCCCAACCAGGTACTGAAAAAGGCTACCATGAAGAAAGAACAAGAACCCGATTTTGAAGAAAAACGGTTTACAGTAACGATTGGGGAAGATGAACGCGAATTCGACAAGGAAAATGAATTCTTACGAGACTGGAACTATCGCATCACTCGGGACGTGCGGGATTCAAGGTAGGGGCCTGCCGCCTCTCTCTGTGCCTTCCCCTCCAGTCCCTCTGTCATCCGCCAGAGGGTGCTGTTGGCTGATCAGTTAGCTGACTCTTGCACTGTTGTCCCATCCTGTCTTGGCTGCTACTCTTTACAGGGCCCAACCCAGTGTGCCTGCAGCCTGGTTTGTTTTTATCACCTGCATAGCCGTTTATTCATTGATTAAATTTATGCACCGCCCATCCGGCTATCCGAAGCGACCCTTTGGATCCTGATGGCAGCACTGCGCATGTAGAGCAGAATAGCTGCATTTCATCAATGGTTGCGTTTTCTGCCTTGCTGAAAATCACCCCCAGGCCTGCCTGCTTTATGTGGAACACATTGGCTACTGCTGCAGCAGCCCACTCCTGCTTCCCACGTGCAGGTTTTGCTCTGACTGTCTTGTGGTCCTTGGAGCATCTTTCAATACAATGGCTGGGTTTAAGATGTGCCCTTCCATTCAAGAAGTCAGAGGCCCCTAACCTTAAAAGAGTTAGGGCCGCCTTAGAGAGAGCTTTGCAAAGGAGGTTTAAGTGTCTCTGGCAGTTTTGAGTGGATTCGTATGTCTGGATCATAGATCCTTTGACCTGGGGTCTCATCCCAGTCTTCTCTGAGCCACTCCAGTTGACTTAAACCACCTTCACAAAGCCCTCTTTAGGAGAAAAAGGCCAAAGAAACTATTTTAAGACTAGGTATGATGGGGCCAATGGCCTCTTCTTCACATCCTTAGTTGCACTACATTTAAATGCAGAAGTTGGTATCAGAAACATAACGGTAAATAAATTCTGTAAAGGTATATCTTTTCTTTTAATTTGTTATCAATTCAAGGCCCAGATTTGATGACTAAACAGACTTGCAAGTGCTCTGGCCATTGATCCTAGTAAGGTCCCTAATAATGGGCCCATATTTATTTTTTCCACTTCAGGACATTACTCTGAATTGGCTGTTCTTCTAAAACATGCCTTTAAATTTCTTGAAATATTATTGATAATCTCTTCCAATGATCCACATAGGAAACTTTCTAGGGTGGGGTAATATTTCATTGCTATATTTTTCTGGAGGGAACTTTTTCTAAAACTGAGGTGCAGTCTCTTTCAGGGGCTTCATTTTATGCTCATTTGTTGGCTTTTCAAATGTTAGATTATAAAATTCTATGCATACATTGATTTTCACTGTTTAGGACTAAAGGCTACTTCAAAGATTAAAATAAAATAGTTTTTTAAAGGTGTCAGAAATGCTAAGTACATCTCAAGTGGTTTGGTCAGTTGGAAATTTTTCCCAGTTTGCATCATTTCACTTCCCTAAGAATCTATTTTTGAAACAATTTCAGTTTGCTTTGAGACTAACATGTGATTATGGCTAATTGATTCATAAATCTGTTTTTCTCCACCGGTTTCCTGAAAACTACTAGTGATACGGACGTCAAAGAGAACATTAATTACGGGTAAGCAATCCTTTGTTGCTCTTCCATTCATAATCGGGCCAATGTTACTTTCATTTTGATTCTTCATAATTCTTACCTCAGCGCTGGTGGTTGCAGAGTTCTTTGTTTCCATCTGGCCCTTTTGTGCTGGCATGCCTGTCTGTCTGGAGGTTGCCATGTGTTGGCAATCTCTTGGCAACATTTACAGCAATAGCAAGACTTCTAAATAATTATGTACATCTAGGAGTACAAAAAATAGATGGCATTTCCTGAAGACTTCCCCGAAGGAAAGAGAGCAAGCAAAACAGAAGCCCTACACTTTCCAAAGCCTTTTCCAAAATCCATTTGTCAGGGGCCATTTGTTGTTATTTCCATGTGGCTCAGTCACTGATTACGATGAGCATTTTTCATAGAAAGTTATCACTGTGCTGACTTCAGGAATAATCCAAAAAGGCTTGTTTTCAAGTATTTGCTTGGGCTAATTGTTGGTATGCTAATTAAGTAACTAATGATGTGCTGAGTACTCTGCTCTTAATTCTTCATTTTTTCCCAGAAAAGGGGAGTCATAAATAATAGAGGACTCTCACTGCACCCTTCTTAGCATAAGCATCAGCCAAGCATGATCTACTGACCCATTGAAGCTCTTCCCTTAATCAGGGCCTTCTCTTCCTTAGAGCGACTTCCATTTCTGGCCCCCGCTTGCTTTTCAAAGATTAATCCCAAAAGACTGTGGGAAGCGGCCGTTGAAAAGCTAATACGATTTGCCTGAATCTGGAATTTTGGAAGGGGTGGTGGTGGCTCTTTTTGCTCGTATGATTCTTGCGAAAGGGCATTCCCAGGGAAATATGTTTCTTGCTTTCAAGTGGTGATGGCTGAATATGACCCTGCAGCCAATAACTGATGAGAACAATACGGGATTAATCGCTTCTGTTCCTTCCATTGCTCTGCAGGCTCGATCCATATTCCGATCCCTACTACGATTATGAAATAGAACGCTTCTGGCGGGGAGGGCAGTATGAGAACTTCAGGGTACAGTACACCGACCCAGACCCCTACCGCAATTACAGACTGAGTAAGGTAAGTGCCTGCCCTGGGCTCAAGTTTAACAACCCATTTGGCTGTAGCAATACCGGCAGTCCTTGGCTTACGACTACAATTGAGTCCCAGATGCCTATGTTGCTGAGTGAGATAGTTATTAAATGAGTTTCGGTCCCTTTTTACGTCTTTTCTTGTCTCATTGTATGACTTTCCTTGCCACATTTGTTAAATGAATCACTGCAGTTGTTAAGTTAGCAACACAATTGTTTAATAAAATTAGCTTGTCAGAAGGTCACAAAAGGGGATTGTATGACCCGGAAACACTGCGGCCGTCATAAATATGAGCCAGTTGCCAGGCATCTGGATTTTGATCAGGTGACCCTGGGATGCTGCAATGGTCTTAAGTGTGAAAAACGGTCATAAATCATTTTTTTCAGTGCCATTGTAACTTTGAACAGTCACTAAATGAATTGTTGTAAGTCAAGGACTACCTCCAGTCTCTCCATCCATTAGCCAGCATTTTTTGCTTGTATGTCTCAAATTGCTCCAGGAATTTTGAGAAACAAGGTCTGGCTTTTATACACACAGAGATTGGAACAAAGCTTGGGGAGGAACAACCTGTAATTTTATTAATTGAATGGTGGGCCTCTGAGAGTAAATATCCAGAGAATGAAGTCATTAAGTGTTGTAAAACCAACTAAAGACTTTGCATGATGTGACATAATTCAAGACTCGCTGTGGGTCAAAGGTAACCTGTAACCTGGTTTATTCTTTCTTTCCTTCCTCAGGAAAGGGAGCGAGAGAGGGAGCGGGAGAACCGGCAGCGGGAACGGGAGCGAGAGAGGGAGCGGGAACGGGAGCGAGAAAGGCGGCAAAGAGAACGGGAGCGTGAAAGGGAGCGGGAGCGAGACAAGGAGCGCCAGAGGCGGAAAGAAGAGTGGGAGAGGGAGCGGGAGCGCATCAAGCGAGATGACAAGGAACGCCCACACCGGGACCGAGATCGGGAACGGGAGAAAGAGCGTGAGAAAGAGAAAGAGAAGCCAAAGCCTCGATCGCCACAGCCAGCCAGGTATGGATTGCGTTTGATGGTCTCGTGCAGGGATCTCCAAACTCAGCAACTTTAAGACTCATGGACTTCAACTCCCAGAATTTCCTAGTAGCTGAGGGATTCTGGGAGTTGAAGTCCACGAGTCTTAAAGTTGCATCTTTGGAGACCTCTGGTCTAGTGGCATGCTTCTCGGTTCCTGGTGGCTCTCAACTTAGAAGAATATCTCCTTAGAGCATAGCCAGGCATGTGTTTGGCAGAGTTAGGATCGGGGTTATCCCCAAAGGCTGAAGAAGTACAGGCCCCTGCTTGGAGAATTTAGAAAATTTCTTTTGGGAAGGTTGTCTGATTCCATTGCAAATTACAGAAGGATTCGGGGGGTTCGTCTGTGTCTTTGTCCTTCTTCCCAAAAAACTCCTTCCCACGCCTTCCCTTCTTTTTAAGCAATTTGTGCAGCATGTGGGCGCTTCTTGGTATCAGTGGGGTTAGGAGGTTGTTGTGGGTTTTTTTGAGAACAGATTGGAACGATGCATCCCGCAGAGTTGTCCTAGATACAGGCTTTTATTTCTGTTCATACAAAGAATGGTTGCTGGAATTCGGTATGTCTAGCTTAATGAAAAGAAGGACTAGGGGTGACATCATAGCAATATCTCAGGGGTTGCCACAAAGAAGAGGGAGTCAAGCTGTTCTCCAAAGTCCCTGAAGGCAGGACAAGAAGCAATGGATGGAAAGTAACCAAGGAGAGAAGCAACCTAGAAATATGGAGCGATTTGCCTTTAGAAGTTGTGGGTGCTGGAAGTTTTTAAGAAGAGATTAAAGGGGGGTTTTTATATAACTCCGTGTGTGTGTCTCTCTCTCTATCACCGCACTCTGTGTGTGTGTCTGTCTGTCTCTCTTTCTTGGAAAGCTGCAGTTGGGCCAACCCAGCAAGCTCTTCTTGGAGCGCTTCGCTACTCCTTTTATTTCTTCTTTTGGGAAATCCAGCAGCAGCGGAGGCTTCCCTTCGGGCCACTATCCTCCTCCTCCCCCCCCCCACTCCTTCCCCTCTCGTGACCCCCTGGCCGGCTGTGGCTGAGCCGGGAGTATGCGCACGTGTGGAGAGACCCTCCGCAACCGAGTGCCAAAGTGCAGCTAAGGCACACATGCTTAAGGATGCAGCTTCTCTCCTGCACAGAGGCTCCGGCCATTGCCTTGCCATGTCGTCCCCCACCCCCTGCAGCTCTTTGGCCGAGTGCGGAGGGCATGAACTCCAGCTCCAAGCAGCAGGAAGCGAAGGCTGCCTTACGCGCAAACGTGGCACAAAGGCAGGTTCAGGGCCGCGTTGCCCCTGCACTCTCTGGCGACCCTCCCCCCTCCTCTTGTGACCCCCTGGTGGGCTGTGGCTGAGCCAGGAGCGGGTGCATGCGTGGGAGACCCTCCTTAAGTGGCGGCCTGCCCTGCGTGCACTTTTCCTGCACTTTGGCGCTCACTTGGGGAGGGTCTTCCCACACATGCACATGCTCCTAGCTCAGCCACAGCCCACCAGGGGGTCACGAGGAGGAGGGGGAGGTGGGTCACCCGAAGGGAAGCCTCCGCCGCAGCTGGCGATCATTCCTCAGCCAGCCCAGATTTCCAAAAATATCTAAAAAAATAAAAGGGGCGAGGGGCGGGGCCAACCAGTGATGGGACAGGGAGCCACAGCAGAAGCCCCAAAGAGCCGCACACAGCTCTGGAGCCACAGGTTGCCGACACCCGGGATAGGGTTTCCTGCTTGAGCAGAGGGTTAGACTAGAAGACCTCCAAGGTCCCTTCCAACTCTGCTCTTCTGTTATTCTGTGCGGCGTGTTTTGCTCAATGCCAGTTGCCTCTCCAGCTTTGCGTTCTTTGCTCTTGGCAGAGCAGCGAGCCTGGCCCGAGGACTGCCAGACCCCTCCCCTGTCATTTCTGGCATTCTTGGCCTTGTGCTGTGCCAACAGCCTCGACAGCTTGGCTTGGGATGGATCTACGCGTGCCAGGAAAGTGCATTGTGTCCCAACCTCTGCTTCACTCTGAAGTATGAATGTGTGTGAATAATCTTGTGAAGTCCTGTTGATGTAAGACTGAAATGTACACCGAATGCTAAAAGCCAATTTTCCCAGGCTGCTGAGCCTTTCCCCCTTGGAGAGGAAACCGCATTGTGCTCCCTCTGAGGTTTACCCCATCGTTAGTTTTCCAGAAAGACCCCAGGTGGGCCTTTGTAATTCAGTTTGATTTCCCAGTGGGGGAGGGGATATTGGAGAGGATTTGATAAAAACTTGATTGGTTTTCTGGGTTCCTGAGGTTGCTTGGTGTTTTTAATGCTTTTCAAATCATTGTTACACAATAGTACTAATTGTTTTCCGTATAGGCTGTTTTATTGGGCTGTTGTACACTGCCCAGACTCACTTTCTATGAGATGGGAAGCCGTATAAATTGAATTAATTAAAGTAAGTTAAAAATAAATACGGCCTTCATCTCCCAGAAATTGGCTCAAATGTTACATGCCTTTAATTCTGGAGAATCATACTTAAATCCTCTATCAATTTTCTTGGTAGTAAGTTCATCCCAGACAAATGGTGGTCCAATCTCTTCTTAAAAACTTCAAAATAGAATATAGTTGAGTAAAGATTCATATAAAGAGTCATTCAATAAACCTTCTGCATTTACAATTTTTCTCCTCCAAAACAAGAGAAAAGTGACAAGGAAAGTGGCTCTTTGCTATTGCAACTCCAGCAGATCTCATCCGTTTATCTGCAAATCTATCTACCATACTAGGTTGATGTTTGAACAACTGGGAAGTAGATTTTATTTTTGTCTTTCAGGAATGTTTATTTTTATTATGCTGTGTTTAATTAGTTGCAATCCTTTTATTCAGTATAGGTTGCTTTATTACCCATAGTCAAGGTCACATGTTTCTGTGTTTTCCATCAACTGGTGTTTAATTATAGTTCTTAATTTAGTGTTCTAAGAAGAAAGCAATCTAGAGAATTGTTTCATGTGTATTCTTTCTATTTAACTAGCCGGCTTCTTCCTTGGAGTAGAAGTGACTTCACTTTAATTGAGTTTATTTATAGACTGCTGTGCTTTCCCTAATCATTAAACCTTGGCTCAGCTCTTGGCAACTTTGTCCTCTTGCGTAGTTTTGGATTGATGCTACCCAAAGAGTCATGTGACTTGATGGAGATTCCAGAATGCCTCTTACGTAAGACTGACTCCATTTCTGTCATCTGCCATGAGACAGATTTCCTCAAGTCTAAAAACCTTACAAGAAGAAGAAGATACTTTAGCAAGGACTTGGTGGGGGGTTTTTTTGTTTTGTTTTGTTTGTTTTGAAAAATGGGATTTCAAAGTAAGGTGTTGTTAAACACCTTAGATTTGTTGGGAAGAACAAAACGGAGGAAGCCATGTTTTGGTTGAGAGGTGGCTGCCCTGGGTGTCCATTTAGTAACAATTCAGTCATTGAGGACTTGCTCTGCAGATAAGAGATTCCCGGCCTTAATTTCCACCCGAAGGAGCTCCAGGTGATAAAGCTGGAAAAGACTGCAGGTTTAACTTTTGTAGGGCTCTTCCTTGCCAAAGTACAGATAGTCCTTGAATTATAACCACAATGGATCCACAAATATTGGTTGCCAGGGATACTGCACCCATCCTAAGTACATACCAGTTGCCAAGCCTCTGAGTTTTGTTCAGGTGATCACGGGAACGCTGCAACGGTCGTAAGTGTGAAAAAGGATCGTAGGTCACTTTTTTCAACGCCGTTGTAACTTCGGTCACTAAACAAACGGTTGTAAGTCGAGGACTGCCTGTAGATGGTTTGGGGCTCAGGGCGGAAGTGGCTAATTTGCAGCTCGGCTTCCTTCAGGAGCTCCTCACACTCCTTGTTTATGGCTAATTTCTGTGATTCCTTGGCAGTTGCATCCTCAATTGCTCCGGGGCAGGGAAGTGGAGCCCTTTTATGACTTGTGGACTTCAGCTCCCAGAATTCCTGAGGCAGGCATGCTCCACCATGCTGGCACAGGCATTGTGGAAGTTGAAGTCCACAAGTCATAAGAGGGCCCTGGCTCCCCACCTCTGCTCCAGGGAGGGGAGGGAACCGATTCCCTCTCCACCTTACCTGCCAAGGGTGTAAATTAGGCTGAGAGTTCACAGGTGGTTCAGCCCCGCCCTAAAGGAACTTCCTGTCTGAGTGGAGATGGGACTCTCCCATTGCTCCATCCTCCAAGCCTCCTCTAAATCCGTTGGCACGGGGGCGGGCGGGCAGGTGAGGGCTGGAGCTGGCACAGGTTTTCCATTGTGTGGAGCTGGAAAGCCTTACCTCCAATCCCTTTTCGACCACCCAGCTCCTTGTGTTTCACCTAATCAGAGGTGGCCTCGGACTCTCACGCTCCTGGTAGAGGGGTTGGGTGAAGCTCACGCCCAATGATCCCCTGCAAAGCACCCCAAGTGAGTTGGCAGAGAGTGGTGATGCATCCGAGGGTTTTCCTTGCCGCTCCGTCACTTGTCTCTGGTTGTGAAAACTGAAGCTGAGGCAAGAATCCGGGCCAGGAAATTCAGATGATGCGGTCTGGCAGTTGTAGCCAGTGAAGGGGTGTGTTGGAGCTCACCGTGATTTCATCTAAATGGGCTGAAAAGGGTTCTTCGTTTCCCTCTTGCCTCCAGAGGGGGAGGAGGGGAAACGGAAAGGGCAAGAAGAGCAGAGGCACCAATGGAAGGCTGCCAGTCTTTGGCAAATAGATTTACTGCCAAAGGAAGCCGTTTAGGCTAAAATTAGGATTTTTTATTCAGTCTATTTAATCACAGGTTATTCTTTCCTGGTCAGATTTTTTTTGAAGATAATCTCTGCTAATTGAAGGATTTTTCCAAAGTCCATCCAAAGTCCTTTGAGAAAGAAAACCCCTGCCCAGTGGCCAATTTTTTTCCCCTAATTATACC
Source organism: Masticophis lateralis (assembly GCA_030761175.1). NCBI lineage: Eukaryota > Metazoa > Chordata > Lepidosauria > Squamata > Colubridae > Masticophis > Masticophis lateralis. The sequence continues at coordinate 1,372,647 of JAUDYJ010000010.1, read as the reverse complement.
TGTGAGGTTTTGTTTCACTCGTCCTTTACGAAGGAGTCTATTCAAAAGGGCAGCTGACTCACATCATTTGGTTTTGTAGAAACGTTGGTCAATTTTGGACTTTCTAGAAACAAGGTTAACCGCCTTCTTCAACCAAATCATATTGCAGGTGGGCCTCGGCCTACAACTACTGTACGATTGAGCCCAAAATTCCTGTTGCTAAGCGAGACACTCATTAAGGGACACTTGTTGCCCCATTTAATGACCTTTCTTGCCAAAGTTGTTAAAGTAAATCCCTTCAGTTGTTAAGTAAGTTATACGGTTGTTAAGTGAATCTGGCTTCCGCGTCACTTTTCAGAAGGTCGTACAAGGGGATCAGGTGACCCCCTGGGGACACTGTAACCGTCATAAATACGAGTCAGTTGCCAAACGTCCGAATTTTGATTGCTTGACTGTGGAGATGCTGCAATGGTCTTAGGTGTGAAAAGCGGTCATGGCACTTTTTCAGTCCTGTTGTAACCTCAGACGGATACTAAGCGAGCTGTTCTAAGTCGAGGCGTACCTGTATGCCCATCAAATCCCAGCTCTGCCACTTAATGGCATGGCCGAACACTCCGTTTCAATACTCTGTTTGAAGGTTCGGTCCCTGGTGCAAGTTTGCCAGTGGCCTTGTCACCTGTGTCCAGCTTGAGCAAAGGAGGCCTAGGGACCTTTTTTGCTTCTTTTCTTGTAGACAAAATTTAGCATCTGTGGCCTTAAACAGCGGACTTTTTTTAGTATCCCTGCAAAAAAAAGCAGCGCTAAAACTTTTGCGTAACTTTGATTTCTCCCTGGCTCTTAGTCAGAAAGTGGCATCTGAAAGCTGATTTATTTGTCCTGTTCTGGGTGGTTGGAGAGTTCATAAATGCCGGTTGATGATAATACTGAATATAGTATGACTGGTCTGTAAGAAATTCCACGTGGATTTAAATTCTATGTAGATCCGTTAGAGATTTTAAAAACCCGGCTTCCTTCTCCACCACCCACCCAGTCCCTCTCTCTGTTCCTCTTCTCTTGAATTGACAATGCCACTCTCTCATCCAAGGAACTTTTTAATTTATGGAGAAGGCTCGTTCCTCCGGAGGAAGAAACCTGAGTCTTCCTCGTGTTTCTGCACTCACTGAAGGCTTCGCCTGGTCCCAGGCCGAGCTTAGTAAATGAGAAAGTGTTAGGCTCCCTGCCGGAAGGGAGTGTCCCGCTCAGGTCATACAACTGGAATGACACACTTGTGTTTTGCATACAGAAAGAGTCACGACCTTGCAAGAAGGTTTAGCAAGAACGGGTGCCTGCAATTCTTGGATTCCTCGGTTGTCATGAGGTCCCTCTTGATTAGTAATCTGCTGGTCGATGCTGGTCCTATTTTCTTTCCTGGATCGTGCCAAGAAATCTTCCTCGTTCACAGGAAATATCACACTGTCATGAACAAGAGCCTCTTTCCTGGTCCACAAAGACTTGTATAGGGTCCTGTCTTAGATGCCTGAAATCCAGTTGGAGCCATCCTTGTTCTCATGAGACATTTTGGCCAAGCATATGGAAATGTAACATCTGCCTGGTGATGCACAATTCTTTTCTTTTTTCACCTTTCTTTGTGGCATCATGGCTGTCTTGGGGGAGGCAGAGCAACAGGCTCTTCAGCTCAAAATTCCCACCGCCTTTTAATTCCCAGCCTCAATTCAAGCAGCCAAGCTCAACAAGAAGGCAAAAATTTGATAGCTTGGACACAAATGGTTTGAAGATAGAGACTAGCAGAGCTGTGTTCACTCGTGCCCTTAAGTACAGAGGTGGGGCTTTAGTAGCCTTGTTGACTCCTATGAGCCTTCCCCAGCTGACATCAAGGGACACAGATAGAAAGCCCCATGATGCACTTGAAAGTCAATGATTAGAGTTATAAAACCACTTAAAATCAACATTTGTTCCACAGAGTTATCTAAAGCAATGTATGATGATTCAGGGATAGTAAAAGTATAAGGAAAGTTTTTTTGAAACATGTATTGGTGTATTTTAAAATGAATTGATCCTATTTGAATGAAAAGTGTTTTTAAAAGAAAAACACACACACTCTCTAGTCGTTTGAAATATAGCATAGGGAGTCACAGTTATTCCTAAGAATAATCAGTATTTTAGGAATGGAATGGAATGGAATGGAATGGAATGGAATGGAATGGAATGGAATGGAATGGAATGGAATGGAATGGAATAGAATACAATAGAATAGAATAGAATAGAATAGAATAGAATAGAATAGAATAGAATAAATATTGGAATGGAATGGAATGGAATGGAATGGAATGGAATGGAATGGAATGGAATGGAATGGAATAGAATAGAATGGAATGGAATGGAATGGAATAGAATAGAATAGAATAGAATAGAATAGAATAGAATAGAATAGAATAGAATAGAATAGAATAGAATAGAATAGAATAGAATAGAATAGAATAGCAGAGCTGGAAGGGACCTTGGAGGTCTTCTAGTCCAACCCCCTGCCCAGGCAGGAAACCCTACACCACTTCAGACAAATGGTTCTCCAACATCTTCTTAAAAACTTCCAGTGTTGGAGCATTTACAACTTCTGGAGGCAAGTTGTTCCACTTATTAATTGTTCTAACTGTCAGGAAATTTCTCCTTAGTTCTAAATTGCTTCTCTCCTTGATTAGTTTCCACCCATTGCTTCTTGTTCTACCCTCAACTGCTTTGAAGAATAGTTTGACTCCATTTGTTGGAAACATCATCAATATCTTTTGAGCTTCATCCTTTATTAATAATAATAATAGTCTTTGTTAATATCAGTTATGTTTCATAAAGATAATGCTTAAAAGGTCATTGTTTTCTGTGTTTATTAAAGCAATGTTAAAGCCACTGGAGTATAAATTAAATTTCCTTCTGTTGGTTAAATGTTAGACTGACTGACTGTCTGTCTGTCTGTCTTCTGTCTATCATCTGTCTTATCTATCTATCTACCTACTACCTACCTACCTACCTATCTCAACTGTATTTCTATATCTGTTTCTGTACCTATGCATCCACCTGCCTATTATTTAATTGAAAAAGCTAAATAGATGGCAAGAGACAATGAAAAATAATAGATAAAAGTTCTTTCTGCAGCATGTGATTCCTTCATATATGAGTGTTTCAAGAATCTCTTCACTAACATTGAAGAGTAAGAGTGTTAGATTATTGCTTATTTGTGGATTTTCCCTTCCTTGGGCTAGTACACCTTTCTGCATCTTTAAACATCTGTTTTAAAGGTTGTCCGTGATATTTTCAAAGGGCACATTTTTAAAGTGTGTGCAGATTTAATTCAGACTTTTAAATTAGGTATATGTTGCGCAACCATTTCCAGACCTTCATTTCCTGTCATCAATCCTGGGAAATTTGCAGTGATGTCACTGTGTTACCTTGCTTAGTTTTTTTTTTCTTCAACTTCCTTTCTAAGAGTGCTCTCTGACTTTGCAAGGTGCACGTTTTCTCAATATTCCTGCACTGAAATGCCGTCATTCGGCTTCCGTGCCTGATAAGATTAGGCCATGAGTGAAAGGGCTTGCTTATGTCATACAAAGAGGAAGGGGAAGGATTGGGGGTGGGGGGAAGTAACTTTCTCTGAGTGGAATAGTGCTTTCCAGTCTGAATAATGCAGTCATTTGCATTGAAACACTTAGATGGGATTTTCTCCCCCTGGATCTATTGCCCTGGCACAGCTCCAGATCTCTCTCCTGGGTTTCCTGCTGAACCGAAAGAGCCTGTTGCAGCAAAACAGATAAAAACATGGCAGATTTCCATGGCAGGTGGTTATTGAAAAGCACCGTCTTTGTTCTTTCAGCAGGAATGTTCTTGCTGGAAAAAGCACGGCTAGGTCGGGAGGTTGAAGAATGTGTCCATTCACATATTTTTCTTACCTTGAACAGCCAGCTATTTGAGATTATAGGTGAATCTGAAGAAGGCCCGGGGTAGAGATGCATTCATTTCTGCTAAAAATGTAAAGAATCCCGGGTTAGAATCTGAAGAATCCTTGTAGGAGAATGTTGGTGCAACAAACCAGGGCCGATTCTGAGTTAAGCAAGGGTTGGGTATTGGGGAAAAGACACCAATAGGAAAGGAAAGGTTAATTGTGGGGTCATGAAGATAAGGCATCATGGCTGAGAAGCAAAGAAACCCCTGTAAGAGCTAACTCCTTGAACCTTCCTGCTATCCTTGCTGCTTTTCAAATTTCTATAAAAATTACTTGAACGGAGACCCCCAAAGGATGAGTGGGGTCCAGACTTAGATGGCGGTGGAAGTGCTGGGCAGAAAAATTACAAAACCAACACTTATTCCCAAAAGATTTCTTGCTTCGATAGAGGCTGTTCTGTCAACATTCCCATTTTGGACACTGAGAAACGGGCAGAGGTTGGGACAGAAGGCAGGGACCAAACCTCTTGGTCTCTTTGCCTGACCCCGCTGGCCTCTTTCTCCTCCTTGGGGATTTGTGTCTACAGTTGGCAAAGTCAAAGAATAGCCTGACCAGAAGTGAAACAGATGTTGGGTTTCCCCTGAGTTCTCCATTTACAGAAGTTCTTTCTTGTTGGCAAAACTCCCTTCTCACGTGGCTTTCCAGCAATTTGCAGCTGATGGCATCTAACTTTAAGCTTCTATAGCTTCCGTGGAGTTTCCTCTGGTCTCCACTCACTCTTTATCATGCCCACTAAAGTGATTTCTGTCTCGAGAGTTTTTCATTATTCTGCTTTCCAGGAGTTCTTGCTTTTTAGTTGCTTTTATAGTTGCTATGTTTAAGGTTCATGGCTGCTGTTTTTATATATTGTGCATTATACTTTTTTTTTTTTTTTTCTGATAAGCCACTTGAAATTATATTTGGAAAACTTTGTGTAAAAAAACCCAATAGCCCAGGCCATTGGTAACACTTAACAAACCTTAACCCTTTTTAAAAAAAAAAAAATTCTGGACCTCAATAAGAGGTTAGTTAGGCCGCTGGGATGCCCAGCTCAAGGGGTCTCTCCTCTAATTATCTTTTTGATCTGTCCTTTAGCCGTCAGCCTGAGCCATCAAAGAAGGAGAAGGAGGCAACTACAACCACTCCTTCTCATTCCAAGAGAGCAGATGAATGGAAGGACCCTTGGCGCCGATCAAAATCGCCCAAAAAAAAGCACGGCATGTCCGCTTCACCCAGTCACGCGAGGAGGCGCCGGAAAACCTCGGCCTCATCAGCTTCCGGCTCAGGTTCTTCAAGGTATAAACCTGGAGGAGCCCTGGCTATTTCTTCTGGGTCGCATCTTGCAGTCCCTGGGATTTAACAGAAAAAGTTCTGGAAGAAAATCATCTTAGCTAAAGATCGGACAAAAAGATCTTGGGAACCAGCCGTGGGGAAACCAGCTGTTCATTGTGTAAACCGGGATACAACCAAGAGCTTTGGGATGGGCTGCTATCCCATTCCACGCAGAGAAATAACCAATGTCCCTTCAAAAGATAGCTTTTAAGGATGCAGCGCAGTAGAGCAGGGCACAGGTTCCTACAATCTCTGGAGGCAAGAGAAGGTGAGACGGGCCTGGCCTCTTCTTGAAACAAGGAGAGGAAGCCAGGGCTTTTGTGGGAGATCTTCCGGTTGCTAAACTCCCTCCTCCTTTCCCTTTCAGGTCATCCTCCCGCTCCTCCTCTTACTCTGGATCAGGTTCTTCGCGGTCACGTTCCAGATCGTCGTCCTATAGCTCCTACACTAGTCGCTCTTCCAGGCACAGTTCCTTCTCAGGCAGCCGGTCCAGGTATGGCTTCTCCCCCCTCGGCAGTCACCAGGGCAAAGCAGGAGTACTGGGGTTGGTCCTCCCGTTTTCAGGCCCTCTCGACTAAGAGTAGTAAATATCAAAGTGTCCTCCCCGCCTGAGCCCCACCTAAAGGTCATCAGCACATCCTTGTAGCTATGAAATCCTGAACAAAGAATTCATAGTAGGAGCATAGTAAAGAAAAGAAGTATGTTAATTTTGTTACTTTATTTATATTTCTTAGCCACCCGTCTCCCTCAGATTGTCTAGATGTGACCAGGAATGTGAACAAGGTTATCTGAAGGGGCCAAATGTTGAATCCCATTGTAGTTTCTGTAGGGTGTTTAGCTTTCTCGTCCAAGCCTTGAGCTCCTGGCCGCTTCTCATAGGTCGGAATACGTTCACAGGGAAGATTCCCGCCTCTCCAAAGAAGCCAATTCCAGGGCTTTATAGCATAGAAATTGAGGAAATTTCCGAGCGGGCACAGTGCCTGCCAAGTTTGCGTGTTGGCATTTGCAGCTGCAACTGTAGGTGATAAAAGGTGATGAAATCCTCGGGTTTAACCCGACGCTCATTTCTTATCACAACAAAGTGACAAAACAGGAGAGTTGAGTAAACAAACAATGACAGTCCTGTGACCTGCGTAAAATAGCAGGTTGACTTGTTGAATTGCAGAGATTGTTTATGGAGTCTCATGACTGGCATCAAATCCGATGATGCTTTCAGCTGTCACTTACTCCACCTCCCACCCCCAATCTCAGTCCATTCCTCCTTCATTTCTATGGAATTTTTCTCCAGCAGCTCAAAGGTTTGACTTGTCTCCCTTTGGCCCAAGCTTAGATTTCCTTCCTCCTGCCAAGAATAAGGGGAACGGCCGGGTCTAAAATGGTGAGGGTGGGGTGGGGAGTCTCTTAGCACCATCAGAGCAAGTTTGAAGGGCATGCAGCCACCTGGACCCCACAGAGAAGAGAACCTCTCCACCCCCATATTATGGGTCCCAAACAAGGCAGAGCACAGCTCTACTTAAGCTATCAGTGGCACCTTCACTTTTCCTATTCTAAAAGGTGCCTTGGGTAGGAATGCAGGGTGGAAATCCGTTTGGCTTCATTTTTCCAGGCTCCCCGTCCTTTTCCTACTCTGTATCCCCCTTACTGGCAAAGGGCGGCCTTTGCAGTGGGACTAAGGCAGTAGGGTTCGTGGGGCAGACATCCAAATAGCAGCACCACCCGATTACTGGAAACTTTTGAGGTGTGTCCCTTAGTTTCGCCACTTCTGGGATTTGCCACCCACATATTCAGTAACTTCCTGCCTGCCCTTCAAGGGCCAATTCTTCAGTGTGTGTTCTCATTGGCACGCAGGGCACGATGAAAGCAGAGAGAGGGTCGTCAGGACCTCCCTCCTGTAGTTCCTAAGCGATGCGTCGCACATCACCATCACGCTTACGTGGAGCCCAGGGTGTGTGTCCACGGGCAGCTTTCAAACTACTTGGATAATCGATGGTTAATTATTTTAAAAGGGAAGCCCAGAGAGCCCAAGGACCCCTCGCTTCAACCCTGAGCTACAAATATTCTCCTGTACCGGCTATTCACTTGCTTTATTTCTGCTCTGCTCTTTGTACTGAAGTATAATGTAAGCTTTCTTCTCTTCCCCCACAGTCAAAACAGATGAACCGTGAACTTGCCTTACTTAACACTCAAAAATTGTAAACATTAATTCTGGTTTGCTCATGCAAAATGTTTTTCACTTTTCCATAACTCTTTTCCTTAACTGTTTTGCAAAGTGCCTTAAGTATCCAACCTATTGATCACTCTTTCCTGCTGTTGATTTAATTCAGTTGGCCAACTCAGCTGAACCCCCCCCCCCCCCCCAGGAGCCTCCTGTGGATATGGAGATATCTAACCGCTTGTCTTGCCTGTTTTTTCAGGTCGCAGTCCTTCTCCTCTTCGCCATCTCCTTCTCCCACGCCATCTCCACACAAACCTCCTCCCAAAGTCAAAGGGGAATCTGCAGTTCTAGCTGGAAAGGGGTAAGAAAGGGGATTCCTCGGGCCCTGGCAGTCTTCCCATTCTCCAGGGGTTCCCAACTGAGGACAGTTGGGATGAAAAAAAAGCCAACAGAATCCTTACACCTTCCTCGGAACCCAGAGTATAATTCTGCCCACTGCCTCGCCGAAACGTGATTTTGGAGCTTGGAAATGGGTTGAAGGGAGCAGCCAGAATGATCCAGCATCGTGCCCTTCCATGCCAGTTTCAGGGACGAGACAGGGCTGGGCATTCACATCATAATTGTATTTTCCTCTCGTAAAGGCTCCAGGAGAGTATCAGCCTAAATCTTACCATAGTTCAGCACCCTTCTTGTCTTGTTGGACTTACGAAGAATACTTGGTCCAAGATGGGTTTTTTGGCTAAAAGGATTTGAATCTGGTTGGCCAGTTTTTTTAACAACCCATTGCACTGATTTTTTTCTTCCAGTTTTTTGGATGCCACCTAAATTTTATTTGGCAGTTTCAAGGAGCAGCTTTTCCTGTTGCAGTTCATAAAATAAGAGTCCAGAGTCTTTTACAGTATATTTGTCTTACTTATAGGCCGGTCACTTCAGTCCTTACACCAGAAAAAAGTCTGATAAGGATTACAGGGTGACGGCAACATATCTGTTTCTTGGTCACTAAATTTTGGGCTTTGTCACCTGATTTCTCTCTTCACCCTTCTTCAGTGAAAAGCTTGTGAAGAAATTACCTGCCCCACCAGCACCTCCACCGGTGGCAAAAGTTGCCCCCCCTGCCCCAGAGCCAGCCAAACCAGGGGACAACAGGGAGGCAAGACGGAAGGAGCGGCAAACGAGGAGCCCTCCCAGGAGGTAGGGGGAACGTCCTGGCGTGGGGCTCCAGCGGGCAGATTCTCCATGGCCTCGCTGGAAGGACAGCAAGTCACACGGTTGCTTCATAGAATGAGACTTGGGCCTTGAGGGTCTACAGGAGGTCTCAGAAGCAACATGGGCTCCTTCTTGGCATAGTTGGACCCAGAGGGTTAGTTGGCTGGATCTCATTAGCAAAAGTCTTTTAAACGAATAGCCCCAATGGAGATTGGTTTCCCCCACTGCCCTCTGTAGGAGTCCTTTAAGGCAGGGCTCTCCAACCTTGGCAACCTTCAGACTTGTGGACTTCAACTCCCAGAGTTCCTCAGCCAGCTTTGCTCTGGGAGTTGAAGTCCACAAGCCTTAAAGTTGCCAAGGTTGGAGAGCCCTGCTTTAAACCTTTTTTCCATTTGCTCTGTGATGCTGCAGACACCCCTCAAGTGGTGGGATTTGTGAAAGGCCCTTTGGGAAGCATGCACTGAAAAAGCTTGTGGGTGCCTCCGCTTCCTGGGCTGCTCAGCTGTCTGCTTGTGCCCAAGTCCTGACCATTGGCACTGCCTGGAAGGACGGGAAGAGAGTCCCCTCGTGTCCACCAGTGGGAGCTTAAATGGGACTCTCTTGGCTGCAGGCGGGCCATCAGTTGCAGCGGCAGCAGCTACAGCGGTTCCAGCTCCCACTCGAGATCCTTGTCGCGGTCCCTCTCCCGGTCTCGGTCCCGGTCCTCCTCAGCCTCACTTTCCCCGTCTCCATCCGGGTCCAGAAAATCCAGGTAAGAGGCTTGGAATCAGGAAGCGCCAGTCGATGCCTTTGGCCAAGCCGTTTGCCGGAAGCCGCTTGGTGGTTTGGAGGCCTTGTAACTTCACCCTCAAACCCCTCCTTCCCCCAGGGCAGTAGGATTGGGTCCAAACGGGGCTGGTTCTTTGGTGCATGCTGTGTGAAGCTCTCCGTGTCGTTGAAAGGAGGAAGGGGGTGCTAACGGTCCCTGCCCTCCTCTGTTTCTCCCGGCCGGCCAGGTCTCTGAGCGTGAGCAGCGTCTCTTCCGCCTCCAGTGCCTCCTCCAGCAGCAGCTCAGTCCGGAGTGCCGACTCGGAAGACATGTATGCGGATCTGGCCAGCCCGGTTTCTTCGGCTAGCTCCCGGTCTCCGACCCCCGCCCAGCAGAAGAAAGAAAGAGGTACGGCGTCTCCAGCCCCTCCCCCTGAAGATGTGGGGAGGAAGGTTGTCTAAGGCCTTTGGGGGAGGAAGCTCTGGTGAGCTCTTCTAGGTGCAGATCAGTTCCCTAGTTCAAACAAAGGGAAAGGCCAGCAATGAAACCCTATTCTGGATCCCCCCCGGCCCCTGGTTAAAAACGCTAGGAGAGCTTTCATGGGAAAGGAAATGGCCCCAGTCCCAAATGCAGGTGGGAACCTCCTGCTGCCTCTCCCCCGAGCACCTGCCTTTGGGATAGGCCAGGAGGCTTCCTCTGGGCGGGTGAGGGATGGCTTCATCGTGATTTAGAGGAGGCCCCTGAGCCTCTCCAAGGTACCACCTTGCCCTGAACGGCCCTGTGTTTCCTGCAGGAAAGGCCAAGAAAGAGAGTGGCCCAAAGGAGGAGAAACGGAAGCGAGACGTCCCAGCGCAGCCGGCCAAATCCGCCAAGCCAGCCTCAGGGGGGAAGTCTCAGCAGCCTCCCGCCCCTCACCCGCCCCCCCAGGCCCAGCCTGCTGGCTTCAGTGCCCACAAGGAAATCAAGCTCACTCTTTTAAACAAGGTAGGGGCCTTCTGAAAGCGCCCGGATCCTCTCCTCCTCCTCCAGGGAGGGGGGCATCCCTGGGAAATCCTCAGAAAGGAAACTGGGATTGAGCAGAGGAACCCCTGGGGGCTCTCTAACCTCAACCTCAACCTCAACCTCTGCCCAGAGGTGGGCAAGACCCACTCGGGCCCTCAGAGTTTGCTCCTTCCATCTGCAGGAGGGCTGGGGGTGAGGGGGGGTTCTCCTGATACAATGAGCTTGTACATCAAAGGCAGCCTCTTGTCTTGAGCGACATCTGCTCACTTCACTGCCCCAAGCTGGAGTGAAGCACAGTGGATCCCCCTTAGGGAGGCCACAGTGGGCATAAGTGGGCGCCTCCAGAGCAGAGCAAGCGCTTCATCCAGCAGGCCAGCCAGTTGGTCGGCTGGTCACCATCCCTTTCCCCACCTCCTCCCTGATCCCGTCTCTTCTGCTTTTAGGCAGCTGACAAAAACAGCAGCCGGAAGAGGTACGAGCCCTCCGACAAAGACCGGCAGGCTTCTCCCCCAGCCAAGAGGATCAACCTGTCTCCAGGTGAGGAGACTTAGCTGCAGGTTTCAGGACAACCCTTCCTTCCTCCCTCTCTTCCTCCCTTCCTTCCCTCCCTCCTTTTCTTCCTTCTCTCCCTCCCTCCCTCCCTTCCTTCCTTTGATTCCTCTTGAGAGCAACGTGTTGTTTGCTCTCCAGCTGCTCTTTTAGCTGCACTCTGAACCAGCCGCATCGTGCTCAGGGCAGAGTTCAGGAGTCGGAGTGTGTGAGAGAGAGAGAGAGAGAGAGTATGTGTGTGTGTGTGTGTGTGTGTGTAAGGGAAGTGCCAAGCCTTTGTCTGCAGCCATCCTCTTGCAAACAGGTGAAGCAAGAGAGCGTCTTGGCGGGTGGGGCTGCCTAATCCACTCAACTAGCTGAAGCCGGAGGGTTGATGCCTCGTTTTCTTGAGAACTCCAGGCTGCCCGGCTGGCTTTTGAGGAGACCCATTTTGTCATTCAAAAAGCAGGCCAGGTGCAGCCCAAATCAGCTCAGTTACAAATCTCTCCCAAAGGATGATGCCCTTGTGTTAGAGGATCAGTCGCCTTGCCTGGCACTACACAGCACCCGCGGTTGCTCATGCCACCTCAGGCACTGACTTGGCCCCAAGCCCTGTTGCTAAAGCCAAGGCTTTCCTCCCGAGTACCAAGCACAGTGCCACATTCCTTTTGCTGATCTTGCCACCTGAAAAATGTGTTGTGTAAATCTAAACTGGTGTCACTGAAAGAGTGGGAATGGAAAATCCCCAGTGAACATCACACCTCTGGGCTTGTTCTCTCTCTCTCTCTCTCTCTCTCTGTTTCGTCCTTCCTTCCTCCCTGTGAGAGGATTGTTGGCCTACCTTACAGAGTTGTTGTAAAGACTGCTAAGAACGTAGCTCAAGTGTGGCTGGCATTTAAGCCATTACAAGACATTCTTTCTAATCCTGGCCGCTATAGTTAGCCTGGATTTGGCCCCTTTCTGTGTTTCCCCCCCATTCCCTCTCGACCTCCTTCTGAGGCCCTTAAAAAGCTCACCTGTGCCCAAGTACCAGCTGGCCCGTCTGTTTATGTCGATATGCCTTCACCTCAGCCACTTCCTGGAGAGGTAATGGGTAGAAGGAATGACCTTGAGAAACTGGAGGAAAAGCCGCTACCAAGGCAACAGCCAGATAAAAGAACCCAGAGTCGGGGGCTGGATTTGTAACCCAGAAAAGCGTCATGGCCAAGACCCTCCCTAGTTCTCACAAAGATGCATTCAGATCTAGGACTATAATAACCTTATAGGAAAAGTGATCTCGGCTTGCATGGTTTTGGTTTCCTAGCCTGGTCTACCTCGAAGGGATGACATCTGCTCCCAGCCCCTTGGCTAATTTTTCTTTCCACTCAGGTATTCGCGACAGGAAACTTGCAGGAAGGCTCTCTTCTCCTAAACAGGACCGTCAGCGGGGGCCCAACCCAAAGCCCTCCCCAGCACAGGCTGACAAGTGAGTTCTGCTCTGTAGTTCTTCTCAGTCCAGTTTGTCGGGTTGCCCCACAGGCTCCATCAGGGCTGCCTGGCCGGGGTCTCCCACACCTGACCCCAAAGGAACAAAGAGCATCGGCTCCTCTCGGCTGCCGGCTTGGAGCTTTGTCCAGATCGAGAAGGAGCCAGTCTGGAAAGCCTCATGGGGGGAATCGCCCGGGATGCCACTGCCCCACTTCAGGGTGCTTGGAGGGCCTGGAGCAGCCCCTGGGGGCACTGGGGTCTCAACCCTGCTGGCCTGAGGGGTTCTGACCAGCCCCCTGTGAGAGACGGGTGAGGTTTCCTCCTCTGGGGAATATTATTTTTAGTTGTGAAGGGAGCAGCAGATTATTTGGGGAATTGAAGTGGGTGCAGCCTCCCTCACCCCTATCGGACCAATGGAATTATTCTTTCTTTCTGTGGAAGTTTGCCTGGGATGCCCAAACCCACCGAGATCAGTTTGATAAGAAAATGTTCTTTTTCCTCTTTTGTCAAAAGCCCAAATCAGGGCTTGCCTCTCGTTACCGGAAGTCCTTGAGACTTAGGACCAGGTTTTCAGTCATTAAGCAAGTTATTGTGTGACCAGGCCTAATTTTACAACCTTTTCTTTTTTATCGCAGTTGTCAAGTAAATTGTGTGGTTGTTACACGAAGCTGTCTTCCACCACTAACATGGCTGGTCAGACGTCAGCTGGGAAGGTCACAAATCACAATTGCGTGACTGCAAAATGCTGCAACCTTTGTGAGCTGGTTGCCAAGCACCCACAATGTGGTCACACAATTACGGTGCTGGTGTGATGGTCATAACTTTGAGGATGGCTTGCAAGTCACTATTTCCAAGGCCATCACAGTTTCCAACCGTTGTTAAATGAGCAGTCATAACTGGAGGACCACCTGGGCTCCCTCCATTTCCCTGGCAGTCGCAGAGCAGGTCTGGTGAAGCCCCGATCTGAAGCAGCCCTGGGTTTCTGACCCTCAGCCTAGTCATTGGCTGATTGTGTCACCGATTTAATTGTTTCGTGCTAAGCCATTGCAATACAGTGTGTCACGTGAAAAAAATGTCTGAATGTGTGACATTCCCTTGCATTAGTCACAGTTATCTGGAGCATCTGTTGGTTAATCGACCCACAACCAATTCAGTTGAAACTCAACATTTCAAGCAGTTTTGCTGCCCGCTGGCCAAGGACTTACCTGGGAAACCCCGCAGGGCTGCAGACTCCTGGTACTGTTGATCCTCGGAGTTTGACCTCCTGAGTCTGTCGCGGCTCCCTGCCACTAGGATGGCAACTTCTTCTGCCACCTTTTTTCCCTCCAATTGTCGAAGGCACAATTGAGTTGCTTTTCCCACCCATGGAGAGGGTTGGACTGAATCAGTGCTCTCAACCATGGCAACATTAAGATGTCCATGTTTAAGAATGGCTGGCTGGGGAATTCTGGGAGTTGAAGTCCATACCTCAAAGTTTGAGGAAGGTGGAGTAAAAGGCCATTGCAGTCCCTTCCCACTCTGCGATTCTAAAGTACGCCACCCGTTTGGCGTACAGAACCTGTTCACTGTTGCAAATCTACAAAACGGGGGAGCCTCTGGTTCCCCCCATCCATGCCTCTCTCTCCCTCACCCCCAAAATGGTGTCTTTGCTCTCTTTCAGGAAGCGTCCACTGTCTCCTCCGTCTAAGAGTTCCAGCAAGGTCACGAGCATCCCAGGCAAAGTGGCTGAGCCGGTCCCTCCAGCTGCCCCCGCCAAATCGGGCAAGTCCAGCACGTTGTCACGAAGGGAGGAACTCCTAAAGCAGCTGAAGGCCGTGGAAGACGCCATCGCTCGAAAGCGGGCCAAGATCCCTGGGAAAGTATAGTCGAGCGCTGGTCCAGCCCAGATTAGAGACTGCGCCTGTGTTTTTATACATAGCGTACAAGCAGCCACTTCGGATTTTGCAGTTCTGTTTTATTTTGGCTGTGGTCCTTTTTTTAAAAACAAAAACAAAAAAAAACAACAACCATCACCAACAAATTGGATAAATTTTGTCAGCTGGAATCCACCCCCGTCCACTCCCTGGGTGGGAGAAGGGGTCCCCCCACCCAGCCCCCGATTGCCTCTCTCACCCAGGTGCTGCTGGCCTCGGGTGCAAGTGTTCGCTGCGGTCGTGTTCCTGGTCCTCGTGCACAGGGGGCTCTTCACCGCAGCCTTGTCCGATGCCGCCCCCGCCTCTCCCTCCTCCCACTTTGCCCTGCCCACCTCTTTGATAGCTATGAATTGCATCCCCCTAGTTAGCCAACGCTACGTGTCGGGTGTCGTCAGCCATGCACTTCTGCACACGTGTAAGGAGAGAGCCCCCAAACACCATCACCAGCCGGAAGCTCTCCCCTCCGTCTTCTCCCCCCTGCTCACTTTGCCCTCCCCTCCCCTCCCCTCCCCTCCAGCTGCATAGAGACCCATGATGAGAAAATTCCATGTCTCTTTTATTTTAACCAAAAGATTGTTTTAGTTGATTTAAAACCAGAGGAAAAAGAAAAGATATTGTCAGGATGTATGTCTAATAAGGAGGGAGGATTTTTTTTTCTTTTTTTTTTTTTTTCCTTTTTTGAGGGGTTATGCTGAAAATAAAGTATTTTGATAAACATCTTCTTTCTTTGATCTATTGTGTCTTAGGGTACCAGATTGGGGCAATCAAACTGGATAAAGTCTAGAATTTATAGACTTGTTTTTCAGGATGGCAGCGGGCCTGTTAAAAGGTCTCTCCAGAACCAATTAAAAAAAAATTCAAAGGAAATGTAATTTCTGTTTAATTGGCAACTGAGCATTGTTGGATTTTTCCGAATTTGGAATTCTTTTCAGCTGTTTCTTCCAGGGATTTTGGGGATTTTAATTACTTCCTGCCTTTATAAGCCATCAAAAAATTCACTTCAACATCAAAGTCTATACTTAAAAGTGCCATTGACTTTTGGGTGCCCTTAGCTGTTTTTTTTACTTGGGGAAATCTGGATTTTCGGATTAATCCATTGCCTGACCTACCTGTATTTTGGTTTTGAAATTCAAGAAAGGAAAAAGGGGGAGTAAAACTAGTAAGAAAGGGGCTTCTGAAATCTCGATTTAAAGAGGTCTCACAATCAACTTGGGTGAGATAACATCTCTTTAGTTCTGTAAAATACTTCCTTTCAGTTGTGGTTTATCGGCGTAATTGTGGGCCGTGTGAGCTTAGCTGGACACTACCTGACGTCACAACCGCAATGCGTCATGCGAATCCCAGCAGGAGCGTCTCTAAACTGGTTTCTGCCAGTATTCCCCTCCACACGCTTGGAGCCCCAGCAAAGGGGTCAAAGGTGTCCTTCTGAGGAGACCAAAGTGTCTTCTTCCAGCCCAGAGAAGAAAGCAAAGAAGGCTCAGAAACCACAAATGGCCCAGTGGCTCCCCTTTCCTCGTAGTGCTGCCTGGTTTTCGTCACCGACTGGCAGAGGCTCTGTTTGCCTGTGTGCTTGCTAAGCGTCACAGTGGCTGCAGAGACCAGCTCCACTGCACGAATCCCCCAGCGGCTTCCATGCAAAAGCCCAGCTCAAGATGTTGAGCAATTGCCCAGAGATTTTGTTTTACACCTGTTGCAATGCTGCTTTTCCAAGAGATGCTAGAGGTGGCCCCACGTGCTCGGTGCCCCAGGCCACCTGAGGGCAAGCCGGGTCTTCTGAGCAAATGCAGGTCAAAGATCGAGCGTCAGAAGAATCTTGCTAGGAAGAATTCTGGAGCCCCGAAGGCCCAAGTCTCTTGTGTTAAGGAAATTGCGGGCTAATGTGATAACTACACAGCAAAATCACCTCATAGTTTATTATTTTGTAGTTTATTAATCGCCAAGAATGTAATTTTTAGTTGCTTTCCTCTTCTCCTTCACTCAACCCACCTCACAAGCAATAGCAATAGCCCTTAGACTTATATACTGTTTCACACAGCTTTATGGCCCTCTCTAAGCCTGTGGCCCCCACCAATCTGGGTCCTCATTTCACCAACCTCAGAAGGATGGAAGGCTGAGTCTACCAAGGTTATTGTTGTGGAGTCAATAAGAGGAAGGTGCACTGGATATGTTCACTGCCTTGAGAATAATAAAGGAAGGGAGGCAGGAAAGGGAGGGAAGGAGTGAGGGAGGGAGAAAAAGGAAAGGAAAGAAAAAAAGATCTGATGACAATCCTTGCAGAAGAGCTGCATTAGAACATTGGTAGCCAAAACTTGGGAGTCAGGAAGCAGCTTTTCTTACTCAAAAAATATTGATTAAAAGGCAGTAGCTTTTATTCACCAACTGCATCATTTGGTAAACTGCTGCCAGGTGCCTTCTGGTTAAGATCAGCAGAGCCTGGAGTAAACTGGCTGGGAATTAGGGGCTTGGATCCCATCCAGAGTCTTTGAAGGCCACCCTCCAAGGGCTGCTGGATGCACTTCACATCGGTCCCATCCAGGAATTCTGCAGCAGTTCCTGGAGACGTCCCAGCTTTCCTGGACAAGCTTCTGCGGAGCCAGATGTGCCTGGAGCGGGGGGAGCCCCAGGAGGAATGCAGAGCAGCCCCAGGAGAATCTCCAGCACAGCTTCTTTGGAGGAGCCATTCAGGCCAAAGCAGGCTGGCCTTTCTCCAACCTGGTGTCCCTGACAGACTCCAATCCCCCTAATTCCCAGCCAGTTTGGGTGAGGACAGAGGCAGCTAGGGCAAGGTCGCCTGGGAAGATGTCCCAATGCAACCTAGAGACCTCCTGGCCTGGCATCTCAGCTCCTCCTGACTGCCCACCCCACCCTACCCGCCCCCCCCCCCCGGCCATGGAGACGGTTGGGGTCCTTTGGCAACCTCTCCTCCTCCTCCCTCGGGGCCGTGTGACGCTATCCAAGCCACGTGGAGGGGTTTTCCCTGCAATGGGCAGGTAGCACCTTGTCATGTGCTTGGGAGGGAATGACACACACGCACACAAACACACACGGAGAGAGGCAAAGGATAATGACAGGAGAGAGGGAGAGCGACAAAGGGAACGTGCGAAGCCGGTTTTCAGAGGTCCCATGACCCAGTAGAAGAGATCAGAGCCTGCTCTGACTCTAGCTGCCTTTTCACCCAGTTTCAACATCCCTGTAGCCCAGTTAACCCCTTCGGCGTCTGCCACTCACTCCACCCTGGGTAGAAACCTCCTCTAGCTGCCGACATCAGGACCAGGAAGAGAGGGAAGGTTGCTGGCAGAAGCGGCCATCCTGCCAGGCCCTACTGGCACGAGGGAGGGGACACAAAGCGCTGCTCCCCCACCCTGCCCCCAGCAGCCTTCCGCCAGGCAGCGACTCTTTGAAATCAGGGAAAGTTCAGAGTGGGCAGAAACGGGCTTGGCAGGAAGAGGCTCTTTTCACTAATGGAAAGAGCTGGTCCTGGCCTGGGCACACCCCTGGCAGAGGATGCTGCAACTGGGCTTTTTCTAGCAGATGGATGGGGAACCTGCAAATCTGCATCTCACAGGGGTCGTTAGCACCCCGGGAGGCCCCTGTGACCTGTCGAGGCACTGACACCCACCAGAAGAGACCCTTACAGGAGTCTGCAGCTCCTGACTCTGTTCACAGAGTCATCACAGACATCACACCGAGAGAATAACAGAATTGGAAGGGACCTTGGAAGTCTTCTAGTCCATCCCCCTGCTCAGGCAGGAGACCCTATATTATGTCAGACAAATGGCTGTCCAGTCCCTTCTTAAAAGCCTCCAGCGATGGAGCACCCACAACTTTTGAAGGCAAGCCCTTCCACCGGCTGATCATTCTAACTGTCAGGAAATGTCTCCTTAGTTCTAGGTTGCTTCTCTCCTTGGTTGGTTTCCATCCATTGTTTCTTGTCCTGCCTTCAGGCGCTAAATGACGGTTTTTTTCTCCTTCTTTCTCCTTCTCCATTCCCTCCTTCTCCCCATTGCATGGGGAAGAGCCCATTCCTCTCCAGTGGGGAGGCTTCAGCAAAGGAGAGATCTGAAGGGAAGCATTCCTGGTGGATAAGAGCCTGAGTAGCGTAGGGGAGTAATGCCTCCTACAAAGGCAGCTTTAAGATCCAGCTGCTGCAATTACTTGCGAGTTCAATCCCAGGCAGGCTCAAGGTCGACTCAGCCTTCCATCCTTTATAAGGTGGGTAAATTGAGGACCCAGTTTGTTGGGGACAATAAGCTGACTTTGTATAAATATAAATATACAAAAGTATGAAGGCTATTGCTTAACGCACTGTAAGCCGCCCTGAGTCTCCGGAGAAGGGCGGCATATAAATCAAATTAAAATAAAAAATAAATAAAAATAATTGTCCAACCATCTCCCCAGGATCCCTGCTCTGGCCAAGGATTTTGCTCCTTTCTGGTTCTAAGATCCCTCCCTTTTACCAAACCAGAATAGCCGAGTTCACACATCATTTCCAAGCCAGCAACCCACATGTTGGGTTAGAGTGAAAACACCCCTGTGGGGTGTTGAGGGGTTCTTTTATCCCAGCCTTCGTTAGCCAGCTTTGGATGTTAGCCATGTTCTTGGGATCACATCAGTGGTGGGTTGCCCCGGTTTGGACTGGTTCGGAAGAACCGGTAGTAAAACTGGCGGGAGGCCCTGCCCACCACCCCGGATGTTGTCATTGGTGATCTGCGCATGCAACAGGGGCGGTGGGCGGGGCTTCCCACCAGTTTTATTTATTTATTTATTTTTATTTTATTTATTTTATTGGTTCGATTTATATGCCGCCCTTCTCCGGAGACTCAGGGCGGCTTACAATGCATTAAGCAATAGCTTTCATACTTTTGTATATACCTGCTTAGTAGGGCTTTTGCCCCCCCACAAATGGTGTTCTTTTTTATACAAAGTCAGTTTATTGCCCCCACTTTCCGGGTCCTCATTTTACCTACCTCGAAAGGAAGGAAGACTGAGTCAACCTTGAGCCTGGTGAGATTCGAACTTGCAGTAATTGCAGGCAGCTGGCAGCTAAGTGCTATTTAACAGAGCTTTAGGCCACTGCTCCACCAGGCTCCACCAGGCTCCTACTACCAGTTCTTGTGAATCGGTCCGAACTGGGGACAACCCACCACTGCCCTGGATCACATGTCAGCTTGGCCACCGCACAGCAGACTGGAAAGCTTCCCACTTCAACCCTTTTCTTCCTCACCTTCAGCCCACAAAATCTTCTTGAAACAGGAAATCCACTTTAGTGCATTTTATTCAAGTTCTTTCCTTCTTGCTTATTGTTTATTTGCTTGTTTGTACCCTATGACTATCATTAAGTGTTGTACCTTATGATTCTTGACCAATGTATCTCTTCTTTTTATGTACACTGAGAGCATATGCACCAAAGACAAATTCCTTGTCTGTCCAATCACACTTGGCCAATAAAGAATTCTGTTCTGTTCTGTTCTAATCTTCCGGGTCAAGCTGAACTTGCTCACCGCTTCCCAAGCGAAGGAATTGAGGGTCAGCGGCTTTGGGTGGATTTTGCTCCAAGTCTTGGCAGTTCTTTGCCTAACCATCTCACTTGTGTATTCCGGTGTGTGTGTGTGTGTGTGTAAGGAATGGAAGCCTTTTTGGCAGGGACCAGTTTGGAGAGGTTTCCTCTCTTCCCTTCCTTCAAGATCCCAGACGGAACCTCCTTTTCTTCTGCTTGCCCCGAACAGAGTCAATGCCTCCACAAAGCCATTAGACCAAGTCAAGGGAAAACGCCACAGGATTCTCCTACAGAAATGTGGAGAGGGGCTCCCACTCGCTTGGGAATTAACAATCTGACAAGTAACACAAATCCAACAAACACAGCACTTTCCATTTACTTGCCTTGTTGCTCTTTTGGGGGAAAGAACTACACCAAAGCATTAGTCTTAAACATAAGCTACAACACAAATACCTTTACAGGAAGTCTCCAGGGGAATAAAACCTGGATATTTCCTGCTTCTCCCTTGTACCCAGTTGGGTCCTTTTTCCTGCTTCCATTCCTTTTTTCCAGCCAGCCTCTGTTGCTAAATAGCCTGGGGCTTTCCTTTCTACTTCCTTTTTTGCCCTGGAGATCCTGGAGGTTTGCTCACAGCTTTGCAACTATCCAATCTATTCAAACTCCAGGGGAGGTCCGTCCGTCCGTCTGTTCTCCCCCCCCCCCTCTTTGTTTCAAATTGTAACTTTAAATCTTGATTTCTAAATGAGATTTATTTCCAATACCTTGATCTGAGCTCATTGGTTTGACTTTAAGTTTATCACCACCCTGAAAATCAATACATGTGAAAAGAAGCACCACAATGATGGTTAAAGCTGCGAAGTGAAAAGCTGTTAATTGATTGGATCCACACCATTTGGGATTAATTCACATTTCCTGTGCCGGCATTTAACACAAGCATCACTTTCTCTGCCCTTGCTTGCGAGCAGGTTTATGCAGTGGAGACTTTCAATTTTCTTAATCTTCACCTTCCCAACGAGGGTTGGGTCATATAAAAGAAAGAGCCATCATCATCATCATCATCATCATCATCATCATCATCATCATTTGGGGGAGTTTTTTGGAGCTGGTCTGGCTTGAGTGCCTCTAAAGAACCTAAGTAGTGTAGTTCTCCACTCCCCCAGCCCCAAATGGGCCAGGTAGGTAGGGTGGATTACAGTTTAATCGGGGAGAGAGAATGTTGTGTAAACAAGCTGTATTGTGTGACCGTACATTGTTTCTGGATTTGGGCGTTCTACCTCAAAGAAAGGTTTGCATTTGTCTGAGGTTCAGGAATCTTGATTTTTATTTAAATACTTTCTAAGTTTGCCTCTCTTTTTTTCTCCCTTACATGTGAAAGCATCTTGTTTTCCCTTTCATTTAAACCCCTAGAAAAACCAGGAAGACTCAGAAGGATAAGAAAAAGGACACTAAATACTTTATTGAGTTTCTTTTCAAGAGATTCTGTCTGAGTATTTAAAGGAAACAGGAGATCTCTTTCTATCTGCATATACACATACAGGCACATTTATCGAATTCAGTTGCAAAATGTGGACGCTTTGGAGTTTCACAACAGTCTTGGTTGGGGGTGGGGAGAGAAATCCCCTTAAACCAACAGAGTCCTTAAATCTCCTTCCATTGTGAGCTGCCTTTGTAGCCCATCACACGTCTCGTGCACTTCCACTCCCTCTGAGGAAGTTGTCAGCACAGCACCCCAAAAGAAGTCCAGGGCAACTTCAGACAGAAACACCATTTACCTCCAGGATAAGCCAAGATTAAAGAGCAAGTTAATTCATTGTCTGTAAGGAACTAGAGCAGGGGTGCTCCAACCTTGGCAACTTTAAGACTTGTGGACTTAAAGGGTAAGTGGACTTAAACCTCTGGAAAGTGGAGTCCACATGTCTTAGAATTGCCAGGGTGGGGCACCCCTGAATTAGAGGAATAAAAACATGTGTGCTTTATATACATACACACACACACACACACACACAAACATACGTATGTATGTATGTATGTATG
The DNA here is from genome assembly GCA_030761175.1 of Masticophis lateralis. Classification (NCBI taxonomy): domain Eukaryota; kingdom Metazoa; phylum Chordata; class Lepidosauria; order Squamata; family Colubridae; genus Masticophis; species Masticophis lateralis. The sequence goes on along the minus strand of JAUDYJ010000010.1, from coordinate 1,350,819 downwards.
TATGTATGTATGTATGTATGTATTGGAAGGGTAGAAAACCAATAGTTTTTTTTAGGCAGCCACTAAACCTGGTTAGGATCCGTATTAGCCATCCAGTGAAAGTGAGAAACTTGCAAGAGTGATTGCATAGGCCGCCCCTGTTGGACAACTAAGGAGGAAATGAGTACACTCAACTATTTCCCCAAGGGGAGGAGGGAAAAAAACTTGGAGTTTCCAGACAGGTAACATCCCTGGGTATATAACAGGAGGCAGGTATCAAGGTGTCTCAGATCACTGCTCTTGCAACGGACTTCTTGCTTCAGAGCAGCAGCTGCGAACCGAAAAGGGATCCGAGCATCCTTCTCTGCCTCTTTCCCGCCAGCTCAGCCAAGATGGTAAGTAGGCGGCCTCTGCCACCACCAGGTGTGTAAAGGAAATGCCTCGGGGCCAGACGAAGACCTGGCCAGGGATTCAGGGCAATTGGCCAGCGAAGTCAGCAAGGAGAGGATGGCCTCTGGGTCTACCCACCTGCCAGTGGCGTGGCATGTGCTCGGATGTGCTTCAAGCACTCTGCACATGCTCAGCTCCAGAGGTGTCTAAGGCAAAGAGGGCTGCGGGTGCAGAGTGGAAATGGGAGGTGGAGCCTTCAAAGAGGCGTCGTCTTCTCCTTCATCCGTTGCTTTCGGGAAGCAGCCTTTAAAAAGGCAGAGCATCTCATGTTGCTAGCCGTCTAAACTCAGATGACGCTGTCTGATCATAAAAATATCTTGGCTTCTGTTCAATCGCCCCAGCCAGACAATTTTATGGCTGCTTGCACAAAAGGAAGCGACAGAGGTTATTCTCTAGAAAGTACGAAGGGTGGGAGCTTCCTGGAATGCCTTGCCTTCCATTCAAATACGGATAAGAAAATAATTTTCTTATCCGTATTTTTAAAATAATTGGGTTTGTAAAGTTGTAAACCTCCCATTGGAGAGAGAAGCTTTGTGGTTTAATTCCTGATCACAAAGCTCAGGGAATGGGGATCAGTTAAGCAACACTCAGAGACAACAAATGCTCCTTTCTGTTGTAAACTTGATAGTCCCAAAGATGCTTTTTCCTTGAGAACTGAAGAAGCTTCTTGGATGAGAAGCAAAACATTTTCAAGGGAAAAAAAACCAAGAAAGTCCTTTGGAGAAAGAAAAACCACCTTTGGGACATGATCTGGATGAGTGAGACACTCCATTGACAGATAAACTTGATCAAGAAATAACATCTCACTAATTCTGAATGAGGCTTTGGTGGAGGAAAAGAAAGAGTAGTGAAAAGTAGTGAGAAGGGCAGTATATAAATTGAATAAATAAATAACTTCAGTTTGCCTCCTTTTGGTCCCTCCAGTGGTCTCTCCTGGTTGCCGTCCTGTGCCTTGCCTGGGCAGATGCCAAGCACGTGGGGTGCTTCACTGCAGAGGAACTGGGGAACAACCCAATTCCGGCGCAGTTTCAGAACTGGGTCTCCTTGTTGCAACACCAAGACTGTGTGCGGCTGGTCCCATTCCTGGAGAATGAACAGAGCAGCCGCCCCCACACACCGAGGCATCACAGCTACAGCTGCCCAAACCTGAAGCTCCAGGATATGCAGACCGGCGAACTGCACAAGCGCTCCATCTCGCCCTGGACATACTAGTAAGGACCTTGCGTCGTGAGTGGGAGGCAACCTGGGAAGCTGTGAAGCCATGGGACGGGAGGATGTTGGAAAGGCAGGGGCCAAGCTGGGATTGCCCTCAATCTGCTTCCGTGTCTCCTCGTTTGTCCACCCCAGACCCTTCCCCTTTCTTGGCTGGGATTCCATCCAGGTGTATCTGGATCTAAAGACCGTCACAAGCTATGTTTTCTAAGAATCCTTCGGTTCATCCCATTTCCAGAGGCCAAGGCCAACAACCCCCGTGATGGCTTGGCGCTCTTGTGTGATGGCATCTCCTTGGGGATCTCATGGCTCAGAACGGAGAAAGATTAACAGATGAACAGAATTGGAAGGGACTTTGTAGGTCATCTAGTCCAACCCCCACCCAAGCAGGAGACCCTACACTATTTCGCCAAGAGAAGCAGGGCATCCCTCTGGGATGTTGGGGGACAAATGAGTCCTCCCTTTGCCACGTGGTTGGTCTGATCCAGCAGTGCATAGATCTTCCCACCAGATAGGCCCTCTCTTGCCTGTCCCCCAAAGCTTCTCTGACTGACCGACCTTCTCCAGTTCCCAGGAGACGTCTCAGCAAACAGTTCCCAGAATTCCTTAGGCAGGGCAGGGGAGACCTGGTGGCTTCTAACCCCCTTTCCTCTTCCTCTATTCCACAGCATTGATGAAGATGAGAACCGCTTCCCCCGCCAGCTGGCCTTCGCCAGGTGCAGCTGCAAAGGTTGCATTGAGACCTTCTCCGGCCGGGAGACCACCTCTCTCAACTCGGTGGAAGTCTTCCAGAGAACCATGGTCTTTCGCCGTAAGGCCTGCCCGCAGAGTGGTGGCAGCGTGGAGCGGTTCTTCTTCGAGAAGGATTACATCAACGTGCCCGTGGCCTGCACCTGCGCCTTCCCACGTTACAGCAGCTGAGCAGACCTCAGGCTGGTCCCTGGGGCTTCGGTCCATGTCCCTCATCCCTCCAGCTTCATCAGGAACAGTTGTGTTTGCTTTAAAGCATTGGTGCTTTGCAGCCGGTGGCTGCCATACCCCTCCTCTGGGGAGGGCAAGGCTGGCCTGGACCCCCCCTCCCTTGAAAAGCTCCTTAAAAAGCATTTTCCTCTCTTAAGGAGATACCAACAGATGAAAAAGGAATTCTTACTTATTTATTTGTATTTATGTTAACGTATTTTTGAGATGTTCAAGTGCTTCAAACTATTATATTTATTACTCCTGATGAAAGTCGGGCCAATTGGCAGAAGAAGCCTTCCCTACACCTTTGTGTCCCTTTTGGGGGGCCAGTATTCTTAGCTGTCCCAGGGCCACCCCGGCACCCCAACATCCCGCCTGCATAAGGCCTTCTGGTGTTATGTGTGGGGGAGTCTTCTGGGGCTCCTTCACGGAAGGGAGATGTTGGACGTGTCTCACAGGGTGGGCATGAGGCTTTGCCTTTTTATCCCTAAGGTGGGCTGAGCTGGGACGTGGCTGGCCCCCAACCCTCCCCCCCAACCCACAGGAGCTGCTATGGCTGGGCTGCAGCAGATCCCTTCCTGATCTTCCCAGGTGGCTCTCTTGGCTGAGCTTCCCAGGTGCTCCCCAAGATAAACCTGTTTGGGGGTGGGGTGGAGTGGGTTGCCTTCAATCTCGGTTTGCCCCCCACCCATTTATTTCCTTGTCCTAATGACCTTTGCTCTCCTCTTGTATTGTAAAGTGATTTAAATTATTGGATTATTTATATGTATTTATTGTAATGTGATACAATATTTATTGTTCCTTGGGGTTGGACTCCCGGCATTAATAAAGATTTTATTTCTGTACGGAAATCAGTTGATTCAGATGGCTTATTCATAACAGGGGACCCTGATGGATAATTTCAGAACGAAGCGCCAGGTCTCCATTCCCGCTCTTCCTCAAAGGCACCAAGGTTGGGGGTTGCGATTTTGGGGTTGTTTTGATAATAACAATCATGATGATTTCTCAGCCACTTTCAACCTGGCTGGATGGAGCAAGCTATTATTTTATAGCAAACAAATAAATTTAAAACACCGAGCCAAAATAAAAATTGCAACATTTTCAAAACTGGTTTATTGAACTAGTTAAAATAAGCAAGGGGGCAATTTGACTTCACATGTTAAATGGAGGAATTTAATAAAGCTCAGTAAGTCCAGATAAAATACAGCAAACATGGAAGGGGTGGTAAGATTAATTCATTCAATTAAAAATGATGCTTCTGGGAATACTTGACTAAAACTCGATAGATGATTTGTAGAAAAAGGGTCTGTCTGATTTGCTTTGAAAAGAAGGAAAGACGAACTGGATCAGAACTGAAATGAGATGGAGAAAAAAGCGCCAGGAATGACTTAAAGACAGAATAAGAGCAACAACTGAAGGGAAGTGGAGTTTGGGGCAAAAACTTGGGGAAAGGGGGTAGAAGTCATGGGTTGGCTGGTAAGAAGGGTGGATACAAAAGTCCTGCACTCTTGTGGGCCGAGTTGGGGGCAAAATAAGATGGATAGGGAGGGAGGAAGGAAAGGAGGAAGAGGAGAGAGAGAGAGGAGGACTGGGGTGGGGGGAGACGGAAGTGGGTGCTTTATCCCCAGATAGGATGTCTTCTAAGGGAGAGAGAGAGAGAGAGAGATGAAGCCAAGAACTTTGCTGGTGTGGCCAGGAAGCTTTAGAATCACTTTTTATTTCAGCATTTCAAATTTTACACCTTTTCTTAAAATCTTTTCAACTTTAAATCCAGCCTCAGAAAACTTTATGTCTGTGTACTTATAACTAATTTCCATTTTTTTCATCCTTCGGGCTTAAACTCAGCATCAGTTATGACTTGGCATGCAAGCCCTGCCTGTTTCAAACCTACATGGGGGATGGGGGTCTGCAGGAGGGCAAGGGAGGAAACCTAAGAGAAAGACCACAGAAGGCCCCCGAGGGGCTTGCAGGAGTTCAGGTATAGCCATATTCTCCTGCTTGGGAAAGATCTGGCCGAGTTTCAATCCTGGAGGGTGTCTCCCATGCCTTGGTCAAGCAGAAGTGGAGCCTCTCCCTCCGACTGCAGTCTATCTGATGAGGGAGGCTCCTAAGAAACCACTTCAATAGGGTTTTCGTGGCCAGTTGGCTCTTCCTCCTGTTGTTTCTTCCGGGCTTCTGCAGGGGGCCGGGGGGGTGGGTTGCTGGGGGGGTGCTTAATGGTGCCTCCTACTTGGGGTCTCTCTTGAGGCTTCGCTTCAATAGGGCGCCACTCTTCGCCACGTATGGCAGCCTGAAGAATAAAACCAGAGGGAAAGGAAGGAAAATTAGGAAATGCTGGCTTTCAACATCTGAGAAAAACCCAAACAAAAGAAAGTATATGAAAGAAATTGGGGGGGGGGATGCAAATGAGATACCGTGTTTCCCGGAAAATAAGATCCTGTATTTGTTTGAACCCCGAAATAAGCGCTTGGCCTTATTTTCGGGGACAACTTATTATTTTGGGGCACATGGAGCAAGATGGGGCTCCTCTTGCCGTCTTATCTGATTTCCAGCTCTGCGTTTAAATATTTTCAAGGAGGGCTTATTTTGGGGGAAGGCTTATTTTAGCGCATGTGCTTAACAGCTCGATTGGGCTTAGTTTCAGGGGATGTCTTATTTTCAGGGAAACGGTAAATATCTACAGTTGGGGCATCCAACCTTGGCCACTTTAAGGCTGGTGGACTTCAACTCCTAGAATTCCCAGCTAAATTTAGGATTTTCATCATTTATTCACTGGGTTCAAGGTGGTTTGGAAATGCAGCCAACCAAATACTAATTTGACAAATATCATTTTAGATCCAAAGATGCACATACCCATTTCTTGTCACCTCTGTAAAACCAAAAACACATTCACAACCACCTTGCCTTCAAAAAATGTTTTTATTTAAATGTCCTAGACTTTCCAGCCAGCAGATGGCGCAGGAGGATCACCAAAGGCTTTTCCCTACCTTGCACAGGTACAGTCTCTTTGCCACCTGGAAGGACGACCTTAAACTTTGGCTAAATTAAATAGACAAACTGACTTAACTTATGAACAACCCACTACATCTTAAGTGGCTATTAATGAGCATTAAAGGAGTGGAGTCCTTTAGATTTTTTTTTTTTTTTACAAAGGGAGAATGGATCTCCTACAGGTGACTTCTCAGAGTTCTCTATTCTTACATTTTATCTATCTCTCTGTCCAAAATCCTCTATAAAAATTCTCTTTCAAAAGGAGGAGGAGATGAAAACTAATTATGCGAACCACAATTACACACTAATCTGATGGCCACTTACCATTAAGTAGATGCCACTTGCTATGGCCAGGCAAACGGTACCAAGGATCGTGGCTAGCAAATATCCTGCAGGAATGGCTAGACTGCCAAAATGAAAGTTTAAAGGAGAAAAAGGTCAGCTAGGAATGCAGCCCCTGTGATTATGAGAACAACTATTTAATTTGGCAAGGTTTGAATTTGGCTCTCCAGAAAACCTTAAGTGACCAATGCTATCCAATCCGTTTCCCAAGGGAGCTGCACCAACTGACACCCAGCCAGCACCTGATTTTACTACCTTTTTTGCAGCAGTCATTAAGTGAAGCCATTGGGGGTGGGGGTTGCAGAAACTGGAAATTAACTGGTTTCGGAGGTGGTGGTGGAGGAAATGTCATAAATCCCAGTCACGTGAGCACAAGATATGGCAAATGGCCATAAATGTGGCTTACAAAGAGATCCCATGACCGTGGGGAGAGGCAAATGTCATAACTTTGAAACTGGGTCATAAATAGCTTTGGGGGGGGGGGATTGTCCGTTATAATTTAAAATTGTTGCTAAGTAACGGGCCCTGAGTCAAGGACTACCCTGTGGATATCTTCACCCTCCTTCACCTCCCAACCTTAAACCCTGAGCAGGATCACTGCAGCTGAAAACCCTGCCCTGAATTGGTGGATGTGCCAGAGTGTGAAAATGGTTGGGGTGCAAATTACCACGCATGGAGAACAGCCCGGACATAATAATTCCTCGTCAGGGGTCCACAGGTCTTCACAGCCGCTGTGAAATACTTCTGGCCACTGCAGGAAAGCAGAATAAAGAGACAGCCAAAGAAGAAAGCACAGATTAGACACTGAGTATCACTTCAAGGGAAGAAGTGTTCTGTGATACTCCAAAAAGCGCACCCTTTTCTGTGCATTTTATCAGATTCAGAATAATAGCAGAGTAGCAGAGTTGGAAGGGACCTTGGAGGTCTTCTAGTCCAACCCCCTGCTTAAGCAGGAGACCTTATACCATATTCCAGGCCAGTGGCTGTCCAGCCTCTTCATAAAAACCTCCAGTGATGGATACCCACAATTTCTGGAGCCAAGAGGTTCCACTGGTTAATTGTTCTCACTGTTAGGAAGTTTCTCCTTTTCTAGGTTGCTTCTCTCCTTGCTGCTTGTCTTGATAATTGCAACAGGGCTAACTACCCTAATCTCATTCTGTAGATTCCCTCAACTCGTACTTTTAAAAACGATCCAGATTGATCTGGGCATCCTCCATTTACATAGTTTACCCTGTAAGTATAAGCAGCAGAGAGGAGTAGAGAATAATCACATCCTTCTGTCCCTGATATTACATAAAGGTTTTTTTTCACAGCATGAGGACTAGAAACTTCATCTTTGGTTTAGAGAAAGCTGTGTTTCTCAGCGGCCTGACTTCTTCGCCAGCTCCACGTCTGCAATTGAGGCCCCTTCTTACAGTCAAGAAATGCAATACTCACCATCTCTCTAGGGTAGATCCCTTTTTCCTTTTTCCTCGGGGATACTCCAAAAAGCAAACAAACACCCCCGCAACTCTTTAGACAAAAAGGTTAAGGACAAAAATGAGGATTCTTTTTAAGGTTTCTCCAAGACAGCAAAGAGAGACAAAGGAAAGAGTTCAGGACTGCAAGAAACAACCACAGGCAGTTCATTTTAACCAGGAGGCGACATCTGGGGCAGAAACCAGTTGACTCACAATTTAGGAAGGGTCAGACCCACAGGTGGTACAACAAGAATACATTTCCCCACGTGCCCAGGGTCCATGCCATCCTCAATATGGGAGAAACACAAGGAAGAGAAGGTGGGGAAAGCATCTCATAGAAACAAACTAGGCAGTAAGAGAGGAAAGTCCCTTCCAAGCAAGATGGGCAGCATACACATTTAAGAAATAAATAAGAAGTAAATAAGCTGCTCCCCCCCCATCCCCTGATCCAAGGACAGAGCATTAACAGCATCTCGGGGGGGGGGGGGGGCGGGAGGGAGGAGAACGAAGGGGAGAAAAATGGGGCGTCTGACCAGCCAAGACGTTTGCTGGGTTGGGCTGGCTGGGTGGTAGATACCTGGGGCCTAAACCTTGCTACGATTCCTACTTCATTTTTGCTGCTCCTTTTGGGGGGGCCAAAGAGACTGTCATTCTATCAGCATCTCCTGGAAGAAGCATCCTTCCATTTGCCTTTTGGACCCCGAGAGAAGTCATCCTTTGCAGAAACCTTCCCAAGGACTGAGGCTCATCATCCAGCTTGTATTTGCCAGTCTAAAAGTCCACAATGGCTCCAGATGGGGTACAATGGGGTGAATTCAGCCCTTTCTGTCATGCCCAGACTCTTGTGTATTCTTTCACAAAGCCTGGCTTTAGCCCCGTGGGTGAAACCCTGCCGTGGGCTCCCTTCCTCGTGATCTAGCTGTGTTCCTTGCTGGGCCTTGCCTTTATCGCTCTTCTTCCTCTCTGAAACTTTGCAGAAAACCCCGAAGAGCAGAAATGCAATTTCCTGGACCCTGTTTGGCCAACGTGACCTAATCTTCACTCTTCCAACATTCTCACAGCCACAACATTTCCCAATTCTTCAACCACAAACATTCCAAATTTTGCAATCAGTCTCTGCCAGAAGCAAAGCTATCCAGCTTCCTTAATTTTTCTACTTCCTGTCTTGGAACACATCCATCATTGATTCTACATGTTGAATATTTATTTATTTGTATCCTGCCTGCATTATTTTTACAACTAACTCCAGGCAGCAAACATGTCCAACACACCTTCCTCGTCCTATTATCCTCACAACCACCACCTGTGAGGTGGGTTAGGCTGAGAATGATTGACCCAAAGTCACCCAAATGACTTTCATGATGAAGGCAGAACTTAACATTCAGACTCCTTTTAATATGGATATAATTTTAAAATAGATACAGGCAATCCAGGTGTTATTTATCCTAGCAGGCTGCAGGGGAATAGAATTTATACAATTATTTTCACAAAAGGATACATTGCATAAGCTGCAATCTCCCACCTTTTGAATTGGCCTGAAACAGCCACAATGCCACCAGTCACTAAAACTGAAGAGAGAGAGACAGAGAGAGAATTGTTTTTTGTTTGTGATGATTCACTTTCTATCCACAATGAACTTTTCGGATCCAAAATTAAGCAAAGTGGGAACTTGTGTCAAGTCCTGAGCCCGTGTGAAACGGCAGGTCTTTGCTGGCAACTGGAGAGGAACGTTGTGGACATACATGCTTAACATATACACTAACTTTGCTTTTAATCTTCTTGTAGTTCAAAAGAAACAGGTGTAGAGGTAGTGCTTAACTTAAGACCACAGGGAGCCCAAATTTTCTGTTGCTAAGTCAGACAGTTGTTATAGCAATAGCACTTAAGACTTATATTCCACTTCAAATGGCTTTTACAGCCCTCTCCAAGTGGTTATATGAGTTTTGTCCCATTTTACGACCATTCTTGCCAGCTGTTAAGTGAATCACTGCAGTTGTTAAGTTGGTAACATGGTTGCTAAGTGAATCTGGCTTCCCCGTTGATTTTGCTTGTCGGAAGGTCGCAAAAGATGGGTGGGTCTCCAGCCCCCATCCTCTTCCTCCTCCTCCTCCTCCTCCTCCTCCTCTGACGAAGGGTCAAGTGCCTCCTGTCCCATGATGCTAAAGGACGGAGGGCAGCAACGCTGCTCTGTGCTGCAACATTCAGTTGCAGGCATGGAAGGGGGGGGGGCCTTCCTGGGGATTGAAACTCCTGGAAGCATCAGGATCCTGGACTGGGCTGAACTGGGGGGGTCCTTTCTGCCCCCTTCCCATGGTGTTAGTTCAGTGCAGGCACAGAAATGCAGGCAGCTGCTTTGCTTGACTCCCCCCTTTGAAGGAGGAAGAAGCCAAAAGGAGAAGTGAAAGCTGCCCCACCCTCCGCCTCCTCCTGCAAAGTTCTGGCCCAGGGCTTGGCATGAGCTCCTGTCCACTCGCCTGGGCCAACGGGGGTGTCCAGTTCATCCACCAAGCCCCACAGAGGGCAGAATGATTCTGAAGATTTCAAGGAATGTTGAAATCTCTCCTTAAAAAATTGGGGGGAATATTTGGTGGATTCTGACCGCATATCCCACCATTTGCAGTAACAAAGCGGCAGTAAATCCCCCCTACGTGCCCCTTGGCTCACTTGGGCAAGTTACCTGCCTGTTAAATTAGCCAGCACCTTTCCAGTGTTAAGCCCTGAAGCTGGGCTGTGATGCTGGCTAGAGGGCAGGGCAGGGGCCTTATTTTTGGATAGCTCCTCCTTTCCATCCCCCAAAGGAGCTTGGTCCCCTCCTTCCGCCCCTTCTGAGGTGAGTGTCCAGAAGCAGAGGAGCCAAAGCCATCCCCACAATGGCCCCAGTTTCTTCTTTCAAACTTCCTTCCCCTTATTTTCATGGTTCCACTTCCTCCCTCCTGCTCTCTTACAACCGAAAGCAAGACTCTCTCTCTTCAGGGCGAGCCAAGCCTCCAAGTGGGGGGCGGGGGGAGACTTCTTCTGTCCCCCGATACAATCGGGGAGAAAGATGGGGTCCAGGGCTGAGGGTCCAGAGCGACCTGCAAGAATGCTTTCCTGTCTGTGGAGGCCACCAAAGCCGATTGCCAAACACCCCAGGCAGCCCTGAAGCTCGCGCGAAAGACAACTGTGGCCGCACCTGAACCTGCCTCGCACCTGGACCCCTCCCCTCTCTCACACACCCAGAAGGTGGGGGGGGGAGAGGGGAAGAGGGACGGGTTGCATCTTCAAGCAAAGCCACCGGGACCCTCGTTTCGGCCGACCCAGGTGTGGCTCGACTCCAAATCCCATCTGCCCGTGGCTGATGGCCAGGGATCATGAGATCCAGAGCCCAAGGCCTGGAGGAAGACGGGCGGGGGTCCCTCTTTCCACTCACGTCGCTGTTTTAAATCCCCCCCCCCCCACAACATTTACCCCACGGGAAAGCGGAGGTTGGGGGGGGGGAGGAAGAGAAAACTTCTGGAAACTTTGTAGCCAAATTTAGAGACTGCAGCAAAAGAAAGATGGGGAGGGGAGAGAAACCCTGCGCCCCCTCCCCGCCCCCCGCCCCCCGCGAGACTCACTCAGGCCGGCGGCCAGCGCCTGCTCGTTCGCCCACATGGCCCACTCGATGCGCCCCATCGCGCCGCCGCCGCCGCCGCAACTCAGCCGGCAGCCGGGCAAGCAGGCGGGAAGGCAGGGCGGAGGGTCGCGGCTACGTCCTTCCTGCTCCTCCTCTGGCGGCTCAGCCAGCAACGCCCCGGGGACTTTCCTCGCCCCGCCGCTCGGAGGCCGCCCGGCCGGCGCTGCCCGCTCGGAGGGTGGCCGGGCGCTGAGGAGGGGTCCCGAGCCCGGAGTCTCCGCGGGAGGAGCTGGAAGAAGAGGCGGCTGATGCGGCTGCAGGGGAGGCGCCCCTTCCTTCAGTTCTTGCGCGGAAAGAGCGAAGGCGGCTCCAAGAGCCGCAGCAACGAGGCTTTGTCCCCGGGAAGCCCCGAAGACTGGAGTTTGTGCGAGGGCGGGAATTGGGCTCTAGCCAGGTGTGGCTGGACTCCAAACCCCATCTGCCTGTGGCTGATGGCCGGGGATCATGGGATCGGGAGCCCAAGGCCTGGAGGGAGACGGGGGTGGTGTCCCTCTTTCCACCGGCATACCTGTTCTAAATCCCCAGGAATCTGGTCTGGGTCCTTTAGGACAGGGGTCTCCAACCTACACATGCTGGCTGGGGAAGTCTGGGAGTTGAAGTCCACAGGTCTTCAGGTTGCCCACTTTAGTTAGGGTGCCCTCCTGCCATGCCAGCCTTTCCTTCCTTCCAATGCCAGCTGCCTTTCCCCAGATGGGTCTTCAAGCAGATCCCTTGCGGCCTCCCCTTTCCCTTCTGGGTGGGCTTTGCAGGTGGATTTGGGCAGGTAGACAATGAAGGAACATTTCAGAGTTGCTTTCTGAAGAGTTCGAGCAATGGTTTCTTTTTCTAAATCCTACAACTTTTCCATCGATCTTTTCTCTGATAGCATTTGTGTTGCAAGTTAACTTGATGCAGCATCTGTTCAAAAATGGTTAACACCCTCAAGCAGTTTTACTTTGGGGAGGAGGGGGGGGGAGACAGCATGTATTTCCAAAATCTGAACATAAAAGGAGAAAGAATGGGCAGAGAACCCCCAAACCGTGACGCCCACAGCTGAGACAAGAGTCACACATAAGATCTCATTTATTTTAGAAACCTGTCTTAATAATAAAACCGTATCAAAGAAATTGAAGATTATTAATTTACACAAATAATTGTAGGCCACAAGTCTCGAGGCGCCAAATCAGGGTATGAAACAGATGAGGAGGACAGGAAAAGACCCTCAAAAATTATCCCTTTGGGGCACAGCAAAAGGCGGCTATCGGCCCAGACTGTCCTCCTCCAACGGGCTGGCTGTGGGACAGCCCCAGAGAGGAGCTGGTCTTGGCTCAGCTGGTGCTTCGAGGCATCCCATCTTCCCCCAGGAGATGGCAGCTCCCATCGTCCACAACTGATGGTCCTGGGCCAGGCTGAAGCAGGAGAAAAAACAAAAGTGGAAGAAGAGACACAACAGGCAGGGGACAGCAAACTGCTCTAACTGTCAGTTGCCTTTTATTGCTTGATATATTGATCCTATTTAACGACTGTTATCTATCTGAACAGTGACTGAAGCAGTGTAAAACGCATTCCAAAGAAATCCCCACTTTCTGCAAGCTTTCCTCTTATTTTTACATCCACCTGTATTTAAATGGTCAGACCTGAGGGGAGGGGAGGAGGAGGCGGATCATTAGGCTAAAAAATAATATCTCCCGAATGCTGCAGTAGTCAGACAGCAGAGTGACCCACTCGGACAACGGCCATGGGGGTTAACACACCTGGAATCAGATTTTTAAAAAAGACAAAACAGGAGCCTAACCCCATACCTCTGCGCCACTTCAGCCTATGGGCTCCAAGTGTTTTAAGTGTGGGCAAATATTTGTTTTTCTTTGCAGAACCAATAAGCAAGAAAAGTGGCAGGAATGTTGCTCTGGATGAAAACTTAGCACCAGCATTTGGAGGGAAATTGGCTCCTCTCTTCTTTCTTTCCCAGAAGGAAGTTAAGAATCACTTAATGGGGCCTCCAGAGACACTTCAGCCCAATAACGGAGAACATCTGTCACTCTGGATTGAAATGAGGGGTCCCTGGTGCTCTCTGGGCTGGCTGGTTTCCTGCCAGACTTATCACGACCCAAACTAGGTAGCATTATCAGTGCTGTTAGGAGTATTGATAGCAAACACCACTCGTAACAGCACTGATGATGTTACCTCGTTTGGGAATGAAATGCTTTCCCCCCCCCCCAACACCTGGCAGGGAGGGCACCCTCGTGTTTGATGCTCCGTGGCAGCTACCAGACCAGGCTCCTACCTTGGTGATCAGCAGGTACCGGATGGCTCCTGGGAGAGGATCCCGAACCACCTCCGCCAGCACCTCCTCCGAGGGACTCGCTGCCTTCACAGGGAGACCTCTAAGAAACCTAAGAGAGACGATGAAGAGAAAATCCTTGGGTTAAAACCTGGGGCCATCCCGGCCTCCGTAAGGGAAACATTAATTCCTGTTAATGGGGTTTATTTTTATTATTATTATTTATGTTACTGCAAGTCGGACAGTGAGATGGGCAACATATCAATCTAATAATAAATGATTACAGAAAAAAGAGATGGGGTGGAAGCAAAATCTGAAGAACATTTTCCTAAAGAAAACAGTGTTTTGATATTTGCAAATGGCTTCAAAGGAGCCAAAACCTCAACATCTATTTTCTAACAGAATCTGTCCTTTTGGGAGTCTCCAACAAGCTTTGACAATTGCTGCCTCTGGGTAGTTATGGAGACTCCTAATTACCAAAAATAAATATAGATTATTGTTTTAACAGAAAAGTGGCTATGGGAGTAACAAAGTATATATATTGCACTAGCACCACAGAGTTCGTATTTTTCGCATAGAACGTGTCCTGCCAGGAGTGTTTGGGGTGGCTCTCCTGAGGAAGGAATCTCTTCAAAGATCAAGAAATAAATTGTTTAAAGCATAAAAAAGGAGGGACTGAAGACCACTTGCGTTACTTTTTAAAAGCAATTTGGGGACGGTTTCAGTGGGCGCATGGAGTCTTACTCCGACTTCCCAAATAAGCAGCAAAGCTGGGCTCACTCACTGGTCTCCGTTACTCTTGGGGGGGAAGCTGCGTTGGACCACCCCCACAAATTCCTCCAGTGTCTCATCCAGCAGGAAAAGGACGGCATTGGGACCCGCATCGAACGTGTAGGCCACCTGTCGGCAAGCACAGGGTCAGAAAAAGATAAAAGATGGAATAACTGTCTTCGGCTTCGTGCTTGTGCAAGGAAAGCGTGATCGGAGCTGCCGTCTCTCTATAAATACCGGTGGGGAAAATTACATGCAAACATCAACTCCATCAACCAATCAAGATGTAACAACACAGGCAACCAACCCGCTCACAGCAACAAAGCCAGCACCCCACACCTCCCCACCAGTATTTACAAAGAGATGGCAGATCCAATCACCCTTTCCTCGCAGAAGCACGAAGCCAAAGACACCAGCCTGAAGATGACGAGTGGGACCACGTGCCAAGATACTCTCAATCTTACACGGGAAAAACCCAAATACTCCAAAACTTGCATATCTCTACCCATGAAAATCTACAAATATATGTATGTATGTATGTATGTATGAATGTATGTATGTATGTATATATATTACACATGGACATTAAACAGTGCTGTCTAACATCCATGTGTATTTATCCCTGCTGTACGGTTATAGTATTATTATTTATCCTTATTATTGTCTTCTTTACTTTTTGATGTTTTGCATGTACACTGAGACCTTCTGTCCTGGAAGCAAATTCCTTTGTGTCCAATCACACTTGGCCAAATAAAGTGTCTGATTCGATTTGATTCAATCCTTTGACCAGCTGGCCAAAGACAAGGATCGCCAGCCTGCACCAAGGGCACTGTAGCTCCCACGTACTTTGGTTTCCCTGTGGTGGGCGTTGAAGCGGTGGACCAGGGCTATCACTTGTTTGGAGGTGTCGTTGAGGTAGAAGATGGGCGGGAAGGTGTCCAAGCAGGTGGCGTGGAATTGGTTGCTGTCCTTCATGGTGAGCTGACCGAAGGCCTCAAAATCCCTCTGCCGGATGTGGTGGGCCATCTGGGCCATGCGCTCTGGGACCACAGCCTCGGCACGGTGCTGGAAGAGGAGAACAAGGCTTCCAAGAAGAGACTGGACTGCCATTTCTCAGAAATGGGGTAGGGTCTCCTGCTTGGGTGGGAGGGGGTTGGACTAGATGACCTACAAGGTCCCGTCCAACTCTGTTAATCTGTCAATTAAACAACTGTGGGGGCTTAAGGGAGCTCAACATTATCTACGTAATGGGGGAGGAGCGACCTCAGGAGAAGCATCGGGGGGTCAGTGGGTCTCCTGGCCACCAGCACATCCCTGGACTCCGCTTGGAAGGGGAGACACCAAGATTCCCTCTAAACGGAGCCCAGGGAAGTGAAGGACAGCCTTCATCTCAGGCTCTTCCAGGGCTGACCAAACCATCTTCTGTATAGGTGGTCCTCGATTTATGGCCACCATTCAGACTAGAATTTCCGTTGCAAAGCGTGGCAGTTAAGTGAGTCACGGCCGAGGTAATAAGGACAGGTCATAAATCAATTTTTTCCAGTGCCGTAACTTTCAACAGTCCTATACAAATGGCCCACCTGTATATTCAAGCTGGTCAGTTGCAACTGTCCCAAACAAAGCAACTGGATGAGGTGGACTTGAGGTGTGTCCGATTGTGGACACCCGTGAAGTGCCCAGAGGTTTGGGCTTCCCTTCCTTTCTCCTCTGGATTCACCGGAACAGAGGAGAGAAACCGTTTGCCTGAGATATTAAAATCCACGTTGGCTTCCGAAGGTGACGGCCCCAGGCCCCCCAGGTGGGGCATTGTCAGGGCTTCTGATGGGGTGGAAGGGGAACAGCAGGCTCCAAGAGATACATGGGTCGGGGGGGGGGAAGGGGCTACATGACCGGGCAGTTGCATCTCCTACCTTCAACAGGAGGCTGGTCTTTACACTGCTCTGCATTCCGGCCGTGCTGCCCACCACCTTCTTCTCTGCACTCACCTGCCGTGGAGGAAGGAGGAAGAGGAGCCACGGGGGTGGACGCAGGAAGCACCAGCCGCTCAGTCCTGCAGAAGGGCCCTTCTGCCTCCCCCAACTCCCTAAGCAACTGGGCCGGCCCAAACACCAGGCAGCTACAGTTTCCGTAGCAGGGACCCCAGACTCACCACCAGGATCAAGACCCGAAGCTCCGGCCAGTGAGTCTCTGGTGCCACCTGTTGGGCCACGCTGTCTTTGCCGTCGGCATCATTCCCCATCACCCACTGCACGAAGCCCCCAAACATACTTCGGCAGGCGCTCCCAGAGCCCTGGCGAGCAATTTCGGAAAGGTCCCCCTCCACGCCATAGAGCTGGGCCAGGGTATAGACTGGAAGGGAAGCGAGAGGGCAGCCAGTTCCACAGCAGAACTTCTCCCGGGGCCGTGCCCTTAGGAGGCTAGGGGGCAGAACTCCCCAAACAAAAGGTTCCCAGGCTGTGGCATATGGGAGGTGGAGTCCAGCCCAGATTAGAACTGGCCATGGCAGTTCTGGAGAAAGGGATCAGCAGGCTGGCGTGATCCACAGAGCACACCGTGCAGTACGGAGAAGAGCCCAAGGATGGCTTGGTGGAAGCACCTTGGAGGGGGCTAGAGGGCTTCTCCTGGAAGCAGGCATGGCTGGCTGGACTTTAATCGGCAACCCCAGCCCAGATGCCACGAAACCGCCACTTCTGGTCTCAAACTCCCCCATCCACTTTCTGTCTGTGGCTGCTACTCCTTCCCAGCCACAACAAGGAGGCAAATCACAAAGCCAGAAATCCCCCAGTCTAACCCCAAAGGCCCCACTGGGACCAGCTTCACTTACCCAGGCAAGCATAGCCAGCAGCAGAAGAGGCCAAGCCTGCCGCAGTGGGGAAATTGTTCTCCGAGGCTAGGTGGACTTTGTAGCTCAGGGGAGGGGGGTCCCCCTCCTCATCCCCACTTCTCTCGCCGCGGCGCTTCCTAGCCAGACGACGGACTGAGGGAGAGAAGGGAGCTGAGGTTGCTTGGGGGAAAGAGGGAGAAAGACAGCCCTGCAGAGTTGGTTTGGTTTGGGCTAAAGTCTTAAATCGACTGGAGAATTTCTCACAAACATGGTTAAACATTTCCTCTCTGCTGTGACTCATCCAGCAACTATTATCCTGGATCTCTCCCTCCTCCATGGAGGGTGGGGTTCCTGAACCGGTCAAATACCATGATAAAATTTGCTACTGTTACTACAGAGAGAGGCGTTTTTTAAAGAACTATTATTATTCATCATAAAAGCATCAGATTATGCAGCGTCACTCTCTGCCATCCGTAGCAAGGCAGCTCCAGGCTACCTGGCCATCCATCCTTGGGTTGGAAAGGAAACCTGCCCTGCTCGCTTGTGCTCAGTCCTTCACAGCAAAGAGTCAAAAACATCATGAATTCAGAAGCCCAGCCAGGCAGCCCTGCCCTTACTTTCCCGCAGGCAAGACTGGAGACGGGGCTGTTCGATATCGGCCGGCTCCCCGTTCAGCCAGAGGCGGTCCTCCGTGAAGTCCCGGCTGAGGGCAGCCGTGGTGGTTGTTTTCAGCTGGAAAAGAACAGAAGCCACACTGGGTCTCAACTCTAGCCTGGAGCGACTGTGAGGAAGCATACGAAGCCCCTGGGCCTTACTTCCATGAACCAACCCTCACTGGGTTATCCCATGAAGCCTCTGGCTCTCTTCATTAGTGAGGGGATCTATCACCTGCTTCCAAACACTAAATAAAGTGGCAATCACAACAAGAGAGCAGCCAAAGTGGGCAGCTCACAGAAACCAACAAATAAGAAGAGCAGAAGCAGCCGTAACAATATTTTCAGTAAAAATCGCCACTCTTAAGGAGGTTTTCAGTTGTCCTAAGGCCACAGAGCTTCCTTCAACCACGCTCGGTCTTCAGGCAGAAGACCCACACAAAACGGGTCTCATGACAGTCTGGGACCAACCTGATCTTGGTGCAGGGTGATGCTGAGTGATGAATTAATAGGCAGGATCAGCTTTTCGTCACGTTTTCCCCCTGGATGAGGAAAGAAGGACACGGCTTGAACTGGGGACAAAGTGAGCATTGGAGGGCCAGTCACTGAATCTGCCGTGGATGGAGAACCTCATAAATCGGGAGACTGACAGAGCTGCTCCAACCTGTTTTCTCGGTTGCCAGCAGGCTGGCCTTTAATTACAGCTTGCAGACAGGCCTATTATTTGTGAAGGATCTTCCTCCTTCTCCTGATCTATCGATTTGGCTGCCAGAGCAGGTGGCTGGGTTTACCGTGGAAAACCAGATGTTCCACATATTGCTTCAGAGTCTACAGGCTCATTCAACAAACAAATACTTAGTGGATCTGCTTCTAAATAAAAATACAGAGAACTGCAACCGGGCTCACATCTATCTCCCCCTGGTCAATTCATCCTGTGCACTCAGTTTCTTCCTAGGGAAGTATAGACGTTTGCAGCTTAGGACACCAGTTTCTCCCTATTTTTATTTGACACCCGTGTTTGTAAGAGGAATTGCCCCCCCTTTAATTGCCCCTTCTGCAAGAAGGCTCGTTTTATTTGGGGGGGGGAATAAAGTTGTCCCATCATCCATTCCCACTCCTTGCTCCTCCTGAGCCCTTGAGATTCACTCCTCCTTAGGGTTCCCAGCGCCCTCTTTCCTGCAGGTTTTTCATCATACCAAGAGCAAAAACCTTCTGGAGCCCCCCCCTCCCCCCATCAGCCCCCCGCCCTCCGCACCTCCTGCTCCAACCTGCAGCTCTGACTGGGGATCTCCTGGTGGTCTCCCGTCCAGGCCGCCTTAGCCGCCACCAGCGCCCGTGGGGGAAAAGTCTACAGGTTCATTCAACAAACAAATGGATCTGCTCCTAAATAAAAATGCAGAGAACTGCATTTTTCGGGGCCTCCGCTCAGCTACTCACAGTACTTGACCACCGCGATGTTGACCGGCGCCGTGCAGGTGACCAGAGCCGGCCGCTTCTCTCCGGCCACGGGCGGACTCATGGTGCGGGTGCGGCTGCCGCTGCTCCCCTCCTCAGCAGGACCGCGGCCCGGCCCGGCCTGCCCAGCCCCCGCGCTCCCGTCCCAGTCCGCCCAGTCCGCCCTTACTGGGAGCAAAGCCCGCAGCCCCTCCCCCTCCCCCACACGTGTCTCCGCCGATGTAAGCGACGCGCCCCTCTCTCGCCATTGGCTCGCGCCGCTCCAGCTGGGGCCGCGCCGCCCAATCAGCGGGCTCCCCGCCTCCTCCGGCCGCCGCTATCAGCCAATCGGAGCGCGTCGGACGATGGGGCCGCCGGCTCGCCTCATTGCAGGCCGGAACCTTCGGGGCTCCCTGGAAGCGGGATGGGTTTCGCACTCGGGCGGCTTTCCGCGTGGCACCGGCGCCATCGCACGAGAGGCGTAGCCCCTCCCCGCGCGCATGCTCGGTTGTGTTCGCCGCGCAGGGCTCTTTTCTGCAGCCGCGTCGTCGCCCTTTCCCTCTTGCGGAGGGTCGCGGCGCCGCTTCTTCCCCGCTGCAGCCTGGCGGGAGGGGGCATGCCCTGCTGGGGGGGAGGGGCGGAGGGCGATGCGCGGCTGGCTGCCTGCGAGGCTGGACGGTGGTCCTCGAAGTCCGCTCCAGCCTCCCTTCGCCAGCTGGGCTCCCTCGGGCTTTTCCCCCCGAAAACGCTCCGGCCGCTTCCTGGGCTGGCAGCCGAGCGTCTCCAGGAGATCCGGCGGCCTTTGGGGGAAGAGCCGCTCTGGGACAAGCCTGACCCGGATGGCCGAGGCGCTCCAGAGGCGGTTGGCCTTTCCGAGCCTCCCGCGGGGCTCTTCCCCAGGGGAGCCTGAGCGTCCTGGGCCAGCGGGCACCTCGGAAGCCCAGGCAGCCGTGCCTTCCCTCCACGGGGCTCCCTCCCACCCCCTGCGAGGGGTCCATGGGGGGGGGGCACCCGGATCCCCGCCTGCCCACGCGAGGCGCCAACCTGCGGGGCCACCGGTGGAAAAACAAGGGCCTCGGGGGGGGGGGGGCTCCACCTGCTCGGCATCCCCGGCGCGAGCGGCACCCAGGCGGGGCGCCCGGCCGTCTATAGATAGAAAGAGGCGGCCTGTTTCTGCCTTGCTTGGCCCCGGGGCCGCGGCGACTTCCTCAGCCGGAGGCGGGCAGGGCTATTTCTGGGGGCTGGCATTTAAGGGGGAGAGCTGCTCTTCCATTTGTCATGGGAAAAAGAAACTTGAGCTGGAAAGAGCTCGGCACCCATAAGCCAACCCTCCTCCTCTCCCGTTTCAAAGCTACGCTCCCTGTACCTTGGTTCTAACCCGGATTCCGTAAATTAAGACCCTGGCAATTTTTTTAGACGGGGACATGTCCCCTGCTCCCCGATAATATCAGGGGCTGCCCTTGTCATGTTGTCAGAGCGCAGATCCTCCATTTCACCTTCAACCAGGGAACAGCAGGAAGATGTTAGAGAAGAATCATCTCCAAAATCCTATATTAATGTGGCCAAGAGCGTCCATTTACACCAGAACCCAGTAAGAGTCACTTGCTTGAGATGGGCAGCTATAGAAATTGCATAATTAAAAGAATAAAATAAGTGTGCTTGTATCATCATTATTTCCTCTCTGAAAGAGAGTTTCTAATCAATTCCTAACCATCAAATCCACTCCTGTAATGCAAAAATATCTTTTCTTGAGTGAGAAACCTTTTTTTTAAAACCTAGATTGCTTCAGAAAGCTATCTTATGTTATTTTATCTTATAATTGTGAATGGAACTGGGATTGTATCTATATTTTCATCAATCAACAGTTGGTTTCTACAGCATACTTCCCATATTTGCTGTAAATACCATTTGTACTATAAAGGAGTATTGGAAGACCTCAGGAACCAGATGGGGGGGAAATCATCATGCAGAAAATCTCCGTGTTCACCAAGAGTTGACAATGACGATGGCGTGCGATCAATCGATCAGTATACACTGAATGATAATCCAACCAAAAAGACTGAATTTATACATCAGACCAACCCTGATCAAAACAAAACCACCCAACAATTTAATAAACTTCACATTACAATACAGTATGTGGATGAAGTTGCTAGTTTGAGTATTGAAATGTATGCAAGAAAACCACCAAGTTCTCAGAGCCCCCAGCCCCCCTCATTTCAACCCTAAGCTATGAAACATTCTCTGTTTAAGTAGATGAGTCCTAGTGGCTGGGCAGAGTTAAAATTTGAACCCAGGACTTTCTACAACCGTAGCTGCCTTTGCCCCTAAAGGCACACAGACTTTGAAAAGAGCTGAGCAGTAATCACTCGAAATGCAAACAGACAAGCTTTTTTGACTGTGATTGCTTGATCTGAGGAGAGGGAATGAGCCAGTTTTCTTCCTAGCCAGCTTTTGTGGACCAAGAAGGAAGCAAAACAAGAGCGCAGGTGGTGCCTTCTGTGATTCCTGCTTTAGGCCGCCTAAGCAGAATGGAAAAACGGACTCATTCATCTGATCCTCACATTCCTTTCTCCGCTGGCATATCGGCAGGTGGGGGTCTCGAGTCCCCACCTTTGCCCTGCTGCTATATTTACCAGCACTTTCCATCTGCTGCAAGTACTTGGGAAAAACATTTGGCTTATTTTAGAAGCAGCAACATACTTTCCTGCTCTGGCCCTCCTCACGACAGGTGGAAGAGCTGTTTTTAGAAGTTTTGCAGCTCAAAATAGTGCAGAGTTTACAATGCAGCCTGCTTTAGACATCTCAGAGTCCTATTTATGCTCTCTGACCACGGGGAAAGCTATAAATATACCTGTTGCTTCCCCGCTCTGCCAGGCTGACCTCACTGCTGCCTAAAAGTTGTACAAACATCCCCCACCTTGGTAGGCCCTTTGATAGCAACAGAAGCATGGAAACGCTCCAGATGTTCTTCTGGGCAAAAAATGGGGGAAATGCTCACGTGGGTGGGTGAAAAAGGCTGATTGGACTGACAAGCTTTTCCATGAGGAAAAGCAGCTGGGCAGAACTTTTCCCTGGATTTTGGAGCCCATTGGCTTTGAAATAGTCCATTGAGGGTACCATCAAAAAACCTGATTAACATGACCTTTCATTTATCATCAAACATTGCTGGTAAGATCTTTTTTAGAAATGTGTCCCTCTTGTCACATTAAAAATGATAACCTGGAGATCACCTTGGAGGGGGAGGCTCTGGGGATGTGCCCTTCACTCCTGTACCAGAGAAATCACATGCTGGGACCCTTCGTCTGAATGCAAATTCCTTCCAGGAACTTAAGAACTGACACCAAGCATGGAGTCCAGAAGAAAATGAAAGGAGGGAAGACAAGCTGCCAAATGTCACCTGCTTAATTTTATTTTTGCTCCGTGGGTTACGCAGGTATGTGCCAGAGGCAGAAAGATCACAGCACATATCCAAAAATAATCAGCCAGTTGAAATTTGGATGCTCTGGGAAGCAGGGCATATATGCCTGCAGGCAGGCAGTGGCAGGCAGAAATGAATAAAAGAAATACTCCATACAACCAGATTCTTCCAAGAAATTCAGGGCGGAAAAAACAAACTTCATCTAAGAAGACCAGCAAATATCTACATGCAGTTTAGTCAATCTAGAGTCCTAGATCTTCCTAGATCTAACTGCTCCAAACTTCCTACTCTGCTAGCCACACTTTTGCATTCAATTAAAACCCCAACTGGGGTTACACGTTAACCCCGTGTTAACAGATCTATTTCAAAGTGTTCCTGAGATTTGGTATTAAAGCTCATCCAGTCTCCTATTTCTTCGCTTAACTAAGAAAAAGGGGCAAAGAGGGAAGGATTACTGGAGAATCAAGAAAGACTCCATCTCTAATCTCTTCGGAAGACCCTCCTGGGCTTTCCCCCTGAATTCTCTGAATGGGCTGCCTTCCTTGGAGTCGATCTGGCTTGGCCAGAGAAGATCCTACTAAGCAACACTTTCTCCAAGTTGGTTAGAGAGAGGCCCCTATTTTGTCATTCCATGTAGACCTCCCATCCACTCTGGCAAAGGATGGGAGAGATTTATCAGCATCCAGAAAAGCCATAATAACTCAGGCCAGAAGTGGGAGATGAGCAGCTTTTAATGCCAAGACTAGCAGACCAAAGCAGACAATGCTTTGGTGTTTCTGAGCGTCTCTCCAGCATGGGGTCAAGAAGGAAGCCAGCTGGAGAATACCGTCTCTGATTCAAGCGACGAAACCATCCTGGATCCCAGAAGATGCCGTTGCAGCAAGACATGCTGTTTGGGTAGATTTACAGGAGAGCAATTCACAGAAGGAATTTAAAATCATCTGAGGACACATTTCCTTTTACTGCTTTATTTGGAGTGAAGGTATGCAGTCAGATAACCGATTCCTGCTGCAGGATGCAACCAGCCTCCAGATTGCAGATCTTCACTCATCCAAAGCCTCTCCTGCTGAGGAACAGCCATGTTCTCTCTGCCAGCCTCAGGTGGGTGTGGCACAGGAGGCGGCCTCCTTGTGCCGCAAAAGCAGTGACATCCGGGAAAAGGTCTTTAAGCAGGTGCGGCACTGGTACCTCTTGATCTCCGAGTGCGTCTGCAGGTGGGCACGGAGGTTGGAGCGGTCGGCAAAGGCTCGGCTGCAGTGGGAGCAGGAATAGGGCTTTTCACCTGGGAAGGAAGGCAGACAGGTGAGCCTAGTTGGGGCATAGGGGCTGGGTGCCAACTGGCCCAGAGAAAACCTTAAGTTCATTTAATGACCACCACAAAAAGGTGACCTGTTTTATGACCTATAGCTGTGATGGGCAGGCTCCATTACAGTTGTAAGTTGAGAACTACTTGTAGATGCACTGAATGCTACAAAGACCAGAAAGGTTGTGCTACAAAAAGAGGCCCACATACCTGATTCCAGGTATGTTACCTACTCTATGCTGAAAACTGGGGAACACTCCATAAAACAGGGCTGCACGATACAACATCCCGGCTGATAGGAGAAGCCAGACATTTGTGCCTTATCTAGAAATCTTTAATTTAGCCAGTGATTGTGGCATCGCTATTTTGGTCACAAGGACTATTCAATTTCAACAACAACAACAAAGGTAAAAGCATAACCCAGATATTCACTCTCACTACATATCAAGCCTAGAATTTCTTTTTTAAACCAGGATTTAAACACGGTTCATACTATTTAGCAGAAATGGTGATTTTCTGAGTAGACGCCCACTGCCTGCAGGGAAGGGCAAAGGATCCACACTCAGAGATCGAGCAGGAGAAGCAGAATCGGCCAGTGGCCCATTATAAAAATCTTTGGATGAACTTGGGTGCACCAAAGCTGCCTCTGCTCTGCAGGACTGCTGTAGCTCAGGAAAGAGAACCACCTTTGACGACGTCCTGGGTTCCTAGAAGACAACTGTACTGCATATACAGCCTTCTGTACAAATGTTTGCACTCCAGGCTGGGTTGCATTGCATCAGTGTGCAAGGCCCTCTCCCCTAGTTTCCTGTGATATTTCCCCCTCACCTGTGTGCGTCCGAATGTGGCCCTGTAGCAACCAAGGCCGGGAAAAGGCTTTGCTACAAATCTTGCACACACAGGGTAGTGTGTGAGTCCGGATATGCATCTTGAGGGCCCCCAGGCTGGTGTACCCCTTGTTGCAGTATTTGCAGCTGAAGAGCCTGGTTGTTGCTGCAGCTTGCGGCTTGCAGTGCTGCTGCCGGTGCCGGGCCAGGCTGGAAAAAGTGCTGTAGGGCTTGTGGCAATCCAGGCATGTGAACCTCTCCAGGGGGTCAGTCCTCACACCAGGCTCGTCTGGCAGCTGCTGTCCTTCTGCCTCCACCAGGCGACCCAGACCAGGGCATGTCCTCCAGGGGAGCAGGCCGAAGGCTGGCGGGAGATTGAGGTTGTTGGGGTTATCCCGAAGAGGGGTGGCTGAGCCCCGGCTGCCTCCAGCCCTCTCCCCACTTTGGGGATTCAAGGCGAGCTGCTCTTTGGCCTCCCAGCTCTGCAGAAGAGGGGGGGAGAGGCTTGCAGGAGCAAAGCTGTGGCTCCTCAGAGGGCTGGCTTCACGAGGTGTGGGTGGGCAGGGTGTAGCCTCCTGGATAGAAAAGGAACATGTCATCCAGTTGTGACTTGGCCTGTTGCATTCTGTGGATGGAAACAACACAAAAGAAGTTGACCAAACTGGCATTCCTGCCTTCCCTTCTAGATGTCTATGGAGATTCTTAGGCATCCAGGTCATGGTTGTCCCAAAGGTGCTTTTTCAAGTAAGTTACCTGACTTTCTGGTAAGTTACCTCTTGAAAAAGCATCTTTGGAACTTCCCTTCTAGACCTCTCCACTCACTTTTCCTTAACCTTCTGCACAAAAACTTGCAAATAGAAACTTGCTCAGCCTGCAAATGTAGAGTAAATTTGGCTCCTGCTATTTCAGAGGCATGCCCATCTGGCTTTCTCAGCAGCATCTGAAAGCAGTGTAATGTCCCCAGACAGATTATAGCTCTCCTATCTAAGTACCAGTTCCCAGTCAGGTCTCATCCTGCTTAAGCCTTAGTCAAGGTCAACTGCTGCCCATCCTAACATCTGCCTGGGGTGCTAAGCATGAGTTGGGAGACCTTTGTTAAGCACCTTAAACTCTACTCCTAGGAAAAAAGTTTCTGCCTCTTTGATTCTAAGCAAGCTGTTTCCTAGCTTAATTTATCGCCACCTGCACATGTGGCTTTGTTCCTAAGAAGGGAAGATAAAGGCTGCGGTTCCCACAGCCTTAGCCAAGGGTGGTGCTTTTACTCTGAAAAGCAATTTCCAGGGCTCTCCCCTTGGAACAGACGCCTCTCTTCGTGGCTTCTTCAGATGAACATCTTTGCAGGCAGGTGAAAAAACAGAGTAATAAATTCACCATGTGAAACATGTTGGCATGAAGGTCAGAGTTGCCTTTTTAAAAAAAAGCCAAGATCCAAAATCTGCACCGAGGCCACCCCCAGCTGAAGCCTTGCTTGGATGTGCCAGGGTGGTATCGCTTGGAATAATATTCTCAAGTCCCTCTTGTGACTGTTATAAATCAAACACCAAAGAGAAAGCACTTGGAATATTTTAAATATCTCCAGGCCACCCTACCGCACACCCTCTCTGCTACATTGGAAAATAATCTACATTCCAGATGAATTTGCATTCTTTTCCAGGGTTTGAAAAAGTGAAGGGTAAATGCCACCCAGCCTACCCTCTTGGAAACATTTACATTCAAAAACACTGAGGGGGCAGTGTTGGTGAACACTACATTGGTGAAGATGGACCCTGGGACTCCTACCCACCCCACCCACATGGGTCTGCAACCTTAAACACTCAAAGAGCTATTTGGACCCGTTTCGCACAGAAAAGAAAACAGGAGCCACACAACTTTGGTGGGTGTGGCCAACTCGACATCACTCATTTTCATCAGTCACATGACCCCCCTAGCCTCGCCAACCAGCTGGTCATTAGGGCAGAGAACCGGTTGTTAAAAAACAACAGGAACCACAAAAACCTTTTGACATCTCTCTCTCTCTCCCTCCCTCCCCCTCCCTCTCTACTCCCATCTCTGTATTTCTCTGTCTCTGCCCCAGCCACTTCTCCATCCCCTGCCATCACCCTTACCTTCTCAGGCCAGGTGAGGAGTGAGGGAGGGGGTGAGAGGTGGGGCCAGCCAGTGGTGGGATCATCCAACAGAGAGCCACAGCAGAGGGCCCAAAGAGCCGCAGGTTGCAGAAACCTGGTTTACAGGATGGCTGTTCAGCCCACAGGAGCTCAAGCCATCTGCCATGCATGTAGCCCAACAAGCAGAGATCAAACCTAGCCTTTCTTTGACTCCCCTAAATCACTAGTAACCTCAGAGCACCTCGCCCTCCTTCTCCTCTTTGCAAGCTCTCTCCCTCGGAAACTGCCAACTCTTTGTCAATCAAGAATCCCCTAACCGGGCACCACATTTTAAAAGATGCCTGATTTTTCTGTTCTGCTTCATTGAGTCTTCCAGAATTCCTCTGCTGCTGAGTTAAAACAGCACTCCGCACCTACCGGTATCTTTGAGTCAGCAGAAATTTACAACAGGAAAACAATTTTGTTTCTTTGCAGGAAGACAGCAATTTTAATACACACAGAGGTAGAATTAAGAATACAAATAAGGTGCATTGCATGCCTAAATCCAACAGGAAAAGGTCATTTTAGCCATTGGCGGCTGAGGGGGGCTGCAAGGAGAGTTTAAACCCCCCAACGACAATTGCAATGGAACAAACCTAGAAAGACTCACAAAACCACCTCAGGTGCCACAGCCGGCATCAGCCGTCCTGGCACGGTGGGCTGGGAAACAAGGAGGCGCTGTTATTTTGGAGGCTGCCTCTGAGCATATACAGAGACGATCTAGATGTGGAAGAATTGCCACCATGTTCAAGCCAGGTTAGGGCACCGAACCGTCTTCATTTACCGACTTCATTTGTCGCCCTTTTGGTTTAAGAGGGAAAACAGCCTCGGCTGTCGAAGTTCCCCGAACGTAATTCGGACCTTTGGATCCGCCGCTTGTAAGCCGAGTTGGGGCAGATGCCGGCTTGCCTCCTTCGCCACCGCATCCCTCTGGCCCGCTTCCGCCGCCTCTCTCCCCAAACCCTCCCACCTGTGGTCGGAGAAACTCCCGCCTAGGAGGAGCGGCGGTGCCGGGACCAACTCCGGGGGAGCCTCCACGCCCCGAGAGCGCAGCCGGCAGAGCCCGGGACAGGAACCCTCCGACGCGGCAGGAGAAGCGGAGCGGCTCCCGGCCGCTCGCCCCTCCGCAGGTGTCCGAAGGGCTGGGGGACCCGCCCGTAAACGGGAGCCTCGCAGCCAGCCGCTCCCGCTTGGCCAGAAGGGCGAGCCCGGGCTCTGCTGCGGGGCGAGCAACGCGGACCGCACCGGACCGTGGCGGGGCCGTCTGGGCACGAAGAGCGGCGGAGGGGCAAAGCCCGTCGGAGCTGACCTTGGCGGCTGCTCTCCAGCTGGCCGTAGTTGGGGACGCGGCGGCTGCGGGGCTTCTTGACCAGGAAGGAGCGCGGCATGGCTGGCTGGCGGGCGGGCGGTGGGTCTGCCGGCCGGGCAGGTGGCATAAAGCCGCGGCCTCATTAGCATGGTCCCACCGCCAGCCAACCGCCGCCCGGGGGCCGTCCGGGACCTCCGCCGCGCCGCCCCCTCCCCGGCAGGTGCAAAGGCCGGGCTGGGGGAGAGCCGCGCCAGCCCTCCCCAGCAGGGCCCAGGTCGGCCTCCGGCCCCGTCGTTTGGGCGGAGAGAGCAGGACCCCTCGTTGCTGCTAACCCCCCCCCCTTTTTTTGCGCAAAGGGAGGGAGGTGCAGGATGGGGACGGGCGTTGGGCAGAGACTTCTGCAGCATCACAGGCAGAGCAAGGACCGAAGTTTTGCACGGGTCCCCCACGGGCTGATGGATGGAGAGAAGCACCGAGGTTTGGGGGATACCTTCCAACCACTCGGGCTGGACGGGCGGATGAAAAACTGCACTCCCGTCCCATCTTTGGCACTGATTTGTATCAACTAAGGGAACACACTGGACGCCAGGACTGTGGTAAACCCTGAGGGCACTTGAATTTGGGCTAACATTCCACCTTAATATCCTGCAAAAAAACCCCCTTAAGTTTCCTTTAAAAAAAACACTCCCTTGCAATCTGCTCCATCACCTTCCAGATTCAGAACTCCTTGGACTGGCATTGAAAGCAGGTAGGGTGGGTTGCTTGAAGTTGCCAAGAAGGGCAGGGTGGGATTTGCAGCAGGAGCCCATCCCACCCAGTTCACTCTCCTGGCCACCGCATTCTCTTCTTCTTGGAGAACCAGCCCAGCCCTGGGCATTTTTCTTCCCCTGCTTGCTCAAAAGGGGGGATGAAAAGGATTTTTTTCCTTTAGCTCCAAACACCTATGGGGTTTCTATTTTTAGGAACAGAGGAAGAGCACTCCTCCTGCATCACAAGGGTCAGCCAGCCTTCTATTGTCGCTTACTCCCTTGCAACCACTAAGAGCTTTCCAGGCAGCTGTTTACAAGACCTCCCTTTTGGGCAGGGGAAGCGTTGCAGGCAGGGCAGAGAGGGGCATCCTTGCCAGCTGTTCCTCAGAGCCTTCTGCTCCAGAGAGCTTACAGTCTTGCAAGACGTGGCAGCTTTTGGGCAGGATAGGAAATTTATACCGACTACACTACCCATGTATTTAGTTGGGGGGCCCAAGAGCTGTAGGTGGAGCTCATGAGGTTGGGGCTTGGTCCCTCAGAGTGAGCTTCCTCCTAGGCACAGGTGGGCCTCTGGGTGGGTTTGGGTGACCCAGAAATGCTGCCATCTCCAGCAAAGCTACTCTTGGTGTGGGGGAGGCTTCTCCCAAAGGAGCACAGCTGGAGGAGCTGAAGAGGGCCCTGACCTATAAGGGGACACTAAATAGGGCAGGAGGGACGGCCTTTTTTCCCTCTCCCTCCTCCCTGTGTTGGAGGGCACTTGCATGAGCTCACTGCCTGCCCTTCCACCTAGCAGAGAATGTTAAGTGGCACTTGGTAGGGAAGGATGCTGTCTGTTCAAATGCACAGACCGCCTTGAATTGCAGGCCACATGAGACTGAGCTGTCTGACGAATGCAGCCTCCAAAAGAACCATTAAGACCAGGAAAGTTTTGGAAATGTTGCAGGCTGGAGGGGCGGGGGAGGGGCAACCTCAGGTCAAGCCACCGAATGGTGGGTGGGTGGAATGAAGAGCAACTCCCTCTAGATAACAGAGACCTTACCAAGTGCTCAAAAGTAGAATTGCCTTCTCTTGTCAACCAAGGAAGAACAGGCAATAAGTTCAGGAGTTTGAGGAGTGGGGAAGGATATGGAATACAAATGGGGAAGGATGACGGCAAGGGCACATTTGCATATCTTTCCTTCACATTCCTAAGGTTAGTGCAAAAAAAAAAAAAAAACTTATACACCAATGGAAATGGCTGCAATATCCTTCAACTTTGGAAAACAATAACCCCACTTTTTCCCCCCTATCAGATTGAAGAAAGGTTTAACAAGTGATGTCAATCAAATTCAAATATTCCCTTGCATTTTTTTCTGAACAGAGATACGTTTTCCATTTCTGCACCCTTTCGGGTCTCGGGAGGGAGGAAACGAAATAAAACCATGAACTCTTCTGGCCTCCTTAATGGAAAATGCCAAAGGAAATAAGGCTCTGGAGCTGCAATAGCCAGGCTGGCTGACAAGCATCACAACCCAAAGTCAGGGTTGTGATGCTGGAAGGAGCTGGGCAGCAGGTAAATGCTTGGGGGCTCTTGCCTCCCCTGAGTAACTATCACCAGAGCACCGACGCAGCTACTTGATACTCAAAAGAACGTATTCCAGGAGCAGACAACCAAGCCCAATAAGCAAAGACAAGCCACTTTCAATTGGGAGCTTGGCTTGTATAGCAAGCCATGGTTTGCAGTCACACTTCACTGAATAAACTGCAGTATTGGTTTGCCGCACACACAAAAACGCCCGTGGATGGATTCACAGCTGAACAAACTCTAAGGTTGCTCTGAAGACGCAGAGACACACCCCACTGTAGCTTATTCACAGCTTTTATTTCTTTCCAGTCTCCTTCAGGCCCACTGACCCAGAATCCGAACACCTGGAGAATAAAGCCTTAGGAGTTCTGCTTAATAACAACTTGCAACAATCCTTTAAAAGGCTACTTGAAGAAAAAAAACCCTCCCACTTTTTTTGCAGAGAACAAATAATCCTCAAATCCTTAAAAAAGACCACCGACCCACTGCTCAGAATTTAACCAAAGGAAGCGCCTCCTTCCCTCCAGGTTTGAGACCCTCCTCCACAGGGCCCGAAGATCTGGAATCCAGGGCACTTTTCTTTAAAAAATATACTTTGAAAAAAAATGTTCCATAAAAATACTATTATTTCTAGTCAAACACAGATATTGCAATATCAAGGGTTAACTGCTTTGTATTCTCTCTATAAAACGTGAAGAGTATTTGTTACACGGAGAGATGTAGAAAAAAACCACCAAGAACTTCTAGAGTATCACAAAAGCAGATACAAAATGAGCAAGGTCAGCTGTGGGGACGGGAGGGAGAGATTCGGCTAAACAATTATGCTCAAGTCAGGAATGGCCTTCTGGTCTTGCTTGGGCATCACAAATCTCTTTGGAAGGCTGCTTTCCATGCACGCATTGATCCCAAAATCC
The DNA here is from genome assembly GCA_030761175.1 of Masticophis lateralis. NCBI lineage: Eukaryota > Metazoa > Chordata > Lepidosauria > Squamata > Colubridae > Masticophis > Masticophis lateralis. The sequence continues at coordinate 1,319,597 of JAUDYJ010000010.1, read as the reverse complement.
CTTGCCACGATGGCCAAGGAGCAGGCACCCAAGCGCATAATAAATATTCGTACAAGAGTTAAGCCTCCCATGCTGATTTCCCCCCCCCCAAAATTAAAAAAAAAAATCCAGTGAATTAACCCAAAGACACAGGCAATTAAAAAAAAATGTAAACTACAGTTTTCCCCACAAAATGTTTTGTTGCTATATAAACCGCTAACGGAATGAGGGCCGATGGTGCTAAAACTGTATTAAAAGTGTCTTCATAAAGTATAGCATCTGTACTTAGAGGCGTGGGGAACGTCCAACTGGTAGTACAGAGCAGGTCCGATGGAACTGGGAAAAGAGAAGCACCCCTTTTTGCTGCCCCGGCCCCGAGGAAGAGGTTCCCTGACCGAACGAGGCAAGACGAAAGCTGAGGAGACGGCCACAGCCCCCCTCTGGGAGCCAACGGGCAGGACGAACGGTGCATCGCTCCGATGGGAGAGACAGTCAGGCAAATGTGCAACAGTTCCTGTCTGCTGCTCTGCGGTGTCAGCAGCCCTCAGTTCTCTGAGAGGGAGAGTGCCAGGGCAGCCTGCAAGGCTGCTTCCTCATCGATGTTATAGTCCTGGAAAGAAGGGAGGAGAAAGTCATACCAAAGAGCGGAAGAGCCCCCACCTTTCACGCACGGCAGGCTGGAGTTCAGAATGACTTTAGAGGTCAGTTAGAACCCCTTGCTCTCTGCAGAATCCATTAATACGTCTCAGCTAAGATGATCACTACTGTGATCAGTGATGATCATTCACTGACCATCTCCAGTGAAGGACACCTCATCTCTTCATGAGGCTGCTCTTCCTCTGGCTGGCAGTTAATACTGTTAGGTCTAGCTTGAATCTCCGTCCTTGAGTTTCCGCCCACCGGGTCTGCTCCTGCCCTCTGAGCAATAGGCCTCCTTTCTCTTCTGGGTGACCATCCTTCAGTTCCCTTGGTTGCAGAGTACACCTGTCCAGATCCTCCCTCAGAAGGCTTGGTTTCTAGACCTTTCACCATCTTGGTGGTCTTCCCTGGAAGTCACTCTAATCCGTATCACTGTCCTTTAGAACTGGACACACTAATTTCAAATGGGATCTGAGCAGGATAAGGTAGGAGGAAAGAAGGATGTTTTGAAACCTGTGCCTATTATTATATCTATAATGGTGCAGGGGGGGGCACAGAAAAACACCTCTCGATACCAACAAATTCTTGTGACCTTATTTGAGGCCACCAGGAAGGCAGGCCCTTTTCCAAGAGTAGGACATGAAGAACACTAAGAGGAAACCACTCCAATGTTGCCATAACTCCTCCCACAAGGGCAGTTTGCTCTGCCTTTATTTATTTAAAGGCGATTCTCATGCAGCCTTTGGGGCCTGGAAGCAGCAGACACGATCTATTGAAATAAGATGCTGTGGAACGCAAAACCCACCACAAAAGTGTCATAGGAAAACTTGTGCCGGTGCAGGAGGTGCTGTAGAAAGTTGGCACTCTTGTAACTGGGGTCTCCCCAAGGCATGGCTGAGCACACTGGACAGACCTGGAACACCCAGGAAGGGAGAGAGGAAGAGGACGGTCAACAAAGAAGAAAGAACACTCAATTCCAGGATAAGAGTGATAGCTATAAGCAGTGGTGTGATCACTTGATGGGAAAAAAAAAGAGAGAAAGAAAACAGAACAATTTCCTGTTCCACAGCATGCAGAATTCAGTTTCAAAAATGCATGCCTTGCTATGAAATACCTTAAATGCAGATGTATTAATATTTAATTTGTTTAATTTGATATTAAACAGCACCCTCAAATAAAGCTCTAAACAATCACAAGATCATACACAAACCGAGCAATTAAATGAAGCTGGTATAAAAGGAGGCATGCTTTTAGATCTCCAGGACACTTCCATGATTTTATATGAAGGAAATACACCCAGTTCCCGAGATACATTTAATTTCTTTAGCAGCTCCCACATGCAAAATGAAAGGGACAAGGTAAGCACAGTCTGAGAAGCATATCTGCCATTGCAGATGCAGAGGTGTGGCACTCCAGCTACAGCATAAACAGGGGGAGGAAAAAGGCAAAAGCTCTCCCTCGTTTCAAATAAGAGACAACTTCTTTCTTATTCCCAGGTTTCTGCTAATCTGGCTTTCCGTTTCACTGAACAGGGACATGAACGCAACTCACCACTTTGTTGGGGTCGCTGCGGTGATTCTCCATGCAATGCTTCACTAGCTCCTGCTGATCCAAGTTCCGTGCTCCGCAATAGGGACAGACAAACGTGGACCGGTTTGGAATATTGCTGAAAGGGAGAGCAGCACAGCTCAGGGACTGGAAGACGGGTGGACCTCAGTTCAGCATGCTGGCTGAGGAATTCTGGGAATTGAATGAAGTTCATCCTATTCTGGGATTCTGGGGTCTACATAAGTCCAAACTATTTAACTTGAGAAACACTGACCTACAAGGACAATACATCTAGAGTTCTTTATTAAAGAGATGCTTGACTCTCTCCCTCCCTCCTAACCTTGCTTGAGAGTGCAGGAGGTATTCTAAAACCTGGAAACCAGCAAGCTGGGGAGTGGCTCAAAGCCACAAAGAAGGAAATACCTTGGAATAGGTTGGGATGTTGGGACGACAGGCACAAACTTTGGACAGTTGGCCATTTGTTCCTGGACTTTAGCACAGGATGTGACATGAGATCTCATCTTTGCAAGGGTCACCTGAGATACAAGAAGGATTAAGAGAGAGGATGGATATCCATTTGAAGCCTTCTGTAGTTTTTTTTTTAACCACAGGCCACTCACAAAAGCAGGGTGGCTTATAATTATCTAGCTTTGCTGCCTCCACCTATGCGCACAAGCCCTTAAGGTTACCTTTTTACTGCAGCCTCGGCATGGCGCCTTGAAGGAAGACAGCTGCTTTTCCACGCTGGAGGCCTTCTCCACCTTCTTGGGGTCAAAGGGCATGCGGCAAAGGGGACAGAGGGGAGATGGAACTTGGAGGCAGGGCTGCAGGCATTCCCCACAGAACCTATGGAAGGAGGAGGCTTGATTTCTCCCAGAGCCTGGACAGTTGTGGGAAAACTACATACGCTGCTCAAAAAGTAATGTGAAGAGGGGATGGATTCCCCTCCCAAGATGGAGGGCTGGCGGGCTTCAGACAAGAGGAGGCCCACAGGCATACAGAACAACTTCACATCCACTAGGTCAGGGGTCTCCATACTGGGCAACTTTGAAGACTTGTGGACTTCAACTCCCTGGATTCCACGAGTCTCAAAGCCGCCACGTTTGGAGATCCCTCTACGAGATCACGAACTCTGCACAAAAACTGACACGATACTTTGGAGCATTTGCTGCCATCTGTGGCAGAAGGTCTTCCGGTTTTAAGAGAGGAATTCCTTCTTTCCTCCCCTCCCCTCGGGCTTAGGAAACCCCCCCCCCCCCAAATAACCTTACAAACCAAGAATGCAGGAGCAGAACCAGGGCCCTCCTTGGTGGGAGGGGAAGCTGGAGCCCATCTGGGAACTTCAGCCGCTCCCCCTCTTCTCCCCCCCCCCCGAACGCCCGGTGGGGCAACTCTGCAGCACCCCAGACCCCCGGGCTCCCCTCGCTCCCCCCCCCACCCCCAGGCCCTTTCCGTACGGCCCCTTGGCCCCCCTCCTCCCTGCAGCCCACGGCCCCCCCGTCTCCCCCCCCCCGCTCACGTGTGCCTGCAGGGGGTGATGCGGACGGGGCGCTGGTAGACCTCCAGGCAAATGGGGCAGCTGAACTGGGCCTCCAGCGCGGCGCCGGGCTCGGGCGGGTGAGGCGGCGGCGGGGCAGGGGCGGCGGCCGCGGAGGGCGCCTCGCGGGACCCCCCCGCCGATACCAGCAAGCTCCGGAACATCGCGGCCGCCATGGCGGAAGGGGAGGCGGGCGGGGGAGGCGGCGCATCCCGACTACGTCATCGCCTCGCGACCTCGCCGCGTCCCAGGCCGGGATGGTCCCGGAGTTTTCCTGCCCCCCCCGTGGCTCTCGCGAGACTTCTCGGCGTGGCGTCATCGCGGCGCGCGAAGGGGCCCTCTGGGAATTGTGGTCTCCCGGCCGGGGGAGGCCGCGCTCCACGTGTCCGGGGCGGAGGCGGCGATGTGCGACGGCGGGTCGGGCGGCTGCGGAGGGGAGCCGCTCCCGAGGGAGAGGCCCCGGGGCCGGTGAGGAAGCCCTGCCCGCTGGCCGTGGCGGAGGGGAAGCATGCCAGCGACCCATGGCTTGTTGAACAAGCCGCCGTTGCATGAAGCAATAATGAGGAGGCTGATTCTGATCTTAAGGAGTGGCTTGTTCAGCAAACTGGGCTTAAGCAAACCATGGCTTGGCACACGTGTTCGGACAGCGTTTTATCAACGGTGGCAACGTTTAAGGCGGGTGGACTTCAACTCCCAGAATCCCCCAGCCCGATGGATGGATGGAGTAGGCTGGGGAATTCTGGGAGTTGAAGTCCACCCGCCTTAAACGTTGCCACCGTTGATAAAAGGCTGTTTCTAGGAAAGAGGGATGGCGTTTTGCCACCGTCTCAACTTCCGTATGGTAGAGATACAGGAGAGAGTAAGATTTGGGTATCTGTTAAGGCTCTTTTGCATCCTGACTTTCACTTTCTCTTCTCCAAGCTGTGACTCCGAATGCATCAAGTGCAAGGATGGCTCCCCGGTGGTGAGCATTCGTGCTGGAGATGCCTTCTGCAAGTAAGTGCAACAGGGCAACTGAGGGACGTGCAGAATTTTGAATAATTCAGAACTGGTCTCTCCGTCCTTGTGCAGAATTTTTTCCCCCTGGCAATGAATCTGGGCTTTCCTCCACACTGTTTCATGTGCTTTTCAGGAGCTGCTTCAAGGACTACTTCATTCACAAGTTCCGTGCCATGCTTGGGAAGAATCGCTGCATTTATCCTGGAGAGAAGGTCCTGCCCTGTCATAATCTTTACAGCTTCAGGGCAAGAGAAATGGGCAAGATGGCAACTAAAAACAGGAAACAAATATTGTGATGCTTTCTCCCTACTGTTTTAGGTTCTCCTGGCTTTTTCGGGGGGCCTTGCTTCCAGCTCAATGTTGAGGCAAGTGCAAGAGGTATGTATGTAATCATTCATTCATTCATTCATTCATTCGATTTATATATGCTGCCCTTCTCCGGAAACTCAGGGCGGCTTACAATGCATTAAGCAATGGCCTTCATACTTTTGTATGTTATACTTCCAAGCAGGAGGGGCAGCCAAACAGCAGAAGCCCCCACTAGATGAAGCATGATAGCCTGGGCAAAGTTTTTGAATCGAAGCCTGCTTTGCTTCCTCTTGTCAGGGCCTCAACCGAGAAGCAGCCAAGAAACTTCGCTTCAGACCAGGAATAATCTACATTGATGGTTTGTGTTGATAGTCCTATGCATTCTCCATAATCTTTTTTTTTTTTGAGGGGGGGGGAGGGAACGGAGTCATTGTGCAGGCAGTTTGTTTCGACTGAAATGTTGTGGCTTGTGAAGATGGTCACTTTCCTGAGAGATGCAGAGGGTTGCTGAGGGAAGTTGATTTCCAAAGTTGATACCCTTCGAGCATATTAACTGTTGAGCATTATTGGGCATTGAAAGGTTGAAATCAGAGTTGACCCATTCTTCTAAATCAGGGGTGGCCAACTATGGCAACTTTATAACCTGCAGACTTCAATTCCCAGAATTCCTGGCTGGCTGAATTCAAGTCCACAGGTCTCTCTCACTGCAAGTCTAGTATCTTACATGGTTGAAGATACCATGGCAGGGAATGTTCCTAGGGCTGTTGAAGTTTTAGTCATCTCACCTTGCTGACAATTTTGGTTTTACTGTGCAGAAGGAGCTGTGTGTGGACGGAGCTTGGACGAGCGAGCGAAAACCTGCAGGCAGGTAGAGGCTATTCTGCGAACCACAGGATTCCCCTACCATCTGGTGTTCTTGGAAGAGGTAAACATGGCTGAGATTCAGCACCCTCACTGCAGCACAGTTTGGTGATATGGCATCAACAGCAGTGGCCTTAGCCAGCTGGCTGCTTTGATGTGATTTTCCTGGAAGGAAACATTATTAATAGTAGTATTGTTCCACAAATTAAATTAGAGCAGCGTTTCACATTCTCAGCAATTTTGGGGCTGGCTGGGGAGTTCTGAGAGGTGAGCTCTACATATCTGGAAGTTTCTGAGATTGAGAAACACTGAATTAGAGCATCAGAAAGGCAGATCCTAGGAAGATCCCAGGCAGGACAGGATTATCATTCTTCCATCAGAATAATCCTTTGTGCGCTGAGTATGAACTCTGGTCCAGATTACTCTGCCCACTTTTGTATTATGGAAATAAAATAACAGAGGATCAGAGAAAACTTGTTGTAAAAGGGGAAGTTGATAACATAGATGCACTTCTAGTATTGTCACTTTCAGAAAAAAAAGAATAAGGGAAAAGCAGCATTAAGCTTGACAAGGCAGGAAGGAAATATAATTCCTAGTTCTGAAAATCTGTCAGAGTGATTGCAGTTTGTGCAGGCTTGATACTTTTCCTTCAGTCAGCGTTTGATCCAGCTTCTGTCCTCATGTTCTTTCATAGGTGTTTGACCTTCCCACTTCTGTCCTGAACTCGCTTACTCAGGGGCCTGTTGACCAGGCTCCCAGCTACAAGGAAGCAGTGGCTGATTTCACGAGGTGGCAGCAACAGCAGGAGAAGAGGGCGGATGTGGCAACTTCCCTGGAGGACTGGCTGGCAGAGTGTAGCATGCAAGGCTTCTCGTGGCAGGAACGGCTGGCGGTTCTAGACGAGGCTGGCTCTTCCCTTGCTTCCCACCTGGAAGAGCTGGCCCGCCTCTTTGGGGGTGTCAAATCCCTAACTGCAAAAGAGGAGCTTCTGCAGACCCTCCGGTGAGCTCCTTGGCCAGATCCTGAGTGAAGATATAAATGCCCACAATGTGAGCTGGATGAGTGAGCTTCACTCTTGAGAGTGGAGAACTAAAAAGAAGCTTTGCAGGGGTCTTCATGCATCCTTGCTCTCTAGCAAGAGAGGGTCATTCAGTGCCATTTCCTAGCTCAGGAGCCTCAGGAAACAGGCTGACATTCCTGATAGAAGGATGACTTTGCAAGCAGCCCCTAAACTTAGAGTGGGGTTCATAGTCAAAAGGCTGTTTTCTCTGGTCCTTCTAGATTGCGGATTCTGTGGTATTCTAAGCTGCTGTTTCTAGGAAAACAAACGTTTTATTGTTTTCTGGGCCCCTGGTTAGATCCCAAATTCTTGGCTGGAACAGGAGAGATCTCTGCTTTTTAGGACCCACCTGATGCTGCACGTGGCTCGGAGAAACGGATACACGAAGGTGATGGTGGGAGACAGCTGCACCCGTGTGAGCGTCAAGCTGCTGACCAACCTCTCTCTGGGACGTGGGGCCTTCCTGGCTATGGACACGGTGAGAACAAAGCGGCTCATGGTTTTCGTCTCCTCAGGAGATTCCTGGCCTTGCTCTTTGCCATCCTCGCAAGCAACGTCTCCGAGCTTTATGAATCCAAGTCTGGTTCCTGAAGAGGGAAGGAAAGTCCTGACCTAAACCTGCGTAGAGTCCAGTAGCTAAGACTTCACATTTCACCCAGGATAAGCCCACTGAGAAATATTTTCCAAACACACCCAGAGAATAATCCTGCAGAAGGAGAGCAAGGTCTTCGCGATTTAGGCTTCCATGCTGTGGCCGGATAAACCAGTTGGAGCTTTCCCTACATTAGCTCAATCTCTGTCCCAGAATCCTCCTGAGAGGTTGTGGTGCAAGGGGCCCCTTGCCTCTGAGCAGCTCTGCCTTTCTGGTCTCTGATCTGGCACTGCTCCCCCTCCCCCTTTTTCCTTTCTCCTTCCCCAAAGGGCTTCTTGGACAGCCGCTACGGGGACGTCCAGATCCTGCGTCCGATGCGGGAATATCCTGCCAAAGAGATCGCTTTCTACAACTACCTCTTTGGGGTGCCCACCGTCTTCACGCCTGGACTGGACACCAAAGTAGGCCATTAGGAATTTGGCTGGAAGGGGCCGAGTGTTCCCTTCGGTGGGTCAGGAGGATCTGAGTAGCCGTGACAGATGCTTTCACTTCCTCCAGGCCTCTGACAGAGCCAGCATTCACCTCCTGATAGAGAGCTTTCTCTGCAAGCTGCAGTCAGAATTTCCCTCCACCCTCAGCACGGTCTACCGGTGAGTGTCCCTCCCCTTGTTCGGTAAAAGACAACAAACTGCTGGATGAAGTTCCTTGCAAAGGTTCAGCAGTGGTGTCCATTAGGCACGACTCCCTTCCCACATACTCACGGACCCTCTGCAGCTCTGGTTACATTTCCCGGCTTCTCTGGGAAACACAGAGCAAGCCAGACAACAGCTATGAGGGTGTTTTTTTACTTGTTTTCTGAAAACCCAGCTCAGCCCTCTTGCCTGCGTTTAATAGACAGGATCCTTTCAGCTGCCGACTTGCAAGCGCCTTCTTAAAACAAGTGGCATCTAGTCCCAAGGGCGTTTATGTCCTCTCTTCAGGAGGCGCAGGTAGCGTGGGTGGGTCAGGCAGGAGGTTGGCTTCCCTCCAGTTCTCTTCCTGATGCCCCCTCTGGTCTCTGTTCCAGGACAGGAGAGAAGCTGAGTACAGTCCCTCCAGAGGTCCAGTCTGATGTTTCGACAGCACCGGCCCACTGCCTCCTCTGCCTCTGTCCCCTGGACACCAATGTTGGCAAGTGGTCTTTTCTTGGAAGGGGGGCGACCTTTCTAGATTAACTTTTGGTACCTGATGAGGATTCTAGAATAAACAAGGGCCGACACGCTAGCCACATCTTCACAGTGTCGCAACCAGCCTTCCTTGGCACAACCCGGGAGTTGAAATATTGGGGGTGGGGCCTGTTTCCCCTCCCTGTTACTTTGCCAAACAGGCATGGGGATAAGTGCAAATTTGCTGCTTAAGCAAGGAGAGTTTGCTTCGTGGAACTGAGAGATAAAGAGGTGGCTGCCTGCTGCTTTAATATGTCCAGGGCAAGTATTCAATCGAGTGCTGGGTGCTGTGAGGTCCACTCAGTGTAGGGCCTAAAAGCCCAGCTTCAGCTGCCAAGGCTTTTGCCTCTTGGCCCCAGGACGAGCTTTCAGGGGCTGCAAACTCTCGTTTCCCAACAGAGGACGGATCCTCCTTGCAGGCCATGCTGCTTTCAGAAAAGCTCAGCCAGCAGCTTCCAGCTGAGGATGGAGGCTGCGGAGGTGAGAGCCAGGCAGGTTGCTGCGAAACCCCCTCAGCAGGAAGGTAAGAGCCCTCACAAAGAATGTATTGTTGGGCGTGGATGAGCCCACCTTCTCTCCTTGGCCCCCTCCCCAAATAAACCACTGGTCAGCACAGGCGACCGACCTTCTGCTCTCCTCCCCCTCCCTGCAGGGAGACCTCCCAGCTTGTCCCATTGCTCTGCTATGGCTGCCGTCTAACAGTCAAGGAGCTGGTAGGTGTGCAAGGAAGGGTTTGTACAACCAGAAGGGCTCATGTGTGTTTCAACGCAAAGGGCTGCAACTGTTCTCAGGGCTGGGCCCCAGACAGCTGAGGGCAAACAGCTCCGTGGCTTGAGTTAAAATGGTTGCACTCACTTGGGCCTTCACTTTGGGTTTTTTTTAAAAATTTGATTTATATGCTGCCCTTCTCCGGAGACTCAGGGCGGCTTACAATGCGTTAAGCAATAGCCTTCATACTTTGGTATATTTTTATGCAAAGTCAGCTTATTGCCCCCACAAACTGGGTCCTCATTTTACCTACCTTAGAAAGGATGGAAGGCTGAGTTAACCTTGAGCCTGGGGAGATTTGAACTTACAGTAATTGCAGACAGCTGGAGTTAATTACAATGCTTTTAGTCTGCTGAACTATCCAGGCTCCTGGGTTAAAGGTTTCATTTGCTGGGACTTTGTGCTGGCTTTGGGGGGACTTCGGGTTATGCTGTGGGTGATGCCCTGCTATTCCTTGAGAAAAATTAAGGGGCTACCCCTTGTAAAAGTAGCAAGGCTGATGGAATCCTGCTGCCCTTACTCACTCCAACAATTCCTTTGCAGAGCTGCGTGGAGTCTCTCCCCCCGTACATTCACGAGGAGGCCAAGCGCCAGCAATGCAGGTACGGGGCAAAGTTGTTGCCGGGAGGAATTTGTGCCAAGAGCATTGCTCTTCTCCAGGGCAGCCATGCAGCCCAAGGAGACTGTTGGATCTTCCAGCTGTTTTGTTATTGGTGCATTGATGTTCTTTCCTAGCCTAGTAGCAAAATGGGTGCAAGAAGAAAAGCAAGCTCAGAGACCCCGAGACCCCCACCGATTCCACCCGAGCTCCATCTGCCCTTCCCATGGCCACTTTTTAAGATATCTGGATTTCAACTCCCAGAATTCCCCAGGAACGGCCATGCTATTCAAACAAACCCTAGTCTAGATATGCAAACCCAGATTTGCGGTGATGCCCGTTTCCACTTTCTTTGCAGGGCTGCGATGAAGCAAGAAATCCAGGAATTCTTGCTTGAAGATGATGCTTGATTGGCCCCGGGGGCTTTACGGCCTAGAGGAGAACGGGGAGGACTGTTCATGGGTTTAAGGGCCTGGCACTCTGCTTCCACAAGGCTTTTTCAAGCAGAAAAATCATCTTGGATTCAGCAGCGGCCAGACGGAGCCAAGAAGGATCCAGATCTGTCACAGGTGCCAATTTGCACCGCCTTGGAGGCACAAGTGAACTGAATTTCAATTTTTGTACCCAGGATTCAAATCCTAAAACAGATGAAGGGAGCAGCCTTGCTCACACAAGTTTTATGAAGCGTCCCAAGGAAAATCGGTTCCTTCTTGGCAATCACCCCCATCCAGACCTCCTAAGGCTTCATTTAAGCTCTCCTCCAAGACTCTTCCAGACATCTCTGGAGAAACGGAACCCCCAAGCTTGGCTGCTTGAACCAGAGGAACGTCTCTCCTTCATTCCCCAAAGTCCACCTTGAAGGTCCCACCACCTTTTTTTTAAAATCACAGCTTTGTTTTTATTGTATAGATCTGTATAAATAAAATGGCCTCCTATAGAAAAAATAGTTTGTAGATTCCCAGCAGCGAGGCCGAGAGGGAGGGGAGAGGGCAGGAGGGTCAGTGGCTGCAGAGGTGGGGGTGGGGATGGGCATTTCAGCAGCAGGACAGCCATTCGTTTCCAAACGCTTCCTGGTTTCTGTGGGGGAAGGAAGTAGGAGTCCAGGTTTGGGGGAGGGGGTGGCATCTTTTTTGCGTTTGTAAAAAAAAAGGAAAAGTGTTTCAAAGAGTGTCTTGTGTGTCTCCCCCTCTTGTTGGGCTGCAAGTGTGGCTCAGGTTATGGGGCTGCCCCACCCCAGAGCCTCCAGCGGAAGAGGCAGGGAAGGGAGAGTCGGTGTCCAGGACTGGCATCTGGCTGGGTCCACCTGCTGGGCTGCGGGTCTCCCAGGGTTGTTTTGGGGGTGACAGGAACCCCCTTCCGCCTCAGTCCTTCTCCCGGGTCCACTTGATCATGGTCTCTGGCGAGCGGTAGAGGAAGATGAGCTTCGCGTACAGCTCCTCCTCCAGCTCCAGCTCGCCCGTCTCCCGAACCAGGAAGATGTGGCTGCACAGCGTCAGGATGCGGTCCACGCAGGGCAGCTCCTCAAACATGATGGAGTGGGAGATCTCGCTGAAGAAGCCCCGCACGAACTTCCCAATCACCAGCACGATGGAGACGTAGAGGCCCATGATCCTGAGCAGAGAGAGTCTGTGTAGCACCCCTGCGCAGCTCCCCCCAACATGCAGCCCTCCCACCAGCACATTCGCACGACCTACAAAGCATCAGTGGGCTGGCTGAGCAGGATCCGTTGGGATCTGCAGGGCCTGGGGTGTGATCTCAGCCGTGTGCTGATCCAGAGGAAGTCTTGACAAGGGACCGAATGGCCAACCTTTGCCACTCTGATCTATGCCTGGACGGTTGTATCATTTCAAGGCAGGAAAGGAGACACCCCGACCTTAGAAAGCCTTGGCAAGGTGGCCAGGCAAGATGGGAGGGAGATTAGGGACTCCTTTTAGGGGGTTCAATTGTTGCAAGCTATTCACATCTGTGGGCAAAGAAAGCCTGCTGGCATTTCAGACACAAAGGGGCGGCATTCGACCACCACCTGAGTGCTGTCTTGGTGGGCCAGCTGCAGCACAGCCAGGTCAGCCCAGGGACCCCTATTGAACTGGGGTGGGGGTGGGGATTTCTCTTTTCCTGGGGTTCTCAGGCCCAGCTTTCCTGCTGCTTCCTTGCACCCAAGTCAGCCTATTCTTGTGACATTTGCGTAAGAGTCTCCTCCGAGCGCACCTCGCGTCCACCCTGGTGGGTTGGTCACTCACCCGTATCCCGCCAGGAAGCCCAGGCTCGGGGGGCTGACTTTGTCGCTGAAGATGACCATGGGCAGGATGTGGCACTCCGCCTGGCAGTCGGCCAGCTGGATCATCCACCACTCCAGGAAACTGGTGCTGCTGTTCCCGGGCCGGACCCGCTGCTGCTTCAGCTGCACATCGACATCCAGGTAGCTGTCCTCTCCGTCTGGAAGAGGAGATGGGGAGAGGGAAGAAGGCGCTGAAAAAGGGACCATCCTGCTTGGAGAGAGACGCCCATCCAGGCGCTCTTCCTCACGAGTTGCTCCCCGTTTCTTTAGAGTCCTCCCTGTAGCCCCAATTGCTCTGTTTAGCAGTGGCATCAAAGATGTAGCTGTGCATTCAACCTTTTTAATTCCTTCTGCAGTTTTTACAGTGGCTTCAAACTATGTGCCACCAAAATTCAGGAACAAAATTCCTAACTTTGCACACTTAATTTTGGAATTTTGTTTCAAAGACAAGCAGGAAAGCAGAGATGGAAGGCAAGGATTTTGGCCTTTTTAGGGACAGGGAAATGGAGCCATTGGCCTTCTGTTCCTGATCCCACCTTAAAAACAACCTCCTGGCTGTTCTTGTGATGGCATGTGGGCATTTCTGCTGGTGGTGGTGGTGGGGGGACGAGTTCTGGCCCCCGGATTCTTTTCCAAAGAGCCCCAGGAACCCACATCAACCCAGCGAGAGGAACTGGGGGAATTAAATGGTCAGATGTCAGTCTGCAAAATACTTTCTGTCCGGTGTCCTCACCTGGGAGCAGGGCCTCAACCGGGTCTGCCTCGGGGCCACTGGGGGCTCGTATGTAAGGTGGGAAGAGGTGGGGTATCCACCTGGAAGAAGGACAAGATAAAGCAGCCGGAAAACACAGGCAGCTTTTGCAGATGGGTGAAGCCACTCTGTACTTCAGGGTCTGCTAGGTGCGAATTTAGACCCCTGCAATCAGGGGCCCCTTTCCCCACCTTGCTGACCCCCTTGGCCATGGGTGCCTTGCTGGAAGGGGTGGAGGAGGGACTCACACGGGGGCATGTGGGGTGCCCTGCAGCATTCTAGCCAAATTTTGCCTCACGAGACTCTTCTGGTTCAGATCCATGGTGTGCTTCTGAGTAGTGTATTCCGTTTTCCCTCCTTTGCTGAGATCCCTGACGACGGAGGAGGAGGAAGGAAAGCAATTTTAGGATCAAGGGGAAATGGAAGAAAAGGCAGGAGGAGGATCCCCCCTCTGGTTTCAGATCCCTGTGTCACCTCTCTCCATCCATGGACCTCTTTTGCACCCACAGCCCGCTAAGCCAGGATCTCCAACCTTGGCAACTTTATGACTTGTGGACTTTAACTTTCAGAATTCCAGTCCACAAGTCTTAAAGCTGCCAAGATGGAGACGCCTGTCCTAAGCCTTAAAATGCTGGAAGAATACATCTTCGGAGCTCCACAGGGTTTTTCCAGGCAAACCTCACCAAGCCAAAGGGGGCATCCACGGTTAAAGCAGGCAGAGAACTGTCCTGCAAGGGAGGGTTTCCGGCCTTGGTCTGAAATACCTTTGAAAGCTCCAGGTGAAGCGCAGAGTGATGTCCGAGGAGCCGTTGTGCAGCTCCTGCCAGAGCTGCTCACGGCTGGGGGGGCTGATACTCCACAGGGATCCGGAGCTGCCCTCAATGCGGGCCCAGGCGACGTCCTCGTAGCCATACTGGGTGATGAACTGCATGGCTAGCTGCAGTGGCAGAGTCCCAGGTCAGCAGGGCCCTCCCCATTCAGGCCAAGCCCACTGTGGCGGGACTTCCTTCTATTGTATTGGGTGGGGGAGAGATCCCAGTCCCCCAACCCATTGAATTGAGGGGATCCCGCTCCCTGCCGTACGGTCCGGCTAGGACTCACCGGCTGCCGTTCAAACTTATTGGTCAGCTGTTCGTAGTTCTGGGGTGTGAAAGGCAGGATGGACTGCTGCTGGGCGCTCATGGTGAAGAGGGGCTGAAGGAAGAAGGGGGAGAGATGGAGGGGATCCAGTTTCCGGGACACCATCAATCCTGACCCATCCTACACACACTCCATTTCAATAGAACAGGTCTGAGAGCTGCCACAGGGGGACCATTAGTGGAGAGAATTCCTCAAGATACAGAGGAGCTGGGAGTGATTCAATCTGCCCAATCTATGGGTCTCTTTGGGTGCCAGACGCTGGCAAGGCCCTTGGGCTGCGACTGCTGTAATAGCTAAGCCCATCTGTCGCTGAAAGCTGACATGGGCCATTGCCAGGCTACAATGTCCAGCCAGCATGGCTAACCAAGAGGGATGCTGGGAGTTGTCCATCAGCATCTGGCAATTGGGCGGCCTGTTGTTTTGCTTCTCTGCAAGGCAGTTCCTCTTACCTCGTAGCCCCCCAACTTCAGGGTAACAGTGACATCGATGGGGTGGTTGACCACACCCACCACGGAGCGCACAAGGGACATGAAGAGCAGCGGGAACCAGATGATGCAGATGAGGAAGAGGATGATGAGGCCTCCCATGCCATATTTGACAATCTTCTTCTTTTTCTGACCCTTGGGTTGTGGGTATTTCTGCAGGGAGAGAGGGGAGCTAATGGGTCAGCTCATGGAACCCTACGTGTTCTCCAAAAAAACCCTTGCCTCCCTTTCAATTGTGTTAGGCTACAACTATGAAGGCCCATCTTGCTCACTAAGACTACAGGAATTGTCTTGGGGATGAAACCCTCGAGAAGACTCTTGGAGACCCAGCTCCACCATGCTTCCGCCCCTTCCGTGGAGGCCCACCTTCTCCATCTCACGATTGCACTTGATGATGAAGATGTTGGCATAGATATCTTCCACACACATCCAGTCGGAGAGGGACAGAGTGGTGTCCGTCCAGACCCAGTCCATGACAGCTCGCAACTCCACCAAGAAAGGCACCAGGCGAAACCTGTGGAGCCAAGAGATGTATCTTCAGATCCTCCACGGGTGGATTCTGGTTGACCCTGGACAATTCTGCAGAAATCTATGTCACCACTTTCCCCCAACCATCATGGTGCACGGTGTTTACTATGATGCATGGTAAAGAAATGGGGTACCAGACTAGAGACACATGGAGACATAGGATGTGGTGGAACCCCTCAAGAAAGGTTTGCATGTTCTACTTTGCTGCAAAGCGTTCTAGTCTCCCTGAAAAGGGTCCTGCTGTCTGTCTGCCTCTGCTTAAAGGACACCATATCAGGCTCTACTTCTCCCAGCAGCCCCCTCCCCTATTTTGCCGGGGGCTCAGCTGTTACCCTTGGAAGAGGAAGAGGTTCAGGTGGTTGTATTTCTTGGTGAGGAAGTTCCCCAAGATGCGGGTGGGGTAACCACAGCGAATCTGGTAGGCAGAGAGGCCAAAGTAGAAGCACTTCACAAAGTACCACAGCTGGGCCACCGTATTCTGGCTGAACCTCCTGGGGAGGGAGATCAAGGATGAACCTTAGAGGAACTGGTCAGGTCCTCTAAGGTTCAGGACAGGACTTCCCCCAAGTCAGGACGGGGAAGCGAAGAGACAGCCACGCACCTCTCTGTGACGGCAGGTAGAATGAAGAACATCCAGATGTGAATGCCAAAGACCAAGATGAACTGGAAGATGAGTTTGCCCAGGACGCTCTTGCGCAGGTAGAGTGCCCGGTCAATGATCATGGTGGAGAACTGAATCAGAAGCATCACCAGGAACGCCTGGGGCACCTGGTCTTCAGAGAGCGAGGACGTGATGTCGGCTGCAGCCGAGTGTTTCTGCAGGGGAAGAGAAGCTCAGGGAGGAGGGACTAGCAAACACAGATACACCTCTTCCCCCTCCCCCAGTTTCCCTGGGAGATGCTCTACTCTTGTCCAAGGACCCCCAAGCATAGCACTATCCCGCTTTTAAAGGGGGTGGAGGTAGCAATCCTGTGCTGGATTTCAGAGACACTTGGAATTTGTCACTATTTCATCCAAACTTAGCAAGAGCAAAAGGGAGGGTGGTCTCCAGGCAGCAGATAAACCCACTGGGGACCCCTGCTCCATCCTCTCCTTCTCGTTTGTCCCTCCCTCTGCCCTGGAGTACCTTGAGGCCAAAAGCTCTACTGGAATAGTCCAAAGGGCACCTGCTAGATGCCCAGGGACTACAACTCCCAGTATTCCCAGCAGTTGACTAAGACTTCTGGGAAGCACCACCCCAGCAAAATCACTGGTAACACTTTGAGGAAAGCTACAAATACCCAGTGGCACAGCCAGACTTACTCCAAAGGCCCAGAAGCCGAAGATGATGATGATGAAGTCTACCACATCAGCCAGGAACATGAGGGCGTAGACATCCGTGGCAGCACGGCACTTGCTGTGCAGGGTGTCCTGGAAGAACTGGCACGTTGGCTGGAGCGTGCGCTCTGTTCTGGAGGAAGAGGGTTGAGTGAGGCTGTGTGTCTGTGTGTGCGTGTGCTTTCTCCAAGTTGCTCCCGTGCAGAGTTGCCAATGGCCAGGAAGTTCGGACTTGAGTCACCTCTGTAGGGTGCAAGGAGGGGCCCAGCCCGGCAGGAAAGAGAAGGCGGGTTTACACACAGGCTGCACACTGTGCTGAGCCATAAGCACAATGACTGTAGAGGAGCAGGGACCTTGTTGGAGGTATGCCGGAAGGGAGGCCTAGGGGAAAGGGGCTGACGTGTGTTTTAAGTCCAGAGCAATGAGATTATATTGGGAAGAGGCTCAGTAGACCCCTCCCCCCAGCACAATCCGACTTCCAAGGTTCTGTTCTTAGAGCCCATCTCCATCAAGCAGCCTTCGCTTTTGCTGTGGAATGGATTTCCCTGTCTGGTCCATCTAATAGCGATGACAATGGCCGAACACAATGCATGAACCTGCCACAGCTGAGCCCATGGGAGGAAGACCCCAAACACGACAACCATTTCTTCTTGGTTCACACAAAGCCCCTCCTCTCCCACCACCAGCCCGGCTTCCCATCACTTACGCAGAAGCAAAGAAGTGCTTCACTTGGCGCTTGGCAGCTTTCATCTTTCCTTGGGATGCCCCTGGCTTCTTCTTCTTCTCTTCCTCCTCCTCTTCCTCCACCACCTTCTCCTCTCCTTCCTGCTCCTGGATCTCTGGGGCTTGGAAAGGGAGGAGTGGGGTGAACTCTTGGCCAATCTCTGCCTTCTCCCTCTGATGGGCTTCAGCCAGGTAGCCTCTACAACAGAGTCCCTCGTCCTCCTCACCCCTCCCATCCTCCTGGGTTCATCCCAGCCAGCAGATCCAGCCAAAGGAAGACTCTTTGGCACAGGGTCCACCAGGGTGGGAGTCCTCTCAGTTCATCTGTGCCCTCTAATGGGACCCAGGCAGGCCAAATAAACCACTGGAATCAATACAACTATTGAATTAAGTAAATAAACCCCATGTGCCGCCCTCCCACTTTCCAGCTCCTTCTGCAGCAGCCACTGGGTACCTTCCTGCCTTTGCTGGTCCAGAGATTTGCTCAGTTGCTTCTTCTTTTCTTTTTTCTTTCTGAACCGAGAGCGGATGCCCTTCTGCACCTCCGGCGCCGTCTTCTCCTCCATCACCACCACATTCTCTGCCTCGGGGCTGGCTGATGCCGAAGGCTCCGGCTCTTCCTTTTCTTTGGCCGCATCTGGTGATTCTTCTGTCTCCAGCTGAGGTTTGGCCAGCAGATCTTCTTCGTGATCCCAGAGGCCGTAGCTCTGGAGGGGACAACTCATTCAGGAAGGGTGTGCTGCAGCTGTGCCGTAGACACAGTGCAGCATGGGAGAAGCCAGTCTAAGCCACTCCAGCTGCAACTCTTGCTGTGATTCCTAAAACTCCCCAAAACTCAGGTTCTTTGCCAGATGTCCCTTGGCCTCATCCAAGGTTGCTCTCCCAGCCTGGCTGGGAATTCGGGCCTCTCTTTCCAGAGCCTGGTTCCTTCTTACCAGCAGCAGGGAGCGGTGGAAGAAGAGCACCAAGAGCTGGATCAGGTCATATCTGATGTAGTTGTCGGTCTTCTCAATGCCCAGGATGCGAGGTGCAAAGAAAGGCTTCCCCTCATAGCGCACCATGGTGGTGTAGCTGTTCCAGGGGAAGAAGCCGAATTGGAAAAGGTACTTGAGAACCACCATCACCTGTGCAAGA
Organism: Masticophis lateralis; assembly: GCA_030761175.1. Taxonomy (NCBI): domain Eukaryota; kingdom Metazoa; phylum Chordata; class Lepidosauria; order Squamata; family Colubridae; genus Masticophis; species Masticophis lateralis. The sequence continues at coordinate 1,301,146 of JAUDYJ010000010.1, read as the reverse complement.
AGAAACCGGGGAGAAAAACTCTAGAGCAAGAGCAAAGGTTTGGTTCTCCGGCATTTCTACCAGAAGGGTCTTCTCACGAGGAAGGATGGAAGGCAACCTCTTTCCTCATTACAGTATCTGAAACCCAGCCGCTAAAGATAAGTTGCCTCTGACTATGGAGGCTCAACTCTCAACCATCAGAATGAGTCCAGAGCATGGGCTAGACTCAGCCAGGCTCTTCAGCTCTTGTGGCCCAACCTTGGTCTCTCCTGAACAGGCCCTTCCAGACTTGGCAAAGCCACAAAGGCAGTTCCTACCGAATGTGGAGCTGCCTTCTTTTTCTGGGGGCAGCTATGCTTTGCTCTTCCCTGAAACCATGGAGTACCCTAAGCCAGAGGCCCTCGAGCCAGCCCCCCCTGGTGTGCCATGGTGGGCTCCAGGTCTTTCTGGTAGGGGAATAGAGGCAGTCCAACATACCACAGGCGGGCACCCAGTGAGAGAAAATCTGCCCAGAGTTTCCCAACAGTGGCAATTTCCAAGTAAATGGATTTCAACTCCCAGAATTCCACACCCAGCATAGCCATTGCTGAGAATTCTGGGAGTTGAAGTCCATTCACCTACAGTTTGCCAAGCTGGGAAAGGCTGTGCTAAGCCGTTTCTCCCCATCAAAATTAGCTTTAAAGACTTCCTCCACCCCCAGCTGAAGAAGGGACCCACCTCTGTGTAGACGATGGCCGTCATCCAGAAGGACTTGCTGGGCCGTGGGATGGAGAGCATGGCCCACAGGAAGATGAGGATGGGCAGGACGATCGAGATGACTGAGGCCGTGACCATGTTGTTGAGGATGATGATGAAGTAACACAGCAGGTCCGAATGCCCGGCCACGAAGTGGTAACAGGCCACTAGCAGCTGCACAAAGCGGTTTTGGGAGCGATAGAACTGCTCGGATTCCTCCAGCTCTTCGAAAGAGACACATCTGGAAGACCAAAGGGACCGGGGGGGTGGGGGTGGGGGAGCAGGTAGAGAAAGCTACGACAGGGAGCAAAGTTCCTCCAAGCTGGAATCACCACACCCACCACCATCCGTGTTTCACTGAGCTTCTGCATGCATTATGCTGAGCCTGCAACTCCCACAATCCTCCACAATTCCTGCCTGGGAATTCTGGGAGTTGAAGTGCAACATGTTGGATGACAGAAATACTGTTTTTATACTCATTCCCCTTCATCTATTGAAGATGTTCCAGGGATCGACGACTGCATCATCCTTTGATGGAATAACAGTTCTGGAACAGTTCTGGAGAAGGGTTCTCCAACCCTGGCAACTTTAAGACTTGTGGACTTCAACTCCCAGAATTCCCCAGCCAGCTAAACTGGGACCTCCCTGTCAACTTTTGAAGCTGTATATCTTTAACCGGGTGATGTTAATGGAAGTGCCTGCCTTGGCACACCTGACCCTAAGAAGCCAAGAAAAGTGTGGTGCCCTTCCTTGCCGAAGGCAGTACCTGTTCAGTAGCAATTCACTGGCGGTTCTGGGGCGGCTCTTAGCACAAGCGAGCAGCTCCTGGGAGTTGCTGGGAAGGAGTCCTGCATTGTCCGGAAGATCCACGGCTGGAATTTGCTCCTCGCTGGCGCTTCGAGAGTTGTAGCCGGTGCTGTCAGCACTGAAAACCTCTGCCCCGTCGCAGCCACTGTGGAAGCAGAAGAGGGGTTACACAGCCTCTTCCAAGAAGAATTCGACTGAATTCACCCATCTGTCCCAAAGCTGCTTTTCCAAATTTCCTTGGTTCTTTTCCCTCGCTTCTCATCTAAGAAGCTTCTTCAGTTCGTTTCTCATCCGAGCTTCTTGGACGAGAAGCAAAAAGTTTTCAAGGAAAAAACCAAAAGTCCAGCTGCCTTTTGGAAAAACCCTTTTGGAACAACCATGACGTGGATGATTGAGAATCTCCGTAGACATTCGCACAACATGCTACCCCAGACGAAAACTAACTGCACCAGCTGGTACTCCTAACATCAGAGCCACTAAGAAAATTAACTCTGCTTGAAACTGCTCAAGTCTGTTGCGCTGCTGGATGGGCTCTGAAGAGGTCATCCAACCCCATCTCAAGCAGGACAAGAGGCTGCACTGCCAACTTCTTGGCAGGTGGCTGCCAGGAGCCTCCGGGGAAGGAAGGGCGTCCACCACCCAGGGGCTATCGCAGCAGTTACCCTGAAGCAGGGCTGCAAGAAGGTGGAGGGAAAAAGGGTGATGAGGAGGATGGTGGTGGAGGAGAAGAAAGCCTGGGAGATGCACGTTCAAGGACCACCTCCAAGACAGGATCTTTGTCTTGAGCTGACCTGGCATAACTGGTCAGCTATCCTTCCAGCGGGGCTCCTTCCTCAGCTCCTGGGCCTTACAGGGAGCAGGCACAGACTCTGGGCCTCAACCCCATGTGCCGCAAGGCAGAGCTGCCCCAGTCCTTGCTTTCCGGCTTCCCCGCCCCGGCCCCATATGCACCTGCCTGGAAGCCATGCTGTTGGGCGATACTGCTGCCGTCCCGGGCAAGGCCGTGTCCTGCGAGGTGTTGTCGGCTGGCGGGGGCAGCTGGTATAACCTGTCCAGGATGCCCCTTTGGACCTCCTCTGCCTGCACGGACAGGACAGGAATGGGTCTTCTGGAGCAAGCCAAGTTCCCCTCCAACCCAGCCCCAGCCTGGCTGACAGGTGCTCACCTGATCCAGCTGCTGGGTGAGCACAAACCTCTCCAGGCCCAGGATGGTGGAGAGATGCTCATGGTCCTTGGTGAGGGCCCTCAGCCACCGGGTCAAGCCGTCCACCGTGACCTGGCACAGCACCCACAGGAAGCGCAGGGCATTCAGCACCCGCTGCAGAACGTTGCTCTTCCCTGAGGAAAGACCAGCCTGGGTAACTCGCAATATCTCCAGGCAGAAAAGGGAGCCCATAGTAGAATAACAGAGTTGGAAGGGGCCTTGGAGGTCTTCTAGTCCAACCCCCTGCTCAAGCAGGAAACCCTATGCCACTACAGTCAAATGACGGTCCAGTCTCTTCTTCAAAACCTCCAGCGATGGAGCACCCACAATTTCTGGAAGCAAGCAGTTACACTTGTTAATTGTTCCATATTTCCCTCCTCCCTTGGCTTGCAGCGAACTGCCCCTGCACATGGAGGATCCACCTCTTACAAGGGAGTCTGTTCAATCCGCCTATCTCCATCTGGAAACCCTTTGCAAGTTCCTTGTTAACCATGTACATGTAGTCCTTGACTTGTGACCAGTTACTTAGTGACTGGTCAAAGTTATGACAGACACCTCCCCCCCCAAATGTAGTTACCACCTGGTTTCAGAATTATGATGTCTCCCTCGGGCACAGGACCACATTTTGGGTGCTTGGCAATCTCTCTGCATTTACAAACATGTGGTATCCCCACGGTCACGTGGAAACGAGTTTTGGCATTTCTGCTGAAAACTGATCTTTACATCTGGTTTTCAGGAATTGCTCCAAAGTGAAAGATAGGTTTGCTCCAAGACCATGGTGTTCACTTAATGACCAGTGCAAAAAAGGTTGTAAAATTGGAGCTGTGGAATCCACATTCCTGCGTCTTAAAATAGCTGAGGTTGAGAAACCTTGTCCTGAGAGATTGGAAACTGGAGGTGGGGCCAAAGGTGCAGGCCTTCCAGCTACCTGGGCTTGTCTCCTCCTCTTCCTCTTCCTCCTCCTTCTGGCTGCACCTCTCATCTGGCAACTGACCTGGCGGAGCCTCCTCTTTGGTCTCCTCGCCGGCAAGAGGGAGAGCTGGTGAAACCAACAGACTGTGTTCAGCTGGACGTCCCATGGCCACCAATGCCCTGGAAGCTGGGTTTGGAAAAATGGTCTCACCTGGAGAAGAGGTGCTTTCGGCTGGATCCGCCTCCTGTTCCTCTTCCTCCTGGCGCCGTTGCTTACGCAGGACAGTCCTCGTGCTGGTGACCCAGGCCTGGTAGGCCAGCTGGGCCCAGAAGACAAAAAGAGAGACTGCCTCCTTCAACTGCTGGAGAACATCCCAGAAGCAGGAGGTCCGCCACCAGGAGAACCATCTCAGGACATCACAAGGCAGGCAGGGTTGGGGACAGACAACCCTGAGATTCCAAATGGTTTGAGGACAACTCCACAACCCCTTGCCAGGCATGGTGTTGGCTGAGGACGATTGGACAGCACAGGGTTTCCTGCCTAAAGGACCTTGGCCAAGGAACAACTCAAGCAGGTGGAATGAGAAGACACAGCCACCTTGAGCATGTGCAGAGGGCATTCTTATTAATATATGGCCTTCATGCAGCAGCCTATCAGTGCCTGGGGAGCAGGAAAATTGTCTTTGAAAAAGATGGATAGATTTATTATCCAGCAGCTGTGAGTCCAACTACAAAGGAACTAGGAAGGTTTTGTACCTAGCATTTGTTTTATAATTTATATTTCCTAAACTTCCTCCCAGGCAGGCAGTAATACCTGTGCTCCCCACCTGCCCAAGGCCTTGTAGGGTGAAATCTCCTTCCCCCCCCTCACCTGGAAGGCGCTCTGCTTTGGGGGCTTCGGATCTTCCACAGGTGACTCCTCATCCTCTTCGCTGTCCGTCTCAAACAAGAAGTAATCCCCCGAGTGCAGCACTAGGAGCCCACAGCAAAAGTCAGTCAGTGCCCTTCTCCTCCTCCCCCCCTCAACAGCCCCACATGGGTTGGGGAAGGCCACGGCTCCCTCGAGAACAGAGACATGCAGGAAAAGTGACAGAAAGACAAAAGTGCCTCTAGGCATGTGCAGAGAAGGGCCACTCTAGAGGTCGAGGACAGGAAACGAGGACAGCAAAGAGCGCAAGAGTCCCGTTCAGAGGAGCTGAGCCTCAATGCCACAAGGACTGGCTGCTTTCAACAAGGGGCTCTTCTCAGATCTGGGTCTACCTCCAGACCAAGGCCACAGCGCTGGTGACCAGCCAGAGCCTCTGGGCAAAAGGCTGGTTTGGACTTGGCTCTTCCAGGGTGAAGAGTCCAAACAGACCGAACCAACTCCAGAGACGCTTCCCCCACTGGTCATCTTAGGGCATCCTCGTTTCAGCTCTTTTGCTGCGGTTGTGGATTTTGGATTTGATGCTTTGGGCCGTTTGTTGGCACCCTGGACATTGGGAGACTGCCTTGAACTGCTTTGTCAGTAAGGCAAGACGCTGCAGGCCCTAAAATGGCGTTTCTCAACCTTGGCAGCTTGAAGATGGGTGGACTTCAACTCCCAGAATCCCCCCAGCCAGCAGGGGAGTTAAAGTCCGCCCATCTTCAAGCTGCCAAGGTTGAGAAATAGTGCCCTAAATGCAAGGGTAAAGCACACTCTGGGGCTTGCAAATGAACCCCTCCACCTGCCAGTAAAACCCAGTGAACCCCAGGGATGTTCCTGGGGGGGAAGGGCAATTCCTGTGCCTGGATCTCCAAGGGGATTCGAGTGAGCAGAGGGGAAGATTCTTCCCAAAGGGAGTCAGCTCCCGCAGCCCCGTTCTGTTCGTGCAAACACATTACCCCTGTAATGGCCCTGCCTCCCCCGGCAGCCTCCGTCCACCCGAGAAGGAAGGGCTACTTCCTCTGGGGAGAGTACAGCAGGCGACGCGGGGCTGCCCTCCACAGAATGTGGTTTTCCTTAGAGGGAAGAAAAGAAAAGCAGAGAAAGTCAAAAAGATGCAAACGTTTCCCAGGCAACAAAAACATGCAGAGATTGCCACCACTCCCACCCAAGCAGGCATAAGAAGCGACGGAGGAGGAGAAGAGCCACCAGCTGTCCAAGCAGCATCTCAGTGGGGTTTCTGGCAACCCACTCTGACTAGGACTGCATGGGTGCCAGGTGGGGGGCTTGGTTGGCACCTAGCTGGCCCCTACTATTCTGTAGGGCAGGGGTCTCCAATCTTGGCTGGCTGAGGAATTCTGGGAGTTGAAGTGCACGAGTCTTAAAGTTGCCAAGATTGGAGACCCTGCTGTAGGGTAAGAATCAGATTTCTCTCTCTCTCTCTCTGGAAGTTCATTCTGGTCCACCAGGCAGAGTCCATATCACACAATAAAGCATTGTCCCTCAACCCTACAGTCCTTAAGATGTATGGACTTCATTTCCCAGAATTCCCAGCTGCCCAGGTTGAGAGACCCTGCACTACGGGACAATGCTCACTAAACACTCCAAAAGAGAGATACCTGTAGCATGCATCGTCAAAGCAAACAAGCCTTTCCCGGAAGTTTTGGTGGTCCGGCTCAGCCAACATGCCTAAGGCAGCTGTAGGGGGCAGTGGGAGTGTCCTGGATGGATGGATGGATGGATGGATGGAGGAAGAGGTGCTATCAAGGCAATGATACTGAGCCCAGGGCACGGATGTAATGGGAGAAAATGTTTCAGATGAGCCCCATCCTATTTTTCACAAAGATAAAGGCAGGGGAAGCACATTCTGACTTGCAGGATTCTGCTACTATAGCTTTACAATAAGAGTAGGACTGATCTACATGGTATTGGCGTCTTAGTCTGTTCTACCTAGTTGGGCTGACAAATAAGCAACGGTCCAAGCCCATTTTGTGCTCCACCCATTCTATATGCTACAAGCAAGTCATGATTTAATCTAGTGAATCGACTAAGACCCAGCTGGCTAAGCCAAACAAGCCACAGAATGGCTCCGGTGTGAACCAGCTAGTCTGGACAGCTTTTTAGCTTCCAGGCAACCCACCAAGTAAGTCAGGACTGATTCTGGGATCTGCACGCAGTTCCGGGCCTGAACTGGGCCTCCTTGCAAGGTCTCATCTATGGTCCCCATGGGTTCCCTGGAACGAGCAGCCAGGGTTCTGATGCCTGATGAGGCCTGAGCTGCAGCGGCCTCGGGAAGGACCCAGGCAGCAAGAGACTCCGGAAGGCAGCCCATGCAAGAGATGGCCAGAAGACCCTGGAAGAGAGACAGGGCCATCCAGAAAGAGGCATGCAGAATGAATTGAGATGGGTTGAGATGACACCACGGTTAGCAATTGCAATGGCCTCTACCGGCAGAGCCAGCAGGATGAACCAGGGTTAGTATGTCCGCCAGCCCTGAGGCTGGGCTGTACCTGTGGCATGATCCAACCACGGGCGCCACCAGCGCTTCCTTTGCTGGCCAGGGTCCTTCTTGGCACCTGAGGCTGTGGAACAGGGTACAAAGGCAGGTGAGGGATACAGGAAAGGCCGGAGGGGCTGGCCGTGGACAAGGCCGGCCGAGCCCGGCCGAGCAGCTGCTCCATCTCCTAACGCCCACTGATGCCTTCCGCGAGCCCAGGCCCAAACGGTCTCCATCCCAGGCCTTCCTTCTCTGTAGGCAACCCATAACCTCTCAGGGGCAAAAGCCATGCCTGCTCCATGCGGCTGCCAGTGGGTGAAAGAAGAGAGCGTCCCCCACTCTTCATGGAGACCAAGCAGGGTGTAATCAAAGGCTACGTGGTGGTTGCAGGCAGGGAGAGCCCAAATCTTGGGGCGGGGGGGGCGGGGGGGCGGGGGGGGACTTGCAAGGATAAAGGAAGACCCACATCCTTCCCCCTCAGCCTTCCATGGGTCCAAATGGCATCTAAAGTCACACTTTCCGGCGTCTCCCGTGAGGAGAATGGCTGCTTTTGTAAAATCCACTGCCCGGAACAATGTCATGGCATTGATGTGCGTAGATGTCCACCAATGAAACCGTACTGTAGAACAGGCCACTGCAGGAGAACTGCCCTTGGGCAATGCCAAGCCATGGACTTCCTAGAGGTTTTCCAGAAATGCTCCCCAGCCCGGCCCTGAAACTCCCTTCACACCTGGCGTGGCTGCCTCCGTGGCCTCTTCCGAGTCTCTGGCCAACTGTCCCTGGTGGTACTTCTCCTGCTTGGTTCGGATCCGTTGCATCCTGTGGGCAGAGGGCAGGAGCTGGGCAGTGGCACAGAGGCTTCATCTCCCCGTGCCATCATCCATCCTGGATCCTCTTTTGCCTGAACCTCAAGTAATTTCTCTGGGTCCCAGAAGCCAAAGTCAGTGACTCAGTCCTGCAGGACCCTTCCTCCCCAATGTTTAGGTATCTCCCTGCCCCACCCTGCCAAGGCTGGACTGGCAGCTTCCTCCTGGCATTTTCTCAGCCCTGCCTGAAGGACCCAGCTTGGTCCTGGGAAGTCCATCCACCAGGGCAGAAGCTTCACCTCTGAGCACCCTCGGGGGTTTTGAGCCCCCCACAGCCCTGATTCCCATCTGCAGATCCTTCAGAGATCCTTGATTCCCCCTGGCAGATTCCACACTGAGTCGCTCTGATACAAGAGCTGATGGCTGACTCCATCTCAAGTCCCAGGAGGGCCAGTGGGGGCGTCAAATCAACAAAAATGAAATCCACTTCTTGCTCCAGAGAAGGGCGTCTCCCACCCCAGTCCTGAAAGCTGAATAAACCCCTGGGACCCCTCCTGGCTGGGCGTCTTCCTCTCCTTCCCCTCCCATGAAACTCACTGCCGCTTAAGTTGGGCCAAGGATTTCTTTTCAGCCTGGTGGTGGGCAGTCATCTGCTTGATCATCCTGGCTTTGAAGAGGGCGAAGCCCCTGCAGAGACACAAACCAGGATCCATGAATGTCAGGAAGAGCCCTGCAGAGCCACAGTCCTGACTTCCAAGCACATAAACGGGCCCGAGGCCACTGCTGTCCGGCCTCAGCAACCAGGGCCCCGTTCACCCCAATCTGCGTGCAGGATGACAATATAGGTAGTCCTCGATTTACGGCTGTAATAGAGCCTGCAATTACGGTTGTCAGTCATGACGGTCATGAAGCGGGTCAACAGGTGACCCCTCCCAATTTTCGATCTTTTTTGTGGCGGTCATTAAGTGAACACCGTGGCTGTTAAGCAAACCTATTGTTTTTCATGGGCGTTTTTTTTTTCCCCTGCTGGAAAGTGGATTTTACCCTCTGCATCCCCAGATGAGCAAAGCTCAGCACTGTCTGACAGATGCCTCCTCCTCCAGCGGCCCTTCGCCCCAGCCCCTCCCTGCCCACCTGGAGGCCTGCAGGGCTGAGGCCTTGAGGTCGGCCCAGACATGCAGGAAGTAGCAGCTGAGGAAGACTCTGCGCTGAAGGAGCAGGAAGATGAAGCAGATGCTGTCCCAGATGATGCCGGCTTCCTCCACAGGCAGCGCGCAGTCCTGGCTCTTGTCCACATCCTTGGCTGGCAAAGAAGGGAGGAGGGAGGGGCTCAGACGGGGAGCAGAGCAGGAGGGGCTCCCGGATTGTCCCCCTGGCTGCCTTCCCTCAGTGGAGACTCTGGGCTCTCCCACATTCCCAGCCTCCAGAGGAGAGGAGTTTGGGCATCTTTGTTCCACTCAAATGGACACCTCTGTACAAGCTCAGCAAGGTCACAAGTGTCATCTGGGGCAAAATGCCTCTTTTCTTTCAAATCCGTCTGCTTGTGATTGAGGACACCCATCCACTCAAACTGACTAGAAGTAACAGGAGCCGCAATGAAAAGTCAGGTTTCAGGTGTTGTTTATGCAACACATTAAATGATAACCTTGGGTAAACATGCCAAAAAGGCTATCTATAGAATATGGAGCCAAAGTAAACCTAATCATGTTTGGCTAAATCAAGTTGGCTGAATCTCATCCAATATGCCCAAAGCGAGTTCTGTCTTGGCCTTTCTCTAAAGTCTTTTTAAGTCTACGAGCAACTTCTGGAGTCCCCCAACTATCACTGGGTCAAAGCAACAGTAACCGGACAGGACTTTGGTCGCTTCAGTGACAGTTGGGTGTTGCTGTGAAGACATCGTGAATCATCCGTGGAGAAACAGCATAGCTACGGGACCCTTCTGTTCCTGCTATTTTCCCAGACTCCAGACTCCAGATCCACCACCAGAACTGGGGAAAGGAAGCTCTTGCGTCCCCTCCCAGCTGCTTGGATGTCAACAGAAGATACTCACAGTCATAGTAACCCTTGACGGTGCAGGCCAGGCTGAAGAGCTGAATGACCCAACAGAAGTTGGTCTGCATTTGCTGGACGAAGACGCAGGAGAGGAGCTGGCAGAAACAGAAAGGGAGTCACACCCCACCCAAAAGGGGTTGTCTGCATTCAGACCAAAGACCCGTATTTTGTACACAGAAAAGATCTGGATCCACCGTTTTGAAATGAACCACTCGGACTTGACATCTTTTAGTCTGAGAGATGGAAGGGGTGGCAGGGAACCCGAGCCTTACCGAGAGCATATTCTTGGCAATGATCACCGTCACGTTGTAGAGAATCAGGCAATCCCACAGGATCAGGCGGGCACGCAGGGACCAGCGCAACATGGCGGTGCCGAAGAGCAGCAGGTAGAAGCAGGCCATCAGGTAGCCCAGGCCGAAGATGCTGATGCGATTGGCCCCAGCGATAAAGACAATGACCAAGACCAGCCAGAAGAGGTAGCGGAAGACACACACCTTGACAATGTCTAGGTAGGACCTGGCAAGCGGGAAAAAGGGAAAGGAAAAACTGAGAAGAAGAAGGAGTCTAGCGGAAACAAATCAAGAATCCCACGAAAGTCACTGAATCTTTGGTGGATCTCAGTTGATTTAATCCCAGTTGTAAGAGATCTAAATGCAGTGGGGGTCCAAACACCCTTTCTTATCCTTAACTAGGACAAATCATCCTCGTTAGCATGAAGTGAGCCAGGAAACGCCACCCAGGGGCAAAACATGGCTAATAGTAGCCTGGGTAGGGGACTGTTCTGCTCTCACCTGCAATTGACAAAATTGGGCACGGGGTTTGGCTGCCCCTGCAGGGGCTCCAGCTGCTCCCGGTTGTCACCAGCCAATTGCACCCATTCCTCCGTTTGCTCATTGACAAAAACTTTCCACTGCTCAGATGCGCAGAGGAGCAAGAGGAAGTCACCTGTGGGAAGCAACGATTTTTTTAAAATGCCCATCTCACCAAAAGACAAGGGAAAGCAGAGGTGGCTGTGGGAAGCAGAAATGCCTCCCCTTCTGGAGAGGAGGAAGAGCCCACTAGCAAGTCACCTCCCATCTCAAGGGGTGTGGCCCAATTTTAGTCTGTGTGTGTGTGTGTGTGTGTGAGAGAGAGAGACAATCACAGACTATATTTAAGAACTGAAGGACATCTTTAAGGGCAACTGTCCTAGATGCCCAACTGTCACTGGGGCAAGGGGCAAGATTCACAAGGGCTTCAACCTTCCTCTCAGGAGCGCTCCCTGGTGCTGAATTTGGCTCATTCCTGAATTCAGGCTGAGGCTCAACTGATCACAGAGGAAGGTTTTATTGACCCCCGTCAAGTAGCAAAATATTACACCCTTTCCAAATTCACTTCCAAATTGGGACAGTCTGTGACTGTTTTGCCACTAATGACTACATAGTGTAAGAACAGCCACGTGGGCAGGGGTGGGGTATTGGGTTTGAGGATTTATTCCTATAAGCCTCCCGGAGTCACTGTGGGTGAATTGGATGGGTATGTAAATTTCTTTAATATTTTTTTTAAAAAATAAATTCTCTTCCACCAGGTTTTCCAATACAGCAGGGCGGTTTCTAGGTACTCACTCATGAGATTGATCGAATTGGGTTTCATGAAGAAGTCAGGGAAGTACATCCATTTGATGAGAACGGAGGTAATGGGAAGGGTGGGGCTCCACCTCCAGGGGTAATCTAGACAGGTAAGAAGCGGAAACATGGCATTTTGGGAAAAGCACCTGGTTCCTGAGCCCTGCAACCCTCCCTGTCACATTTCAAGATCTCCCCTCTCCAAAGCTTTTCCTTTCTAGAAGGAAGACAGTGTGTACAGACAAGCACTGTGCTGACAGTGTGTCTTTCATCAGCAGCAAGTGATAATCTTCCCCTCCAGGGAGTTTTACAATTCTCACTTAAAGCCTAATTGATCACCATCACTGCATCTTGGCACAGGGGAGCCAATAATTTAACCAAGAACAGCTCCCACTGTCTGTCCTGGATCTCTCACTTCCCACGTTTTGTGATGACCTTCTGGTCAAGGAGGAGAAAACGCTTCCCGTGTCTACATCTCTCCATTATGCAGAATTTGGTAAATTTCTAGTATCCCTAAGTCAGCTTTTTCCTAGCTTAAAATTCCCCCGATATTGCAAGCCTTTCTCAGGAGGGAACCGCCCACTGAATGTTTGGGATGACCTTTTTTCTGGTTAAACGATGCCCTCGTGACACGAGGATCAGAACGGCACTTGGGATGTAGCTGCACTTGGCTTTCTGTGCATTTTACAGAAGCAACTTGACCTCCATCAATGGGGATGGAGGAGGAGCAGAAAGGACGCCAAGCACTGGTTCTACTTGGAAAGGAAGACTGCAGCAATACTTGGCTGGCTCCCTAGGTTGGAGTCTCACCAATGCAGAGAACTGGAGGAATCCCAACGCAGAGAAGGTACTGGAAGATGAAGAAGAGAGCCAGGAAGAGACAGTACTTGGGCCAGAGCTTGGCAATGGCCTGACGCCGCCTTCGGGTCAGGATGACAACCAACCAGCATCCATGGAAGATCACCATGAAGTTCATGCGCTGGCCAATCACGTTCACTGTCACTAGAAAGCAAATCTGAGGAAAGAGAAGGGAAAGAAGTCAAGGAAGAGGATGCATTGGAAAACTTTGGTCTGGTGACATCTTGGGAGATGAATGAGAAATCTCTGCTGTGACATCAAGGATTGTTCCAAGACTTAAGAAGCTTTGGCCAAATACTACACCTATTTCTTTTATTCATTACTGTAAAAACTCCACCCCTTTTTCATATGCCTTGATATTTTTGCTCCCGACACTCCTGGTGTCTTATCATACTGGCCAAACTTTTACTTCTTCATTGTACGCAACTTAGGTAGCATCTTCTCTTCAGTCCAGCCAGCAGAGTCCAGCTCACCTCAAGGCCAAACTTGTAGAAGAAGTAGTTGATGAAATACTTGATGCAGTTTAGCAAGCCTTGATCTAGGTTCTGGCGTGTTGCATCTTCAAAGACGGTCTGGGTGAGTGGAGGCACCAGCTGGTGTTTCTTGCGATAGTATTCCTGGCATCGATACACCACCGCTTCAAAAACCAGCAGGACGAGAACCTGCAGATGGTTCTGAAGAGGAAGAGGAAGATGAGCCAAGAACAGGAAAGAGAGACCACCAGCCTTAATATCAAATAAATTCCCTTCCAGATATGATGGGCTACAACTTCCTTCAGGGCTGGAGGGACCTGCTAAGAGAGAACAGCTGGTACCCACCTGGATGTAACCCAGGCTGGGGTATCCCTTGCGAATACCAAACCAATTTGCTGGGTCAACAGGACCTTGGTAGAGGGTAGAATTGCCAATCTCCTCTGGCTGGAGGTTGGTTGCATTGAGCAGAGGCTAGAGGGAAAAAGGGAATTATACTGTAATGCAACACATCAGAAGATGTTATGCCGTCAACAGCATTCACAATTCTTCCCAGGAGGTTAGGATAGAGTATAAACTCTTGATTTGATCATCTGCCAGCATTTGCCTGGTGACCACTATTTTTTCCCCTTCCCTATCTATTTCTGGAACTGTTTCCCTTGCATACATCCTGAGGCACTTCCCTCTCCCCCCATTTCTGGGTCTAAGGTGGGGGATGCATTTACCAAGCTGCAGTTTTTGTCATAGTCTTGTGGGTTGACGATCTTCAACTGGTACAGCATCTTGCAGACGATGATGATGCAGGCCCAGATGGTGGAGAGGCAGGAGGCCATGTGGCAGAAGCGGCTGTAGGGCACCGCAAAGGCCCACAGCACCACCAGCAGCAAGTTCATCACCGACACCTGGGGAAGGGAGAGGACAAACAGCTGGAACTCTGGGTTGTGCAGGGGAGACCAGCAGACACTGTTCTGATGAGTAGGCCGACCTTCCTTTAATTTTAAAAAACAGAGTCCCTCACAGGGCAGGAAAGGGCTGGGAAGGTAATCCTGGTGCTGAAGGATGTGTCCAGGTAAGACTCCTGCAGCCTCAAAGGTGATTTGGGGCCCCGCATGGCCCACACCTTTGCCCACAACCGGTTGCCACCTCTGTGGGCCAAAGCAGATCCTTTGCCTTTCTTTGCTATCTCATCTCAATGACCAAAACATGCTTAGTGTGGAGATAGCTTGGAGATTCCCTGATGCACAAAATACTGTGGGCGTTAAATTCCTGGGAGGAACCACTTTTCAGGCTGCCTCTCCTCTATCTTACAGGCACCTGTGGCTTCCTGAGCTGCCACTTTAAAGGCCAAATGGTTTGATACCCGGGGGGGGGGGTGTTTCCTCCTTGCCTAAATCAAGCCCCACCCTCGGCCGTCAGCAGCTCTCCTCCCGGGTTCAGTCACTGTTCTAGGACTCACCTCCTGCAAAGCAACCCACATGATGTACAGAGCCACCAATTTCAAAATGTGCAGCTCCAGCAGGCGCAGGAGAAAGACCTGGATGCAGTTGAGGATGTCTGAGAAGCTCCTCCCCAACACCGAGAGACGCTGCAGCACCAGGCCCCACTTGCTGGGCACGCCGTCTGTGGGAGACAAAGGAGGAGGAGGAGGCAGAGCTGGGAATTTTAGACTCCATCAAGTCTGGTTCTTTAGAAGGCTTTGCCCTCCCCAGCGACTCCAATGAAAGATAAAGCCTGTTTGAAATGAAATAACTCTCCATTTGAAGGGAAATCAGTTTATGTTCAGCAAGTTTAGTTCTCTTCCTGGATGGTGGAGATGGTGGAGGTCAACTAATCGCCTGGAAGAGGGGGAGGAACAGGATCTCTCCAGAAGGTTCACCCTCCAGGAAGACAATCTGTTGAACATCAACTGATTTTTCTTCTAATGGAGAGTTATTCAAGCAGGCCTTCTTCTTCAGCTTTCTCCCCTTACCTTCAGAAGAAGCATCAACATCGTCATTTGGCTCAGGGTCTTCAGCTTGGAGCAGCTCCCGGCTTCTACTAATCTTTCCCTTCCTAAAATCAAGAAGAACACTAGCAGGACTCAGAGTCGCAAGCCTCCCTGAATGACAAGATTTGGGCAGCGGCCAAGACTTCCTTCCTTCTCTTCCAACCAGCACATTTGTTAAAAGCTGGCTAAGGAAGCCGGGACCTCTCCACCTGAAAGCAACGGACATACCCTGGTGAGATGACGCGCTCCAGATCGGTGATGCGCATGAATGGTCGGTGGAAGTAGTGGAGCTGAAGGATGCAGGCCAGCAGGAAGAAGCCTGGGATGAAGATGCTGGAGAAGAGCTCTGAGACACTGAACTGCTCCAAGCCAAGGTCACCCAATCTGGATAAAGAGGAAGGAAGGAAGGATCTTCTCAGTCTTTAGGTCAAACTGAGCTGATTTTGACCAGACAGGATCTGACCCATCTACTGAACTGACAAATCAATTTGAAAGCATTCAATTCATTCAAATCTCTTACGTTGAATTGAGCGTCTCAACGGTCTACCTGGGAAGAGGGGAGCCTTTTGATCTCCTTGAAACCAACAAGAGATCTCTCAACCTCTCCCCTTAGAAAATCCCAGACCAGGTAAGGAGCCCTCATCCACAAATCCATAGGACTTGGGGTTGCAAAGTTGTGACTCCACTCACTGTTCATCGGTCAAATGGGTAAAGTTCTTCCAGTACATGGGGAAGTCCTCGAACTGGAAGGTGTAAACCGCTATAAGGACCAGCATGGTGTAAGCAACCACAAACCACCAGAAGGGCTTCAGGAGTTTCCGCCAGAGATCATAGTAAACCTGCAGAAGACGTTGGGGGCAGATAAAGAGAAGCGTCGTTTTCACACGATGGTATATTTCATCCACTCCAACTTGTTGTACTTGTTCAGGAGACCCAAGAGGTATCTTAGAACAGGTACGAAGATGGCTACCCCATCTGATGAATGGACCTTGTTCACATTGCAGGACTTTTGTTTCAGAGTTAAGGTAGAAGTGCTTGGGGAAAATTCTCCTCTTCCCCAATTCCCAGAGGCTAATAGATGGACCAGTCTGGCTTGAAAGCCACAATGACTGGGAGCACTAGGGACAAATCAGTTTTCTTCCCTTTTGTTGCATCTTTGTCCTTTTCAGTCCCTTAATCTCTAAAAATCCC
The DNA here is from genome assembly GCA_030761175.1 of Masticophis lateralis. Taxonomy (NCBI): domain Eukaryota; kingdom Metazoa; phylum Chordata; class Lepidosauria; order Squamata; family Colubridae; genus Masticophis; species Masticophis lateralis. The sequence continues at coordinate 1,285,140 of JAUDYJ010000010.1, read as the reverse complement.
AGTGTTGCTCTGCTCCAAGGTCAACTGATCACCTGGAAGAGGGTGAGGAACAGGAGGAAGAGGAACATGTAGACAATTTTGTAGACCACCAGCCGTCCAGCAAAGCTGACCACAATGAACATGCCCGCACAGACTAAGATCCAGAATTTGGCAAAGAAGCCCTTCACATAGTTGCCCAGGACTTCCAGGACATCATGCTTGGGGTCTGGTTCTGCAGCAAAGAAGAGGGGAACAGAAAAGTAGGGTTCAGAATGAACTGGATCCCAGTGCAGAACTCAACCCTCATTCAAACTGAAAGGGCTGTAGCCCAGCTGGCTCATCATGCCCAACTGGAAAGTGATGCACTGAGTTTAGGCTTAGTGAGTTTTGGGAACCCAGAGCATTGCAGCTTATTCCACAAATGTTGACTTGCACACCTCCTGAAGTTAGGTTGGCATAGTCCTAAAGACCAATCCTGCCCTCCAGGGCAAGTTAAGACAAGGTTTGGAAATCATCTGGACAGAATTCTTTCCAAATCCAAATATTGCGTTGCCAAGAGGTCACCAATAAAACACCCCCAAATGCAAAAATGTAGCAGGATATCCATTTAGCAGGTAAAATGGATGGGGAGGGGCTTTAAGTCCCACTAAGGTCAGGTTTTTAAAAGTTAAAATATGTATTGTTCTTCAGTGGATCTGCTTCTCGGCCCCGTTTTCAGAGCCTCGGAACTCACCAGCCTCGATAACCATCACTTCCATCAGGGGGGAAGAAAGAGGTTTCTTTTTCAGCAGCTTCTCCTTCACAAATTGTCGCACCAGAAGCCAAAAGGTCAAGGTATAAAGGAGCTGTGGGGCAGAAGCAGTGGAGAAAGGGAGGTCAGAGCACCTGGGTCAAGCCCTGGACCAAGAGAAGTGGGCCAGGCCTCAGGAGGCAGGAAGGGCTGCAAGTTAAAACTTAAACAGCAAAGTTGAAAGAGCTACTGTATTTTCCTGCGTATAAGACTACTTTCTAACACACAAAAATCTTCTCAAAAGTCGGGGGTTGTCTTATACGCCGGGTCTCATTCTCCTGTAACCAGGCAGACCAGCCCATAAGGCTCTGACGAGCCTTGAATGGCTCTGAGGAGGGTCGTCTTATACGCCCAGTCGTCTTATACGCTGGAAAATACGGTACATTTTCCCCCAAGCCGTGTTTCTCAAAGTGCAGTCCGAGGACTCCTGGAAGACCTCACCCCCCAAGTCCTTCCTAAGGGTCCCTGAAATCAAAATTATTTGCTAGCCTGGACTGAAAAATAATACAATATTAAAATTTGTGTACTTATCACCTTTTCATACTTTTTTCTTTTTTTAAAATTGCACCGCCTTTCCTGCCGTAAAAAAAATTCCCCAATAAAAAAATATTTAAAAAAAGAAAGTGCAGGCAGAGAAAGCCAGCGTCCTTCATTCTTGTACTTTGTCATGAAACTGGGTGTCATTTTTAGTCGTGCACACCAGCAACCTTCGGGCTGGGGAATTGGAGCATTGAAGTCCCCGTGTCTTAAAGCACACTGGCTGGAGAATTCTATAGCAGTTGAAGAAAGTCAACAACTTAAAGTTGCTGAGGCTAAGAAACACTGGTGAACATCACAACTTTGTGCCGAGGGTGCACGATCCCCCAGACAGCAGGCAGAACTGCTTTGGAGCCCCACCTTCTAGCAAAGAATCAGCCGAGAAAGAAAGAGAGAGAGAGAAAGACAGGAGGAAGAAAAACCAATACGGCAGTAAAAGAAGAATCGAAACCAATGCAGACATCCATGTAGGTCGAACCGGGCTCAGGGGTTGACCTACCTTAGCCCCCAGGTCCAGGCAGGGGTACGGAGGCCGCACCAGCCCCAGCTGCTCCAGGGGCATGAAGCCGACTTTGGTGGGCAGCTCGGGCTCCAGGTCCATCCCCCAGACATACTGCAGGCTGCACAGAGCAATGCCGTAGAGAAGGATGAAGGGAGAGCAGAGCATGGCCAAGTGGTGCCTGTTGCGCACGATCCAGATGAGGCACGCCCAGAGCAACAGCACGAAGGTCAGCCAGCTGTGGTAGGTGATGCTCCACACCTGGAAAGAACCCCAGAGTGAGCAGCCTGGGAGGTGCTTCTCTTTTTATAGGTGTATAACTTTATTGATTATCAAAAACACAAGATTAGAGGATTTGAAAAAAAAAAAAGAAAAACGATCAAAAAAAGAGAAGATAAAAGTACAAAAAGCAAAGAAACAGAGAAAATAATTATCGATTTCTACAGATGTGCATTATTTCGGTAATCCTGTACAATTCTGCTCAAGCAAGAGACCCCATAGCATTTCAGATGAGGTCTCCTGCTTCTCCATGAATGATGTGCTTCTCAATGAATCTAGGAGAGCCTAGGATGGTTACTACAACTCATTATATTATTGTGTTGTGTTAAATTATCCTACAGCAAAAGGATGGTCATATTTTACTTTATATTTGCTTTTGGACCTCGCAAGCAACCCAGTTATAATACTAGACCAGAATGAGGTGTTTTGTCAAGAAGGTGAGTGGCCATGGCTGGCCCACCTCAGACCAAAGGGATTGGGGTTGATGTCTCTCCCTTCAAAAAGATTAAATATTTGCTGCCAGGGCTTTTCTTTCGTTTCCATGACACCGTCTGCTGTCCCCTCTCCCCCCCCAAGGATTCCCCACTTGCTCACCATCATGGCAATGAGGGCGCAAACGTAGCTCTGCTTCATGACAATGTGGCCCAAGGAATGAGGCAGCTGCATCTTCTCCTGGGGACGTTTCTGTTTCCGGAGTGCTGCAGAGGGGGGATTCTTTTAGAGCAGGGTCCAGACCGCCCCCACACCCTCAAAACTCCTGATTTAAGGACAGGGAGAGCAACTGCAGGGGAGTCTTGCTGCGGCCTCCTTGTTGCAGTAATACAATGCTTCACCTGAGTGATCGGTTCCCACAATTTCACGCACGGTGAAGTCCTCTGTCCCAGAAGCTTCAGGGTCCTGGACCAGCATCGGCTGCAAACGTTGTACAAAGTGAAGGATCAGGGCTCAGAGAAAACCCCAAAGCAGCCCAAACTCAGCTACATTCCAATAGGCATTTCTGAGCCTGGAAGCATCAGGAGATGCATCTGGAAGGAGCCGTCTTCCAGCCCTGGCTGGACTCCCTTTTGAAGGGGGCTATGCGGTGATTGCGACCTTCAGTCTAAGACGTCTCCACTGTGTTCTGCTGCTTCTTGGGACCCAGCCTGCTCTTCGTGCCAGGTGCTTCCTTGCTGGTGCTGAAGAAGGCCCAACCCCGCAGCCTCTGACCCGACTTAGCACCTGGGGCCAAAGCCACACCCTCGCCTCACCTTGGCATCTTCAGGCAGGTGGTCTTTGTCCCTTGACCGGTTTTCCAGCTCCAGAAGCTCTGAGGTTGAAGACTCAGAATCTCTCTGTTTTTTTAATGGTTTAAAAGGGGAGAGAGAGAGAGAGAGAGAGGAGGGAGGTATTTCCAGTGTGTTGATGCTCCTCGTTCCCTGACATTCTTGTAGCCAAGGTACCGAAAGTCACCCAGAGACACTCGGGGCTCACCTGTTCAGAGGAGCGCAGCCTTCGGAGCTTCACCAAGGTAGCCAAAACATAATAGAGCAGCAAAAGGATGCCTGGATTGGCATAGACGGGCCAGGGGTGGTTGACGTCCAGCAGCAGCTTGTTGGGCTGGTTGCAGTCTACGGGGAGGATAATGGCCTTCAACCCAAATAATCTACGGGAGAGATTGAGGAAAGCAGCATTCAGACCCTGGTTGCAGATACAATGACCGAAAGTCACCTTGTCGCTCTCCAGCTACTCTTTATTCCTCAGGGAGGCCCTGGACCCAACCCTGGGGCCTTCCAGATGCAAAGAAAGTAAATGTTCAGAGACTCGTATTAGTAATTCCTTTAAGCCATGCACTCTTCTGTCTCCCTCAAGATCAGTTCTGGCATACTGAATGTCCCAGCTGCCTCCATCTGGTATGCAGATCTAGTCCCCTGTTAAGACTGCAGAGGAGAGGAAGGGAAGCTCCCTCCCTCTCCAGAAGGACTTTCACCCGGGAATCTTGGGTGCTTAACCCAAAGGGTAGCAAACACCTGCAGTTGTTCAGGGCCAGGAGATCCAGAGCGGTTCTTGGGTCTGATCTGTGTGTCCTTCAAAGGGGAAAGTGCCTGGAGTCAGGCTGCCCACAGGACAGTGCCTGCCAAACCCCCCAAGTCAGGAAAGGAAGCTATCTTGGCCACTCAGTGTAATAGGGACTTGGGGGAGGAAAAAAACGGGGGGCTGGCTTTTTCCAGACCACTTCAGCTGCTCTCCTGCTGTCAGAGGTGAGACCAGGACAAGGAGGGAATTTCACAACCGATGAACATCCTTTGCTTTTGCCTGGCATTTGGCCAAAGGAGGACCTTCTACTTTATGGGGAAAGACTGAATCTCTAGAAGTTCGACATTTACACCAATAAAGAGGTTTCCTCCTGTCACCCAATTTTAAGACAGATGTATAAAGAATAACAGGGTGCAAACTCTGCAGTATCACTCCACCAGCAAGGAAGTCTTCCAACAGGAACAAAATCCTGGGAATCCCCCTCCAGTGTCAGGCCACCAAAGGCTGTATCCTTGCAGAGCAAGGGAGAGGACTCCCCACTTACCGTGCCCAGAGGCCAGTGGGCGGAAGGATTTTCTGCATGAAGGGCGTCTGGTAGCCATACAGGCAAATGAGGTGGCCCCCAGCAAAGACGTCCACCATGATGCACAAAGCGTTGAAGGCCAGGTGGCTGGTGGAGAAGTGGCAGGCCCACCAGGTCATGAGGCCCACAAACAGCAGGTAGTAGACGCTGGAGAAGGCCGAGGGCAAGGTGATCCCTGGAAGGCAGAGGAGAAGGCTGAGATTTAGAGGCTGCTTGGTATAATGGACTTTGCCAAGGAAGAGAGCATGAGGACTGGAACCTTTTATTTTAAGGCAAGGAACATTGATCCAACTGCCATGTTCTTATTGGTAGTTCTCTAAGGTTTCGGGGTGGCCGAGAGCTTCCAAGCTCCACCGGCTCTGAGTGGCTGGCATAGGCATTTCAGGCGGCTTCTCTCTCACAGCCAATCCAAACCTTATCTTCTCAGGAGGAACTTGGAGCCACAAATCCAGAGTTAACCCTCCATGCTAACGTCAGGAGAAGTCTGGAAAACCCTTAAGAAAAGTGATTCCTGCCAGCCCTGCCAGAAAAGTGATTCCGCTCCATGTTCCAGATGCGCCAAAACCAGAGCATGGCTCTCTTTGCTCCTGCCGAGTCCTGATGAACTCTTCTCACCAAGAGCTGAATATCCATGAAGCCATCACAATTTCTGTGGTCCCAGGTTCCCCAGCTGAGTCCTTCCTGATTGGCTGGGCAACAATCCTACCACTCCTACCCAGAGATGGCTTAGAGATCACTGGCGATCAAGTAGCACCCCAGAAGTCGCCTCTTCCTTTCTGATAGCGGTTTCGGTCTCCTTTGGTTCCTTTCCCTGGGTAATTGGGAGTTTCCTGTTCTGGAGGATTGCTTCCTACTGACCTGAGAGGGTGGGGTCTAGCAAGGAATTCTGCCTTTGTTGTTAGGGCTCCATTTAAAAAGTTGTAAAAGAGAAGCTTCTAATTAACAAGGCTTGGGTTCTTCAATGAGGCTGGTCAATATTCTTGAATGCATTGCATTGGACAGGATGCCTACTCCACTTCTAGCTGTTAAGAAGAAGCCCTAAAAGGTTCCAACTATGTGCAGATGCTCAGAGTAGGAGCTTCTTTTGAAATACACAACTGAATCACCCCCTCTCTGCAGAATCCTTAATACCTACCTGCCAGTGCAATTAACACAACAGCCAAGATCTTTCCAATGGCCATCAAGAGCCCAGGAGCCTTTACCCGGAGCCGAGCAGCCAACTGTGCCCGCCGCCTTGGGGAGCCTGGGGCCGGAGCGTCAGTCCCCCTGTGGGGTGGCTTTGAGTGGCCCTCATCGACGGCTGCTTCTTCCTGATGGGAAGGGAAAAGTCACAAGAGGCCACTCAATGCCTATGAGAGACCCACACTCACACGCTCTTTTGCGAAGGAGGTCTTTTGGGAACAGGGAGAAACCAACTTGCTGCTTGTGGGGGGAGCTTAATGTAACCCAGCAGAATTCTGGAAAAGCTGACCAGGTCTCTGAGAAATTCAAAGACTGTGGAGGAAGGACAAAGCTCTAACTAAACGCTCAATCCTCAGTTGAAAGGGGGAGGGTCTCCATCTGGTGGCAAACGTGGAAGCCTGAGTTGCAGAATGGAAGCATCCTCCTCTTCCTTTCTATATGGGCATCCTTTATCATTATTGTTATTATTATTATTTTTAAAAAGGTGGTAAATTTTCATTACCAGAGGCAGAGTGTAAAAAATAGAATAAGGCCACTGTAGAAAAACCGAAGCCTCCCTCATTGAAGGAACTGGGGCCCCTCCCAGTTTATAAATCAAGGCACGGTCAGTTTAAGCTGCTGTTGCCAATCTGGATGATTTGACAGTTCAAAGGGGGGAGGAGGGATGTCCAGCTGGTGCTCCCTGATGGACAAGGCCCCTCCCTCCCCCTGGCCAACACCTGGCCCTGTTTATCTCCCACAAGTGCTTTGCCAAGTTCATTCCACACAGAGCGGCCTGTTTTGGCTTCTCTGCCTGGCTCGGGTTCCTGACCCCAGTGCGTTTTTTCCAGGGTGCTGGTTCCTGCCCTGCAAAGTTGTTCTGTGGCTCTGCCTCCTTGACCCCCTGGCTCCAAGGCTAGCCCACGGTGCCAAACGTGTCCTGAGCAGAGAAATTCCCCCCCCCCATTTCTGGGGGAACCAGCCATTATGGCTGGCAACTCCTCCCCCCCTCCCCCAGCAGGGAGGGGAAATAGGAGAGGCACATGGAGGAATTCTGCAAACACGAGGAAGGGCGGAATGGAGGCCACATTTTTCCCTCCCTGCATAGGAGGAGATGCACCCAGCTGGGTTTTTATACTCTTGATCCTGTTTTATTGCAAGCTTTTACCAGCAGCAGAGAGGATTTGGGGGAAGAAGGGAAAAAGTAGAAATTTTAAGTACGGATTCTAAGGCTGGCCCAGTTCCACTTGGGCAGGGCTGAAAGTCAGAAGGGTAAATGGCCCCAGAACACAGGGAGAAGCCGGAGGGTGGGCCTTCCTCTGCCTGGACCCACCCATGGAGCTGGCACGACAGGAGAACTGGCTCCTGCTCTTGCTCCCAGCCAATATGTTGGGGGGCTGGGGATGATGAGAGTTGTAGTCCAGCCTGCTGGATGAGCCCAGACTGGGGAAAAGTTGCTTCAGCAGAGGAGAGAGGGAGCTTGGAGAACTGAGGGCCAGCCGATCCACGCCAAGCTCACCTGTTCTTGGGGGAGGGGGGATTCAGACGGACGGCTCCAGGTGATGACCTCCCTTGCTGGCTGCAAGCGGCTGCAAATGCCAAGGCAGATGGCAGAGACCAGCAGGATGCCCAGGTCGGGGGCTGCCAAGCGCACCGAATTGGGGATGTCATTTAGGTCCAGCCTAGAATGGAGGGAGGGAGGAAGAGAGGGAGGGAGGGAGAGAGAGAACGGTGTCTTCAGAGTCATCTGCATCAGCTGAGCCAGCCTACGGGTTGGGCAGCCCTAAAGCAAATAATGAACCAGAGTGCAAATCCTGCCCCCAGCTGCCCAAGGGGGTAATAATCGTAAGGGTGAGCATAACGGGCAGCTCCAAAATGCCCCTCCCTGAGAACACGGTGGACATCTTTGAAAAAGCAGCTCTCCCCATCCTTTTTGCCCTTACCTGGTGACCCCAATGTGCTGAGCCAGAGTTTCCCATGTGCTGCCTGGGAAGACAAGGAGAATAAAAAAGAGATTGAATCAACTACCAGCTCTGACCTCAAATGCAATTCAAGCACATCCAATTGGCAGCAAATGAATCCACTGAGGATCCAGTTTCTATCATCCTTACGCAAGATGAATTGGATCCAACCTTGGGCTGCTTCCACAGTCAAGAGACAGAACTGAAGGTTTAAGATAAAAGATCCCTTTTCTGGGGATCCAAAGCTCCAAACATCTATTTTTGCTCTAAAACCCAGAGCTGAGGATTTCTGAATAGCAGCAGAGACTGAAAGCTATCTCAGATGTTCCAAATCTATTAGTAGAGCTGTTTTTTTAAAAAAAACCCTTTTAATCAGTTGACAATAAATTCTGATTATATTCTCATTTTGGCTCTTCAGCTTAAAATGCATCTCTGTTGCTATGGTAGGTCAGATGTAGCTCCTTCAACAGGGCATCTGGCTGAGGATTTCCGGCTGACCTCCAGAGTCACCACCGTGCATTTCTCCCACCCCACTAGGACTCTGGCTTTGGCTGGTGGGATTCTGCGCCCATTGGAACCAAGTGGAGCAACTTAGGAAGGTCTGAAGTAAAATTAAACTGACTGGGTCACCACAAACACCCAGAAGAAGGCCCACCAGCGGCTGCGGAACCTGTTGCTTCTGTGACGTTGGTGTGGCCGTGAAAGAATCCAAAGCAACTAACCCACCAACACGCTTCCAAACATGGTAATGCGGAGCTGTGGGTGAAGCTCCCCTGTCAAAGGGGAGGGGGAACAGTTTGTATAGATCCCCTGCAGATAAAGGAATTTGTTCCATGTATGGAAAGTTGCAGGGAAAGCAAGAGGAGAAAATCATAACATTTTTCATCACTAAGAAACCAACTTTATGTTTTGGGAATATTTTGAATTTTGAAGCATGTTTCAAACTTAGGTTTTAGCTGGAACAAGGGAGCCCCATTTCTGGAGACCAGTAATGGCAAACTTGAGAAGGTTCAGAATTTTCCACCTGGATGGGGAATTTCAGGAGGAAACCACAGCAACATTTCCAGGGTTTTTTGGGGGGGCGGGCAGGAGTTCAGATACCAATGTGTGAAGTGAGAAAGGAGGCTCTCCCTCCCTCCCTCAGCAGATCCCGTGGTAAGGAGAGATCTCCAAAGAGGACCAGGTCCCAGACCTTTCAATCCAGCCACATCTGGGCTTACAGTCCAGTTTTCCAAGCTCTCTGTTACAGCTGCAGGTCAATATTTATATTCTCAAAAGTCAATGCTAATCTCTAGCCACCTTGGTTGGCCATTTCCCTGGGCCAACCAACATTAAACATTTAAAGGGAAAAAAAAACATTGGAAGAAAACCGATGTATGGGAAGAATTAAGCATCCCGTCTCCTGCCCCCACTTTTCTGCTCAATATACCCCCATTCCATTATTCTACATTTTTACTACAACTGTCTTTTGCCCTGCTTGTTATTTCTCTCTGAATCAAGATTCTGTCAAACTTGGGACTCACAGTTTCTTCCGAGGAGCTGGTCCAAGCCGGGCACAGTGTAAAGGCATATTTGGAAGACCAAATGGGCGAGAAGGAAAAGGATGCTGGTTCCCAAGATCGCTCGGAGGAGGCGTCCAGTCTGACCTGCAGAATGCCAAATGGGAGCCTTGTGTAGTGCCAGTCATTCACCTTCGGCTACCGTATGTGGGTCTTACCAATGGAGCTGACAACTATGCCCCTGTTCCAGATGTAGCTGAGGTTAAGGGGAGTTTGAAGTAGCTTGGTTAAGGTCACCTACGAGGAGTCCTGAACTGGACCAGCCTGGCCAAAAACCAACCTTCTTCACCACAGCTGTGAACATCCTCAGCCCCTTGCCCCAAAATTACCTAAATTGGCTCCTGTCCAGAGGCTAAGAATGAACTAAAAGCTCCGAAGAACCTCCAGTGGTGAGGAGCTATGTTCTCCATCATCCTAACTCTTGGCCACGCTTGTAGTGGCTCACAAGCGCCAAAGACCAACAACATTCAAGACCCAAGTTTCACTGCAACGTGAAGAACCGCAGCTAGTTTGGGGGAAACGTTGGGGTTATATAGTACTTAGCAATAGCTGAACCTTCTAACTGTGGCTCTGCAACAGGCAGCCCTTACTCAGCTTTGCACCTAACTGGTATGGGTGGAAATCTTAGGACTGGATTGCTAGCAATGGGAGAGACTCTCTGTTGCTCAGGCTTGATGGGTTCTGGGGGTTCTCTAAACCTGGTTTTTCACTTTCAGATGCTACAGTCTAGGTGGCATCTTCAGTGCCACATGCTTGGAGAAGCAAGGGGTGTGGGTTAGTTGTGGAATATATAATTGCTAAATTATTGCTTCATTTACATAATTCAACATTGACATTTACAGACCACACAAATGTGCAGCTGTTGTGTACCTCTGCTTTGCCATTACCTAATACTACACCTGTACTCTATTGAGAATAAGTCTCATTAAACAGTACGATTTATTTCGTAGTAGACATGCGGACAGAACTGGCATCAGCAAAACCAGAGTCCCGGATCACCTTAAAATTGATGGCATGCTGAGTGGTAGCGCAGAGCCAGGTTGGTGTCACAGTTAAAGGCACCCAGCTAGAAACCAGGAAGCCCTGAGTTCCAGTCCTGCCTTAGGCTCAAAGCCAGCTAGGTCATTGTGTCTCAGCCCAGGAAGAAGGCAAGGCAATCCGCTTCCGAACCAGTTACTCACAACAGTGCAGGGACTTGTCTAGACAGTTCCAAGGAATCAAAGCTGTCTTGAAGGAGTGTGAGCACAAAGCAAAACTTTTGAACCAGGGCCAGCTTTTCAAGAAACATTGCCTTCGATGGGCAGAAGCGGATGCCAGCATGGCTTAATCTCCAGGAGTAAAAGACAAGCTCCAACTTGAAATCCCTCCATTTACATTTACAAGGAGTTCTGATTCTACTCTTTTTGGGAAGGGGCCAAGGAGGAGGCTCTTCTCCGAGTTATGTCCTTGAGTTAATATGCCAGGGGACGAGGTCACCCCCGACTGTTCTGTGGCTGGGACAGCAGTGTCACACAACAGCACACATTTAATAGAAGGTTGTGTCTGATGAACAATGGATGTCCTCCGCTCTGTAATTCTTTTCTGTACTTGTCGGTGTTTGACTCAATGCTGAACAATGCCGATGGGTGAGCTTCAAATTAAAAAAAAAAAAAAGAGCAGCCAACTTGATAAGAGAAATCTTTGTTGTCATGACATTTTCCCGAGGACAAACCCTCCTTTACTGGTTGGGCAGGTTGAGTTTCCGGCATCGACATTTAATTTGGTTAAAACCCTGGAAGATGCTGCCAGTCAGAGCGGGTAATGCTGACTATAGGGACCAATCCCGAAATATGTGGCTGTGCACCTACGCTGGATCTTAATCCCTATTCTCCCCATAATTCCTTCTAATCAATGTGTTATTTCCTCTTTGGCTCCAGGGCTCTGGGTTGCAAAGAAAGGCCATTTCCCGCAGCCCCTTCCTGCCCCTCACCACCTCCTTCCTTCCAGCTATTCAGCCTGACAATCACCTACCCAACCCTTCAAGTTCATTATTTGGGTTAATTATTCCTTCTTGGCTGGGCTCCATCATTTCACAGCAGGCAGCTATGGAAGTGGGGAAGGTAAAGCAGGTTTATAATGTAAACTAACAAGTCCCCACCCCACCTCAGAAGAGACGGCTGGAAAGGAACAGGCAGAAGAGCAAACAAGGAAGAAGGCTTCATTTTGCCCCCCTCCATATTCCTAAATATATTTGCGGGGGTGGGGGGAGGAAAGAGTGAGAGCAAAGAACAGAAGGCTATAGAGATAGCGTATTTTTCGGAGTATAAGATACACTCCCCCCCCCCCCAAAAAAGTGGGTAGAAATGTCTGGGCATCTTATACTCTGAATATTGTGGTGGGGGGGGAAGGGGGGTTGGTGCAGCAATGATCAGCTGTTCTAGAAAGGGCCGTGCTGGTGAAGGGGCGGAGGCGGAGAACAGGTGGGGATGAATGGGCCTCGCTGAACAGGCCACACTGAATGGGCCGCGGCGAACGGTGAGCGGCAAACAGGCCGAATGAATACCGGAAAGATGCTGGGAGGCAGAGACAGATTTTTTCCCCCTCATTTTCCTCCCCAAAAGTTAGGTGTGTCTTATAGACCGAAAAGTACGGTAGTTTTCAACTTAAAACTGTTCATTTAGTGGCCATTCGAAGTTACGATAGCACTGAAAAACCTGACTTATGATTTTTTCACTTAGGGCCATTGCAGTTTCCCCAGGGTCATGTGATCAAAATTCGGATGCTTGGTAACTGACTCATACTTATGACGGTTGCAAAGTCCTGAGGTTATGTATTTTGTGACCTTCTGACAAGCCAAGTCCACGGAGAAGCCAGATTCACTTCATAACCGTCATGCTAACTTAACAACTGCACAGATTCCCTTAACAGCTGTGGCGAGAAAGGTCGTAAAACGGGGCAAAACTCATTTAACAAATGTCTCACTTAGCAACATAAATGTTGGCCTCAATCGTGGTCGTAAGTCAAGGACCACCTGTAAAGGGGCTTGACAAGGACGAAAGTTCACAGCTTCCCAAATCAGCTTTTCCAGCCTCTCTGCAGCCGAGTCCCAGCAATCCGGAAGGGAAAAGATTGAACCACCTTTGAAGAGCATCACTGAAGGCCTCTGCTGGATTTATGAAGCTTGGCTTCACTCATCTGTGATTTGTTGTGGTTCCATCTGCCGCTCACTCTAACCCAGTCTGATTTCATCATTAGACACAGCCGGAGAATCCATGGTTAGCGTGATCTGTGTCTCTTCTGAAAGTATTTTTGTCTTAATTTGCTTAGGCTGAAAACTTTAAAAAGTAACCAAAGAGGAAAATGTAAGCATTTAAAGCACAAATACTTTTAACAGGGTTCTTTTTGTATTCTTAGGTGCAGAGATTATTTTACATGCTGTTTTTAAAAAGCTAAGATGGGAAAAAGCTTTAAAAGTGTGGGCAAAAAAACAATACTGCCCTGAATAGCTGAAACTGGACCAGAAGAAACAACATGAGCTAATCTCCTTGACGGCCAAATGCTTCATGTCCCAGAACTCGGATTATCTCAGACGGATTTTAAGTGGCCCTAAAATGTCTTTTAAGTGCAGAGATGCCAGTTTTGAATATATCACATGGTTGGCCGTAAAGCCATAAAGTTACACAAGAGGGGGGGAGGGGGCTTTTGGACATTGTGTGACAGCGGAATCAACTGGAAGGGAATCAACAACTCGGCCGAACTAAAAGCCTGACAATCTACGGAAGAGTTTGCAGCAACCTTTCCCTTGGATGGAAACTGCTGGGATTGTTTGCCGCAACCCTCCTCCAGCAGATCGCCATCAATCTTGCCTGCCAGCCCTGTGGAAGACAAATATTTGTGCAAGAGGCCTGTTTTTCCTTTCCGCAGGACGGTTGATTAAACAAGAGCTGGAAGAAGCTGGCTGCACCCTGGGAGGGCTCCCCACTCGCTTTTGCAACCATGACCTCCCAACGGCCTGTGGGGCCAGGATTTGCCAACCCGTGGGAATGCACCCATGCCTCGCCTGCTCTCCTGGTCTTCTGAAAGGGGCTTCTGAAAAGCCGGGTGCCGGCCCACCCGCTGACCAAGAAAACTCTCAAAGTCTCAAGTTGAGGCACCCAAGCCGGCAGAGCTGACACCCGCAAAAGAGCAGAAAGTTCGGTGAAGAAAAGGAACAAGGAGGAAGAATCTGGGTTTCTATCTCCTGCGGGAAAAAAACTGCTATAATGCAGAAATGCTGCCTGAACGGGTGCCAAGCTCTGTCTGTAATTCTATTTATGTCCGGAGCATTTAGGCAGCGATGATGATCTTCAGAAACCCTCAAGTTGTGCAGGAAGCAGATGATTTTGGCAAAGTGGACCCTTGGGGTGAAGAGGGAGGGAAAGGTTCCCCAGTCAGGGGGTGGCTGGGTTTTGCCCCTAGCGCTCTCTCTGCAGCCTGGACCATCCCGGAGACTTTTGGGGGCTCCACAAACCAGTTCAGTCTTTGCTCTGTAAATATTCCCCATCCCCCCCTTTCTTCTTCTTTTTGCAGGGAGCTAAAAATGAGCCAATCCAGAAGACAGAAAACATGATAGAAAGAAGACGCCTCCCTCACGGGGCGATGGTTGTGAGGCTGAAATAAAGAAAGCCACTTGGGGTTCCTGAAGAAAAGGCAAACATCCACCAAACGATGAGCACAGAGGGGGAATGACGATGAAGGGAGTCGAGCAAAGGACCTTCTCCTTGCTTGGCATTGGTCAAAGAGCTCTCCTGAAGCAGGTGTGGCCACAGTGAGAAAACTGCTCAAGCCCATAATACAAGCCTGCCTGGATCAGGCAGAGCCAAAAGGATTCCAGCCTTCCAAGCAGGAAGGGTTCATTCCAACTCCCTGCGGAAACCGGAAAGGGTGACAGGGAGTGGCCATAGTGCCCAGCCGAGGGGATGTCACCTGCAGACCCCTGGGATGGGCAACAGGAAGGAAACGACTCTGCCCAGGCAGTCGGGGAGATGAAACCAGGGCAAAGGCCCCTGGGAGGGCTTGTTCTCTGCTCTGATGGGCAGCTGGCTAAGGGAGAGCAGATGTGGGAGTCCAGCAGCTTCTTCCTCCATCCCAGTGGCTTGCCTGGGCTTTCTCCAGGATGCCTGCAGGGAAACAGATGTGTGCAGCTGGGCTGAAGCTCCTTCCGGGGTGCACATTCCTCCTTGGTTGGGTGGCTCCTTGTTAGCCCTTCGAGACAGACCAGACTATAAGCACAACCGTGAGTGCTCACTGTATCCACAGCAAAGAAAGCCATTTCTTTATTGAATCCCCATTGTTTCCAAAGAGCCAGAATGCAACAGGCAAAATCATGAGGAGGAGCGGAAAAGAGGGAAGAAAATATGCTTCGTTTGCAGAATTATTCCAGTGATGGGCAAGAAAGCTGAAGGCCCAAAGGGGGGTGGGGGATGCAGCATCCTGGTTTGTGCCCCGAAGAAGGAAGCTGGGAGAATGCGGTTTCCTTACCTCTGATGGTGTCTTCCGTGGGGCCCAGGAACCACGGCAGGAGCAGGAGGTAGAGAAGGTAGACCAGCGAGAGGCCATTGAACCGGAAGAGGCAGGCTGCGGAGGCAAAAGAGGGAACTGCAATCAGCACACAGATCAGAAGGATTGCCCAGGATTTCTCGGGGCTTCCCGCCCTTAAGGGGCTCTTGGAAATAAACTGACAGGACAAGGCAGCCTTTGGAGGCAGAACAAGCAAACTGGAATCCTGGCTGAAATATGGAAACTCCTCAAGGCAAGCGGTGAGGTCCAGCGACTTATCTTGGTGAGCAACTCACTTAGTGACTGTTTGAATTATGACAGATTATTTTCACACATTCCAACAGCTGTGGTCACATAATCACATTTTAGGTATTTGGCAACTGGCTCACATTTATAACTATTTGGAGCATCCCATGGTTGCACAATTGTGATTGTTGGCATTTTTTGCTGGTTTCAGGCATTTACAAAAAAAATTTCTATTTGGGGAAAAAAGGTTCACTTAACAACCACTGCAAAAAAAGTTCATAAAATCGGAGAGGGTCACATATTGATCTGCTTAATGACTGCTATGACTTATGACCATAATTCCGGGCTCAATTACAGTCGTAAGTCAAGGTGACTGCAACAAGAGAGATGTTGCATTCATACTTCCACTTTGGTTGCAGCCACAGATTATTTGGGGGGGGGGGAGAGTCTAAAGGTTGGAGGAGATGAGAAGGGGACACCAAGCTCAAGAAAGTCAATATTCCACAGCTACCACATGCTGCCAGGGGAATTCTGGGAGCTAAATTCCACCCATCTTAAAATTGCCAAGTTTGGAAAACTCTGCTTTGCGCTTTTCTTGTGGCCCATTCTTTGAAAGTTGGAGCTGTGGATCACCTTCCCTTGATGTCTTCTCCACATACCAGTGGCCAACCCATCATCCCACATCTGGCGAACAAAAGAACCACAGCAGCTGAATCAAGCCCTGGCTTGAACCCCACGGAACAAAAACAGGGGAAGATCAGAGAAGGAACCTTAGAGCAGAACAATTTCTTCCTTGGGGCTTTCCATGTTCTTCTGCTATGTTTTTCCATCCTTCCCCACAGGCAGAAACCCTGAAGGTGGGGTGGGGGTGGGGGGAAGAGGTGGTGCCAGGCTAGCCAAGCAAGCTGTCAATTTCCCTGAGTTGCACAAAACAGCTGCAGCTCAGCTATCCAGAGAATCTGGAGGAGAATGGAGAAGTTGCCCTCTTCTAAGGCTGGGGTGTCCAACTATGGCAACTTTAAGAACTGCGGACTCTCAGAATTCTCCAGCCAGCATGATGAAGTCCACAGGTCTTAAAGTTGCCATGGGTGGGCACTCCTGCTTTAAGGGTTAAAAGAACGGGTCCTGGACTGGAAGCAACAGAGCAGGTCTTACTGAACACAGTGTCCTCCAGATCATTTGGACTCCAGTTTCCATAATCCCCAGCAACAGAAGCTGTGGGGTGTTAGGTTTGGATGCTCACAAATAAGATATTAAAGCAGTTTGTTCTTGGTTCTGGAGATAGCGGTTCCAGGCATTTGCAAAACATAGTACAGCTTTTGCAACTTCAGGAGAAGGTCTCCTCTTCCCTCCTCATCCATTTTTCCTCTGGTAACAGGCCCTCCCCATAATAATCTATCGAGGGGAGGAAGAATGACGTCCTCTTCTTAATCTCTGTGGCAAGAGAATCAATGCAAGGGGCACAAAAACAGCAACTCAGCTCAGTTGTGGCTTGGAACTCAAGCCCGGGGATATTAATGTGTGGAGATTCATGTTGCACTGGCTACACGGCTGTGAATTTCTGGACCTCAACTATAACCTTAATTTAGAAATCCACAGCAGAGGTGAAAGCGGAGGGAAGCCAAAGGCAGGATCGCTTTTCAAAGCAGGGCAGATGAAATCAACCTGCCAATAATGGGGAGAACGCACGTCCCACTCTGCCGTTGGCATCATCTCCTGCTGGTCAAGACGCTGGGATCTGGTTCTCTTAGCAGGGGAATGCTCAACTCCACCTCCCCCAGACCCAATCTAACAGCGCTCTCTTCCTCCAATTCTTGGTTCCAAGGGACCCCTTGCCATGATCAGCAAGTGGTGGGACTCAACCCAACTTCCCTTACAGCAACCCTTTGAAAGGAGACCTTGGCTGGGTCCCACCACTTGTCAACTGAGGCTGACTTTCCTGCTTTGGTGGAGGAGACCACTGCAGAATTCCCCACCCCCACCCCCACCCCCAGTGAAGATTGCACAGGACCCAGGCATCAAAGCAGGAAACTGCAGAAAAAACAATTACTACCAGCCTGCCTTCCATTGAGGACCTGTATACTACACGAGTCAAAAAGAGGGAAAAGATGTGAAAAGATTTACAGACCCCTCGCATCCTGGACATGAACTGTTTCAGCTCCTACCCTCAAAATGACGCCATAGAGCACTGCACACCAGAACAACTAGACACAAGGACATTTTTCCCCCAACACCATCACTCTGCTAAACAAACAATTCCCTCAACACTGTCCAACTATTCACTAAGTCTGCATTACTATTAATCTTCTCATTGTCCCAATCACCCATCTCCTCCCACTTATGACTATATGATTGCAGCCTTGTTGCTGGTATCCTTACTATTTATATGGACTGTTTACTAATATGATTTGATTGCTTATTTGTACACTATGACTATCATTGATGAATGTATCTTTTCTTTTATGAACTCCGAGAGCGGATGCACCAAGACAAATTCCTTGTGTGTCCAATCACACTTGGCCAATAAAGAATTCAATGCAACTCAATTCCATTCCATTCCATTCCATGCTCTGCTCCCTTATCAAGAAGGGAGGGTGTTTTTTC
Organism: Masticophis lateralis; assembly: GCA_030761175.1. Taxonomy (NCBI): domain Eukaryota; kingdom Metazoa; phylum Chordata; class Lepidosauria; order Squamata; family Colubridae; genus Masticophis; species Masticophis lateralis. Next base: position 1,267,412 of record JAUDYJ010000010.1, on the reverse strand, counting down.
TAGGGGGAAAACCAAGGAGAATATCCAGATTTGCACAACCAAAAGCAAATGTTTGATGCTTAAAGCCAAGCTGAGAATGGAGGTTGGAGGCACTGAGCCGAGTTTCAAAAGTCTGTGTCTCAAGGGTGAGGAAGAACTTTTGCAAACTTCCAACAGGGAGTCTTACCCAATCGGCTTCCAGCCCAATCCTGCCAGTCTCCTGGCCTCCCTAAAACCTCCAGGATTTACCCAAATTAAGAGATAAACTGGGGAGAGGATCAAACAGCTGGAAATGCCTTCCTTCTTAGTCATTCTGCTTTAAAACAAGCCCTTCCCTGAATGTTTGGTGAATGAAAATATCCCCAACCCATCTTTGATAAGATCCCGTTTCCCAAATATGGGCTCTCATTCCTTTTATCATCAGATAGGAAAACTCTCTTGATATCGGTGGTCACTACAAGGCCCAGGTTTTTTTTCTCTCTCTCTCTTTCCACCGCCAATGCAAAGGCCAGTATCATAACCCTGGTTTAACTCAATGTTTGCTGGCTGGGAAATTCTGGGAGTTGAAGTCCACGCATGTTAAACTGCCAAGTTTGAGAAACTCCGGTTTAATTGCATGCACACTTTAAAGGTGAGCTATATAACGGTAGTCGAGGTGAAGAGAGAAACACTGTTTGCTATGGCTCACCATAAAAGTTAGGCGCTTTGTCCTCGCTTTTAGGATCAGCAACTGCTCTGTTCATACCAACACGGCACCACAAAGCAGCCAACCACATTTTATTCTACCTTGCAGGGCAAACCCTATGCACCTGTGCCACACAGTCCAGGCCAAATAAACCACGGTTAGTTAGCCCCCGATAAGCATTTTAGGCAAGCAGCCTGAGTGCAGGAAGGAAGATGCTGCTCTCAGGTGTTGTACTTTTTAAGTATTTCTCTGCAAAGGTAATTGCAGGATCTTTTCGATTAGGGGGAAGAAATAGGAAGGTTGTTTGGGGAAGGTGGCTGAGCAGCTCTTGGGGATTTGGGAGAAGTCATCAATTCTTCCCCGGTTGCAGAGGAAGCAAAATGCTGCTTCACGGGTGAAAATGTGACAAGGAAATGATTGAGCAGCAGGCTGAGAAGGGCGACAGGTAGAACTGGCAGCTGCCTTGCATTTCTTCACCCTGCAAGCTCTAATTGCCCCCCCCTGCCCCCTCCCAATCCATCTCAGCAGTGGCCTCAGCTCTAATCGCTGCACCAGCCACGGCCAAGCCTCCTCCCTGCTGGTCTTTCCCTCTCGTTCTCCGTTCGGATGCGGCTCCAGGAAGCGCATCTGAACAGCCCAATCAGCCATGCAGGCGGCTGCAGAAACGCCAGCACCATTTATCACATCTCTCAAGCCACGGTGCCCCATCCAAGAAGGTAATTATGCGCAGGCCGATAGAAGCCAGAGAGAAAATAAAACAGGAGTGAGCCATACCAGATTCCGGGTGAGGGAGGCTTTCTCAGCCTTCTTAGAATAAGCTGCTAAGAAGCTGCTCCCAGCCCAGCCCAGCCCAGCCCAGCCCAGCCCAGCGGTCGCTTTCTGACTCCCTCGCCCCATTTGGCCAGGGGAGGGCTCGGCCCCTGCACTGCCAGCCTCTTCCCCCAAAGGCCAGGAAATGGGGGCTCCTGCTCTCTGCACTGCAGGGCTGACCGCTGGCCACCCAGAATCTGCCCCAGAACTAATGGCCATGTTATCCTCAGAGAAGTGTTTTATTTTAAAGGAAGCTGCACACTGAAATTCAGAAACTTCACCCTTGGAGTTCTTCAGCAATCCAGACATTCCCGTGTTTACCTAGCAACCCTTGGGCCTCTTTCCGGGGTTCGGGATCTAAAAAGGGGTGCTGTGAACCCAACAAAGCCCGACACACCCAACCCACCTTTCCCCTTCACTGACGGGATCTGTCCCTGCAGTCGTGCAGAGAAGGGAAGGGGGCAACGCGCAGCACTTCCCACTCTGAACTCCAGCACACTCGGCAGGCCCCCAACCCCCCCTCCCCCCTCCCCCCAGGGGAAGGAGAAGTGCGAAGTGCACTGCAGGGCCTCCAGGTCAGCCTTGCACAAGCTTGGCAGCAGGTTCTCAGCTGCAATCACAAGACCCACTCTTCTCACCGTTTTATTTTTAGGCAGAAATTGCAGTTTAATTTTGGGAGTGAAAACAATCTGCCCCGTTTTGGAGGAGGAGGAGGAGGAGGAGGAGGAGGAAGAAGTAGAATCAGGATGCAGCCTGGAGAAGGAGCCGCAGGAGGACTGAAAAACAACAGCAGCAGCAGGAAAAAAAATCCCAGCTGGAATTTTTCTTGGCCAGGGCAGCTCCATCTCTTCAGTCAAGAAAGCCATGCAGACACAGTCCAGGCTCCCCTGCCTCCAAAAAGACCATCTGCCCTAATGGCAACAGTGGCCATCTGGGGAGGGGTCCTGCAGGCAAATCCCCCTCAGATGTCCAGGGCTCCCGCTCAGAGACGCAGGACACAGAAAGACCTGGGTGAGCAAACAGCCACCTATCCAACATTGGAATAAGGAGTCAAAACCGAGAAAAGAAGAGTAGGAGTCCTGCCCTTCTATTCATCACAAGGATTGGTGCCTGGTCACCTGGAGGCAATTTTGAGTCACCAGAGATAATCAAGCAAGTTACTTTTCAACCCTGGCTGAGGCTCAAAGAAAATATTTGTTTTTCCAGTTGTCATCACATAGGATGAGTTTTCATTGCCTCCAATTTCATTCACAACATATTTGGCCCTTTTTGGACAATGCTGCATGTCCCGGCAGAGATGGAAGCTGGAACGCCAGAGAATTTCTCTTTCCCCATACAGACAGACCCAAAGGAAGAGGAAAGCCCCCAAATGGTGGGGCTCTAAAACATGCCCCATGAGTAGCCCTTGTCCAGTAGCTCAAAGGCCTGCAGGCCAGCCCAGCCCAGGGTGCAAAGAGTAGAGACCCCCCCCTCCCGCAAAGCAGCTTTTCCTGTGTTTTGGGGGGGAGGCACTTCAAAAAAGCCAGTTCTGCAGACCATTCTCAAAACAAATTCCAGAAGTGCAATGCTCCTCCTCCAGACTTCTGGAAACCTCAGTTGGCTCACTGCCACATTGCCCCCCCCCCCGTTTATCTTCCCTGGGGGGGGGGCACTTGCAAAGGCCAAGCCCAATTGCCCTTCCCTCATTCCAAAAGATGGTTTTTCCACATTCTTCAGCTGCCTCTGGCCTCTCCCCTGACCCAGCCAATGACAACATGTGTGGGGAGGGGGCTTTTCCTTTGTCCCACGTCAGAGGTGGACAGAGTCAGTTAGCAAGGTAAGGCCAGAAAAAAAAAACCAGATCCCATATGACTAAAACTTCCATTGGGACTGTCCTTCCCAGAGAACTTAGATTCCTGGTTCTCAACCTCAGCAACTTGCAGATGGGTGAACTTCAACTCCCAGAATTCCATGCTGGCTGGGGAATTCTGGGAGTTGAAGTCCACCCCATCTTTGAGTTGCCAAGGTTGGGAAACACTGCCTTAAATATTAACTTTTCTGTCATCTAATTCAGTGACAAAGGAAAAGATGATTAATCAAAAGCCCCCAGGAAAAGGTTTACCTTCAGAGGAAGCTGTCTAAAATGTATAATCCAAGCACGCTTCAGAGATCTTGAAAGAACGGTTGGGAATTTCTCAAGCCGTTTGAGGGTTAAAAAGATTTGGAGTTTGCAAAGGCCCCCAAAACACAGGGAAACCCAGGACGGTTCCCTGCTAGTTTTTCTGAGCTGACTTTCACTCCAGCCACTGACCTGCTTTTAGCTTCCCTGACCTAATTCTTGCCATTGCTGAGCTCACCAAAGTATTTTCTCAGAACATGTTTCAGACAGAAGCGCCTTTTCCTTCTTTCCTTTTTTTCAAGCAAGAGAAGGAGCCTTCCAAGCCTGAGGGCTGGCTTGGCTTGGCTTGGCTGTCCTGCCAACCCCATCACTGGGCTGGCCCAGCAGTTCTGATGCATGCGCCCCGGCACTCGCTTGGAACTGTCATCTGAGAGGATACATCAGATGGGAAAGTGAGGCTGTCTGAAGAAGGCTCTTCTTGCAAAGGGGAGAAAGGGGCACTCTTGGTTGTGAGGGAGGGCAGCCAGCTTCCACAGGTCAGGCCATGGGGGTTGCAGGCCAATTCGCCTTACGGCAGAGGTGACAGAAGCTGGCATTCTGGGAGGAGGAGGAGGAGGAGGGGAAATGATTGCTTATGGTTACGTCTGAGAGCAACACTTGCCAAATTTCCTGGACAATTCACTTGAAATGACAAGCAAGCTTGCAACAGCAAACATTATTTATTACTACAAAGTACTACAAAGTCAGCATGATTCCTTAGAAAGATACATTTTAAGCTTTTTAAATGCATTTTGTGCTTCCAAGTGAGGCATGTTCCAATGTTTCCAAGGCATTTTTCTTGTCAGAGAAAAAGGGATGCAAAACGAGCCACCAAAACAGGCCTCAGGCCCACTTTCCAAGGCATTCCCTGTTGCTCACCATCTCCGTTTCCAGGCTCTCGAGCCCAAAAATCAAAATAATCTGGATTTCCTTGTCTGGGGCAACTGGGTAGCAGTTGGGAAACTTATTAAAGTGAAAAACGATGCCTGGGGAATTCTGGGAGTTGAGGTCCACAAGTCTTAAAGTTGCCAAGGTTGGGCACCCCTGTTTTTACTAGATCCCCAGACCGAATCTCTGAAGGTTGGACTGCAGATTAGAAGCAGAAGCCGAAGAGTAGATTACTCACTCATGCAGTCATGGGATCATACATTCTCGTTCTTAAGGGGAAGCTTTAAATGGTTTGGGATTTGGGGAGAGATGAGTGCAACATGCCCTATTTTTGAGGGAGGGGAAGAATTCCGCTCCCCCCTTGAAGCTGAAGGGTTTTGGCTTCAGAGAAATCTAAGCTCAGGTGCCAATTTCCTTTTAGCAGCTAGAGAAACACTGATTTGGTGCTCATGGAAGGGCAGACCTGAGTTCTTGGCTCCCCCAGGGAAGGGAAGGCAGAGGTCTACTCACAACCAAACTGGCCTTATTCTGAGGAAAAAGCAAAAGGAAGAGAAAGAACACCAAGAGAGACAGGCCTGGGTCTGGCTTCCGGCTTAATGGAAAAACCACCCTACCCACCCATCCTGTTTTTATGGAAACTAATTCAATTCTGAAATGCAGGCATCTAGCAGTGATCTCCGGTAAGGACAGGGCCTGGTAATGACCAAGAGCAGAGAAATCCCCGGGCCATGAAGTGGCCGGCCGCAGGAACACAGCCAGCAACCGAGATGCTCCGGACACTGGCAAATCTCTCTTTCCTTCCCTGGTGGCTCAGGCGGAGCAGATCTTTTGAACGCATGGCTTCCCTGAAATCCTGTCTTCTAGGGGAACCTTGGAAATGTGCTTTTTTGGTGAAAAATCTTCCCCCATGAGATTTGGCAGCCCCCCCCCCCCCCCATTTAGCTTTTCAGAAGGCCACTAAGGCCTGGCTTTTAACCCCAGTGCTGGATAGTATTGGTCAGATCAGTGTTTCTCAATCTCAGCCCTTTTAAGCTGTGTGGACTTCAACTCCCAGAATTCCCCAGCCAGCTATGCTTCCCTAGCTATACTGGCAGGGAATTCTGGGAGCTGAAGTCCAAACAACTTAAAGGGACTGAGGTTGAGAAACACTGGGCTAGGTACTAGGAAAGGAGGGCACCTGAGCTTTCTGTGAGGCCTCCTATGGCCCAGGATTTTCATTTTACAGCTTTATTTATTTTATTTATTTATTTATTTATTAAATTTCTATACCGCCCTTCTCCTTCCGGACTCAGGGCGGTGAACAGCCAATTTAAAACCAATACAAATACAAAAAAGTTAAAACGTACTAAAACCAATATAAATTTAGGCTGAAATGTAAAACCAAATAAAACTCTAAAACTCTAAAAAGTTTAAAAAATAGTTTAAAAAATAGTTTAAAAAAATAGGAGGGATCAGGCAAGTCCGGCAAGTTGTTATTGTTGTTATGATTGTTTTATAGCCACCGGTTTCATTGTTGTGAATCGCCCAGAATTGCTTAAGATGGATGGCCCTATAGATCTTTTAAATAAGGAAATAATTAAAATAAACTATGGGGAAGGGTGGAACCCACGAGCCGGCATACCAAGGAAGGAAGGAAGGCCAAGCTGCAGATTCTGCCAGAACACCAGGATGAAACTAAAGTTAGCAGCCCTTCAAAGGTGGGTCTAATTTACGGAGAGGACTTTGGGTGAACTTTACTCCCCGCCTAGAGGTTGTCCTCAACTTACAACCATTCATTTAGTGACCAAAGTTACAACAGCATTAAAAAAAATGGGACTTATGACCGTTTTTCAGACTTACAACTAACACTAATTTTACTATTTATTAGTAAATATTAATTACTAATATTCAAAGACATTTCAACACACTTAGAACTGTTGCAGCATCTCCGGGGTCACATGATCAAAATTCAGACACTTGGCAACTGACTCATATTTATGACGGTCATGTAAATGTTAGGTTCCATTATGGTCGTAAGTCGAGGACGACCTGTATCTGTCCTAGCAGCTGAATGAGGAAGCCCAGGGGAAGCAGAGGAGCCCCTGGCCCTTTCTAAGTAACCTGGTAGCTTCTAGCCATAAGACTGGCAGCCTCCCCAGAACCTGCATTGCTGAAGTGCCCCATAGGACTCCCCTCCCCCCCGCCCCCCCAGCCAAGGCCAGGACGTCTCCAGCTCTGCCGCTGCCCAATTGGGCAGCCTTTCAGGGGGCTCCTGCTGGCTCAGATGTGGAGGCCAGCCCTGCAATTTATCCAAGCACAACGGGGGCCCCAGGCAAGGCGGGCCGATTCAGACTTCCCTAATGAAAGCAGCCACCGCGGCTCTCGGGGGAACTGAGTCAGGAAGCCGCGTGGTGGCTGCCGCCTCCGCTTGAGTCACTGGGCAGGGCAGGGCAGGGCGCCCCCTCCCCTTCTGAGCGCCCTGGTCCTGCCCTCCCCTTCCAGGCTGCTGCTGAACATGCTGGACAGAGAGGAAACTCCCCCCCCCCCGCTTCTCTCTTCCCCTCCTGCCTGTCAGACGCAGAAGAGCCAAGCCTCCCTCCCCCCCAGTCAGTCCGAGAGGAGGGGAAACCCGCCAGCTTTCTCTGCCACGAAGGAAGAAAGTGGCCCGAAGAGGATGGCAACCCATTTGTGGAAAGCTGCGGGCAGGAGGTGGGGCTGGCGCTGTGGGGGGAGTGACAGAGGGGAGAGAGGGGATATCATACATCAATTCTATTGAAAGGCTTTTCTCAAGGAAGCCCCCTAAAGAGCCCAGGATTTCAGCTCTGTTCAAGCTCTATCCTGTCCCCTTCAAAAGAGAAGGTTACCGCAGCAGGACCAACCTTTCCAGCTCTGTGGACCAGCATGGCAGTGGTGGGGGTGGGACGAGAGGGGCTGGTTTCACAGGCACAGCCCACTTCCCGGCCATAGCCTGGGGGGGTGGGGACCCCTGCATTAGAGTAGTCTTTGACTTACGACCACAATTGAGCTCCAAATTTCTGCTACTAAGCAAGGCAGCTTTTAAATAAGTTTTGTCCCAATTTATGATGTTTCTTGCCATGGTTGTTCAATGAATCACTGCAATGGTTAAGTGAGTAACACGGTCGTTAAGTGAGTCTGGCTTTCCCCTTGGCTTTGCTTGTCAGAAAGTCACAAAAGGGGTCTTGCACGACCCCAGGACCCTGCAACCGTCATAAAGACCTGCCCATTGCCAAGCCTCTGAATTTTGATCACAGGCCCTGGGGATGCTGCTGCCAGGGTCCTTTGCAAAATGGTCATGCCAGTTTTTTCACTCTGAACTGTCCTTAAATGAATGGTTGTAAATTGAGGACAACCTGTTCTGTTTTTGTGTCTTCCATCCAAATACGGAGGCGCAATTCTTGCCAGTTGGAAGTGATTCAGTGTAAAGAAGCTGCAGCCTCCCCAAAGAAATATTGTTCTGTGGCAACCTCAGCCTATAGATCAGAATCACAGCCAGGGAAGCTAGTCCAATGTAAAGTTACACTGAGAGACTCTCACACACCTGAAAGAGGAAGCCGCTCTCTGTCTCCTTAACAGCCTGAGAAACGTGGGGGTCCCTCCTGGGCCTCTTGCCCCTCCCGCTCTCCAGCTGCAGCCTCTCTTACCTGGCCAGTCCCTCGGCACTGGCTCTTGCCCGTCTCTCAAGGGCTTTCCCACGTGCCATGATGCTTTTTTTTTTTTATCTCAATGCAACCAGAGAGGCACCGGGGAGAAGATCCTGAGTGACAGGCGGCAGAGAGAGAGAGATCCATCCAACAAAGGGATCCGGTGTTGCTGGGTCACCAATCAGCAAAATGGGTCCTGAATCTTGCTTGACCTGCCAGGGGTCCAGGACTCTGTCCACAGGCATCCTTGGTGTGCCAAGCCCTCGCTCATTGCAGCTCCCGTGGGGACATAACAGTCAGAGGGCACCAGTTCAGATTCCCCACTCCCTTCTTCCTCATGGTGGCAGCCCTGTCAGGTAGGCTGGGGTGAGGGGGAAACTACCTCAAGATCTCATCTTCAGAGCATGGGGGGGGGGGGCATATTTGAACCCAGGCCTTCCCAGCAGAATCCACTGCTCCAACACCTCCACCCCACAGCCAAGAATCGACATGTGTCTACCAGAGTTCACAAGAAGCATCTTGGAAGTGAAATCAGTGTCTCTGAAGGCAGGGTTTCTCTCTCTCTCTCTCTCTCTCTCTCTCTCTCTCTCTCTCTCTCTCTCTCTCTCTCTCTCTCTCTCTCTCTCTCTCTCTCTCTCTCTCTCTCTCTCTCTCTCTCTGTGTGTGTGTGTGTGTGTGTACTCCCATCCAGAGGAGTTGAAGAAGACACAAAGTAGCAGACGCCAGGAGAGAAACAAAGAAGCCTCTTTTTGATCTCCCAGCCTTGACAGCCGGTTGGAGGAGCCAAAATTTAATTTGATCCAGGCTTCAGCCTCAGCACCTTTCTGGAGCCGAGGCCCTGTTTTCATAAGCAACACTGGGGGCCCCAATGGGAAGAAACTACAATTCCTGGAATCCCCAGCCATCCTGGCCCCAAAGATCAGAGGGGCCCAAACTGTGGAAGACTCCACCCATTTTTAATCTCTTGATTTTTGACCACTTCCTACAGACCATCCGTGGTTGAAGAGGGCAGGTCGGAGAAAGCACCCCAAAGAGTAAGGGGTTGCCTTACTCTTCCCCTGCTGCGGGATCCATGACCCTCCCCAGCCAAGACCCCTCCCCAATAAAGGCCAAGGCCTCATGGGAGGAGAGAAGCCACCCAAACCACCTTCTGCTCTGCTCCAGCAACTGTCTCCAGAATGTTTCCATGCGACAAAACGGTAGAAAAACTGTTGCTTTAGCAATAGCCTTTAGACTTATATACCGCTTCACAGCCCTAAGTGGTTTACAGAGTTAGCACATTGCCCCCAACAATTGGGGTCCCCATTTTACCCACCTCGGAAGGATGGAAGGTTGAGCCAATGTTGAGCCAGTCACGATCGAACTGCTGACAATGAACCAAATTAGCCTGCAATACTGCATTCTCACCACTGCGCCACCATGGCTCTTTATTTGCCCAACTGCACATGCTCACACTTAATGGCGTGACCCCATCCACACCCAGGAGTCCAATGAGAATTTTCTCATGGCCTCCCTTTGTTAGCATTCCTCAACCCCGTCATCCTGCAGATATTGGACTACAACATCCATCACATTTTCCCCAATCTAGTCCTTACATTTCAGAGAATATTCTTTTTCTTCCGCAGGATAAAAAAAAAACACCCCTCAGATCTTTACACTGCAGGACCATCGATCAGCAAACTGTTAAAAAGCCAGACTAATTAGAAAACCCCCCACATGTGGCAACTTAAGTCAAGAGCCAGTGCCTGTGTAATTGCATGCAGCATTTATGATTAATCATGTGCACGTTACCCAAACAGTTAAGAGAAGCAAACTTCCTGGTTGAATATGTGCAAGGGAAACCAACTCCAGCTGTCTCCCTTCTTATTGCCATGGGAAAGACTTTCAAAACAATTCCAAGAGCAGAGCAAGAAAGAAAGTGGCGGGAAGCGGCCCTTCCCCTGGTCTTCGCATTACTCTTTCTTTCCTTCAGCGTAATTGTTCCGGGCACAAATCTCTCTTGTGGGCAGGGCAAACTAGCCAAACTCCCTGGAAAAGAGACGAGGGGTGCCAGATGGAGCAACAACAAAGGGAAAAAACTTTTCACAAGCACTCTCGCTGTCACACATTTCTCCGTTATTACCAATGCAACACACACACACACACAAAATACACGTTGCAGGGGATCAACCCACAGAGTTTGAACTGAACGCTGTAGCAAAAACCAGAAAGGAAAAAAAGCAGTCAGGGTCCCTTGGAGCTGAGCTGCCTCTATTTTATGGAGAGGATGACCGGTGGACACCTCTGGGACAAGGGAGTTTCTGGCCAGAAACCAGAGACAAGGAGAAGCACTCCCAAGCCAGCTGAAATCCCAACAGTCTCCTTGTATTTCTCTCTACAAGAAGCCCCCCCTTCCCAGTGCAACCCTGCCCCCCCAGTGCAGCTCAGGGTTAAAAGGGATGGGACAAAATAGCCAATGGGGATACAGGCAAGAACAGAGAGAAACAGCAAACACACATTCAGTTGGAGGAAGGAGAGTCCTCATAGCAGGACATTTCCTGTTTTTGTTCCAACTCTTACCCAGTGTAACCCTAACCCTCAAGCTTGGCAACTTGAAGATATGTGGACTTCAACTCCCAGAATTCTGGATGGCTAGGGAATTCTGGGTATTGAAGTCCACACATCTTAAAGTTGAGAAACACTGTCTTACAACTTTTTGCCCATCTTGAATTTTATGGAAATTTTTATATAAAGTCATCGTGAGGTTCAGCCTCTCTCTTTAACTGCAGCCCCACAACCCGGCCCGAGATGCCTTCTGCAGCTTGCTTGTTCAGATACACACCATGCATGGAACAGCTCTTCATGTAAGGACTCCAGAGTAGCCTTCCAGACTTGGAACGACAACAGGATCCTGACCTAAACTAGCGTACTACAGCCTGAAAGAGGCTGTTGGATGCCGCACATCCAGGTGGCAAAAACTAAGCGCCGTAAACACGGCAACACTGAGTCTCTTGTCAAATTGGACATGTCAAATTTGCACCACTCTTGCAGGCCAAAGGGCATTCAAGGCAGCTGAGGCCAAACCTTGAAACTATAAATAGTTGAAAAGAGCCGAATGCATCCAGGCTGCAGAAAAGCCACCGGATTGTGTAAGGGAGGTAAACAGGTCTGCTCTTTCCGCAGTGTGTCCCTGTCAGGAACGGTGGCCTAAAAAACCTGCTTCTGGACAGAGCAACATTTGCAGGTATAATCCTTATGCAATTTCTCACATCCTGCAGGCTCGGTGAGACACTGGTGGGGCAGGCAGCGAGAGAAAGAGAGACCCCCACAGGAACTTTATGGATTGCCAGCCAAGGAATTAGCCTTGGATTGCCAAGGCAAGCTGCAAGGAAAGGCTCCCTGCTGGCCTGAGGCTCCTAAAATACTGCAAATTTCATTTCTCCACCAGGCCACGCGGCTCCGACCACAAATGAAACTTCAACAGCACTTTTTCTAAACTCCAAACACAAGTGGTGGACAAGCTGAGGGGAAGAATCTGGTCCATCTCAGCCACTGACTGGCACCGAGGGAATCCATGTGCTGGTTGGGTGCCTGCTGACATGCCTCTACAACACCCACCCACCCCCCACAGACACACGCATGCGTTCCCCGCTCAATCTGCCTTGGCAGCTTGACCCTCTCTCTACTTATATGAACTCAAAAAAGAAGCCAGTGACTTCCTACACACACACAGACTGACAAGGCACAAAAGAACTGCCCCTTTTCTCTGCCACGGTATTCCTCAACCTCGTAACTTGAAGGTGTGTGGACTTCAATTCCCAGAATCTCCCAGCCAGCTATGTCCCTCCTTGAAACAGCTGCTTCTTTGTTGACTTGATCTTTCTGGAATGCAAAGGCTGCTGCCAAGGGGGCTTCCCCCAAAAGGGGGTTTAGAAAGATGAGCCTTGTTATGAGTCTAGCCTTGGATTACCCGCAAAATATGCTTTCATCTCATCAGGCTGTAAGAAAAGGAGTGTATTTTGAATATAGACTGCTCTGCTTGCATGCAATACCATTTGTCATCACAAAGCCTCTCTAAACGGGAGCCCTTTCTGTAGCTTTTTTTACAAGCTTCTACTACAGAGTCCATCGTTCCCAGTCAGAGCAGCCAAACCCGGGCTATTTGAACCTCTGGTATGGCAGTATCTGGTTTCACTGGGGAGTCATTTTGCTCAAAAGTTATCATTCCGGCCTTAAGGGCATAGTTGCACACTTGCAAAAATACAGATATAAAATTCATGTGTGCAAACCACTATTTTCTCAGGTCAGGTGCAAGATAACCTTCTCTTTCAAAATCTCTGCAAAGGACACAATTCACGGAAGCCAAGCAGGTTTCAGGTTGAAGAGCACTTTAAAAAGTGCTTATTGCTGAAAACGGGTTTCTGGGTGAGAAGCAAAGCACCACAATTTGCAAAGAACTTGGGGTTGGGTGGGGGGAGGAGAAGGAAGTGTTGGCCAGCCTCCTCCTTTTTCCAGTGTGTAAGCATGCAACCATTTTCCAACAGGCAGGATTTTAAAAAAACACCTTGCACAGCCAGAGTAAACGGAATGGCCACCAGGTCTGAGGAAAATCAGTAGCACAGAGACTCAAGCCGTTCACCATCGGAGAACCTCAGAGATGTTCCTGCTTCTCTCCCTTGAACAACCTGGATGGATGCAGCCCCCCCCCCACTTTTTTTCCTACTGCTTTATAAACTGGCTGCTGCACCTTCACAACAGTCCAAGGATGGGCAGGGATGTATGTGTTGGGTAAATATTTGTTTAAAACAGATTGGCTACACAGGGATTTTCAAACACTGGGGTGTGTGTGTGTGTGTGGTGGGAATGGGGAGAAAAAAGAGAGAAAAGGCTGAATATCTGTGGAGGGACACCTTTATTGCCCTTCTACCTGGGAAGAAAAGCCAGGAAAATTAAGGCCGACACAAGGGGGGGGGGTAAGGAGGAGGAGGAGAGGCCTGTAGTAAAGCCTTCTAATGGGACAGATTTTTTCTCAATCAGAATAATCCTCAAATGAGGTAAAAGGCAGATTAAGAAACTTGCTTCACCTTGTTTCACAACAGATTTCAGCAAAAGAAGCTTTTGGGATACTCAAGTTCACAGTCCTGAGTAGATGTACCTGTATATGCCTGTTTTAAGACAGACATAAGGAAAAGGGATCATCACGCAAACAACATATGAGCCATCTCCATGATGCAAGCCGGGGCCTCGTCTCCTTAGGGCCGTTCATCCCACTAACTCCAGAGCAGCCATAGTGAGGGAGACCAGAAGTGCCTATGAAAAACTGGTTGCACAGGCTGCCCTGGTTATGACTAAACAGGAAAGGTTCAGGGCCACTGAAGAAGGCCTCGGCATCCCTGGGGAATTCGCTTCTGGCTGAAAGGGGAGTCTAGAACAATAATCTTTCTAGAAATTCCCTGGAATTGCTGATAGGGCCAGAGAGAGAGAAAGCCAATTCTGAGCATTAAGTACAGAGGCCACCAGGTTCTTGACTGATGACCTACCTCTGCTTCTCTGCAGATTTTGGGCTTCTTCCCCTTTGGCTCTGGGAAGGCCAGGCTACCTCACACTTTGATGCCTGCCGTCTTTGCTTCTCAGTGCTGGAAAGGCCACATGCTGTAGCATCTTTTGACACAGCACCATTCAGGTCTTTCCCGCATCTCGTCTCTACTATGAGGAGCCAAAGCAGGATGCTGGGAGGACCCTCTGCCTGTTTCCTTCAAGCCCAGGGGATGGGGCTGCATTTGGGGGCACCTGAACTCCCAGGAATTTCCCCTTCTTCTTCCACTGGACTTTGAGGGGCAAAATCTCACTCATTTCTATCACCCCTCCCTCTGCCGGCTCTTTTCTTCCCCGTCAGTGACAAGAGTCACTGTTTACACATTTCCCTCCAGCCAGCCTCTGGTCATCAGAACGGATAATCTGTGTGCTGACCCTTCATCTTTCACATAACGCAGCAGGCATTTGAAGGGAGGTTTGCGATTCCAGCAATTCTCATTCCTGAGGGTCCCCAAAATGGGACTTTGCCTTCTGGATTCTGCAGCCCTAAATTGCCAGGCCCTGCATTGATAGTGACCTGCAAAATCCATTTTCCATGAATCGCCACTCATTCCGTTCCTTCAGTAAGAAAGTCACTCTGGTACATGAACTACACGGCTTCCAAGATGTGTCACCGCTATGTGAGCACAAGTAATTGCTACCTTCACACAACACACCTACCTAGCCAGCCAATTACTTTCACCCAGGGAGCTGCTGGGCTGACTGGCCAAAACCTTTGTTCTGACTTTTTTTGGGCACTTCCAGCAGACTGGCTGGTTTAGGCTTCAGTACAACCACAACAACCAGGAGCCAGACTGGTTTTAATCACTGATCCCTTCACACCAGGTGATTCCGACCTGGGCGCCTGCAACACTCCTCTGGGGGTTGTTTAACAGGTTGGAAGGGCTCCAGCCGCCGAAGCTGGAAGCGCCTCAGCATGACAACTTTCCTTCTCCGCAGCCGCCTCCACGGGGCCTGCGTGCCATACAAAGCCTCCCCAGGAGAAGCGCAGCTGCCTCCACCCCCCACCCCGCGAGGAGGGCCAAGGAGAACTCGGGGCAGCTGCTGCCATGGCGGCTTTTAGCCCGGCCCGGCCAGATCTCCCCTCGGGCCGCCGGAAGTTCGCAGCCCTTTCTCTCCGGTGGGCGATGCGGGGGTTCACGTACGACCAGCCGGCCTCGAACGCTTCCATGCCAGCTAATGCGCCTCTGCGGGCTCGGGAGGGGCCGTAAAGGTCATTTAGTCCAGCCCTCCCCGACACGGACCGTCCGCAGCAGCCTTCCACCCCTCCGGCTCCTTCAGGCAGGAAGCAGCCTCGCGGCCGGAGTGCGACGGGGCGCGACCGGGACCGGCTGCCAAAGCGCCGAAAGAGGCGGGCGATGCCCCCCGCCCGGCCCGGCCCCGCTTACCGGCCAGCAGCGAGAGCGGCAGCAGCAGCCAGTAGAGGACGCCGCACAGGACCCGCAGCTCCATCGCGGCGCGGCTTCAGTCGCAGGGTCGGCGGGCGGCCGTCGGCATCGTCCCGGCTCGGGGCTCCGAGTCCCGAAGGGGCGCCTGGCTGGGCGCAGTGCGGCGGCGGCTCCGTCGGCTTCGCGCCCCACCCGAGCCCAGCCGCCCTCTCTCGCCCTCGGCCCGCGGGTGCTCAGCCCGTCCCCGGGGGAGGAGCGGGGGGCGGTCTCGGCTCTGCCCCGCAGCCAGCACACCCGGACAGAGCCTCTGCTTGCCTGCCTGCCTTCCTTCCGCGCAGCGCAGCCTCGCTCGGCCGCCGATGTCCCGGCTCTCTCTGGCCGCGCACGTGCCGCTTCAGACCCGCCCGCCGCCGCCGCCGCCGCCGCCGGGGCCGCCCCCTCCCCTCCCCTCCCCGGCGCTATTCCCCGGGCGGCAGCACCACCTAGTGCCCGCTGCGGCGGCCTCTCCGGCCCGACACGTCGGATCCAGGCGGGGAGACCCTCCAGAGCCCCCCTCGCCTTCCGGCAGCTGCTTAGCCTGGAATCAGCGGAGATCAGGCGCCCACCGTCGAGGCTCGGGGGCCGCTTCCCTCCCCCACCCCCACCCGAAGTTGCCCCCCCTTCTCCTCCGCCGACGGCTGCCCGCCTGGGCTGCTCAAAAGAGCCGCCCTCCGCCCCGCCCCGCCCCCCGCTTTGCCCACCTGCTCTCGCCCCGCTGCCCCCCTCTGCCGTCCTAAGGCCCGCGGGTGAAACGACGACCCCCCCCCCATCCGTCTGGCCTTACCTGGAATCCAGGCGGGCCTTCTCGCTCCCAGCCGCAGACGCTCCGGAGGCCCCAAAGCGCCGCCCCGCCTCAGCCGGCAGAAACCCCCGCCAGCCCCGGTTCAGACTAGCGAGGGGCGCCGAGCAGCCAGCCCTGACGCGCATTTAGAGGCACGGCTCCCCATTCCGAAGTGAGCCCCCAGACTCAGAGGCCGGCAGGAGGGTCTGGGCAGGGGCGCTCTGGATGGGACGGCAGAAAAGCGGCCGCCGAGAGGCTCCTGGCTGAGGGCTCCAGAGCCGAGCACCGCCTGAACCGGCCTCCTCCTGGAACGGGGCAAACGGGTGGCGGGAAGCCGAGCAAGGCGACTTCACCCGGGGCCCCGAGCCGGAGTGGGAGGGGCGGCCCCTGGCAGGGGTGCCGCCGCCGCCGCCTGCTCTTGCCCCTGCTAGGGGGACCGTGGCTGCCCCCCCGCGGCCGCATCTGGCGGGTCCCAGCCGGCGACGCGGCGCCTTTAAGAGCGCAGCGCGGGAAAAGAGGGGGCGGGGCTCAGGCGGCCCGCGAAAGTGCCACATTGTAGCGGCGGCCGAGATGGCGCAGCTCCGCCTGACCCGCTTCTTCCCGCAGAGCAAGGCCGGCCCGGGGCAGCCGCGGGGCGCCCAGCGGCGGAAAGGGGCGGCGGGGGAGCCGGGCGGCGACCGGGCCAGCCCCGAGCAGAAGCCGCAGCTGATTCCGCCCGGGACCCCGCTCGCCTCCGGGCCCCAGCCGGCCGGGCCGCGCAGCAGGAAGAGGCGCCGCTCGGAGCCCGAACTGGAAGCGGAGCGAAGCCCCGTCGCTCAGCAGCGCCGCCTGCCCAAAGGGGGCGCCCGGAAGAGGCTGCTGATGGCCGAGGCGGAGGAGGAGAGGGCGGTGAGTGGCCCTCTTGGTTCAACCTCCCCCGCCCCCCGTGGCTCTTCTTGCAGGGTCCCTTGAGCCCGACTGACGGCCAGCCGCCCCGCTCTCGGCCTCCGAGCCCCGGCCCGCGCTGGACGCTGCTCCCCGGAGGAGCTGGTTGGGCGCAGCCATGTTGAGCCCGGTCGGATTACACCCGCGACCCGGTCCGGCCGGGGTGGGGGATCTGCTTGGGCTCCACGTGTTGCTCTGCCGCTGCTCCGGAGTTGTTTGAAAGGAAGGTCGCGGACCCGGGCTGATGCTCGCTTGTAGGAACCGACACCCCCCCCCCCCCCCCCCGTCAATCGGCCCAACTTTTCCAGGCTGCCTGCTCTGCGAGACTGGCATGATTTGTATTTATTTATTACATCTCTCTGCCACCTGTCTCCCCTACATTCTGGGCATCTGCCTCCCCTTCTCTCTTTTGCCCCATCTCAGCCAGGTTGTCTTGAGCGCCAGGAGCCTGTGGCATGTGGGGGGGGGGGGTGAACCCCGAGGGTTGACTGGGGCTCTGCTTCTGTTTCAGGTCTCGGCTTGCCCCACGTCCACTGCAGCTCTGGGGCCTCCCAGCCCCTCTTCCCTGGATAAGGAGGCAAAGGAGCTGGTAAACGAGATTCTCTCACCTGGCCTGAAGTTGGAGGGAACCTCAGTGGCCGTGGCCAGTCCAGAGGTGAGGGCAGGGCTGGCTGGGGAATTCTGGAAGTCCACAGGGCTTAAAAGTTGCCAAAATTGGACACCCCTGCATGGCAAACTTGAGCTGACCTAAGATTTATCAGTGCCAATCCTGCTCACCCTGCCTCTCCCTATTTTGGTGTCCTGCCCAGCCTTCCTTGCTCTTCCCCTTACCTCTAATGCAGCTTCGAACCTTGCTTTTTCCCTGAGGTGGGGATTTTGCAAAGGGGGCACTGCTTCATTGCTCAATCCCAGCCCAGCAAATAGGGAGGAGGGGGCAGCTGCCTTGCTGAGATCTCCACCTTCTGTGCAGGATGCATCCCAGAAGCAGCTCCTGGAGCTGAAGGGCCGTCTGGGCAAGATCCACAGCCTGGTGCAGAAGATCAAGGGCGGAGCTGCCAACCTGGAGTCTGGCGGCGACTTAAAGAGCCGATTGAAACGGGCCCGGCTGCTGGAATCCCAGATCCGCCAGAGGAAACTCTCCCCAAAAGAGGAAAGGAAGGATCTGGAATCCCCTGCAGAGACCAGGTGTGGAAATAGCTTCTGCCTATCCTGAAGCAGAGTTGGGGGAGGGGGGGGCTGGGTCACTGGCACGACTGGCTCACCTGAGAGCAGGTTGGCCGGATTGAGAAGGCCACCATTTGA
This sequence comes from Masticophis lateralis, assembly GCA_030761175.1. Classification (NCBI taxonomy): domain Eukaryota; kingdom Metazoa; phylum Chordata; class Lepidosauria; order Squamata; family Colubridae; genus Masticophis; species Masticophis lateralis. Next base: position 1,249,264 of record JAUDYJ010000010.1, on the reverse strand, counting down.
AGCCTCGTTCCCCTCCTGGCTAGTGAGAAGGTGCCGGCCTACCAGCGCTTCCACACCCTCGCGGAAGATGTGCCCCCTGGTCTGCTGCTGCCGTACAAATACAAGGTGCTGGCTGAGATGTTCCGCAGCACGGACACCATCGTGGCAATGATGTTCAACCGCTTGGAAGTGGTCACCTTCGCCAAGGTCAAGCAAGGCGTGCAGGAGATGATGCGCAAGTGAGTTCTTTTTTCAGGTGCTGGACCGGAGACTTCTGGCCCCCCGTGCAAGCACGGCTTTAGGCCAGGAGCATCCAACCTTGGCCATTTTAAGATTATTGGACTTCCAACTCCCAGAGTTCCCTAGCCAGCGGGTGATGGTTGGACACCCGTTTAGACGCAAGACTGGAGCTTTCCGTGGGGCTTATGCAAAGATATCGCTTCCCATTCACGCAGGGCTCGCTCCAGGCTTGGTTGTGGTCTTCCAGAAAGCTAATGCTGCCCACTAATTAGCTTCCTGTCCTGTAGGCGCTTTGAAGAACGGCACTTGGGACAGATAAAGACGGTGTACCCAGGTTCTTACGTTCTGCGCCAAGAGAGAAACATCCCTACCTTTGGTGGACCGGGCAAGCGAGGCAGCTACCAGCTGACGATCGAACCAGAGCTGGGAACAGGTGGGTTTGGGTGGGAGGCCACCTGCATCGTAGAGCAGCCTCTGAGAACCAAGGAAAGGGGCCATGCTTTACTAGCCCATGCGCGTTGTGTGAGCTCGGCCTTGGTGTTTGTCTACAGGGGTGTCTGGGCTTTTTCCTCCAGTAAGAAAGCTTTTTCTGCCCCAGCTCTTGTCAGGAAACGAGGACCTGCTAATATCCGTCTGGATGCCACCACCTTCCTCGCTTCCCTAAAGCATGTGGGGCTGAATTAGGGACTAAGATGGGAGGGGGATGCTGAATAGCTCTTGCGTGCTGATTCCTCTTCTTACCCCCAGGGGAGAAGCTGACTGCATCCCGGCTGATGGAACGCCGGAGCATCTTCTGCAAGAACTTGACAGCCAGGGTCAAGGAGCACCACAAGGCAAGCACTTCTGGGGGGCAGCCTGGCACCACTTCCTCCCTTGCTGGCAGGGCAGGAGGGTGGCATTTCCCATGTCTTGAGACGTGTGCTTGGCCTCCCCTAGGCGTTCCTGGCTTCTCTGGACCCTCCGATGGTGATAGAGGAGGATGAGCTGACCCGCTGGCACCCTCACTTCCGGGTAGATGAAGTGCCTGATGTCGTGGCTGCTGAGCTGCCCCAGCCTCCCCATGTGGACAGGGTCACCACTGCGCAGGAGGTGCTGGCCAAGGCACAAGGCATGCTGACACCCAAGGTACAGCCTGGGAGAGGGGGCAATTTTGCCCCAGGTTGTTCTACATATCACAAGCCTTTGCAAATGGTTTTTAAAGACAGCACCTGCATTTTTGCCTCCCCAAACAGATGGAAAAGGCATTAACCAACCTGGTCCTAAGGACGGCAGACAACAGCCCCTCCTCCCCGCAGCCTCCTCGCCCAGCTTTGCCTGGAACCCCCAACAGCCTGAAAGGCGTCTCACAGTCCTTAGTAGAAAGGGTGAGTTTACCCACCCCGTGAGCTGTGGCTGCTGCCAATGCAGGGCACTGCCAGTTTCCCTGAGTGAATCTTGACCTGCTGGAGGTCCAGCCTTCAATAAAGCTTGTATCTCTTGCTCCTCCTCTTGGGGTGGGAGGATGGGCCCTTTCTCTGCTCCCCCCCCCCCCCCCACCAAGGCCACCAGTAGAAGTTGTTGGCCATGGCCACCCCTACTCTATAGGGCAGGCTTTCCATCAACCGTGGTGACTTTCAAGACCACGGCTAGCTGGGGAATTCTGGGAGCTGAAGTCCACAGGGGATGTCTTGCCAAAGTTGGGGTAACCTGATGTAGGAAAAAGTCAAAGCTGCACCCTCCAGCAGGCTTGCCTGGTGCCAGATGCCCACAGCTGGAACTACAGCAGTGGTGCCAAAGACGGCTCCCTTACCCACCTCCTCTCTCCCCAGGTCAGGGCCAAGGAGGCTCAGAAGCTGCAGGCACTGATGACACGGAACCCCCAGCAGGAGCAGCGCCTGGCGATGCTGGGCCGCCTGCCGGAGATGGCCCGTATCCTGCGCAACGTCTTCGTGGCAGAAAAGAAGCAGGCCCTCCCCATGGAGGTGGCATGCCAGCGGATGATAGAAAGCTACCAGGCGCTCCTGCCTATGGGTAAGGCAGGCGGGTGGGCGGGCAGCTCTGGGGAGGGAGGAGGAGGAGGAGGCTGCCCGCTGCCCTTTGGCAACTAGGCCTAGTTACTCAGTAACCACAGAGCCCCACCGCCTTTGGCAGCCTCAGATGACTCTGCAACCCCAACAGGAACACCAGTTCAGGAGAGCCTGGACTGAGAGTTCTCTTGCTGAGCAACAAGTCCTCTCTGGGGTCTTAAAGAGATTTCTCTGGGAGATTTCAACTCGCAGAATTCCCCTGTCAGCCAGCCCTCTCTTTTAAGTCCACAAATCCACAGGTTTTCCCAGCCATGCCATTCACCAGTCGTAGAATTTGCCAGCGTTGGACATCCCTGTTCTAAACCATTTAAAGTTTGGCCTGATTGGTCTACCTAAATTAGCATTGCATTAGAATTAGCGCCACACGGTTTTGAGTTTCCAAAGAGTCAGCTAGAAACACAGGTGGGAGATTTGTCCTGCTGAACTGAGATTTTGGTGCTTCCCCTGGGAAGGGGGCCTAGACCCCCTCACCCTCCAGCAATGGCTCCCCTGGTGCTTGGGAAGACCCCTGCCCATCGAGGACCCTCTTCACAATTGATGGCGCTCAAGTGTGGCAGGCTTCTTATGTAACCTGAGTCCCCCTTTGTCCCCTGCAGGAGAGATGGAAAAACACCTCCACCTCTTCGCAGAGCTCCTGCCGGATTGGCTGCGCATCCTTGCCATTCGCCAGGAGAAATACCTGAAGCTGGACAAAGCCATGGATCTCAATATCGTAACCGAGAGGCTAACTGCAAGAAAGCGGGAAGAGGAGAAACTCTGATTTTGGGAGGGGGGGGGGAGAGAGACGCCCAGAAAATGGACTTCCTGGGGGAAGCATGCGCCTTTCTTGTCTTCGTTCTGGATAGAAATAGGAGGATTTTCTCTCCAATGGAAAACTCATGAGCTTTTTGGCGGAGCCATGACAGGGTGGGCATTACTACGTTGATTCAACAAACCATTTTTTTAAAGGCACAAAACATTGTTGTCTCTTGGGCAGTTTGGAAAAGGTGTGGCTGCTTTTCCAGGAAGGGAGGGGGGAGGTTGGAATCCCACATCCTGTCCATGAGTCGAGAGCAAGGAGGAATTGGGTTTTTTTTCTTCTAAAGAAAGGCTTGTTCTGTCCTGAAATGTGATTTGCATATGAAACTTGGCATTAAACTCCACTTACTTGAAGCTGGACAAGCACATCTCTCTCCCCCCCCCCCCCCATTTTCCCAAGGCTGGGTCCAGAGCACAAATGCTTCTAATCGCAGACCCCCCTTGACCACTCCCTCTGAAGCTTTTGGCCCCCTTGGCATGCCTGAACCCCTGAAGAGCAGACCACTGAACCACAGCGCCTCAAGAAGCCTCCCCAGGGCCAGGTACAAGAGCAGTGTGTCTTTAATAGCAAATAGTTTTACAGACGGGTTTCTTCCTTCCAGCCATTTCTGGGGTAGCAAGATAAGGAGCCCTCTAGTCACAAAACTGAACCCTCCCCTTGCAGGGCAGCTAGGAACAAAGCACATCCTTGCCTAGTAAGTAATCCAAACTATGCAGGCCGACGACACATTTAGCCTCTACTCCAGCTGGCCTTATCAAAGTGGCATTGCCAGGAACGTTCCCAGGACTGGACTGAGTGAGTGGGATTAAGAGTGAAATCAAATGGGTTGCTTAAGACTCACCCAGCAATCTGGCTTTCTGGAGGCAAGTGGGGCTGTCTTACTTCCCTCTAACTTCTGGAAGGGAACACTGATGCGTTTGAGATGAACATCAGGGTCCCCATCATCCTTCCTGGGGACAGATCCACACGTGCCCCAGCTATAACCAATGGGGCTCTACTGCCAAAGAGCTTTGGCTGCCCTTGCTTCAGGTTTCAAATCATATTTAAGGTACTCTGCGTGCTGCTTAACCATGTAAGGAACTACTTTCCGGATTGCTTAAGGTTTTGCCAGCATGCAGAGAAGTGGCAGCTCCCCCCTCCCTCGGGAAGCTCAGGACTGGGAAATTGGACGGTGGAGCCTACGGAATGGCGGGGAGGACTAACCCAAGGCATCAGTGGTATTGCAAGAGTGAGTAGAGGGGAAAAGGTTTCAGGGCCTCTACACCTTTGAGGAAGGACAGCTCGATGAGCACCAGGCAGTCCAAGATGTTGGCCTGCAGCTTTGTCATTAGCTCACAGGCAGCTCGCATGGTACCTGGGAGGGAAGGAGGGAGAGGAGCTGTTAGGGGCGCCAAGAGGACGATGGAAAAATATTACGATAAATGTAGGTCCTGCCTTTCTTTCAAGAGCATGAAGTCTCTCCGCTCCTAGTTCAGCACCTTTGCCACGCTACCACCCTGGATGCCAATGACGATGGCCATGTGGCTTCTGGATTAGGTGCCATCCTTCTCTCCCTACCAGTTGTGGAGGTGGGACTCAAAGGAAAAGATCCTGCTCCACTTGTGGGCTTGTAACAGGCAGAGATGGTGGCCATTTGGGGACAGAAGGCTGGAAGCATTAACCTCCCACTTGATCCTTCACAGTTCCTTAAGCACTAGAGACACTATGGCTACAACCAGCCTCTTATTTTTTGCTATAGAAATGAACTTTTAAAAAGGAGGTTGTAATTGCCATGCAAAACCACAGCCTGGATTCTCAGCCCCCACCTCTTCTTCCTTTACAATTGGGTCCCCATGCACACTTCCTGGGAAATCCCTGAATTTCCCCCGAGGCCCCTCCCGCCCCACCACAGGGCACAGCATGTCCTACAGCAGCAGAAGTTGCGAAGCATCTTGAAGCAATTCTGAAGTTGCAAGAGCTGTCCTGGTGTCGCAAGAAGCCAGCAATCACTCACCTCCTGTTGCCAGCAGATCGTCCACTATGATGACTTTCTGTCCTGGCTCCACAGCGTCCTTCTGGACTTCCAGTTCCGCCTGCAGGAAGGAGGAGAACAAAGGGCCTTTCACCCTAATCCCAGTTTGCCCTTGGCAGGTCAGCCAAAAGTCACTAGCAGTGGGAAGGGACCTTGGGGGTCTTCTAGTCCAATCCCCTTCACAAGCAGGAGACCCGAGACCAGTCAGGGTGAGCCTTTTCAGTACCGAGTGCCCAAACCAGAACATGTGGGCATGCGCATACTTGTTTTTCAGCCATTTTTCTGGCCGTTTTCAGGCTGTTTTTGGGGCCATTTTCCCATTGTCTTTCAGGCCGTTTCTCAGAAACCAGAAGAGCAGTTGGCAATGATGCGCGTGCCCAGAGAGAGGGCTCTGCGTGCCACCTCTGGTATGCGTGCCAGAGGTTCGCCATCACAGCCCTAGGCCATTTCAGACAAATGGCTGTCCAATCTCTTCTTAAAAACCTCCAGTATTGCAGCACCCACAACTTTGCTGCAACTTTGTCGGAGCTGCACAAACTCACCTTGCCATATTCCAGCGCGTAGGAGATGGATTCGGTGGCTCCTGGGAGCTTCCCTTTCTTGCGGATGAGCAGGAATCCAACCCCCAACCTCTGGGCCAAAACTGGCCCAAAGAGGAAGCCGCGGGAATCGAGGCCTGGCAGAACAGAGCAAAGGAGGGTCACACCAGAGGGCAAGTCCATCAGGAGGGGGTCTTTACAAGCAGCAGGTGAGGAAACACACCTGCGCCTGAGTGAAGGTGGTCAAGCAAACCACCATCTTTCCATAAAATAATTGGCACAATTGGGAGAAAGCGAAACTTGAGGCTTTCTTTGGAGCGGACAAGAAAGTTTAGGGGTTGGTGAGCTTCTCCAAGGAAGGCAGAAAGAGGACAATGCAATAAAGAGCATTATGCCAGCAACAAAAGCAAAGACACTAAGCTATGATGACTTTTGGAGAACTAGCTGTCACCAAATTGCAGGACGAGAGAACACTTGATAGGCAGAAGGTCAGACGCTGGGCTCTTTCCAGAGGGAGAAGGGGCTTCGGGCTTTTTCAATTGTGTCCCATCCCAAAGCTACACAACTGAGGCGACAACCTCTCTCTTCCTGTGACTCACCTGCAATGTAGTCAATGTCCTTGTGGGAGGCCCTGATATAGGATTCCAGCAGGTCGATCGCTGCTTTGAACACCACGGGGTCCTTCAACATGGGGCTGATGTCCCTGGGGGAGAGGGAGAAGGAAAGGATGGGGAAGCTGGAAATGCCCCCTTCCCTGTGGAAGTGTCTACACAACACTTGTCGACACAAGTGCCTACAATTCAAGGAGTGGGTGGGAGGGGGGGCGTCTGTTTTTACACGGGGCTGCCCTGGGAGACTGCCCAGGAGCCTGGCTTGATTCTGCTAGGCTTTCCAAGGTGATTCAAAGCCTGCCTGGAGGGGGAGAGAAACTGCTAGGAGTTCCTTTCACCCCAGTTTGACCTTCTCGAAATTGGGAAGCCACGTAGCCCTGGAAGGGGCCGTTGGTGCTTTGGTCGGGGGCTCCATAATCCCCTCCAACCAGCGCTGCCTTCGCGCGGCGGCTCCTCAAGCCGTCCGGGCTTCTGTTCCGTGGTGGCGCGCGGGAAAGAGCTCGGGAGGCGGGCCGGCGGAGCTGCCAGGTAAGAGGGCAGAGCCCGCAGCTGCAGAGCGGGGGCAGGGGAAGAGGCCCGGGGAGACGGCGGGGGAGTCCCACCTTCGGATCCCGCCCAGGACGCCTTCCGCCCAGGGGCAATCTGCTCGCCAGGTTCCCCGCCAGTTGAGCCGCGCCGGGCCGGGCAAAGGGCATTTCAGGCGCTCCGGCGGCTCTGCCCAAAGGCCGCGCAGGAGGGCAGCGCTGGGAACGCCCCCGTCCCGCGGAGCTCCCGGCCCCTTACCGGAAAAGGACCCCGGGCGACGGAAAGTCCGGGAAATCCCGAATCCGTTCGCGGATCAAGCGCCGCTTCTGCTCGTCCTCGGAGCTCATGGCGAAAAGGGCTGCTCCCTTCTCCGGAGGAGCAACTGGCATGCGCGGGGAGGAACCACTGCGCTGGAGCGGGGAAGGCCAGGGAAGGGAGAGGGAGGGGCTCCCGGGCCGTGCAGCCTCCCCCCTTGCAGGACAGGGTCGGCCGTTCCAGGAAGCCGCCCCCGCCCATCCTCCGGCTGTGCTAAGGTGCGCGCTTGGTCCTCTCCCAAGTGGGGCACAGAACCAGCTGGCCAAGGGGGCCTTCAGATGCCTACCTGCCCGGGAATCGCTCGACATACCTTCGCCGGAAGCTCAGAGGCGGCTCTGCCCCGAAGGGCTTTTCCAAAAGGCTTTTTTGGTTTTCTTTGAAAAGGTTTTGCTTCTCATTCAACTCCTTCAGTTCTTGGAGGAGAAGCGAAACTTTTTCAAAGGAAAAAGAGCCAAGAAAGTCCTGTTGCCTTTGGGACAACGCTGACCTGGAGGATGGAGACCTCCACAGATGCAGCCTCGGCCTTTGCTCCCATCCTGGAGGGAGCTTTCAAGCAAGCACAGGCTTCAAAAGCTCCCCTTTCAAAGGCAGGGCCTCCTAGCACCCATTGCTTTGTTTTGGCACAGAACCCCCCTCCCCCCCCAAAAGACACAACCAGCTCACTCAAATATATAACCAGCCTTCATTTCTTACAAATGCTCAGCAGTGTTAAAAATTGGTCTCAACAGATATAAAACTAATTTGTTTTTAAAAAACCACAGTAGCAGAAGCTCCTTCGTGTAAGGATTTGGCACTTCCCAAAAAGCAGGTGGTTCCAACCAGAGAGCACCCAGGTCTTGAAAAGACTTTGGCTGATCCTGAGATGCCCCCTCAGATCCAGGAAGGCGTAAATTTCTTCCCCAGCATCCAGTTTGGAGCAGCCAGTTCCTCTGAAGGAGACCCTGCAGCTCGCAAGAGTCTCGAGCGTTTTTTCATTTCCAGAGAGGCTCACTTCAGAGAGATTAAATCCCCCCAGTTCAAGACAGAAGACCCCTGCCCCAAAGTGACCCTTCTGAAATGACTCTTGGGATGTTTTCTTCTGAACAAGCAGCAGCTGGAGTCACCTTCCCCAGGGCGGCCAGGGGTTGGAACAAACGGGGGACAGTTGCTGGACAGCGGATTGCCAAGGCCAGGCTCTCAGTGAGGCCAAAAGCATTTCTTTGGGTCAGGAGGGGGAGCCTTCAAACACTTCCCCAGCTTCTCACAGCCTGGAGGAGCCCAGTTCTGGAAGAGAGAGAGACAGAGAGAGAGTTGGCCCTCATCACACATTACTGCAAAAGCTAGGTCTCTTGTGCCAGCCTGAAGCCAGCCCTGGATTTCTCTGCTTCCTCAAAAGTGGCACCGTTGGAAGTAGAGCAGCTGAAACCCTTGCAAAACCAGTGTGGGGCTTATTTTTTCATCAGGTTCGCCTGATTCGCCAGTTGCGTCCCTTTCTAGATCGGGACTCTTTACACACAGTCACTCACGCCCTCGTCACCTCCCGTCTGGACTATTGTAACGCTCTCTACATGGGGCTCCCTTTGAGGAGCACTCGGAGGCTCCAACTGGCGAAGAGTGCGGCCGCGCGGGTGGTTATGGGAGCGACGTGGCGCTCCCATGTAACACCCCTCCTGCGCGAGCTTCACTGGCTCCCGGTGGTCTTCCGAGTGCGCTTCAAGGTTTTGGTTATCACCTTTAAAGCGCTCCATGGCTTAGGACCTGGTTATTTACGGGACCGCCTGCTACCACCAATAGCCTCCCACCGGCCTGTACGCTCCCATAGAGAGGGGCTCCTCCGGGTGCCGTCGGCCAAACAATGCCGGCTGGCGGCCCCCAGGGGGAGAGCCTTCTCTGTGGGAGCACCTACCATCTGGAACGAGCTCCCCCCGGAGATACGGAGGATCCCGGACCTGCGCACCTTCCGTCGCGCGCTCAAGACCTATTTATTCCAACAAGCCGGCCTGACCTGTTATTTTCTCCTTTTAATTATGAATTTTAATTTGTTTTAAATTATTGGGGTTTTAATTATCAGCCAAATTATTTAATTCGTTTTATTCTATTTTAAACTTTTGTATTGAAATGTTTTATTAATGGCTGTACACCGCCCTGAGTCCCCCAGGAGTAGGGCGGTTTATAAATCTAATAAATAATAATAAATAATAATATTCCTTTGACCCAGATGCAATGGCTGCCTTCCCCAGCTTAAGAGCCCTTGCCCCCCCCCCCCCCCCCCACTCCTCCCGTGCATCAGCTTTTGCATGGGAAATGCTACAAACATCAGTGCTGGCTGTGGCAGATGGATCAACCCACTGGATGAGAACAGCCATGCCGGATATCCCACAGCCATTCAGCACAGGCCAAACTAGCGAGGGTAGAGCTCTAAGGCTGCCCCCCCCCCCCCCCAACTTCTTGAGTGAGAAGCAGGATAACCAAGAAAGGAGCCCAGCTAAGCTTCTGAAACTTCGAAATAGCCCTGACAGCCATTTGATGGTTACGATCTCCTACCTTGAGTGGGGGACTGGACTAGAAGACCTCTGAGGTCCCTTCCAGCCCTATGATTCCATGCTCTGTGTTCTATTGTGTAGCTGAGGTCTTTTGTGCACGGCTATTCCTTAGGCGGGGGCCTCTTTGGCTTGAAGAGTCACCTTTTTGTGTAACCTATACAGCACAGCACAGCCCTCGAGGCCCTTGGCTGATACTCCGCAATTGCTTTGCACAGACAGTTTGTGGAGCTTCTCCCAGGAGCCCTGGAGAAGACGGCAGCCTCGAGAGGCCAGGGGTGAGGCTGATAAGAACATTTGTGCTTTAATGAGCAGTTTGAAGGATTAGTCTGGCAACTGATGGATTAGAAGGCATTTACATAGCGACACTGAAGGGGGGAATCAGCTAGAATTGGCTCAAATTGTGCAGAGGAGAAGCAATGGCAGGGGGGAGGGAAAGCTCTTCAGGCTTCCTAAGAGGAACGGAGGAGAAGGGTCGGGAGAGGGAGGAGTGATGGGGGGGCTGTGTCTCCCATGCGCCAGGGCTAAAAAGCATGGAAGTCCTTCCTGCCACTCAGGAGGAGGAAGAGGAGGAGGAGGCTTTGCCAAAGGCAGCTGCCGACTCTAGGAGAAAGAGTGGCACACCCATCCCAGCAAAGTCCTTTGCTCCTTCTGAGTCCTGTTTCTTCCTCTTTCTTCAACCAAACCCTTTGTGAAGCAGCCCCTTCCCCTTAAAACTCATCTGGACAAAGGTGCCTCCTCCACCCAGAGCCAACTCCCCCCCCCCATCTCATGTGAACAAGCCCCAGACTGCCGGTCAGCCCAGCGGATGTCCCCACTTCTCTGCCAACCTGTGCCATCTTCCTCTTCTCTTTTTTGCATGCTGGTAAAGGCTGCCCCACCCACTTCCATCCCCTACACAGCGTTTACAGCACCTTCTCCCCCAACAGCTCCAACCTTCCCTTTCTGAAGCCCATCCACCCAGTTGCTAAAGGGTCATCCTGCCCATTCCGTCCAGCTGGCCTTCCTTTCATGGCTTTTGCTGGGAGCTGAGGTGAGTGTCTGCTGCCTGCCTGCCTGAATTCTGCACGGCTGACACCAGGGGGCAATGATGCCCAACCAAAAAAACAGGAGGCCCTGGGAAGCCCCTCCCTCCCTCTCTCTCTCTCTCTCTGGGCAACTTAAAGGACAATTAATGGGGCTTTCAGAGCCCACTTTCCACTTCCAAAATGCTAAGGGGAGGAAGTGAAGCAGTGGGGCAGAGGGCATTATCATCCCATTAAGCTCAGCCTCTTAAGAGGGTCGCAGAGGAGCCTCCTGTGCCGCAAAAAGTGTCTCCCTCTTGTCCTAAACCATCCTGTGGTTTTGTGGTTTTGACTCAGGTTATGTAAAGCAAGCCATTGTGGCTTGTAAACTATGGCTTATGGCTTAGACCAATGTGAACCCAGGGAATTGTGGTTTATTTATTAAAACATCATTCCAACTAGAATTCCCCGATTGAACTGCTGCAAAGGCCAGGTTTCTTTCCGTCTCCTAAATGTACGGTATTGCTGTAGCTTGCCAAAACTTCCTTAGGATTTCATGCTTCCTTGACCCAGCCCAGGCGCCTGGTGGTTTCCTGACCAGCATCAAAGGAGTTTTGCCAGCTGCACAATAGGAGGCATGGAAGGTCAGTTTTTATCTGTGTTTCGATGCCTTACCATGACTGCCTTGTCGCAGACGTTCAGCTGAGGCTGCCCCGGGACCAGCATGGCCTTGTGCTCTTGGACGATGGGAGAGACTCTTTCCAAAACAGACTCATATTCGGCACTGGAGAAGCTGAAATAGAGCCCCAAAGGCAGGGAACACTGATATACCTGGCCAGGAACACGCCTTGCCGTAGTCTCAACTGTTTCCTAAACCATAGGTTGGTTGAGGACACACTAGCCAGTCAATCCAGCCAACTGAAGCTTTGTAGAATCCCAGAACTGGATGGGTCCATTTGAGGCCATCCAGTCTGACCCCTCGTTCAATGCAAGAATCCCAATGAAAGCAACCCCCACAGATGACTGCCTAATATCATCCCAAACATGTCCAGGGAAAGAAAACTTCCCTTCTTGTTGAGGATCATGGTATGTGGTCCTGGTGCCAGGTTTTTAAAAGTCCAAAGTATTTCTCATCAATTGCTTCCTGATCCTTTTCAGTTAAGGACCTTAGAGGCTGAAACAGAAGATTTCTGCCTCCAGAGAAGATCCCCTTGCACTCCCCGCTCCCTAACAGAGCAGTGGCTCTTGGGGGTGATCAACAATCCCACCCCCATAGGAGAAAGGTCCCATCACTTGAAGACAACTCCCTGTGCACGGACTGCTCTAGGCAGCGATGTTAGTTGCTAGGGTTTTGTCCTCTACCTTAAGGAGCAGCTCCTCCCTCCTCTTGGCCCTCTTTTTTTTATCAGGATTATAAACATTGGCAAGTATTTTTTTAAGTGGATTAATGGCTCCTTTTCTCTGAGGCATTATTTCAAGTGCATCTTAGGGCTTAGACTTGGCAATCTCATTCTGTCTATCATATTAAAAGTCCCCTAGGGGACAAACAAGTGCAAATCACATTTGGAGACCAAATGGAAACCATGGCCCACACAGGCTTCCTTTTCGCTTCCAGTCCGAGCTCACCATGGTGCCCAGCTGTCGGGCTGTAGCCAGCTCACTTCCTTCTCCAAGATCAACCGCACTCACAAGCCTGGGACAGTTGTGGCAGCACTTTTCACAAATGCCTATCAGTACCGTCCTCTTGGGCAACCTCCAGTGCCCCAAAGGACGTGTGTGATGCGTGTCTCATTGCTTGCAATCAAACTCGGGGGTGGGGGTGTGGGGTGGGGGGCTGGACCACAACTCTGAGCAAAGAGGAAGGAAGCTGGCAAAGGGAAGTTGCCCCAGCTGGTGATCTGATCTTGCTTGCTCAGCTAGGAAGTCAAGCTTTGAGGGATCTGCTGCCCAATAAAACAGATCCTGTGCTATGGAGCAGCAGACCCTCTACACAGTGGTGGGCTGCAACCGGTTTAATCACTGGTTAAACACATGGGTTTCACGTGCACGCTTGCCTAACACACTTGCGCACAGCGTTAAAAATACAGCAATTTGAAGCTCAGCTGCTTACCTTCTAACAGCAGAGGCATGGAGATCAGCTGAGCCACAAAGAAGGAAATATAGGGCAGGATAGGGCAGGGGTGGGAGGGTGGGTGGGGCCAACTGACCATTGGAACGACCGCTTCACTAGAAGCAGTCCGAACCTGCAGCAGCCACCACTGCCTCTATGACAGGATTTCTCAATCTTGGCAACTTTCAGAGACCCCAGAATGCAATAAATTCCCAGCAGGCTGGCTGGAGAATTCTTGGAGTTGAAGTCCAGACCTCTTAAAATCAGCAAGGTTGAGAGACACTGCTGTACAAAGAGAGGCAAAACTGCCCTAGATGCTCGCTCATCTTTGGGGACCCGAATGGCCTGCTTAACTCAAGGCAGAGCCGAACCCTGGTTCTTCTGCAGGCTCCCATCCTCCCCAAAGGGGAAGGCAAGCAGCCCCCACCCACCAACTGGTGGCAGGTCACCCCTCTGCTCCCAGGGAGACGTGCTTGGCAAGGGCCATCCAGAAGGGAGCTCAGTTCAAATCCACAACGTTCGTGATAGTTGTGGGGCTACGCCTGCACAGGTGTCTCGAACGCCTCCCCCAAGCGACAGGCCACTCTGCCCCCGGGATGCCCTAAATTTGTATTCCGTCTCTTCAAGCCTCCGCAAGAGCGGCTGGGAATTGCAGCGGAAGAATGAAAGGGAAGAGCGAGGCAGTGCTGGGTGAGCAGGTGGCGCGGAGAGGAGGCTGCCTGCGAGATTCCCCCTGTGTACCGGAATTATTCCAGACTCTGGATGAAGGCATAGAGTGGACGGAGTCCAGGGTCATTACACTAATTAACACTTTACCTCCGGGAGGTCCCCAGAGAGCCAATCAGGAATGGAAGGGGAGGCAGGTGGTCCCAGGCACAGGTGTGATGTGTGTTTAGTTCATTTAGCGTAATTGTGCTTCCACAATCTGTCCCCTCTCCTCCTCCTCCTCCTCCTCCCACTTGAAGCAGATTTGGAGGACGGAGCTCATTCCGTGGTTAACCCTGCTGTGGCCTGCAGCAGCAGCAGCAGCAGCTCAGAACTGAGACGGGAGTGGGGGGGGGGGGAGGCGGGTAGCACATCAGCTTTGTCCCAGGCATGTTTCAGGTTCTTTTCCCTCCCTTTCCAGCGTGACTGAATCCAAGGGATGGGAACCCTTGTGGCAAAATGGTTTGTGTCATCTGCTAAGGTGGGGTGGGGGCTTCCTCCTTGCTTCTAGAATTGCTCTCCCTGGGAGGCTGAGCAGGCTCCACCTGCAACCGAGAAGCTTCTTTTCATGTCCTTTCATCCTTTACCCCCGAGGGCTGCTTGGCCTCTCGTCCAGGGTTACTCAACCTCAGCAACTTAAGATGGGTGGACTTCAACTCGCAGCTGGCTGGGGAATTCCAGGAGTTGAAGCCACACATCTTAAGTTGCTGAGGTTGATTAGCCTAGCTCTGCTTGCATCTTCACAGAAGCAGCATTCATCTCCTCAATGGCTGTCTCTGGAAAAAAGGGGCCAGCAGGTTGGTTCTCCCAGAGGTAAAGCCTCCCACGGGCACCAGGGTTCTTCCCCTTCCCCATGGACAGGAATACGGTTGTTTTGCTGGCCTGCAGGCAACACGGCCCTTGCTGGCACATGCTTGAAGTCAAATTATCTTTGGGCAAGGGATTGCCCTCCACCTGCAGCCTGGCTGCCAAGGGGGATAATTAAGTTAAATTAACACAGACACCCACCACATGCCTGCTGCCCTGGAAGGAAACCTGGGGTGTTTCCCCCGTGACTGGAGAGAGGAAGGAGTTTAACAGGAGCCCTTTGCAAAACCAGCTTCCATCTGGGTTGATCCGTGGAGTGGAGGAGAAGGAATCACCAAAGGTCCACCTAGAGTGGCGTCGTCTTCCCTCCCTGGCATGTCCCCGTAACCCCCTTTCCCTTCACTGGATGGGAGGCGCCTCTCGCTCAGGTACCCCTCCCCCCTCACCTGATCGGGTACTTTTCGCCTGGGTCCTTTCCCAAGTGGAAGATCAGGGGAAGCTTTGAGTGCTCCTCTTGCTCGTGCGTGGTGACTCCGGAAACGTTCTGCCCCGGGCAGAAATCGATGCCCTGCAGCACCAGGAAAGGAAGAGGAAGTCAGTAGTGAGGACAAGGCAGGTAGGGGGCAAAGGAGATGGAGCTGCAACAGAGGCCCAAACGATTTCGGTCGGCATCTCACTCAACTGCTTTCCATCCGAGCAGAGGCCATATCTGGCCCTTTAGTGCATCAAGCTAGAATGCAAACGGCTCCTTTGGGGATAATTTCTCTCCCCTTCTAACTTACTTACTGCATTACGCGCTCTACACGCCCATCCGCTCCCAGTCATCCAGGCCAGGGTCAAGGTGCTTTTCCAAAAGGCCCCTGGACTTCCTTGGTTTTTACTGTTTACTGAAGAAGCTTCTTGGATGGGAAGCAAAATGTTTTCAAGGAAAAAAACCAAGGAGGTTCAGTGGCCTTTGGGACACCGATCCACAATGTTAGGAATTCCTAGGAATCTGCCCTCTGGATTCGTTCTCCAACACACAAGCACACAGGAGCGCAGCCTGGAACATCTCCAGGGGCAGCCCAGGTGTGGCAGGGACAGCAGGGACTCTTGGCAACCTGCCTGGCTAAAAAAGACTTGGTGACACATGAAACCCTTCCCAGCCCTGAAGATACCAACCATCTCACCCCAGACAGGCTCGGTCCTGATCTACGCAGATGGCAAAAGGATAACAGGAGTGGCAGGGAAGAGGGCAAGTGGGTGAGTCCCAGTTCTCCCCTAGGTAGGTTCCTCTCTCCTTTCTTAATTCTTCATAGGAAAGTACTCCTGGGTAGGAATGCCAGCCCTCTGCCTCAAATGGCATTCTCCATCCTGGCACGTCCACTCCAGACTATATTATCTCATTCCACTCTTGCCTCCACCTTGGCAGGGCCAGGGAAGGAACACGTGTACCTCTTCCAGGAATGTCCTCCTTGCTATGGCCGGTGGTCACAGCAGCCCAGCCCAGATTCCCCCCAGCGCCCCTCCCTCCTCCAAGGCCATCTTTCCAGACTGCTGTTGCTTCCCAGAAGACCAAGGGTGCTATTCAGAGAAGGCGGAGAAGTGGCGCAGCTGTACTCTGCTTGCACATAAAACAAGCATTCAGCCAAAAGTCTCTTTGCAGACGTCGGAGGGGATGTGATTGGCAAACAATTTTCTAAAAATATCCCGTGTGTCTTTAATGGATAGGCTGGCCAGTAGAGCAGTTAATATTCTGCTTTTCAATAAAGTAAGAAAGGTTAAAAGCTCGTGAAATCCCATTTACCTGCAGAGAGCTACAGATTCCTGTCTCAGTGGCAGGCAGGCAGGCAGGCAGGAAGGAAGGAAGAAAAAATAAAAAAGAAAGAAAGAAAGAAGGAAGGAAGGAGAAAGAAAAGAAAAAAGGAAGGGAAGGAAGGAGAAAAAAGAAAGAGAAGGAAGGAAGGAAGAAGAAAGAAAAAAGAAAGAAAGAAGGAAGGAAGAAGAAAGAAAGAAAAAAGAAGGAAGGAAAGAAGGAAGGGAAGGAAGGAGAAAAAAGAAAGAGAAGGAAGGAAGGAAAGAAAGGAAGGAAGGAAGAAGAAAGAAAAAAGAAAGAAAGAAGAAAGAAAAAAAGAAAGAAGGAAGGAAGGAAGGAGAAAGAAAAGAAAGAAAGAAGGAAGGAAGAAGAAAAAAGAAAGAAAGAAAGAAGGAAGGAAGAAGAAAGAAAAAAAGGAAGGAAGGAAGGAAGGAAGGAAGGAAGGAAGGAAGGAAGGAAGGAAGGAAGGAAGGAAGAGCTTTGATACTCTGCAGCAGGCAACCCTCAAATGGAATTTGAATGGCTACGGAGGTGATTGACCTTTTCACCTTCGACTGCCCAGAGACCCAGCAAGTTTTGCTTTTCTGCAAAGCCCAAATCTCTTCTTAGAGAGGAAAATAATATGACAATGACAATGATAACAGCTAATAAAAGCCAAAACCGGAACAATTGTAATTTGGATGCAAATCAAAAAGGCTATTTAATTAAGAGCATGCTAATAAGTATGGCGTGCCTATAGTGCAAATGTGGGTTTTTTTGCACGAGGTAAGAATTTATTCTCTGGGTATTTGCTGCCAGGCTGTTCTGTTTACAGAGTCCGTTGCCTTCTCATGTTAACACAGGCTTGAAATTAGGCATTCAACTAATCACCAGGGGTGGGTTAAAATCTGTCTGCCGGTCATTAGACACAGATCTCCTCCCTCTGGGTGGCAACGTCAGAGAGTCAACACAGATTTCCACGCAAGGATGTGCAGGGGAGCACTCTGGCTGTGCCACTGGCCCACTCTCAAAGCCGGTGTTCATTGCGCCAACTCGGTTTCTCCTGAGGAAGCCCGAAGCTCTTTTCTTGAAGAGAAACACCAGAGGGACACTCTGCTCCCTCCACCTGTCTTTGTACCTTTGGACATCCTTATCTGGAGCCATTCAAACCCAAAGGTTCTCCTCTGCGCATCTTGTGCACTGCTTAGAACAATATTTCTCAACCTTAGTGACTTGAAGATGTCTGGATTTTAATTTCCAGCTATGCTGGCTGAGGAATTCTGGAAATTGAAGTCCAGACATCTTCAAGTCACCAGGTTGAGGAATACTGGCTTAGAATGCAACAGCAATCTATTTTGTGTTGGCTGCTGTGAAGTAGCAGAAGTAGCTGCTAGTCGAGATTAACAAATATTACAGGACATCCGGTGTCCCAACCCGGAAGCTTTGAAGCCTAATACCTGGAGAAACATAGAATGTAAATTCTTAATAAAAGCACCTGGAGGATTTGCCAGACTTTTAAGAAATAAGCCCAGAATCCTCCACCCTCCTACCCAAAAATGTCCCCTGCAAACAGCACTCGACTTTCACTCTCTTCTCTGAAACATCCAGCGTCCATTTCTGAAGTATAAGGATGACCCTATCTTCTTCACGGATCAGGCGTGCCCTGGTCTGCCTCTGGCGCTGAATCTCAACCATGTGATTTCCTCCCTCTAACCCATACCAACCATCACGGTCACCCTGCTCTGCGGTTGCTGTGTTCCTGCATCTGTTTCCCAGCCAACAGCCACAGATGCTCAAGAAATATAAACAAGAAGCTAAGCAGCAGGCGAGTGCCAATTGGCTTTCCGCAAGTACACGCGATAACATCCTTTGATCTGGCAACCCCTCACCTGGGTACCATCTCCATCCTTCTGCTGTAGATTCACTCTCTGCTCAGCCAACCCTGCCTTCCTGCAAAGGGGAGCCGAAATGTGCCTTCTGGATTCCAAACAGAGCCCCCCTTTCGTAACGTGAACCACTGCACTACTGCGATGCATGAGGTTTAGAATAAGGTAGGATCAGGGGGAGGAGGGGACCATCCTCTGCAAGAGGTTGGACACCCAAATGGTCTACTCCCCAAGGCTGCCTTCACATCTGGACAAGGCTGCTTTGGACTGGAGAGACGTGTCCTCATCTGTCCCATTCCAGACCTGGAAAGGAAAGGGCAGCTGGCAGAGCTCCCCTCATCCTGTAGCAGTGCCCCACCCCCCTTGAGAATAAACCGGGGGGGGGGGATCCTTGTCAGTCCTTGACAATCCTAACATCTCCAAAGCAACATGGCATCTGTAGCAAAGCCTCTGCCTCCTTTCCAAACCTTCAAACTCTTTGGCATCTCTAACTGATTCTCCAGTGCATCTGAGGTGTTAATCTGCCTGCCCAGATTTAAAGAGTTACCTATTATTATGTTCAGAAAAAAAATGTACCTCCAGAAGTGTTATTTTTCATACCGCAGTTATTTACACCCATCTTCCCTTCTGTTCAACACAACCCATTAATCAGGGATGACAACTTAAAACTGTGCAAACAAGAACCACTTGTAAATCACAATGGCCCTTTTACAGTTTCTGGATGGCAGCTAAGTAAATATTCTTCCTCGGTCAGTTACAGCTGCAAAACGACTCTGCCAGTTTCTTCTTAGCCAGGTGGATTTCCTGCTGAGTTGCTTTGCGTCTCTTCTTTTGGCATGTTGAGAAAAGCAGGTGCTTTTTGCAAGAATGGTGCCCTCTCTTGATAAGCTAAGGTAAACAGAATTGGGCAAATCCAGGACCAAGTTCCACATCCAGAGCAAAAGACTTGAGCAACTGTAGTTCCAACCATAGGATGCCCCAGAAGAAGCACCTGCCTCTGAAAGGAGATCCCTGAAGTTGCCTACTCCCATCACTTCACACAGCAGACAGAAGGAGGACACCCTCCGGGTCTCGAGAGACATTCAGAGTATGGCCTGGTCTATCCAAAGGAACCCCCATTTCCTCCATTGATCTGAGGCATTCCAGCCAGCTCCGGACACGTGTCAGATCCCAAGAAGCCTCTAGGTAAATTTTGCATTATTCACTTGGCTCCAGTAGAGGAAAATATCCAATTAAAAAGGAGGTTTCAGCCACTGCTGGCTGTTGCAATCCCTGTTCTCATGTTCAACATATGTGTTTAATATTCCCTTTTCATAAAGGAACCAACAACCTCAAGTTGCTTTTGTTTATGTGTCTCCCAGCCTCACTATCAATAATATTGATAAAAAACTGGAGAGAGACAGCAGAAAGGAGATTAAACAGCAATTATATTTTGGGAGTGTTTCAAGCATCTGCAATCGAAAATGTAATGATATTCAGCATTCTATTTTTTAAGAAAAACGACTATTAGCCAGTGTTGTAATTAGTATCAGAGCACCAGAAGAATAGGACCAATTTTAGCCCTCGTACAATCTTTGTGTTGTTAATGGTGGTTCTGTCCACTAATTGGGTGCTCTAGCTGTACCCACCCCAACCGCAGACAACACAAGCAGCAGGAAAGCAATGGATTTTTAATCGCCCTATGATGTACAGAATAATTGCTGACTTTTATCAACTAGCAGTTAAACAAAGACTTAGAAAGGAATAAACACTCCTTAATTGCATGTCTGCCACCACTCACAGGGGGATAACCTTGGAACCAGCAACTCCATTATCAAAGCTGTGCTCTTTCTCACAGACACACCAGGCAGACATGCGGCAAGGGATCCAAGGCAAAGATGGCCCTTTCTTCCAGCAGGCCGGAGATGCTTAACTTGACCAGAGAAACAAAGCACGTCTGAGTGCAACTGGGCAAGGGCCTTCTCCTTCTCTCCCTGGGGCTGTTACTGAGACTTTACAGAACAGCAAACATTGGGGAGAAAAGCAGAAGGCACCTCTAGGAACGTTAAGCATACTGGAAGGGTTAAGCCCAGTGTTTTTCAAACTTGGCAGCTTTAAGAATTCTGGGAGTTGAAGACCATACATCTTAAAAGTTGCAATGTTTGAAAACACGGAGTTAGTCTAAATGTTTTCTTTTTAATACAATACTGATCCTCCCTAAAAGCTTTTTAACACCTTTGTAACTTCCTTAAAACTACAACTTGCATTGAAGTAGATGTTTTGAAGCATGACTTCTGAAAATAAAGGAGGAGGGAGGAAGAAAGGAATTAATTTTCAATTACCTGGCTGAACTGCTCCCAGGAATTGCTCCAGGTCCAGTAATGGGCCTTATAAAGCCCAACCCGCACTGCCATCATTTCATTGCCACGGTAATAAAATATTGGTCTGCTTGAGAGAGGTTGGGGAGGGACAAAGAGAGATGTACAGCCACATGAGAAATGTAACATGTCCCAACAAGTCGCTTCCCCCACCCCTCCAGGCAGCTACCAAGATAAGGGAGACAAACTCTTTAGCAAAGCCTGACCGGCAACTCAGCTATCAGTCTGGAGCAGCCGACCTTCTAATAGCCCTTCTGCAAGGTTTTCAATTAGCATTTTTAAAAGCATCCATCAAGAGGGGGAGCTTGCCTAGCAAAGTCAGAATGAAACCTTATACCAATTGTCTTGCCTGTGATTGCTCATCCTTGAACTACCAGCCTGTGAAATTTCACACGGAGGAGTCCGCTGACTTAAAATACTCAAGGGAGAAAGGCACCTGTGTGATGGAGATGCCAAAGATATAGGAGGCCAAATTGCCAGCCCCGAAGCCAGGAGAAACCAAGCTTTGGAAATTTGCTTTGAACTTGAATAGAACAACATATATATTTCATTCAATTATTTTTCAAAAAAAGAAGATGGCATCACATTATTTGTACAAACTCAATGTTGTGGAGTTGGGAGACTGGGGGTAAGTTGGCCTTTCCTGGAATTATGTGACTTTTAATTGACCAAATCTAATTAGGCTGAGCGAATTTTAGGTCGGTCGGGCTGGTATCCTGTCTTGTATTGTATCATGTCCATAACTTGACCTAAAAAACTTAGCAGCAGAACTGTTGGAAGGGACTCTTTAGAAAAAGGCCCAGAAATTTTGGTGAAAATCAAGGACACTGAAGTAGAAGTTTCATCTAATAAATCTACATGTTTAATGCAGGCCTGAACAAACATGCGGTCTTCCAGGATTGCTAAACTCCAACATCCTGTCATGGCTTATGACATGGAACGTGGAAATGGCCTGATTCAACAGTCAACCCATTCTACCGTATCTCTATAGTAATTAGGGAGACCTGTGGAACAGCAGCGTAATGCTAAGCTACATGGAGTGACAAGGCCGTCACCAATGTATGTTTCGAGCTCCAGATACAACATCAGCAAAAGCTTTAGGAAGCAGGTGCTTCATCCTCACGAACAAATGACAGGAGTAACCCTTCTAAATAAGAGGCTCCCAAAAGAGCCACCTATTTCTGCTGCACCCCAATAAGGCTGAGGGTGGGGAGGGCGGACTGGCAGAAAGCTGCAAGGGTGGGTGTGTGCCCATAACTCACCTATCAATTAGTTTGCCTTGCAGAAGGACAGGCAGGAGGTCGATGCCGTCGATCTGCCTGTCACCGGGAGGCTGCAGTCCTGCCAGGGAGAGGCAAGTGGTGAAGAGATCCATCACACTGGCCAGCTGGTAACTCACCTGCAAGCCACGAAACGAGAGCATGTGTGGGAACTCATGCTTCAGTGACGCAAAGCTGAAAAACGTATCTCTATCTGGGCCTTCTAGCCCAGCCCCAGGATTTGCAGAGAGACGTGTCTGGATCAGGCCCTTCGGTGGGAAAAGCCGGGAGCTCTGCCACTAAGCTGTGCTGCTTCTTCAAGGTGCTTGGCTTTGTTCTGTCCAAACTTGAGTACCCAGATTTTGAAACATGCTTTTTCAAAAGGCAACTGGACTTCCTTTGGGTTTTTTATTGTTATGCTTTCATAAAACCAAGCAAGCCCAGTTGCCTTTTGAAAAAAGCACCTTTAGGACAACCATGATGGGATGGCTGAGAATAGACATTTACCCTGATTCTTGGTCTCCCAAGTGACTGAGAGAGATGCTGAGGACCTCCAAAGCAATTTGGGATGCTGTAGCCACAATCACCAGCAGGGTTCTCCAGAGCACCATTTCCCAACCACGACAACTTTAAGAGGAGTGGAATACTGGGAGTTAAAGTCCACACTTCTTGAAGTTGCTAAGGT
Source organism: Masticophis lateralis (assembly GCA_030761175.1). Classification (NCBI taxonomy): domain Eukaryota; kingdom Metazoa; phylum Chordata; class Lepidosauria; order Squamata; family Colubridae; genus Masticophis; species Masticophis lateralis. Next base: position 1,227,073 of record JAUDYJ010000010.1, on the reverse strand, counting down.
TGAAAAATGGTGTCCTGGACTACGGAAGGATATTGGAGATGCAGAAAAATTTCAACTCCACATATAAATTTTAGGGCTGAGATTCTGGGATGCATCTACAGAGGAAACCCCGGCCAACAGCAGCATTTTCCCACACCAGAAATGGATGGTCAGATCCCTGTGAGTGGAATGTTTGGGTAAATTCCAAGGATCTTTTTATTCTTGTTTTGCATAAAAAAACCCACCAGCCCAGGAAAGGTGTATGACAATTATATTAATATCAAAGAAATGGTGGAATAGAATCATTTTAAAAAGGATCAAAAGGAGGGACAGAATGAAATGTGAATAACAAAAATTAAAGTATTTATTTTAAATAATTAAATTGAATTGTTAAATTGTCCCACAGCAAGTTGGCTTGGCTGTAGCAAGTTGATGATGACTTGGCTGTAGCAAGTTGGCTACGGCAAGTTGTCCCACTCCACCCGGGCTGCCAGCAACCGCCTCGCTCTCCCTCCCCATTATTCCACCGAGCCTGGAGATGATAGCTCATTTTCAACAGCCAATTCTGTCACTAGTCTCCCACCCTGCTCCCTGCATGGAGAACAGAAAATTTCTTAAAAGAAGCTAAATGCCAATATTACAGCTACTTGGATTTATCTGCAGCACCATATTGGAGAGATAAAATCTGGGGCGGGGGTGGAAACAGGAGGTTGCTAGGGGTGGGGTGGGGGGTTTGCCCTCTCTTATTTTCAGAGGGTGAATGTAGCACTTTCTTCTGTCGACAATCTCTTTCCTTCCTTTGCCATTCCCGTAACAAAATGGGGAAGAGAAGAGAAGAGAATGTTCTGAAGAGTTGTGGCTTGGTGAAAAATAAATAATGAAAGCCAGAAGAGCTAGATCAGATATTTTCCATATCAGCAAACAACAGCCCGTATTACCGTGTATGAGAAGAGGGGGTCTTATATATATTTTATAAACTCTCAGCACATACAGAGCGTCTTTAAGAAAATGAAATCCTTTTTGCCGCGGGCCACATCAGGAGAAGAACTAGCCAGCTCCGGCGTTATCAGCGCTTTCAAGCTCTAACTCTGAATCAAAGGCGACAATTAATAAAGTTGCCCCCGCCAGGAATGGAAAGGAGGAAAGCTAAATATTTGAAACTGGGTGAACAAATGTCAGGGTGTTTTTAAATAAAATCCTTTTACATTTATCACAGCAAGCAGACCTGATATCCCTGTCTAATTCAATTTCAATTTGTGCCTTGTGGGAGATAGTGAAGAAAAGGTTGCAGTGCTGTCTTCGGCTTGATACATTCTTTTCTCCTTCAGGGAGCAGAACTGGGGGGGGGGGGGGAAGAGGAGGAAAGGAGACGGAAAGGGAGGGGGCTGGAACAGCAGCAGGACTGAAAGGAGCACAAAAATACAAAGTCCTGCAGCTGGATTCTTCCAGAAAGCGCAGGCAGACAGGCAGTCCTTGAGATACCACTCTAATGGAGCCTGCAGATTATGGTCATAAATTGCAAATGGATCGGCCACGTGACAGACCTGATTCTACTAGATTTATTAGTGGTTCAGCAAATCCAGTTGTTCATTATGGTGCAGGATTGCCAAAAACTGGAAGCGACAGAACATGAAAAGAATTCAAAACCATCTGTTTTCTACAACCCAGCAGTAAATGCCGTTATTCTACCTATAGATCTGCGGGGTGCCGTATAAAGCAAAACAACTGTTAAGTCCTACAGAGAAGATCCTCCCTCAGATTCCCACCTGTCCTGCAGGTATGTGCCCTGGCCACCAGGCAATAGCTGGTTCTCTCATGCCACCTTCAAAAGTCGTTTCCTTGCCACATAGGAAAGGGCCATTGCTGCCTCCTGCATAAAGAGAAAACCATTCCAAAATGTTTCTGGGCAGAGAAAGGTAGAATTTGAATTCAGGCTATGGGCTAATAAATCATTCAAAACCCCCACCCCCCCACCCCGATATAAATACTTACTTGTATTTATAATTGGAAGAAAGCAAATCAGCTTCTGATATTCTGTCCCAACCCTACCAAGGTCCATTCCGAAAAAACTGACCTTGTTTTGGGGCTGAAATGAGGGCGGCCCCGTTGTCAGATGTAAAAAACACAAAGGTGTTGTTGCTGATGCCCAGATTTTGAAGGTGCCTAAGAATTTTCCCAATGCTAAAGTCAATTTCCCGCACAGCGTCACCATACCTGAGAGACAGGGAGAAGAAATTACAAAGCAGTCGAGGTGGACATGAAGGTATCTGAGGATACTCAATGTATATCTGCATGTATATATGTGTGTGTACAGACACGCCTGTGTACGATGCACAGCATTTGCAAAGTCTCTTATATACAGCAGTATAATTTATGAGTGAACATCCCACAGTACACTGCTCTCAGAGCAGCTTATAATACAAGAATAACACATTATAAAAACAACTATGTTTCCAAAAGGTCCAAATAAATTTAAAAAATTAGCCTATAATAATATTCCTTGTACAAAATGTTAATACAAATTGTTTCTATTCATATTTGCATTTATAAAACTATACTTACATAGAATGCTCATTCTAACTAGCCAAGCAGGTAAAAGATGGGGGAGGGGGATCATTTTTCCAGTAAAATAGCAGTGAAAAGAAGAGGGGTGAGGCTAAGCTGAGGGCATCCCACTGTAATAAGAAGCAAGGAGTCTAATAATAAATTCCTGTTCTGCATAAGCATAAGGTTTTAGGGGGCCTCCAGAGCTGATTATTGCTGGAAGCCTTGTCTGTGTTTTTTGTCTCTTGCTTTTTCCCAAGCTGGCATTGTTTCCTTCTCCAAGCCGTATAGATTCCATACCTCAGCAAAGAAAATGACATGGACAGGTAGAGTCTGAAGCAAGTAAGGGATCCTGAGATCCTTTTTATGCAGCACCAGAGGAATTATGAAGTTAACAAGGAAAAACAATACATAGATGTAACCTATCATCATTGACAGGAACATGCTGTGCTTCCAGATGTTGTTGGATTACCACCCCTAGCAGACCCTGCCAGCATATCCATTGGCAAGGAGTACTGTAGACTATAAGGGTGCAATACCCAAAAGATCACAGTTTCTCTATTGCAACTTTATTCTAACATACCACATAGAAAGCAGCCAATTTCATCAATCAATAACTGGATTTGTGAAACACAAGGTATCAGTCACCCACTTCTAGCTCAGGGTGCTCTGAGAAAGGAGGACATATTGGTAATTTGGAGGTCATTGTCATTCAAGGACAGAAAATCTGGCTAGTTTCATAAACCACATTTAAACCATAAATAAATGAACACAACCAAGACAGCTATTTATTATTTTGTACTTTTGGACAAGCACCCCTCCTCCCCACTCTTTTGAAAACATTTAACTGGGGTTGGGGGGAGGGAAGTGTTCCTGTAATAGAGAAAGCAGAAACATTTAAGCAGAAAGCAAAGCAAACCAACCCAGGAGTTTTTTCTTCAAAACAAACTGGAAAAAATAACAAATTCATTATTTGTATAACAAAAACCAAGAGCTGCTTGGTAAGATTGTAACATGGTGGGGAAGGTGCAAATAAAACACAAAAACACAGAAAAAGGGGCTTGAATTTCAGGTGGGGAGGGGCCAACAACTAGAGAGGCAATCTATTGCAAGAGAGGTAATCCCCATCAGCCACCACCACCCCTCTGCAAAGCTGGCTCATGGGTCTGTAGTCCAAAGCATCTCCTATACTGTGTGTATATATATATATATCATTTTTTATTTATTAAATTTTCAGATTTCCCTATTTAACTTCTTGCTCTGTTGCGAGAAGGAACGATCCCTATATCACCACCACCACCCCAGAGGTGGCTGATGGGACTTGTAATATACCTAAGCAGGTATATACAAAAGTATGAAGGCTATTGCTTAACTCATTGTAAGCCACCCTGAGTCTCCGGAGAAGGGCGGCATATAAATTAAATTTAAAAAAAAAAATCCAAAGCCCAAGTCTCCCTCTGATCTATCAGTCCTCAAAACACCTCTGCAAAGATAATAGAGAACATTTCAACACTGGTCCTTTGAGGGGGAGGAGATGCGGAGAAGGCAGTCTCCAACCGAAAAAAAGCTAAAGCCACCCCAGCCTCGCATGCTGGCTGGAGATTGGGACTTGTAGTCCAAAGGTGTGGGGAGGCCCAGAGGAGGCAGCGTTGCACCTGCACAGGCCACATGCCCGGCCTCCCATCACCCTCATCTGGGGGGCCGCAGCACACCTGGCCAGGATGAGCCACGCGCCTTTCCCGCCCAGCGCTTCTCCTGGACCTTCTCCACACCCACCTCGGCTGTGATTGGCTGCTTCGGAAACCCTTTCCCTTGGATTGGCTGAGATTGCCTCTCCCCCTCCGAGCGGCGGGGGCAGTTTAAAAAGTCGGCGGGCTGAGCGGGGGGGGGGGGGGAAAGCTGCAGAGGCAGCAGCCAGCGGCGCCTCTCCTTCCTCCGAAGAGATGCTGCGGCTTTTCTCCCCCGTGGCCTCTGGCGTTAGGTAGTGATTCTAGCGGAGACTCCAAGACCTTGTGGGATTCTTCAGGGGTAAAGGCAGTGCTGTGATGCCACTTTAACCACGTGTACATTCCTAGGAATAAAAAGCCAGTGGGGGGCACCTGAGGTAAATGTCTCAATCGTGTCTTTCAGCACAGCTCACCTAGGGCGAGTTTCCCCAGTCCCACCAAGTGGTTTGTTTCCCTCAGGGAATGAGGGGGACTTCTGGCTCCTGAATAGTTTTAGCCAAGGCGTAGGTTTTTAGGAGTAAAATATTGGTGGGATCTGATGTGTCCTGTTAAAAGGACCAAACCGCGTCAGGTGAGTAAGGGTTAACATTAGCTTCAAAGGTAAAATTGCCTCAGGAGCTGAGTTTGCCCTTGGGAATAAAGGTAATTTTAGGCAAGGCTCAAGTTAAAAGAAATTCCTTGTGTGTCTAATCATATTGTCCAATAAAGCTTATTTTATTCCTCTCCTCAAAATATGTAGAGGGTCAACTACTTCAAAGCTCCAAAGGCAAAAATTGACTAAAATTTCTTTAGGTCCAGGAGCTGACAAATGTATCTTTTCTTTTATGTACACTGAAAGCATATGCACCAAGACAAATTCCTTGTGTGTCCAATCACACCTGGCCAATAAAGAATTCTCTTCTCTTCTCTTCTCTTCTCTTCTCTTCTCTTCCTCTTCCTCTTCCTCTTCCTCTTCTCTTCTGACCTGACCTGACCTGACCTGACCTGACCTGACCTTCTTTCAGGAAGGCAAACTCTCAGGGCCTAAGGCAATTTTAGTGATGCCTTACTGTTTTTTTTAAAATTAGATGTATATGCCGCCCTTCTCCGGAGACTCAGGGCAGCTTCCAATGTGTTAAGCCATAGCCTTCATACTTTTGTATATTTTATACAAAGTCATCTTATTGCTCCCACAAACTGGGTCCTCAATTTACCTACCTTAGAAAGGATGGAAGGCTGAGTCAACCTTGAGCCTGGTGAGATTCGAACTTGCAATAATTGCAGACAGCTGAATTTTAATAACAGGCTTTTAGTCTGTTGAGCTATCCAGGCTCTGTTCCTGAAGAGTAAGAGAAACTCCTGAGGCTGGAAGCCCTACCTTTGGGAACGGTAAAAACCTGTGATCCGTAGTATTCGCAAGGGCATAACATTCCAATTCATTGTATCTTGTTTCTTTCATTCATAGGATAACGAACATAAAAGCTCCTTTCTAAAATTGCTGAATTGATTTTCTGGTCTCTGAACATCAGGTAGACATTTGGTGATGTTGATTTTTTATTTTTATTTCAAAGGCACTATGTGAAATGAGTCAAGACTGAAGACATCAAAGGCAAGTCATTGGTTTCATTAAGTAGAATAAGCCATAGTGTATGGAAAAATAACTATAGTGTTACAGCAGACGCTCCTTTGCTCAGAGCCCAAGAGGCAGTATGCTGAAGTGAGAACTGGCTGTGGAATTCTGTGAGTTGAAGTCCACACTATCAGGCCTGGAAGCCATCTTTTTTGTTGGGTCTTCAGGCCTGTCACATTTACTATTGTGGGAAACTGGGAGGGGGGAATTGTGTAGTCAGGGTGATATATATAATCATAATAACATTCCTTTCTCAGAGAGTCAAGGACATCTTGCCTTGTACCTGGAAGGCTGGAACTGGGACACATCTCCAGTTGGGACAGAGCTTTGATTAGACCATGTGATGGATTTGTGGGTGCTGGGCAGGGACTTGAACTTTCCTTTGGATGGGGAAAACCTGGAAACTTTCAGATTCGGGTTTTTCCAGATGTGCCAATGTGACATAAAATGGAACTTTGAGGAACTTCAAGCCTCAGAGTGTTATTTCGTTGGGAGTGTTACTTTGAACCCTGACACGCACATCTTAAAGTTGCCAAATTAAAAAAACACTGATCTCAATGATGCCTCCAGCCTCTATGAAACACACAGTTTAAACCCTGCGTGGGTAGCTCCACTGAGTCAGATTATAAGGACTGATTTGGGATTCTCTCTTGGGACAACGGGGAAGAGAAAGGAGAATATGTTGCTCAAAACAACTTACAATCCTCTTTGGCTTGTGCCCAGGAACTCCCTGGAGGCGTACACAGGAGCATGGGTGGCATCGATGGCCCAATACAGAAAAAATGGCTGATGACTGGCTTTCTGGGTGCTTATGAAATCCAGGGCTTCCTGGAAGAGAGAAGCAACTTTCAATGCAATCGCCCAGGCTACAGAGAGGATCTTTGGGTTTCTCAGAACAATTACCTGTAAATACATTTGGGTTAGGTTTGCTTCTCCTGACATGCGATCAATTTTTATATCTTCGTAATACCTACAATAGAAAAGAAAACCAGAAAAACATTCCTTGCATTTTTAGGTATGCAAAAACAAAGGAATAAGGGTTTGCTCCTCCTGATGAAGGCTCTGGCTGACAGCAGCAACAATCAGCTCAATAAGTCAAGCTATTTTGTTCAATTTCTTGTTGGTCTAGCCTTTTCTTCATTCTGATTCATTTCCTCGTCATCTTGCTACCTTATAAAGAGCTCTATGAAAAATTGTGTGTACATTTTTCCATACGAAATGTATGTATGTTTTTGCAAGCCACCTTCCCTAGTGTGTTTTTGTGTGTGCTTTACAGTGCAGGTTTTAAAGGTGTGGACTGTGGCTGCATTGGCTAGAAAAATATTTTCAGCTTATGACTGATTAAGTCTCAATTCAGATACAACTTCAGGAACTGCAAGCTGGGAACATTCATGTTAAAATATAAACTTTTTCTTCCCCCTTAGTAGATAATAACGTGAAGGATAAACTGTATTTCATACCTGAAGCATGTTTAACATGAGCTACCTGGAATGAGTAGAATAGATGACCTGTAAATGTATTTAAAAAATGAAATAAAGCCGTATGGACAAGAAGTAAGTGGGAGGCTGGCCTTTCCCGACTTCTCAATGATTAATGTATAACCCTGAGTTCATACATAATTTACTACATGTAGTAGTTTCTCAATGAATGGGTCCAGATCTCTCAATGTGCTTTCAAGGTGATTGCATTTGCACTGGAAGTATTTGTACTGTGGCAGAAATTCTGGAATGTGAGGACTGCCCAGGTATTTGATCCAGAAACTTACAGCCTCAGGGTCTCTTAAGGAAAGGAAAGCAATACAACCACTACTCAAACTTGGCCAGTTTGCAAAGCCAGTTTGCAAAAGCAAGAGAATGCATTCCAAAGCTGCCCATGATAACAAGGCTCAAAACCAGTTGAGCAAAACTAGTAAAGGAACATGGAGAAGTGAGTGATATAAAAAAATCCTATTAGGAATATAACATAGAATATGTAAAATAATACAATATATAGTATATGTATGTAATGAAGTAGAAAAGATTAGATTGATGTATGAAGGGATGTAAGTTGTTCTGTCTCCTCCGGATTATAATACCAACCAAAAATATAGGATATTTGGGTAAAGGGGTATAGGGGTGTATAGGGTTATTCTTATACACATTGTTTTTTGTATTGTATTGTATTGTATTGATGTTTGTCTGTCTGATCATTATTTGTTTTTAATTGAAAATGTAAATAAAGATTATTTAAAAAAAAAAAAGAAAGGTTACCTGCCAATCATTTCCATGTCCCTATAAACAGGAATGTTAGGGGTGGCTGTGTTATCGTACGGTCCAAAATGGCAATTGGGAGATCCAAACCAGGTGTCAAAGCCATGCCTCAAGGGATGGAACTGAGGTTGGTGGCCCAGGTGCCTAAAAAAGATTATTAGCCAAAGAGGGGGGGAATTGCATCAGGGGGCTGTCAACAGCTCCTACCTTTAAAACAATCAAACAAAAAAAATCACAATTCAGGGACCTGGAGGATGGAAATAACACCCACAGCCAAGCAGCAAGTATTGGAAGACTTCTTTACGGCACTTCTTCAATCTTTCTAGTTCATTCCTCCCACTTCTCAAGCTTCTTTGCTTCACTCCTTCCTCTCCGTCCTGCCCTGAGCAATGCTACCTATTTATTTTTTAAATTGCTGTGCCATCTTTCAAAACCGGGATTTCCTAAGGCAATTTATAACCCAAACCATTTTCTGAAGCTCAAGCACACGAGTAATGTATTGCTCCTTGCTATTCTCAGGGAGCTGCTCAACAGCCCCTTGGGTTCTTTGGCTGGTCTTCAACGGGGCAGAGGAACAATTGCGAATAAGGATGGAACAGAAAATAAGCTGCTCACAGCATGGCACAGGAGAAACTACAAGTACAAAGGGCTCACTGAAACTGCACTTGCCCGCCAGGCACAAAATTGCCCTCCAGCAGAGAAAAACGCAGGAAGAAACATAGCCGGGTGATTTTTCCTGGGCTTGCACAAGCCAGTGTGATTTCCAGGAAATAGGCATTCACTACACATTCTAGCCTTGTCACCTGAAAACACCTATTTTCCTGGAGCCATGTGCCACTTCAGAGTCAAATAACTGCACGTCCCTCATTATAGAGCTTTTGTTTCAGTCAAATCTTCCTTTGAATTTTACTAGAGAGGAAAACGAACTTCCAGGGTTTAAACTAAGAGCCTAAGCAACTAAAACCGCCAGGAGAACTGCAGATCTTTGGCCCTGGACTGAGCCAGCCCAGGCTTGTAATCAGGCAGCATTTCAGGGAGCTTCCTCTTCCAGTTAAGCCACCTCTATGCTGCTTGAATCTGTTACCCAAGACGCGTGCAGCCTCTCTGGAGAGCACCTGGTTGGGGAATAATCTGCCATATAACAATCAGGGACATTAATGAACCAGGTGATAAATAGGAGGAACACTATCACTTCAGTCTCTCTTTCTCTTTCTTCAATTTTTCTGTGGATCAAAGAACACATTATTTTTTGCAGCTGCTGCAAGCTTCTTTTTAACAACCGTGATTTATATAGGCGAATCATTTCCTAGCTGTTCCTGTTCTTAACACCTGCGCCAGCACTACAGAGGTGGGTCATCAATTTAAATGATCCAACTCTTTGCTCATTTAAAGATGCTCCCAAGATGCAGCGCAGGCAGATTGAGGTCAATATTTGCTCACCAGCTCTCCATTTACCCTCTGCCCATCTAGATTATGGCCTGACTCTTCAAAGGTGTGCTAACATCATCAATCCTTTTTCCTGTGGGAATGGTACATTTAACTGGGATCAGAGAGAGCCACTTTCCCCTCTAAGAGGAAAGTGCCACATCTCCATATTCCAAGGGAGTCAAAACCAGAAGAATTGACCACCAGGTACGAGCACTGCAGCATTGTCATTGGTGATGAAGAAATCCAAGAAGCAGATGGATAGCTCAGAAATCAATCACAGCACACAGTTATCCAGACAACTTGCCTAGATTTCTGAAGACTTACAGACTGAAATAGAACTCTGATCAGTTCCCCTACAAAAAGCACAGAGAAATAAAGTAGCCAGAAAAAAAAGTTACCATTTGCCAACTATCTTATTGGCGTAGCCTGCTTTCTTCAGCAATTCTGGAAGGAGCAGCTCAGAATCTGGGATGCCCCCAGTTATGTCCTGGGGTGTGTAGGCTGCATGAAGACAAGAACACTTTAGCTAGATGAACAAGCCACAGGAACCAGATTTGTGAGCTGGTGTTCTCTCCTGAGCAGGTCTGAGGGTCGTTCAAGGATTAGAGGCATCTAAATCAGGCTATGCCAAACACGCCAAGAATAGATTCCAACAACACTCTCTTCGGGTCTGTTCAAGGTATGCCTTCACTTCCCATTAATTCTTTACATCAGGAAAAGCAAAAGGCTATACTGGGGGTTTTAAACACACAGGATATAAAAGGGAAGGGGTAAAACACTAATCCATGAAATTTGTGTATTATACTGATTATATATATATTATATTGTGTATTATATATATACTGAGCAGCAAATCTGACCCACCTTGCTTTGCAAACAAGCAGAGAAGTAGGCTTTCGACAAGGTACAGAAAAAGCCAAAGAGACTTGAGAAGATACGTACTTGTTTATAATTTAGATTTATAAGGCCACTCAACACTGACTCTAGATAGTGCCAGGGGCTGCAGGCTGGACATCTCCCCACCTATCCACACTGGCTAAAACTAGCCTCAGAGAAAGGAAGCCAATCACTGCAACACCCTGCTTTCCATTCCCAAACTCCTTAGCCAGTCCAGGAAGATGCCCCAATGAATGGCACTAAAGCTGCTGGGAGGTCAGGAAGAACTAGGAGGGTCACACTAGTCTTCCAAAGGTCAACAAGAAGCACAGGTAGTCCTTGACTTACAACAGTTTGTTTAGTGACCATTCAAAGTTACAACGGCACTGAAGTATGTGACTTATGACCTTTTTCACACTTTTAGAATCATTGCGGCATCCTCTTGATCACATGATCCAGATGATCACATGATCATGCCAACTGGGCTTGCCAACTGGGCCATATTTATGATGGCTGCAGTATCCCGGGGTCATGTGATCCCCTTTTGTGATGATCTAACAAGCCAGGTAAATGGGGAAGCCAGATTCACTTAACTGGGTTAACAACTGCTTGAATTCACTTAACTGTGGCAAAAAAGGTCGTAAAACGGGGCAAAGCTCACTTAACAAATGTCTCACTGAGCAACAGAAATTTTGAACTCAATTGTGGTTGCAAATCAAGGACTACCTGATTAATTGATTGATTGATTCTATCTTCTTGCTATGCCCCAGCCTAAAGCAGATCCTGATTCAGTCACCTGCTTCTTTCAGGGCCCTAAATCCCTGATGCTCGCCTTTGGATGACGTGGGCTGGAAAAGACTTCTATTGAATGTCACTGAGCACCTTGTAACTCCCAGCACAGCCATTTAACAGGACTTTTCAATTACCCTAACTAGCACACCTCTATTAAGCCATCACCAAGAAAGGCAATGCAGAGGCCCTTAGCCTATTTTAGATGCTGCACACATTCTTCCATGACTCTCTTGCCCTTGTCGTTCTATGAAAAGCCCTCCTCCTCCTCTTCCAGCAAAGAGAGAAACACCCACACTTGCCAGCATGCAGCATGCATCAATCTGGAGCTGTAAATGCATGCTTCAAAACATATGGTCTCCTCCAGCATCTGCCATTTTGGAACAAACAATTCTAATGCCAGCTAGATTGGCTTCCAATCAGCTCAAGCTGGCATCTCCCCATAAAATTCCTGGAGCAAAGTGCTCATTATGGGCAGCTTAGTGATGCCCTCCAGATGCCCTTGCCGAGTTTAGAGAGCATATTTCTGCTAAAAGAGTAAATTTCAAACAGATTGCTAAACTACAATAACACACGACTTCTTTAATTCCTCTTTTGTCAAATGTTCCTTAACCCATTCGGCACAGAAGCAAGCACAGACTTAATCCAAATTCTAGAATACAAGCTGCATTAAGACTGTTTGGAAACCTTTTTTAAAGCTCTCAGGAAATCCTCTCCTCATGGTAGTTTAAATGATCAGCAAAAGAACTCTGAGGTTGCCCATTTCCCTCTCTCTTTGCAGGTCAGCCAAATGCACCCTGTAAGTCTCCCTTAACATGAAACTCTGAAGCCAGATCTTGCCCTTGGCTTTGCTTGCAGGAAGAGGACCTACCGTTTCTGGCATGGGCATTGGTGGTATAGAAACCATTCCTTATAGGGAGACGGCCTGTCAGGAGCGCTGCCCTGGCTGAAGAGAAAAGAGAAGCATGAAGACGACAGCACATCCACCAAGCCCGACTTTCTTTCAAGCACCCAACCATGACTCTCGTTCTGCTGTTTCAGCATCACTACAGGAACCCTTGACTTACGACCACAGTTGGGCCCGGAATTACAGTTGTAAGTCACGCTGCTCATGAAGTGGGTTACCATGTGACCACACCCAATTTTACCTTTTTTGCAGTGGTAGTTAAGCGAATGCCACAGTTGTTAAGAAAAAGCATTGTACCTCATAAATGCTGCTTTCCGGCAAAAAAAAAAAAAGTGCTGCCATAAGCATAGGCCAGTTGCCAAGTGCCCAAAATGCAATCATACGGGTGGGGAGGGGAGGGGGGAGACAGCTATCAGAACTTTGAAACTGGATGGTAAATGGCTTTTTGGGGAGGTCCATCAGAACTTCAAATGGTTGCTAAGCAGCGTAACTTGAGGACCACTGTAATTGCCACAATTCCAACGTGTAGAACTTTGTCCAACTGCTCCCCAACAGCACCAGGCCGATTTGAGGGGAGTCTGGATGAACTGGACTATCAGAGGAAGTGAATTATTGTGGAGAACGGAACATTTTCTCAGGCCCTTTCTAGAGCATTTAACCTGTAACACAAAAGACCCGTGGCTGTATGGTAGTTTTGGGTAACGCTGCATCTTAGCACAGCACTAAATAATTAAACCACAGAGGGTGCAGTTTCAGTAAAGGAGAATATCTGTAGCTCAGGGCTGAAATCCTTGGTGCTCAATGTTCCATTACCTAAAGGAGGTAATACCACCAGTGTCACACCAGTCACACCCAGCTTCTGATCCACAGGCCCACAACATTCCCCCAGGTTCTCAAGTCTACTTACAGGGTGAACAGAGAGGGTTGGCAGTGTAGAAGCTTGGGAAGAGCGTCCCTTCTGCAGCCATCTGGTCTAAGTTAGGGGTTTCTTTGGAAGGGTTTCCAAACACACCTAAGTCACCCCAACCCATCTGAGAAAACACCAGCAGGCAAGAAAAATAAAAGCTTTCAGAGCCAGAAAGTTAGCTTTTAACCTTCATATTTTTCTCATTCAGGTATTGAAAAGCATCGCAAGAGCATCCAGCATGGCAAAGCCCACTTAAGAGGGGGACCAGCTCTTTCCACAAGTGTCATGGAAAAGGGGAGAAAGCTTTCAACGCTGCTGAGTCCCGTATTAACTGAGCCTCACACAGATTATCAACCAAGCATGGATATTCTCTATTTCCTCTGGGACAATAAGGAAGCCAAGCAACCAAACTAAGAATGTGACAGCACCACTACTGATATCCCTCCGGGGAATATTTATATCCCAAGTCTTTGGTCTCCATCCACAGTCCACCAAGGGGCCCAGAACAGATCAAACTAGGATAATATTCCTGCTATTTTTTTCTTATAGGAGAGTGGCTGCCTTTGAGCACCGTTTGGTTTTAAGGTAAAAGTGTGAAAGGCTATTAACTTACTGGTGACCCTCACAACCACTCAAGGCAAGTAATTCTGCAAGGAAATTATGTACTCCATGTTGGCATAAGTCATTTTGTGGTCGTTGTGTGAATTTTCCATTCAGCATTATGAAATTAAAGGAAAATCCAGGGAAATGGTGCCAGGCCTGGCTTTTCTATACTGGCACCTGCAGCTCACACTCTTAGCCAGACATCATCTACAACTTTTTTTTAATGACACACACATACTGAAAAATAATAAAAAGAGAAAAAAATGAGAACTTCTTTGTTGTACAGAAAAATAGGCAAAACAACAGGAACTTTCTTCTAAGGAATACACACGCTCATGTATACAGCAACAATTTCCAGCAAAAATAGCATAAAAATAGCTTACTAAATAAAGAGGCCCATTAGGAAATTCTTTGCTAATAGTTCAGTCAGCAGAAAAGTGGAATAATTTCCTTAAAGTGGTTGATGAATCATAATCATAGGAACAGATCAAGAGCCCAGAGCTGAATTCTAAAGCAGGTATAGAGTGCTAGGCCTTGTCCTGAAATGGAGGGGCAGCCATCAATCACAGCAGATTTCAGCCTGTCTAGGGAAAGCCTGTGACCCTCACTTGTTAGGGGCCCAGTCCTCCTTCAGACAGTTCAGGTGAGGTGCTGAGAGAAGAGGTGAGCTTCAATTGCAGGGAGACCACTCCCTTACCCTGATCAAAACTGAACTGAAATACTCAGAATGCAGGAAATGTGCAATGGGAGAAAGTCCCAATTCTCATAACCATTTTTCTACAGAGTAACAACTTTTGGGACCCTGGTCTGCCAAAGTAGTGTAAGAGTATAAGTAGTAGACTCATTTTGGAAGAGATGAGTGGCATGGGGATTTAATAAATACTAGCCCTCAATATTTCTTCAAAATTCTGGTAATATCCATTGAGATACTATGACCGGTTTTCAAACTAAAGCTAACAAAAACTTAAACTTATCCCTGGCAGAAAGAGGCAGGAAACCACCAGAAACTTGAGAATTTCAAGACTGCACATCAGACAAAGAAGGCAAAAAGACTCCCAGACATCCAGTGAAATTCAGATCGATTAAGACCCTCTAGCACAATTCACCACCCAGAGGTGGACGGGGCCTGCTGTTCAAAATTTCCAAGAGCCGCATTCACAGTGGAAAGTTGTGTGTGTGTGTGTGTGTGTGTGTGTGTGTGTGTGTGTGTGTGCGTTTCTCCTCCCTACGAAATGAGCTGCCAATCAGCTCAGGGACTGAAGAAACAGCAGGGAGTTTTGCAGGCACTTCCAATGGATTTTCCATTTGGTGTAAGGGCTGAGAAGCTGGACTAAGGGTGGTTCCTGGCATGCAGAGACTTGGAGCTGGCAAATTTTAAGTCCAGGAAGATGACTTCTGCGAAGGGGGCTGGAACTTCGATCTCTGAAAGTGAACTGGGTGGCTTTGAAAAGGAGACCACCAGGAGATCCCGGGGAAATCGGGTATAACTCTCCCGAGACTCTTAGTAATAATAAAACAAGAGCCTTCCCGCCTGGGCGTTTATTTGGGCGTCAGCCCGACCACCCACAAGTCCGGGGCTGCCCAGAGTCCAGTTGGACCGGAGGGGGGCTTTCCCTCTGCCCCCCGCCCCCCAGGCCCCTTCCCCGGAACGAGGCGCCTGCGCTCACGTCGTCCATCAGCAGCAGGACCAGGTTGGGCGCCGCCGGGGTCCCGGAGAGGCTGGCGGCCGCCCCCAGGCGCCACACGAGGGCCAGGCCCCAAAGGGCCGGCATCAGCCGCCGCCGCCGGAGCTGCGTCTCCATGGCAACGCTCACCGCCCCGCCGGGGGACCGAAAAAGCCGAGCACAAAGTGGACGGGAGCAGCCAGGCAGCGGGGTCACCGCCACTTCCGGCTCCCAGTCGAAGGTGAGGGCAAAAGCCCACCAGGGGGAGGAGCTCCGTCAGGGCTGCGAGGAAAGGCCCTTCCGTTCGGCACGCCACCTCCTTGTAGGCCTCCGTCAGGGCTTTAGAGCGCCCGTGGAATGAGTAAATGAGGCCTCGGCCTGCCCCCAGCCCCGCACGGAGCCCTCGAAGAGAAGCCGGAAGTGTAAACGCTTCCTGCTGCTTTTCCTGCGAGCGGGATTTAGGGAGAGGCGGAGACGATGGGTCACGCGCGCCAGGCCCGCAGGCGGAGCGCAACGCGGTTGGTGGGTTGCCGGCCACGTGGGCAGAAGTGAGGGCAGAGGAAGCTCACCGCCCGCCCGGAGCCAGGATGGCGGTGTGCATCGCAGTGATCGCCAAGGAGGTGGGCGCGGGAAGGGCGGGGGCGGGGGCGGGGGGGGGAGGAGGAGGAGGGGTCCGGCCGAGGGGCTCCCAGGCGCTCCCTCCCTCCCTCCGGGCCCCCTGACCGCCCCTCTCCCCCGCCAGAACTACCCGCTCTACATCAAGAGCCTCCCCACCGAGAACGAGCTGAAGTTCCACTACACGGTGCACACCTCGCTGGACGTGGTGGACGAGAAGGTGTCGGCGCTGGGGAAGGCGCTGGCGGACCAGCGGGAGCTCTACCTCGGCCTCCTCTACCCCACCGAGGACTACAAGGTGTATCCTTGCCCCGGGGGCCGCGGGGGGGGGGCTGATCCGCCAGCAGAGGGCCTGGAAGTGGCACCTGCGCCCGGGCTTTTCAGGCCGGTGGCTGCCGCTCCAGAGCGGGTCCTGCTGGCTGGGGAATTCTGGGAGCTGAAGGCCGCCCATCGATTGCCAGGTGTGAAAAGCGGGCTTGAAGTTAAGGCCCTGCCTGAGATCGGTTGTGCCCACAGGAGCCGCCTCTGGTACTGAATCCTCCATCTACTTAGGCTGCAGAGACTCTGGCTGGCGGTCTCAAGGGAGGAGATGAGGAGGCTCCGGTTGCCAGAACTGGGCTGCAAAAGCCCAGCACGAGGGTCTTCTCGGTCTTCTCTGGTCGGTCTACTAAGCCGATTTTTGCCGTCAGGTCTGCCAATGGGTAGCCAAATGGCAGATCAACCCCCAATCTGATCTCGGGCACTTCTCGATAAATGAGGGAGAGATGCAGGTCACCTCCGTCTCCAAAAGTCTGTGTCCCTTAACCAGCCAAGCAGTTACGGCTACGTGACCAATTCCAAAGTCAAGTTTGTGATGGTGGTGGATTCATCCAACACGGCCCTCCGAGACAATGAAATCCGTAGTGTAAGTCTGGGGCATCTCCCAGAATCCTCTCTGTGGACATAGGAGCCCTTTTGTGGTTAAATATAGCGGAAGTGGTTTCTTTGCAGATGTTCAGGAAATTGCATAATTCGTATACAGATGTCATGTGCAACCCCTTTTACAATCCTGGAGACCAAATCCAATCTAGGTGAGTTTCTCAACTTCAACAACTTGAAGAGTGTGGACGTCAACTCCTAGAATCCCCCAGCCAGCCAATTGAATTGGTAGTGAAGCAGAAGCCTGGACAGACGTTCCTGAGACAGCCAGAGGGTCCTAGGTGCCTGCAAGAGAACTCAAATGCTGACAGTAGGGGGAGCAGGGGAGGAGGCAATAACTGCCTTTCACAAACCCAGGGATTCAAACGTTTTACTAGCCCTAAACTGCTTACTTTGGGTTTAGTAGATTACCAGGATGCCTGAACGTGGCCCATGATGCCTGGTTTGTATCCTAGAACTTAGGGCATAGTGCAGGTGATACAGTTCCATGCTTGCTATCTGTTTGCTAAATTGCAGAGACTGAATAGGGCAGAACAGGGGTATTTTTTATTTTGCATACAGAGCTACTGGTTTTGCTTAGTCTGCTGCCAAACACAGACGTGTTTCGAGTGTTCTGGGGCTGAACCAACTGGGGCTGTTTGGCTTTGCTTATGGACCAAAAGGGTTCTGGGCAGAAGAATATGGAAAGAGCCAAGGAAAGATGTCAGCTGGGGAGGGAAAGGAATCTGCTGGGTTCAGCAGGTGGATTCGTGGGATGGCTGGTGTTGGCGAAGCAGAACAATCACTGGCAGGGGGCACAGGGAGTGCACGAGGGGGGAACTGCCCTTGTACTCCTAAATTAGCTCATCTATCAGGTTGGGCTGGGCGGGGTGATCTGGTTCCTGCTTTAAAAGCTTCCTCTCTCTGCATTTCAAGGGCCTTTGATAACATGGTGATGTCCATGATGGTTCAGGTTTGCTGAAGGTCCTGCCTCTTCTGTCAGCTCCTTAGGCTGAGAAGACCTACCCTGCCCTGAGTTCTTTCATGTTCTTCTGTCCTTTGCTGCTATATCCTTAAAATAAACTCCTTTGCTCAGTCGGTTTGAAGTGTTTGCAGAGCTGCTCAAGGGGCATAATTCCCAGATTAATAGAAGGGACCTTGGGGGACGACTAGTCCAACCCCTTGCTCAAGCCAGGAGAACCTCTACCATTCCATATAAATGGCTGTCCTAGAAGGGGGGGGGGGCTTGGATTGAGGGATTCCCATGATAAGACTTTGGAGTAAGTTTATAGTAAAACCTATTTGGGTTGAACAGCCTGGCTGAGGTTCCATTCCAAGGCCAGCTAAGACATTTTGCTGCAAGAAACAAAGAGATAGTCTTCGTTTCTCCATTTGAGGGCCAGAATGGGATATTGTATGTTTTCCCTTTAATGACTGTGGCCTCTGAATGCGTTTATATCAGAATAACAGAGCTGGAAGGGACCTTGGAGGTCTTCTAGTCCAACCCCCTGCTCAGGCAGGAAACCTTCCACTATTTCAGACTAATTTCCAATTGCTTCTTATAAACCTCCAGTGTTGGAGCAGCCACAACTTCTGGAGGCAAGTTGTTTCACTCATCAATTGTTCTGTCAGGAAATTCCTCCTTAAAATACTTTCCAATGCCTTTTCACATGGTAAGTTAGGATGTGGGAAAGCTAAGCTAATTTTCCAGCCAGCTTGCTTTTTGCGAAGTCTTGTCTTAAATAATAACAATACAGCCACATGGCAAATGCCACCCCCAACTTACACTGAGGAGTGAATATACAAAGGCTGCTGTTTGCCCAGCTCAGCGCTGAAGATGCCAGAGTGACGTCTGCAAGCAGCCACTGTGGTTGTAAAGCGTAATTTTCACTAGCAGGAGCATTTATTTTGTAAAAAAGATAAACGTCTTACAACATGGAACTTTATCATAAACTACATATCTGTTCATAGATACATTCATTTTAATACAACCCTCCTTTTTCATTCTGCTTATTTCAACCTCTTGCCAGTTTATTATTCATGTAGGGCCCAATCCCCAGGAAATTGCCCTGTGTAAGATGCCCAGCCTTGTCCGCCCTGGCACCAGATCAGCTTCACAGGGTCTAACCAGGAGACCTTTCCCCCCACCCCACCCCCGCCCTTCCTTAAATGCTTTCAGCAGATCAGTCCCATCTTTCCACTTGCAAAAATGATTTTTTTAACATGGTAAAACTCTCTTCCAATGTCTCCAGTGCTCAAAGAGAAAACTTTGAAGCACAATTTACAGATCCGAGGACAAATTCCCTCTTTTTTTTTTTTTTTTTTTGTCTGCTGCAAGAAGACTTAAGGGGAAAGATGATTTCAATAAAATGTGAACTTGACTAGTCTATTTTGACAAAATTCACAAGTTGCTATGCTGACCTTTCTTATAAATTCCACGACGGATAAAAGGTTTTGTTGGGCACCGAAAGCTGCATTGGCAGCAGTAATTGATGTACCAGGTTGTGCTGGGGTAAAAGGTGTGCAAAACAAGATTGCAGCAGGTGAGCCCTATACTAAAAATTCCTTTATACTTATTTTGAAGAAACTTCTTAAATTAATTTAAATTAGTTTAAAATGAGGAGCAGGGCGTATCGGAATACAGTGACTGGCAATCAATCCCTGGAACCCCAAGACTCACTGCTGTCCTCCCAGCTGGCCTGCCTTTTGCAGAAAATCCCTTTTTGTAGCAAGTCTTCACAGCCGCCCAAGAGGGGGGCATTCAAAAATGTGTGTGAAGACCCTCAGGATGATTGCAAAAAGGCGGCAGGGCAGATGTGCTGTTCCATACCCCTATTGCCAGTCCTTTGTGTACACACACGCTCATTCACAAATCACAACAGGCTGCTTGTATGAATGCCTAATGGGATACAGAGAGACCCCACATTTTCAAAAGGAGAACTGGAAGGGTTTGCACCCCCTCTCCCGCAAACCCACCCAATTTTTAGTGATTTTAAGAAGAAGGTTTGGGAGGTGGAGGCAATGGGGGTTGGATTCTGCAACAGGGCATGCTGGTTAACTAGGTTTTTGTTGAGGAGTGTCCCCACGTCTTGCTGACCTTCCCATAATGGCCCAAATTAAGGGCTTTAAGCATCCAGGCAAAAGAGAATGGCAGCGTCCACTCTCCCCTCCCCCACCCCCCAATATAATAGCATGTAGTTGCTGAAGAATGAAAATGAATCCAGGCCCTTCCAAGAGAAAACGATGCACACACACACATACACCCTAGCCAGGCCAGCAAGATTTGGGTGCCCGCTCTTGCCACCCACTGCTTCGATTTACCAGGGAGAAGAAGGGTGGCTGCTCTCTGGACCAACGGGACAGGGGCTCCTCACAAATGGCTGACAAGTAACAACAAATACTTCCTCCTCTCTTCCCTTCTGAATTCTTTCTGGTGTGTTGCTCGAGTTGTCTCTGCCAGCTAGTAAGGCGTGTACCAGGCAGGTATCCTCCCACGGCCCCTGAAAAAGTGGGTGCACAAAGCTCTGGTCATCAGTTTCATCATCTTCCCCTTTAGTCCACCTGCGTCTTCATCCCAGTACAGAATGATAATTCAGGAGAAAATCTCCGCTGTCTGCTTGCTTATAGAGCTAATCACCCAGGGAGGTGACACTCCAATCCTCCCCGAGGATCTGGGGTGGCTTAACTACTAGCCCGTATTGACAAAAGCAGAAATACAATATGGACTTCTGCAAGACCAAGATGGCGACTGTAAAACTAACAAGGTAGAGAAAAACAAACTAGAGGAACAGAAGAAAAAGTAGCAATTTAAAAACAAGCTTTCCTATAATATGCAGTCAGATGAGAACTTCGGGTTTCCTTCAAACACAGAGCTAATGGAGTCAGGATTCAGCCTCGTCCCCCTCTAGAAGAATAGTTTCCCAGAAAGGGTGCCATGTTGCCCACTCACCTGACTACTCTGCCACGGGGCCTGGAACGTTGCCCTCCACAGAAGCTGGCATGACGAGGTAGGGCTCCCCGTCCTCGGAAGCGACCCCTGGAACCACCGCGGTCTGTGGAGCTGATCCCTGGAAAGTTGGTTCTTTTGGGCAGCACCTGATGCCAAAACAACGTGGATCCAAGGAAGCAAGGGTGGAAATGTGGAAATAAGAAGGCAGGCAACGAAAAAACAGTCGCACCCAACTCATTGGAAAGGAAATTAAAGTTGGTCAGCATATCAGTATTACGTGCCAGCATTATGTACCGAAGAAGCTTAGGGTGGCAGGTGGTGCAGCTGCATCATGTTGTGGAAACCAAACCATCCCTTTCAGACGTAACACAGTTTCTCTGTGCAGGACATACAGTTTGAGTCCTGCCACTGTATCTTGTCAAACTGAGCTTATGGGAGTTAGTGTTACAGCACTTAAACTTAAGGCATCTGCTGAAGCCAGCCAACTGAGTTACCAGCCTTGAATTTATCTGCCCAGCGGGGCTTCCAAAATTTCCAGGAAGGGCACTAAATGTGTTCTAATGAGCCACTCAGGAGAAGAGAAACTAGAAGGATGACAGAAGTTCAACTCGGATGGCATTCAGCTTTTGGGAGATAGCAACCGAGGTCTCCAGGGAATTTTCAAGCAGGAATTAGGGGTCAGAGATACCCTCTATCTAGCAACAACTCCTGCTAATGGTAGGATCCTGCACCAGGACAGCCCCCCCGCCCCCAGGGCTTACCTTGATGATGCGGCCTCTAAATGTGCCTTCATCTAGTTCCATGGCTGCTTTGAGAGAGCTTTGGTCAGCGAATTCTATGTAGGCATACCTGCAAGAAGAGAGGATGTTAAATAAAAATAAATAAATAGAACCCTTATTTTATGTTGTAAGCTTCCCAGAGTCGTTGGATATGAGATGAGTGGCAAATAAATTTGATAGATAAGACGATAGCCCACCAGCCCTAGGAAACAAAGGCCCTGGACCAACCTGGGCAGGCAACCCCTTCTTTCCTAGCCAACTCTCCCCCCCCCCACACCCTTTCCCATAACAATCAGTCACTTGCCCTTTCGGATGGCCTGAGAACTTGTCACAAAGGATAGTCACTCGGTTGATCTGTCCACAGCTGTTGAAGTAGGATTCCAGTTCTTCCGCAGTTCCTCCATAATCTACCTGTGAAGATCACACTCATGAACTCTGGTGTCCTTTGTTTGAGAGCCCTGTAGTCTTCTCAGCACCCAGGACTCCACTTTGTGAAATGATTTATAGACCCAAGGCATCTGGGATAGGGGCGGGTTTCAAAAACCATCGCTACTGGTTTGCTCGTGGATGTCTGCGCGCTCATGCATGCACACAATGCTTCTGCGCAGGCACAGAAGTGTCCAGCCAGATGAGTGGAGCCTCCCGCCACTGCCGCTACCAGTTCGCCCGATCTGGAGTGAACCAGTAGCAACTCACCACTGATCTGGGAGTAAAGCCGTCCTGAGTCTTCAGAGAGGGGTGGCATATAAATTAAATTAACTAAATTAAATTAAATTCCCACAAATGTAGGATCTAAGATCTGCTTCCTATCACGGGGAGACAGTAAAAGCCGAAAGTTTTATAGGATCTGAAGAGTACCAGAAGGGTGTGCTTAACAAAGCTGGTAAACAGGCAGCCCACTTACTACTCTGCATTAGCATTGTAGCCTCCTGGCTAATGTAACAATGCCGCCGGACTCTCAATAAATAAATAACTGGGAGAAAGTCAGAAGGAAATGGAGCACCTCTCAGACAGAAGCCCACTATTCATTACAGATTCTGGCACATAGGTATGATTTAAGTCCTCTTTCTTTCTTACATTTCCCACATAGATCGAGCGCTGGTCAGCCTCCACTTTCTTCTCGTTTATTCTAGGTAACAGAAGATCTGCACAAGAAAGACAACTCTGGTAGTTAGGGAAGGGGTGGTCTTTGCCAGCCTTTTCAGCCTAATGCCCTCCTTTGCCAGCTTTTGAATATGGTGCCTGGCAATTTGAGGAGTTGCAATCCCCATGCTGTTATTTCTGATTGTTTTCTTTCTTGAACCCTCTGATCAGAGCAGCAGCCCCCACTTGAGGAAGGGCCCAGGGGCAACCCCCGTTGGGCAGCCCTGCTTGACAGGAGCCGTACCTGGGTCTGAACTCACAAGGAGGGACTTGGCTTCGTTCTGCAGCTCCTGCAACCATTCATCATCTTTCTCCATTGCACGGACTTTGGCTTTGATGGCCTCCAGCTCCTTCACCCCAAGGGAAAACCAAGGTATAGGTGGAACATGAAAAGCAGCCCTCTTCCCTGGAAATGGCCCTTCCCAGCCCTCCAATGGCGCTGCTTTTTCCAAATTCCAACGTTTTCATCCTGGCAAGAAATGTAGACCTGCCCCCACCCCACCCCCAGTGGAGGCAGTGGAGGCCTAAGCCTCGAGGAGACCTTCCCATACAAGAGGCTCCCTCCAAGCTGACCCAAGTCTCAGGGTAAGACTCACGGGGTCTTCTGCCTGCTGAACCTCTTTGTTGGCCCCTTCCACAGGAATCAAGGCCGAATCTTCTTCCATGTTTTTCTGCCAAGCAGAAATTTCAGCTGCATCCCAGGGAGAATGGTCGGTGTCGGAAGCAGGAGGATCACACCACCAGGATCCAGAATCAAGGAAGGGATGGCTTGGGGAAAGTCACATCACCAAGGTTAGGTACTTTGACTGCCTAGGAGGTGTCGAGGTGGATTTCTTCTCTTTCCCTAGCTTTGTCAGAGCAGCAGTGTTCTTCCTCTCCTGACCCAGACGCCTTTCTTTGGCTTCTTCCCTCAGTTCCCCACCTTCTCTAGGTCCCCCTCTTCTCATGCCCACTTGAGGGTCTGGCATCAGTGACCAAGAGCCGAACGCCCCTTCTCAGACAAGGTCTAGTTCCTATGAAGGAGAAGCCTTCCAAATATGTGTGTTTGTTGAGGAGGCTTTACCAGCTTTTAATTTTTCCATAACAATATGAACAAGTCATTTCCATAAAGATCTATCAATCTAATCTGTAAAATCAAAGTTTCATTCTTTTCCACATCAAGCCTTCTTCTCCTGTAATGGAGAGAGTCAGACGTCAATGCTTCTTTTTCTTTCCCTATCTTTCCTCATTTTTCTTCCCCCTTTCCCCTTCCCCCTCATCATCCTCTTATTTCCTTTTTTGCATTTTGTATTTTACAATATAACTTAATAAAATGTGATTACGGAGAAGGCTTTATCAGATGCCACAGTTCACGAAGTGTGTGGAATCCACAAGATCATAACAGCAACTACTCTGTGGGGCTAAATCGGAACAGCCTTTCAAGCTGGCCTTGCAGACGAGCCAAGAGCCCGTGGGAGATGCTTTCCCTTCCCTGTGACCACTCCTAACCTTGCCTCCAAAAATATCTTCATGGCTCCCTGCCTGAAAATTGCTGGAGAATGGAGTAAGACCCAGCTTATAATGTGAGCGGGCCAAGGAGAAAAGCTGGGCTTAAGGACTGTTTGTTTTTCAATGCATGACAACAATGGCTGTGTTGCTAGTTCAGATGAGGTCTTGGGATCCTAAGGGCGAGGGCCTCGCTTCATGCTCTCCAGGAAGGTTGGCTATGGAGCCTTCACATGATGCATTCCTGGAGGCATCCCGTGGAGATGAGCAAGGCTTGCTCAGGCAAATATAGAGCTTCATTCCAGATGCAAATGCAAAACATTTTGCTATCTAAGCTTTACACATAAACACACATCGGTGCAAAATATTCAAGCATGACCCCCTCCTAGGCAGTTCTGTCTGTCTGTCTCCAAGAGCAAAAATCGTTAACTGCGCAATCCATTATTTTACTCTTTCACGACATTCCAAATTGGTGAACATTGGCTGAATTCATGATTATACTAAGCCATGGCTTGTGTGAATGCTTGTAACCCCTAAACCTTACTTTAGACCCCAACAGTTACCAAAAGCAACAAGCCACTATGTTTTCAGAGTGAGCCAACATCCAAACTTCTGGGATTCTACCATGAAGGACCTCTTAATTATAAAAATGAAGCCCTTGGAGAGGAGAAGTAATGTTCATGTAAAGAAGGAAGCCAAGCCTTCAGTCATATCTTACCTTGCCCCAAGTCCAAACATGATTACTCACACCCTTCTGGCAGCAAAGCCTTGCCTGTTTCCCCCACCTATCAAGGCCAGGCAAATTTGGAAGAAGCAACAGCTGAGGCAGAACCGCTGGAACTCCATTTGATCTCTTTAACGGCCAATCAGGTGCAGCATTTCATCCACAAGGGGGGGGGGGGGCTAGGCTAGCAGGGGAGGAAGAGCAAACGAACACCCTCCATCTTAACCTGAAAACGAGGGCTGTTATTCATGTCAATTCACTGATTTATACCCCATCTTTCCTTTGAGGAGCATCCAGGCTGAGAAGTCTGTCCATGGGAGTCTGTGCAAACTGACTTGAAGGGCAGGTGCCCCTTAGAACCCGGGAGAGCTGCTATGAGTCAGTGAAGTCACTCCTGAATGAAGGGAGCAGAAGTCTGGCTTAAAGGCTGGGTCCACACCTGGTCAAAGATCTATGAAAGGTTGGTCGAATGGGGCGTAGTTGGGGCGATCCTGCATCTCATTAAGCCAGATCCAACCAAACTCTTGATCTTGCACATCCAGGATTCCCTATCTCCTGCTAGGCTTCAGTGGCTGGACTTGTATGGCTAAGCCCTAAGATGGCTAGTTTGAGTTTGGCTTAGCGTGCTGGGCGAAAGAAGCCTTCCCCACTCCTCTGCTGGCTATTTAAAGCCTGTTGGGAGCTTTCTCAACCTGGGAATCTAACTGGACCGTACGGTCGTTCTTTCATTGATTCTGCTGCAGTGTGCAAATGGGCACAAAAGACACAGGAGAAATGGAGACAGTTGAGTGATATTAAACCATCTTTATTACACAGATACAGAGTTAAGAACAGACATAACCTGAATCATAAAGTTTACATCTTCCACAGGTCAAACATACAGTACATTTAGAGAAAGCAGGAAACCACAAGGGAAAGGGGGGAAGGAGAGCATGCCAAGAGAAGGGCTCCCCAAACACAACCCTTCTACCACTTAGTCATTTCTCTGGAATGGCCACGGAAACCCATAAACACCGGGGTGGGCGTGGGGAGGGGAAGAGGGGACCTGGGTTCTCTTTTGCTTTTAATTGGATTTGCTTAGATTTCTATGATTTTCCTCTTTTGACACATCTTTACAAGCATTCACACACGCTCCCATCTTGCTCAGTACAAGCAATGCCCCTCCTCGTCCCCAAACCCTTTGATTCAAGTATTGCACAGTTCTGTGCGCAATTTGCTTGCTGGGCACCCTGAGAACAGTGCTTCTCCTCCACCCTGGGGAGGATGGGGGCTCGTTTCTGCCCTGTAACTGGCAGCTTCTGAGTCTTTTGGCAGAGACGCTTGAGGCCTGGGACAAGACCCAGGAATGTGCCACCTCTGACCCGAATCCAGCATGCTCTCCTGCCAGGAAGAGAGCCGGCTGTGAGAGGCTAGCCAGCTTGAAACTCAAACGAAGGAGCACTTTGGTTCTCCAGAATTGCTGGGCTGAGCTCCCCATCCACAAGAACTATGAGGAAGTGAGTGAGAACCACAGAGAAAGATTGGAATCATGTTCTCCACCCCTGATCCTGAACCAGAGCTCTGGGCTGGGGAGGGGAGGGGAGGGGGGCGGAAGACCACGTGAGGATGGGTGATGGATTGGTTTCCAGCTGATGAGGTTTAGCAAAGTCTTTAAAGCTAGGTTGGTGCTGGGATTATTTTTCCACCAGCTGCTCTGTGCTTCTTTCCACTTTTCCTTGTGTTCCACTCTCTGAGCAAAGGTTCTATCCTGAGAGACAGAAGGACCCATCTGGTCACAATGACACAGCCGTGCTGGCCATCTGCAGAGGCATCACATGGGAAGAGCATCTGTTGTCAAAAAAATGGGGATGTGACCTCAGTCCGCTCCCACAGACCTCTAGAAAAGCTCCTTCCTTCAGGACAAACCAGCATACTCTTCCCACATCATGTTCTCACACAAGGAAGCCATCACGCTGGTGGCATCCACGTGGTCCCCTTGACCCTGAAGACCCAATTGATGAATGAGCCATGCAGATCCTTTCCTTCCTATTTGCTCTGCAGGCAAAGGGAGCTGATCACTCAGGATCAGCAGGGGAGAAGGATGCCTGCCTTACCCGACTGCTCCTTCCTGCCATTGTACCGACCTGCAAATTAAGCCCACAAATAACAGTGGCCCTGCTGGATCACACCACTAGTGACCCACAGGGAGAAGGCCAATCTTCTGAAGTCAGCCCAGCCTCTTCCCAGGAGAAAAAATCAATCTTCCTAGCAGAGAAGGATTAAGAGATGGAGAGCTGCAAGGAAGGGAATTCAAGGGCATCGTAAACTGAGTAAGCATGGAAAGAGGTGATCTCTGTCTTAAGAGCTGGGAACTTCCATTATGTGGAAGCATTCCCTGCTGCAGAAAGAAGGAAGCAAAGAAGGACGGAGCAAGAATCGTCAACCAGCTAAAGAAGCAATGCATCCTGAGATCTACAGGAGACCCACGAAATTATCGCTCAAGAAGACATGAGCAACCTATATTTGCACCAAACTGGTTTTTTTGAGGTGGCACATTCAGTACCAACTGCCTCCCGTGGATCCTCACAAGTAACCCAAATCAACGTTGCAATATGAGCAAAGGATTCCCTGGTTTGGCTCATTTTTCAGAGATTCTCAGGAACGACGCAGAGCACAGCTCACAGATGGCTTCAACAGCCTGTCAAAATCCCTGGGAAAAGTCAACTTGGAAATAGCTGCATGAAGTTGATCTGAGCCAGCCCAAAAGGATGTACAATTTCCCACATTTGCAAAGTGGTCTTTTCCTTGTAAAAAGGTCGCTCTGCTTTTAACTTTGCAACTGGCTTCGTTCACAAGTAAGAGTTTGCAGATGGGCTTAAAGGCATTCCTAGGCTGCAGCCCAAAACACCCTGGCTCAGATTAGATCCCTCCAAACTCATTGACATTTAATTCAACTGTCACCGCTACATCGGCCGCCAATTCAGGCCATTGTGTCGAGTAAAATCTAGGTGATAACATTTTACCATAGTTCTTAAGAATTGGGACACTTATTTGAAACTCTGGCAGAGACATTCCCTTCTCTTCCCCATTTGCTTTTGATTTGCACGAAAATTTATTTATCTCTTGATATACTATAAATTCCCAAGGATTCCTGCCTGCCTTTGGGTTCCCAGTGAGTCAGAAAGAGGATGGGAGACAACAACACAGCCACTGCCCTGAAAAAAGACTGCTGGCATGCCAAGCAAGAGACTGATCCGCCAGCCCAGAATAGCCATAATCTGCTCCCCTCTTTACCCATCACTTCTTTGAATATCAAGATCTCAACCAGTACTTCAGAAGTGCAAGCCATGGCAGTTCAAAGCGAACCCATAATCCACATTATGCAACTCGATCTAACTGAAAGAGATGAGCCCCTTGCAAGAATAACTGTTTGTTCTGGTGAAGGAAATGCCTCCATACTGTATGTGGCCAGAGGGGAAGAAGCAGTGTGGAGATGCTTGAATCCGGAATGACTGAACTGGGGATGTGACAGAGAAAATCCTGCGATGCTCCGGAGATCTCAGTCTCTTTCCCTGCCTGACTCATTCCCAGGCTGGAGTGGACCAGGGGTTGATGTGAGGGCCAGTCAGAAATGAGGAGGAGGGACATAAGATGAAGTATCATGGAGGGGCACCAGCTCCATGGGCGGTGGCTGGAGCAATGGTAGCACCATCTCATTTGGATGACCTCTGCAGGCCAAGCAACTGGAAGGGGAGGAAGTTGGACGAGGCTGTTTAAGGGGGATAAAAAAGAGTTCTCCTGAGCACAGCAATGGTTCTTTCTGGGAAAATCCCATTTCCCCACCTGCTACATCCTTTAGTGGTTGTCCATTTCCATTATTTGGCCAGATGTCTCTTCTCCTCACCATCATCACCATTCCGGTTATTAGCAATATTTTTGGAACTTTTTGCAAAGACTATTTACATTCACATTAAAAGTACAACATTTCTGCCCTGAATCCCTGGCTGGGCCATCTGTCAGGGGTCCCCCCTGCCCTGCAGCCATGCCGTTCCCCCCTCCCCCCATATTGCACTCCCGTCCTCAGTGCTTTGTACAGTGATGCAAAGAATGTGACCATTGGATACCATGGTTTCCTCCTCCCTTCCCCCCTTCTCCCCAGGCAAACATCTGCTGGTTTCCTCCAGAAAAAGCCTGATGAACTCTGAATGGCAACGGAAGACCAAAAGCTGGGTTGAGGGAAGGAGGGAGGGGAAGGGACCCCCTGCCCATCTGGGAGACCCAGTAAGAGATTAGGGAGAAGAGCCGACACAGAGGCCAGGGGGATTCTTGGCCAACCTGGTACTGGGTCTTCAGAAGAGGAGAAGAAAAGATAAGACGCCTCTCTGTTCTTTGGGCAGAAGAAGGAAACTGCAAAAAACCTGCCTGGGAAGATGGGTGGATTATGGAGAGCAGAAATTGGGGGTGGGGAAGGGGATAGAGGTGAAAAGATTTGGGTGAGAGGCAGAGACTTTCTTGCCCAGGAACCAGACTAGCCAAGGGAAGGCAGGCAGGCAGGCAGGCAGGGGTGAATCGCACATGTCTCTCTGGAACAGGCTGTGTGGTAGGTTTTTATAATCCACCAAGTGAGGGAGTTTATAGCATCATTTCCGCCTCACACTCTCCTCTCTCTGTCACACATATGCACACAAACACACCTCCTCACACTCACAAAAGCGGTGAATACATGGTTTTGTTTTTTGCTTTATTCTACGAAAACTTATCCAAATCCCACGGTGGCACGCCTGTCCTCCTCCAGGGTGACGTGGGAGTAGGCCAAGGTCCGCGTGCAGTGAGGTCCCCCCTTCCCCTCCCCCCCTCCAGGAACACAAAGGAGTAGAAAGGCCACCAGCCGTGGCAGCCGCAGCCTCTGCCAAGCGGCGGGTAGAAAGTTGCAGAAAGATGCGGGACTCCTCTGTTCACAAAAACCTAATAAATAAAGCCTCCGTACTGAGGAAGAAGAAGAAGAAGAAGAAGTCAATCGCAGGAAGAAAAGTGAGGGTGCGGGGGAGAAAGAAAGAAACTTTGGCAGTGGAAAAAAGTTTGGATTCTTTTTTTTTCTGTTTTTGGATTTCCTTTGGAGCAGAGGTGAAAATGGTATTTCTTGGCTAACTAGCAAGGTAGTTTACAGGTAAGCTTCCTTTACTTGGTTTTGTGGGTACTTTTTGGATTTTTTTTCTTTCTGTTTTACTTAAAGCCAAAGAGTTTGATGTTTTTATTGTCTATTTTTATTTTTTTACAAAAAGGAAAAAAAAGGGTTGCTTTTTGTAACTGAAATCCATTTTTCCCTGCCTTCTTCTGCCCCTTTTCTCTTTCAGAAGAAGGGGCTTTCATTCGTTTTATTTCCATGAATGCACCTCCGGCAGGAGGCGGAGGGAGCCTCGTCCCGTTTCCCTTCCTTGTCCCCAAGTCAAGAGGCGGGGATACCTGCCGATGCCTCATCCAAGGAGGAGGAGGAGGAGGAGAAGAAGAAAAAGAAAAGAAAAACAATAACAACCACCTTCAATTCCCCCACATCCTATGGGTCGGAAGTTGGGTCTCCCATCATCATCACTGTCTTCGAAGAATGGACGAGGCTCGGCGCTTGCCTTCATTCCATTTGAAGCCAGGTCTGAGGATTTGTGAGGATTCTGTCGTAGAGTTAGAGGTTGCTCTGGAGGTCAAACACGTGTCAGGTAGCTGAGGATTTGCATTGAATGCAGTTTTCTGGGGTTTTTTTCCCCATTTGGAGAGCAGTGGTAGCAGCAGCAGCAGTGATGGTTCCCTTGTGTCTCTCGCCTAGCGGGACGTGGTGTCCAGTGGGGCTGGGGTTGCCGGTGTGCCAGAACGCGAGACGGTGGCAGAGCCTGGATCGCTCGAGCTTCCTCCCAGGGCCACACCGGGGATGGAACTGGTCACGGCCGCCCCGTCTGGCTGGGTGGGAGCCCCGGGAAGCCCAACTGGGCCGGAAGAGCTCGCCCCGACAGAAGATTGGAGGCTCTGAAGGGTCTGTCCACAGACGTGGTGATGCTTCTCCCAATCTTTGTGCTGGCAGAAGGAGCCGCAGTAGCGTGCAGTGTTGCATCCGCTGCAGGTCTCGCTGGCCTTGCGCCCGCAGTTCCAGCAGCTCTGCAGGAGAAGGCGAAAGCACAGAGATCAGCGCAGAGCGAAAGACAAGCGTGGGGGACAAGAGGCGCTCTACTCTTCACCAGGCACCAGACACACGGTCCGTCTTTCCCGTGGCGGATTCACAAAGGGCTGTGGCTGCGCTCCAGACTGTGCTCAACTCCTACAGTTTAGGACAAGGCCAAACCACAGGGGGGGAGCCACGAGACCAACACACGCCTGGCTCCGAGTCATGGCTGCTTGCAGCCCGCTACTCTGGCACCCGGCTCCAGGTCAGGACTAGAGAGAGTCACTACCTCACTGGAGTCCTCCTGTTGGTTAATGACGGTCAAAGCATCCTCGGAGGCTTGGCGCTTGGCTTCGGCCAGGGCCCGCTCCATCTTGGCCCGCTCCGTAGTGATCAGCTCGTGCGCCTTCCTCTCCGCGTCTGAGACGGCCTTCTGCAGTTCCGACATGGCCTGACGCTTCACCTCGTTCACGGCTTCTTCTGAAAGGCAGAGCATGGGGCAGAAATCATAGAGGGGCCTCAGTCAGGGCAGATAACACCAAAGAAAACAACACGCTGCTGCTCTGAAGGAGCTCTGAGATCTTCCAGAAAAAGGAATGTCAATCTGTGGCTCCAGGGTCACCTGCACCGCCCAGGATCCCCTTCTGTGGCCCTTTCAGGCCACACTGACCAGGATTGCTAAAACTGGCAGCTACTTCCAGGCGAGAAGTATAAGAACTGTAGTTTAAGCTCTAAAATAAGCACCACACTGTCAAAAAACGGACCCCACTGTTTCTACCCTAAGCAGCTTTGCCCCTTCGTAATTCAGTCTTACAGACCCTCCCCAGGGAGACCGTGACAAGCAAAGCCACCCAAGTGGCATTCACACAACAGCTCCCACCAGATGACTAAGCCATTTTCAGGCTTCACCCAACCCACAATATTGTAGCCTCGATTTGCCCAAGATGCTGGCCTACAAGAAAAAGCTAACTGAGGCTAGTGCTCAACTAGTACATTTGTTGTATGAAAGGAGCCACTAGCCAGCTTTTTAACTGGCACGATGAAGGGAGCTGTGCAAATTCAGTGGCAGAATCTGTCACAGGAAAGAGGCAACTTTAATCCCTCCTCCCGTCTTGAGGCAGCCAGCCATTCTCCATCAGGCTTAAGCGGAGATTGCACTGCACCCAAAGGGACCAAACCTCACTTCACCCCACTTTTAGTGGTGGGAAAGCAAGGCTGGCCATTGATTTCTCTGCACCATTTTCTGGCGGGGGGGGGGGGGGAAGCCCACCAGAACACAATTGGCTATTTCGGATAGCTGCACCACAATGGGTGCAGGAGCCAGGGGGTTTCCAGCAATTGCTTGTCCCATGGATATTTTTTTGGTTTTTGCTTGGTGACGCAAGAGCCAATTTTCTGCGAGAAGCGTTTCCTCACTTCCCCTAAAACTCACCAGCTTTTCTCCAGATTTCTTCCGGCATGTAGCCAGACAGGGGCCTGGATACAAATTCACGATGAGCATCTGGGGAAATAGCAGAATGAGAAAAATATGTTAAGAAGCGTTGAATGAACTGACTTGTTTTTTATTGCTTTGAAAAACTCAAGCGTGGTCAAGCTTGTGTTATCGGCATCCCTGACTGGACCCTGGAGTTTTGGGGGCTGGATTGTGGCTGCCTCTGGGGAAGCCGGGGGGGGGGCACCCAGAGACACCTGCAAAGGGGGGGGGGAATACTACATGAGGATCAGGGTCCAGCTCTGTTGAGCTCAGAGGCTGAAGTGCCCAGAAGCCAAGTGGATGCCAGGGAGGAAGACTGGGGCACCCTGGAGGGTAGCAGAATGGTACCAAGAGGGGATCCCTCCTAACAGCCACACAAAGACCCTTGCCCAAGGTGTGACCCCATGGGTTTCTGCAACCCCCTTGAAAGTCATCTCAGTTGGTGGAAGGCATCCAGGAGTTGTGGCCACGACTTCTAAGAATTCCTTCTAGACTAAGTTAGACCTTACATTAAGCCCATCCCATGGCTTGCTTTCATCAGCTTTAAGGTGGCTTAGCCCAGCCTCTCTGATTGGCAGAATGTGGGGGAAGCCTTGGCTTGTTCTGCAAACCCAGCTGATGGGGCTTACACCTTAAACCACAATTCAGACACAAACACAAAGTGGACTTTGTTTTCATCAGATGCCCTAGCAGATGTCGAGGCTAGGAGAATGCATGAAAGGTTCCTCTCCACTCACTCCTAGTTGTTAGTGCACTCATGACAGATGGAGGCGGGATGGCAGCCTATTTGTCCTCTGCCCCCCCATTCTTCCGAGAGGCCCTGGCAATGAGGGCTGTTGGAAAGGCCCAACTCCAGAGAGCCTATGGCAGGCGGGAGGAGCCTGTTCAGAGGGGGAGGAAGGCCACTCTGTGCCTGTAGTCAAGGGCCTCCATGGGGAGGGGGCACAGAGCCCACCTCCTCCCTTGCTGGGGTACCTAGCAGTGGCGTCTCCAGGTTGGCAGTGCTGCTGAGGGGGCGGCTGGCGGGGCTTGGCCCCTTCTTCATATCTTCAGCGTCGCTATAGCGGCGGATCCAATGGTTGAGCTCCTCACGGTCAGCCTCCTGGCAGCGGCGCAGAACGGTGAGGGACCGGCGGGTCTTCTCCACCATGTCCATGATGCAGTTCAGGAGCTGCAGGGAGGAAGGCCACAGGTGACTGCTGGGGCAGCCTGGTCTCCTTTGCCAGCCCATTGTGCAGATGACAAAAAAAGCAGGGAGGTGAGCATCGCTCCCCATCTCCCCCCTCCCTCCCTGCCCCCCTCCTCCTTCTCCGCCAGGTAGCTCAGGAAGGTCCTTCCCATCCATCTAGCCTGCCTGAGGGTCAGCTGCAACTGGCCAAAGGCAGCCTTGGGCCTCTCCTTTTCTGCTGGCCCCTCCTAAACTTTGTGGCTTATTTTTCATGCAATGATTTATTACAATTCACATCTGCTGGATGAACCAGGGCCAAAGTGATTGACAATAAGGGGTTGGGGAACCTTCTTGTTTGCTACCTTGAGAAAGCTTCATTCAGATCAGAAAAAGGGGGAGGCCAAGTAAACAGAAAAAAGTGACTGAGTCATCCATGCGTCAGGATCAGAGCAGGGAAGGGGAAGGGCCAGGCTTGGGATTCACAAGGCACAAATGGGAAGGGCCGCAGCAGCTCCCACGGACCAATGGCCGTTCATTTTCTCCTGAGGGGTTCAACTTCCATGTGGACAATCCTCCACCAGCAGAACCTGCTGATTTCCCTCAGTTCTTGTAACCCTTTTGCAAGCCTCTGCTGGTTTGATCATAAGCCATGAGCATATTCCTAAAGTAGCTTCTTACCCAGTGCCAGGGATTGCCAAACCCACAGTCCATTCACGGGGCCCAACCCTGGAACATCATTGGCCAGGAACCAAGATTGGCTCCTGTCCTGCCAGCCTTTAGGAAGGGCCCAAAGACTTTCCTGGGGCCTTTTCTCTGGGAAGCCAACAGTGGCAGTGAGTCTTGGCAAGGCTTGTACTAAATGGATGTGAGGTTTGGAACTCAGCTACTGATGCAGTTAGGTTTTACGTTTGCTTGACTTTTTAATAGTGGT
Source organism: Masticophis lateralis (assembly GCA_030761175.1). NCBI lineage: Eukaryota > Metazoa > Chordata > Lepidosauria > Squamata > Colubridae > Masticophis > Masticophis lateralis. The sequence continues at coordinate 1,192,499 of JAUDYJ010000010.1, read as the reverse complement.
TTTTGTATAGTCGTTGTGTTTATTCATTCTTTTTATGGTATCTGATGATTTTAATTGTCATGAGCTTCCCAGAGTCACACATGAGATGTACACATTCATTAAATAATAAAATTTAAAGCCGTTGTACGTACATTGTTGAGGTGTTTCCACTCTTCAGCCCATTCTCGCTCGGTCAGCCGATGGTCGATCACCTCCTCTTGCCGGGAACTGTAGACGGCTGCAGGGATGAAGCATCGTGAGTGGGGATGGAAGGACAGGACCTCAACCCTCCCGGAAGCCCCCAGGCCCTGGGGAACCAGAGGCCATTCACCCAAATTCCTGTCAGCAGGCACAACTTCGGGGACACATTGCAGCTGGCCTCCCCAAATTAGCCAAGTGCTGAATTCCATTTGAATGCAATTTTAAACCAAATTCTGTTCATGAAATAGAGCTAGGATGACTACTTCCTGGGTGTTTCGCCATATTTAAAGACCGAGGGGTGTGACAGGAACCTCTTTGGTTTGAGGGCTTGCAGGGGGCTCCGGGACCCCTGCCGTGCAGGGACATCATCAGAGCTGCCCTTTGCTTCTGCCATCTCCTAAACAGGGGAGCTTTGTTTGCAGAAGGGAAGCAAAGACCCCCTTTGTCTGCTTGGCAAGAGTTGTTCTCCACCGCTACTTAAACCTGGAGTGGGGAGATGGCGAGCCCCAACTAAGCTCTTTTGCGCCCCATCCTTGACACTTCTTCCCAGCTCTTCCAAGGCTCCTCCATTGCCTGGGTCCAATCCTGCAGTGCTCAAGCTTCCTCTCTTTTTGGTGGTCCGCCCACCAAGCCCACTTTTCTCTGCTGGACCCCTGCCCTCCTTTACCAACTTCCCTTTGCCCACTGCTCCCAAGTGCTCTCTCACCTGTTGGTCGGGGATGCTCCCGAAGGTCTCGAGGATCCGGAGGGCGGTAGGTGTCCCGGTAGCGATGGGCTACAGCCATGTCCTCGAGGCGGTAGTGCTGGGGGGGAGGAGGGGTGGGGTTGGGCAGCCCATTAGGCTGATGGCTGAGCCCATTGCTGGGGCTGTACCGCTGGGCAGGGCTTAGGGTGCAAGGCCTTTTGCTGAGGTGCTCAGGATGCAGGGAGTCGCGGTCCAAGCCATTCTCTTTGGTCCTGTGCCACACAGAAAACACCCCACGGTCAGGGCACGACAGTGAATTTGCCAGGCTGCCCAAACAGAAGGCAAGCAGTGCCCAAGGCAGCCTGTTCTAGCTTCCCAGAATGACCAGGTTCACATAGCCTCTATGACAACTGACTGAATGGCAAACCCCCCTGGAAGTGACCCCAGCACTTTAATGCTTCTCCTGGACATCTCCAACTGGCTGGTCCTTTAGAAGGAGTCCCTGGGCTCTTCTCCGGAGGGACATTTACAGTTGAACCATTTCCCTTTGGTCACCTCCAAAATGGTGTTTGAGAGTGACCAGCTCAGGATAAAGACTGACCTAAAGCTTGGTGAATTCACCAATATATCTTTGGAGCTGTGTGGTCCTCTAACCTCGATTGCTCCTCTAATGGGAGCCACAGGGAGACTGGTGGTCTCTGATTCCCAGTTGGGGCAGGCAATCCCTCAAGCTCCCGGAAGAGCTTGGATCCTCGCTCTATGTCAGTCACCCTGAAGGGCAAAGATCTCGGACATGGGTTTCCTGCTAATGAAGGGAGCCGAAGGACCCAGAATGGCTTCGCCTCTTTCTCAGTGGGGTCACCAGCTGCCTTGGAGATGCTCCTTTCTCCACCTCTCAGCCCCCTTTGCTGTTTTAGACTGTGACCCTCCCAGATGAGGACCTGGCCTCTACAAAGTGCCGTGCAGGTCAAAGGTCCTTCTTAAGAATAATGCCTGGCAAGGCTGTCCCCAGCCTAGGACGCCCACCCCTGCCCTCTCCCTTCTCTCACATGCTCAAGGCTGGCCTCCTACCTGTCTGGCGTCCGCCTTTTGACCCCTTCGTTGACCTCCAGCAGCAGCTCCGAGGAGTCGATGGGCGAGGAGGCATTGGCATCTAGCAGGAGCTGCTCGTGCTGCGCCAAGTATTGGGCTGGGCTCTGCTTGGCCATCCGGGCACAGTGGAGAAGCTCCCGCTGCAGCAGGGGCAGGTTGGCCTAAGCGGGCAAGAAGAACCATGAAGAGAGAGCAAGAGGGCAGCATCTCCTCTCCGTGGGATTTCCAAAGGAATCTTACTGGATAGGAACTCCTGTTCTAAGCAGGAAGCTCTTTGATGTCTCATCTTATGACCTTTCCAGAGAAAGTCCTCTGGCCCTCCTCCAATGGTTCTCAGGATCTGCGGGGTCCTTCTTTCCATCTCCCATGCAGGGCTGAAATCTACTTACCTTCCCTACCGGTTCGGAAGTGCACGCACCGCGTGAGCGCATGCACAAACCCTTCTGCGCATGCGCAGAGGGTAAAAAACAGGTTATTTCCTGGTTTAAACCAGGAAGTAATGACAACTGGGCAGTGGGCAGATCCTCACACTGCCGTCGCTACCGGTTCTCCCAACCACCACTTTGCTGCCATCGCTACGATTTTGGCCGAACAGGTCCAAGCCGGTAGCATTTCACTCCTGCTCCCATGCTTTTAGCAGAAAGTGTTTGTAAATAAAACACAACTGCTTTCTTCCCCGCCCAGTGAGGTTCTCCCAGGGAGGAGCTTGGTTCCAGGGAGGAGCATCCGCCGAAGTGATTAAGCAGGCAAGCAAAGTCCTGCCACGAGCCAACCCTGGTTTCCTACTTAAGCAGCCGATGGCTGGCCAAACCGCCATCTGTTGAAGACATTTGAGCTGATAAAATGCCCCACTGTGGATTCCAGGACAGCAAACCCTCCTCCTCCTCCACCACCACCTTCTCCCTCTCTCTGCCTCGGCTCCACGTTTCCAGAAAGAAAAATAATAAAAAGGAATAAATAACATCTCTGGGAAAGGCATGCTGGGGGTCGCCTGCTTTGAGTTAGCGTAATGAGAAGCATCTGGAGCCCCGGGTGGAAGACAGCTGGGAGAGGGTGCTGGAGAGCAGAGGAGGCAGGGAGAAAGAAGGCTGTCGGGTGTGGGGAGGCTCCTTTGGGGCTGGCAGGCGGCCCCAATCCTCTGCCAAGAGAGGACCAGTTTTCCCCAGGCTGTGGAGACCAAGCACCAATCGAGACATGTTGTTGGTCACCCAAGTGGGCTCTGTGGAACAAATAGCCCCAAGGAACCAAGGTTGAATTGGGATCACTGGGGGGGGGGGCTTTCCTTTCATCCTTACTCCCAAGGTGGTCAAGCTAGAAGCCTGTGAACTCAGGGCTGTCAGCCTTTATCTGATGCTAGATCTGAAGGAAGAGGAGAGGAGAATATCAGGGCTTCTTCCTTTTAGACCTCTAAAGAGCCAGCAAGGCCAACTGGTATTTCTAGGAGCAAATTCTTCTGAAGGACAGCTTGCTTCTCCAGAAATGTTCAATAAATCTAGAAACTGAACTCTCAGTTAAAGCTACGATGCTTTTAGAAAACAAGATTTCCAAACAACGCATTTCCTTACTGTCCAACGGTGGTTTGCCCTGGCAGCTCTTCTGAAGGCGTGCAATTCTTCCAAGCAAAACTACTTGAAAAGGGCTGAGCTGGGCTGGAAAAATCAATGCAAAAGGAGAGAAGGACCCGCAGAATGGGATGGTGTGTAGGGGGCGGGGGGGGGGGAGAGAAGCTTGGCAGACTGCTACCCCTGTGAGGTCTTGAGTGCCCTTTGCTCAGCTAAGCTTCCACTGCCTGTTCCGATGGGCAGGAATTCTCTACTGCAGGAGTCTCCAACCATGGCAACTTTGTGATTTGTGGACTCCCAGAATTCCTCAGCCAGCCAGCTTGAAGCCCACAAGTCGTAAAGCTGCCAAGGTTGGAGACTCCTGCAGTAGAGAATTCCTGCCCATCAGAACAGACATGGAGATTTGTCCAGTCAAAGTATTTGTTTGTCCAGTGAACCAGAATGGTCACTTTTAGACTGGCCGCAGCTCCTCAGACTCGGAGATTGTCCTGGGAATTTCCACAGGCAAAAGGCTTGCAACAGACTCTTCTCGTCATCTTGGAGTCATTTCCTTGATGATCTTGCAAGCGTCCTTGGGAACGCCACCCACTTTCCATGGGAGAAGACAGCTCTGCTCTGACTCCTCCTCATTCTTTCCTTCGTCCTGCTATTAAGAAACCAACTGAGATCCACAAGGGAGGATCACCTACCTACCGGTGACTCTGCTGACCACCCAGCAGGGTTTTCCAAAATAAAAGTTTTCCATGAATTTATTGCATGCTCTCAAATGCATTACATGAATGAAATTGTAGGTTTTTGAGAGGGCTGGAACACTCAGTGATCCATTCCTCTTGTTCAAATAGAAAAGGGGCTGCTGGGATAGTAAAGCTCCCCTTTGGAAACGAATCAGTGGGACTTGAATCACGCAGGGGGGAAGTCTTACCTTCAAGAACGGGATGACGAAAGGGCGCAAGGGGAAGTTTGTGGCCTCCTGGAGCTTAGAATGGAATTCTTCAATGGTCAGCGTGGAATTCTACAAGGTGAACATCAAAAGCGGTCAATGGATAAATTCACAATGAAGCCACAAGGGCCTTTATTCAAGTTGTCTTCTTCAAGGTCCGCTTTGCCGACCGAATTGACATGTTTCCATGCCTTTCGGATAGTAACACACAGAATTCCCAAACAACTTGCTGGAAATTCTGGGCAATGTAATTCCATCATATCTGGTTGGGTTGGGTTGGGTTGGGTTGGGTTGGGTTGCGTTGGGTTGGGTTGGGTTGGGTAAGGCGGGTTAACAAGGCCCAGGCATGTTGCACACCAACAAACTGCAGAATGGTAGCCGTGTTGATCTGTTGCCACAAAAACAAGCATCTGCCTTCAAAATCCGATCCCTTCTCTAGACAAGCTTAGCAACTTTAAGACTTGTGAACTTCAACTCCCAGCCAAGCAGCGCTGGCTGGGGGATTCTGGAGTTGAAGTCCACCCATCTTCAAGCTACCAAGGTTGAGAAACACTGCTCTAGAGTCTAGACCAAGGGTGGGCAAATGTGGCTCTTTTACAACCTGTGGACTTCAACTCCCAGAATTGGCTCTTTTACAACCTGTGGACTTCAACTCCCAGAATTCCTGAGACAGACAGCTGTTGATTGCATCAGGGATGTGATGAATAAAACCTTGGCTTCCCCAATGGGATGCTTGTTGGGTTTTTAGGAGTGTTAAGATTCTGCACTGCAGGAGCCCAATTGTACTACATGGAACCAACAGCCCCATGATTTTTACAGGAGCATCTGACTAAGGATGGCGGTTGCAACTATGGTAGTTTGTTTAGTGACCATTCAAAGTTACGACAGCACTAAAAAAAAGTGACTTATGACTGTTTTTCACACTTGCAACCATTGTAACATCCCCATGCTCACAGGATCACATTTCAGACGCTTGGCAAGTCACTCGTATTTATGACGGTTTGCAGCGTCCCGAGGTCACATGATCTCCTTTTGTGACCTTATGACAAGCAAAATCAGTAGGAAGCCAGATTCACTTAACAACTGTGTGACTCACTTAACAGCTGCAGTGATCTACTTAACAGCCGTGGCAAGAAAGGTCGTAAAACAGAGCAGGACTCACTTAACTAGTGTCTCACTAAGCAACTGTGGTCATAAGCCAAGGACTGCCTGTACTCCAGAGTCTTTGACCCACCCCCCACCCCCCAAAGGGGCCTGGAACTCACCACGAGGCCCAGCACCAGAGTCCGAACCCGCTCCCCTATCTCCGGAGAGATGTCACTGCCGAACTGCTGCAGGGTAGTGAGGAAACGTTTCAGCTTGCTGAGCTGGCGAGCCCCACAGGCCGGAGGGAGCTGGTGGTTGGACAGTGAAGCAGTGGAGGACGTGGCCGGCCCGTTGCTGAACCCGTTGGGCGTGGAGGGCGCTCCATTAATGGCCGTCGGGGAATGACTGCTTCCGTTCATTACTGCCAGGGAAGAAGGAACCGTTGAGCGAGTTGCAGGAAAATTCAAAATTCTCTGGAGGTAGAACTGCCAAGTACATTTTCATCTTTTTCTTCCTGTCCTCCTATTCCCAGGAGAGCAATCCAGAGGCCACTAATACTTGCTCCTGGAGCCCAAAGCATCCTAATTTTCCCTTCCAAGTCGAATGCCTTTTACTATTTGGTGGCTTTGACCAGGCCCCCTGGAGCCTCCTTCAACACCTCATTTGCAGGGGGTGATCCCAGCTTGGACAAAGTGAGCATTTTTAATATTTCCAGAATCCTATGCTAATAAGTAATAACTTAAACTAATTAAGTAATAAACTAACTGGAAAGGACCAAGAAGGTTATAAGGAACTGAGTGAGCATCGCTTGGAGAAAGGAGTAAGATCCAATGAGATGAACTCAGAGAGATTAAGATGGACCACTTTAAATATGCTTGGACTGAAGTCAAGGTATAGATGAAAACTTTGACCTTGATCAGGCAGGGAAGCTCTCAAGATTCAGGGTGAGGAATCCGATGTAGCAAATGAGCAGCTGTTCCAGAAGAAGGCAGGGCCACCCTCTTCTAAGAGACTGTAAGGAAATGCCATCCTACCTTTCAGTCTGGGGGATACCTAGAATTCTAGATTTGTGCAGATTGACAACAAAGGAAGGCAAATAAACCAGCAAACCATCAAGCTGATAAAAGGATCCTAAGTGTTTAAATATTAAAAATATGTCATAGAAGAGAAGAACAACAAACTTTTCATGAGAGTTTTTCTTGCTTCCAAAAATCAAACTGGGCCCCACTGCCTTCAGAAAGAAACGAGTGAGATGGGAAGAGGGGAGAGTTTCCATTAAATACCCAGCAGAAAGGTTGACCTCCAGACCTCCTACAGAAGGAGGGGCCGAGTGCTATCCGGACCCCTCCAGAGTCTCCTGTGCAGCTTTGCAAGGAGGCGTTGGTGTCTTTCAAGAGATGCTCCTGGTCGACACACCTTGGCTGCTGACACAAGAGGAACAACCACAGGAGGGCAATGCAAAAGATGATGAGTCCTGGGGGGAAGCAGGGAGAGGAATCTGGTTCTGTCACAGGAGCCCAGATTAGTACCTCCTAAAAGGCAGCCCCACTGAAGAGCCGGAGCTTCACTTCCATGTGGACATAGGCAGGCTGGGGCTGCTTTCTGACTCGATGGAAGGATTTCCTCCCAGTGGCCAGCTTGCATTTCAAACCACCTCTCGAGCTCTCTTCCCCTCTGCTCCTTCCAGTCCTTGTCACACAAAATGTTTTTGTTCGCTTCCCGTCCAGGCAGGAATGCAGAGGGGGAGTGCCTGCCCACAGCCTCAACTATTTCCAGACCCAACCAGAGGACATGTCCTTAGGCCAGAAAAATAAACTCAAGTCCAGCCCTCCTGCCTGGGCTCTTTGCAAGCCTCCTGGACTGAAGACCGGGGTGGCGTAAGGACCAGCTTCGTCCAGGTGGAGCACTTGCAGCCGTGGTATCTTTTTGACCCGACCCGGCAGGTGTGACATGCTTGCACTATCATGTGGGTGCCCTCAAAAGACCAACAGAACGGCCCCCTCAGATCCCCACATGCAGAGGAGAAGGGACTGTCAGCCTCCACTGCTTGGCAGAGATGAAAGGCCAGCCTCAAATGCCCCAACCTCTGAAAACCATCCCTCCCAAGTCGGCCAGGGAAGAGGCTGCCTTCGCCAGGACTCATCACGCACCACTAACCGTTGCCGTTGTCACCACAGCGCTGTGGAAAGCTGCAGCCGTCCAGAGCTTTGCTGCTTTCCTCGAGCTCCGACTCCCTCTCCGGCAGGGCGAGAGCGGCCGCTCGCTAAAGAGGTGCCGAAAATAACCGCCCGGCCACAACTGCTTTTATTCCAGTGACAGGTGTGTTACTAAGTTAAACTCCACACATGTCTCTGGGGCTGGAGCTTCAGAGATGGAGGCGGCCTGGGGAGTTCCCCTTGGCTAAAGGTGGTGATTCTTTGGAAAAGTCAGGGTGCCCACTGCTGGACCCCTACCTTGCCTGGCGGGCATCTGGGCAGCCAGGAGGAACATCATGGATTCTGCTCTGAGGTTTGGTTCCTGAAAAGCCTTGGGAGCAGGCTGGAGAAGGACAGCAGCATTGCTTGGAGGACCTGAGTGGACGCTGGGTCCAGATGGGATCAAAAAAGGGTGGCTCCTGCGTCCTTCCCCATTACCTGAGGCATATTTCTTCTGTTTTTATTTTACTTAATGTCTAGGCTATCTGACTCCCCGGGGAGTCTGGGCAGCTTACAGCTTAATACCAAGCAAATTCAAGAACAGACTTCTGACCAGGAGACCATAAAGAGATCTTTATGCTCAGCTTGTCCTCAAAGCCTGGGAGAACAGCCACTTCCAGAGCAACACACAAATTTAGCCTAGAGATAATAGTCCTGGGGGCTTCCTTGGTCTGCCTGAGCAGCGAGAGTGGCATTATTGGCTCCAATCTTGCTGGAATCATCGCCTCTTCTGTGTGATCCTGGGATTGGAACAGCCTCTTCCTAGAGACTCTCTGGATTTGTATGTGGTGGTATGACATGCCACAAACCTTCCAGCTGTCCCAGGGAACAACCCTATTAAAATGCTTGTGGTCCAGCTTCCTTGAAGACATCTTAATGGTTCATGTAAGGCCAGGAAGAACAGACCAAAATTCCCCAGTGTTGCCCTTTTGCATCTCCCAGCAAACGCCGGAGGGAAGGAACATAAAGTGCCTTACATTTGCTGCTCAGTCTCCGCACTGCTGATCTGACGCAAATAAATATTATGAAGGATTTCCAAGGGGTTTCTCTCTCCCGACTCAGCCAATTGCGCCCTGCAATGACTGGGAAGGAAGGCACGCTGAAGTGCCACTGCATCGGGGTCTCTCCCGCGACAAGCCACTGACCCTCACAGATAGACATAGCCCGTTGCAGAGGAGAGGCAGGGATAAACTCAAATCCTAAATACAATCCTCTGGCTTGAAATCCTTTTTATGCCGTCTCAGTGATCAGCAGTGGTCTTTCCAAGGTACCTCAGGACGCTGGGGGCTGCCACAGAGTCGTCCAAGCTCCACCTCTTTTTAATGTGCTTTGCATTTTGCGTGCCATGTACACGGAGAACGTGGCGCCTGGATCCCACCGAGGCAGTGGTCGCTTTCACTTTGGGGCCCTATCCTGCTAACTAGGGACCGGCACGGAGCAAATGGGAAGGGGTCCCAACCCAGGAGGGATCTGCACCCCCTTTCCCAGCCCCAGCATCTGAGTGCTGCTGCCTGGCAGCTCCCCCCTCCCTCCTGCCCGGCACAAGCGAAGCGGGGCTCAGCCTCTGGGTCTCTGGAGGAGGGTTTGTTTCATCTTACTTACAGAGACACACCATGGACCATTTCAGGCAACCATGAAATCGGCCGCGTGGGAGAAACATCGGCGGCCCAGCATCACGATCTGCAAGTAAAATAAAACATACGCTATCAGGAGAGACCCGAGGCGGGGAGCGGCCTTTTCATTGCACTAAGCTGGGGACAGTCAGGCTTTATGGTCTCCGGGAGGAGGTCCAGTTGGACATAGGCCTTTTACTTCCAGGGCCAAGACCCTTAGAAATTCTCCTCCCTTTTCCAGAGATCCAGAAGCAGCCGGGCTGGGCAGAGCAAAGCCAAAACAAGGATCCTCTCCTTGGCTTATGACCAACTCTAATCTACAGGCACCTTCAGGGGTTTACCATTCCTTGGTGAAAGTCCTGCTGATGGCAGCAATGATGTGCTTGCCTGTTATCCTGATGTTACAGAGCTAGAGGTAAGCAACTGGCAGCCATCATGTCAAATCAGGCTCGGCTGCCCTTGGGCCCACGGATGAAAAAGGAATTTCTTTTCTTCCTTGCCACAGCAATCATGTATTCATCAAGCTGCACCTCACAAGGATATCACTTCAATACAAACCAAGATACTTTGCAAAAAGGGAAACCATGCAGAACTGCCCCCAAAAGGAATTAGCAACTTCTGTGTGATTCTATCCCCTTTCCCACGTTCTGTCTACAGAGAGCTTCATCTAAGAGTATAGACTCCTGAGCCCATAAGGCTTGGCTGAAAGTGTGGAAAGGGCAGGGCAGGCTGAGAAACAGGTAGTCTTGCATTCTAAAAAGCACACCTTACTCTCATGGCTATTTTCAGTATCCCGAAAATTCAAAATATATCAGGAGATGCTAAAATAGGTTGGCAACTGAGAGGGGTTCTTGCTTGCAGGTGTCCCTCCCCAGAACAAGACTGGACTGCCTCCCCTTCCTATAGATTAAGAAAAGGAGGAATTGGGTCACCTCCTGCTGCCTCAAGAGGAAGAAAACTCTGCCACGTGTAGTGGATGCTTTTCGTGGGACTGCTGCCTTGAAGGTCTGGAGAGCAGTGCTTGGATCAGGCAGCAAATGGGGTTGACTTTGTGCTTAAGCAACTCTACGACCGCTTTGAACTGCAGCTTCTTCCCTTCAACTAGAGCTGGACTCTCTGTCTGAGGATGGTGGCCGAGAACTGTCGAGTGTCTCTTCAAGTCTGCAGGCATCCATGAGAAGGGGACATTCCAGTTCCAGACTAAGCATGCTTTGAGGCAAGCGCCAACATTTTACACACTGGGGTGTAACGTTCTCCTGCCCTTGCTGGCAGAGGGTCCTTGTCTGATGCTGCCCATGTGCCCAGAAGATGCTCCTCAGCTGAGCCAGAGGCTGGGCTTTCCTGGGAAGAGAAGCACCAGGTGGAAAACTGACCCAGCCTTCCCTTTGCACATGGGTGAGTTCCAATCCTGGGCCTGCTTGGGAGCTCAGGGGGGCCTCAGGAATCCTCTCCTTTGGCTGTGGGATCCCCTGAAAGCAATGCCCTGACCGGGGCAAGGGGATTAACCTCCAACCAAAGAATTGGAGTTAGCACAGCTTTTAGTCTCTACCAAGCATCAGTTGTCTGCAAAGTCCCTCTCAAATCGGTCTGAAGTTTCTCACTTCCCATCCTTCCCTCCTTCCCATCCACACATTACTTATGGAAAAAGCAGCTGTCCTGGTATGGCTGGGGTGTGTGAAAAGGACCCTCCTTTATGGGACTCCCAATTCTTCAGGTTGTCCTGCTGAGGACAGGCAGGGCATGAGGACAACCGAAGGCACACCGGGACGCAGCCTCCTCAGAGACGGTTTGGGTCAAAGAGGATGCCACAAATTGACTTGGAGCCACCATTCAGGGGCGTGAAAAACAGACCCTCCATAAAAAGGCTGGGGGCTGTTCTTGGGGCTCAGCCGTCGGGCCAGTCATGCAGCCTGCCAGCCTTCAGGAGAGGGAAGGGGGAGGAGGAGGAGGAGGAATTCTCCCTCAGTTCCAAAGTTGCTAATTTTGAGCTGGGTGCTGCAGCTTGAAGCTGAACAGGGAAACGATCTGGCGCCTTGAGTGTTCTTGCAGCAACTATTTTGGGGCTTCGGCACGGAGCCCTGTGCCTGCGGAGACGGCAATCCATCTGCCGTTGGAGCGTTCACCTGCAAACGGAGGAAAGTTGCCCATCTGCTACACAGCCTCCGCCCACTGCCCTGCAACTTTGGCCATGGGGATGCTCCTCCCAATCCCCAGGACTGGAGGTGGTGCCAGATGGTTGGGGCACCGTGGGCAACTGGGCTGCCGGATGGGGATCTGCTGGCTGAGGGGTGGCTGTCAGCCAAGCCAGAGCTACCCAGCGTCCTCACCAGCCAAGTCAAAGGCCGAAATCCAGATATAAGCAACAATCAGACCCTGGTGGGTGACTCTGAATGGCACCAAAGGAGCGCTTGAAAACTTCAAACCAGCTTAAGGAGTGCAGGAAAACTCATCCCTGCCTCGTGCCCTGCCTGACTCTCCTCCACGCTGGCTACCTTAAGCAAAGGGAATATGACCTGAGAACATCTCAGGTCATCTTAGGATGACCATGAATGGAACCCTCCCCTTCTGTGGTGTGCAAAGAGCAGATGACATTCTGGACAGGGCACAGGCCTTGACCCCTGGACCACGCAGGAAGCTCCCTCAGCCTCGATCCAGCTCCATCCGAGGCTGCCAGAGAGAACAGGAGCAGCTGCTAGGAGTCCATGCAAGGCTGGGCGAACCCCCTCGCTGGACAGGACTTTGTTAGAGCAGGGGAGGCGCCTTCCACCTGCTCAAAGGGCGGCCCCCACTGCCCACCTCCCACGGTGGAACAAGAGAAGTACAGGAAAGCAACCACTTTTGGAGACAGTGAAGAATGGCTCCATGTCTTCCTGGGGCCTCCTTTCCCTTTCTCCCACCGGCTCTTCCACACCCCAAAGTTTCTGCCTTTGATGGGGTGAAGTGGGCCTTGGCAGCAGATGAAGCTGTCTCTCACCAGGGTTAAAACCATCCAATTCATTCTAGAGATCATTTGAGGCAAAATAGCCTGGCATGAGCCACGTGAACAACGGGTCTCTGGCAAAGACCAGCCAGATCTTTTATTTCTGGGATACAAAAAAGGGGCCAATCCATCCCAACGAGGTCTTAGCGTCCCCTCTAAGAGCATGTGCAGAGCAGGTCCCAATTTCTGCAATATCTGAGGCCCAGGACCAGGGCATCTCTCCTTCTGGGCGTTGCCCCTGGTCTTCCTTTGCCGGGCTGCCCGTTCAGCTCCAGTTGGGTGGGTGCAGGAGCTCCTCTCCTTTTGCAAAGCCCGTTTTGCTTTGAAGCTGCCTGAGCAGAACGGGAGCCGGCTGGCATCCGCCGAAGCCAGTGCTTCCCACGGGGTGGGGCGAGGGACCGTTTTCTTGGCACTCCAAATGCAATGCCATATGGCAGCATTTGAAAGAGGCCCAGAGAGAGAAGGCGGGGGTGGACAGCATCCAAGCCCACCCGCCTGGCACCCGAAATCATTCTGGGTCCAAGGAGAAGCCCAGAACCCTTCCACAAAAGTGGGGGGGGAGTGGGCTGCCGATTATCTGTCTACAAGGTTTGGTGTGGCAGGAGAAGCACCTGCCTGCCTCTCTCCTGCCTTTGGGGGCCTCCTTCAGCACTTCCCTCCTCCCCAAAGAAAACATGAGCCCAGGCCATGGCGGGGAAGGGAGGGTCCTTGCAGGAGGGGGAGAGAGGAACAACCTTCCCATTTTGCTTTGCTTTGCACTCCTGATTCCCCCATCAAAGGCATTTTCCTGCATGAAGGTCAGGAACGGCATGTCCAAATCCAGAGCCCTGGTCATGCCAGAACCTGTCAGCAGAGATCACCTCAAGGTATCCTTTCCTTCTATGAAAGCAGTGCAGCAGAAATCCCATCAAAGCATTCAATTCTACTTTAAGGATGTCCCGTTAATACTGTTAAACTCAAGCAACAAGCAGCAGAACCCAGAAAAATTGGGAGGAAGGGAGCACACACACCCCACACCTCCTTCAGCAAATCTCCTTCCCCCACCTCCCTGCTACTCAGCCCTGAGGGATGAAGGGGATACTCACTGGGGTTTGAGGTGAAGGTGGGGTGCCGTGTGACTCCCTGGGAGACCGCTGGTGATGGTGGGGGCATGTTCGGGGGTGTGGAGCGGGACTGCGTCTTCACATCAGCTGGCGAGTCGGGCATCGTGGCTGCCTGATTCTCTGCACTGCCTGCAAGGGGGAAGCGAGAAGGAGAGGAAGGTGTGAGCAACCAGGCCTGAAGGTGCAGCTAGAGACAGACAGACAGCTGGGCAGAGAGACTGGGCTGGTGCCACCTGCTGAGAGCCCCCTGAGAAGGCCTGGGAATCAGAGCTAAGACAGGTGTGGCTGTCGAGACCAACATCCTGAGAGAGACAAACTGGAACAGGCACCGGGGGGGGGGGGGCGCACAAGGGACAGGATGGCTGCATAGCACCATCATCATCATGCAAATAAGGCAAATTTTTAAATAGCCATGATGCCCAGAGGAAGACTAGCTGGGCTAAAGCACAATTCCCCGGCTTTTGCCACTCCTGATTTGGACTCCTGCAGCTCAGTGGCCAAGTTCTCACAAACCACCATAAAACATGGCTTACCAGGATTGAATAAACCATAAAGGCACCTGCATTTCCGTTAACAGGAGATGTCCTACCCTGTTAGGAGGAGGGGGCATGTGATTCCAGTGTTGGGGTGGTATCTAACCCTAACCCTAACCCAATCCAGCCTAAAGGTCACATGTCACACACCCCACTCCATCCTCTCCACCACCACCCCTGCAGAAAAATGAGGTCTTGGGTGGCAGCGTCTGGTTGAACAACAACACTGGTTCACTTTCATCTCTATTTTTTCATTATCAAGCCATACTAATTTTTCTGTACGTCCAGATCTCTTAAACAACTCAAAATGGATTCACCTCTTGAGTTGAATCATGGTTTGTTCAACAAGCCACAGGGACCTGCGTCACACATAAGCTAAGCCATATTTCACGGTCTCCACGCTCACTCATTGTTCTAAGCCCCAACCACACAATCAGCTCCAGACTTAACTGCCACATGGGATCCGCTGAGATCATCGCCACCTTTTTGTTTCAAGACCTGCCTATGGAATTCGGGCTGGCTGTGGGTTGCAAGTTATGCTGCGAATTTATATCGGGCTGGACGTTGCAGTTTTATGAGCTGTTTAGTCTTCAAATTAAGTTTGTGCGGTGAGGAACTTTGAAAATGCCTAGCATTCAATGCCACAAATAACACGTGAGGCCAACAACACTGGAGCGGGATTGGGCCCCTGCGCATTCCCCCAGCCAGCTGGTTCCAGATGCTCCGAGGAAGTCTGCTCTCTGGCTGCTCTTGCAAAAGGGGGTGCCCTCTCTGCCCATTGCGGCCCTTCCAGAAGATTGTTTGGGGGCGAGCTAGCTGGGGCAGAGCAGGAGAAAGGTGGGGTGACTTTGGAGAGAGAAAGCGGGAGCAGCTGCCACATCTAAACAGAGGCACCTGCCACCAGCCACCCGGGCTGCCAGGTTCATTGCTTTCCCTGCTCCATTAAAGAGGATGCACTTGAGGTTGACGGCTCTGCGCAAGTGTGCCAGCAGCTGCGGCTGTCCGTCACGGCGTCTCTCGGCCGGCCTGGCCAGGGCTCGGAGGAGAACCAAAGAAGGAAAGTCTCCCTTTGCCGCCCTGCCTGGGGTCAGCCAGAGGCTGCTGGAGGGGACGGAGCTGCCAGCTTTCAGGGGGCAACAGATCATCCCTAATCCACGGCAACTGTGGCACCATGAAGAGAACTTCGCACAGCGTGAGAGAGAGCGCGGGAAAGGACACTGCCTGGGCTAAATAAAGCCAGGCGCAGAGCCAAAGCAGATGTTCCTGGAGGGCCAGAACAGCAACCTAAGCAGGGAGCCGAGCTTTCTTAAGGCAGGGAAACCTCTTTTCCCAGAGTGGCCGAGCATCACTGAGTGGTGCCCAGTCCCGGGTACATCCCTGGGGGAGGTACAGGGACCTTCCTCGGGACACAAACAGCTTCAACACAACAAATCCCCTCCCCTCTGGCGTAGATGGGGCTGCAGCCTTCCAGAGGCTGAGAGGACAACTTCTCAGCGATTCCTGGGTTGGGAAAGGGAGGTGGCCTCCTTGGCATGCAGCCCAGGGAATTGGTTGGAACTAGCCGGGCGGTGCATGCCTGTGCCAGCCACTCAGTCGTAGCCTTTGCTCTTTCTTTCATTCTTGGGGCATTCAGGGTCTCCTATGAAGAACGGATGGAACTCTTCAAGGCCTGCCATTCTTTAATCGGATTGCCAAAAGGGTCCTCCTAGCCCCCGTCATTAGGGTGCACACCCTGATGCGGTGAGGCAGGGACCTCGCCCCATTTACCCACAAGCCAAGCTGTGCCGAGAGCAGCCGGATTCCCAGACAGCAAGGGCAGAGATGGGCCCTTCAGCTCCAGGGGAAGCTGCTCTGAAAAGGGGCAGCCAGCCCCCTTTTGGACTCTCCAGAATTCCCAGGAGGCTCAGCGAGGCCCCCATGGAGGGCAGTTTCCCCAGCCATCCCTTCCCTGCAAAGAGCGTCTCTTTGGGATGAGGTCTTCTGCAGGAGAGCCAAGGATGAAGCCACCTCCTTCACCGTCCTCAGCACGCAGCTGAGTCAGGGCCAACAAACAGGAGTTTGTTGGTTGTAAGTAGCTCAGCAGAGGCCAAGGAGAGGGAAAGGCCATTTCTCCAAGACTCCGGAGCCCCTCCCAGCTTCGCCATGCAGTCCCACCCTGTCTGTCCATCTGTCTTCACTGCCGGGAAAGCCTGAAAAGGTTGTCACTTCTGGGGAGGTTGAGCCAGAGCCAGAGCCAGAGCCAAAGCAGCAGGGAACCCACTTCCCTCCTCAAGAGGTCTCCTTTCTTCATTTGAAGCCTTCCACCTGCAGTCCAGGTGCTGTGAATTTCAGCCTCTGATGCAAAGAGACTAATGCTTACCCACACAAACATGGGTCCCAGGCCTCAGGGCAGGCCCCACGGAAGGAAGCCTTGGACTCAGCCGCTGCATTGCTCTAAACCATGTTGCAACTGGGGGTTGGGTTAGTGTGCTGGAACACCCCAAACATTGTGGTTTGTAATCCAGGGTTATGATTCCTGGGCCAGTTGGAGCCTCTGGTAGATCTCCAGGAGGAAACTCTTTCTCCCTCCACCCCACCCCCATTGCAATACAGGCAGTCCTGGATTTATGACCACAATTGGAACAGGATTTCCACTGCAAAGCATTGTGGCTGTTAAGAGAGTCACACACAAAACCAAAGAAGGTGCCTTGTCCTCAGGCCAGACTACCTGCCCACCTGCCCTCTTCCACTGCAACCTTCCCGATTTGAGAGGGCCAGGATGGAGCCCAAGATCTGCAGCTTCAAAGGCCTAGACCCTGGCAGTGATGGGCTGGCCATCCCTGAGAGATCCCTCAATCTAGGGCCCTGCCTAGAATCCCCGTCCTTAGCAAGAGAACAGAGGACAGGCACGGTGCTTTAAGAGAAGAGACCCCCACCCGAAGCAGCTGACAGGAGATGGGCCAGAATCCCAGCTCTTCACAATTGTCTGTTGCCTCTCTCTGCGAAATCCAAACCTTCTCCCAAGAGGAGAGCAAATCGCCTTCAACCAACTTAGAGCCTTTCTCCATCTAGCCAGCCTTGCCTGCTCAGATTGGCAGCAATCTGAGCAGAGGTGGATTTCAGCAGGTTCTGACCAGTTCTGGAGAACCGGTAGTGGAAATTTTGAGTAGTTCAGAGAACCGGTAGTAAAAATTCTGATTGGCCATCTATTCTCTGCCTCCCAAGTCCCAGCTGATTGGGAGGAAATGGGGATTTTGCAGTAACTTTCCCCTGGATTGGGGAGGGAATAGAGATTTTACAGTATCCTTCCCTGTCACGCCCACCAAACCATGCCCACCAAGTCATGCCACGCCCACCAAGCCACACCCACAGAACCAGTAGTAAAAATTTTTGAAACCCACCACTGAATCTGAGGGTCTCAGCAGAGAGCCACTTTCTTCATCCTCCTCCTCCTGGAGTTTCTATGGGCAGAACTTGGTCCTCATTTCCAACTTGCTTCAGGAAAGTTAAGATGCAAATACGCCTTAACTCAAATCTTCTACCTCAGAGACTTTTTGCCCTCAGAGGAGAGCAGATGCTCTCTGCACATGCTCACTTGTCACTGTTTAAAATACCCCAAATAATTGATTTGGGACTGCTGCACAGGATCTTTTCCCAGATCCTTTTTGTTTCCAGACAGGCTTCCTTTCTCTCTCTCTCTCCCTCTTCCTCTGATAAATTTTCCACTCCTCTCCACTCTCCCAGGCTGTTTTTGGAAGTGTTGAGGGGTAAGAAGCCTCATGTGAAATCCTGAGCATCGTTTCAACTGATGACAGCATTCCTGCAGCCCTGGATGCCTGCACACGGAGCCTGGCATGGTGTGGGACCGCCAACTCCCCTCCCCTTTCGACTTCCTGCTGTATTTATAAATACGCCCTGAGTGACAGCCGAGAGCCAAACAGCAGCTGAGAACTTTCTGCAGCAGATGGAACCCAGCAGAAGCCCTGGCGTGTCCCAAGTGCTGTCATCCAGGAGGCTGCGGAGCGGGAAAGTGGCACGATGGGTGGATGCCTCTCTGAGCCTGCCCGGAAGAGATGCCACCCAGAGCGTAGACTGGCCAAGTGCTCAGGGCATGGGAGGGCATCGTGGGGGCTCTGGACCACAGTGTTAGGAAGCTACTTGGGGCATGGACAGCGATTGCCTTCCCTGGCACAGATATAATTGCATGCCAGCCTGCTCACTGGTGCCATTTTGCATCCTCCTCATTTCCTGCAGATCAAGAAGATTCCATTCTGGGGGCCATTCTGGGGTTTCCTTCAGAGGAGGGAGGGCCTGTCTTTATGGCCATTGCCCTTAGTAGTAGAGGGGGGTGGAGTGCCCCCCATGATGAAGCTCAGAGGAGCACAGAGGTGTGTGGTGGACACCCCCAACCACCCACCCAAAATAACAAAACAAGTGAGAAAAAGAGCAGCTCGCCTCTTCGGCTCCAAACTTCTTCAGGCAAGGAAGAGTCTTGAAGTGGCCGTTCAGAGAGAGAGACGTGCTCTGGTCAGTTGCCTCCCTTGGACCCGGCTTGACAGAAGTGCTGGGGGCACAAGCCTCGTGAGAAATAAAACTACTGGTCACCAAACTGGAAATGAAGCTCGCATTTCTCTCTTGTATATTTTTCTCCCTGGTGGCTCAGAGCAGAAAGTGCCCCCACAGCTCATTCTCACAAGAACCCTGCAAGGGAGAGCAAGGCTGAGACGTGGGCCTGGCCCTCCTCTCCTGGGGAAGGTCAAGGCTGAGGCTGCAGGGGAAAGGGGGCATCCTTTGCATCCAGTCCCATGGCATTAATGGGGCAGGGACCCAGCCCTCTGTGTCCCTGGGAGACGGGAGTGTGGAGGGCACACAGGGCAGCCGTTTTGGCCTCTCATTTCAGAGCTTCACTTCTCCAGAGTGAAGTTGCTTCTCCAGAGCAACAACTAATAAGAAACAAATGTTGGAAAGCAGACAAAACTCACTGCAGTTGGGACCAATTATTTCTTTCTCCCCCCCCCCCCGAATTCCCTTCCCCCCCAGCAATGTTCCTGCCCCTGTCCTCTGAGTCATCCCCAGGATGAACTGTCCAGGGACAATGGCAGTTTTGCCTGGATGGAAGAGAAGCGACAGTTCGTCTCCCCTTGGGCTTCTTAATGTGGGGAGGGCCCTTCTTTTCTTGCAGACACCCCCCCTTCCACGCATCGAGAGCTCCAGAGCACCCCACGACAACAACCCTGTGAGGTGGATTGGGCTGAGGGAGTATGGCTGGCTCAAAGTCACCCAGCCAGCTTTCATGCTTAAGGCAGGACTAGAACTCACCATCTCCTGAAGTCTACTCTGGCAGACCAAACTTCCTTGCAGCCCTTTCGGCAGCCCCTTCCTCCTTCTGACCCCCGGGAGAGGGAGGAGGAAAGAGTTAAAGAGGTGATGGCATGAGATCTCTGCATCCTTTCCTGCTCTCCAAATGCAATCCAGATGCTGAGGATGGGGGGGGGAGACTTGATGCCTCCTTCCAAGGAAGGCTCTGCTGCATTCCAGCCGTTCAGCTGCAGCTGCCAAGAACAACTCCCCAGAAACTCACCAGGGATGGATGGAGGGGCTCCATCTGGATCGTGTTAGGCCAGCCCTCGGCATTGGCAGCCAACTGGATATGAACTGCAGACTGCTCGCTTGTGGGAAAAGACGGTGAGGGGGTCAAGCCCGTCTCCTTGCTTTTTCCCAGACAAGGCCGCCTTCTTCCCAAGAACGAGGGGGCAGGACCTCGCTCTTTCTCCCAGCTCTCCTCCCCACACGCTCAGAAGGGCATGTTGACGTCCTGCAACAACAAGGACAAGCAGGCTCCTCTCTGGATGCACCTGGCTTTGGGCAGAGACCAAAGTTTCAGGAGCCATCGGTACTTTTCAGGGAGCCAACTCAGAGATGGGGAAGGGGATGCGAGAATGGGGGAGGCATTTTCCACTCCTTTGAAAGTATCTTTCACTAGCGGCAAGTCCATAACAGGATAACAGGGTTGGAACTTGGAAGGGACCTTGGAGGTCTTCTAGTCCAGCTCCCTGCTCAAGCAGAAAACCCATACCAGGGGTATCCAGCCTTGGAACTTTTGAGACGTGTGGACTTCAACTCCCAGACTTCCCAGCTGGTTGGGGAAGTCTGGGAGTTGAAGTCCACAAGTTTTAAAACTCCCAAGCTTGGACATCCCTACCCTATATGGCATTCTGGACAAAGGGCTGTCCAATCACTTCTTAAAAGCCTCCAGCATTGGAGCACCCACAACTTCCAATTTGAATTTTATCGAATGTTATTCCTCTTTCACACCATCTAGAATAAAAGAGAATCATAGGATTCGGCATTTGGAAAACCTCAGGCTTTGAGAAATAAAGTGCACAGGAGTTTTCTGTGGCTCTAAAACACAATGCAGGAAAACGGGGAAGAAGCAAAGAGTCATGAAAGCTTCTGCCTTTTAATCAAATCTGTTCCTCCAAAAAAGGTCCCTGCTGACTTTTGGCTCCCAGAAATCAGCCCGGCTCTCCCCTCCTCCTCCAGTCTTCTACAGCTGAAGGGCAGACACCCAGGCCTCTTTCTAAGCCAGCCGGGTGGGAGTAGCCAGAAGGAGCGTTGCACGGTGCCCTTATTCCTTGCTGCTGCCGCTGCCGAAGGGAATGCAAAACTCCAAGGGCTATTAAGAAATGTTCAACATCCAAGAATTGGCACGCGGCTTGACAGGAGTGATTCACTACCTGCTGAGATGGAAAATCAGGGCGTTCAGGAGCAAAGGCTCCGCATCTCACCCCCTCCTCAATATTCATTAGCGCAGGATGCCGAGTCTTCCCAGGGCCCGTTCAAGGACTCACGCGGCACACCTGAGACTGGCTAGCGTTCCCCTCAGCTGGGCTGCTGGCCATCTGCTCGGTGCCGGCAGCCTGCCAAGCTTGCCTAGCAGCCTCTGTTGCTCCATCTTGCTTCTCTTCCAAGGCTGCCAGGGTGCCAAGACAGCTGAAAGACCAAGATCAGTGCCTGAAGGAGAACCAGCATTTGCCGGCCAAGGAAGCTGCCGACATCACCGTGGTTACTCCCCATCTGCGTACACACACAGCCACCCATGCCCATTTCCGGGGGTTGGAACAGTCAGGAAAAGGCATTGCAAAATGTAGCCCTTTTCCGATTCTGGTACACCACACCAAGCTGGTAGAGGTGGCCCAAGACCAGGCCCAGAGAGGAGGCATTATAAGCAGGGCTCACTAGCTGAATCTGGTAATGAGAAATTCTTTTTTCCCCCTTGTGATTTCTCCAGTCTTGAAAACAAAACTCCTTCCAATTTTAAGTGCCGACTTGGCATCCAGCTTGCTTTTGAAGGAGCCTGTTTCCTTTCCCCAGGACCTCAGCAAGGGGGGGGGGGAGAAACCCACCATCACTATCAAGGCTGGTGTGGTCCTAATCATTGCCGTCTCCTCCCCATCCAGGCATGTCTTTGGACTGTTAAATCCTGCCGCTAAAGGGCAAAGACATTTCTGCCTGCCTAATTTTAGTCTGGCTTGCCTACAACCAACTCAGTTCAGGCTGCCCACTTGAAGAGAAGATGACCTCCAGCTTAGATGACTTCATGAATGCCAGGAAGAAAAAGGAGGCCAAGCAGCCTAAGGGACTGCACTGCCAGGGAATGCAAAGTGACTGGTTTAAAGTGAATTACACTGCAGAAACCCCCATCTTCCTGCCATCAGCCATCCATTTCAACTATCCAGCTATCCAACTATCAGAAAGCATCTTCTGAGCAACCAAGGATGATTGTTACCACACTACACTTCTAAACCAAGTAACACTGGATGGGAAGGAGAGAAGCATCCTTATAAGTAAGGAGAAATTTCTTGACAGTTAGAACAATTAATCAGTGGGATGAAGTCCTGGGTACTCCCTCACTGGACTTTTTCAAGAAGCAACTGGACAACCATTTGTCTGAAATGGTACAGAGGATTTCCTGCCTGAGCAGGGGGTTGGACTAGAAGACCTCCAAGATCCCTCCCAACTCTGTTATTCTGTTATCCAAGTTCAACCCATCAGTCTGCACAAAGTTAGGAGGATCCACCTCAATTTTCCAAGTGTGTTTTCTCACAAAGGGCCACGTTGTGAGTAGCTTCTCAAACGCTTTAACTTCATGGGTACGTCTCTACCCAGCCTCCTGACCCCACCCTGTCTTATACAGAAGTTCTCACAAATATGTATTTGTGACTGATGGAAAACCTGTATCCCATCTTCTCCCTCCCCCGCTGTCTCCCTCCCTCCCCCTCTCCTTCTGCTGGCCAGTGGAGTTAAGCAACTGCCTGTTTTGCCAGGCTCTCTCTAGAGAAGTGCTTGCCTTGGTGCAAATGGCAAATCTCCCAATTTACAACACGCTTCTCAGGTCAGCCCTTGTGCAGGACAGGCCTCTCCACATGGCAGAAAAAGATACGTGTGAAACACCAGCTCTGTTCACACACACACACAATACCCTGACCTATCTCCTGGGTTCATAGCAGATACTGAAACGGAAATGAACCACAGGAGAGGTTCAGACAACACTGATTGCTACAGAAACCTAGCCAAGCATTAACCAGCTCTCATACCTGGTGCAAAAGTAGTTGATTGATAAGCCTTTAAATAATCTAGTTAAGACTGGGGAGTCCTTGATGCTCACTGAGCTTGCTGGTTAATTTACAGATGTTTAGTTACCCAGCTAGGAAACATCATCAGTGCCACCTGAGTTAAGACATTCCCTAGTTGGGTAATGAAATGTTTGTAAGCTCACAGAGCACTCTACAATTCAACCTGGAGCTACTGGTATGCTCAGATGCCTCCTGGCAAATCTTCTCCACCCTGGCCTAAGGGACCCCACAAGCTTCTGCCTCTTGCCCAGCAGAGGCAAAGGAACTGGGAAAATAGCTTGGATACGAGGAACTGGCTGAGGGCCCAACCTGGGCCCCATGACCCCCAGGGACTTCTCCCTGAACCCCCTTCGGACTTGGGGAGGGGAGCTGGGAATTCATGTGGATTCTGCTGGACCTGGAAGCTGGGGGGAGAGGAACCCCTCTATTTTACAAACCTTCGTTCACTATTGTTTATATAAACAGGTAAATTGTTTCGTATCTCAATTAAAAACATCTGCCACATAAATGAATACCAATTAACTCATCCTGTTTTTAATTACTCTGTTAATTACATACAGGCAGCAGCAAGGATGGCATGGGAATAAGGGAAGTAGGCACGCAAAAGAAGCCTCCCCCCACCTCCTGGCATGCCCAGAGAAATCAGTTTGCTCTTGGCTCTGGTCTAGGACGTGCCCAGCTCCTGATGGATTGAGGGGAGGGGGGCTCCCTGCCGTCCTTGGGCCCTGCAGGGGGAGAGCACTTTGCAGATGCTCAGAAAACTCTGCTTCCACTGAACGGGGCTTGTCTTGCTCCCCCGTGGGAGGTTCTTGTTTCCCACCTCAAACGACCCAAGACCTCAACTGTGCTACAGGAAGCTCTCGACTTACAACCAGGGTCTAGCAGCCATTCGAAGCTACAATGGCACTAAAAAAAAAGTCGCTTATGACCATTTACAACCATTGCAGCATCCTCATGGTCACATGATCAAAATTTGGGCACCTGGTAACCAGCACAACTGCTGCAGCATCCCCAGGGTCTTTGGTGACCTGCTCAGCCATCTTCCCACCAGCAAAGTCAATGGAAAGCCGGATTTGCTTAACAACCAAGGCCAAAATGAGTGTGGAATCAGGCGCAAGCCCCTTAGCTTTGCTCAGCAGTGGAAATTCTGCTCCCAGTTATGCCCGTAAGTTAAGGACTACTTGCATTGCCCAGGGGCTGGGCACATAAGAGGAAGGCCAGCCAGGAAGGGAGCAGCGCGGGTGGGATGTTCAGAGGCCACCTGGAAGTTCAGAAGCTGCTGCTGCAGAATGGCAGCTTCTCCTCCAGTTGAACCTGATGCACGGGAACCTCATGGACACATGTCACCATGGAAGTGGCATCCCAGGCGGGGATTTCCCAGAGGCCCCCATCCACAGAATATCCAGGGTCTGCCCTGCTTAGTTCCTGCAGATCAACCCCCATCATTCTGACCAATTTCCAGGCATTTTCCTGCACGGCTGATCTGTCCTGCTGGGAGGTGGATGCCCAGCTATTGGCAATGCCAGGCAACTCAGTTACTCCTGAGCTCTGCCAGACCACGAGACCCTCATCGCCTGCCCAAAGCCCTTGGCAGCTCCTCCATTTTTCCCTTCCTAGGAATGTCTGCCTGCCTGTGCTCGCCTAGGGCACATCACCCATCATCCAGAGCCTCACCCCATAATCCACCAGGCACAGCCAGAATTTCTTCATGCCAGCCACCATTAACAGCCCCCTTCACCCCCCACTCCTGTTTCCCTTATCTGGGCAATGCAGCTCCTGGGACTTTTCCAGGCCTCTTAACTGTGCTGTGTGGATGCAGACTCTGTACTTGTTTATACAAAGGAAATCGGGAATAGCAAGAAGAGAAAATGGACTCAGATCCCCCTATTTATATATATCTTTGGATGCTCGCTTGTTTCATCCATGTATTGGCCTGCCCAGTTGGCAGTGGCAACCTTGAGTGACCCACAAGCAGAGAAAATAGGAGGAGAAATAATGTTTCTCTCTCTCTCTCTTTTTTTGTGGCAATTGTAGAACTTGGAGACCAATTGAGAAAGAAGAGGAAAAAGGCAATCTATAAAGGAGTATAATAAATAGGAATATAAGATATAAGATACTGAACTTGTCGATCAGAAAGGTCGGCAGTTCAGTGGTTCGAATCCCTAGTGCCGTGTAACGGGGTGAGCTCCCGTGACTTGTCTCAGCTTCTGCCAATCTAGCAGTTCGAAAGCACGTGAAAAATGCAAGTAGAAAGGTAACAGCGTTCTGTGCGCCTTTGGCATTTAGTCATGCCAGCCACAGGACCACGAAGACGTCTTCGGACAATGCTGGCTCTTCGGCTTTGAAAAAGAGATGAGCACTGCCCTCTAGAGTTGGGAACGACTAGCACATGTGTGCGAGGGAAACCTATACCTTTTTAAAGGAGCAAGAGAGCTTGCAAACTCCAAGGCAGTCTACCTTTAAAGATCATCCAGCTGCTTGTGGGGGGGGGGATTTCCCAGGCCCGCTCAAAGGAGGCCATCCTAGCCCTCATCTCGAGCACATACAGAGAGCACATAACACACTCGCCGCTTTCAGTTCTGGAGGGGACTGGGTTCCCCTCTCTCCTCTTCCTGCCTGCTTCCCGGCGGTGGGAACGATTCCAAGCGAGCAGATGGAGCAAGCTGGGCTGAGTGTAAGAAGCAGAGCTGGGGGAGGCAGAGAAAGCGAGACTAGGACATTGCCATAGCAATTCCTAGCTGGGGTAAAAAGGACCTTTGTGCCACCTACTTGGAAAGTCAAGCTTTGCCAACCTCCTTGCACTTTCCTGCACCCAAAAAACCCGCTTCAGGGGTCACAAAGAGCATCAGGAAGAAGAGACGGTATTTGGATGGTGAGGGGGTGTAAGAGGCGCCTCTGTACACACAAACATGGACAGACTCATTTCCCTGCACTATAGCAGGGGTGCCCAACCTTAGCAATTTTAAGACCTGTGGACTTCAACTCCCAGAATTCCCCAACCAGCGATGCATAGGGCATTCATAGGAACCAAATCTCTCTCCACTTCCTAGCTCTTTCCCCCACCCCTCTCTCAGAGGAACAAACTTCCAGAAGCTCTTGGTGATTTGGACTTCTCCAAGCAGCTCCATCCCGAAGGCATAGCTTGGATCCCCAAGTGGGTTTTGCCCCCTGCCCTCCATCACCTCAAAAGAGATTCCAAATCAGCCAAGGGATGAAATGGATAGTTGGGGGCGGGGGGACACAGTATGTGGCTCTGAGCAGAGAAATCATTTTTCCAGGGGATGGGGGCAGGGGAAGGGGGGCTTCTTGGTCCTGTTGGCTGGCCTTTCCCAGGACCTGCCTCCCCCCTCCCCCGCTGCCCTTGCATCCTGGAACAACCAGGAGAAGAGAAGTCAGAGCATGCTGCCTCCAGTTGCTCACCCAGCCCTGATCTAAGCAGGAGGGGCTGCGTCAGCACCAGGACCCCTACAGGCTCTCCCCCCGCCCGCCTCTCTCAACTGGCTGTGACGGCTAACAAAGCCAGGGCCTCGTTCTATGTGCCACTTGCTCTCCAGCCCACTAAGAGGTGCTCATGTTGTGCAAATCGTGCATCTCGGCTTTCGGCAGCAGAGAGGCTGGCTGGCTGGACTGAGGATGAGCAGCTGGACCTTTGTAACTCCAGGAGATGCAGCCGGCTCCACCATCTTATTGATCGTGCCTTCCTCTTTAAGGCTGCTGGGCACTTGGGCACACAAGCACCCTCCTGGGCTGCCAAGAGCAATGTCCTGCCTGGCCCTCGGAGAAGCTGCAGGGCCCCAAATAGGCCCCACCAATAGCTCTGAGCCATCAAGGGGGCTGTTGGGGGGTAGGGGAGGGGAGGGGAGGGGCAAACCATCTCCCCAGTGAAACAGCAAAGTCCACAGGGAGGGAAGTGTAGGTCCTTGGCTTCTATCTAAGAAGATGCCAGCTACTAGTCCTCATGAAGCCAGAGACTCATGGAGGAACACAATGGAGGTGCCGAAGCCAGGCGTGAGGATCCTGTAAGCACCTTGTCTCAGCCCTGGTCCATGGAGGATGCCACCCTTGAAGGGGTTTGCAATCATACACCATGTTTTACAAAGCAGCGTGGCAGAGTTCTCCTAACACGCACAGCCCAAGTTAAGCAGAAATTCAGAGTGGCTCCATTCACACACCCAAGCAATGCCTTTCCCTGGGCAGGAGCCACAGGGAGTCCTCCTTTGGGAATTGATTGGCTGATCACATCCTATACAAGGCTGCCTGACGATGAAACATAGAAAAGGAACAAGGCACAAGGCACCCAACTCAGGCAGCCTCCCCGCCCAAACCTCCCCTGCAGCCCAAGGCCCGAGAGACAGGCCAGGTTCAAAAGACCTTTTCAGCCAGGAGTTCCCAGATCAGTCTGGAGAATGTCCGCAGCCGGAAGGCACTTAGTTCCAAGCCAAGCAGGGCTCTGCCTCCCGTTGTATCTCCAAAATGCCATCCACCACACCCTTCCCACACTCCTGGCTGCAGCTGGGTGTCCTATACTTTAGTCCTTTCCCTGCTCCAAGGCCAGCCAGGTCAGTGAGCCAAAGCAAAGTTCTCCTTTCGAAATCAGGTTCTGAGCAAGAGGCTGTTTCTCCAGCAACTCCGTCTTGGCTTTGCCACGGCCCAAACCGCACCTGATTGGTTCCCTGCTTTGCAAGGGAACACGGAAAGGAGAAGGGCCGGACTGTTTCCAGAAGGTGGGGGTGGGGACGAGGCTGAAGGCAGGACCAGGGATGTGGCTTCTCAGAGGCAACCACGCTTGTCCTTGGTTTGGCCACAATCCAGATAAGCTTAGCTAGTTTCTTGACCCCCTGACTTCATACACGTCTGAAGCAATAAAGTGAATTTTGGCTTAGCATGTTGTGTATATGCATTGTGGTTTAGACGACAATTCCTTAGTAAAGAAGCCACAGTTTGTGGTGCTGCTTGAACACAGTTCTGCCCTTTCCTGCCCACTGCAGAGAATTTGAGAGCGCCTGTCCAGGGAGAAACAACTTATGATTGTTTGCAGTACAGGTAATCCTCGACATATGACCACAGTTGGGAGCAGGTTTTCCATGACTGGGCAAGACTCTTCTTCAGAGAGTCATTGTGCAATTTCACAACTTCGTTTTGCTACCTTTTTTAAGCAAATCACTGTAATTGTTAAGTGAAACATGAGGTCATTAAGTAAGTCTTTCTTTCCTCACTGACTTTGCCTGTCAGAAGCTGGCTGGGAAAATTGTCTATTGCAATCACATGACCCCGGGCAGCTCAACTATCATAAATACATGCATCCAGTAGGTCTATCACTACATCTCTCATAATTCCCAGGCAAGGAAAAGCCTAGGAATTTGGGGACACCTCAGGAAAGTAGCTGATTGGGCAGAAAATTATAAATGATCATAAACATCATAAGCCTTTCCCCAGGAATTCCATCCAAAACTTTAAGCGAAGTTTTCCCCTCTCCTTCCTCTCTTATTCTTACTTCTTCACTTCTGCTCAACTTTTCTGAAGCTCTCTCGTTTGAGAAAGGTTACTATTAACAAAGCTATCTCCAGTGCTATCAACCTCCGACCAAGATTTAAAGCTTAAAACAGGGGTGTCCAACCTTGGCAATTTTAAGACTTGTGGACTTCAACTCTGGCTGGGAAATTCTGGGAGTTGAAAAGCAATCCACACTGTTTTTAGAGGAACTGCACACGATAGGAGGGCGCATATTCCCAGGCAAATCCTGTTTCACACACCAGGGCCCCCGTCTCTTGCTTCCTCCCCCAGCAAAAAGCGCTCTGTTAGATTGCAGCCCCAGTTTCTCCATCTGCTTGGAAAGCCAAGATGCTGTCAAAATGCCAGGATGAGTCTCAGCGCCCCATAAGAGACCAAGGCCTGGTGAAGAACAGAGCCCTGGGTGTTCACGGTCCTTCTGGGGCCACCCTCACCTCCACGGGCCAAAAGAAATCATGGAGATGAGATGCACTGGATGAGCACTGCTGGGTGAAAAGCTGCAGAGACTTAAGATCATCCAGCTCCTAATTCAAGAAAAACAAACTGCATTTAAAGAGCCAGTTTGGTCTTAGCAGGGAAGGCACCAGGCAAGAAACAGAGTCCCCCCTTAGCCAGGAAAGACAGCAGGGTGACTTTAAGCCAGCCTCCCCTCCCCTAATTTAGGCTGAATCCCTTCTGTCCATTCCTGCCACTTTGGGATCTGCCAACCATCGATAGTGGACCTGTCAGCATAGCCTCGGAGGTGGGGGTGGCGACGTGGTCCCTCCCAACTAAGCCAAATGTTTTGCAAATGTGGTTGGAAATTCTGGGATCAACACAGCACGACATCCCATAAAAGCCCAGGAACTGCAATTCAGGTTCATGGAGACACTACAAACTTTTTGTTGGCATTTATTTCCATTTGCACTATTTGCATCCTTCCTTTGCCTGCCCTAAACAACATTCACAGCTTTCCATCCAGATCAAAATAGTGATGCTGAAGTCCGGTTGACTTCAGTGCAGGAAATTAATTAATTAATTTCGCCTTTATTATTTTTACAAATAACTCAAGACGGCAAACATATACATACAACTTCCTCCTCCTATTTTTCCTCACAACCACCATCCTGTGAGGTAGGCTGAGCTGAGAGCAACTGATTAGCCCAAACTCACTCAGCTGCCTTTCATACCTAAGGTGAGACTAGAACTCACTGCCTCCTGGTTTCTAGCCTGGTGTCTTCACCATGAGGTCAGACCGGCTCTAAGGGTGTCTGAGGTTGTACACAGGTGCCCTCCACAAATCCACAACCATTTCCTCACAAACACACCAATGACCAGAGTTTAACTCATTGATTCATCCCCCCACCCCCAGTCGACACAAGGCCACCGATTTTTCAGTCAAAGCTCTTCTGTGGGTCTCCCGACTGCTTTACCATCAGAAAGAGTCAGCTGAGCTACACCCAAAGTGAGAATAATGAAGAAAAAGGCCCCTCTGAGCATGGGCAGAGGGAATTTGTCTCTCCCCCCCTCCTGCCCATTTGCCTCTGTTAGGAGCCCCAGCCAATCTGTCCACCTGGGATTTGGGGGTCGGAGAGCAGCTATTCCACCAGGCAGGAGCCCCAGAGCTGCCCTCTCTGGGAAGGAAAGACAAGGAAGTGCAGGACCCACCACACACCCGCTCAGTAGCCCCTCCCTACCCGTAGCGAATTGATTTATGACTCCTGCCAAGCCTTAATCGCAAAGGTCTATCTTGCTCACGCTCAATAGATTTTTTTCATCGACGCTGCTCACCCAGCTCGTGCCTGGTTTCTGAAATGAGGGGTGGTCCGGGGCTTTAGAAGAAGACCACGAGAAGTCGTCTGAGAAGGCAAGGTGCTTGTACCCAAGTGTCCCCAGGTGAATCCAGGCGGCGACAAGAGGAAGTGAAGGCACATCAAATCAGTTGTTGCAACTCCCATCAGAGCCTGGCTTGGCCCGGGAAAGGCATTATGAAAGCCCGGTTCTTAGCACCCCTTGGCCGGGTAGCCTCTGTGTCACAGCTGCTCCTCTCCTGAAAATTACCCTCTGAACTTGACCGGGATCAGCAGCTCCCAAAAGAGCAGGACGCCAGCCAAATAACCCAACATCATTGGAAAGTTGCTAGCAGGATCACCACAGATGTGAATGGGATCCCCCTTCAGAGGAGTAGAGCTCCTGGCTATTAACCAGGCCGGTCAAGGTTTCGGTCAAGGGCCGAGTTCTCACAACACACAAAGCCAGTCTTTGATCTGTCAGTTGGGACTTAACCTGTTTTAGAAGCCTAGCAATTCTAGCTTGGTAACAGGTCTGTAGTTGTAGGCAGACACAAACACCTGAAAGAAGCAGATTTGGAGCAGGAGCCAAAGGCTGCCCAGTGACTCAGTGGGACAACTGCCAGCCTATCTGTTAGGGGGAGCAAAGCTGTGGGGCAGGAACGGGTGGCTGCTTGACTTGTCAGCTAAGACCAAGAGAACAGCCAAGGATCCTGTGGCGGGCGGGCAGGAGTGGGTGGGATTCAGAACAGCCCAGAATTTAAACCCAAAAGCACCAACCTCTGTTGATTGTGGGTGCCTGTGGCTTCCTTCCCTTCTGTGCCCTCCATCTCCTAGTGGGACCCTTCCCCAAAGAAAGCTGGCTTCAGCAGAGGCTCAGCTGAAGGAAGCAGTTTTGCTTTGGAGTTAAGCTGGCTGGTGGGACCCTCTCCCTCAGATCCTGGCCCTGGCGGATTTGCTCAGGGAGAAGCAGAACAACCCCGGGAGCCACCTGAGGAGGAGGTCCACCCTACCTTCTCACTGTCTCATCCCCCAAACAGACCCTTGAAGGTCCCCGGAAAGCCTTCCCAGATCTCCCTGGGTTGGGGGGAACCATGAAAAATTCTTCTATCTGGCCCCTCCGGGTGGGAGGTGGCGTTGCAGCGGGGCAGACAAAGGCGAGCCATCGGAGGTGTCTTTCCCGGACAGGTGGGGTCCTTCCACGTTCCTAACTACTCTTCCGTCGCAGCTGGCCCCTAGCAGCGCTCCCGGCGCTCAGCTCAGGATGCGCGCTTGGAGACAGCTTTGCGCCGGGGCGGTAATTCCCCGCTGGACGGCGCCGTCTTGCCGGGAACCCGGAGACCGCAAAGAAAGGGCGGGTGTGGGGCGGGCAGGCAGGGGCTTCTACCACGCCGCAAGCACCGAGAAGGCGCTTTGGGAAGCGAAGCGAGCAGCCCGTCGAGGCTCCGGCCGTCCTCGGGACAACGGCCATCCGAGAGCGGGAGCGGGGAGGACAACCCGCCACCGGCTGCAGCGGGCTCTGCCTGCCTCGCTCCGGGGCCGCTCCGCTGTCGGAAGCCGTCCGTGTGGAGGGCGCGCGGGGCTGCCGCCTTTGTTCGGAAGCGGGACTCGCCCTCCCGCGGAGGCTTCGAGGAGGGGGCCGACCCTGGCGCTGCTGCTGGGGGCGCCGGACCTCCAGAGCCCGGAGGGAGGCGACCGGAACACTTACCGTCCGGGGACCGCTGGCGGGGCGAGGTAACTCTCCAAGAAGCGGCGGCGGGTAATCCACAAGCGGCTGGCGAGTGGAGCTTTCCAAGTCCCGGCGACAGCCGAAGAGCCCAGCGGGCGGCAGGTCCGCTTTGTCGGCTCGCTGCCTCGGCGGCTCCCCGGCTCAGCAGCTTTCCTCCCTGGCCCGACAGCGGAGCGCAGCAACGGCCAAGCGCCGGGGCTCTGGCCGCTCTTTGGTTTGTGGCGCTGCCCAGCGCGCGGGGGTCCTTCACCTGCCGCTGCCCTCGCCCCCTCCGCCGGCGCCGCCGCCCGCCTGCCCGGGCAGAAGCCCCTCTGCGGCGGGACGGGGCATCTGCGCGGCCGCTTCAGGCGTCCCCCGCCTCCCAGTCGCGGCGGGAGCGGCGGCGGCGGCGGCGGCGACCTTCCTCGACGGCTGCGACCGCGTTGGCTGCGGGGCTTCCCGGGTGCTCGCTGCTACTGCAGCCTCCGCCGCCTCCGCCTCCTCCGCTCGGCCCTCCGGCGGGCCATCTGGCGAGGGCAGCCTCCGCGCCGTCCCCGCCTCGCTCGGCCCGGCGAGGCTCCGGCGAGGCTGGCTCCGAAAGGGGGTCCCGCGCCGCTGGCGGAGCGGCCGGCCGGCCAAGCCCCCGCCGCCCTCGGCTGCCTCCCGGCCGCAGCCTGGCTGGCTCTGGCAGGCGGCGCTGATCCGGGGATCGGGCGGCTGCTCGGAGAGGCGGCGGCGGCGGCCCCCAGCTCGCCCGCCCGCCCGCCTGCCTGCCTCGGTTGGCGGCTGCCGGCGCTGTGCGGAGCGGAGCCCGCTCGGATGCAGCCCTTGCGGCGGCGGCACCGACAGCTGGCTTGGTGGGGCGGGAGGCGCGCGGCGGTTCTCGCTCCCGGCAGGGGGCGCTCCACCCCTGCCGCAACGACGGCCCGCCCCGCTCCTCCCCCCGCCCCAGATGCGCCCCCCCCCCCCCAGCTCCAGGGACCCGGTGGCAGCTCCGCGCTGCTCGGCCTCTTTCCTGGCGGCGGGCCGGGGGCTCGAACGGAGGCGGCGAGGGTTCCGCTCTTCCTCCGACGCCGCTCGGCTGCCTGGCTAGGGGCGCCCGCTCTCTGCCCGCTTTCCCGCTCGAACTAACTCAGTTCTCCGGCGGCTGCGAAGTCAAATCCGGGCCTACGCCCACCTGTGCTGGGTCGGGCTCCCTTTAGCCCCCGTTAGCTAAGCCAGCTTCCAGTGGCTGCATTTACTCTCAGGCCATAAAAAACACTCGGTGTAGGCTCAGAAAGTGTGTCCCAGGCAGAAGGAAGGGCGCCCGTGGGCATCTCCAACGGAGAGAGCCATTTTCCGGTTGGTCCTGGCAGTGATGGGGGAGGGCATTGAGGGGGGGGTCCTCTCGGGTCCGTCGTTTGTTGCCGAATTTAGCTCGGGGTGTGACCAAGCTAGGGAAGAGAATGATGGGGCTGGAAGACCTGGGTCCCTGTGAAAACCGGGGGTGGGGATGAAAAGTTTTGCTCTGTCTCCAAGATCCAGGACCATGGATGGGTGCGTGGGTGGATGAAGGACCTTTAAACAGTTCAGAGCTAAAGTACATTTGATGCCATAGGTGCTATCAATAGCTTGGATGCCTTTAAAGGGGCTGAGCAAACTTGAAGAAAATCAGAGCCCCCCCCCCCCAACTTGTAGCCTTGAGGGCTGCCTGCTTCTTCCTGAATCCCAGCTAGCAGATCCCTGGGGAGGACACCCTCCCCCCCTTCTCCTCCATATGGGTGAGCCTCCAGATGTCTCCGATTGGCCACAGAAGGCTGGCTGAGCCGCCCTTGGCCCAGATAACAACAGAGCATCAAGGACACCTTGGCCCCATGGACAAGTGACCTCTGAGTGCGGGAGAGATGGCTAACTCCCTGAGCCAGATGGGCAGTTGGATATATAAAGAAAATAAGTACAGTTTCCTTAGAGGTTCTTGGCTGCAGCCTTGTCTGTCAGGATCACTCTGCTGGGGTTCACATCCTAACACCCCTTCTTGTGCCTGGTGCAAAGGTGGGATTTCTTCATGCTCCTGACAGGACCTGTCAATCAAACTGCTTCCCAGCTCAAATTGACCACTAACTACATTTCTAGGTAGATGTAAGGAAGAACCAGACACTAATCACGTACTATAGTTTCAAACAATCACCCTCCTTCCCTCCATATAAAATATCCCTCCAGCTGTCGTTGGGGTATAGCAAGGTGTGAAATGCTGCCTCGGTTTCCCTTTGAGACCTGCCCACAGCAGATCAAGCAGCAGCTGATGGGCAAGCCTGTCCTGCCAGAAGCCTTGGTGCATGACTCCCCATTGGACCCAGTGAGGCCGGGCAAGGAGGGCTTGGCAGACGAGGCCCAGGGCTCAAATGACAAGCACTTTATCACTGGCCACTGCTGGTCACTGGAAAGCGGTTGTGATGCTGCTCGGCAGCAGATAAAACTGGGTGGACCTTCTCATTTCCCCAAGCGCTGGCGCTGCCCAGGAAGCAGCGGCTGAGGGCATCCTCCTCCACGGCTTGCATAGCTCCGATAGCTATGCGTCAGATTGCACTGAGGAAAGAGAGTGGGGGGGGGGGCAGGGCACCCCATATTGTCGTGCGAAGGAGCAAGTGGCTTGTCTCACAATCAATATCTCTGGATACAGAAGTCTCCCGCCACACTGTCAGCTGCCTCGAGTGGGCAAAGGATAACAAAAGAGCTTTATCAAGTGCAGAAAAGCAGCCCCTCCTGACTTGATGTTAGCCAGAGAGATTCGGGTCTGTCTTTCCCAGGCCCACCCAGCGTCACCTGCCCCACCATACGGCATCACCTGGGGTGGAAGTCCCTGGCTGTGTCCCAGATAAACCTCCACAAAACTGGCATTGTCCCACAGTCCTGGTTAAGAAGAGGTTTACAGGCTCCCTCCCCCCCCACCCATGCCCCCAGAATGTCAGTGTGGATAGCCCAGGTCTTTCTTCCCCCTGATTTCTGCACGCAGGGTGTAATTTCAGCCTATTGAAGTCATAATTTACCACTGGGAGAAATAAGGGTCTGTTGTCGCTGGTTTTGTTCGGCGAGCTGCATAGGAATGTTAAATGCAAGACACACCACTTCAGTGCAATTGCAATCTAACCGCAGCTTTTAGCTGAGGGGGGGATAACGGGCTTTTTTGCTTGCCAAGCAGTTACATTGTGCAAGAGGACGACAAGCCGCCTTCCCAGGAGCCCCTGCAGTGGAGCTCAGGAGGGAAGCGGGGAGGCCGTGCAGACCCGGTCCCTGGAGGATTGGCAGCTGTGCCTCATCCAGGAGCGTTCCAACATTCCCGTAGAGCAGGCTTTCTCAGCCTTGGCCATTTGAAGCCGTTCCAGTCCCAGATTTCCATAACCAACAACAATGCCATTTGGGGGGCAGTGCAAGATCCCATATAGGGCCATGTTTCTCAACCTTGGCCGCTTGAAGATGGGTGGACTTCAACTCCCAAAATTCCCCAGCCAGCCAGATCCACCCATCTTCATGTGGCCAAGGTTGAGAAACATGGGCTCAGACCCTGCCAGCAACACCCTCTTCCTGTCCCTACAGTGCACCCGAAGCATAAAAGTAGTCCTTGACTTACGACCACAGCCGAGCTCAAACTTCCTGTTGCTAAGCAAGACTAAACAAGGTAAATAAATGTTGTCCCATTTTATGGCTTTTCTTGCCCGAGTTCTTCATGTATCCCCGCAGTTGGTAACAGGGCTGTTAAGTGAATCTGCTTCCCCATTGACTCTGCTTATCATGAGGTTGCAAGGGGGCATCACCAGGCCTCCCGTCATAAATATGAGCCTATTGCCGAGGAACTGAATTTTGATCGCATGGCTAGGAGGATACTGGGTCACTCGTTTCAGGGCTGTTGTAATTTCAAACAGTCACCAGACAAACGGTTGTAAGTTGAGGACTACCTCTATCGCTTTGTCCTCTTTCTACGACCCTGGTGTGCTTAAGGCCAATGAGGGCAAAGAAATGCTCCAAGGCAAAGCTGCAAAGCTAGCAGAACAAGATGTTCTCCTCCTCCTCCATGGCATCTTCCCAGAACCAGGGTGGAGAAAAAGCTTTCAGTGGCAACAACATTTTCCCTCCATCCTCACCGAGCCCTCGAGGCCTTCTTGGCAGTGGCACCCAGTTGGGAAAGGCTGCCTCTCGCTGGGGATGAGGCAGGATCACTAAGAACCTCCAGGTTTGAGTTGCTGCTTTGGCCGCTGAAGAGCCGGGGAGCACAAGATTTTAAGGGTCCCCTACTTCACGAGCTCCCTGCTGTTTTCTGCAGCTATAAACTGGAGAGATTGGGAAAGCTTTTTAAAAAGCAGGGACTCGGCACCCTTCTCCCTGCCTGCCTGCCTTTCTCAGTGTGAGCCTTTCTCAGCCTTTGTGGAACCGTGGGTTCCCAGAGGGTGAGAGAGGAGTTGATTCACCCGGGGGAGAAATGTTCTTTGTGGGGCCCTAATGCATTCTTGGACGCTCTTCCATTACTCCGGAAAGAAAATAAGAACAATGGCAAGGGCAATCTCTCGTGCTGGCTTTGATGGCCAGCAACCGCTGGGGGAGAAAGACACGGGTGAGTTTGCAGTCCCCGCTGCCTGCACTAAGATCGTCTCCTACTTGGGTCTGGACCAGAGCTCCAGAGACAGCTTCCTGGAGCAGAGGCTCCCTGGAACTGAGTGGTGAGGTCCAGGCAAGCAATCTTTGATCCCTAACCCGCTGAAAGAGAATGGAAGAAGCGACTGGAGAAGCAGCAGGAGAGAAGGAAATCGAGTCCAGGGAGTAGGAACCAGCCAATTATCCTCCCTGCTTCAAAGCTGAGGCAATGCTGACAGCCTTTCCAAATGGGTGTGATTTATTTATTTATTTATTTATTTTATCAAATTTGTATACCGCCCTACTCCCCGAAGGGACTCAGGGCAGTGAACAGCCAAATAAAATACAGAACATACAATCTCAGTTCTTCAGGCAAAATGGCCCTCACTTCCCCAGGACCGGTTGGGCTAACTCTGTCACCTGTCTGCGTAGCTCTCCTCATTTAAGGGCTGGGGGTTAGCAGTACAACCACGATAGGCTAGAGCTATGATGGCGAATCTATGGCACACGTGCCAGAAGTGACACCCAAAGCCCTCTCTGTGGGCACACGCACTGACTCCAGCTGCTCTTCTGGTTTCTGGCATCCGGCCAGCTGGTCTTTCTGGGTGGCAGAGCACTGGAAAACAGCCAAAAACCAGGCTGTTTTCCAGCCATTTTCAGGGCAAAAACGGCCTGAAAATGGCCCAGAAAACAGCCAAAAAATGGCCAAAAAACCCAGGCATGCGCACCCCAGCCAGCTGGTCTTCGGGTTTCCGGTGCTCAGGCGTGCCCAAAGACCAGTTAGTGTTTGCACATGCATGTGCCAGAAACCCCAGCTGGTCTTTGGGTTTCTGGCGCTCTGATGTGCGTACATGCATATGTGTTCCAATTTGGGCACTTGGCGCCAAAAAGGTTCACCATCACTGAGCTAGAGTGAAGATGTATTCAATTTGTTATTTTATTTGTTAATTTCTTCCACCCACTTTAACCCAGTGTCTCTGGGGCAATGAACCAGACACCGAGAACGATACCCAGTGGATGCTTTTGGCTTCTGCTTCCCAGCATCCATCTTGCTCCCACCAGCTAAGCTCTTTCTTCATCAGTTTCCCCCAACATCTGAGGGGGCTGAGTTCATACTTTCTGAGGAACATCAGAGCTGCCCCAGCTGCCCCTCTCATACAGTGGATCGGGGGTCTCCAAACTTGGCAACATTTAGAGGATTTCAATTGCTCAGCATGGCTGGCTGAGGAATTCTGGGAGTTGAAGTTCACAAGTTTGAAGCCTCCGTGACATAGATCAACAGATCTCCACAGACAAAAGCTGCAGGTGTGGATTCTGGCAAAATTTCATCTGAAAGGTTCAAAGCATCTGGAAATAGATCGAGCCTGGCCTTGAAAGCCTAGCAGAGGCTCTGGGGTGGACCTGTGGAAGCACATCTGGCCTTGCAGCAGCCCCCACAATCTCTGGAAAGCTGCCCCAACGGTTGGGAAGGGATGCAGTGGAGCTGAGGAGGGCGCAGTTTTTGGACTCCTCTGCTTGTAACCTCTGGAGCCCCCCACCCCAATTGGCATGCAAATTCTTGGAGGGGAAAGATTGATTGATTGATTTGGCTTATATGCCACCCTATCTCCCAATGGACTCAGGACAGCTCACAATAATAAAACACAAGTCACAATACAATACAAAATAAAATCTAAAATCTAAAAATTTAAAAATCAACCCTTAAAAGCCCCTCAGTCCAGGCCAAGGGATTTAAAAAGCCAAGACGGTCGGATCAGGTCTGCCTGCCGTACTTGGAGTATCCACAGGGGAGAATCCAAACTGCTTCAACTCCAGGGAGCTTCCTCTGGAGCTCTGTTCCTGCCCCAAGTAGGAGGTGGCTGAAAGAGCAGCTCTGGTGGACAGCTGGCTTGGACTGCTTCAGGTAGCACAATAGTTAAGTTAGTGAGTTAGTGCCTTAAGGCACCATGTTTAGGGAAACATCTGCAGAAGCTTCGAGATCTGGAAGTGATGTGGGAAAGTGGCCTCCAGTACTGTGAGTCCTTGGCATCAAATCACACCAGCATCTCCGTCACATCCTTCAGTGGTGTTTGATGACAAGAGAGGGCCCAACCCTGCGGGGAAGGAAGCTGGGTGGGAACTGGGGCATCCTCTGTTTCTCCTCCACCTGCAAGGTCCCGATATGGAAAAGCTGCTTGGGGCAGGTTCAGAGGAAGCCCTCCAGCTGCTCCCTCAGCTGGGCTCAAATGTGTGTGTGCCGGACTCAGCTGCCATGAGTGAAGGCAGCCGACTCGACGCCCTTCTCCTCCCCCGCTACACACATGCGCACACCCTCTTGCTCCCCTGCCCTAGGTGAGCAATTGGTATTCAGGCGGCAACGCGCTTCCCCCATTGAGGCCTGGATGTGTTTGTCTTAATCTCGGCGTCTAAATCCCAGCTAATCCCAGGAGCCGGGCTGCAGAGGGCATGTTGCAGCCTTTTAATTTCATTTGAGGCAGAAGAGCTCTCCCTTCCCAAGGCTTTTAATTCAGGCTGGAATGTGCGGAGGAGATAAGGGCTTTGGAGGCAGCCAGTGGTCTAAGGAAGGAGGCAGCTCCCTTCTGCTCGGAGTTATCGCCACTTGCAGCTGCATCCGGCTGGGTGACATCTGCAGGCAGGCAGGAAGTCTCTGTTTTGCTGGTTCTTGAGAAAAGTGTGTGTTGGAGGGGGAGGGGAGAGGAGAGGAGGGGAGAGGAGGGGGAGAGAGAAAGGGCGGCCTTTGGGGGTGTATTGGCCTCTCGAAGCTCCCCCAGCTGCTCTTGTGCTGGGGTTTTACAGGAAAAGGGCAGAGGTCACGCTGGACCTTCATGTGGGTTCGTTCTTTGCGGCTTCAGAGGTTGGGCAAAGTGTTTGGTTGTGATTTCTTCCACAAACCATGGTTAAACCAACTCTATTATAGTTAGTTGTGTGAACACAACCCTGAAATTGGCAGGGCTGAGAGGAGACCTTCTGTAGAGACAGCCAACACCTTGACTGATTCTTAACAACATTTGGCTTGACCTAACAGGCTAAACCATCATGTGATGGCTTGGTTCTGGCTTAGTGCGCTGTATGAGCTGAACCAGGGAGGCTTGAAAAAGATACTGCAGAGCTTCAAAAGCAGCCCTTGGAGAGGAGGACACATCAACCATCTGGAGGAGCATCAAGCAGAGTGAGGTCAAGGCTGAGCCTGTCTTGTCTGGAGCACAGAGCACCAGGGAACTGTCTCTACTTACAAGAAAACAGATTCCATCTCAACCTTAAGAATTCTTTCCCAACGCGAAGAGCAACGTGCTGCAAAGCCAGTGTACAGTGGGGGGGGGGGGGGGGGAGGCGTTGAGGCAGAGAGTAGAGCGCTACCTTGCCAGTATTACGCACGGGTTGGCTCCATGGCCTTAAGGGACCCTGATGGCATAGGATTCAAATGTATCTTGGTCAACCAATCATGCTCAAAGCAGATCAGGGGGAATCCATTCACTGCAGTTTGCAAACTATTTTTCACAGTTTGGCCCAACTGTGGCCCAAACAGGCAGAGTTTGCTTGGCACATGAAGGAGAATCAAGTGGGCATCAACCCTGCTGCCAACTGGTTATGATACCAGAGTAGAAGCCTCTTCAGGCCAATGTTGTGAATATCTTGACAAATCTCAAGCCTTAGCCAGGGTCTTTTTTTGGGGGGGGGGGGCGGGAGGGTGTCCTTGAAATGTTAATCCGAAGTCAGAGGCCATGGTCCGTCCCAAGTCTCCACTTTTGTGAATGGAACAGAAGAGACGCCTTGTGGGCAGGCGGCCAACAACTCAGCTCAGCCTGGCCTTGGCCACCTGCCTCCTTTCCAAGTTCCCATGCTAAAAACAGGGCTTTGTTATCGGAGGCACAGGGCCTGCCCTGCCCTGCCAGAATCCGCTTCCCTTTCCCAGTCCCACCCTGCCTACACCAGTGCGCAGGCAGATAACAGGCTCTCTGCCCCACAACAAAGGGAGGGGGCAAGAAGGTAGAACAACACTCCACCGAGGACCCCAGCAGAATTCTTCAGCAAATTATGCAATTGGTGAATTCCACCTTTTCCCCGCCAGGTCTCCCTTGCCCTGCTTAGGCTCTTCACAGCTTCCAGATAGTCCCACCTTTGTGCTGCGTGATCTAGTTCACGCATCATGTCGATCTGTTTAACAATGACTTAACCACCATGGGCTCGGTTCCAAGTCTAAACGGCAGGACAAGTCTGGCCTGGTGCAAAGGGAGATTGATTGGGCTCACCAGCTTGAGTTTCTGAAGGAAGTGGGGGGCCTTCCAAGGCCAGCCTCCTTCCAGCTCTTCTGCCAGGGCCCTGAGGATGCCAACTTGCAGAGAGGACGGTGGCCCTTTTCCAGTTCTCTTACTATGCGCAGCCTGAAGCATCGGCCATTCAGCTGCAGGTCCCCTCCTGGATGCCACTTTAGGATGCTGACTTCAACATCTCATCCTAAACACTCGACCTGTTGTGCCTGGTATGACTGCTTCTGCCCCATAGAGAGAGCTGCAGTGGTGCTGAAGGAGGGGGGGCAGTTGGGTGCTACTCTTTCCCCCACAGGAACCATCTGTGTCAGTGGCCCAGCTCAGCTCCGCCCGGGTCCCAGTTGCTCTTCCTGGCCAATTTCCTTTGTATTTCCCCAAACATAGAAGGCAGGCCTGCACCTGGAGGTGGCATCTTCTGCTCTCAGGAGGACATGGAGGAGGACTTGAAGGGCATTGGTGCAAAAGCTATTTTTCCTTCCCTCTGAAGAGCTGAGCCTTGCCTCCCTCCAGTTCTGCCTCTTCTGCAAGGGCCAAAGGCTGCCTTAGCAGATTGGCTGCCTTCCCATAAAAATGTCTCCTGGGCAGGGATTGGAGGGGGTGGAGGGGTGGAAGAGAGAGAGAGGGAGAGAGAGAGAGAAGTGAAAAGTTGTGTCGTTGCTTTGTGGTTCAACGTGACTGCTCCTCCCTCCCTGTCTCCCTTGCTTTTGCACCCCAGACTGGGGTGGTAGAACTGAACATGGGAGCTGCCCTGACATTATTTGGGGGAGTTGATGGAAGGGCAGGGCAGAAAGCCCCTTCTGGGCAATGCTTCTTCTGACCCTTGGAAGCCAAGACAAAGAGTTCCCCTGAGTATATGCAGCACCGAGCACTGGTACTCCAACTGGAATGGCTTCGTGGCAGCTCCCAATGGAGGCCCCCCTGTCCTTTTAGTGTCTGATGGAAACCAGCAGCCGGGCCTCTTCTGCCATCCTCACTCTGGTAGCACCTAGGACAATCCACACACAGCCCCCCCCCCTCCGATATGTGCCCTGGGAAGATAGGCAGGCAGGATCCTCAGGAACAGGAGGAAATCAAGACCAGGCAGCTGGAAGCCCCATAGCAGAACTGCTCCTCCCCACACCTGCAGCCTTGATCTGCATGCCGAGGGGGAGGCCCAACACCTGCTTGGGCGTCCTGCCTTCAGGGACCCTTTTCGCATGCTCCAGTGAGTCCACTGCATGGAACGTCATCGCACTGCATCCATAGCATATGCCCAGCCTGTTATTTTGGGTTGGGGATTCCCCCCTCTACCAGCCCCTCTAGTTTCACTGTGAACAAGAAGGGAGCCCCTTCGGTTGCATGTAGAATAACGGAAAACCCCATTGTGGGTTCAGAGAAACTGCCCCGGTTCTCACATCCTCTTCCACCCCACCCCAGGCCCTATGGAGAAGGTGGCTCTTCTCCTGCCTTTCGGCCCATTTACGGCCTTTCAGAGGGGATCTAATTTGGAGGGGAAGCTAATCAAGGAGAGGAACAACCTGGAACTAAGGGAAAAATCCTGACCGTGAGAACAATTGATCAGTGGAACGACTTGCCTCCAGATGTTGTGGGTGCTGCAACTGGAGGTTTCCAAGAAGAGTTTGGACAGCTGTTTGTCTGAAATGGCATGGGGGTTGGACTAGAAGACCTCAAGGTCCCTTGTCTGGGCCTGAACAGGAAATGGGGGTCTCCATGGGTCTCCAGCAGAACGATTTTTTTTAAAAAAATTGATTTATATGCCGCCCTTCTCCAGAGACTCAGGGCAGCTTACAATGCGTTAAGCAATAGCCTTCATACTTTCGTATATTTTTTATATAAAGTCAGCTTATTGCCCCCACAAACTGGGTCCTCAATTTACCTACCTTAGAAAGGATGGAAGGCTGAGTCAACCTTGGAACTATTTGCTTTCCACCAAGAATCTATTTTTTTCTGGCTACTTTAAACTACTCAATTTGGGGAGTTTTGTCAGTTCTAAGGGTTGGACAGCTGCTGCCTTTTTGGTATCCCTTAAGCTCCTCTGGGGAAAATCCTGGTCTGCGTTGACTGCAGGGCAAGGAGTTAGATTCCCACCACATGCTAAGCGACACAGTGTGGTTTAAAAGCCACAAGGGCAGAGTTAACACAAGACTTAAGATGAAGCCTAGCAAATTCCTTTGGCACTGAAGAGGCTCTGCCCACAGGAGGTCACCTTGGCATGTATGGGCCCTGCTTTGTGCAGGCCCATACACAGCCTTGACCATAATGTGGGCAGAAATGCCCTAAATCTGGAATCCTTCTCTGTTTGTGTATACAAAGGATTTCTTTGGCACTCTCTGTTTCTCTGGCAGCCACCCCTGAAATCTGGAGGGATAGTCCTCTCCCATCCTTTGCTTATTGAAGTGCTGCAGGTGGCCCAGATTGGCACCATTGGCATGCAAAGCACAGGTGTTCTTGGGCAATCCCCACCTGCCCTGCTGAAACAGGGGCCAACTTGGGTGAACAAGGGTGGGGCCAAGATAAAGCCCAGAGGGATGAGAGCCGTGGACCCCAACATCCATCTCAAGGCAACAGCTGTGATTTTTCTGTCGTTCTTCTCCCTGCTGAGATCAGGAGAAGAAGTTGCTTCTAAGCTCTCCAGATGTTTCAGCAGGGAGACAGTCCAAGGACGTGGGAAAGAGAGTGAGGGTCTCTTGGGGTCTGCAAGAAGGCTTCAAGGTGGACAGCTGATTGCTTGTCCTGGGAAATATTCAGCTGAGTCTGGTTGGCCCCAGCCTGGCATCCAAAACAGCCTCCAGTGGGCAGTTGCGTAAAGGCAAGTGTGAATGTGACACTTCTCAACCTTCCGGCTTGATGCGTTTATGCAACGTTATTTACCGGACGGCGCCTTCTGGCTCCCCCAGATAAAACTCTTCCGCCACTCCTTCAATCACTGCTCCAGCCAGGGACCTGCTTGAAACCTCAGCCGGGCTTGGTCATGACGATAAGGCCTGCCTCTCATTCTTGGCCAGGGCAGCCTTCCTGAGATCCAGCTGCTTCTTGGAGGGGACAGAGTGGGATCTGAGATCCTTCGCATGGCCAAGCAGCCAGTCCCTGCCCACCTGAACCTTCTCACCAAGGGCCAGTTGGGCAGGGCCTTCCCTTGCCCAGAAAACTGCACAGCTGCATCAGGACAGCAGCTCACTAATGCTTTTTCCTCCCTGGGGAAATTCAAGAAAAAAGTAGATACACACAAGGGGCTTTTTGGAAATGAGGGGAAGCATGCAGACTTTCACCTCAGGCCCACATGCCGCGAGGCCACCCAGCTGGAGTTTCCCCCCAAAGGGGAGCCTATTGCCCATGGTCTGCTTAACTGTGAAGCTGGTTGATTGAGATACAGTTGGGCGGTTTGTGCAGCAAGCAAACTTAGGCTGGCTTCACACAGTTCCGAGCTCAAGGCTAAGAAGCCACCTTCTGGCTTAACTGTGATGTGTGTATGCCAACCCTCTTCTTGGCTTTCGAGGTAGGTGGGGGGAACCATGCACAGAAACAGGGCCCATCTCTGCAAAAGGGCCAGGGGGAGTCTGCCCCCTCCAGGATTGGGGCTGCTGCTCCCCTGCCCTGCCATCTGCCATCATCCTATCATGCCAAGGAGGGACAAACATTCCCTTGAAAATGAGGTGGAGGAAGGGAGAAAGGAGCCAGAAAGCCGCCGACAGAAAAAAAAGGAGGCATTCAAATAAATTATTCCTTCTGGAGGAGGGAAAGCAATCAAAGGAAGGCATGGAGTAGGAGATAAGGCAGGAGACAGAAGGAGCAAGTGTGGGAGAGGAGGAGATAGGAGAGGGAGGGAAGAAAATAAAAGCTGAAGGAGTGAGCAAGCAACATGGAGGTACAGAGGAGCCCTCCCCACCCCAGTCGCCCCCCCCCGCCTATCGCCATCGCCATCGCCAGAGCCCAACCTCAAGTAGTTTTTCACCAGGATGGGAGTCATCTGCAGCTGCTCTGCTGGTGAATAAGCACCTGCTTATCTCCCCCAACGGCCGTGAACAGCTCCAGATTGCCCGGGCGATGCAATTTCCATATCAGCCCCCAGCAGCCGCTCCAACGAAACTACGACACACAAGAGGCACGTGGGAGCCAAGGTGGAGGATCAGTTGGCAGGGTGGGGATGGGCTGGGAAAGGGAGCCAGGCAGGCCCTGGCCTGTGGGAGATGGCGGTGGTCTCCATTCCAGTGGAATGGGGGGCACTGCCCTGGGGCAGACCAGCTGGGCAGCCTTGGCAAAGATGCAGAAAGTTTGGGATGCCAGTTGGGGGAAAAGAGGAGGAGG
Source organism: Masticophis lateralis (assembly GCA_030761175.1). Lineage (NCBI taxonomy): Eukaryota > Metazoa > Chordata > Lepidosauria > Squamata > Colubridae > Masticophis > Masticophis lateralis. The sequence goes on along the minus strand of JAUDYJ010000010.1, from coordinate 1,147,749 downwards.
AGGAGGAGGAAACTCAGGGGCATCTGGGCAGCCTCAGACTACCCTCAGGGTGTGGTCAAAAAAGTCAAGATGGCAGCCATGACCGTGGCAATGACTCAGTCTCATTGTGTTGGCCACTATCTTGACTCTCTGACCCTTTCCCCGTGGACTTCAAGGCCAGTGGGAATACTCTTTGGCTGAAGAGCCCTGGGATGTCCAGATATCTCAAGCAGGGTTTGGAGGAGGGCAGGAGGACAGAGGCGGCCTTGCAGGGGAACTTCATGACCGGCCTGCCTTGACTCTCCTTGGCCCGAGGGGGAGCAGAGAGGCCCCGGAGCAGAGAAGGAGCAGCGGGGAGGGAAGGTCCCCTCCTGCTCTCCTTTCCCTCCGCCGCCAGGGATGCCCAGATGGTCCCGCTTCTGCTGCTGCTGCTGCTGCTGAATTTATGCCGGGCGGGGCAGAGGGGGACGAGGCTTAACTGAGAGGCAGGAGGGCTGGCGGGGGCTAGCAGGCTCGGCCGCCAAAGCCCCGGGAGCCCTGCGAGCCAGCGGGGAAGTTTGCAGCCGGAGCTTAGAACTCTCCGAGGGCGCCGCTTGGCCCGTCCTTAATCCGACGGGTCGCGAAACCCAAAGCCGCGTCTGCCCCCAGCAGGAGGAGGGCGGAGGCTCGGCGGGGTCGGGGGTCCAGCTGGCCGCGCCGCCGCCTGCAGACTGGGGGCCGAGGGCTCGCGGGGACCCCCTGCATTTGCCGGGCTGCTCCCCAACAGGCCGCCTGGCTGGCGAACGGGAGGAAGGGGGAGCCAGTTGTGGAAAGGGGGCCGCGGTCTTTTCGCGGGATTGGGGGCCGATATTTTTGACATTTCTGACGCCCCAGTTTAGCCCTTCAGCCGGATCTCTTTCGCCTGCCGCCCTCGGGACGCCCCTTCTCCTCCAGAAAGTCTCCTGCACCTCGCGAAACCCTTTCCCCTGCTTTTCTCCTTAACCCCAATTCTCTCACGCAACCCCCTCCTCTCGCAGGTGGTGCTCGGGCATTTTTGCCAGGAGCTACCAGGCGGGCGCTCCCCACCCCCCATCCCCGGCTGTAGACACTCCAACAACGAACTAAAAATAATCGGAAACCCGAGTCGCGTGTGAAAAAGGCTGGAGCCGCCGGTTTCCTCTTGCCTGCCCTCCCCCTCCCCCATTTCCCAGAGGCGAACAAGGGGTCCTCGCCCAGCCTTGCCAAGGCCTGACCCGCACTTCCTGCCTGCAAAGCAGCTTGTGTTTTCCACACCTGCGCTCTGCAATCAGTTCACATCAGCTCCTAAATCTAACCGAATCCAAAAATATTAAAAGCAGGGCCCATCTGTTGTCCAACTGATGAGAGCAGATGTGTGGAGGATTTCAGAGGGCTGGCTGGCAACTATTCAAAACTGTCAGAACCTGCACCTGTCCAGACACCACAGTTCCCCTTCCTGAATTAATCCCCTCCCCCCTCATGTTTTTGCAAAGAAAGGGGGAGAAATCCCCACTCACCCAGGTCGCTTGAGGAGCTGTGTGCCTCTTAAACAGATCTCTCTCTCTCTCACACACACACGTGGAGCCATGGAAGCTCTTGGCAAGCCTTTGCATAAACACAACTGCACGGGCATTAAAGCCACGAGTGTGTGTGTGTGTGTGTGTGGAGAAGGGCAGGAAATAGGGCGACCGTCTCCTGCACCTCACCCAAGTCTGCCAGCTGCTGGGAAGGAGAATTGAGGTCTCCCACTTGAGCCAGGATGGCATCTCCTGGGTGAAGCTCCTCAGGGCTGTTCCTCAGCCATTCAGCTGCGTTGCCAATCCCCACACGGCCCTTTCCAAGGCAGCCACAAAGCTGCTCTGGGCCAAAAGAGCCGCCTCAAAGGAGCAGGGTTGTGCTTGGCCTGGATTGCCCCTTTTCCAGCCTCTGACCCGCACGGGCTCCCTTTCATTCTGTAACCAGGGCAGCTAAGTGGCAAGTCCTCATGTCGGGTTATACCTGGGTTTATATATTTACCCCTGGCCTCCAAGCCCCTGTCTGGCACTGGGCATCATGAAGAGTCCCTGGGGCTCTCTGAGCTCGGTTGCTTCCTTGCAGATGTTTCATTAGCCAGACTAGGTAACACACTGATGGGGTAACCTAGTTTGGCTAATGAAATGTCTGCAAGAAAACAACCAAGCTCAGAGAGCCCCAGGGACCCTTCCTTTCAACTCTGGGCGGCCTGCTAAGCCATAGTTTACAGCAACAATGGCTGGCTTGTCACAAGGCAAGAGCCTCTGCAAACCCTCCCCCCCCCCATGTGATGCTTTACACAACAGACACACTTCCCTATCCAAAGAGACCACGGCTGGCACAGCCTGCTGGTCTTCCTGCTGCCCACTTGTGCCCACGAGCAATTTCCCTTAGGAAGCCAGCTGCAAAGCCAGGCCTGGTGGCCACCTTGTTGAAGAAGCAGATGGACACCCAGGAGCCTGGCTGTGCCTCTCTGTAGCTCCCACCCAGCTGCTCTTCCGAGCGGGCAGCTCTGCCATGGTGGGGAACAGCCACCCTCTTGGGCTGCTGGCAAACGAGACTAGGCAGGGCGCAGTGCCAAGGCAGCGGGCCAAATTCTCCGCCTGTGAACAATGGGCTGGAAAAGCAGGGGGGGCATGCAGAAGGGGAAGGGCTGGCTTCTTTCCACCAGAGAAGGATGTCACTTGACCTTCCCTTGGGTCGCAGCCTGAGAAAGGGCTGCCCTGGCAGGTCAAGGAGAAAGGGCCAGAGCTGCCCAGAGGAAGGCCGCCACCAAGATCCTGTTTCCAGGCAGGGTCAGGCTACGCTGCCAGCCTCACCCAGCCAGGCTGCCCCTGAGACCTGGCCCGGGGACAGAGAAAGAAAGAGCAGCCAACTTAACCTTGTTAAAGCAGCTCACAGCTGGGTATTTGCACTTTGCCCATTTTCCCCTGGTGTGGCACTTGCAGCCTCTGCTCCAACAGGTAGCATTGCCATTGAGGCAGCACAAGGTCAAAAGCACACAGCAGCACTTCACTTCCCTTTTTCTTGCATGCATGCATGGATGGTGCAATTTTTATTATGCTTTGGGTAACTTCCCAGGATTTCTCAAGAGGGGAGGCACCCACTTTAGAATTCGAAACAGCAAACATCCAGATTTCAGTGCAGTACCTGGTCCACTTTCTCCAGGACTCGACCTGCAGAGACCAAGGATAAGTCCAATTGACATTTAAGGGAGGGGAGCTCCCATCTGTACAGAGAGATCAGGGAACTGCTAGGTGGATTAAGCATCTTAGTACAGAATTCTGGAAGTTGAAGTCCACAAGTCTTAGAGAGGCCAAGGTTGGATATCTCTGTCTTAGAGGGAAAGGCAAAACATCCATTGAATAAATCAAAAATAATCCCATGTTCCAACTACTTTCAACTGAGTAGTATGAGTGGAGTCCACATATGGACCAGCCCTCATGATGCTCTCTAGATAAGAGATCCCAGAATTTCCCTATCAGTTATTTAATACACAAAGAAAAGACCCTTTTTCAGCAGCCTTTCTGACTCAGAAGGGAAGCCTTCTGAAACTGAGGACCAGCTCAGAAGAAGGAGAGAGAGAAAACACACACACACACACACACACACTCTAATTCTGTAAATAAACTCTTCAGAAGTTGACATATTTCACTGATATTACAGAAGGCAGCTTCACCCAACTCTAGCAGCAAAGGAAATAGGTGCCGGAGTGGATCTTAATTCCTAATGATTAGGTAGTTGCATCAGATACCATCCCAGATACAGGGGTGAAATCCAGCAGGTTCTAACAGGTTCTGAAGAACCGGTAGCGGAAAATTTGAGTAATTCAGACAACTGTCAAATACACCTCTGGCTGGCTCCAGAGTGGGGTGGGAATGGAGATTTTGCAGTATCCTTCCCCCAGGTGGGGAGGGAATGGAGATTTTGCAGTATCCTTCCCCTGCCATGTCCACCAAGCCACACTCACAGAACTGATAGGGAAAAAAATTGGATTTCACCCTTGCCCAGATACCATGACCCCCCCATGAAGGCTATGTCCATGCATCATCTGAATAATATTTTGCCTTAAAATATTATGTAGAACAAGTCAGTCTTGAAGATCAGCGGTCACTTAACTTGACAATTTTAAGACTTGTGAATTTCTGCTGGCTGGGGAATTCTAGGAGTTGTCCACAAATCTTAAAGTTGCCAAGTTTGGAGACCCCTGTTGTAGATGAATCAGATAAATAAAGTTTAATTTGTTGACCAATTCCTAGTTTGTTTTCCTTCTTTTTAGCTACTCTTTGTCTTGCAACTCTTTAGATTCCTTCTGAGGTCCCTCACACATACCAGATTCAGCATTTATCCTGTAATCCTCTCCAATTCTGAACCAGTATAACCTCGCTTTGCTTTTTGGAGGTAAACCAAGATTGATCAAGAGCCACTGCTTGGCTGTGAGCACACAATACATACGATAGACAAACAAACAACTGACAAAGACCAACAGAACTAGAAGCTGGCATGGCAAAGCAGCTGACTCTGCAGAGGATCAAGAACCACAGCCTCGCTCCAAGAACATAACAATCACACCATTCATGGACATAAGTAAAAGCGGTTCACAGAATCACGTTTGGGTTCTGAATTAACCAGTTTTCAGAATTTCCCCCAAGCATTGTCCCAAAGTAGCCCAAAGGGCTGGATTCATACAACACATAAAGAAGGAGAAGCCAAGGCTTAAAACCAAGGTAGTTTTAGATCAGTTGTGGGAATGCAGCCGGTCATTCACTGGCCTGGTTAAGTCTTTCCTACCAACCCAATCATCATCTCCTGAGCTGTCTGTCTGTTTGTGGATAACAATATAGGCTTCCTTGGAGGAAAGTGGAGGAAGTGGCTTTTGAAACTGTTTTGAAATGTTTGGAGGCATAGAGCAACCACTAATCTTTGAAAGTGAGATCTGAATGAACACCTTGAGAGAGGCTTGTCTCTTACCTTTGCAGGCGAATTCTTGAGCCCCGAATGGTTTTCCAGAAACCATGATCTCTTCTTCCCGGGGACAGGTCATTTCACCTGGTGCTTTCTTAGAGAGCAGGTAGGGGACTGTCCATCCTGTTCAGTCTCTCCCTCATTGGCAAAAGAGATGGAGAAGAAGCTGGAGCAGCCCTGGCTGGCCAGAGGAGCCAAGGAAGGACTGCATTTTTTGGGGAGGGGGGTCTTCCAAGTTGAAGGGTTGGAACGGACTCTCTGTTCCCAAGGCAAGAAAGCAGAGGGGGAAATAACTAGGTTTATATTCCTAAGATCCTCCTCTTCCTCCAGTTTCGGAGCTGATGCAGTCTATCTGAGAAGCCAAGAAGTCACTCTGGTGGGAGCCCAGCCGCGACATCCTGAAGAGGCTGCAACCCTCTTTCTCCGCCAGCTGAGCAGAAGACCTTCGCAAGGGAGAACAACAGGAAGGAGAGGCACTGGCCTTGGACTCGGAACGGTTCCTGCAGCACCTTGGAGGCAGCTGAAGCAGCCAGGCCCAGAGATACGTACTTGAATTTCACTTGGGGGGGGGGGGAGACGGAAAGGGAAAATACCGATTTTGCTCCTAAGGAAAGGGTGCAGAAATATTTCAATGAAGGGAAGTTTAAAGAAAGCACTCCTAGAGGGGTAAGTCCTGCCACCTCCACCCCTGCCAGGCCCCATATGAGTTCCAGCAGTTGATCTGGGAGTGAGAGGAATCGCCGGGAAGAGCTGCCTTTCTCTGGCTTCCCCAAGGCCACCTGGCTGAGACAAAGCGGCTCTCCCTTCTCTACCAAGTCTGTTAGGAAGAGCCCTCCTTAATTTGCACGGGGCTCAGTCTGGTACCCATCATGCCAGGGAGGATTGGAATTGCAAGGATGCTGCCACTAGAGTGGTATTTTTCAACCTTGACAACTTTAACATGTGTGGACTTTAACTCCCAAAATTCCTCAGACAGGCTAGGGAATTCTGGAAGTTGAAGTCCACGCATCTTAAAGTTCCCAAGGTTGATAAGTGCCACTTTAGTCAATTGGCTGGTAAAGGGGAAGGAGTTTTCTTTATTGGACTTTCAACGGTAGAACTCCCCGCTGGTTGAAACATGCACCCCTTATATTAATGTCATTCATGATTTCATTTGATTCGCATGCAGCTCCTTTACAATGGAAAATTATAGGCATTTTTACTAAAACTGTAATACAATAACCTGTTTTCTGTTGCTTGTCACAGTTTTTGTTTAATGTTTGGTACTTTTTTAACAGCATTCATGTACATGTAAATATAACCACATTGGTTCAAGGAGAAGTGAAGCGCTTAAGAATAGGTTTCAAGGGGAATGCGTTCTACGCTGATGCTTATGTTCACTCCAAACCCTCGCCAGGAACCATGCCAAGAACAATACACAGTGAAATTGTGGCTGTGTGTTCTAGAAGTCTCCATCCCTCATTTCGGAATCTGAGAAGGGCTGAGGGGTCCACATTCCCCATCAAAGAAAGGCAGCCCCCTTGTGCTCCATGTAGGGCAGTCAGAATTGTTGATGGAAGTCAGGAGACTCTCTGCAAGAGGGCAGCCCCCCCTCCCCGGGACAAGGGAGCAGAGTGGGTTAAGCAGCAGCCTGGAGTTGGCTTGAGATCCATCTCCTGGAAAGAACTGCAGCCTCACAAAACATCTTGGTTAACCGTCTGTTGAGGGAGGGTGTAGGTTGCATTGCTTGGTAAAAGTACGAGAAGAACAGCTCTAGGTCTCATGGAGGGGGCTTGGACAACGGCAGAGGTTGGTCAAAGAAAGAGGCAACATCCATCCAACCAAGTTGAATGGCTTGAACGTACAGGATAAGGGCACCACTAGCAACTGTTCATGGTGCTCTTCCATTGGTTCAGGATCACAGACCTTCGACCTCCCCATGCCAGTTGCTGGAGACACCCGGGGGGGGAGGGGGAATGACCAGCTACGAGAGACAGGTCCAACCTTGCTTAGCATTCTGGAGATCCGCCCAGGCTGGCTAGAAGTTGCTTCCTTCTTTGACTACCTTTAATCCTTGCTCGCGAGGGAATTCTGGGAGTTGAAGTCCATCCATCTTAAAGTGGCCAAAGTTGAGAAACCCTGGGCTAGAAGATGAAAACAGAGGGGGAAAGTAAACGGGGTGTTTTATACAGGAGGACGTGTTTAAGGAAACATATCCATCCAAACTTAAAACTATTGTTTTTTTAAAGAATGTGATGCTGGATATTTCAAATACCATCTTCAAAAATCCTGACCAGAAAGGTCAATGGCCACTCACTCCATCCATGTCTCATGTTACAATCAACTCTGATTCTTTTTCTTTTCAATCTTGGTCCATCCCTGGCTTGCACCCATCCCTTCAGAATAAGAGACCTGAAACTGTGTGTCTCCGGAGTCGGCCAGGTTGCTCATATCTACTGCACTTCAACAACAACTGGAACAGCCCTTGAACTGCATACTCTCGAAGGGCTTCAATTCTTGCCATGTAACTGAATAGATGGCTATTTCTAAGCCAATCAACTTTTGCTTTGAAGTTCTTTGTGGTGTAAACTGAGGCAGACCGTAGGGCCAGATTTGGCCATCAATAGTTAATGAAGAATTCCTCTACCGCTAATCTTGCCTGGTTTACCAACTTTCTCTACAGTCACTCCCGTACTCTTTTCAGGGAGCGGCAGTAAGGCCCAATGGGTGTCTGTGAGAGCACGGAACAGAGCTGGGTCGTTTTGCAGAAATTGGGTGGACAGAGGTAGTCTTCTCCAGGGTGTCTCTCCTCCCTGTTCCCTAAGGAGACTCCAATGCTGAAATGCTGTGCACCACATGCATGTTTACGGTTGTGAAAGAACCTTCCCGGCTTTGTGGGAAGGTTGGCAGGAATGCTGGGCATCTCCTTGGAGCGGATGGAGTTTGCAAAAGCTTTAACTGAAGTGCTGGCTGCTGTTAATTATATTAAAGAATGCAAGAGTGAGCAATGGGCTTTTTATTAGCTAATGAGGATTTTCATTTTGTGCCCTTTGATGTTTGAAAAGCTAATGGCTGCTAAATTAAACCTGTTTGGTTTCTCTTCTCCTCCCCATCCTTGCTCTCTCGGTTAAGGACTGGGGAAGGGGAGCTGATCCTCTGCCTTATGGGGAAGGGGAGGCTGAGGTGTGGGGAGCGGTAAACACGGAAGCCGGGCAAAGAACTGATTTGGCTAAGGAAGCCGTTTTGCCTTCTGTGGCACGTGCAGCCACTCCGCTCCCCCTCCCACCGAGAGTTTGCTGGCCACCATGTTGTGCATGAAGGAAACGTGCAGTAACTGCACCATTAAACTCCTTATTCTGCTGAGAAGGTCCCCTCTGCTCTCCCCAGGACAGAGGGCTGTCATGAGGGCAAGAGATCAGGGCCGGAGACCCTAATTAGGGCCAAGTCCTGGAAGAGACCCACATTGAACTCGGGGGGGGGGGGTTCTTGAAATACAAGGCAGTCAGAGGTGAATGAAGAGAATGGGGAAGGAGACCCACAATCTTGCAATAGGAAGGCAGTTTGGGAAAAGTGGCTGGAGAAAACGCAGCAGGCTAAGTCCTCCAGGCTTCAGGCCCCACTTCCAGGTGCAGCATAAAAGGCATTTCCCAGGGGTCCCTCTGAGCTGCCCTGTAGAAGTGGAGAAGGGAGCAGCCCCAGAAGCCCCTAGCCCAGGTTGAGCCCCCTGGCTGCCTTGCAAGGCTCCCAAGCCTCTCTCTCTCTCTCTCTCTCTCTCCAGACCCCTCCCCCAACAGGTGGGCTGCTGTGAGGGCAGAAGAGCCCCCACCTTTTCAACTCTGCCCAAGTGTGAAGAGAAACCGAGCTGGGAAAAATGGGGGGTGGGCTGGCAGAATCACCCCCTCCTCTACCTTCTTCCCTACTCATCCTTTTTGCTCCCTCTGCAAAGGCAAATGGGGCGAAACGTCAGCTATCGGGGCCCTGCCTGGATGGGAATAAAATATGCACTGAAAGACATTAAAACGGAGTAAATAAAAGAGATAAAAATGGAACAATCAAGCTGGGAACTTCTCCTCCTCTGATTAAAAAGAGCGGGGAGGGGGCCCTGAGGAGGGGGCGCTCCCGCCCTTGAAGAGGCAGCTGTGCAGGAGCCGAAGATTGATAAAGTCGCTGCGGCTGCCTGTTTGCCAGAGATAAAGCCTCTTCGGCTCTGCTGTCCTCAATCCAAGCCTAAACATCAGTGTTAATACAGCCTGACAAACTGGCATTTAAGATAGAATAAATATGGGCTGTTGGCGCTACTATTACCTAGACCTTATTAATCTGCTTGCAGGCATTTAAATGGCGTTAAAAATATGGAGTTTACTACTCAGGGCTTCAATAGCTGTGCAATTCATCACGTTTCCCCACCCCCACCTCCAGCAATTGTCTCCAAGTCCGAAATGACCTGCCACTCACTTGAAAGGGGCTTTCCAAGCAGCTGAGGGGAGGGCACAGCCAAAGCCAGTTGGACTGATGGGGGCCATGCTGCCCAGGAGGAGATGGTGCCTCCCCAAAGGGCTCTGGGTGGCAGGAAGCCTCTGCCAGCCCTTCTAGGTAGGCCAGTCCAGAAAATCAACTCCTTAAGAAGACGAGAGGTTTTCTTCTTCGAGATGGGCTCCAATACCCAGATCTTAACACAATAACAGAGTTGAAGGGGCCTTAGAGGTCCAATCTCCTGCTTAGGCAGGAAACCCTATAGCATTTCAGACAAATGGCCATCCAATGTCTTCTTAAAAACCTCCAGTGTTGGAGCTCCACAACTTCTGGAGGCAAGTTGTTCCACTGGTTAATTGTTCTCACTGTTAGGAAGTTTCTCCTTAGTTCCAGGTTGCTTCTCTCCTTGATTAGTTTCCATCCATTGCTTCTTGTCTTGCCCTCTGGTGCTTTGGGGGATAGGTTGCCCCCCTTTTCCTTGTGGCAGCCCCTCAAATCCTGGAAGGCAGCTAAGGCTCATGCCATGTTTAGTCCTTCTTGCCAGTCTGAAGGGTTGTGGCTTAAGCCACTTCGGACTATGACCTTGCTTCCTAGGACTTAGCAAATGCTTCAGCTCTTTGCTTAGGGAAGGGTCTTGCCTAATTCCTGCCAAGGTCATTTCCTTGGGCTTTGCTGGGCAGGTGGCCCTCTGCTTCCCAAAGACCCTCCAAATGCACCTTCTTCATCCAGCCTGCGAAAGTCCCTCGTTTGAAGGAATGGAACCTTTTCCAGACCCTCCGGCCAGTTGCCTCCTTCCTCTGCTGTTTCCCCCAGGGCCATTAACCACCCTAATGATTTTCTTCCTCGAACTGAGTGGCTTAAATAGCGTCTTTAATTGGCCCCATTGATGTATCTCTCGCATCCAGGCTCTACTTTATAAGAAAGACACACAGTCATTAAAGGAAGCTCTTAGCAGAATCAACTATTAATGACACAACCAGGCCAAGGTCTGACAACAAGGACAGTTCCCAGGTGCCTTCACTTGCTGGAAGAACAGGGGCTCCCCCAGGAGCCAGTCTGGCCCAGCCAAGGTGGGGCAGGATGGGCCAAGTGGGAGGTAGGTGGCTTCCGTTGCCCTTCAGGGAACCTGCTGAGGGGGGCACCAGAACGGCCAGGTTTGCATGGGACACAAACAAACCAGAGAATGCAAAATCATTCTCTCTTGTTGGGTTCGTACAAAAAAGCTCCTTTCCTTGCGGCTTCATGCAGCGTTTCTTAACTTTAAGATCAATGGGGAATTCTGGGAGTTGAAGTCCACCTATCTTAAAGTTGCCAAGGTTGAGAAACACGGGCTTAATGTGATGCATGGACCCAGCCAGCGCTGTGACCTGGAATGCCATCAGCAGAGTTGTGGGCACGAGTGATACCGCTGCCCCACATGGGCACATGGCAGAGCCTGAAGGCGGCCTCTCTTGTGATTTCCGAGGGGAATGTCAGGTCCTGCTGTAACAAATCAAGGTCAGCCTATCTGAAGCAGCAGCTGCTTCCTTACCAAGGCTTGCCAACAGCTTCCAAGAAACAGAGGTGGGGTCTGAAGTCCAATGGGAAGGAGAGCAGCTGGAATCCAGAGTAGGTGGCTACTGAACCTGGAGGTTCTGCTTGTCCTGACAGTGGACTCATCTTAACACAATCAAACACAGAACCGGAAACATTCCTTTGGGCAGGAAAGTCCACTTATTTATGTGGTATGTGCATGTCCAAAATTGGGGGGGGGGCGGAATCACAGCTGCATTCCTAGCAGCACAATCCTCAAAAGGTCTTGAGAGTGATGGGGCTTTAGACCTTACAAAGACAAGTCCTGGATACATTGTCTGATCTCTGAAGAGATCCCACCGGGAATCCCCCCTCTGGCCAGGAAGCTTCACTTCAGATAACTTCACTTTGTTCCTGCTGGACAAGGAGCAACCTCCCTGAACCTGTTCCGCCTGCACGCTCAATCGGTTGCACCAGCACCATTCTTGGTTTCCCCCCGTAAAACATGCAGGAGCCAGATTTGTTTTGGTGGGAGAGGGAGAAGGAAAATTGCAGCGTGCCAAACCATTCTCAGAATGAGCAAAGGAAGAAGAGGAACATCCCAGCAGGCCCAGTCAGATCTTTCTTTGTGGAAGCCAAGGGCTTTGGGCTGGATCCCCCTTCAGCATCTTCCTTACTCCCAGGTACAGTGTAAAGAAGGGCAGGAGGCCAGCCTGCCTGTTTGTCCTCAGGACCTGCTGATGAGGGCAGCAGATCACCAGTGTGGTCCTCCTCCTCTGATGGGGAGGAAGGTGGCAATTTGGGCAGGGGGGAAGCCGAGGCCGAGGCAGAGCTGGGCTCCTGTTGGGCAACCTATCAGGCGAGTGCAGGGCAAAGCAAAAAACCATGTGCCAAGATGAGGACAAAACCCCCTGGACACCAGAACAGGATGGCACCCTGGGATGCCATCCTGTTCTGGTGGCTAAGGGGAAGAGCAGAGGAAAGAAGCCGGAGAGTTGGGGGGTGGGGAGGTATTAGGGGTGGATTATTTATTGAGGGCTTCTGTCACCTGCCATCTGCTGCTCCTTTCCACAAAGTCAGGCAGGCAGCAACTCTCGCTACCCGAAGAGCAGAAGGGCTCAGGAGGCTGGGAGGGGCTCCAGGAAAAGAGGAGAGGGCCACTGCACCCTCGCCTCGCAGAGCCTTCCCAGGGAGACTATTCAGGGACCACAAGGCTCCATCTGGTGTTTTTGTCCTCTGCCCCATCCTGCCTCTATGCTTCTCTAGGGCGCCTTTTAAGAGCGGACTCAGGCTCCGAGTGCCAAAGGAAATGGTGCTACAAACGTGCTTGCCCAGACATCAAAACCTATTTAAAAAATGACCCCAAGAAGCCATTTCTCCCCTCAACGCTTCACTGCTGACTATGGAGACTGAGGAGCCATGGAACATGAAGGGACAGCCATTGAGGAAGACATAGAGAAGCCTTGACGTTACCACGCTTTGCCGGCCAGCTTGGGAATTTTCCAGGAGCCAGCCCTGGCCCCAGCCCTTGCAGGATGAGGCTCCTCGCCTTTCCCCAAAGCTAGAAACTATCTGGGACATAATGCAGCTCCTTGGGCATGTAATATTATATCTTTTTTTATTTGAATGGTGAGCTTTTATTTAAAACCTTTTCTTCTTCCTGCAAAGGGGGTCTTCTAGAAAGAATAATAATGTACAAATGAAATTAAATCATGGCCAGAAGTGATCTGCCATCATGGACCAGGATTCCCAATCTTTCAGGTTGGGAAGATTAGGGTTCAAGTCCACCCTCAACCATGGAAATTCAGTGGGATTTTGGCGAAGTATTTGCCTTAGCCCATCCTACCTACCAGGGTTGTTGTTGTAGGGAGAAAATGAAGGGCCATTTCCAGATCCTAGGCTCCGATAGCCAAAAGGACCAGTCAGAATTGCCTAGTAGGCAGAGGTCTGACCTAGGCTTCCTGATATAATAAAAAGCACACAATTAGCCCCAAAACCCCCCTTTTTTATTTTAGCGGGTGTAAATTCCTTTCATTCACAGCACGTGCTGAATCACCAAGAGTTGAGGTGATTTGGATAGGGCTGATAAACACCTACCTTTATCTTCTTTGCTTTGCTTCCTGATGTTGTAAAAAGCACACTGCCAAAGACCTAATTGGCAATTATCTTGGCAAGGCCACACGGAAACACAGAGTCAAAAACAGAGCTTCAAAGTACAAACTGACACCATCTACAACGTGCCTTTGCTCTTCCTTTACATCTTGGGGGAGGGGGGCAAACATCTCCAAGCCTTACTCCTGAGTTGTCCCTTTTGTTTTAACTGTTCTTGTCTTCTGGCAGCTCTGTGCATGTGTGCACTGGGAACAGGCTTCCCCTGTCCCTCTGCCCCACTCCAGAGGGTCTGGAGTCTGCGCATCACTCCCAGCTCCCCATCTCTGCCTCCAATACAGGCCTTCCCCGGACTCCAGGACTGGCCCATGTTCTTTCCCAGCCTTCTCGCTGTCTGACTCTGCTGCCAGGTCCACAGGCTGCTGGCGGACCACAACAGGCAGTGGGTCAATCACCCTCATAATAACAGCGTCCAGCCAGCACTGGAAAAGAGGGGTTTCCTTCCCACTATGCCAGGGGCTTCCCTTCCCCAACAGCTCCTGATCCAAATGGAAAATCCCACCCGATGAGTTTTCAGAGACCCTGAAAATGCAAACAGCTGTATCTCTGCTGGGAAATGTGAATATACGTTTGAAGGAGCCATGTGGCTTTCGCCAAACAGACAGGAATCTGTACCTGAGATCTTCCCCCTCGAAGCTGTGGCCAGAGCTCTTCCCTCCGTCCTGGAGACCACACTGAAAGGCACCTCTTGGCAGGAAGGGCAGATTTGACGGTCTCAGTCTAGTCCCTAGTGGAGAGTTAGTCAAATGACAGACGGGCACATTGTGCAGACTGGCAAGGCAGAGGCCACAGAGAACGGAGGAGATAGCAGTGGTGGGGAAGTGGCTGGCCTAGTACTTCTGTGGCCAGTTTGGGCCAGAGGAGGGCTTTGTACAACACATCCCCCCATTTATGTATTCATTTGAAAAGGGGCTTTCAACAGTAGAGACCAGCAAAGTTTTCAGACTTAGTTGGAGTTTGCAAGGTATGCTCAGGTTAGGTTAGGTTTGACCATGTAGGCTGACTTAGCCACAGTGGGTTGGATCCAGACAATTTTCCAACCCCAACTAAACAAGCAACCATAGCAGCGATTGACCGAACTTGCTGAAAGTGGTTAAATAGCCCATGATTGACTAAAGGACCAAAGTGCCTGGGGTTACAAAACCCACTGAATCCTGAATCCAAAGTGGCATTACAGAACACCCAGGAAGGCTTTTCCAGAAGATGTAAAGCTTAATTATTGTCAGGCCTGATTAGATTATTTGTGATGTGATGTTGTGTGAAATCAGGGTTCAGTATATGAAGCCAAGAAATGGGTTGCTAGTTAGGGAGCCAATCCCATTTCAGCATGAATGACCATGTGAAGCAAGCCAACTGGGTGCTCACCCAGCACAACCACAACCAGACTGAGATTAGGCAACCCAGCGGCCCCGGCCATCTTTCAGCCTTGAGCAAGGAAGGGAGGCGAGCACTTTGACACCACTCTGGTGCATCCACCTCCTCAGCCAGACAAGTCTATAAATGATAGCTTGAATAAGCTGGGGTTTATCTGTTGTGTGAATCCAGCTGTTCCACCCTCCTTTCTCTACGGGCAGAGTCAGCTTTAGTCCTTTGGGTGTTCCTGCCTCTCTCTCTCTCTCTCTCTCTCTCTCTCTCTCTCTCTCTCTCTCTCTCTCTCTCTCTCTCCCCCATTCTTTGCCTCTGAAAAAGGAAGCTCTTCTTCTCCTGGTGATAATTATTGGAAAGTTCAGAGCAGAGACAGAGCGAGAAAGAACCCTGGGAAACCAAGCTATTAAAATCCATGCACACAGCTTGCCTTTGCAGCAGATGTTGGCATAATTAGAGAGGAAAAAATTATGAAATTAATTTGTGGTTCAATGTAAATTTCAGCAAGGGGGGGGGAGAAGCATGGCTCCAATCACCCCTTGCGCATACATAGCAGCATGTGCCCGTACTCACACGCGCACACACCAAACAGCACACGCCAGCTGCTGGGGAAGTGGTAATTGTCAGAAGGTATCCGAGGGGAGAGGCTGGCATGAAAAACAAGGAGAGTAGAGGAAATGGGAGGCATAATTCACCTCTTAAAGGAACAGCCTCTTTCTCTTCGGGAGACGGGTGGGGGACTGAAATTTGAAGCATCTCCCAGAAAAAGGGGAGGAAAATCAATATTAAAAAAAAGGTCTCAGAGACTCCCATCCTCCATCATGCTGGATGGGGAAGGGGACCACTGCAGGGCCACAAACTGGAGAAGTTTCTGGACCTAAAAGGAGCACCTAAGTGCTCTGGAAAGGTACCCCAGAACCCAGATTGCATCCCGATGCTCCCTATTAAATAATAGTATGCCTCTGTCATTGGTTCCCTTGTGGCTCCCTCCATTATTTATTAAATAAATATTCCATTGTTCAGCCAGGGAATGTTCTTAAATTGCATACAGTAGCAGGCGGCTAACTGTGAACTCAGAATTCTCCTAAGTCCTGGGGTGACCTTCAGATGTTTACTCCAGACAAAGTCCATGCCTTGAGCACATTGCCAGCCTCCAATGGTGTCCTGCCCCTCTCCTTCCTTTGCACTCTCTCACCCGGATTTTACCTAGCAAATGTGAATCGGGTAATGACTGCCATGATAAAAGGTGCAGCCTCTTAAACGCAAGTCTGCTTTAGCATGCAAATGTGAGACTGGCATGAAGGGCTCCCACAGAGCTCAGCCTGGGAGAAAGTCACAGCTTCACAGAGGAAGAAGCAGCACCGTGGAACATTTTCGCCAGTGGCCAACCTGGGCCCTTCAGGATTCCACTCCGCCCCCCTCAATGGCCAGGGTGGGGAGCTGGAAAAGGGTTCAAACTTGCTGCTTCCCCCTCTTACAAAAATGGACCTTCAGGCTGAAGGGCTGTTAGTAGGTTTCCTGGGGTTGACTGAATGGTGAGATCCATCCACCACTAGAGTCCTTATGGTGTCTGTGGATGTTTATTAAGTCACATCTTAAATAACTACAACTTAGAAGTTGGCCACTGGCTTGTAGCCTTGGGCTCCATCTCTCCAAGATGCAAAAACTTCAGGACAGCTCAGATATTCCATTAAGGCCATTCTGATTTTCCTTGCTGTTAAAAATGAGGAAGCTTCTGCAGTGGTGGGTTTTGGCAGGACTAGAAAAACAAAACCTTGTGCAATCTGGAGGTGTAATTGTTCTGGAACAGAGGTGAGCAACTGTGGCCCCTTTACAACCTGTGAACTTCAGATCCCAGAATTCCTGAGCCAACATGGCAGTATTTTCAGGACCATTGCTGGGAGAAGAACCTGGCTGCTAAGTTCAGACAGAAAGAAGATCATCATCGAGTCCCGAGGAGAAGGAAGGGTCCAGAAATGCTCAAGGCAGCCAGACAGATGGAATAAGCCAGGCAGAGAAGAGAGGAGGGGGCTCAGGATAAGCAGCAAGACTTCTAAATAGGGTAGCAAAGGTCTACATGAAAGTTGTGTAGCTTCTGAAGGACCCCGGCATCTCCCTTCCTGGTGTCCTGGGAATCGCCTCCAGATTGCAGGCTGGAAATTCCTCAAGGAGATTTTCCATGTGCCTGAAGACTCTTTGCAGCAATTTTCACTTCCTGATTAATAAAGGGGAGGATTTAAAGGGGAGTTTTATTACTGGATGGCACAACCTTGTGAGTATTTAATAGTTGCACTGTGGATAATTAAAGCCAAGTGCTTCACTGCCCTGAAGGTCTCTCACAGCCCCTCGGAGCCTCCAAGGAGGAGGAGGAGAGGCTCCCAGTTCCCTTTAACCATCACACGACAGCCTTGGGGGAGGTTTCACAAAATGGTGGGGAGGATTCTGCAGCAACAGTTCCTGGATCTGCCTTGTATTTTTCAGCGTTACGCTCCTTTTGAATCTGTTTGGGCTTACTTCCTTCTTTTCCCCATGGGAGAAAATTGCTTCCTATCCCCCATCCCTGACCTGCTCATAGGATGTGGGCCAGAAGGATTGCAGGTGTCCTGGATCCTGATCTGGTTCATCTGCCCCACCAGGCTCCCCTTTGGCCTCTGAACGGCCACCTTCTCTGCAGGGCAGGATTATCCGGCTGCTCCTGGAGGTGGCTCAAAGACCATCACTGTGTGGAAGGTTCCCTTCCAGGCGATTAGGGAAAATGCATCTGGAGTGCCATTTGCTCATCTTGCTTGGAGATTGATCTGGAAATCAAATTCCAGTAATCTGTTCTGCCATCTGGTGTCCTGTCTACAAAGCCTGGGCTGCGATGGGAAGGGAAAAGTGACGGTTCCTGGGAGCCACCTTAAAATAGGAGCCAGTTCAGGGTGACTGAGAGTTTTGGACAAAGAGATTGCTCAGCTTCACACATAGCACTTTTTCTCCTGAGAGCTCAAGAGAATTCAATGCCACACAGATAAAGCATTCCCACAAGGAGATATCGCTGAGAGGTGGCAAACAATGGCCTTGTTTGAAAAGAGACCTGTGTTTGGGTTCTCCCAGTTTAAACTCTTTATCACTGTGGTTGCCATTACACACAACCATCAGTCATTCATCAAAGATACCTTCTGGGTTAAACTGCCATCAGTAACACCTACTGGGTGCTGATCTAAATTGTGGTTTGCAAAGCAGAGTGGTTCAGTTCAGATAGCAAGTGACACTAAAATTCTACCATCCCATTATTCCTTCATGGGTTATTCAACTAGAACAAGTTGTGAGTTCTAAAAGTCACACAGAATTAATGTGCCCTTCCTTCCTTCCTTCCTTCCTTCCTTCCTTCCTTCCTTCCTTCCTTCCTTCCTTCCTTCCTTCCTTCCTTCCCTCTCTCCCTCCCTCCCTCCCTCCTCTCTCCTTCCCTCCTTCTCTCCCTTTCAAGCCCTTCTTCCCTTCTTCCCTCCCTTCCTCCCTTCCTTCCTCCCTTCCCTGTCCTCCCTCCCTTCCTCCCTCCATCCCAGGAGTACTTTCCGTGAGCGAGCAGAGAGAAATGGGGTCCCATTAGGATTCAGGGATGAATTCCTACAGGAGACAGCACATCTGTTCCTCTAAGGATACTTTTCCCCTTCCAGGGCCCTGTAGAGTCTTCGGATCAGATCCTGCCCGGACCAAATAAGAGGCGTTCTCTCCTCTCAGCTGGTTTCAGCTCCTGGCACTCAGCTGTTCCTACCTTTGGATTCCCCAATTTAACACAGAGGGATTTACTTCAAGGGGGAGGTGAGATTACCCCTCCTCACGAAGCAGCCTGTGCCTCTGTTTCGTTCTGCTTCCCAAGCTCATCAAGGCACTGCCGTTATTCTGACATTTGTGTACATCACGTACCGGGAAGAAGTAATTTACTTAGAAGAAATTAAAAGTTCATTTTAATTGAGCGCACACTGCAGTATGCAAATGAGCAGTGCATTATGTACACTGATGCAGAAACAAAGGCAGTAATCACAGTTTAACCCTTGGTGGGCTGAGTCCCTCTGAGCAGGCAGCTCTCCCTCGCTCACTTGTGGGGTGGAGGAGATTGAGGGCGAGGCTCTGCAGGGGGCAGCAGGGGAGGGCAAAGCTGGGGGTGGGAGGCTGAGATGGGCTTGGCATAGCCTGGAAGGGCTGCTCTCTGTAAGCCACCATGGTGAGCCATGTGCCGCTGAACACAAGCCAGAATGATGTACAGAAGGAATTCTGGTTGCTGCGCCTGTCTAGTCTTCTGCATCTGGGAGAAAAGCAGAACTTGCTTGGCTGCCAGTGAAAACCAGAGGCTACTCCAACGGTGCCATCTTCCCAGATGCTGAAACAAAGGGGCTGTTTGCAGGAGACCCTAACTCAGGTTTAGGTTTAGTCCATTTTCCCGTTTCCCTCCCTGATTCTTTTTTCACATAATTGTAGCTTTCAGTTCTTGGCAGGGACAGCAGGAGAAACCAGAGAATTCAGGTGGTGTCATCTTGCCAGGAGTCTTAGGAGAGGTGTGTCAAAAACAAGGATAGGTGCCCCCATGCCTGCTGGCCAGTTTCCATAAGTCAAACTTGCCAATGTGCCTCTAGAGCTGCTCTCTGCATGGTGTGCCAATTTTCTCCAGGGATGGTGTGTCTCTACCCACTGCTCTCCACCTTCCAGATTCACACATCTGTCTGGGACCCACATAAACCTCCAGCCTGGACACTCCAAAAGCAGAGCAGTGCATGGCCAGTATATGGTCCTTTGTAGCATCTACAACTTATGAAGAAAAGCAGCTTGTGGGAGATTTCTGAGGAGGGAGGGGTGCTGAGGCTTTTCTTTTGGACTACCTGTCAAACCTGGCTTTTTAAAAAAATGATGGTGCAAAGGAAACCAGTTCGCAGATGTGAAGTGACAGCCAGCTGTGGGAGACAAGCAAATGATTGTCAAGACTGGTTTGAGACGCCCACAGCTTCTAAACAAAGGGAGCTTCTCAGCTCACTTGTATGAGCAAGAGACAGCAGGGAGCCAGGGAAACAGGCTGTGGCACTCACTCCTATCTTGCGGTTGCCCTGAACCAACATTGCCCTGAGCAACCCCAACCCTCTTCTGCATATTGGGATCAGAACAGCCCTACATGGCCAGTTTATCTTTCTGCAGTAAGCAACAAATGCCAGTCATTTCTATGCTCCATGCCTCATGGCCACAAACTAAGACAAAGGTTGGGCTATCAAGCACTAAGTGGTCATGCGAGAGGTGTGTATCTATCACAGCACAGTTCCTTGCACCTGAAGGTTTGGTTCTCTTAGAGAAGACAACCCAACAGTGCCCCTAAACAGGGTCTGGTGACCTAGATTACACTGTCCGTAGAAGGGGTGGGTATCAAACTGGCGAGTGCAATGCTCTTTATTTATCAAACACTGTATTCAGAGTAGGGTACATTGATGTAATATGGTATGATGAAAGTTGATGAGGAGTAGAACGTCTCTTTTAAAAATACTAGAATTTGTGTTCATCCAAAAAGCTGAATGGTTGGAAATTGATCCAAGAAATGCTTCTCCCCACAAATAGAATATATTTCCCTAGATTCACTGCCAAGATATGGAGGGGGTTATTAGGTGCTTCTATATTTGTTTTAATCCTATGGTTACCCAACAAATCTGTTAAGAAACCTGCATGATTTGAATTAGCTATACTGTGTATAATCTCAACAGCTTTGTATCGCTTGCCAACATTTAAATCAAGAAAGATACAACAGCTTTTCCAGAGATGTCAGCATTTGGCATCTTTGTTAAGCACCTGCACTTACTGTGACTTCGTACAATATCAACACAAGAGTTGTTCCTTCCTAAAACAGGCTTGATTCCCTCAGGTTCTATGGATGTCCAACTCAATAAACTCCTTATGGATCATGCCCCTTTGAACCCAAAGCAACCAGGATTTGAACAGAGACAGTGTTAGAAGTCTGCATGGTTGAGATTCATGCCTTGGGTTGGTCTCCTTCTTGCTTCTTAGGCCAACCATAACTCCAGCAAACATTTTGGCTGCTCCAGATCTCTATAGTTGCAGTGTTAGATGAACAAGAATTCGCCTTTTCTTCGAAGTCTGACATTGAGCTGCCATTCAGAAGGCATTAGAAATTCTTCTTTCATTCAGCCTCTGTTATTAAGTTACTGGTCCCTTTGGGGACAACCACCTTCAGTATTAGATATTAAGTTTCCAAGCAAAACATGTTTTCGGCAAAAGGGCCGTTAGTGAGATTCAGCACTTTGGACAGCACCACAGCAGGACAGCTTTGCCAGGGTAGAAGCCAAGTACTATAAACAGATGGGATTGAGTGTTATTAGTATGCCAGTTAGCTATACTTCTAGATCAGGGGTTTAGAACTTTAACACTGGTGGACCTCAACTCCCAGAATTCCTCAGTCAGCTATGACTCAACCCTGCCAAGATGGAGTAGTGTGGGATTTTGAATCCCTGTGAATTGTCACCTTTGATGCTTGGGTGCCAATTTTATCCACTTCTGGGCCGGGAGACACTGCTCATAGTCACTCATAACTTCTCATTAGGGCTACTGCAATGTGCTTTACATGGAACTGCCGCTGAAGTCCATCTGGAAACTTCAAATAGTCCCAAATGCAGTAGAGCAGAGAAGGTTGAGCACCTTTCAGTTGGTGCTTATTGCACCAGTGTTGCACGAGTGGCCCTGGCTCCCACTTTCTTTCTGGGTGTAATTTAAGATGCTGGTTATGACCTTCAAAGCCCTGTAAGGCATGTGGGCCAGGTCACCTGGACCCCACAGCAGGTCAGAGAGCATAAGCGTGTCCAGATCCTCTCCCCCAAACATTGTCATCAGGGGGGAGGGGGAGCTTGGAGGTATGGCTTCTCTGTGGCTGCTCCACACTTTTGGCACAGCCTCCCCCCTAAATTTCAAATGTCCCTCCACCTCACCCTTGCCTTTTGGAAGGCCAGTAAGCCCTGGTCCTTCCCTCTGGATGTGGGACAAGATGAGACATGAGTCCAACACATTTTCTGTTTAAAGAGCGTTGTTATGGCACTGATGGTGTGTTGGAGTTTTCATCCTGTGCTTTTATTACTTGTATATTTGTTACCTGCCTAAAGTGGATTTACAGAAAGCCATAGCATCTTCCCCCAAATAAATGCAGTGTTAAAAGGTGTGGAATACCGTTTTGATCTCCATCTTCTCTTCTCCCTTTTATTGGCCTTCTTTCGGCATTCTGAAGGGATGAGCTCTTTTTTTTTTTTTTTTTAGAGAACCAAGAACAAATGCCTTTGTTTGCAGCATTAACTCTTCCTGACCTGGATTCCCTGTCCTGAGAGGGCTGTTTTCTCCCCTCCCCTTCACTTTCTCGGCAGGCTGAAATCCTGCAGACCCTGGGCACTTGGAATGGGCCTCCTCCACAGTCTGTGGATGCCAGCAAAGGAAGGGCCAAAATCAGAGGCTCCAAGGCCCCCGTCCTGAGATTCCTGAGTTTCCATTCTGCAAAATTGCCAAAGCAATTGTGAGATCCATGCCATTTTGGAGTTGTTTTTCATTTCCTTCTGTAGTTCCTGGCTGGCCTTTCTCTGAAATATTCTGAGATCTCAGAATCCACAGGCACTTCGCAAGCAACACTCAGCACCACAGCTCCAGATGGCACCAGTGAAAGAGTTAAGTCCTCTGTGATCAACACCAAGAAGTGAGTGGTAAACAATTTTTTTTCCTCCTCTGCTAAATTAATATGCAAATTCCAAGGCCCATTCCCCCTCCTGCTTCCACTCTCTTCTCTGCTTTAAAATTAGCGAGGTAGAAGGCTCGGGCTAATTATGCACTCAAAGGAGGAGGGAGCAGGCTTCGTTAATGTGGCACTAAGAGTGGGCTAAAACTGATTGTGAGTCGATGAAATTAAAATTCAAGCATGGCGCTCCCTCTGCATCTGGAACCCTTCTTACAGCCCCCAGCACATATAACCAGCCAAGAGGAGCACGCCTTAGCCTGCACAGATGCTCACGTCAGGCTCATGGTAGCTCCAGGAAGCCATAAAAATGCCGTACATTACCCTTTGCACACTTAGATGCTCCAGCACCCCTACATAGAATGACTGTTAGCTTACTTTGGGTGGGGGGAGTTCTGTCAGAGCAGCCATCTCAGGACATGGTGGGGATTTTAGTGAGTTTATTTTCAGCATATTTATTGCTGTGCCAGGTTCACACACACTTTTGTCCTTTTTGGCTGGGGATGATGGGATAGTATATCCCAATAGCTAAACCGCATCAAGTTGGAATTGTTGGCTTTTTCTTGGCATTCTAACAATCTAGAACTAAGGATAATTTTTTTTAACGGTGAGAGCAATCAACCAATGGAAGAGAAGTCATGGGAGTTCCATCACTGGAGGCTTTTAAGAAGAGACTGGAGAACCATTTATCTGAAATGATAGACGGTCTCCTGCTTGAGCAGGGGGCTGGACTAGAAGACCTCCAAGGTCCCTTCCAACTCTGTTATTCCATGTTCAGTGTTCTTCAGTGTTATTAACCTAGCACAAATGACATCCATTTCTTTTCGCAAACGCCACTTCTCATGTAACAGTATCTAGAAATTATCAGAAGAAAGTCTGAAAGCGTCTGGGTGTCCTGGAGTAGCAAAACCATCAACAGATGATCATCCTGAAATGCCAGTGCTGGTTTCCGTGGGTCTGAAGGACACTTTTGTTCTTCAAAAGTGACTTCACACCAGAACAAAAAGAGATGAGTGAGAGATAAGAAGCAAGTGGTGGCAAAAGATTATGTCTCTCCAGTCCATGAATTAACATAGCTCAGATTCTCTATTCCATATTAATATGGTTTATTTAATGCCCCAGAACTTCGCCTTAGAAAAAGTCACTTGGGTGAAACAAAAGACAAGAGAAATGTACTTTGTAGACCGACCTATTAATTAAAATATTCATTGGACATCAACAGGTCCATCTGCAAAACACATTTCTCTTGTCTTTTATTTCTAATTTTAGCAGCTGTTAAATTATCCATTATGTCCACCTAGGTCCTAGAGGATAGCTGCAGGTCATCGTTCTAATATATGCTTCGGAGGCCACAGCTGACCTGTGAGTGTAAAATATACTCCTTTGAGAAGTTAACCACAATGTCTGTGATGCAAACAGTTTCTGATCCTTTGCAGTTCTGTTAAAATGATTATTTGCTGCATGATGTTTGCATTCTCCTAACATTCCAAAACTCCAAGAAAACCAAAGCTCTGGTTCAAAGGAGAAGCATCTGGTAATCCAAATGTTAATGTCCATAACATTAAAAGGGAAAGATTCAGAAAAGGCATGGGCTATAACTCAGTTACGATGATCCCTGACTTTGCCAACCTCTTTTCTCTCTGCCCTGCTCTTATTCAAACAAGGCTGACCCTGTCTTTGGCAGCAGATATCCTGGCCACCAAGAACTGTATTTTATGCATGGGAATTAACAATATCACGTGACTTCCAGGATCAGGTCCCATTAGACCTTGTTTGCAGTAGAAGCAGTATTGCATTGGAACTCTAAAGGTACATTCTCTGAGTTTCCTCTTATGAAAGGGAAATCCCTTATGAAATCCAAGTGCCAGATCATTTGAAGAGACTCCGGATAGTGTGGGTCACACCCCAAAAGTTGCACAATCTCTTTCAGTATCTCCCCTGTAGTAAGCAGTTTTCGGTTTCATGGATGGGTAAGTATAGACCACTGTGGCACCATATTCTGAAGATTCTTGCTGGGCCTTTTATCTGAGTGGAGACAGCAAATCACTCCCTAAATCCTCAGCCATCTCGGGTGACGAAGAGAGAAGCTTGAGGACTTCCCAAGAGTGGACAAGACCTGCAGGAATGATCAGAAGAATGGATTAAGAGATGGACAAGCTAGACGACAGTTTCACCAACAGATGTCCTTCACTTGATGAACCTGGCATATGATGATGAGGGAGGGACAAGGTCAACAGTTTGCATTAGAGCCTCTTGCTTTGTAGTTGACGGACTCCAGGGAGCCTGTCATGAATGCCAATCAACTCGGCAGCATCTCAACAGAGCTTGGATTCACCTAGGGCATGGCCATAGTGTGGTTTGTTTAGTTTGGGCTTTAATGCATTGAATCAGTTTAGATCATAAACCATAATTTATGGTTTAGCATTAAACGCAGATTTCGCCAATTGTGGTGTAGTCCACAAACCATAATTCAAACAAATCTTGGCTTCATGCAGTGTGTGCTCAGCCAATGTGTCCCCAGAAGCCTGGGCAGACTAACTTGGTCCAAGGCTGCTGTATCCCTCCTCTACGCCCCTCAGTTTAACTGGCATCTGTGCAAAACTCCTCAGTTCTTTGAAGTCCAGGAGCAACTGCTCATCCATTTCAAAGAAGTTGCACAGACGAACTTCCCAGTGGATCACCCCGTCAGCCCCCACTCCCTTCAGCTGGTATTTCTCCCCCTGACTATGATGCATGGTGGAGCTAATTTGGCGTACTGCCATTAATTCCAGCACAGCTGCTGCGCCCCCCCCCTCCCTCAAGGCATCTTGCTAATACGCGGCTTCGGAGCCTCTCAGCAAATTAACATCATTTGTTCTCCAGAACATGTTTTTATTTCTACATGACATGCATAGTTTATTACCATCCCTCCAACTTGGGGGAATCTGGCCATTGGGGTGCAGAACAGAGAAGCCACCACCAAGTCCCTCTCCTCCTCCTCCTCCTCCTCTGCCTTTGTCTCTGCCTCAATCTGTCATAGGAAGAAGAACCTGCCTCCTCCATCCTCCCTGCCCCATTTTCAGCCCCTCCCGCGGACCCGAAGGGCAGCCATTTTCTCGCCTGTCTGAAAGCAAGGGTGGGGGTGGGGGGAGAGGAAAGCTGGAGACCCAGGAGATTCCCTCCTTCCCATCCATGGGAATTTATCCTGAGAAGTCCTCACCTTCTGGATGAAATGAGCAAAGGAGGAAGAGACACATTAACCCACATCTCTGTAGCAGAACTTCTGCCTTCAGTGGGTGGCCAACTGATATGCCTTCGGAATTCTGGGGGTTGCAGCCTTGAGGGCCCCGGTTCTGAGGAACCCCAAAAGTGCTTCTCCTTCCCTGGCCTTGAGCATTTTGCACCTTTCCTCCTCCACGTTGTCAGTGGCCTGGCATAGCCTCCGTTGGATCTCCCCCACAAAACAGCTGTGAGCTGTGAGGCTGGAAAGGAAGCGAGCCAGACAATTACCTTGAGCTTTCCTGGGCACTTTGCCTTGCCAGCTCTGGGCTTTCTACAGGCCGGCTGCTCCGCTGATTTCCCTTTCGCACCAGCCATGAGACGAGACCTCACCCCCGTCCCCTTTCCAGGGAAAGCAGCATATGTTTGGATTAGCCACCCTTCTGCAGAGCTGGCCAGGATCCCTTGGGCCTGGGTCCACATGTGTGTGTGGGGGGGGGGGGGGGTAGGAGGGTCTTTCTTTCTGTGGAAGTGCATTCAAAACAGCCCCTGCTGGCAAGGCTGGTGGCACCGATTGGCAAGACCACAAAGACAGGCAATGCAAAGAACATTCTGGGCTAAAGCTTTGGTTAGCCAAAACCACGTTTGCAGAATGTCTAGCTTGATCCCTAGCAAAGGGCTGTCCAAATTCAGCAACTTTAAAGCTTGTGGATTTCACCTCCCAGAATTCCTCAGGCAGCATAGCTGAAGAATTCTGGGAGTTGAAGTCCACCAGTCTTGCCAAGTTTGGAGACTCCCCCCCTCCCCCACTCCAGCACATTCATGGGGAAGATTGGGTACCAGGGATGGGAAGGAGTTCGGAGTTCTTCATTGCCTGCCCTGCCTGCCCTTTCTTTGTGGGTCACAGGCAGCCCCCCACTGGCTTTCTGACCAAAGCCTGCAGACATCCCTGGTTCTCCTTTTAGGTTCTTACAGCCAGGGTGGGGCAAATTCTCAGCCCTTGCCATGCTCCTTCACCAGTTCAACTGGGAAGCTATGGACCCTGCTGCCCCAGGTCAGCCCTGAAGCCCGTCTACTTCTTGGGTTGTGGGGCTGAGCTCACAAGTGCTGCATTTGGATGACCAGTCAGCTACCCCACAGTCCCAAATGCTGAGCTGCCCAATCAAAGCAAAGGGGAGGCATCTGGGGAGTGGAGGCAGCAGCTCCAGCCGGCGGCTTCATTGGAATGCTGCCTGCGCAGAGCAGGTTCCACCCTTTGGGAAGGCTTCGATGTCAAAAGGCCAGGAATCTTTTATGAATATTTCATTAGGAGGCCTCCTGCTGCTCTGCAGAGAACATCTGGCTGGGCTCTCCAGAGGCCACCCGGGGCTTTGTGCAGGAAGCCGGAACGGGAAAATATGGAATGGGAAGGGAGAACTGGGTCAGGGTGAGCTCTGCCCGCCTGCCCCGAAGCCCCGGGCTCTCCCCCAGAAGCCGGACAAGAGCTCCAAGGCTGGATTTCCTGAGGCGCGTTTGCCAGGCTCAAAGGGGACTCATGCTGGGACGGGCGAGTCTTCCCACAACCAGGGAGCAGAGGGAGAAACTAGCTCATTTTTATTACAGGTACATCCAGACTTCACTTTCTAAACCTTCCACACCTTTCCGGGTTTTGCCATTTTGAGTCCTCCAAACCATGCCTACTTTTTAAATTTCAGAGTAACTGACCAACAGACACTATTGGAAAAAAGGCATGTTTGTTAAACAATGCATGTGAAAAAAATGGATATATGAGAAGAAAGCATGAAAATACGCAGAAGTTTTCATGAAGCCTTTTTCTTTGTCAAATTTGTGCAGATACTTGAAGATGCTCAAAATCAGAGCTAGGGCTAGGAAACCTGCATTAATCATATTTGCTCTGCCTTCTAATTTATTGGTATTTTACTGAAATTTCTTTGTTTGTTGCCAGCCATCCAGAGTCACTAACAGCTGGACAGCATGCAAGTTCATCATCATCATATTGTTATTATTACATCAAACTCCTTTTTGGGGTTCTATTTCTTGAATTTTATTCTCTCCATCAGAATTGCCATCATTCTGCCACACACACCCCAACACACACACAGCCAAGCCTTTGGAGAAGCAGGCACTCCATCTGCCTTCTCTCATTGTGTCCTGAAAGACCAACCCCTTAACTCACCTCAACCCCCAGGCCTCAAGAGCTGCCCAGCCCTGCTTGGAGCAGTGACAAGGAGCCATGCTTTTGTTTGCTTGGTGCCTGTTTCATTCACATGAACAAATCCTGCAGAGAAATAGGGCTGTCCTTGGACTCACCATTAGACCAGGAACAAGCAGCTAGGAACTACTCAGAACAGCACAAATACTTAAACCCACAACTATAGGTCTGGAAACCTTAAGAACAGGTTTTGCCAGCTGTGACCATTTCCAGGTCTATGGCTTCACCTGCCAGAATTCCTGTCAATGGCCATGCTGGGGGCAGAATTCTGGGATTTGAAATCCGTACACTCGAAAATAGCCACGGTTGGGAAAGCTTGCTTGAGGCTTTGATTCTGCAAGGGACGACAAGGTTTTCTTCAACAAAAAACTAAGATAGGCAAATCTATTGATAATCAGCATGCTCATGTTTCCTTGTATTTGTGTAAGGTGTGTCCTCATCCCCCCCCCCACCGCCCTGGGCCCTTTTACTGCACTGTTTCCAGAGCAATATTTTTGCTGGATTAAAACCAAACCGCCATCTCTGACTATCATCAGATGGCTGACTAATTTCTGCTGGTTGGTGTGGAGGAGGCTGTTTCCGACTTCAGAGAATCACAGCCATTTCCTAAAATCCTCGGGAAGACTTTCCCTTTCCCATGCCATGAGGAGCCTTGGAGAAGGGGAAACTGAGCTTTTCCACCTTGTCCTCTAAGTGAAAAAACTGGGGGCCTTGAAGGAAGCACCCCTTTTTTGGGAAACAAGTGATTGTGTTGCCCTGAAAGGATGGGAAGGGAAGATCGCTCCAAAGCCAAAGTGGCGCTAAAGCGATTAGGAACTAAGTCTCGGGGATCAGTGATTCCCTTCACATCTGTCCTCCTGCCTAGTGTTGATCTCCTTTACCTACATTTCCTTTTAGAACAACTTTCATACTTTGGGCTATTTTTAAAAATAAGTCCCAGAATGCACCAAAAGTCGAAATACATAAATTAATATTCTGCATGGCACCATTTTTATTCTTGATGGAATGCAAGATAGATTTTTAGCCTTACCGTTGACTTTGGAGAACCATCCCTCAGGGCCAAAATCTTGCTTATCTCCTTATGAACTCTCCGGGATAGGCTGCATTCTGGCCCTAAAAACAGCATTTGGCCCGTTCTAACCCTCCAGCTAAATGCATTGATCTCATTGTCCAATTTGTGGCTTGGATTAAAAAGACAAAGAAGAGACGATTCTCACTCTCCCAAAACAAGGATTTGATGCATCATTGTCTCTCCACAATATCTCAGACCGATGGGGTGAAGCCAATTTGGCATGATGAGAGAAGACTTGGAAAGGCTAATTCTTAGAAGAGCTGAACTGCCCAAGGAGTCCCTTCAGCAGCATCACGTTTTGAACAGTTTCTGGTCTCAGGAAAAGCAGTCTTTTCCCAATTTTCTTGCATCTGTACCTCCTTCTTCAGTTCAAGGCTTTGATGTCCTCCTCAACCAACCGCCTTCAACCCAGCACCTGCCCGATGGGCTGCACTTAACTCCCGTTATCCAGCTGTGGGGCTTTGCAGTGCATGGAGGGAGGCAGAGCACCCAGAAACAGAATCTTCATCTATCAACATTCTTGCCAAAGGGACTTTTCTATTATTTTACATTAAAGCAGCCAGCCCTAGAGTCTGAAAACTGGCTGAGCTGTAGGAATTTGGCCAATGTTGTTTATATCGTCAACGTTTGATGTTATTGTTCCTTGAAACAATCAGCATCATATTTTTTAAGCAAATTGTTGCATCGTTTGATGAGAGTTTTCATTTTTTGGCCTTTCTGCCACTGGATCAGATCCCAGTTCAGAAGAAGAGTTGAGCCAAGGAAGCTCTTTGGTGGAGCAGCTGAAATTTAGCAGGATGCATTTGCTTTGACAATATCCAAAGATTCCCCTCTGGGGTTTCGGGCTCCACGTTGCCTTTAGATGCCGGCACCCAACCTCAGCTGCACCCCAGGCATTGCTGGAGAAGGAGCTTCCCATCTCCCAGCAGGGACCAACTCTGGAGGCAGAGCAATGCTGGACTAAAGGGCAAATTCACGCTTCCCTTCGCCAGGCAGGGAAGGGGTCTCTCAGGCCTTCCTGAACAAGAGAGAAGATGAAAAGAGTGAGAGAGCAGAACATTCACCCACCTGCCCAGATTAGATAAAGCTGCCACCGCCTGGGAAGTGTGAGAGGACCAGGATTGAACTTAACATTCAATGACTCTGGTCTGTAGCCATGGTGAGAAATTCCAGGTGAGGCCACCAACTCTCAAGCAGATTCTTCCATGGGACTCACACACACAGACTCGCATACACACCGCAGTCCAGGCTGTTGAGAGGGATGACCATGCTCAGAGGCACAACCGCATGTCCCTGGCACAGCCATGCACTGCTAGCAAGCAATCAGCCCCATGCACCCTGCACACAGATGGACCAAACAGTGAAAGAAACGCACTATCTTTCTTGCTGGTTGAAAAATGAAGGCAAAAATACCTTTGGCTGCTCCTCCGGCTTCTCAACGATGCTGGGTACCTGCCCTGCTTTTCCAGCCTCCCTGCCTCATCCTCTTGTTCGTTCTTTTGCTCTCTTTTTCCTCTCTTTTGCGGGGCTGCTGCGTCTCGCCAGCCCATCCTCCATGGCACCTCTGCCAACTCAGCTGCCACCTGCTTCGCAGTGGGCTGCCAGCTTCTCAGCTTCATATGCTCCTTTTGGCCCCTCGCTGCCTTCTGGCATCCTGGCAGACAAGCCGCTCGGCTGATGGCACCGGTCCATTTCCCTCCTTTGCGATCCAGCCTTGGTTGCCACCGGAGCCGCCTGCAGTACCAGCTCTTTGAGAAATTGGCAGGGAATAAACCAGAATGCGGAGATCTTCCGTTAGCAGCTGATTGTAGTCACGTCTTGGGGAGGAGGATGAAGGAGAGAGAAAAGAAGAAGGGGAACAAAGAGCCCCCCAAAGGAAGAGCCATCCTGCTTAGAGTAAACCTGGAGCCAGGCTGGCCGGGAGGCTCTGGTGCCTTGGCAGCCGGGTGGCAGGAAGGAGCGAAACCAGCTCTGCAGCTTCCTGCTCTTGCCAAGAAGGGGAGGGGAAAGGGGGAAGTTGATCAATTGGCACCCCTGATTTTGCCAGGGAGGTCCATTCCAGCCCACCTGGAGCAGCTGAAGCAACTCCTTCCCTGGGCATGGAGGTTACCAGAGACCTGATGGCTTCCATCTCCATCCTTCCCCTGTGCAGCAAGAGAGGTCTAGGAAGCGCAGGCAGATCTTGGTCTATTTTCACAGGGAAGCCTCTGTCCTTCTGATGCATTGCAACAGGGTCTCTCCAGGACACACCCCCTTCCCATCATCCCCCTGTCTCAACTTTGTACAGACCTTGGCAAATAGAGAAGGACACGCAGAGGGGAGGCTTTGCATCCAAAGCTTTGGGTGCTCAGGAACAGCCCTGCTCATGTCAGCACGTTAGAACATGATTGGGGGGAATGGCACACAATCCGCAGAAGCCAGGGAGATCTCGGCAGAGGCCCTACACCCCAAAGGAGAAGACTAGGCGATCGGGGAGAGAGGGGGCATGAGGGAGCCGAGAAGACCCTCAAGCTGAAATGAAAAGCTTTCCCAGGGAGGATCCATTTAAAGCAGAGGAGAACCCTTGGAAGGCTGGGTCTGCTGCCCCCACAGAAGCTGCTTTAGCACCAGCCCAGTTGGGAAGGCTGATGACGCGGCCTGCCCCAGATGCCAGAGAAGCCACCCTTTTCAGGAACAGGCACCCTGGAAGGTCTCCCCTAGTCCACGCAACCGGAATCGAGGGAGACCAGCTGGCTAAAGGCTGCCTAAAGCAGAAGGTTCTGCTTGACCCCAGGCAGCCTCTGCTTCAAAGCACAAGACTGCGCTTTGTTCTTCACTCGGCCAAAGAGGCATCACTTTTGCTTCGGCAAATAAGTGGAGGTGAAGTCAGAGCATCTCAGGCACAGGCAGCCTCCCACTCCCACAGGTCCAAACCTGCTCGGCCTCCCTGCAACCTCTCTTGCTTTTCATGCACCACAATTCTCCCCGAAGGGCATTTCCGACAGAAGCTTCCTCCGGCTGTTTGCTTCTGTTCCTTGCCTTCCCTGCGTCTTGTGTCATGGACTGGGGCTGAGCTATCCTTTCTCCCTACACCTCTCTTCTTCCATTTGCCCCTTCTCTTCCTCATCCTCCCAAAGATCCTGGCTGAATTCCAGGGCGCAGCAATTACTAAGGCCACTGATTTGCTTTGAACACCGGGTTGGTTTAGAATCTTTGCTAAAGCTGCAAATGGTACCTGGATCCATTTCTCAGGGATGCCAGAATGCAGAACTCTTAGTGCCTGCCTTGTTCCCGATCCTCTGGGACTTTCTCCAGCCCTTTGTTTGAGCTCTCCAGCCAGCTGCTGGGAGCAAGCGGGGTGGCCGTTTCCGAGGGCTGAGAACAGGGCAAAGGTTACGTTCCAGCTGCCTTCTGTGCGAGATCAGAAATGGACATAGCAACGGCTGCCTGGCTCTGAAATTGGCCCTCCCTTCTCCCTCCCTCTTTTCTCCATCTTTGAGCTACTCTAGATGATGACGATGAAGAAGAAGAAGATGTTATCCATCTCTGTAGAAAAGCTCCAAGTGGAGTCGGTTCCAGGCCATCCTATTCGTTAAGATGAACCTGGGGAAAAAAGCCCTCTGTCTATGCTCATGATCACTTCTGCCATTCCTTCTCCTGTTTTCAGAGGAAGGCTCCCCAAGGCAGCACCTTCTTGGCTGGGGCTTTCCGGGGACATGAACAGCAACAAGGCGGAGAACAGAATCTTTACTCCAACTCAGGAATGGTAATCAAGACAAACCATTGTCAGTTACCAACTGGCAAGAAGCTGCTTCAGAAGATACTGTCTATCTTTGCTTGACCCCAATGCAGCCTCTTCTTTTCTTGCATCTCTCCTGGTGAGCAGGCTTTCTTGTGCTCAGCCAGAAGTCGGAGGTGGCCATTGCGTGCTCACATTCTCAGCATTGTTCAGGGACTTTTCTGCCACCTGGGAATCCTGACTGAGATCTTCTCAAGGTTTGGGGAGACTGGAGGGGGAAAAATCTGCTGAGTGAGTCCCACCCCTCCCCAGGTTGGCTTGCTTTACCCTTGCCAGCCATTCAATTATCCTTCCCTTGGATGCAAAGTTACACCACCTGCGAGAGGAGGACGGTATTCAGACGGATCTGTTTTTCCCACCTTGGGCCCTGAGGGCATCTTCCAAGTGGGCAAGGGAAGGGGCTGTGATTGCCAGGAGGGGGATAACAGGAGTTCACAACGCTCCCCCCCCCCGAAAGGCTGGCCTGAGCAGCTGTCGAAGGATCTTGATCCAATTCGGTCCCAAGGCAATTCAGTGGAGGTTTTTTTCTGTCTCTGACTTTCTCAGGCAACACATAGCACACTCCTCTCCTCGTGTATGCCTTCCCACAGTTTATGGGGGTTCTGTTTTTGTGCAGTTTCCTTGAGAGCAAGTCTTCCAAAGCAAAGCCTTGAGGGCTCCCAATGTCCCCAGAAGGCCTGGCTGTGGCTGGGCTGTTTCCTGCTCTTAAAGAAACTGGCCAAGAGCAGTGCAAGCACATCCTCTTGTCTGCCATTGGCCAGAGGCAGCTTTTCAGGGTCCCTTCCTAGATATGGTGGGGTGCAAGGCATGTGCTTTGTGTATACATTCAAGGGAAAATCTTCCTGCAATTGGACGGGACTTCTGGAAACCTCTGGGACCCATCTCTGCGGTTGTCTTGGGAAGTGGCTGGTCCTTGCCTTGTCCAAGCTCAGAGAGCACCAAGGTCCCCTCATTTCAACCGTGAGCTACAAATATTCTCCTTTATTGGTACCTTGCTTTTTTTCCCAGGAAGGCTTTAGAATTCCCATCCCAAGAGTTCCTGGTGGAATTCCTATCCAAGAGTTAAGCAGGTCTACTTAGCCCTCGAGGTCAGCCAAGATCAAATCACTGCTGCCACTTAGTTGGGCACACTAAGGAGATGGGGCTTTTAACAGTCCTGGAGAGGTAGGAGACCAGCATTATGGGACAAGGAGCAAGAGACTCACCTGGGAATAAACTAAGCCCGACAGCATTGGAGCGGGGGTGGATTTCACCAGGAAACCCCGTTCCCAATTAAACAACCTCCCTCCTCCTTTTGAGGCCAAGACTGAACCTAACATATGGCTCCTCTCAATCCACCCACCAGGTTTTCCATGAACACAATATGTAAAAATACAAAATGTTTTAAAGGCAGAAATTAGCATCCTGCAAATTATCTTGAAAAAGTGGCTCTAAGCCCTTCATGATGCAAAAATAAGCTCAAAAGCATGTGGGAATATTTAGGAAATTGAGCAAGTTTTCCAGTTCTTGGAGGAATGGGATACTCTGGTGCCCTGCATCAGAGCAGTGGCCTTGTAATCCAAGGTCGGTTCAGGTGGGGCAGAGGTGGCATTTGCTATCCCCTCTGTACCAGGAAATGCACAATTGACCATGGGGAATCTCACAGGTCAAAATGTTGGCCCTCCTCTGATCTATGATTCTCCCCAAGTTAGGGATTAGGAAACAGCAGCCAGGAGCCTCTTTCCTGAACTAAACCCAAGAATGAGGTGTTGAGGCTGCCCTCTCTCTGCCTTTCTGCCCAAGTCCTGACCTGCCTCCCTGGGGCACCAAGCTCCCTGGCATAGTGAGAAAGAAATTGCAGGCTCCAATCAATTGGATTAAACTGCCCGCCAACTGCCCCAGAGGACTAGCCTGCACAGCTCCTTGGGGCGGTGTGAGAGCCCCGTTTAACAGACTGTATCCCTGGGGCCACAGTTAGTTGCTCAGCAGGCAGACGGAAAATCCAATCCAGCACTTCTGCACCTGTGGGGTGGGTGGGTCCCTCCTGAGCCAGCCCCTGCCTTCCCCCACCAGATGCGGCCACCTCCCCTCCCCTCCTCCCAGACAGCCTGGGAGGAAGGAGGCAAACTGCAGGAGGTGGGAAGGATAATTATTGTGGTGAAAAGCTCCTCCATATTACTGGTCTGTGTGTGTGTGCGCACATGCCTCAAAGGCCCCCTAAGGACCCAAAGTCCCCACTTGTTCTTGGAGACGTTCCCAATGCCCTTGTAACAGATCAGAGTCTTTCTTGAAACTTTCCAGACAGCTGACAGTGTTATCACTGTATACTGTTTAAAATGCAATACAGCGTACCAGCAATGGACAGCTTCAAATATATTGATAATGTATACATTGATCGTGTGAGTGATGGGAGCAGGTGCAAAGGGGGCTAACGGGTGGGAGCAGGACCCCCAGCCACACCCATGTCTGGCTCTCGTTGGGGCTGAGAGGCAGCAGCTAAAGCTTTGGCTTGGGTTCCTTGCTCAGGGGCTGCAAAGTGAGGTTCCCTGCATCCTCCAAAATGGAAGAAAGAGCAGAGCAAGTCTGTGTCTTTTTATCTGTTGAAAAGCTCTGTGAGGCTCTCTCCGCCCTAAACTTTAGAACCAGGCTGCAGGATGCAGTACAGCAATGTGGCTGGGCCGTTGACGTTGTTTTCCCTTTGCAGAGCCTGTGCGTGAATGACAAGGATAATGGGGGCAGAACGAGAGCCCCACGGAAGCAGAGCGAGACGGGGTGGCCATGCCACAGTGGGCTGGTAAAGTAATAGAGCGCCTTCATCATTCTGACACACATGTGCTCGCACACACAGAGGGAGAAAAATTCCGATGGAGAACAAGAGCGGAGGAAATCAGCAAGGGATCTTTGTATTCAGGAGAGGGTGAGAGATTTAGCTAAGGATCACAAATGGGTCCCTCCCCCCAATTAAGCAAAAGGGCTTAAAAGCCAAGACTCCTGGGTGCTGTCCGGGTGGTGCTTGCTTAAGAAAAACGAGGGGGGGGGTTGATGTAGGGGAGGGGTTGGCAAGCAGAAGCAAGGCCAGCGAAGGCAAGTTCAACAGCACCAGCAGCTCTTGAAACTCCTCTGTCTCCCGCTTGGCTGAGCTGGACGTTTTCTGTGGGGCTGGAGTTTGCATTTCACACTGCTGCCCTCTGCCGGATGTGGGGTAGTACCTCCCGGTTACAGAGCTCACTCTGGATCTCCAAGGGCGGCTGCTGCTTTCCATGGGAGCCCGGCAAGCATCCACACACCCGTGGCTTCTGCCCCAAAGGCGATCCCCTCCAGCTGCCTGCTCTCACCATTCCCAGCCAGGATGTCAACGGAGCCTTCAGAAACTGCAGCTGACCCAGAAGGCAGCTGCAGGAATGTCGGAGGCTTTCCAGTCAGAGTCTCTTGGAAGGCTGCCCTGCTCACCAGCTTCTTTCCCAGCACAGTTCTGCCCCTTGGAATTTCCTCCCAAGCGCTTCTATCTGGGCTGTCTCAAGGACTGTCCCCTCTGCCCCCCCACCAGCTCCCTGCTAAGACCTGCTGAAGACGCCCTTCCCGAGGGAAGCACAGCCAAGTCAGGGCTGCTCGGAAGAGAGGGCATCTCGGTGGCCTCTTTCATCCATGGGACCTTCTGCCTTGGGAGACCAGAGGGCGGCCATTGTTTTCTAGGAGAGAGATTGTGCTGGAGGCTGATCTATTTGCTGGACCCCCCCCTCCCTGGCCCCCATAGTCCTTGGAAATCATCCTCAGATGCTGAAGGCCGTGGCTCTGGATAACGCCATTCCCTTAAGGAGCCCGCTTGTCGGGAGCAAACATTCAGGTTATCTGCCTGTCTGTCTAAGGAAGGCTGAGTGTTTGTCATTCAGAGGCATTTTGCTCCCCAAGTCCCAGAATATGGGGGGGGGGGAAGGAGATGGATGGTGCCTTCTTCAGCAGCCGTCTTTGTTCTCCTGCTGGCTTCCCGATGGCCAGTGACCCAGAGAGGAAGGTCCCCTTAATGGAACGTGTGTGCTGTGTCTCCAAACAGCTGCCAGAGAGATTCCCCTGGGGATTTAATGGAGCAGAAGGTGCAATCTGCTGCCCTCAGCACTTTGGAGATCATTAAGTGGGAAGCACAAGCCTGGAAGGAAAGTGGGACATCACCCTGGGTGTGGGAGAGACCCAGGGTGCATTTCCACTATTTCCCCAGCCCCGGGCTCCAGCACGGAGTCCAGATATAGAAAAGGCTCACAATTTAGATAAAAACAAGAATGTCTGAGAGGCTAAGCCAGGAGGGCTGTATTCCCTAACCTGCTCAGCCACAGGATGGTGCTTTTCAGGATACTTGGAGGTGCCGCCTCCCCTCTTTAACCTGGAGTGGGAAATTCTTCTGCTTGTGGAGGCGAAGATGAAGATGAAGCTGGGTGCCAAAGGGCCTTCAAGTGCAGAGTTGGCCCAGGTGTGTGAAACGACGAGGGTTTGGCAGTCTCAAATCTATTAGACAGCATGCCTCCCTTTGGGAGGGTGGGGGGAATCATGACATTGACTTAAAGATCACGGGGTCTTTCTGCTGGAAGCCTCTTGGGGCTGCTTAATTGGTGCTTCCATTTTGGAGCCTGGGGGGTCTTGGTCACAGTCAGGTTTACAAGCTGTTCTGTTCTTCCATGAGCGGCCAGACATTGACAGGGACCTTGCTGAAGTGAAAGCTGGAAGACAGGCCTAAGATGTGAGGCGGGGGAAGATTTTCACAAGGCTTCCTAGCAAATGGTCTGGATAAACCCTTCAATCTGAAAGAGGTGAATTAGCAATCAGGGAAAGAGGAAGACAGGTGCTTATTTATTTGTTTTTATTGCTTTAAAAAATAATAGAAAAAGAACCAAAATAAAGAGATAATTGTAATGCAAACACGTACAAAAACTACATGTACACAGTACAAGAGAAAAAGTATATGACTAGCAATTAAGTTACAATTCTATATACTTATCTAATGTAAATATTATTCAAGTACAGTCCATACACATTAATTTCTTTTTTTTTATTGAAAAGTTTTAATAAATTTTACAAATGTTTCCCCTTCCTCCTCCCTCCCCCCAACTTCCCAGAGCAAAATACAGGGTATAGCATTTAACAATTGTATGCTAACATAAGCTAACTAACTATAGCCTCCTATCTCCCTCTTCTACTTTAACTCCCCTTTTATTAAACTAAATTTAGGTAAATTATAACATTTCTTTGTTCATTCATAAGCTAATTGAAATTTCTTAAGTTTCTTAATGTGTAATTAATACACATTAATTTCTAATGCATTTATATAAATACTTTAATCTTCTGTATTTTATATAAACGTGTTCCATATTTCATCATACATATCTGTACAAAGTTCATAGGTAACAAGTGCACTCAGGACTTCAATCCCTTGGTTGAGAGGGCCTATACTTTTATCTTCCCAATGTTGCAATATTACATTGGCCAAAAGGCTGCGATAAGAGCAAGGAGAGTCCATTTACATTGTCAGTTATCAGATTCCATCTTTTAGCTATAGAGTTCAAAAGAATATTGTCCTCTGAAAATTTTTAGCTTTTGTCACACTGAAGGCTTCCAACCCTGCTTGAGAGCCAGAGCTATCTTTTCAATATATTTCTCTCTCTCTCTCTCGAAATATATATTTACAGCCTGTTTATTGTTGTATATTGGTGTTTTTCAAGCTTGATGACTTTAAAATGTGCACATTTCAACTCTCAGAATTTTGGGGATTGAAATGCACCATCTTCAAGCTGCCAAGGTGGAGAAACAATGCAACAGTTAATTTCCATGGAGCAATATTTAAAAGAAGGGGAATCTCGTTCCCAGCCGCCAGCGGACCCGTCAAGAAGCCCAGGGGTCAAGCCAGGACACTCCAGACCCAGGCCAGGGAGGGCGGCCCTTTTGTGGGGAGGGGCGCAGGGGATGCCAGCCAGACTCTGGAGGGCTTCTGGGCAGCTCTGCTCCCCTGCCCACCGAAAGGCCCTCCCTGCGATCAGCGGGCGGCCCCCTGGGGGCACCGAGCACCGCCCGCTTTCTGGTCCTGGCTCCGATGACGTAAGAGGCCGACGTCCCAGAGGGCTCTTTTGACGCCAGGACGCCGGGGGCGGGGCGGATGACCTCACGCGGCCCCCGGAACGCGTGCGGCGCGCTCTCGTTCCCGGGGGGACGCCATTCGCAGACGGACCCGGTAGGCCGCGTGCCCGGCGCCGGCCCTTCGTGGCGGTGAGGCGGGCGGAGGGGAGCGGCAGAGGCCGAGGGGGCGCGGGGAAGGCGGGAAGGGAGAGCGATCCGCAGCAGGGGGCGCCGCCTCCTCTCGGGTGCAGATGCGGCCTCTTGGGATTCGGGGCGGGGGTGAGGAGCGGGGTGCGTCTCCTGCCCCTCGGCTTCGAGAACGTGCGAATGGCCCCCGGGGAGGCTGTGGCGGAGTTCCCGCCTGACGCCCGAAGGCGCTGTGCTCTCTCGCTCGTCGCTCGCTTCGGGGTGCCTGCCTGCCTGCCTGCCTGCCTTCCAGGCGGCAGCGCCTCCCTCGTCGCCCTCATCAGAAGTTCTGGAGGTTTTGGAAGAAGAGACTGGACTCAGATGGTGCAAGGCCGCCTCTTGCGCAGGATCCTGGGATCACCGTTAGATCCTGTGTCTGTTATGTGTGTAGTGACAATTCAGCCTTTTTGCCCCAAAGTAATGGCACTTTTCTAGTTGGATGTAGCTGTCAAAATCCAGAGCATATTTTGGTGGTTGATAAATGGGGGAGACTGTGGTTAAACTATAGAAATGGTGAATAATATCTCCCACTCTCAGCAGCTGCCAATGAATTAGAATCCTGCAGTAGACAAGCATTGGAGGCCCTGATGTTAGTTTCTGGAGCAGCCAGCCAAAAGGAGAATGTGTGCGAAAGATTGGTGCCAAGTGATCCAAAATTGTGACACACACACACACACACACACACACACACACACACACACACTCTTGAACAGAGGACATGGTGAAGACCCTTTGAGGATATCACAGAAGAATGTGTGATTGTGTGCACTCCCAATTAGCACCTCTTGTAATGGTTGCCGCCTCTGCCTCCATCAGCCAGAAACTGTTTTGGGAGGCCTCGAATTTAGAGAAAATGATTTTAGCTTTTGCCCACAGCCAGGCTCATGCACAAATGCATAGGGTTTTTTTTTAATTAAAAAAACAACTATGCTTCCAGGGAAGAATGTGTGAAATGAAACAAAGGAAAGGTACTGCCCTTGGAAATGTTTTTTAATGATATATTTGGTTAAAAGCTTTTCCTAAGTACAAGCAACTTCTTACAGTAGACATTGAAAACTGGGGAAGATTGATACATCTAGCTTAGAAGAGAAAGAAAGAGAAAGGTTTGGGTGGGTGCTTTGTACGTGTCTGGTCAAAATTATGTTTTTGGAGCAAGACTATACCTTGTTCTGTAATGCATTCAGAAGTTTATTTTCTGTGAGCTTTATTGTAATATTGAGCTGTTTGGAAATAACACTATACAGTATATTCATCACCTCTCTGCAAACAAGCCTATATATCATTCCTTCAGTTAATGTAGGCTTTAAGCTGTTGAATGTGTGACTTCGTGGCTTTCCAAATACATGAAGAAGATTTTTAATATTTGCTTCCTGTTTCTTTACAATTTTTCCTGGGTCTAACATTACCTCCCCAATATTTATCATAAAAGAAAACAGATTCCATTCCCTATATGTTGTATCTCTTTCCTAGTTTTTGGATTGATTTTAGTTTTTGCCTTTCTTTTTTTCAGCACCACTTTTATCCAAGGAATAAGAGAAAATGTTCGGCTCCTGTCTGCTTGTTAACAAGAGGCGCTTGACCCGTGTTTTTGCATGTTGTCAGCCTCCTCTAGGATGCGACTCTTTCAGCCTCCGGACTAATTTCTGTGCTCTCATAGAGCTGCCTGCCAGATGGATGTCAGCTGATAGAAAAGTTGCCCCTGTCTTCACCAGAGCATCGGCCTTTGGAGAAAAAGTGGCCATCATTGACCAGAGAGGAGGACACAGCTACAGAGATTTGTACGCTC
Organism: Masticophis lateralis; assembly: GCA_030761175.1. Lineage (NCBI taxonomy): Eukaryota > Metazoa > Chordata > Lepidosauria > Squamata > Colubridae > Masticophis > Masticophis lateralis. The sequence continues at coordinate 1,107,244 of JAUDYJ010000010.1, read as the reverse complement.
AAAGTCTTGGCCTTGCCCAGAAAATCTGCAGGGCCCTCGGCAACTCAGAGGGTGACCTGAAGGGCAAACGGGTTTCCTTTTTGTGCCCCAACGATGCTTCCTATGTCGTGGCCCAGTGGGCTACCTGGATGAGTGGAGGTATTGCTGTGCCTCTGTACAGAAAGCATCCTGTGTCGGAACTGGAGTACTTTATCCAGGACTCTCAGAGTGCCCTTCTGCTTGCGGAGGAAGAGTTTGAGGACAAAATGACCCCTACTGCTGAGAAACTGGGTGTGCCGGTGCTCTCGCTCCCCCAGTCCGGGAAGTGGGAAGGGAGAATGGATGGATCCGCTGGAGATGCCGGTTGCCCCATTTCAGAGTGGGAGAACAGAGGGGCCATGATCATCTACACCAGTGGGACCACCGGAAGGCCCAAGGGGGTCCTAAGCAGTCACCAGAATGTCCATGCTATGGTGAGTTGATAGTTGGTCTTCTGTGTTGGGGCTCACATAAGAATCGTGAGTTACCATCCAGAATGTAGCAGTCGGTTTGAAGCAATCTTTGGACTGTGGAATTCTGCTTTTCTCCCCTAATATTGAACGTTGCTTAATTTTCCTTGCAGATAACCGGGCTGGTTGAGAAATGGGCCTGGACAAATGATGATGTCATTCTCCATGTCCTGCCCTTGCATCATGTCCATGGGGTGGTCAACAAACTGCTGTGCCCCCTCTGGGTGGGGGCCACCTGCATCATGCTGCCCGAGTTTAGTGCAAAAAAGGTAAGTGGGCTGGAATGGAAGGGGCCGCTTCCTTCTCTCTTAAGTTGAAAAGACGGGAAATTTGGTCTTTTTTCCCAATTGAACGGTTCTGTAGCACTTGGTCAGGGTTACAGATTTGTAGTTTTGTTTGCCTTTGATGGTGTGTGATTTTTTTTTTAAATAGAAAAAGGCAAGAGACCCTCTAAGCGGGTTTTAGCTCTTAACAGATTTTCAGGGAAGGGGGTGATTGGCCTGTTGCAGTCAAGGGGCTCTTTGAAGTAGTTGCTGGTTGGTCTCCGCCACATCTCCTTCGGGGTGGTGAGTCTCCCGCTGTGGCAGCAGCACAAACCTTGTGCCAGATGCTGAGATCGTGGCTCCAGGACTGGATGGAGCTTTGATGCATCCACTTTATCGCAGAGGGAGCCCTGGGAAAGCAGATGAAAGGCGCAACACAGCAGTTCCGTTGTTGTGAAATGCTTGCGGGGAGGATGCCGAGAGCCAGGAATTCGACCGGGACATTTATGCCTGGAAGCCTCTCTCGACCTTGATAGTGTGACAGAAAAGGAGGGGCTGCACATCTGCAAAGTAAATAGCAGGTGAAAATCCTAGCCGTTGTAGGCGTAGTCAGAACCGTCCCCCTGTCGTTCATCGCCTCTCAGCCAGGGTTACTATTTATGTATGACGTGTTAGTTAAAAGGCCCATTTGGCCAGAAAAAGCCATCGTCAGGAAATGTCCTCCTTGCCTGTCTTGGACAGGAAGCTTTGATAGCTGTTCCTTCTGAGGGAGCCAGTGAGCAGAGCACTCCAGGAGAGGAGATCCTTTCAGCTTGGAGAGATGCTCCAGCCTCGGGGGCTCAGTGAGTGAATGAGGAACCCTGGTTCCAGCCTCTAGCTCTGGCACTCCCCTTCTACTTCATTGAAATCCGTCTCCACAACACCTGCCAACCTGCACCCCCTGTGGCATTTCGTCCTAGGATAGGTGCCTGCCAAGGGGGCCGTATGGCCCAGGGGAGGCCAGCCAACCCCGCTGTGGCTTATTGGGCTCCTCTGCCAGCCTCCTCCACTTGCGGCCCCCTGCTGAGGGCTGCTACCACCTGGAAGGCTCCAAAACTAGCCTTCCTTCTCCAATAGGGAGCGTTGCTGTAGCCATTTAATCAATGGAAGAGCTTGCCTCCGAGAGTCCTGGCTGCTCCATTGCTGGAGGTTTTTCAAGAAAAGATTGGACCACAAAAGATTGGGTTAGACTAGAAAACGCCCCCGGTCCCTTCCAGCCTTGGGATTCTGTGAGGTGTGGGAGGCAGTCTCGGGCTGTGGCGGTCGAGGGCAGTTCTCCAGAAGGTCCTTTGCTGGACCAGCTTCTTGGTGTGAGAATGACGAGCCAGAGACCAGCCACCTGCCCTTTTTCCTCCGCGCAAAAGCGTCCGGAGAGCCTTTGTGTTGCTTTACCGTTGTTTACTCTTTCCCCTGTCATTATTTGTATAAGAGCCTCCCGAGGGAGCAGGAAAGTGTTTTCATTGACATGACAAAGGAAGTGCACGAGGGCAAATTGTGCTTTCTTGTTGTGTTTAACACAAGCTGTCTTTAAATTCCTGCCTATTTACAAAGTGCCCTTTGCTGCCAAAATTGGCTCTCAGCAAAGCGGTGTGTTTCGTCAGAGGATTTCTCAGAAGGAGCTCTCGGTTTTTCTTCAACCTTTTGTGTTTCTGTTTCTCTGCACCTCGAGAGAGCAGTCAATTACAGAGTGATATAAAGGAGCCGCAGCTTTGATGGCCGACATGTCAATCAAAGCAAAGTCAGGACCAGCTTCTAAAGGAGCGGCTGCTGCCACCGTTTCTGCCTTGAGTGATACTGGCACAGGTTCAGCAGAAACCGCAGCACTACACCCAACCTTTCTAATCACTAACACTTCATTATGTGCAATAAATACTTTATTATTACAGTGCTCATTAGATTACTTAATTCGCAGCGTGGCCCTCTGGTTGTAGATACAGGTGGGGGCCGAGTTCAGTCATTTGCCTACCATATTCGGTGTAGGGTCAAATGCAGCTGGGCCTTCAGTTATCCCGGCCTTGTTTTCCTTGCGTCCTGTCCGGGAATCTGTTAGAAGCAACCGGAGCCTTTAACGGAACTCTGTCTGGGGCTGCTCCCCTTGTCTGCTCTTGGAGAACTTGACAGGACGGGCAGTGGCAGAATGAGGCCTTGTGGTGTGGTCAGGCCTCTCCTCCAGCCCCACGGTGGCTCCCCTTCACTCGGCACCAAAAGTGTCTCTAGGGCCTCAGCTAAGACGAAAACAGGAAAAGGCCGGGGCCTCTTTTCAGGAATTCATCAGAGAGACAAGCCTTTCTGGGTCAGGGAACTTCCCGACTGGCTCACGGTCTGCTCTCTTCATATTTAACTAAACCAAGAAGTGGAAAAAGGAGCGTGGAGCAAACTGTACAGCGCAGATCTGCTTCAGGATCAGACCGAGTCTGAACAGGGAGACCCTTCTGTCGTTCTGAGGCTGCTTTCCGGCTCCCTTTCCTTCCCTCCGCCTCTGGTCAGCCGGCTGGCAGATCCAAACAGATTACTTACGGAGAGGGGATTTTGCAGTGAGGCCGAGGCCATTATCCTGCCCTGGCTTAAGTCTGTGACCTGCTGCTTGCTTGGTGCCAGGCCGTGAGAAAGAGACCGAGGAGAAGGTGGGAGAGGAATTGGGTTCTGAAAAGGGGAAAACAACTTCTGCAATCTCACCTGATTCTCTTCCAATGAACGTTCATCTTATTTTCTGTGAAAGTGGGGTGAGCAAAAACTTGACATTCCTCCCAGCTCCCTCAAAATTTGAGGGAGCTTGGAGAAAATTATGCATGTCCTCTCCTCCCCCCCCCCCCCCAGCTCCATTACATTGATTCTTGTTCCCCTTTTCCTCTGCTTCCTGCTCAGAGGGGGATGCTGGCATTTGAGGGGCAGTCACTAGTGGCAGATTATATAGGCTCTATTTCTCAAATCCCCACTTGGAAAAAAAAGTTATTGTTTTCCTTTCCTTCTTGCCAGAACTGCCATTTGTCCTCAGCTTCTGCTGCAGAGTAATGCCTTTTGATGTCGAAAGGGAAGAAGGGAAGTAGGGAGGGAGAGATTATTAAGGGAAAAAATAGGAAACCGGAGCCTGTCATATTTTGTTAGATTCCTGAGGCCGGGGAAAATGTTTGCTCCTTTGAACGTCAGCATCAGCAGAGCGGGGGTTTAAAAGCGGAGGTAGCCCACAACATGGAAGACATAACTAAGCGGACAGATGAAGACCTGATTAAAACCGAGCCATGCCGAGCACAGAAACAGTTGAGGATGTAGCAGACAGCGAGAGCCCCCATGGAGGAAGCCGCCCAGGTGAACTGGGTCTCTGGCAGCTGGAGGGGCCTCAGTGGTGAGCCTCTCTAGGTGCATCCAAGCATTCAGCCACCTAACCTGGCAGCCTGTTTATTGTCTCCAGGGTGGCCAAGCCTGGTTCTCTAGAGAGCACCCATACAGGTCAAGAGGGCTTGTGTCCCTCACCACTTTTTGTCCTGGCATGCGCCAGCCCAGGGCCCTCCCTGCCCCTTCACTGATCACTGGACTGGGCTGCCAGGTGGGTCTCCATGGTTCTGTTTGCTCTTTTGGTAATTGACTTGAATTGGCTGCTCTCCTAAGTCAACTCACGGTGCCCCAAGTGAGGGAAGACAAGGGTCAGTGTAGCGAGGGAAGGCAACATCAAGGGGGCTCCACAGGTTAGGCTCCGAGGCCGGGAGTGCGCAGGGGATCATGCTGGGAGCAGAGTGTTCTCTTGCAGTACTGCTCAGTGGATTACTTGTGTCAAGGAGATCCTTAGCTGTCTGGATCAACTGGAAAGCATTGAGAGCAGTGTTTTCCAAACTTGATAACTTTTAAGATGCGAGGATTTCCACTTCCAGTACTCCCCAGCCAGCACGGCTTTTCTAGAGCAGAGCATCAAGCCATCTTGCCCAGTATTGCCAACACTGACCAGCAGCAGCTCCCAGTATTTCAGCAGGAAAGGCTCTTGGTGGTGGACAAACCAGAGCTCTGCTCTGAAGCAGGGCCCGGTCTGTTTCCCTTGCAGCATCACCCTGCTCAGCTTCCGGAGATCCTCTGGGTGTCCCCAGCAGCGTATTCTATGTAATATATTTATCCTGTCCTAGCATCACGTACCCAGGGCATAAATATTGATTGCCAACTTGAATTCTGCCGAAAAAGAAACCCTCCGCCCAGAGCCTCTTTGGTGATGGCTCCCACAGAAGCCAATGATGAGCCTTCTTCTCAAGTAAAATCCATTTAGGGACTGAAGAGCCTTCCCTCTGCGGGTGATTAGAAGATGCCCTCTTTGTTCTCCTTCTCCTCTTTCAGGCAGCCCAGCTCTTCACTGCCACGCCTGGCATCTTTCTCTCTTTCTGTCAACCTCTGCTTCGGCCAGTGCCATGCCATCACGAGTTGAGTGAAAATGTGTTCACATTTAGCCTTTAACAATAAATAAGTATAGGGTGGTGGGCTTTGGCAGTGGGAGTGGAGGAAGCAGCAATGCCTGCCTTCGGGCCTTCATTTCCCCCCTGGCATGCATCTTTGCGCCTGAGCGCTGTGCGCCAGAGAAGGCTGGAAGGCCCCCAAGTGTCATGAGTTGTTAGGAAATACATTTGTCAGCAATAGGACAGAAAAGGTTGCCATAACAGAGCCGAGACCGTCTTTTATTTATTCATAGGTTTTTCGTTCTTCCTTTGCTTGCTGAGGGAGACCAGCGGCAGAGTTGGGGGCAAATTAGCCAAGCTTAAATATTAATGACGAGGTTCGGCTGACTCCTCGGGCTGACAGCTTTGGGAGGCCCCAGTGATCTGGCTGGATGTGAAGATTGGATTCTGTCTGTGCCTGTCAGAGGGCATTGGGGAACAAGCATTTGCTCCGCGTGTGGCTTATGCCGGCTTGTGCTTTGGTTCCCTGATGACTTGATGCTCCCTCTGTTGACTTCCTCCTCTGGGTCCTGCCTGGGGCAGAACCACGAGCTCTGAGCCCAGAGTGCCTTGTGTGGGCCTTTGGGCAGAGGGATCTCCTACATGTACAGGAATCTTCTCAGAGCAGGTTGTGAAACCGCCGCTTCCCCTCTCTTCCTTCCAGGTCTGGGAAGCCCTCCTGAGCCTCCAGGCCCCCCGGGTCAACATCTTTATGGCAGTGCCAACCATCTACAGCAAACTGATCGCTTACTACGAGGAGCATTTCTCTCAGCCACATGTCCAGGACTTCATCCATGCCGTCTGCCAGGACCATATCCGGTAGGTGAGCCCATTTTGTCTCATTCAAGCGGAGCCGAGCTTCTCTTCCCCCAGCCCAGCCCTTTCTTTGACCCATGGAGTCCTCTCCATACCTGCTCTTCGGGGCAGCCTGAACTTCTCCAAGCATTCAGAGAAGATCCTCCAGTCGGGGAGCCTGAAATTAAGCACATTTCCCCAGAACATTCTGGTCCAACTGGAGGCTGGGCCATCCCCATCGGGAAGCGGGTTCAATCCAAGGCAGCCTAGGAAAACTGCCGGCTTCCAACCCAAAGGGCTTAGGACCTGGGTGGGGTTGGGCTGCCTCCTCCTCCTCCTCTCATCGACCCGTTCCTGGAGGTTGGTCCTTCGAGGCTTTTCCTTGGCCAGCACCATGAGCCACCTGCCTGCTGTCGTTATTGCTGCCTTTCAGAGTGAGGCCAGAGCCCAGGCTTTTCAACATGGTTAACATTGATATTTTTAACCGAGAGCAATTGCTTTGTGTGGTCAATTTTTGTTGTGGGAATAAATGTAAAACAGATCTCGGGTTAAAGGGGGTGGTGAAGGGAGAGAACCTTGGGGCTCAGTAAGTAATGCTTTACCCTTTTCCAAGGCCACTGGGACTTCCTCCCGAGATGCTTTGCGGACGGGGATGATTTTGGCGCCCTCCCTCCCTCCAAAGCAATCCTTGCCACACAGTGACCTTGTTTCCGAGGCTCCCTTTAGAGGCCCAGTAGCATTTCACTCCCTGCAAGGGCCCATCCGGGCAGTGAGAGAGGATTCCTCCTGGAAGACTGGAGCTGATCCTCCGCCTGCCTGCGTGCCCTGCTGACTCTCTGAGGGCAGATTTATCCAGGCTCACCACTTCCTTCCTTGCTCAAAACCATCTGTCACATTTCTGCGGCTGCCACTCTGGATTCTAGGGTGGAAATGCAGAGCCCGTTTTCTGTTCTGGCAGGAGTCCAGGCCTCGTGCTGATGTTCCCACCTTGTAAGAGCAAGGCCTGCCCTGTTTCCTCCTCTCAGTACATGGCAGTGGCTGCGGGGCATCTGGCTTCAGGGCAGGCTGGCCTGAGGGGGTGGTGCTCGGCTGTCTTGCACGGTCCTGGGTGATTGTCCAGAGGCGATTCCTGCAGCCAGATGTGAAGGGGGCTGGTCTTCCTGTTGGAAAGAGGTGCTCCCTATTGCTCCTCGGCTTGGGGTAGAACTTGCAGCAGGTCTTCTGTCCTTCCTGTTTGCAAGGTGCCTGACGCTCACTGGCCCTTCCACTTTCAGGTTGATGGTATCGGGGTCCTCGGCCCTCCCGGTGCCGGTCCTAGAAAGATGGAAGAGGCTTACGGGGCACGTTCTCTTGGAGAGGTATGGGATGACAGAGATTGGGATGGCCCTTTCCAACCCACTGCACGGCCCTCGTGTTCCAGGTGAGGCTCCAGAAAGAGTTTGCAAGCGGCTTCGAAGCTCCTGTTGGCATCGCATTAGAGCCTGCACGTTATAAGCATGAAAAGAAGAGCAATGCTTCAGCCCTAGCAGAACCTGGGTGGAGCATGATGAGGCAAAGCGAGGGTTCTTTCCCCCACAGGAAACCGTCGGCTGTCCCTGCTTTTAATTAGCATGTGTCCCAACCGACCCCTGGTATCCCCAAAGGCTCAGGGGAGGCTTCTTGGATCATTGGGAGGGTTGGAAGATAGGCGTTCTCAATGCTCTCTTCTTGGAGATCCTGGCCTACGGGCTGATCTTTTGCCCATTTCTCTTGAGGGTAAAGCAGTGAACATGGAAGACTGGAAGAGTAAAGTCACCACCCCAGAATTTCAGAACATAAATCTTTGCAAGACGTATAAAAATATACCTTAAGTCAACCTGTTGGCCAACCCTTTAGTCTTCAGCTGCAAGACTCTTTCCGTAAGAAAAGGCAGCGAGAGTCATGAGCCTCACATCCCCTTTGTGGGTTTCCTAGAGGCATTTGGGAAGAGAGTTGGGCAGACAGGCCTTTTCGTTTTGATAAAATCTAGTTTGGCAGCTTTGAGGGTTGGGTGGACTAAAGCCTTGGCATTTTATATGCAAGCGGAGACTTACCTTGTACCATGGCCCCTCCGAAAGCTTCGGTCTTTCTTAAGACTGAACCTGCTCAGGCAGGGGATCTTTTTCAGGTGAGCCAGACTTGCCTGAATCCCCCTCCAACATTCAATTTGTCACTGAACTCGACTTGTGTTTCGCCCTTCAAAAAAATCCCCCGAGGCAGATAATTATCTCTGCTTCTCTGCCTTGAGGTATTTTTGATGAAGGGCAAACCCCAAATGGAGTTCAGTGATAAACTGAATCTCGGAGATGTGCGTTGCCTCTGCAAACACAATTTGCACTCTTAAGGTGTTCAGGTTAGATAGCAACAGCCCTCCCTCGCCCCCTTCCATTTGGCAGGAGGACAGAAGGGGAGCCTCTTGGGAGGAGGAGAAGAAAGGCCAAGAGCCTGGGGAGAGCCAGGAGCTTTAGCACTGGACAGCTCCTTCTGCAGGCTGTTGAGGAGAGACGCTGCCATTGAACTTGGCAGAGGGGCAACGCTCCCGCTCTCCTTGGCTTCTCTCTGTGGTGCAGACAGAGGCCCAAGCAGAGGAGGCTCTAAGTAAAAAAAGTTAATGTGGTAGCCATCACAGTGCAGTCAAAGGTCCTCCTGTTTTCAATGTGAGCTGTGTGCGCAGCTGCGATCTTGGCTTTTTTAATTATCCTCCTCAGAACCCCAAGACCTGCAGCCTCCATCCTTGGAGCGAGAGCCTTGTGGCCCTTGTCTGGGTGTTTCAGCTTTCTGAAGCATCACTTGCTCTACTTTTTCTCTCCAAACGTGTCTTTCCTTATGTCCCATTTTGCCCTTGCAGAGGCATGTCCCTTTACCTGGCTTCTCCCCCCCCTCCCCCAGGATAATCTCCAGACCTCAGCAAGCCCTCCCCTCCCAAGGTGCTGAGGTGCTGAGATGTGAAGGTGCAGGGGAGCTTTTGCTTGAGAGGCGAGGAGATGAGAGTTGGAGAGAGAAATGTTTTGATTGTAGATGGTTAAACCTCTGCTTAAAATGCTTCTGTTTTCTGCAGTCCTTTCCTCCCCCTCCCCTCCTCCCCTTTCCTCGAATCCCCCTTGGTGTTGTTACTGTGAAGGGAGATGAATAATTCATGGCCAGTGAATGCCTCGCTGGGCCTAATCACCACTTTAATTGGAGGTTTAGATCAGAGGTGGCTAATAGCTCCTACAGAGGAGACTCCGTCGATTGTTGACAGCAAGAGTGTGGGGCCTGTTTCGAGTCTCCCAGGACATTGCCATGCATAACAGCATCCCGGTCCCCCGATACCAAAGGACACAGAGCCCAGGGCCAATTAAATGTATCGGGGAAAGGCTGACAACTAACTTAAACAGAGGAGGAACCGGCCGACTAATAGGGTCACTCCTGGCGCTGACAGCTGCCTGTCTCAGGATGATGGTGGAGAGCCAGTTTGACAAATGTCCAAGAGCTCTTAACTCACAGGGGCAGCAATTTCTTCCCAGTTACGTGGTTAAATGCCAGAAGTGAAACAGAAACAAAGGCTGCTTTAAATTATTTTTTAACTCTTGAGGTGCTTTTGAGTCCTCTTTGCTCCCCTCGCCCATCTTCGCTTGCATCACCCAGGAGCCAGATTGGACCCTCCGTTACCCAGGCAGATTTAATTTTTAAATGTCACTCGGGCCCCCAAAGCCCAAAGAAGTTATTGTCTTCACACAAAGACTTTTAATTGCACTGCCATGCTGGTATCACGATAATTAACATTGTCTGCATTTTCCAGCCTTTTAGAGACCTCCGCTTACAAAGGCTTGTCATTTGGAGGGGTGGAGGGAAGCAATAAGCCAGCTCTGTATGAAACTTCCTTTATATACATGTCTCTTTTGGCAACCCAGAAACTGAATGAGACGACTGCCTGTTTTTCTCCCCCGGGATGGGGTGGGGTGGACAGGACTCTCTCCCCTTTGCCATAATTAAGTTGCTGTGCTGCCATTGCAACCTAGCCATAAGTGTTCTGCAGGAAGCCTCACCCCTTCTTCCCTCTTTATAACTGGCGTTGGAAGAATTGGGGTCAAGCCCAGCAGTCTTCTCAGGTTCCTGGGCTGCTAATTGGCGCGATGCAATCCAGAGGGTAAGGATGGAGTCTTTCCTTCAGGTGCATTTGCACAAACGTCCTGGTATTCGGTCACTCTCGCCTGCTGGGCAACCCCAATGGTTCGTTTTCTGTTGGGACTTGTCTCCCATGGACTTGTCTCTTCCCATGCGGCTCTTTTCATCAGCTTTCCTTTCCTCTTTGCCAGGATCAGTTGGGACACCACTGCCCGGCGTTAAGGTGCGCATCGCCACTGGAAGCTGGACCAAGGATGATTCTGCGTTCTGCATCCATGCTGAAGGGGACGAGATGGGCACAAGGGTAATTCCGTGGGCTTGGAGGATCAGAGAGCAGAGAAGAAAATGCCTTGAAGGACAGTTGGTGCTTCCTTACTGTTAGCCATCTTGTCCCCACCTTGCAACTGAGCGGGAAGAAGTGAGCTGACCCAGACATCCTTTGTGTTTTGAAGACACACACACACACACACAAGCTCCATTTTGAGCCTTTCCAGTTCAGGTCCCCAAGAGAGGGTAGACCCCACTTTGCTCTCCTGGAAGTCTTCACCATGTCTTGCTCTGCACCAAAAGGCCCCAGTTGCCTTCTAAGAAAGGCTCATTCTTCTTTGGTATTCCATCACTCTTGGCGTTCGGTTCTTTTTCTTCCCATGAGAGGCAAGACTGCCCATTGGTCACTCTTGGCTGACCCATGAGTGTCCCTGCTGCCCTTGCCAGGCGCTGATCCAATTATCCAGCTGATGCCCCTTTCCAGGGGACTTCCCCACTTCCTGCCCAGGGAGGCGTGTCTGAACAGGGCCCAGTAATCCTTTTATGGAGCAGGGAGATCATCCCCTTTTGTAAGACGCTCCCCCGCTTTCCTGGGTCATTTGAGCTGTAAGAAGGGCCTGGACCCCCCTAGCTCGGAGGCAGCATTTACTCCTACTTCCTCGCTCTCTGTCAGACTGACCTGGCTGGGGGCAAAATGGTCTTAATCTTTACTCCATAAATCGTTAACACTTTAAAGGGAGCTTTTCAGTTTGCAGGTCTTCAAGGCAGCTTACTTCTTGGAATACAATTATTCATAATAATAATAATAATAATAATAATAATAATAATAATGTCCACATTTGACTGAAAGCAAGCAATCAAAGATTATTCAGCCAGCAGAAATAAGAGAAGATTAAAGTAGCAATAGAGATTACGGTATTATTGCCAGCTGACAGGGTGAAAGAATAAAATAGTTTTGATGCATTGCCTAAAAGAGAAGGAATGGGAGGAGGCCTCAGCTGGCTACTTTTGAGTTTGGACGCTGCTACAGAGAAGGTCTTCTGTTTGACCCTGGACTCATCCGCCCCACGGATGTCTATCCCTCCCCCAAATATTGCATGGAGTTAGAGCTTCCTTCTGACCTCCCTGTCCGAGGTGGGACCGAAGAAAACTCTTTGCCCCTTTCAGCTTGGAAGTATCGGTGAAAGGAGGGTCCTCCTCCTCCTCCTCCTCCTCCTCCTCCTCCTCCTCCTCCTCCTCCTCCTCTTTTTCTGCTGCTGCTGCTGCTGCTGCTTCTGCCTCTTCTCCTCCTCCTCCTCCTCCTCCTTCTCACAACTTGCTACTGCTAGCCTAAGCTAGCAACACCATGCTTGAATTGAGCTGCTCTAAGATAAATTTCCATACAGTCATTTCAGAACTCATGAAGGTAGCCCACCTCATTTTGGCCTTTGTTTGAGGTTCTCCTCTGAGGCTTTGTTGGTACGTTGTAATGCATCCAGAAGACTTAGTCAGAGGTTGTAAACAGCTTAACTAATTTTAAATGTACAATGTCATTGCAGGTGGCAATATTTGCTGCTCTTGTCTGATCAAGAAAATGCTAAGAGACACAGACCTGATTAGACAGGAGGAGGGAGGGAGGGAGGGAGAGAAGGAAGGAAGGAAGGAAGGAAGGAAGGAAGGAAGGAAGGCTTCAAGAAAGGCCTGGGAAAATCAGTCAGCTGAGGTTATACTTGAATAGGATAATAGAATTTTTGAATGATTGTTTATCTCTCCAGCATTCCACATGTAAACGTTGAGGGTTTTTTTTTTTTTTTGTAAAATGTATATTTGTCATTTGTTATAGAACAACAAGGGGAAATACTTATTTCAGGATTTTTTGTGTGTTTTTGAAAAAAAGAAGATTTAGCCATCATGAATGATTTCTGGCACATCCCCCATGTACATAGGAAACTTAGGTATGCAGAGATTTGCAAACCGAACCCTGTTTTTAAAACCTGTCCTTCCGCTCTGCCGTCCTTCCCTTATGCGCTTCTCCTTTCATTTCAAAACGTGAAGCCTTCCAAAATGAAAAGTGAGCTGATTGCATTATTCCCAGCCTCCTTTATGAAAAGTCGCCATTGCAAAGCCAGATGCGAAATGTGGCTTTTGCAGATGACAGCCTGGGCTGGGCTGGGGGTGACTTTTGCCCCTCCTCCTCCTCTTGCTCCTTCTCATCGTCGTCTCCCCGGGGAGCCCCAAATCGGCCTTCTCTCTAATTGTGAGGGGAGGAGGGGGGCAGATGCAGCTTCCAAGTCGTCTTCTGGAGCTCTGCTGCAGGACACGCCGCGTGGAGCAGAGATAATGCTGCTCGCTTGGAAAGGGAGCTGAGGGGGGAATTTTTAATTACAAGAGGGTCTGTGGGACCAGGTTGCCTAGGAGATGGGCAGTCTGCTGCTGAGCACTTCACTCCCAGCAATAGACAGCGATTAAAAGTTTATTGCTACCTGATGCCTGGATGGTGATGTTTGGCAGCACGTGGGGCTCTTTGCTCTCACGGAAAAACGGCTGCAACAGGCAGCGGACAATTGCCTAGACAAAAAGAACTGTGTGTTTTGGGAGAGGAAAGGAAAGAGGAGAAAATAGATCTGCTTTGTTTTTGGGAACAAGAACAACTTCCCAGAAAGGCTTTCTGGATTTCCTAGATTGGCCCGCGAAGAACTGGCTTTAGGAGAGTTAGTTGATTGTTCCATGTGGTCAAGGCAGGCCAAGTCACCTGGCCTGGGCAGGAGGCTGGCAGGAGAGCTGTCCAAGAAGAGCTCGTGGGATGAAGGCCAGAAATGGTCTTATCAAAAACCCATTTCTGCCACCCTTCAGAGAGAGCTGAAGTTTGCAGAAGTTTGCAGAGTTGAAGCTTGCAGTCGCCAGCCTCGCCAGTTTAAGGCAAGCAGCTTAAGGAACTCGATAGGCTGAGCAAAAAGCGATAATTATAAAAAACAAAAACTGGAAAACGGGTAGAAGGAACTGAAACGGGATGTCCTGCAAACTGCTCGCCCAGAATCCTCCCCGTGTCCTCATGGCAGGTGGGCTTTCTCTTCAGGAGATCCTCTCTCCACCTGACCATTGACTGCCTGCCTTCTTCAAGACGCCAAGCTTTGATCCCCCCTATCTTAGTGGCCGTGGCTGCATCGTGTGTGGTGAATGCCTTACCTTGATCCCTGTCCCCCTTTGGGCTTTTGGGGTGCAGGAGAGGAAATTCTTTGTCTCGCTATGGTTGGACTGTATGGAAGCAGGGCTGAATCTCTCTCTCTCTTTTTGCTGATCAGTCTCAAAGCTGATAGTATGAAGGGAGGGGTTGCTGGTAGATGTGGATAGACTGTAACTCGGAGAATGCGGTGTGACCAATGTCATCTGTCAGTGTAAGCCAGGAGGGGGCACCAATTAAAAGCTCCCTACTGTGTGGTTTATTTCCCCCCCTCTCTGATTAAAAATTGTTTATTCAGATTTCTGATTTTTGTTCAGCGGATGGATTAATAAAATGATTCATTTATGCAGATAGAATGAGCAGACGTGGTGGGGCTTTTTCCCGCCCTGCTTAACCCCGCCCCCTTCTTCTCTGCCAAGAGGAAACTTCCTAGTATTCCTTAAGTATCTTGAGTCAGGTAATTATTTAATTGCAAATATAAACCAGCAGCGCAAACCCTTTGCATTTTTAACCAATGCCAGGCGGCAGGGATGGTGGTCGTGGTGGAGGAAAATGCCTTTGTGGAAGTGCATCTTGAAAAATTAAATTTTACGGCTCTTCCTGCGTGCTGCCGCCGCTGGTGATGGTGGAGGGAACAGCTGTGGTGTTTACAACGAGCTCCCTCTGGCCAGATTAACATTCTCACTTTGGGCTTCCTTTTGGCAGAGCATCAGAAGGCCACAAAAACCGCCCAGGCTTGATTCTCCTCTGAAGCACAGGGCCATCTGAAAGAGGGGAGGCAGGGGGGGCAATGGCCCCTTGCTTAGCCCCTATGGATTTTACAATGCGGGGGGGGGGGGGCTTTCCTAGCTCTCCCACAACAGGGTCAGACACTCGCTGCTGCCCTTGATAAACTCCCCCTTAAACTGGGAGGAGGAGGAGGAGGAACCCTCCCGGTCATCCCTCAGTCTCATCTGGGAGGTTTTCTTGACAGCTATTCTAGGTATCGATGTTGGGTTTTTTTTAAAAAAAAATGGGATTGTTTTATCCTGTTTCAATTCTGCTTTTAATCGTTAAAACACCCAGAAGCATGTTTATAAGATGGGTGGCCATATGCATTTATTAAATCAATTACTGATGGATGGGTTGGGGGAAAGTGTTGTGCTTCTTGGCTGAGGACGTAGCCTTTACACATGGGGGGGGGGCTGAATCTGAGCCCCCCCTCCGTGATTCTTGGGAATCATTAGAAATGATCTCTAAAAGAACTCCGAGCCTTTGGGGCTTGGGGGGGAGGAGGTTGTGTCAGGAGGGGCTGGCTCTCCACTCCGTTTGTAGCCCCCTCACCAAGACCGCCTGCTAATAGAGAGGTAAAAAAATTGAAGCATTGAAAATAGCCATTTTATAATCAGCTGGATTTCTTCCTTTGGAGAATTTATTACAACCTTTTTTTATTTCCACACACGGCAAATGTAATCTTATCTGGCGCACCGGCTGGCCTAGCTAGCTCAACTTGCCGGATCTGTTTTGTAGCGGAAAGCTATCAAAGGCCAGCCTTCCAGGGCACAAGCCGTGCCTCGGTGTTAAAGTTGCTTGAATGCATTAAAGCAGCTAAAATGTGCATTAAAATATGGCATTTGGAGAATAGGATATCTATGCAATTAGCCATCTGATGCTTTCAGCAGCTGCTTGTAAGTTAGATCCGGTGCATCAACGAAAGGTACCCTGGAGATTTGGAAGGAGAGAGGAGAGCAAGTGAGCCGGCTGCAGAGCCAGCCCTTGGTTGGGGGAAAAAAAGCAGGCTTCAGACGTAGGACGTGGTCCTGTGGGGTTTGCCATAGGTGAACGATTGCCCACAAATATTTGCTGTACCCCCCTCTGCTCTATCCCACCCCATCCCCATACTGTGCGGTCAAAGTATCCAAGGGAGCGCAGCTACAAGGGAACGAAATCCTCCTACAATAACATCCCTGTTATCTCTCTCCGTGTGTTTTACTGACTGCAAGCCAGCAATGTGGCTGTGAACCCTTACAAGGGGGGATGAGGGGGCACCTGCTGCCAGGGAGCTGTTCTCTAGATAGGCTGGGGAAGCACTGAGCGTGTGCCAGCATCCCAGCAGAGGCAACAAGGTATTTGAAGCTCATCCAACTTTTTCATGGATTCGGGATGGAACGGAAACACTCTCCCACCTACCTGGCTGCATCGTCTCAGGGCCGCTGGCGTCTTTGGCTCAGGTTTTCAGTAGGAAATGGGGAAGAGCCAAGTTGCCTTGTTCGTCCTCTCCCTTGGTAGACAGCAGATGGAATGAAGCTCTGAGGGGCAAAACTGGAGCCTGAACGTCACTGTCATGCCGAGAACTGGGCCAGAGAAGTCCAGATCTGCCAGGGGTCTCTCTCTGTGGCCAGACAGGTGGTTCTTTTTCCTTCATTCTGTCTCCTGATTCTTCCAGACTCCGTCACAGAATGCAGGTACCTGGAAAGCTGCCTATCTTGGCAGGCCAGAGGCTTCTTCGGGGTTGCTATGTGTCTAGTACCCTTACTGGGGGATGGGATTCGAAGACCCCTGGGGCTGATTGGGTAGATGACTGTTCTGTTTCCACAGGTGACTCCAGGCTTCGATGCCAAAGAAGGGGAGCTCTTTGTGAAAGGACCCGCGGTGTTTCAGGAATATTGGAACAGACCTGCCGAGACCAAGGACGCCTTTACTCCCGATGGCTGGTTCAAGACAGGTACTTGCTGGGGATAAGAATCTCAGGTTCTGGGTCTAGTTAAACACAATGTTTGTGAACCTCGCCAGCTGGAAAATGCGTGGACTTCCACTCCCAGAATTCCCCAGCTAACTTCTGGGAGTTGAAGTCCACCCATCGTTCAGGGGCCGAGGCTGAGATACGCTGAGTTAAAAGGTGATGGAAGCCCCCTTCTCTCTGTGTCTGATCCACCACCTGAGACCTTATTCAGTTAGGCCTGCTATTGGACTGTCCCCGTGCATTTATAGGGCTGCTGAGGGCAGTAGGGCCAAAGAAGAAGCAGCCCCACATGTTGGCTTGTGGCTCAAGGTTGCAGAAATAGGCTGGATTTGCAGTTGGCTGCAACTCAGGAACACACGGGGCTGTTGCTTGCAATTCTGATAAATGGTTGTGTGGCTGGTGTTCCTAGTATGCAAATAACACTTGACCCCTTTTAACCAATTTAGTGTTTCAGTGATTCTGTCACAACAGTCTTGATTCCTACTCATTGTTCACTTAAGGCAGGGGCCCCACTGAGTGCCTCATTTATTCTGGTTCCAGCCATCAGGCGGTAATGCACTCGAAAGGTTGAGTCCATCGAAGGAGGCCTCTTGGGTGCAGCTATTCATGCCCTGGTCCTGGCGACTTTCTCATCACACGGGGGACGGGTGGGTCGCCCAAGGAGCTCGAATCAAGCGCGGTTCGGGGCAGAGAAAGAGAAGGTGCTTCATACCACCCCAGTAAACCGTGGCAGTTGCTACCATAATTCAACAGTGGGGACTTAGCTCAGGGATCGCTAACCACTGGGCCACGGACTGTTTGAAACTGGGCTGTGTGAGTGATTGGCAAGTATGCATGTGCTAAACTCCACTTGTGTGAGCAGAGAGTGCACACGCACACCACTTGCACCGATGGGGCTGTGCGCTCGTGTGCCATTCAGAGCCCCCCCCCCTCCCGTGTTGGGCTGCCAAGCTAGAAAGGTTGGGGACGGCTGACTGAGCTGCCTCGCTTTAGAACACAGGAAACCCAGTTGTGAAGGGACAAAGGCTGTCAGTGCTGCAAGTCGCGACCATGAGAATGTGTCTCTTGATGCCTGCTGTTGGGGTTTGAAGCCAGGCAGGCTCTGCTTCTCAAGGGCTTCTGAAGGGCCACAGTGGGAAAGCAGAGCAGGCCTTGCTTCAGAATAACCGAGTGGGAAGGGACCTTGGAGGTCTTCTCGTCCAGCCCCCTGTTCAGGCAGGAAACCCTACACCACTTCAGACCAATGGCTGTCCAGCCTCTTCTTAAACACCCCAATGTTGGAGCACCCGCAACTTCTGGAGGAAAGTCGTTCCACTGGTTAATTGTTCCACCGGCTGCTCTTGTAACTTCTGCCCCACAAGAAAAAAGAGCCGGGCAAGGGGGCCTTGGGATGGCACACGGCCTGTTAGAATCACGGTTGGCTGCTTAAGCCTGTTGACCCCGACTTCCTCTTTGCCTTCCTCCCAACCACGGTGGGCTGTTTGAATTAACGAGGGATGCCTGTCCTCCCTTTGTTCAGCCTGGGTGTCATTAATCTTGCAAGAGGCGCTTGGGTGCCTGATTAATTCCGTTCCTGTCCATCAGCCAGCCTGGGTAGAGAGGGGATTCCTCTCAGGGCAGCCTCTGCCTGAATGGCTCCAGCTGGCCCAAGGAGCTCACGCAACGGTGGCTAATGTTCCCGGTTCGAATTGGCCTCCGCGGTAACTGGCTGATGGGTCTTGCCATCCATCAGCCCCAGGAGAATAAGGACGCTGCTCAGAGGGCTGATATCGGGGCGAGGCCTGTGCGGGAATGTTCCGAAACCCCCAATGGCCACGTGCTGTTTTGTCTCCGCCCTGCTTAAGCTGCCTTGCTGTTGATCTCTCTGGCGACTTTTTCCTTGTATTTACCCATTTTGAGACTATCAGTGGTGGTACTAATAACTTAAAAATAGCTGCAGCTGAACAGGTTTTGCCGTAGTGCAAATGAGGGTAGCGGCTGACTCAGATTCACAGGCAGTCCCGGGTTTTTGTCTTTGTTTTTAAATGTATTTTTCAGAGTTGATCCTCCTGATAAATATTTCAGATGCAAAGGAATAGCATGCATTAATTATTGTAAAGAGATGTCTTTAGGAGAAAATGATTTTGAAATTCAGTTTAATTTCATTGTAATGTGCCACAAACAGGAAAGGAGTATATGTGTTTAATTGGCTCTCGGGGGTAAGGCCTGGAAGATGGCATGCCTTTGTCACAGACCATTAGTGATACAGGCTGCATAATGAGAAACTACAATCAGCTCACAGCTGCTGGCTCCTACGGGAGAGAAGGATATTAAATGGAAATCAGTATAAATTAAACTTAACCCTTTCGCCGGCCTGAGCTCACTTCTGAGTTAGACGTGGGGTGGGGGAGGGGACAAAAAAGGATTCCTCCTCTAGGCTGGGGGCAAATGGAAGGCTGGCCCAGATTCCCCCCATCCCCAAAGGCAGCACACTGAGATGGGAAGGGAGAGAAATGGCATTTTGATTGCTCTCCTCCCCCACATTTTTCTTCCTCTGGGGTTTTTTTTTTGGCGGGGGTGGGGGTGGAATCCTCTGAAAAGATTAGGCAAACAGCCCTCTTTCACAAGTGATGCCACTTGAGATAAGAGGGAAACGCAAATCTCAGGCTATGCAGTTTGGCCCCCCGTGCGCATGGACGCACTGCATCTTTCTCTTCCCATCCCCATCCGTCTCTGAGACAAGTCCATCCCTGCATTGTCCGGTCTCACGAGGCAGGGCAGTTCAGCTCTGCTGTCCAGAAACTCAGCCCATGTTCAGTGACCACAGAAGCTTCACAGACTCTAGCTAGATAGATATGCTGTTTATTGCAAAGAAGAAAGTAAGAAGAAGTATATACTGGAAGATACAATCAAAATGAGATTCATAGATCAATCTTCTCTTCCCACTCATCCGTGGACTTTTGGACATTCTTTTTTTCAGCCTTCAGCATCAAAGTCTGTCTGATCTGGGAATCTCTGAGTCCCACTTTACCAGCTTCCACCACTAGACGGATCTGGAGTGCAATCCCCAACACAACCTCTAGGTGGCAGAAAGGAAACACAGAATTCTGACTTGTCCCTGCCTTCTAGTGGCCCCTGGGAGCTCTACCAATTGAGTAAGGCTGCTCCTTGGCTCAGGCATGGCTGCACCAAGCAGCCTTTCTTTCTTTCTTTCTTTCTTTCTTTCTTTCTTTCTTTCTTTCTTTCTTTCTTTCTTTCTTTCTTTCTTTCTTTCTTTCTTTCTTTCTTTCTTTCTTTCACCTCCCGTCTCCGAAGATCCAGGGAATTTCTCAAAGAAACTCTGGAGTGAGGTTCTCTGGAGAATTTTGTGCTGGCCGTGTGCAGTCAGGTGTCTCAGAAAAATTCCTACTCCTGAATGTATTTTTATGAGCAGCAGCCAAATGAAGCTACTAAGTAAGTTTCAAAGGCTGCATCTGAATGAATTAATTACCAACCCCCCCCCCCCCCCCCCAGCATTCCTGAAGAATGCAAATGATGGTAGCCTCAGCGAGGGCCTGCATTGATGGAGCTGTGCTGTGGCTGGAAAAAACAACCTCAGAATCCACCACCACTCACTCCCCCCCCCCTCCCGTGCCCCAGCAGTTGAATGAAGGGGGGGGCAGGTCATAGCATCCCTGAGCCCAGATTGGTCGGATGGGCCCCTCTTCTAAGGGAGAGTTTGGAAGGGGAAAAATCAAACTGCATCAGTAAGAGAGCTCGGGGGTCTTCAGGGTGCTTCTGGGGTGGGGAATCCCACACACTGTCCTCCTAGGCCAGTCTCAGATCTTAAATTATAGTAAAATAAGGGCATCAACACGATCTGGTGTTCCATCAGCAGGAATCACCCGCAGGCATGTGGGACAGATAGTCCTGGGTTACTCAGGCAAGTAAGCCAAGCTACAAACAACTGCTTTTGTGGCTTAGTTTTCTTCATACGTTGCCTAAATAGCAGGCTGCTAAGAAACAGTCTGACAAAGCAGCCACCGCCTTCTGTCCCCCTTTAGAGGAATCAGCCTTCGTGGCCTTAGCCTTCTTTTAAGATTCAGGGTGGTGGGTGTGACCAATTCAGTCGGAGGGTGGGCTTCCCCCGAACCATCCCTGCCTCCTGCCTGCTGAGCAAAGGATTTCTCAGCAAGGAAACTCTGGCTAAGTGGCCCGGAGAAGCAAGATGACAGAGCTACAATTCCCCCGTGGAAAGGCCGATGCCATTCACGCTGCTAACACGTCCAGGGAGTAGAACCTGGGAGTGTTTGGAGAGATTTATTTTCAATTACAGGTTGGAGCAGAGGCATGAAATAGTCCTGGCTCTGAAAGTGGAGCATAAATCCTCGCAGCAAATCCATGTATATCAGCTCCATATAATAAGATTTTATTGATTGCTATATTGTATCTGTCAGAATAAAACTCCGCTAATGCCTGCGTCAGGGCTGGGAAGATCAAAGGCTCCTTTGGCAACAGAATCTCATTCAGGAATCAATGCGCTTTGATTAATAGGTCATTAAGAAAGTCGAGTTATTTAACTTACTTGACGGGGGCTTTAAAGGGCTCCTTTCCAAATGCAGCAGAGCACGAGGGCTGCCAGCGTCACTCTTTTGAGAGAACAACCAAATTCTGCTTCTTAGCTTTTGGGCCCCGTTGCTTTCAGGGGCCCCTGTGTGGAAGCCGCTCTTGCCCTTCCTGGAAGGGATGCCTGGGGTTGCTTTTCAGCATGTATGCAGGCTGGAGTGCGGATGCCTCGCTTCCAGTGGGATGTGTACAAATTTATACGTCTCCAGGGGCCACACAAACCATAAAACGGACTTTCCAGCAGGAGGCTAAGAAGCTGCTCAGTGCTTCTTTAATAGGGGCTTCTCCTGGGTCCCTCGAGGCTCCTCCGCTTTCTGCCTTGCTTGGGAGCTGCAGTGCAACTTAAAAAGCACATTGGGAGAACAACCAGCACTCCTCAGCCCCAAAAAGGTTGCAACCTTCGGCCTCCGGCCATGGAAACTACAGGAAGAGAATCAGACCAGGGAAATTGAAATAATTGTCTGTCCCTTTGAACCACTGGCAGTCCCTGGGGCTCAGGAGGTTCCCCGGCCTATGGAGTAGAGGCCACAACTTCCCATAGGCTGCCTCGGCTTTTCCCCAGGGACTGGTAGGCCCAGGATCCCCTCCACGAAAGGCACCGGTGGGCCTGTTTAATGCCCTTTCCCTCGGGCACCCCGGGCACATCACTCCAGCTGACTTTGTTGTCAACCCCTGATGGGACTTGTGGTCTCTTCTTCTTAGCGAGAACCCCTTTGCCAGTCCCGGCCTTCCCTTTGATGCCAGCCGCTGCACAGGAGTTAAGCAGATGGCTCGGCGTGGTGCCCTCGCTGAGAATTGGCAGTAGCTTTCCCTGGCACCTTCCCAGTCTCTGGAGAGGAGCAGGTGTTTCCCCCTCTGAGGCGGCCATTTGTTTCCCTTTGTGGGCGTTCACACCTGAGAGGGAAATGGCTTCTGCCTCTTCAGTGCCAGTTATAAATAGAAACGGGTTTCATTAAAATCCTAGCATGCATTTTTTCTTGTTTGTTTACACCCTCTCTCCAGCTGTAAATTTGATTAATACTATTTTTGTTCTTTAAAATTATTGCTTAATGATGTTCTCCTGCAAATGCTGCCTGTCACTTACCAGCAGGGCGAGTCCAACACCAGGGAGGCGTAATCCCAGGGGAAGGCTTGGGAACAGCTGGATCTGTCTGTACGGAGATCCTCCATCCTCCAGGTCAGGGTTGTCCCAAAGGCAGCTGGCCTCCTTGCTTTTTACCCTTGGAAAATGTTTCACTTCTCATCCAAGAAGCTCCTTTAGTTTGCAGAAGCTTTTTGGGATGAGAAGTGAAACATTTTCAAGGGAAAAACGCAAGGAAGCCCCGTTGCATTTTGGGACATTAGATCTGCCTCCAGCCCAGAGCAACGCTGCCCGCAGCTCCCCTGAACACCCATCAGGGCTTACGAACTTGGGTCACAATTTCTCCAGGCAAGTATTGAAGTGTCACTAGAGGCTGTGTGACCCTCCGTCTCTCCAGATTTCACCTTCGGCCTCAAGGCTGCTCTGCAGAAACAGGAGGACAGTGAGGGGAGCAGCCAGAGGACTGGAATTCAGCCCCAGATTTCCCCCAGTTTCCCAGCCCCTGAGTAGCTCTGGCCCAAAGAGAGGTGATTGTCCCTCCTTTGATGCACCAGCAAATGCAGGCTTGGCTTTGGATGATGGGCTGTCTCCTTTTCCAAGAGCCAGCCAGAGCCCTGTTCTCTTGCGGGCCCTTAATCCTCGGCAGTTCCACTTTCTTACCTGTCGGATTATCTTCCTACCTTCTGTTTTGCTGTCCCACCCTGACTGAGCACGCCAAAGGCACACGCCAGGGTCTGCTGCAGAGCTCCTCTCTTATGGGGTGGGGTGGGGTAAATGAAAACGGGGATGAGGCCGGTGGGGAAAGCAAGTGGCAAGAATTGCCTTGCAGTCCACTTCATCCCAGCTTTCTTTCCATCCAGCAGCAGAATGGATGGAAGGAGCGCCTTGGTTTTTCAGACTCCACCCGAGGCCTCCTCTGTCCTGCCCCCTGTTATTGAACATGGTTGCCCTGGGAAGTGGGAGAGCCATGTTCTGTTTCTAAATAGCTGGACCTCTAAGCCTCCTGATTTCCTCCCACCCCCCCCCCACCCCCAGATTGTGTAATCCTGGCCAGATAACCTCCTGGGGAATGACGGCCTCTGCTCTTTGCTTTCCAGAAGACCCTCCCTGTGGGTGTCTGAGAGCATATTGACTCCGAGCGAGGGAGCAGGAGGGGGAAGCGGGGAGGCTGGCAGCCCCCTTGCTTAGAGGCCCTCCGCCAGACAAGCCTCCCCACTGCGGTGGCCATGCCAAAGCCTCCAGACGTCCGTCCTCCTGTTGCCGCCTCGGTGGATTATTTAATCATCTTCTTCAGAAGATTCCCAGGAAGGTGCCCCCCACCCCCCAGAAAAGGGGGCAGGCGGGCTGTTGCTGGCTTTTGCCTGGTGTGTAATTGATCCCGGAGTTGTTCTGCAAAGGAGAGGCACAGAGCGCGGGAAGAAGGGGGCAGGGGGGGTGTTAACTCCAGCATCTTGGTTATTCCAATTACTTACAGCCAGGATTCAGCCTCTCAAGCTGCCGAGAGGCACAGCAGGCTCTTTTCCATGCCATTCCCCTTTTGCCATCTGCAGCGCTGTCTATAATTACTTAAATGCTAATGGGTGGGGGGGGGGGAAGGAAGGAGAGAGAGAGACTCCCCATTTTTAATGACCCCCCCCCCCTTCTCTGCAGCAGCCCCGCTGTGCTCTTCCCCTCCGGGGCTCTTTCTCTGCAAGGCTGGGAGAGGCGCTGGGTGTTCACAGAATCCCCTGGCCGGAGTTCTGAGGCCGCAGCTCAGGTGGCTTCAGGTGGGCCTCCCGTTTACTCCTAGGAGCAAACCACAGGCTGGCTGCCAAAGTGGAGAGGGCAACCAAGATTGTTCTTCGGAGCCTTTGGACTCCAGTTCCTTGCATGGTTTTCTTCCTCTGCCCCTCCGCCAGCTTTCTCCTGCCGAGGAAGAAGAGCTGTTGAACGAAGCCCCTTCTGCAAAAGACCTCGAGTGGCTTCCCTTTGCATTGGTTGTAACTACTTATTCGGGAGGAAATGCCAGGGAGCCTCTGCCCCGCCTGGCATTCTTTCCTCTCGGGCAGACCTGGGCCCTTTAGCACAGTCGGCCTCGCAACAGGCTCCACCTCACCATGGCAGCTGATAATGCTTTCTTGCCTTCATTCCTTTGGCCCTTTAATCTCTCCCATTGCTGAGTTGCTCGGTGGGGGGGGGGGGGGGAGAAGTGTCAGCCACAGAACAGGACAATTTGGGCTGCTCCTTTCTTTCCAGCTCAAGTCACCTGCAAATGCTTCTTTGCCTCTTTCCCTCCCTCTTTCTTTCTTTTCTTCTCCGGGCTGGAGATTCGTGGCCACGGCACCACGGCTTCTTTGCCAACTTAGCTTTTGTGGACCCGTCTTGTGCCTGGACCCTGAGCTGCCCATGCTCAAGGACTCAAAGGGACGCCCTGCTTGCTTGTCCAGCCTCTGATGTGGATGTTGTCACCTGAACAGCTCACCCGCGGCTATACCTAAATGTCAGGGCAGGTGAGCGAACCCAATGGAGGAACTCTCACCTTATGCATATTAATCCAGGGCTGGGGGGATTACCTCCTGGTTACCTCCCACTCTCCACCCTTCCAACATGAAACTTGTTTAAAAATACTACAGAGCAGAGTGTCCAACCTTGGCTAATTTAATACTTGTGGACTTCAACTC
The DNA here is from genome assembly GCA_030761175.1 of Masticophis lateralis. NCBI lineage: Eukaryota > Metazoa > Chordata > Lepidosauria > Squamata > Colubridae > Masticophis > Masticophis lateralis. Next base: position 1,082,648 of record JAUDYJ010000010.1, on the reverse strand, counting down.
CCAGAATTCCCCAGCGAGCATGGCTGTCGGGGGAATTCTGGGAGTTCAGGTTCACAGGTCTTAAAGTTGCCAAGGTTGGGCATCCCTGATCTAGAGGGAGTTGGAGTTGCTGGGGCTGCCAGGGGCTCCTGCTTATGCCCTGTAAAGCCCTACCTGGCGTAGGACAACCCACCTCCTTACCTACCCACCTGCTTGTAAGCAAAGACCCTCTGCCGCATCCCCTTTTTTATCCCCTCATTGTCACCAAGACGTGTGGCTCCCTCCCTCCCAAGCAGGGGCCTGGCTGGCTGGCTCCATCTCTGCCGGCCTCCTCAGTGAGGGAGGCCCCTTTTGTTCAGACAAGCGCTTTGCTGCTAAGCGGACTTACTGTCAGAATAGGCTGCAGTGAGTCTTTTTTATGCGCTTTAATTACAACGTCATTATTTTATCCCTACTTTACAGTTAGCCATTTTGGGAAATGGCTAATATTTGGGAATACTGGATTTCAATGTAATAAGCGAGAACCCCAGAAATTCAGTGGCTGGGCAGCCTCCCTCTTTCAGGACCACTTTGGGGAGCGTCTCCCCAGAACATCCCTCCATCTGCTCCCCTCCCTGCTCTCAGCCCCCATCACCACCACCACCGGCCGGATCCAGCAGACGGAGCTGCGACTGTGGCCTCTGCCAGGGGTAAAGGGAGTGCCCAGGTGGAGAGAAGAGGACAGGAAGGAGTCCTTGTATCTTGGAGGAAGATTTAGGGCAACGGGGGAAATAGTCAGTGGATCGGAGTCGCCCGGATGGTTTTTGCATCCATGGCAAGACTGGCACTTGCAGCCCCCTGGCTTTGCTCCAGCATCTTTTACCACTACGCCAAACTGGCCCTGGGACACAGGAAACGTGGCTCTCGGCCTCTGTGTTTATAATCCAACTCTACAGAGCAAGGCGAAAGCTTTTCATGGGGGGGGGAGGGCAGGGGGTGCCAGGGAGGGTGTCTTTGCCTCTCTGAACACAAGAAATCAGAGCTCCTCCTAAGCAGCCTTGGTTAAATGGGAGGCTCCCAAATGACGAAAGAGCTTAGAGGTAGATGCTCGGTCTCTTTTCTACAAGGTTTCGTGGCTGGCAAAAGTTAGGCAGATCTCTGCCTTAGACCAAACTCTTTTGGGGAGGGCTGCCACCCAGGTCGCTTCCCGTGGCATCCTGTGGCATCCTGTTGCGATTCTGGAGATGCCATGAGACCGGTGGCAGTATGGGCAGCTGTACCCTACACCTTGAGTGGCCCACAAGGGCTCCAGGGGCACCTGGAACAGGATGGTCTGGACGAGATGGGCTCCCCTCTGGTGGTACCTGCCCCCCCAGCCCCCGGTCTCAACCTTAGCGAGCAACTGAATTGGGAGCTCCCTCTCCTCGAGACCATTCTCTGCCCCAGCCCCCCCCCCCCCCCCCCCGTGTTATAAACACATTCCCCCAGTCCATCCGGCGCACTGTATCAATCTTGTTTAATAGACTGGAAAGCTTAATGCGCAGTGGTGGGTCACGGGGAGCATCGGGGTGATAGATTGCGCCTTCCCGGAGTCGAGCACCGTTGATGTATAATGAAATATTTATGATTTATTCCAGCTAATAAACTGGAATGAAGTGTGTGATATATGCGAGCAGATGGGGAACTATTGACGCTGTTTTCGTTTGGGGAATGTGGGGAGGTTGGTGTCCATAACACATACACACATTGCAAACCTCCAATGCCGCAGGCTCTACCTTTTTCCTGACAGTGGTGGGGACAGCCCTTCCCCCCACCCCTCATTAATCTCCCTTCCTCTAATTGTCCACCGTTCCAGCACATCTTTTTGGACCAGTGAAAATCTCCCTTTCGAGAGAGAGCCTTTTATCCGGTAGCCTTCGCTCTGTGGGGTTTGGGGAGCCCGGCCACTTGGGGGGGGGGGGGCGGAGCAGGGATAATTTCCTGGGATTTTGGACATATTTATCAGGAAAAGGATCTGAAAAATATTTCCTCCAGGAGCTCCAAGGAGATTGAGCGATACCCTCTTCTGTGGCCCTGTTGTTGGTCATCCAGGAAAGATTGGATTAAAGAGACCATGTGCTCCAACTTGATGCTATAGACGTTTTTAGGGGTGTGTTCTGCACCGATTAAGCAGCACCCATGGCTGGCTTCACCTGCTGATCCCTGCCCCCTGTTCTTAGTCTTTCCCCAAGCCTTTCATCATCCCTTCGATGAAGCCCCAAGAGTTGCTGCAGCCATGGCTTGCTTCAGAGAAGAGCTTCTGAGGGGCTCTTCCATGCCAGAATGTTCCTCTCTGGGAAAATGCCCCTGACGAAGGGAGAAGGGATCCTGGTGTTGAAGCAGCCCTAGGTCCTTCAAACCAAGGAGATCCAAAAAGGACTGACCCAGTGTCTGGCTTCCCTCTCAGCAGGAGCCCACCAAGGATGGTGCTTGGGAGGAGAGTGAATTTGTGGCTGATGGAGGGATGGGGGAAGCGGCTGCTCACTGCCCCCTCTCTGCCCCATTGTTGTGGCATTCTCGGCCCATCAAGCAATGGGCCTTCCAATCCCCAGGGGTGGGGGGGCCTTCCATTTCCCCTAAAGTGCAGCAGCTGCACTCCATCTTTCTGTGTGATCCCAGTAATACCTGCAGAAACATGTCTTAGATGGGATTGAAGTCCCTCCCTCTGATTACACCAAAGCCCTCCCCCCCTCTTCCTGGGATCCCGAAAGAGCCCTGGGGCTTGGAATGCCCATCGCTTGATGGGCCAAGCAGGCTGAACGGGAGGAGAATGGAAGCGTGCCCAGATGCGTGTGAGGAGATGGCAACCGAGGAAGAGGCTGCCCGGTGAAGGTGGCACCGAAAGTCCTTCAGAGGGCCCTGCAGTTGACGTTGGTGCAGGATTAAGGCCAATTTAAGGGAGGGTCTCTGCCTTGGAGCTCCACATCCGGCAAGGACCTCTTAGCTCTGGCACCCTGGTTCTGGACATCAGCAGGCTGTTCCCGGAGCCCATCCCCAGAATCTGCACATCACGCACACCCCTTCTTTCCTTTTCCCAGGTGATACGGCTGTGTATCAGGAAGGCGCCTACTGGATCAGGGGACGGACCTCAGTGGACATCATCAAAAGCGGAGGGTACAAGATCAGCGCCCTGGAAGTTGAACGCCACCTGCTGGCCCACCCTAGCATTGCAGGTGCTGTCTGCGTGCTGCCATTTTGCTGTTGATTAATAGAGGGCTAATTATGTACCCAGCATTTTACTAAGAAGCTGCAAAATTTGGTTTTCTTTCTACCGGGCCCATTCTCCAAGGCCGAAGGGTGAAGCGATCTCTTTCAAATGCCATGAAGGGATTACTTTAAAAGGTCATAAAGTTAAACAAAGACTGGACAGATGAATAAAAGTGCAACTTGCATGAAGGAGTTCGGCCCGATGAAATCCGTTCCAGCCATCTGCCTCCCATTCCTAAGATTAGTTGAACCAACTACTTGAATAACTTGAAGTCAACGACATGAAATCTGTAGGAACAGGATCCGTCTTCACTTAAGAGTCCAGGATGTCTGTAGGTAAGGGCTGCTCTGGCCCTTTTCCCAACGTGCTTCTTCTCCCTTCTGCAGATGTTGCTGTGATCGGTGCCCCAGACATTGTCTGGGGTCAGAAGGTCAGCGCTGTGGTAGAACTCCACAAGAGCCAGGAATTGTCTCTCCAGACCCTCAAGAAATGGGCCAGGTAAGTTGGGGCAGCAGAAGCTAGTCAGCGTGGCCTCCCCATTGTTTCTCCTGAACCATCAGCCTTGCCTTTTCTCGGAGGCTATGCTGGAGGGGTGATGTGTCCCTGGAGGGAGGAGGTGGGGAGTTGCTGCAGCTAACCAAGAGGCTCTTCTGTGCCCAGGGAGACCATGCCCTCTTACACCATCCCTTCTGAGCTGCTCCTGGTGGAGGAAATTCCCCGCAACCAAATGGGCAAGGTGGATAAGAAGCAGCTCCTCAAACAATTCTATGGCACCTTGTGAAAGCCTCCCCCTCTGCCTCGTGGAACAAGGGTCTCTGTGGCCCAAGAGCAGGACTGGACGCCCTTCCTTCAAAACGGGACACGGATCCTTGGGGGCTGATTTGCCTTTAGCTCGTCGCCCGGAGGACCAAACAGGACCTATGGTTTAATAGTGGCTGATCAGGCTTTGCGCTGCTCAGCCTCCTTCTGCACTGGGGGACGGGGAAGAGGCCTTGGCGTGGCCTGTGGCCCGGCAGGAGGTGTATGGACAGAAGCCACGGCCTCCCTTGCCTCAGCCAGAGGGCAGAAAGGCCATGAACATCACCCGACCATGGACACCTCATCCCTCCTCCTCCTCCTCTGGTACGCTTACAAAACATGGGCCCGATCCTCCCCTCCTCTCGAGAATGGAAAATCCCTCCCCCAAATGCACCTGTGGAGCCAAGGAATCGGATGCAGAGTTGAAGAGACAAGTTGGTCAAAACTGAATTCACATCTGTTAATATGATCTCACCCCCCTCTTTCCATGCTGTTCTGCACAACTCTGGCTTTTTAAAAATCCACGTTACATTTATATTTACATTTCTATTCCTGAATGTATTTCTCATTGAACTGCCACAGTCCCTAAGCAATAATCCTCACTCTGGTTAGCTGGAGAAGTTTGTGGGTTCTTTTCCGGCTGCCGCTTCCCTTCCACTTGGGTTGCCTGATCAGGGACTCTGGCAGCCCTGCTTTCCTGGCCAAGGGACCCTTCCCCAAAGGCCTCATGGAGCAGCTTTGCTGTGGGGGGGATTCTGAGGGTCACGGGTGAGATGCTCAGGGAAGGACCCCACCGTGAGCTCCATTTCTCACTTGCCATCAACCGCTGTGGCCCCTGCCCCCCCCCTTTCCCTGTGTGTGGCTGGGCCGGAGGAAACGTTGCTGCTTTTGCGCATTCATTCAGGGGGGCGGGGGGGGGGCTCCACGACTTCTCTGCACCAGCATTCCTCTCTTTTTCTTTCCTGCATTCTCTCCCCCCCCCCCCCCCCTCAATTTTTATGGTGCAGTAAAAGAGGCCTTCATTAGAGGAATGTAATCTCAGGGACAGTTAATAACCCGCCGTAAATTGCAAATTGGGATCTGTCCTTTTGCAGGCTTCAGTCCAGCCTCCTCCTGTTTGGCTACAGATGGAGCGTGTGGAGGGAAGGAGGTGATTATTAGGGAAGAACAAATAAAGGGCGACCTTCCTTAACAATGCAGGCGCATCATTTCTCTCTCTCTACCTACCGATCATCCATTTCTCTCTCTCTGCCTTCCTCAGAGGTGGCTTTCCAGAGAGAACCTTGGATCCTGGGACCTTCCCAGCCAACTGTGGGCGATTGGATGCCATCCTTGGACCTGTGCTGGCCAGGATGACGGGGTGTCCCAGGAGTGGTAGCAGACCTCTGGGGCACGTCTCGTGGGAGTGCAGCTCCCTTTATCATGGGAGGTGACTTCGGTCAGGGAAGGCTGCAGCTGACCGTCCTGCAGCCCAGAGCTAAGCTGGGAAGCCACTGGTTGCTCTTCTGTCGGCTTCTACCTGGCCGCCTGGGGTCAGACAGACATAATGGAGACCAATCAACGCTGCCGCCACCGTTGTTTATCCCCCAGTCAAACACCTTCGCCTATCTAGACCCTTTGCCTGGGCAGGTGACCACCCACTATCAGCCCTCAAAGCTCTTCTGTTGCGGGAGAGACCTTGCCACTGTCAGCCTCAACATCTGTGCTAGAGAGTTAAAAATAAATATTCCCAGGATGCCTATTACTTGAAAATCTGGAGCTGGAAGAGAAGCTCTGCCTTTGTTACCAAGTTCAACTGGCCTCCCTCTTCTTGGTCCTGCATCCTTCCTCCATCTAACACCCTACAGGTGTGCTGGAGGCAGGCAAGGAATTGTGGGAGCTGGAGTCCGGTGTGTCTCAGGGACATCCTTGAGCTTACCTGTGAAAAGGGGAGGAAATTCAACATCTCTTCTCTCCACAAATAATTGGGGGGGGGGGGAGATGGCAGGAAGAAGGCTTGCATCCCGTCCCCCCCCCTCAACGGGAAGGATGGAGGCATCCCCCTTTGTTAAAACATCAGCACACAGTAAATTTCTTCACTTACCGTATAGATCAATATCAAATTATCATGTCTCACATTCATAACTCTTAAGCAAGCCACAATGGGGAGAGACAAGGTCACGGGAGAATAAATAGCAGCCGGCGCGCTCCCCGATCCATCACTCTCGACAAGCCCCAGCTCTTCTGCACCCGGCCACTGACAAGATCATTAATAAAACCCCACCAGGGCCCGATCGATGGGCCTGATGGATGAGCGCAGGTAGCAAAGACAGGGAAACAGCTGCCTGTCACGCCTGGCTGAGGAATGGGAGTCTGTCGAGGAGGGGCTCTGCCAGCTCCCCCGGGGGCCATTCAGGGCCAGGCGGGAATGTTTGACTTTGGCATTGGAGCCCCTGCCTGACAGGTCCCTGGGGAGCCTCAAGGGCACTGCCTGCTGGGCCAGGCCAAGGCCTCACCGTGGCCCAGGATGCACTTCCCCCGGGGGCCAACCAGCTGGCAGGAAAGAGGAGACCCAGGCGCCCCGTTTTCCCCTGCAACTGATCTGGGCTGCCCCCCAGCAGGAGGAAGCTGCGTTTTCCAACTCGCAGCCTTGACCTGGAAATCCTCCTTGGAGGTGAAAGCCACCTGAGTATCCCAGGGTACTTGATACCCAGGTATATCTCAGATGGACCAGGATATTGACCAGATATCTGTCCAGGTGAGCCTTGGCTGGTTGAGGTTAAATCCAGCCATTGCTTCAGCCTCCTGGGCCTTTTAACTCAGAAGGGAGCTGATTTGCACAATGGAGCTGTGATATGTTTATGAGGCTGGTGTGTTGTGAAGCCACCGCTGAGAGTGAACACATTAGCTGATGTCTGCAACCTGGGAGGGGGGTTTCCGGCATGCAAATTACCCTGGGCCTTACCCAATATTGCCCCCATGGAGGTGCGAGCAGCTTGTGGGGAGATTGTGGGCTGCTCTGACCATTAGATTTTGTACCTTCCTGCCTAGCATTTGGCCTGGGGGGGTCGGGGGGGGGTCTGCTTGCTTTTCTATCCTTGTTATCAAAGTTCACGTTTGCATCACTTTAACACAGACGCAAACACACTCAAGACCCCCCCAGGAAAACCAGCGGGGATTGAAAGTGGGACTAGCAAAGTTGCAGAAAATTCCCGCTGGGATCCGGCTGCTTTTCTCTTTGCTGTGACTCCACTCACAGCAAGGACACCTGAAGTGGCTGGAGGGGGTTTCTCAGGGGGCCAGTGGGGAGTCCTTTGGGGGGCCTCTGTGAGGCAGGATGGCCAAAGGAGGGGTGCCCTCCGGCCACTGACCGAATCCAGGCAAGCCAGTTATTATGAAGAAAATCCTCTCCTACAGGCTTGGCTTTGAGGTTGCCATTTTGCCATTGTCCTCTGCCATGGATTGGAGGGAGGTGGGATGGCAGCCCTACTCCCCCCCCCCGACCCCGGCCATCACCATCAACTGGGGGGGGGCACATCAAAGTCACTCAGCTGACAGAGCAAGGAGCCAACGGGTGGCTGAGCATGCCTCCCCTGGCCAACGAGGGTGGGATAGTGACCTTCTCTGGGGGTGGCAGCTCTGGCTTCTTGCTCAGGGGGGCTGCTCAGAAAGACACCTCATAAACCAACAGAAACCTCCCCCCCTTGCAAGCACCAGCCCAAGCCTGATCTGAGGGGTCGTCACAAGCCCTGAGGCAGCCATCGGAATTAGGAATAGTTGTGATCCTGTCCCCACTGCCCCCCCCTCCAGGCACCTTCAGCCATGCAACAACCAGGGCCCCCCAGCTGAGGAGGGTCCCCAAGGCTCTCCTGCCCTGCCTGAGGTCTTAGGCTTCTTTTCAGCTTCCCATTGCCCCCCCCCCAGCTGCTCCTGGCCTCTTTGCCTGCAGGGGGGAGGAAGCGCTTCCTGCCACCCACTCCCACGCTCCTGCTCCCCAAGGGCTGGGCAATGCCCCCCTTTTTATGGCTGACATTATCTTTTATTGCGGTATAAAATCCTAAGCTTCGCTGCCCTTTATTGCTGCATCCCACAGCAGGGCTGCTGTCTGCCAGGAAAAACCGAGGGGGGGCAGTGGGGATGGGTGCAGCCCCCCCCCCCATTCTGCTAGAGAACGGAGGAGGGGCCCAAGCCAAGTCCTTCCTCTACTTAAGGGGGTAGCCCGACAGCAGGGCTGCCTCCTCTCTCAGCAGAGAAGGGGTCCCCCCTTCCTCCCCTCCTTGCTCTACTCCAGCACAACTTCTGTTCCTGTCCCAGAGGGTCTCCAGGTGGACTTGGCCAACGGGTGCCCACCAGGGAGGCCTCTGGGCACCTCTGCCTGTCAGGGGACTTCCCTGGCCCAGCCCACCTCTTTGCTGCTGTAACACCAACCCAGCACCCGTCTCCTTCCCTCCAAACTATGCCAGTGCTCTATGAAGCAGAGGGCAAGTGTGTGTGTGTGTGTGTGTGTGTGTACTTCTATCCCTCTGTCCTTCGTCCAGCCTGCTAGCAGGGTGACTGGCAAGTCCTTGGCCTCCTTGAACACTGATGGAAGTGACACACTCCAGCTTCTGGCTTTCAGGGCCGGCCGGCCTGCCGTGTGGGTCTCCCCAGCAGCTGAGCCAGAGGCCACGGCAGAGAAACATGCTGGGCTCCATCAGCCCCTGTCAAAGGGGGTGCCTTCCTCCATCTCTCAAGTCGCCGGCCCAGCCTGAGCCACTTCACCCAGGGTGCCAATGGCAGGGAGCATCTGCTGGCTGCCCCCCTGCCATACTGCATCAGGGTCAGGCGGAAGGCGGCTGACGGGCTGCCAGGCGGAAAGGCAGCCGTGGAAGCTACCCCCTCTCCAGCGCCAGCAATTGAATATCTGGCAGGCCACCAAAGCAGAGGATCAGGCACTCCTGGTGCACCCAAGTCCCCCAAAGGGTCACTCAGGCCAGAGCAGGCCTTTTGGCACCCAGGGCCGAGGCCGTGAAGAACAGGCAAATTGGCACAGGGAAGGCCAGCCTTTGCCCCATCACCAGACGGGAGATGGCGCTTGGCTCCAAGGCCAGAATCGGGACCTTCGGGGGGCACCCAAGGGCTGTGGGGGTGCAGGAGCACCCCTTAGCTCCCTGCAGGAGAGGAGCAACAGAGGAAGGGGCTGGATGTGCAGAAGTCTGAAATTATTCCTGATGCATCAGAAGGGTGCTTCTAATTCTTTCTCCCTCGCTCTGGCTCCATGAAGCCGATTAGCAGGAAATTCAAGATGGCAAAAGAAGGTCTTTTTCCTTGTGTAACTGTTGAATGCAGGTAGCCCTGGGGGCCTTACGGAAGAGCCTTGAAACGAAAGGGGGCCCTCCCTTCAGGTGGCTGGGAATGCAGTCGGGATTCGAGGCTTGGCTGACCGTCTGCACGGAGACTTTTCTGCCTGACGATGCAACACACGTCTCCAGAAGGCCTTTCCAAGGAAGCCTTCAGGAGGGAGAGAGCTAGACTCTCCCTGGGCCGGGGAACGTTGAGGAGGCCCTGTGGGAGCCCTTCCCATATGCCTCCCGTTCCTCTGAAGCTCTTCTTGCATTCCAGACTCTTGTCAAGGCCGGGCGCTGATGTGGGGCAACAGGAGAGCGTGGCCAGGAGCCGCCCAGGACAGATCAGCGGTTCCAGGAGACGGTATCAGACGCGACAGCTGGAATTGGCCAGTGGCCTTGAAGGGGATTGGCTGCCTTGGTCACCCTTCCTCACGGGTGCATACGAGATCTTGAAGGAGTCCCTGGGTCCTTCTGGGTCCCAAGGCCATGTAGCCAGAAGCGAATGACGGAGGAATGTCTCTGGCTGAGTGCCTGCCCCTTTAAGGAAGCCAGGCTGGGTGAGAGCAACTGTTTAACAGAGTTGGGAGGGACCTTCAGGGGCTTTGGAGAACAGCTTGACTCCCTCTTCTTTGGGGCAGCCCCTGAGATACCGGAAGACTGCTTTCACTTAGCTTGCTGTATCAGATCCGGGCACCTGAACGTGCTCCTCCAGCAACGTCAGCTGGACTGGGAGGTGGGAGAAAAGAAAGCCTGAAGGAGGCCCTGGCAGATCCCCCCTATCGCTCCCAAGAAAGCTGCCTGAGGAATCCCCTTTGTGGGAAGGGCTCTCCTCCCTCCACACCTGAGGAGAGGCAAAGGGGCTTCTCCACTCTTTGCCAGTGCCGGGGCTCCCCCTGCTGGCCGCCGAGCTGCATTACCAGGTTACACGCATGCATCACTAGGGCAGCCGATGCTTCTTTGTGAGGCCTGGAGCCGAAGGGCCCGCGAGTCAGAGGACCCGGCCCGGATGCTGCCTTGGTGGCCCTTTCCATCCTCATACCGCTCCTGTGTTTCCCAAGCTGGCCGGGCACTCTTGTCGATGGCAGTTTAGCCTTGGAAGGACTACGAAGAGGAAGCCAAGAAGGGTTGCCCATACAGCTGGCTCCCTCCATGGGAAGAGGCCTCTGGCTGTCCGGGGCAGGCGCACCCGTGCCCAGCTGGTGCTGCAGCTCTGCCAGATCTCTCTCCCTCTCTCTCTCTCACACACACACACACACACCCCTCAGGAGTGCCAACCGCCTCAGAACCAACAGAGGAGGCAGCAGCTGCTCAGCCTCGGTGGGGAGAGGAAGGCAGCGCCCCTCCCTTAAAGAGCTCCTGGTTGGCCCACAGTGGCTGAGGGGCTTCTGACCCGGTAGAGGGACTGGTCTCATCTGTTAAAATCCTGGGGGGATGGGGGGGAAACATTTTCGTGATATTGGCAATAAAACCACAGGGACATGTTGACAACATCACCCAACACTGAGCTCATCTTGAAGAGGACTAGAAAACTAAGGATATCTCTTCACACAGCAATTATTAAATAGCACATTTCAGCCCCACAAAGTAAAAATTTAGTTCCATAATTTGCTAGCAGAAGAATGTCTATGGCCAGCAATTGTTGAGGTTTCTGTTGATTCCTGCCCAGAGCTACCCTTCCTTCCCCTTCGGCTTCTCTTCAAAACGGCTCTTCTCCCCCTGGATTCCCTGCCCACCCGCCCCCTCAGCTCAGCCCATCCGGCCCTTTTCTCCCAGCCTCTGGACCGGCCCCAACACATGTGCTGTCTGTCACAGCCGGCCGAGGCTATTTTAGCTCCTGTCCCAGGCACAGCCGCCTCGGCCCCCTTGGAGAGGAACAAAGTGAGCAGAGCTCCAGCAACTGCCGACCAGACCCCCCCCCCCAAAGATGGTCCCCCTCTTCTGGCTCTGCACCTACCTCCTGGCCACCCTCACAGCCCAGGTAAGCCAGGCACGGTGGGGCTGAAGTTCTTCTTCACTGGGTGTGTCTGCCTTCTTTTGGGGTCCTGCAACCCCACTCTGTTCCCAGGAGACCCCAGCCATTCAGGTGGGCTTCAGGCCCCCTCTAAAGAGTGGGGGGGAAAGATCTGCTGCTGGAGACCAGAGGGGCTCCCAGGTGGAGAGTCCGCAGTTCCTCCCTTCACACCCGACTCAGTTCTAGATCCCTCAGGAGGGAGCAGCTCCGGAGCGCTTTCTTTGGCCGTGGGGAGGGAATCCTCAGCAGCTCCTGCTTTGGACTACAGAGACCATGCTGCAGGACTTGTGATAGTGGCCCCCATCCTTATATTGTAGGGGAAAGTGTCTCCTCCAGCTCTTGGGGCTGATCTGAGAGAGAGAAGCCCCTGCAGGAGGCCCGGGCTTGGTGAGTGCCCGTTGCCAGGGTGCTGCCTGGCCCAGAAGAGGCTCCTTCTGGCTTTATGGTGATCCAAGAGGTGGCAACATCTGCACTGGGCCAGGATGGCAGTCCTGGAAACGGCCTTTGTGTTGGCTCACCAGGTGTGGCCAATGTCAAAAGGGCTTTAAAGCATTAACCTTGCTCTACGGTCAGGAAAGGGGCTGATGCCAGGCTCTCCTCTCCCCAGGCAGGAAACGTGGAAGGCAGAGGAATCGAGCAGCACGGGTGGCTTTCCTGGCTTCTGGGTACCACACTGAGGGCGCCCCACCCTGTTGTGGATGCTTCCCTGCATCGGAGTGGGAGGGAGAGGTTTTAAACACGAGAGGGAGCCCATCTCCCTTCAAAAGACCCAGAAGTTTCTCTTGCCCACCCCTCCTCTATGGGGCAGTGGTGGTGCTCCTTTGGAGGTGGAGACGGGGCAAAATGGCTGGCATTTGTCTCAGCTAGGCAGCCCTTTGGCTCTTGGTCCAGGGAGGGAAGGAGGCGCCCTCTCGCCTCTGCCAGCTGCCCCAAGACAACACAAGCCTGGAATGTCGGGTGGGGGGCAGCTGGGAGCAGAAGAATGCGAGCCCTTGGCTGGCGGTGGGTGGGGAGTGGGCTTCATGTGGCTTGCATTAGATCTGCTTTGCTACAAAGTTTAACTGAGGGGGGAAATTGCATGGAGGGGAAGGCAAGCCAAGCCAAGGAAGGGCCCAGTTCATCTCCCCTCCCCACACATTCTTGTCTGCCCCTAGAGACTTAAACTGGGCTGAGCTTGGCCAGTTCTGTGGCTGATAGAACCCCCCTCCCCACATTTCAAACTAACCCACTTCTGTGCAAGGTGGCAAGAACCCCACTAAATCCATCTTTTTTCCTGGGGGGGGGGCATTTAATTTGCTGACTTGCAATTCCCATCAACTGAGCAGCTCCAGCATCTCAGAAGGGCACCAGCTTGGGGAAGCCTGCCTGCCGCCCCACCCCACCCCACCCCACCCCCTGCCCCAAGCAGAAGAGGAGAGGAGCGCCTTGCTCTGTTCCTGGGCATTGTGGGGAGGCAGCATTCTTCCAGGAGCAGCTTCTGCATTTGTTCAGCCACCTGCTGGGGTGGAATTCAGAGCTGGGCAAGGAGGAGTCTCATTACAAGGCTGGGAAAAGGGAGGGTCCCTTTGAGTAGCCTCAGGGTGGGAGGTGAAGTCTGGGCAGCCTGCGAAGCGTCTCTGTTCAGCAAAGGGACCAGCCTGCCAGGCTTGCCAAGCCCCCGCTCCCCAGGGAAGGGCCAGCTGATCCGCACGGTGTCTTGTATGGGCTCTGGAGGGGCTGGATCCAAGATCTGAAGGGCCATTGGGACCAGCAGGGGCCCCTCCAAGCACAAAACGCTTTGAGACCCTCTCTCGCTGACATCCCCATGAGGCCTTCAGCCAGCCCCCAAGGTTAGGGGGCAGCAGGAAGAAGATTTTCTCAATTGCAGCCTCTGCACTACAAAATGGGATGAAGTCTGATTTTTCCCACGTCTGTTTTAGGCAGCTTCTGGAAAGTCTCGTGACCTCCCTGCGGAATGTTTCATGGTTCATGCTTCCAAAATTATATTATATTGTAATGCCTTTTAATTAAAATTGGCTTATAGGCCATGGTTTCAGAAAGCTATTTTGGGCAGGAAGTAGCCCTGGTATGACCAGGATCTTGAAAACTGGCTTCAGGAAACGAAGGAAGGCTCCGAGGCCGGCTGCGGCTGGCGTGCCTGGCCTCAGCGAGTCACCCAGAGAGCCTGGAGGGTGATGCAGTCATGTGGGAAAGGGCCAGAGGCCGAATTCTCCCAAAACACAGTCAGGGAAGGAATGCCGGATGTCCCAGCCGCTCCCTTGGGATGAAGCTTGGCTAAGTGATCCCACACAAGGCAGGGCTGGTGGGGAGGAAAGAGGAGCAGCTCCGGCCTCTCAAGGGGGGCTGAGAAGGTCTCTTCGGGGGCATTGGGAGGTCCCATCACAAGCAACATTGCCTCAGCCAAACTTGCAATAGGTTTTCTTCCAAAAACGCTGCTTTGCCATCCCTAAGAAAAGGAAAGCAGGGAAAGAAGCGGGAGCCCCTTCAGGGACTCTCCCGGCCTTCCAGGCTGTAGGGCGCTCTTAACCTGCCGGAGCTCTTGCCTGGCTCAAGAAGAAGCCCTCCAGCCATGGGGAAGAATTTCTTCCCCAGCAAAACTCTGCCTCCTTGGTCTGAACTAGGAGAGCTTCCAACCTTCGCTTGCAAGGCCTGAGCGCAGCTGTTGGCCAAATGGGCCCCATCTGGGGATTAATCCCGGCAGTGGGGCAGAGGAGGGAGGGCGGCGGGCGACATAGCAGCAGCAGGAAAAAAAATCACAGGGACTCTGGCAGCACCTGTCCAGAGACATCAGCCTCGTTCTGTTAATAAAACGCCTTGGCAAGACAAGGGGCCCCTGGATTCCTTCTGGTTTTTCCCCAGCCCAGCCCTCCTTCTTCTGCCTTTCCACACAAACAACGGATTTAAGAGTCCGTGACTCTGCCGTGGCCCCCGTCTTGACCGGCATTTTCTTTTCCTTCCCACCAGGACGCCTGTGGTGCCTCGAGGAGGGTCAAGCGGGCCTGGGTCATCCCCCCCATCAGCCTACCTGAGAACCACCGGCGGCTGCCCCACCTTCTGGTCCAGGTGGGTGGAAGAGACCAGGATGGGGAGGGGGCAGCTGAGATCCGCAGGCAGAGTTTGAGGAGGGAAGGAGAGCTCTTCTTTTGCTGCTGCTAACTTGGGGTCTCTCTTAGAGGAGGTGATGGCTGGACACTGAGCCCCTCTCCGGCCACACACCCTTCCTGGCTGCTTCGCAAGGCCAGGGCCTCAATCCTCCATGTCAGGTTTGTTCCGGCTCCAGAGGCAGGACATGCTGAGAGGCAGCCCAGATGCCGTCACTGTTGGCACCATTCTGCATGCTTTGGGGATTAGCGCAGGGGTGAAATGCTCCCGGTTCGGACCGGATCGCCTGATCCAGTAGCGATGGTGGCAGGTGGTTCAGAGAACTGGTAGCAAAAATCCCTGCTCCACCCCCACCCCCACCCCATGCCCAGCTCAGCCACGCAATCATCAGAGGCTTTTTATTATTTTTTTTACTTTTAAAAGCATTTTTTCGGCCAAAGAGGTTGTAGAAAAAATGCTTTTAAAAGGCTCTGAAGATCCCAGCTGAGTTGCCTGATCATCAGAGCCTTTTTTTTCTTTAAAACAAAAAAAAAAGCTTTTAAAAGAAAAAAAAGCCTCTGACAATCAGGCAACTCTGCTGGGATCGTCAGAGCCTTTTAAAAGCCTTTTAAAAGCATTTTTTAAACAATCTCTTTGAGGTTGTAGAAAAAATGCTTTTAAAAGTTTTAAAAAAAGGTGGCCGTGCCCACCCAGTCACATTACCCCACCACCACCAAGCCATGCCCACAGAACCGGTAGTAACAAATTTTACATTGGATTAGCATCATGAGGAATGGATGTTTACAATTCTCCCTGTGATGGCCGGGCGGGATGGCCCTGCTTCTCCTCGTGCCTCATGTCGCCTCAGCCCACGTTCCCAGGGGATCCTACTCCCCATCACATTCAAGCCCCATGTTCATTCTTGACATCTGTAAGAAGAGCTGGAAAAACTTTGGGTGAAACTGCAGCTAGAGTCTTTCCCTGGACAATAGTCTTGACTCGGGAGCCTCTGCTGTCCCAGGGCTGGTGGGATGTCGGCCTTATCCAGCTTCGGGTAGGAGGTGGGGGAGAGAGAGGGAAAGAGTTTGGGGGAGGCCTTCTCACCCCCCCGGAGTCCGCTTCCCTTTCTGCAGATTAAGTCAGACAAGCAGCAGCCGGGGGTCGTGGTCTACAGCATTAAGGGTCCCGGGGTTGATGAAGACCCCAAGGATATCTTCTCCATCGATAATCGGAGTGGCAAAGTCTACCTCAACACTGTGCTGGATCGGGAAAAACATGATCGCTTTCGGGTAAGGAAGCGGGGGTTGGACTCTGATCAGTTCAGGATCCAGATGTTTGGGTCCCCTGGCCCCCCAGTTCCATCCAAAGGGAGGTGGCAGAAACTCCACCTACCTCCATCAAACCCTCAAGAATTGCATTGCCTGCCCCATAAGCCGCCCCAAGTCCCCCAGTTGAGATGGGCCTCCTTCTGTTCTCCCCACAACCAGCTCAAGGCTTTTGCCCTCGATCTGGGCGGGGTCCCTCTGGAAGACCCCACTGACTTGGAGATCGTCGTCCTGGACCAGAATGACAACCGGCCAGTGTTCCAGCAGGATGTGTTCACAGGGCACGTGGTGGAAGGGGCTGAGCCAGGTGGGCCCCCCACCCCTGCCCCTTGGTCTGGCCAAAGGTCTTCCCAGAGGCAGGATCGATTCTGCTGCACCGGCTCTCCTTTGGCCCGGCAGGCAGGACCTCCTCATTACTCTCCTTCAGAAATGGGGTGCATTTAATGTTCGTAGTGCACCTCCGTACTTGAGTAGCCTGAATCACCAATCCATCTGTTTAATTCCCTTGTTTGCACAAGTGCATGAAAGCAGCCCTACCTGTGTGATTTCTGGCTGCCCTTGGAAGCACAAATTATACAGCAATGATCAACGGGATCATCCTGAGCCCCATCCTTGGTTCTCCCATAGTTACCGCATTAACACATGGGGCTGGATGACGTGGCAGAGCAAACCCTGTGCTATGTGTGAAAACTGGGTTTCCAAAGAGGCCCTGGGAAGGTTTCAGTGGTGAGAGAAATTGCGCCGGGCTGCTTTCCCAATGGTGCCCTCAAAGGGCTCTCTGCTTTTCAGGGACGTTTGTGTTGAAGGCAGAAGCCACAGATGCTGATGACTCCGAGACGGACAACGCAGCACTGCGGTACTCCATCCTGGGCCCAGAAGGGGCAGAGCTGTTTGCCATCAATGACCTTTCTGGGGAAATCCAAGTCGCTCGAGATGGGCTGGACCGCGAGGTACGGACTTCTCCCTTGTGCTCGGAAGCAGCTTCTGGCCACAAAGAAGGGATGAGCTGGCACGAAATGGGAAGGACGGGGGGGGGGGAGGGAGGGAGGGGATCCTAATTACAATGCCCGTGCCACATTTCTAACGTATAATATTTAAACAACTAGAATCTTTCAGAATTATTGCTATAGAATGTTCCCCGATTATCCTACAAAATCAAGTCATTCGCTGAGTATTATTGCTGTATTTTTAGCAATAAGGCTTGGATTTAGTTTATTATTAAGGACTGTACAAAACTAGGTAACACCTAGTTGACAAAATACGATGCATTTGGTAGCCAACATTTTCTTTTATTTGATTTGCCAAACTACCTGTGGTTTAGCCACTTGATTAAAGAGGCGGTCATAAGGTGCAGGGTCTCCTTTGCCACCAAGCACCGGAGGAGATGTGCAGCCCTGGGGTCAAGCACATGGCTGGCTGACAACCCAGGACATTACTGCAAACTCCTGGAGCACTTACCGCTTTCTGGCCACTCCCTGTGTAGGTGACGGGCAGTTACAATTTGACACTCCAAGTGGCTGACATGGCTGGAGAAGGCCTGACCACCACAGCTACAGCGGCCATCTACGTGGAAGACGTCAATGACAACCCCCCTGAATTCATGTCGGACGAGGTGGGCAGAGCGGCCCCCCTGCCTGCGGGGAGGGGACAGTGCCAAGGCAGTGTTATCCCCCACCCCTTGCACAGCTCCCTTCCTTGGGCCTCCCTGTTCAAGCACAGGAGGTGGGCCAAGAGCTTACAAGGCAAGGCCAGGTTCCTGAGCCCCCCCCAACCCCCAGCATCATGGGATGAAGGGGAGGGGGCGACCTTGGACTGGCCCAGGCCATACATGTGAAGCAGGGCTTATCTTACCCTGCTACTAGAGGTTAGGACTGCCCTGCGATTGTCTGCAGAATTCCTGCTCAGTTGAGAAGTTCAACTCAAACCTGCCTTTCTATGAACCACACGGCAGCCGCCGCCCCACCTGAATACCGCAGGCCTGGCGCAGGTGGATGGACGAGCTCCTTTCCCGTAGCTGTTAGATCCAGCGTCCCCCCCTCCAGTCCCCTTTAGCTGCCCCATGGGAGGCCAAAGGCTCCCATGGCTGCCGGTGAGGTCGCCCTCAGCCACCCCTCTTCTTTTTCCCTGGGGAAGAGCGGGATGAAGGGGGGGGGCTCCTCAGTCATTTGCTCAGCCCCCCTTTTTATGCTGCCCCCCTTCTCTTGCAGTTCCATCTGGAGGCCCCTGAGAACCAACAGGGCGTGGAGGTGGGACGGGTGACAGTGCAGGACAAAGACCAGCCAGGCTCCCCCAACTGGCTGGCCAAGTTCACTATCCTGGAGGGGGACCCTCGAGGAGCTTTCTCCATCCACCCTGACCCCCTGACCAATGAGGGGGTCATCTCTTTGGTCAAGGTAAGGAAGGGCCAGGCTCTGCTCCATATTAGGGGTGGGGGGGGCAGTCTCTGGGCTGGCCCAGGCGGGATTCATCCTGCAACTTGCTCCTGCTGAGACCTTTTCTGCACCAGGACAGGAGGGGAGGCAGAGCACAAAGGCCAGAAGAGCTGCTGCCTCCCATGTCTTCCCATCTCTCTCCCACTTGCCAGGCCCTGGACTACGAGGAGCAGAACCGCTATGAGCTGCTGGTCTCTGTGCAGAACCAAAGCCCCCTGCACCCCTCCGCCCCCAAAGCAGCCCACGCCTTGGCCACGGTGCAGCTCCAGGTGATGGATGCCAACGAGCCCCCCTTCTTCCTGGACAACCCCTGCAGGGGGAGGGTGAACGAAGGGGCAGCTGGTGGCACCAAGATCACCCTCTTCCGTGCCAGGGACCCAGACACCCAACAAGCTCAGCAACTCAGGTGAGCAAAATCCAAGCTGGCTGGTGGAGATTCTGCACAGGTTCAGGTGCTTGGCCAGCCCAGGGTTTGGAATTCAGGGCAAAATCCAGCAAATCCAAGCCCCATTTCCTTCTTGCTGTAAGAATGAAGTCTGTAGTCCTCATTAACTCCATCCCTAAAAGATCCGCGGGATGATTTCTGGGAGTCTCTCCTGGGTTGCCTTTCCTTGCCTCTGAATCAGCCTTGCAGCCCACTCGCTTTCCAGAGGCAGCTGGGATCTCAGAGGAACCTTCTGGAGGATCTGGCAATTTGGGGAGGGGCTCTTTGTCCTTTGCTCTTTGAGAAGCAAGCCCTGCACAGGGGGTGGGGGTGGGGGTGCACGCATGCCTCCCTGATCCCGTCACCTCTCCCCAGGTACCTGCAGGCCTCTGAGTTGGCCAGTTGGCTGCAGGTGGACCCCGAATCTGGCCAGGTGGAAGCCCAGCAGAAAGTACCCCCTCGGTCAACCTTCCTGGGCGGCTGGTACACCACACAGATCCTGGCTGTCGATAACGGTGAGGGGGTGAGCAGGACAGGAGCGGGAGAGAGCGAGCGAGAGGCCCGGGCCTTTCGGAAGGGAACTCAGCCCTGGTCCAAAATCCTGCTGACCGATTTCAGACGGAGCAGCGGAGGCTGCCTTGGACTCAGGGAGAGCCCTTAGCCAGACCAGGACGGGGGCCACCTTTGGGCAGCCATTGGAAAAGAGAAGCCCACCCTTTGGTGACCAGTCCCTCCTTCTGCGGGGAAGTTGCCTCTGACTGGGGAGACCCCCAAGGTCAGCTGGACCCACATCTGTCTCTCTCTCTCTCTCTCTCTCTCTCTCTCTCAGGGATCCCTCCCCGCACAGCCACGGGGACCCTCTCTGTCGAGGTGCTGGAGGTCAATGACCATGCGCCCTCCCTCTTCCCCACAACTGGGTCGCTGTGCAGAGAAGGGGGCACCTTAGTCCTGAGTGCCACTGACCAGGACTTGGCGCCCCACGCAGGGCCCTTCCACTTCCATTTTGGCCTCAGCAGTGACCACAACTGGACTCTCAGCCATCCCAACGGTAATCGGGCTTCCTGGGGGCCCACGTGTGATGGGGGGAGCTCAAACCTGGCCTTGGGGGGAGCCTGGATTGGATTTCCTGGTAGAGCCCCTCCCCACTGCCACTTTCAGTGGGGGAGGAGTTGTCCTCTATCCAGCTGGAGCCTGCCAGGCACTTGTGGGTGTGGGTGTATTTCTGGCAACCTCGGCTTTGCCAGACACCAAACTGGGGGGAGCCAAGGATAGAAACTCTGAAACCAGCGGAAAAGCGACCCCTTGAGCTCTCTTGTGATGGGCATTTTTTCTTTTTTTTTCTTTTTTTTAAAAAAATATTTTATTTGTTTTTAAACATCTTAAACATAAAACATCTTTTAAGAGCTAAGGTTTGGTCTGGTATTAGATAAGTACAATTGCCCACACTTCTTTAACCAATTTGATTCCAAATTTCATCCATTTACATCTTGAAAAAGAAAAAGAAAAAACATCAAATCACCAATTTTTTATCATACAATCTAACATCTTATTCTAAACATTTGGCATTCTTTGTATCACCATAAATCTTTTTATACACAATCTTTCATTTCCAAACAAACACCATTCTAGATTTTTTCCATTTTATCAATCAGAATTCCATATATATTCCTTAATCTTAAAACCTATTTCATCAAATCTATATTTTAACTCCTATTGATTTACATCTAATTTCCTTAATCTTGTCATAAAATATACTTCTCATTTTACATAAAATCACTTCAGAATCGTTTCACATTATCATTCATTCCATGTTTCCATTCATAATTTTATCTAATTCCCAATCTATTTTATTTTGTCCTTCACTCCTTCCGCTGATTACCAGCATAATTTCCTCCACTCCTAAATCTATTGTCGCTGATTACCAGCATGCTTTCCTCCACTTATTTGGCTGGTTCACAGCATTTTGTTTTAGCTGTTCTCCAGCATAATCTCCTCCACTCCTTCTGCTGATTACCAGCATAAACTCCTCCACTCCTAAATCTATTGTCGCTGATTACCAGCATGCTTTCCTCCACTCCTACATCTATTATTATAAATGTTTGATTCTAGCTGGTTCACAGCATATTACATAAATTGCTTTTTCAACATATTCTCTGCCATATCTCCCGTCAATTTGAAATAGAAACGTGTTACAACAAATATCTTCTCACATATTCTCTCCTGGATTATGTTTTCCTTAAATTCATCCCATTTCACATTTATCCTTATTTTTCTATGAAAGCAACATTTTTATCCACCTTGAAATCAACTAAGTTGTAAATTTCCCTTAAAATCATCTCTCTTCATATTTATTCTTATTTTTCTATAGAGATCACATTTTTCTCCTCTTTAAAAATCACTTTCCTCTGGTTATTAAATCTGTAAATAATTCTTATTGAAATTCAAAATTTTGTTTAAGCATTAAGATATTTAAAAAATCATATTTTTCTATCATTTATAATCGTTATTTCATGACCAAGTTAATATTTATATATTTATATAGTCAAGTTCAATAGAAATGGAAGTAAGAAATAAAAAAAGAAAACAGAGAGAGAGAGAAGAGAAAGAACAAAAGTAAAGCAGAAGACTAAGAGAAAAAAAAGAAAGAAAAGCAAAGGGGAAAAAAGGGGGGAAGGAAAACACCTCCTAACAGTATTCAGACATCAAATAAGCATTAATCATTACATTTCCATTTTAATCAAACTGTTGTTTTTCTTATCTTGCTCCCCACTATATTCCATTTCTTCTTTTTCCAATCTATCCAAAACTACTCCTTTTCAATTTCAATGTAATCAGAGTCAAAAGTTCTATAAAGTTTAGTTCTTTTGTAGTACCTATTCCATATATGGTATCATCATCTCTTCTTCTGCTGCCACGCCTTTTTCTTTTGTTGCTACGCCTGTTAGTTCAGTTTTAATTGTTCCATTTTATTTCTTCTTTCTATCCATCAATAAATTCTCCAATAGACAGGTTGGATATCTCCAGAATCAAACCTCCTTAATTTTTTCCAAAGTAATCCAGTTTAAATAGCAAGGCACATAGTTTCTCCTTCAAACCGCAAGCAGTCCACAATTTGCACTTTCACTTTGTCACAGCTAGTATCCATTTTGTCTATTACCGCTTGTCTTTTCCCCTTGCTTTAAAGAATTCCTCTTTGTCACCTCTTCCCTCTTTCTCTCTTCAAAAGTAAACCATTCCCGTTTAGAAAAAAAAAAGTTTCAAATTTTTATATCTTTCCAAGAAAACGATCATTCCAAAACAGTCAGTAATTGCAATAATCCATTAAAGGGTCTTTTCCTCCTGTTAATTGTTTTACTGAGTTATCTTGCCCCAGTAGTTTGTAGCTGCTAATTAAGTCTAGGGGCACACTTGTTAATAGCCATCATTTGAGTGCTGCTCCCGCCTAGGTTGGATCTCATTCACCCGGCTTCCGAATTCTTTGCTCTTTTTTCCTGCTTCTTCCTCCCGCACAATGCTTTCCTGGTTGGCCTGGCTTTGAGGCAGCCGCCATGGCGGCTGCTCCCCTGCCGCTGGCGCAGAGGGCTTCCTCCGGCCCCAAGGAACCTGCCTGTTCCCCTTGGCTGCCCTTCTCTTTTCCCCTGTCCCTCCAGGACAGGGTAGGTCTGCAGACCTGGCAGCGGCGGCTCGATAGACGGGGTTTTCACAGGGCTCATTCCCCGCCTGCATCGCCGCGGCGCCAACCGGAAGTCCCTTTTTTTCTCTCATTTTTTGAGCGTTAGAAAAGACCAGTTTCTCGTTACCAATCATTTGAATCCGCCTCCCTGTTCCCCTCACCCACTCCAGACACCCACGTGCTGCTGCAGCCTCCCGTGGACATAGCCGAGGGTCTTTACATCCTGCCACTGCTCGTCAGAGATTCTGGGATCCCACCACGGGTGCGAGAGCAGCTGCTGAACGTCTCCGTCTGTGCCTGCAGCCAGTGGGGCACCTGTGGGGCTCAGGCAGCTGCCACCCTGGGGGCCAGGGCAGGCCTTAGTTTGGGCGCCTTGCTGACCATCCTGTGTAGTGCCGTCCTACTCCTGCGTAAGTGCCTGAAGGATGAATTGGGACCGGAGGGGAGTCTGCAGCCCCCAGTGGCCTAGAAAGGAAGTGGGAAGAGCTGGACCTCTGCCTCATGTTCATGGAGGGGGGGAGGGTCAGTGCTGGGAGGTTGGTGGATGTGTAAATCCAATGGATGCATGTCCTATTTCTGGGGGGGAGAAGGGGTGTTTCTGCCTCCCTGTTGCAGAGGAAGACTTTGGCACTAATATACCCTCCTGTGTGCCCCAGGTCCCCTCCCCATTTTCCTGAAGCAGTGTGTGTGTGTGTGTGAGAGAGAGAGAGAGAGAGAGTTCATGTTATTTGGGGTGGGAGCTACATTGGCCAGCTGCAATTCCCAGGCAGCCTTGGCATGGGCAAGGCAAGGCAGGGCAGTCTTGAGAGGAAGTCTGCCGACAGGAAGAGCTGGCAGCCCAGGGGGCAGAGGTGGCTGGCTGCCCTGAGTGCTGGGAGGGTGGGGGACACAGGGGCTCTGATCTGCCTTCTCTGGGCAGTGCTGGTGCTGCTGGTGGCCGGATTGGAGCACTCCCGCCGACAGGCTCTCCGCAAAGGACTGCTGGGCGCCTGGCAGGACGACCTGCGTGACAACATCATCAACTATGACGAGCAGGGGGGCGGCGAAGAGGACCAGGTGAGACCAGTGGGGCTGCCATGGGGCCGGTTCCTTTCCCCACCTCTAAGCTATGAGGTCATGATGGCCGTGGACCCCTTCTCTGCTTGCAGGACGCCTACGATCTCTCCCAGCTGCGTGACCCTGATCTCTTTCGCCCCCCGACCCCCCGGGGGAAGCCCCTTCGGAGGAGGGATGCCCCCCACAGCTACGCCTTACCCCAGCACCTACAGCGATGTCCTTCCGACATCGAGGACTTCATCAATGAGGTGAAAAGCGGTGAGGAGGTTGGCCGGGAGGGCGGGAGGAGGGCGAAAGGGGACCCCCCCCCCCGGCCTTTCCTAAATCTGCCTCGTGACTGGCTCAGCTGACTTGGGCTGTGGGGGGCCTCGCTGTTTTCCGAAATAGACTGTTAATTTGATGGAGATGCCTCTCAGGTACCTCCCAGCCCCAGGAGTCTCTCTTCTCTGGAACCCGGTGCTCATTCCTGCTCCGTCTCCTGCGCAGGGCCTGGAGGCGGCTGACAGTGACCCCAGCGTCCCCCCCTACGACACGGCTCTCATCTATGACTACGAGGGGGCCTGTTCGGCCAGCGGGTCCCTTAGCTCCATCCTGTCCAGCCTGGGAGACGAAGACCAGGACTACGACTACCTCCACGAATGGGGACCACGATTCCAGCGCCTGGCCGAGCTGTATGGCCAGTAGGGGGCAGGAGGAGCAGCAGGGCTGGACTGGATAACTGACCAACCTGGCTTGGCCTGCCCCATCGCCCTTCTGGCTGGCAGGTGGGGCACGTGCCCAGCTGCTTCTCGCTGCACCCCCGAGGCAGGGCTCCCTTCCAGCCGCTGTCTTGCCAACTGCAGCTGCACCAGCCTATATGCCCTGAAGCCGAAGGCAGGCAGAGCCCCCCAGGTGCTTTCCCTGGTCGCTGGCTGAAATGCTGCTGGAAGACAGTCCCAGGGAGCACAGGACCCTCTGCGCAACCCCTTGTTTCCCCAGCCAGGACCCCAACACTCCCATCCAGGGGCTACGAGAATTACTAGGCCTAAAGGAAGAATGGCTGGCCGGGTGACAAAGCCAGGGAACTGAAGAGCCCATGGAGAGAAGCAAGGACTGGCAACCTTGCAGGAGGCAAGTGGTGGTGCCCCCCCTCCCTGTCCAGCACAGCCTCCCCCCAATAGAAGCAATCAGGGGCCTGCCCTGAAAAGCAGCTTCCGGTGGGCTATGGGCAAACCTGGCTGTGTTGCCCCCAGGTTGCAAAGGTGCAAGGTGGCTGCAGCCAGAAGAACGAGAGGCTTGGGGGTCTCGGCAGGGGAACAGGGCAGGATTTGAAAGGGCAGCAGCGCTTGCTGTGTCTGACAATAAAACTCCCCAACAAAAATGAACCATAAACGCAGCATGGGGTTTATTGCATGTCCACAAAGAAAAAGGGGGAGGGGGCTGTGGGCCTGGGTCAGTCTTTCCTCAAGAAAAGGGGGCCAGAGGCCACCCAGTTCTTCCTGCCCCCGTTACTGGTCACCAGGTCACTCCAGGGCCCAAAATGTTCCCTCTGCGAGGCCTGGGGCCCCTGGCAGTCCAGCCCCAGCAGCAGTACTCTTAGGTCTCTGGGCACAGGGGGCTGCCTTGCCTCCCAGCGCCAGCAGGCCCCACGTGGCTGCCCAGCATCTTCTTGGTGGCTGTGACCAGGTGGGCATAGCTCTCGGGGTCGTAGGGGCTGGCCCCTGTGTGGGTGGAGAGCAGCGGTAGCTGGTCCTGGCGGCGGCAGTGACGGCGGCTGGGGCGGAAGAGCGGGGGCCGGTGCAGACTCTCTCCCTCCTGCATAGAGTCTGGCAGGGGCCGGTGGCTGGTCTCCGGGAGGAGCATGACGCTGAGCACCGAGAGGATGGCAAAGGAGGCAAAGACTACGTGGTGCAGGAAGAATCCCCGGCTGGGCTGGATGTCCATCAGGGGGGCGGCTGCCTGGCCCAGCGTGTGCGCAGCCAGGATGAGGCCCAGCCCGGCCCCCCTGCAAAGCAAAACAGTTCCCTTGGGCAGCAGCAAGGCCCCTGCCCTCCTAGCCCCTCAGGGCTCCTGGGCAGAGCCCCCGCCTTTCCACCTGGAGCCCTGAGTGAAGGCAGCCTGGGGCCAAAGCTCCCTGGGAGAGCCAACCTCTGGCAAGGTTCCCACCAACTCGAAGCTGAGCCCCAGGCTCCATCTGCCAATACAGGGACACCGGAGGCCTCCTCACCTGACCACGGTGGGCAGCACCTCGCTGGCAAAGAAGATGCTGAGGGTAGCAACAGCTTGAGATGCCAGAATGCCCAGGATGGAGAGTGCCAAGACAAGCCATGCCATCAGATCTAAGGAAGGGAAGGGGGTTGATTGAGAGGCTGGCGAAGCCTCCTTCTGCTGAGCCTCCCTTGCCCTTAGGAGGAAAATCTCCTGCCACACAAACCTCAGCAGGTGACTCAAGCAAGCCAGCCAGGTTGCATCTGTAAGATTCAATCTGGACAAGGCCAGTCCTGGGAAAAGGGAAGCCCTTCGCAGAGGCCCAGCAACACAAGAAGTGGGACCCTTGCGCAGGATCATTTCCCCTCCTGGAACTGGGGCTACTGGCCCCCAACCCACCCGCCAGCCGGGTCTCCTTACACTGCATCAGGGCCAGGAGGAGCAGGGAGGAAACACCGGTGAGGATGGTGCCAAAGAGAAGGACCGCCCGGCGGCCAAAGTGATCCACCGTCAGGCAGAGGAAGAGGATGGCCACCGCTTCGCTCCCCGCCAGCAGGAAGTAGGGGAAGTAAAAGCGAGGCGCATACGGAGCCAAGTTGCGGGCGAAACAGTGGCGGATGCCGCTCCCAATGAACCTGGTGGGGAAGGAGGTTACGTCCGCAGGATGTCCAAGGGCCAGCAGGGAGGGAGGCGTCACACGGGGACCCCCGTGCAGCTTGTGAGAAAGAGGAGGAGGGTCTGCCCCCTCCCTGGAAGACTTACGCAGTGAAACCGAGAATGAGGCTGTTCTTCCACACCACCCTCGTGCTGAAGATCCGGCAGACACTGTGATACTCTGCTCTGGGGATGCCTCCCAGCCGGCTGTCCATCTCTGGGCACAAAAGGAGAGCTGGATCTCAGACCCAACTGGCTGGCCAGTAAGCCAAGGCCAGAGGCGGAATCAAGAGGGGCTCTGGGGTGCCAAGAAGAGCTTTCCCACTCCCATCTCTGATGGACACTGCTCAGGGGCTCCCAGTTTGTTTGTTTATTTGTTTGTAATATTTATATGCCGCCCTTCTCCAGAGACTCAGGACGGCTTACAATGTGCTAAGCAATAGCCTTCATACTTTTGTATATACCTGCTTAGTAGGGCTTTCACCCCCCCCCCCAAATTTGTTTGTGGATCCAGGTTGTCTCCACGCAGCTGAAATCTGGAAGAGGCCCAGCAGGAGACCCACCTGCCAAGAGGGGCTCCTCAGTTGGGGAGCCATTTTCCAGGCTGACTCCATTGCCCCTCGCCAAGTCCAGCAGGGCCCGCTTGCCTCTCTGCAGCTGCTGCGTGGCCAAGAGCCACCGGGCTGACTCGGGGAACAGAGAAGGAGACCTGGGAAGGGAGAAAGCGGGACTGGGTGGTGCAGTGTTTGGTGTGCCCCTAAAGGAGGCAAGGTTAATGCCCCCAATGGGGGAAACAGACCCTCTTGGCATCCAGAGTTAGAAGCACACTCACCACCAGCAAGCAGCCAGCAGGGTCAGTCCCAGTGTGATGGTGCCCTGGAGCAGCCGCCACTCTGCCACAGCCACGGCCAGTCCCGGGAGCAGGAGCTGCCCAGCAATCCAGAAGAAGCTGGCGCTCATTGTGACCATCAGGCGGTGGGGGGGGTCACACAACTCTAGGCCTAAGGAGAGGCAGAGGGAGAGCATGAACGGGGAAGGTGGAGAGCAGTCGGGCTCTGTTCTGTCCAAGACGAAATGCATCGAGTCTCCCTGGGGCATTGGAGCTTCCGGCTTCAGCAGCCAACAGGGACGGAGGCCATGAAGTTGTTCAGCAACGCTAGAGGAACATCTGCTTCCTAAACCTGCCCAGGAGAAGCGGGGCATCCATGGAAGCCACTCAGTTCACCAAGAAGCTGCATTTCAGAACAGCAGCTCCTGACCAGGGAAGCCCTAAAGCAGGGACTGTCCTCTTGGAGTACTTGGCTGAAGCCCCCTTGTTCCAAGGCCGGAGATCCCATCGGGGGCAAAGGTGCCTTCGGCCTGGGCAGATGCCGGGGCTATTTTGGAAGCAAGGAGGACCTGGTGGGGCCTCTCCTGCTTCCCGCCTATCCTGGAGGCCAGCACGGCCGTGGGCAGGAAATGACTCACGGGCCACGTAGAGGGAGAGGAAGACCCCTGCCAGCATGGCTCCAAAGAGCATCCGCATCACAACCAGCATAAGGTAATCCACTGCCAGGGCCACGCCGAAGCCCAGCGGGACAGACAGCACCAAGGAGAGGGTGAAGATGATCTGACGGCCAAACCTGGAGGAGAAGAGAGCAGGGAGGACGGGAGGAGGAGGACAAGCATGGGAAAAGACCCCACCTGATGGCCCTGAGACAGCTCCCATCCCAGGTCGCAGAGGAGCAAAATTCAGGGCTGTTTTGGCAACACAAACCACTGCCCAGTGGTTACTGAAGGCCAACACGAGGGCTGCCAAATCCCCCCTCATTCTGGTCCAGGGAGCCCAGAGAAATGCCAGGTTTCACAAAGTCCGATTTACAGCAACGCTGCAGCTGGCTCAAAGGCATCCCACAGGCCACCTGATCCAGCTGAACGTTCTTTGCGAAAAACCTTTTTCTTCCCTCAACAAGAAAGACAAGTTGCTCTGCGCCTTCTGAGGCAACTTCCAAGACTGGCCGCAGGGGGTTGTCTGCATTCAGGCCTGTGGGCAGCCCCCTCCCCTGACCCACAGTGGGCATCAGAGGTCCAGAGTCACAACTTCAGGCTAGAATTTCAGTATGAGAACCAAGTGAGCTTCCCCTTCCCCTCCCGTCAAGTGTCTCTCACCCCAGGAGAGCTGGCTAAGAGCAGCAGGAAGTAATTTGCTTTTAATCAGCCATGGGCCTGGGGTGCCATTGCTCAGCTCCAGTGGCCGTGAATCATCTCATGCACCGCCCAGACAGGTGCCAGCCGCCACTTCTGCCTCACCGGAGACCCACAGAAGCCAACGCCTGCACAAAGGCGGCCTTTGGTTTCCCAATAATAGCAGAGGGCCAAAGGGCCCAGAGGCCCCCGGGGAAGCGGCGCCGCCTTACCTGTCGCAGGCCGCTCCGAGGGCCACGTACCCGGCCAGCCATCCCAAGAGGTGGGTGGTTTGTTCCAGCGGCACCTGCCAATGCCTGGCGCACACCAGGTCCCACTGCGGGGGAAGTGGCCGTGAGCAGAGAAGCCGCGGCCCAGCCGGGGCTTCCCCCGCCCCTCCCGGCCGCCGGCTTTCCCGGGGATCGCGCCCGGCGAAGGGAGCCGTCGGACTCACCTGCGTGACCAGCGTGGAGCGGAGCCCGGCCGCGGGCAGCGCGTACTGCCAGCCGCGGGTGCAGGGCCCGGTGCCGTTGGGCGGCCCGGGGGCGCCTCCGGGCAGCGGGTAGCGGTAGAGCAGGCAGCGGCTGCCCGGCGGCGCCGAGGCGTTGAGCAGCTCCGGGCCGCTGGCGTTGCGCAGGGCGGCGGGGAGCAGCGCGGGGTCCGGGCGGCAGCGGTGCGGCGGGACGGCGGCCAGGAGCAGCCCCACGGCCAGTCCCAGCGCCAGGGCCACGTTGGGCAGCCACGAGGCGGCGGCCAGGAAGCGCGCCCGCCGCCCGAAGCCGCCCACCTGGCGCAGCACCTGTCCCTCGAAGTCCATGAGCTTCCCCCGGCACCAGACACTGGTTGACCGGCAGCGGCGGCGGCCTTTCTCCGAGCCGGGCCGGGGTGGGGCGGGGCGGGGCGGGGCCGGCGGCAGCGGAGCCGCGGTGAGCGACGGGGGGCTTCCTTCCTCCGGAGCCAAGCGAGCAAAGGCCGGGGCCAAGGGGGGCCCCGCCAATCCAGCGGTGCTGCGAGGGCGCTCTGCAGTTCCTCAGAGGCAATCTCGTTCTCTTCCCCCTGCCCCCGGCTTGAGCCCCGAGGTGCCTGTGGGGCAGCCACACACCGGCCGGCCGCTCCAGGTGGGCCCCGCCTGCTTCCCCTTCCCTTTCGCCTCGGAGCGGAGCTGCCGCTTTCTGGGAGTCTCTCAAAGCAGGCGAATAGGCGCCCTTGCCTGGCTGCCCCTCGCAAGGAAGCAGCAACTCAGAGACAGCCCCTTTCCCGTCTCCCCGCTTTTCTTTCCAGCACCCCAGAATGTCCGCGGAGCCCCTCGCTGGCTCTCCCTTCTGCTGTTCCCAGCCTCCCTGCGTGCTTTCTTGCTAGAGGGCTTTCTCCAGACTGGCCCAGAGCAGAACTGAGCGAGGAAAAGGCGGCCGGTGCAGCTGGTGTTGGGCAAAGTTGCCCAGAACCGGGAACGGGTCAGCCTGCAGCTCCACCCCACGCTTCCTTCGGGTGGGGAACTTTTTTCTCGGGCTTCTTGTCTCCCCTTCAGGGGCCTGGGGAAGGGAGGGGGGATGGAGACGCTGTATGTCCCAAGAGAGGAGCTGCTCCTTCAATGGCAGATTTGCCCTGTTAGCGGCTGAGAGGCTGCCTGCTTGTGCAGCGGTGAGTTGCAGCTGACAGAGGCCTCCCCGCCTTCCGTGGGGCCTCTCATTGTTGGCTGAGTGGGGCAGGGCCTTTCCTGGACAGGGAGCAGCTGGCCAGCAGAGAGAAACCTGCTCAGTCCAGTTGAGCAACTTCCCTGCCTGACTCCGCCCCCTTCAGGCTGTTCCTAACGTGTGTCCAAGGGCTCTTCTGTTCGCCTTCCACTCTTACAAGTGGTTGCTTTTCTTCCCGGTTGCGTTTGAGCAAGTTGTGCAAAAGCACGGGGGTGGGGTGGGGGTGGGGATTTTGTTGGCTTGCTCCCTTTGGAAAAGGATTTTATGTGACATCATGCCAACCTTTTATTTCAATTCTCTGTGCTCCAGTTGTTTTCTTAAAAAATACACTTTGTGGCTTCTGTGTGCAACAGCTTATCCAGGGAGAGCAGCAGTGTGTCAGCGCAACTCAGCAAGCCACAAAGGAAGTCGCTGTTTAAACCAACCAAATTTAACAGGCTGCAGGTGTGGTCTTTGACCCTATAAAAAGTAGATCACATGACCCCAGATCACAGTCTTGGGAGATGCAACTCTGCCAGCTTTCCACAATAGGGGTCTGTGTGACATTTCAGTCTTCTCAATCTCTTGGATTCAAAGTTTAGAAAAAAGATGAGTTGCAACATGACCTTTCTTGGTATTTAGAAATATAGAGACGGAAACAGGTACGTCTTGCAAACACGCATACACTCTTTGGGATGAGCAATTTGGGGACAGGATAGAAATCCAGTGACTTTGGCAGTTCAGATCACAGCCTCTGCTCCCTCCATCCCTCTGATAATAAAAGTGGCCAAAAGAAGTTGGAAGATTCCAGGATTGATCTGGAAAAATAATCTGGGGATAGAAACGAGGAAAAATTTTGAAGGGTTGTTTTGCGTGAAGATTTTATGAAATTTCGAGAACCGGCAGAAATCCCTGGCTGCCTCAGTTTTCCTGCCAAGGTTTGAAGCCAAGGTGAGCTTTTGCGGTGGTGTGTTGGGAAGAAAGCCAAGGAAAGCAGTGGACCGAACTGAGTTGGAGAAGGCACAGAGGCAGTTGCAGCTTTCATGGGCTTCCGTTCACTTCGCTGAATACATTGAAGGGTTGCCTTGAATCCAGTGTGTTAATCAGAAAAAGTACTACCAGAAGGACTTTATTCCTGTGTAACTTCCTACTTCTCTTCAGCCTGAGAACAGCCAACATCCACCTCGCTCAGCAAAATCTGGGCCTGCCCTACGATGGAAGATGCATGAAACCTTGCAGGTTTGGGTTAAAATCTTACTTGAGGTATATCTTTGCTCCTTCATTTTCCTCTCTGAAGAAAGACTTGGGAATCCCAAGCCACAGAGAGAGGAGAGCCCGCTTGGAAACATTTTGAGAAGCAGTGAAAATCAAAAGAGCCCATAGCACACTGTCCTTTTTTTTAAAAAAAAGATTTATTTATGAACATTATCTCTTGAGGGACAACAGCATCTCTGCACTTCTTTCTGTACATGCAACTGTAGAAAATAACACCTGTATTTGCTTTGCCTCTTTCTGCAGGAAGTTGTACAGCTAAAGGGCAGTTTTATGGTGCCCTTGGCAGCACCAGCACTGACAAACTATATGTACACAAACTACATTGGTAAAAAATAAAAAATAAAAAAATACATGATTACATTACAAACAATGCACCCTGCTGCTGTTTTAACTCCACATTCTATGCAAGTTGCACGAGTACAAATAAAAGGGTGTGAATTGACCTGTGAGAGTTATTTACATGTATATATACAATTGTCCGGGTGAAGCGATTGAACAAGGGGGGATATTTACACTGGTGTCCAAATCAACAGAATGCATGGTATCACACGGTGCTATGCTGCCGTGATTCAGGCTTTAAAGGAGGGGTCTGGGGTGGGTGGAAGAGGGATTTCCATCGGCATCAAGAAGAAAAGAAAAAGACAGCTGGATTCCTGTAGCTCCAGAGGTGGAACCCCAGGATAGGGGTCAAGTAGAGGGAACTAGCTAAACCATATTTCCCCATTATTGATGGAAAGCTTTGCAACTGTCCCAAGCAGCCCCCATCATGATGGGAAAAGGGCTTCTGAATGACCCAGGTGCAGTTCCTGGAGAAGCTCACCTGGAGCTCATCAGCTACCAGCAGAAGCTGGAGGTGGCCAAGCGCTGCCAACCCCACTCAAAATTACTTGGCTGGTTGAACAAAATGGGAGAACCACATTTTCAACCAGAATTTGGCTCCGTCCAGGATTGGAGGAGGACAGAGGTGCCCCACCCGCACACTCTGAAACTAAAACCCCAGTCCACAAAGGCTAGGCTGGCGCCCACCGATTAAGAAGCCCCATCCATTTTTAGTCAGGGGCGACTTTCCTCTACTTCTCTGTGTTCCAAAAGAAACTTTTCCGGACATGGGATGCTAAGAGCCAAAGGCTTGTTATGGGTCCCACCCCATCCCATCCCCGCATGTGCTTGGTGGAGTTCCAGAGGCATGAACCTGCCAGCCAGCAGAGATGCTCCAATGCAGCAGCTGGGCTGAAAGACCCCCCCTTCTAGGGGCTGAGCAGGCCCTGGGCAAATGGCTCACCTTCTGCGCTCTCCAGCGGTTACCTGAGTCTCCTGACTCTCATGGCAAATTGCCAACTGCCCACTGTTGCAAGTCTTTTGCAACCTGCCTCAGAGAAGGGCTTTGCTGGCTGAAAGTTTGGGGTGGATGACACTTCCCCCCACGCCCCCAGCCGAGATATGAGTCTCCTCCAATCCCAGGAGATGCCAACAAGAGGGCTTCTCAGGAAGAGGAGGAAGGCCAGGACTCCCTTTGGCCGGCTGCTTCTCCTTGCTACTCTCTTTCAGACTCTGCTCCCCAATTAACTCACGACTTTTACCATATGGACCACAGTCCATATTCTGAATGGTGGAGCAGTGAAGACGCTCTTTGCTAGCACAAGAATGTCACTGTGCCAGCCGCTCATTCTGAATTCGTATGTACGCTGCCAAAAGGCAGCAGGTTCAGGAATAAACCTCTCTGTAAGCTACCGAGTGACTCACTTGCCTTCAGAAATTTACTTCTGCATTTGGGGGGAGTGGGGGGGGGGAAGAGTCCTTCAGTCTTTGCTAGCCAGCAATTCCCCAAGACTCAAGGCTGCCAATCCAGTTCAGATCTGGAAGCAGCCAGTCCCAAAAGATTCCTATAAGCATTACGAGAAAGCAATGACACAACGGAGCCTTCCCAGCCCTCCTGGCAAAAGCTTTTGGGGAACGGGACCCTCTTGGCCCATCGCTCCCTCTGTCCACAAGCAGAGAGCGATTCAGGGGAGGGCTGAGCCAAGCACACTCTGCTCTGGACTTCCTGGTTACAAAATCCTACCTGACAATCCACAACTTGGAACCTGGGCCAATTCGGGGCAGAAACCCCAGGGGGCTCCCCTGGTTGGGCTTGCAGGCGCCTTCCCTACCGCAAGCAGCTTGACTGTCACGGCTTCCCTGCCCTGAGCTCCACAGGGCCCCTTCAGCCTAGCCTGCCCAATGAAGGGTCATTTTCTGCCTACGCCTGCCTAGCGCCCTGAAGGGTAGCACGGAGCTCTCTCAAGATCAATCTGTGCTGAGATGTCAAGCCAGAGAAGCCCAGGGCACAGGTCAGCTCCGTGCTGGCAAGGGAGGAAGGGAGGAAGGCAAGGGCGAGCCCGTAGCCAGCCTGTCTGCTGCATGGGGCCGGAGAAGGGAGGGGTACTGCCTTGGGGGAACTATACATACAAAGAGCATTTTAATTAATTAATTTATTTCTTTACACATGACTGAAAGTGATGTTACAGTACATAAGTTATTTACAACTGTGCAGTAATGTGTTGCAAAATAAATTATCTAGAAGGCAGCAAAAAGTACATTGTTAATGTATATAAAACTGTACAGCTTTTAAGGGATACAATTTCTTTTTATATGAGTATTGGCTCTTGTAGTGTTTTATCTTTTTCTTTTTTCAAGTTATGGTCTCAGAAAGAGAAACAAAATGCCCAAGATTAAAGGAAAATATATATTTATATATATATATATTTATATATATATATATATAAACCACATGGATTTTACTCCACTTCAAAACAGAATTGCACAGTCCTCGCTCTGCGCCACTTACGTCTCTGGTCTCCGTCAGGAGGGGCCTCCCTCCCCAGGCTGGTTGCTCAAAAGGTGCCCCACGTTGCCGGTCCGGTGGGGTGACTCTCTCCACCACCCCCAGAGTGCAGCTCGGTGCCTTCAAGAACCAAAGGGACTGCCCGTCTCCCCACAAGCCCCCCCCTCCCCACAGTTCAGCCCTGCAGGGTCTTGGAGGGATGATCCCCCCACAGGCAAATGGAAGAATCAAAGCGCTCCAAACGGCAGAAATGGTGAGGGCGCCAAAGGCTGCGGCGGCTGTGAGTCTTGGCGGCAGCTGCAACTCCCCCCCCCTCCCCGAGAGAGAGTGCCCTGGGAGTCTCCTGGCACCCGTCAAGTCTCTGTTCCTTCCACCAGTCCTGGATCTGCCGCCATGCGTGGGCTGCTCCTGCCACAGAGGGTGGCCGGGAAGGAGCTGCGCCTCTCCTTCCCCTGCTCCTGCAGCCCGGGGCGCTCGGGGCTCCGTGAAGAAAGTGCCACTTATGGTTTTGCCACAGATGTTCTGCTTCCTCCTCATCTGACTAGGGATTCCTCAGCAAGCGGTCGTGTCTCTGTGTGTGTGTGTGTGTCTCTGTGCGTGTGTGTGTGAACACCTACACCCATCCTGGAGAGGAGAGTTAGGGGGTGGGCACCCACCCATGCCAGCCAGTTTGCAGTGAAAATGTCCGCAGGCCCGGTCCTGTCATGCTGGCAGAAGCACAAAGTCATCGTTCACGTCCACCATGGGCACATAGAAGGAGGGCACTTCGTTCACGCAGAGGGACTTGTGCCCAGCAGGGTCCAGCTCCTGCACTTTCAGCTGCCACTCCATGCGCTGCACGGCGTTCAAGGCTGCGGCTTCGTGTTGCTGGCGCATCAGCAGGCATGTCTGGATGATGAAAGAGGAGAGGGCCTTGAGTGCGCGAAGCGGAAGGCAGAACTGTCAGGCCCAGGCTGCTGAGGAGCTCTCCCCCTTCCCCCAAAGGGGCATCTATGGGCAGCCCTGGGGAAAGGCCAAGCGGGAAAGCTTCCCTGGTGGTTTTCTGACATCCCCTGGAGAAGCTCCATCTCCCCTGAGAAAGATGAATTAAGAGGGACAGAAGTCCCTTTTATCAGTGGATGCCTGAACCAACAGTTCAAGAGGTGTAGTCTCAAGATTAGAAGGATTTCCTGCCGTTCAAGAGAAGGTTGTGCTCTGACATTTAAAGGACTTTCAGAGATAGCACATTCTTGGGCCACCAGGATTGTTTTTAATTTTTGTTAGCTTTTGCTGCTGTTTGTTGCGCAAATGAGCTTCAACTTTTATTTTTAGAGAAAAGCAGATGGCTGTAAAAATACAGGGAGTCCTTGACTTACCACCATTCATTTAGCGATCATTCAAAATTATGACGGTTCTGAAAAAAATGACTTACGACCTGTCCTCACAGTTACAACTACTGAAGTGTCCCCAGAGTCATGGGATCAGGATTTGGGTGCTTGGCAACTGGCATGTATTTGGTTGCAACCTCCTGGGTCACGTGATGCCTTTTGTGGGGTTCTGTGGGTTTATATTTATACTCCTTTTATCAAAGGCTGCTGTGATCTACCTAGGATTATCATAGGTTTTTTTGTTGTTGTTTTGAATGAATGAATGAATGAATGAATGAATGAATGCTGCGTTGTTGATAAAGGTTTCTTACAAAACTCTAGATACACAAGGGGATTAAGCTATCCTGGGCTGGGATCAGCTGATTCATTCCCAAGAAACAGAGAGGTTTGCAAATTTCCTAACATCAGAATGTAAATATTCACCGTCATTTACCACCTAGTTTTCTTTCTGCATGTTTAAAAAAAAAAGCAAGGAATGGAGTGGAACAATATCAAGTCAGAGCATGTGCTGTTTGTCATGGGTCTGCCTCTACAGAGCCCCCGGCAGAAAAGCACCTCCCTGCCAGAGGGAAGGGCCACAGATTGGCTGAAGGAGATGAGCCCTTCCTGAGAGCCAGAAAAGCTGGTTCTGATTTTCACAGATTGTTAATTTTTTTAAAAAATCACATCGCAGAATCTGCTGGGCCAGAGGAATCTCTCCTAGCTGAACGATGGAAATATTTGGAGGTGGAGGGGGTGGGGGGAAATGAAGCAATTAGAGTCTCAGCAGCAGGACAGGGGCAGATCTGAGGAATGCAGCAGATGCACCACGACCCATTCTCTCCCCCCAGAGTGGGCTTAAGGCAGAGCCGAGGCAGCCAATGACGCCACTTGCCCAGCCCTGCTGGTTTCCCTGCTCACCTTCATCCGGTCGTATTTATCATCCACGTCCTGCAACCACGAGATAAACTGGCGAGCATTGAAACGATCTCGGACAGATTTGTTTTCATCTCCCTGAGAGAAAAAGGACGAAGGTAAGCAACAGAAAGACAGACTTAAACGCTGGTTCTCTCTGTCTCTGTCTCTCTCAGACTTTCCTACAGAAGAGCCTCAAATAAGCAAGTAAGGGATCTTTTATTTCCCTTAAGCCTCCACGTGGGCTCTGGGCTATGAGCATGCGACTCCAAGGGCCCTTTGCAAGAGATGTGCTCCCCCCCACCCCCCACAACCTTCCTGAGCTGAGACTCAGAGCCCAGCACTGTCCCTGTGATAGAAAATAACACGAAATTCTTTGGGTATGGGCCAAATCAGGCCCAGGATGGGAATGACAGACAACTAATAAATTCCCCCCTACCCGGCTTTGTGCTTGGGGGCCGATGCCTGCAATGCACCACTCAGCTTCCCACCGAAATGACAGTTTTACAGCCAGCAGGAAGAGCTGCTTCAAAGCGACTGGCCAGCAGGAGGCGCCGCTCTCCTTGTTCTGTGCAGCCGCAGCCACTTGGGCATCTCCTCTGCCGCAAAGCAAAGCAGGAGGCTCCCTCCGTCTGACTCATCCCTAAATCTCCAGCCTTTCCTTGCACAGAACTGGGGGAGGGGGGAAGTGGGGGTGGGGGTGGGGGTGGGGGTGGAAAGGAGGCAGGGAGACCTGCAGTCTGAGGTAGAGCCTGGCTCTGCACAGATCAGATGCAGCCCGGGGTGGATTTCCTTCAGAAGCAAGATGATCAGCCGGGATGCTGTGAAGAAGGACCAAAGGGGAATTTGGGGGTCCAAGCAAAGGGGGACGGACGATGCAGCAGCTGCATGCCACTCTGACCCCTAAGTGCTCCTTTGGAAACCTCCTCAACCCAGCCACAACCACAAAAGGAGGGCAGAGTGTCCTGGCACAGGGGCAGCGCCAAGTGGAAAAGTGAGAATTGCTGCACTAGCAAAAGCCTCCTACCCGCCTCCCCCCACTGTCTCCCCCCAAGGAAGAGTGCCCTGCTGGAAGGAGCCCACCTGGTTTTCGAGAGGCATGTTGTACACCTCTGAGTCCAGGAGCATCGTGCAGGCGCTGAAGGGCACGGCTTGATTTGCTATCGTCCTGGCTGCCCGGCAGTGAACTCTCAAAATCTCCTGTTCACATGACACGATCAGCTTCTCCTGGGAAAGGAGGGCAGCATTACCAGGAGGCCACACACACCCTGCACCCAACCCCACTGGGCCAGCTGTGGCAGTTACCCGCTCGATGCTGTGCTGGAGTCGCAGCTTCCCCCGGACGGCTTCCTGCTGCTTGAACAGCTCCTTCAGGGGCTCGGCCAAGGACGGGGGCGGGGCAATCTGAAAGGCAGAGAAGGAGGGAAGGGTTGCTGGGTGGGGGCCTCACCAGCTTTCCTTCGACTGGCCAGATGGAGGGACGGACGGACGGACGCAGCTGTGCCTGGGGCAGTGGCAGGGAGGCCGTCTGTGCACAAAGCAGAGCCCAGGGTGGGAGGCAGACACTGCTCACTCAACCTCCCTCCCTCCCAGGCAAACCCAACGCCTGCCCACTGATGCCACAGAGCACAGCACAACTGCTGGGCTTGCTGCCTCACCTCGGGAACACACAGCTTCCCCAGGGCTCAACCAGGGTCCGCTGCCCTGACTCCCAAACAGGCTGTTCCTAACTTACATGCATCGTAACTCAATGCTGGTCTCCCCGCAACATCTTCAATCAGCCCCCCCCCCCCCAGAGAAACTGGGACCTGTCTGAACTGCTCAACCTCCCCTCCCCTGGCCCCACTCCAGAGTGCCCCCCCTCACCCTCCACACCACTGCTGCAGGCGAAAGGAGAGCCATTTTCATTCAGCCACCACCCAAAAGCAGGAGTGACTTTCCCAATTTCAAGCCTTCCTGAGCTACATGAAGGAGGCAGAGAGGCCCTCCAGCAGGGGTCCTGGGGTGGGGTGAAGGGACAAGGAGCAGGTGGAAGAGCTGCCTCTCCCAAATGCAAACTGGAAAGATTTCAGTTCTGCTCCCAACCTCCTCCTCCTCCTGTCTTTCTCTCTCACTTTCTACATCAGAAAAAGCCAAAGTATGAAGAGTCCAATTTAGCGCCACCTGACAAATTTCTAATGGCAGATTCCCCTGATGAGGAACATGCCAAGAATGATGGAAGCCGACCCACGATTCTGCTCCTCCCTTTGCATGACCAGGGGCTGTTTGTAAAAATGGCTTTCCCCCTGTCACACTGACACAAAGCCACAATAAGCTCAATCTGATGGGCTTGCTGTTATTTCTGGCAATGTGTCCAATGTGGGTTTAGAATTTCCAGGCTCCGTTTACTGTAATTTAATTTCCAGGCCCCGTTCTTCAAAGTCACCATTCCTCCCTGTCCCTGCAGTTGCTGCAGTCCAGCCCCTCCCCTCCCTGGACTCAAGTTCCAGCAAGGCCTTGAGGGCATAAGGTCAAAATAACTGTGGAGGCACCAGAAAATGGGGAACTGCTTCCACAAGGCTGCCGTGGGTCTGGGTAGGGCAGTGGGGGGCCCGTGGCCAGCAGGAAGAGCGAGGAAGTGTGGCGGCCGCTGCCTCCCCTTGAAAAGCTGAGAAAGGCACAAAAGGGAAAGCGGCGGAGAGGACAGTTACTCACCACGGGAATGTGCAGCTTGCTCAAAGGCTTTCCGTCCAGTAAATAGGAGCCGGTGTAGGTGACGTACTCGGCATAGCACTGGGGCGCTTGGGGGGTGATGTAGCAAAGGATTTTCCGCTTTTCCTCAATCTTCTTCCGGATCTGCAGGTACTCAAAGTAAGGATTGGACCGGTCGCTGTGGTACGGCTCAATATCCTCCAGCTTGATGGTGTCAACAATGGCGGCCAAGGTCTGCTGGATCATCTCCCGGGTCTGCTGGGTGCTGGTGTTGATCTGCTGCTGGATCTGCTGGCTGGAGCGCTGGAACCGCCGCTTCCGCGGGTGCTGCGCCTGGCTGTCCTCCTCCTCAGCCAGGCGTCCCTTGGCCCTGGTGGAAGGAGCGGAAGCAGGGGGGAACTCCTTTTCGGAAGCAGCCGCAGCTGCCGCGTTCTGCTTGTTTTGATTGGCCAACATTTGGGCTCGGTTTCTGGTGATCCGCTGTGGAATCTCTTCTATTTTGGGAGCCTTTGGGGGTTCGGGAACCGGCTTGGGGGCCAATTCTGCAGCTTCCAACTGGATGTTCCCTTGGGGAACCTCTGCCTGAGAAGCAGCAACCTGGCTAGTACCCCTGGCAGCCTCTTGAGCTTCAAGGCTCTCCGTTCTGTCCGCTTGGCTAAGACAGCCTTGAGGAGCATCGTCGGATACGAGAGCAGCCGAGACGGCTTCCTCCCCACCGGCCTCCACCTCCTTGGGCTCCAACGGCCCCAGATCTGGTGCATCCTGAACATTCCGGGAGGCCTCTGCTTCTTCTCCAGTCTTCTGCTCTGGGGGGCTGCAGATATCCAACCCAGCTTTGGCAGAAGCCTCCTCTGGCTTCTTTTCATCCCCTTGCAGGTTGGGCTCCCCAGGCAGGACGCTTTCTGGATTCAGACTCAGATCCTCCTGGTCCTTTGCAGATCCCAAAGGAACCTCAACGTCCAGCATGGCTGCGGCGGTGGCTTCGGAAGGTGCAGCAGGGTGGCTTTCTTCGCCACCCTCCACCATTTCCACCTCTGGAACATCTTTTACTTGGAGCGGCAACTCTGGCAGAGAGAATGGGCCCAGGTCCAAGTCGTCCTCCGAGTTTGCGAAGGGATCCGGCCATGTAATCGGTTCCTCTGGGTTTACAGGAGCGATGCTGCTGTTTTCTAAGAAATTCTTTTCCACAGCATCTGCAACTTCCACTTGGGGCTCTGCTGGCGGCAAAGCCACATCCGATGCATCTTCTGAGACAGGCTTGCAGGGACTGAAAAAGGCATCCAGCCTGGCTGGGGGATCCACACACGGAGGTGGTGGCTCTGCAGAAACTCCTTCGGGTGGGACCGTTTCTTCCGCCTCCTCTTTTGCTTTCTCAAGCCTTGGCTCCATCACGGAAAGGGGGTATGAGGGAGGGGAGCCGGGATACAGCGTCTCTGCAGGAATGAAGGGCACCGATGCGCTAGGGAGCGTGATATCTAGAGGACAGAAAGGCTTTGGGGAATCAAGGCGATGCTGGGGAGACTTCAGAAGCAGCTCGGGCCCCACCGACCAGCTCACAGGATGTTCAGGAGGGTCACCAATTAAATCGGCTGGCACCGGAGGCGGTTTCTTTGGTGTGGGCTCCCACTCTGCACTGCTCTGCTCTGGCATGCCAGAGTCAAACTCACTCTCCTCAATTGGGGGCAAGAAGCTGGCCTCCGGGGGCAGGATGGCAGCCGTCGCCTGTTGGTCCTCTGTAGCATCCAAAGGCATCTCCAGATCTTGAGGGAGGGCGCTTTCTACAGAAGGGGCGAGCAGCTCGTCTCTGTGAGACGGGGAGGACTTAGCTTGCAACCCAGAAAATACACTTTCAGGGGACTGGACAACGTTGCTAACAGTTCCGGATGTGCAATGCAGCGCCTCCACTTTGGGCGATGGGACTCCATAGTCCGGTGAATAATATTCTGGAGATAAACATGGGAACTTCTCAGTAGGCACAGAAGGAAGAGGCAGCTTCTCCTCCATCAAGGGCTGGACTGGAGAATCGTAACTAGATGTGGCTGGGACACTCTGCTGCCTAAAAAATTTATCTCCAACACTGAATTCTTCTTCCGGTGCCCTTCTAATATCCACAGAGATTGACCGATGGAGATTGGTGGAGGGGATGAGCCTTGTTGGGGTCTGACCTGGGTTCTCAGAAAATCCACTTGAAGGATTTGAGTATCTGTCGAAGAAAGATGGAGAACAAGCATTCATGGACATAGTGGAGATGGGGAGGGAATGCTGAGAGTCAGCACAGTCGAACATCAGGTCTGTGTAATCTTCGTTGCTGCAAGATGGAGTCCGTGGTGTCTGCATCACTTCTTCGTAGCTTGGGCATGAAACAACCGAGGCCGGGGTGGGAACGCCCGTTGGCCTGTGCTGATCTGGCCTGGGAGAAGCAGGTAAGTTTTCCTTCAGTTGGGGGCCAGCTATCCAGTCCTTGGAATCCACCCCCAAAGCAGGCTGGGCCTTGATCTCGGGAGATGCTATGGGAGCTAATGGGCCGAGGTCCTTGAGTTTTTTGTCTTTTAACTGAGAGTCAAGAGCTAGTGGTTTCTTGGTAGTCAAATCCAGACTCTTCTTGCGCATCTCGTCATTGGCTTTGACTTTGTCTTTTAATTTGGGATCTCCGGATCTATGCCTCATCTTTTCCATTTGTTTCATTCTCTCTTTGTGCCTTTTGTGGCGCTCTTCAATCTCAATATCTTTTTGGCTCAGCATCCTCTCAAAGCTGGTCATCATCAGGTCCCCATCTCCCAAAAGTTTTTCCCGGGGCCTGACATCTTTTTTACCGCCCTCTTTGGATAAGACAATTTTATCATTTCCATTGCTCATCTTAAGACAGTCAGCTTTCTCCTTTTCCTGGTTTTCTTTCAGCCTTTCCTTTGCTTTGAGGTCATTCAGCTTGGAGGGCTCTTCCTTAGATTTGTCCTTGAGACAGACCACTTGAGAGGCCTCCTTGTCTTTGGCAAACTTCTGCTCCTCCTTATGGTGCTTAAACAGTCCATCCAGGTGTTTGTCCCTGTGCTTCTCCCTTTCGTCTTTCCACTTCTCTTTGTGTCGGTCTCTCTTTTTCTTCTCTTTGGCTGCACTGAAGGTGTTGGAGCTGCAAGTTTTTTCTTTTTCAATTTTCTTAGGAAGTTCTCTTTCGGATTCATTCCTGTCCTTTTTTTCAGAAAACAAGTACTCCGTGTTTTTGTCCACTTCTTCTTCAGCCTCGGCTTTCGTGCTGTAGGCACCGCCAAAACCGTCCCCATCCAGGGCAAAATCTTTTTCGTACTGGGTGGCTTCCTTCCTGCTGTTGGAGTCCTTCAGTTCATCTGTTTTGTCTTTTTTCTCTGCTTTTTCTTTCTTTGCTTTCTCTTTTTCGTGACTCTTTTTTGACGAAGAGGAAGAGTGTCGGTGCCTCTCCTTCTCCTTGAGTTTCTCCGCCAGGCAAGGTAGAGGCAGTGACTCCTTGAGCCTCTCCTCAGAGGGGTCTGCAAGCGAGAGGCTGGAGGCCTCGAAGAGACTGCTGAGCACGGGGTCCTGTGTCCGGTCGGTGAAGCTGTCAGAGGAGATCTCACTGATCTTGTCGTTGGAGTCGTCTCGGTATTCATTGAGGGCTTCTTCCTCCAGCTTCTCCAGCAAGCTCTTCTCTGCCTCCCCACTCTTAGAAGAACGCTTCTCCTTGGTGTACTCTTTGTCCAGCTTTTCCTTGTGTCTACTTTTAGCCTTCTCTTCTCCCACATGTTTCTTTTCTGCCTTTTCAAGGAGTTTCTGTTTAGTCCTCCTTTCCTGGCCAGAGTCCACCGAGACTCGCTCTTTTCGGTCTTTGTCTTTCTTCTCCTTGTGTTTCTCGAGGGAGCTTTTGTCTTTTTTCTCCTTCCCTCCCTCCGACAGCCCTTTCTCCTTTTTTCTCTCTTTGGAGTCCTTATCTTTCGGTTTCTCCACAGAGTGGGACTGCCGGTCCGAAGAATATTTCCGATGCTTGTCGGGGACATAAAGGTCTCTCTCGGCCACGGCACTGTCCTCCTGGTCTTGCAGACTGTCTTGCAGCCGGTGTATTTCGTTTACCAGGCCGTCCCCCAGCTTGAACCCAGTCAGAGGGTAGTCATCCTTTTCATCCTCGC
This sequence comes from Masticophis lateralis, assembly GCA_030761175.1. NCBI lineage: Eukaryota > Metazoa > Chordata > Lepidosauria > Squamata > Colubridae > Masticophis > Masticophis lateralis. The sequence continues at coordinate 1,039,476 of JAUDYJ010000010.1, read as the reverse complement.
TTTCATCAGTGAAAATGTCGAGGATGTTATACCAGCTCCGCTCTCTTGCTTTTTTCTCCTCCTTTTTCTCGTGGAAGTCCTCCCGATCCCCAGAGAAGATCTTCTCCTTCTTGTCTTTCGCCTGATCTAAGGAAGTCTTCCTCTCTTTGTCTTTGCTGTGCAGGTCTCTGTATTTCTCCTTGGTGTCCTTTTTCTCTTTAAAGCTTTTCTCCAGTTCTTTGTCCTTTTGGTTCTTTTCGGATGGCGTCTTCTCATTTCTCTCCCTATCGTCCATTTTGGATTTTTCTTTGTACTTCTCTGTTTTTGATTTTTCTTTCTTGTCCTTCTCTGGCGCATCCTTTTTCTCCTTTCCCGAGTGATGCCTTTCCCAGGTTTCCGTATTTTTTCCGCTGAATTCAGCGTCAGGTTTTTCTTTGAAAAATGCGTCACAGCCATAACCTTTAAATTCATCCCTGTAGGAGTCTTCTTGCTTAATTTTAACCTCTTTTCTATCTTTAGAGCTATCAGGCAATTCCCTTCTTTCTCTAATTTCGCTGCCGTCCTTTTCTTTTCTCTCTTTAAAACTTTCAGCAGAATCTTTTCTTTTCTTTTCAGGCAAATAATTGGGAGTATTTTTATGTTTCTCAGTTTGGTCCTTCTTCTTCTCTGAATTCCGCTCAGTGTATTCTCTTTCTTTCTTTTTAAGAAATGTGTCTTTTTCATTACGCTTTTCACTGTAGTCTCTTTTGTCTTTTGTTTTACTTTCACGTTTCTTATCTTTTATTTCCTCCTTTACTGTTTCAATTATTAATTTTGCTACACTGTCATTTTTTATTTCTCTGTAGTCTGTCCCTGGTGAATCCCAGCTATCTTCTCCTTTGAAATCAAAAGAGGAATCAGATGACAAATCTGAAAACCATCGATCTTGCTGGTCATCCGAAAGGCTGAACTTTGAATCTTCATTTTCCAAAAACTGGTTTTTATTACTAAAGTCTTCAAATGGTGCTTCTTCCCGGTAACTTTTGTCTTTTTTGCATTTTTCTTTCTCTTCTTTCACTGGCCTTTCTTTCTCAATTCTGCTTGGTTTTTCTTCCTTTGGTTCGCTTTTCTTCTCGGCTTTGAACTGCTTGTCCTTGGACTTCTTCTTCCTTTCCTCCTTGTGTGTTCGAGGCTTCTCCTCTTTGGGAGATTTCTCCTTTGTGGGCTTCTCCCTCTCCAGCCGGCTCGCCTTTTCTTCCCTGAAGGGTTTGCTGATGTCTTTACTTGCCTCCTTCACTTTTTTCAAGGATTTCTCCTCTTTAGAATTTTTCCCAGCTTCCTCTTTAATCAACCACTCCTTCTCTTCAGATTTAGTTCTCAGAAATTTGTCCTCTTTCTTGAAGTGCTCCCTCTCATGCTTTAGTGCTTTGAGCTTGTTTTCAACAGGGCTTTCAGTCTCTATCATCAAAGCCTTTTCGGATTTCTGCTTAGAGTCCTCATAATCAAAAGAAAAAGCTTTGATTATTTTAATGTCCTGACTAGCAGGACACTGGCCTCTCTCCTTGTTTTTGTGTTTGTGTTTCGTTTTATGCTTTTTTACAACCTTGCCCTCCTTGTCCAGCTTTGGAATAGCTCCATCGATGTTGCCATGGAATGAATTCTTCTTATCCACCACCACCACCGCAGCCCCATGCTGAGCTCGCTTCTTGGGCTCCTGTTTCTTCCTCACAGGCTTCAAGGACTCCAGGCTCGAGTCCTCAGACGTGTAATCCGATTCGCTGGTCAACCTGGTCCTTGTGGAATCGGATAAGGAGCTGACATCTGACCAGGCCGGGGAAGAAACAGTTTTCCAATTGTCGGTCCGCCAATGCTTGGAGTGCTGATCTGTGAGGGCCGAGTTATGCTTTTGGGAGGCCAGACTGCCATGGGAAGAGGCAGAGGAAGCCGAGAGGGAATTGAAGAGGGAGGACTCCTTTAGCACCAGCCGGGAGTCCTTTACGCAGGTGGGGGGGCTTTGTACAGAGTCTCGGTCATCTTCCTCGCTCTCCAGGTTTTCACTCTCAGATTCGGAGGAACAAAACTTGTCATTTTTTTTGCCAAACCGAACTTCTTTGCCTTTGGTCTCCTTCTTGCGTTTCTTCTTCACCTTGTTTTTCTCTTTCTGCTGTTTGGTGCTGGGGGGTTCTCGAGCCTTGTTGCTGGCGGGGCTGGGGTGGGTGGTCATTCTCAACTTCTCCCCCCCTCCCACCACCAGGGGGCCATCTTCTTCATCAGATGTGTCCGAAAGGATGCGATGAGCTGCTTTCTTTGGTGCGATTGTGCTGTTTTTAGTGTAGGTTTTCACTTCCATCTTGGGAATGGAAATGAAGTTATTGGCTTTAGTCTCTTTCCTGTAATCCTTCTTCAGCAGATGCTTGTCATCAACTGGGGGGACCCTGTCCTGCTCATCGTCCTCATCAAACTCATACTCGTCCTTCACGGGTGTGACGGCTTTGGGGGCCTCCTGGTTCTTCCCCTTGTGCTTCAGGCCCTTCTCAAACTCCGAGTCCGTGTTGTTGCCATCAATGGAGCTGGAGGGTGCAAACGACGGAGCGTCTTCTTCCTCTGAAGTCTCTGCAAAAGCAAGAGCACCAAGGCAGGTGAAGGATGGCCCCTATGGACACCTGCGCTTAGCAGCATTCTCCACAGAAACCTCCTCACAATACCTGAGTGGACAATCTATCTTCCGTGTGCAAAGCATAGCTGGGGCTGCGCTAGTATGGAGGTCTGAGAGGTCCTCTGGGGTAAAAAGCCAAAGCTGCACAGGGACTCAATGGCTGGCATCCCTTTGGTGCATCTGGGCAGAAAGGGTACAAATCTAGTGAGAGCTGTTGTGGGGACAACATCCGTTTCTTTCAAAAGGGGGCCTATCTTTCCAGCAACTGCAGTGCCAATCCAGGATTAGAGATGCAGTGCAGAACCCCACAAGGAACCCCCGGGCACAGCCTCTGCAGCAGACAGAGAGGCCTCCATCCCTGGAGCTTCACTTCCATAGCTGCCAATGCCGGAGTGCTGCCATTTAATATTTGTAGGGGCTTCTAAAAGGATTCCATGCGTATTTATCTCAGTAACCACTACAATGCTTTTGTAAGCGGGACAGCTATCGTTCCTTTGCTGCAGACTCTTAGCTCCTGGCGTGAGGAGAATTTGGAAAATGGCATTCTGGGTTCTTTGGGGAGATCACAGTCGGACCAAGATTTTCCCATTCTCTGGGCCACTAGTCACCCTTGGAAATTATTCTGTAAGTCTGCAAAGCTTCTTTCGCTCAGAAAGCTCACTATTCTAAACCACAGTGCAACACAGTTCTCACTACATGCAGCTGTAAGTGAACATGGAGACATGCTAGTTACTCTGCCCCCAGATTCTCTCTGCATCCCCCCTTTCCAAGAACAGATGAGTATTTTATTCAACCGAGGCCATGACTGTTAAGCCTTCCCTCTATCTGCATCCTGATGTTGCTGTATGGTTTGCAAAAGGAAGCAGCAAATGGCTGGGAGGGTGCCTTCTACAGAAGTGCAGGAATGGCACAGTCTTGGCAGGGATAAAATTGGCCGCTTAGAGGAAGGATACTAATTCAAGTTCTCTTATTCCATTATTGCTCCAACATCATACATAAAATGCCAGTACTGCTTCTGTACAGAGCAGAAAGACAGGTAAGAAACAAAACACCAAGCTCTACTCTCAATGTAACTGGTCCTGATCCAGCCTTCATCACTGTATGGGGCCCTCCTTCTTAGAATTGCTGGCTAAGAGTTCTGGGAATTGTAGTTGCAGTTCATTTAAAAGCCCTCCAGGTAGGGAAGGCCACCCTAAAGAAAGGCTGCTCAATATCATGACTGCTAGGCAAAGAGACGGACCAGCCTTTCTTCTCAATTCTATGAGGAACTACAAAGCCCAGATTCCACACTGATGCAGATTCTTCCTGTGGAGCCTTTCAAGGGCTGGTTCCCAAGGATGGGCTGTGGCAACCACAGGGGAACAGCATCAAGGCCAATCTCTCCAGGGAAGCGATGGTGATCTGGAGACACTTGTGTCAAAGCTGAGATGGCAGAATGCTTTGAATGGCACACCAAGCCCCTAAGAGCTCAGCCATGACTGAACTGGGGCCAAGGCCATGGAAGGGGAGGACGGAAGCCTCCTGGGCATTACGTAGACAGCCTGGGGGCTCTTTTCACACCCCAGGATCAACAGCAAACAGACAGTAGCCCTGAGGGCAATACTGGTCAGTGGAGGCCGAACAACGTTTCGATCTATCACACAGGTTCTGTTATATTCCACCAAACCACAATCCTGCTCCATACCTATTTATATCCCTGCATCCCACACAGATGTAATGGATTTTCACCCCGCCTGCCACTTCTTACCTGTGGAGCTCTCTTCACTGGAGGGATACGTGGCCTTTCCCAAGAGCAAATTCACCATGGTGGGGGAATTTGCTACTTTTAATGGAGTCTCTCCCCTCCTGTTAAGTTGTTGAGGGTTTCCTCCGTAATGTAACAACAATTTCACCACCTAACAAAACAAAATTTTCAGTCAGGTGCTATTCTCCAAGAGGAGGTTAAACAACATAAATTAAGGTCAACTTCAAGCCGAATCATCTATACAAATGTGTCCCTACCAGCTTGTATTAATGTTAACTTGAATTCTGTAGAATATAGGTCACAACTCAGACGAAACACACCTTTCAATACACTTAAGCCCTCAGCTCCTCCTCCTTTGTGAAGGAAAGTCTTTGGAGGCCACTGCCATTCAGCGTGGCCTGTCCCAGGCTACGGGGAGCCTTGGACTGATTCTGTGTCAAAGCCTCCTTTATGCTTACACACGTTGTCCCCTGATCCAGCTGCTCTGCCTTCATCTTCAGAAGAGCAAAAGGCAGTGGCGCTCCAAGGACCTAGAAATAAGGGCACTATGGCTATCAGGGAGGGGAGGGTCAGTGAGGCAGGAGCAGAGAATCGCATTATCGCAAGTCATGGGAGGGGGCGGGGTGGTTGGAGTTTTTAAGCAGTGAACAGCTGGGAAGCCACAAGCTGGAAAGCTACCCTTTCTGTTGGTGGCATGGGACAACCTAAAAAAGAGGAAGAACCTGCCCTTCAACGAAAGCAAGAGCTGACCTTGTAGTGTCCATTGCTGGCTGCATCGTGCAGGGGAGTGTCATCGTCCAAACCCTTGGTATTGACCTCAGCTCCTGCAGCAAGCAGCTGTTTCGCAACATCATAGTAACCTCGGTTGCATGCCTCGTGCAAAGCAGTCCAGCCTGCAAAAGTATGAATCCATCACATGTATGGGGCACGTAGACCCAAATTCCCACAAGGAGCTCTCTCCCCCACAATACATCAATTGATTGGGACAGCTTGCCTGGGGGAAAGAGTTGCTAATTTGCACTGGGTTAAATCTGGAGAAACTGGATACCTATCTATTAGCTAGCTCATCTAGGCTTTTGGGCTAGTAATATATATAACGCAGCTGGTTGCTACCCAGGAGAACGGAAGCAACAGAAATTTAGTGAATTAAAAAATGTACATTTATTTTTGTTAAACTTTTGCAAGAATCAGAGGAATATGTCTGCCTACTTCTGCTTGGGTGTAGTTTTGACAAGGTGTTAAAGAGAGGGGAAAAAAAGGATTTCTGGAGTTGCTCACGGCTTAACGGCCCTGCGTGCAAATGCCCAGATGGAAAATACTGCCCAAGGAAACTCAGATTTAGCTCCTGGAATGCAATGAGTGACGAGTGCAACAAGTGTTTGTGAGGTGGAGGGAGGGAGATGGAGGTAACTCTGCCAGAAAGAAGCTAAAAAAACCTAGTTCAGAGGATCAACCAATGGAATCGACCGGTGGAATAGCAGTTGTCTTTGAAGTTGTGGGAGCTTCATCACTTGAGACTTTCAAGAAAAGATTGGACTGCCATTTGTCAGAAATGGTGTACTAGATGACCAATAAGGTCCCTTCCAACTCCCTTAATCTGATTAAAATGTTATTGTTTTACTAGACAGTTACAAATTTGAGTATGTAACAAATTTAAAATGAAGAGTAAGCTTTATTGAGAAATGTTCCAAATCAAGGTATTCTGTGATCTTTTAGAATATATGAACTGGTCCCCGGCCTAGTTGCCATTCGCTTACCCCGCCCACCTCATCAGAGGCTCTTTTTTTTTCTTTTTCTTTTTCTTTTTTTTTTACTTTTAAAAGTATTTTTTCTACTACCTCTTTGGCTGAAAAAAATGCTTTTGAAAGTAAAAAAAAAGCCTCTGATGATCACGGAGCTCAGCTGGGATTAAAAGCAGTTTTTCTACAACCTGTTCGTCTGAAGAGGTTGTAGAAAAAAAATGCCTTTAAAAGCCTCTGGCAATCCCAGCTGAGTTGCCTGATTGTCAGAGGCTTCTAAGAGCATTTCTTTCTGCAACTTCTTAAGGTTGTAGAAAAAATGCTTTTAAAAGTTAAAAAAAAAAGTTGGCCACGCCCACCGTCACATTACCCTCCCCAAGCCACGCCCACAAAATAAACCATGCCCACAGAACCGGTAGTAAAAAAATTTAGAACCCATCCCTGATATATATATCTTCCTCTTCTTCCTCCCCCATCTCCCCCTCTAGAAGCATAATGTTGTGGGGCATAAATACACAACATACATGGATTTTGGTCTAGAATTTACCTCGCTTGTTGTGTTCTCCTAATTTTGTAGTTCAATCCAAAGTCTAATAAAACCTTAGCATCCCTTGACTTGTCTGTTTTTGGATACGTAATTCAGAGAGGTTACCTGCAAAGTCTTTTACGTTGACATCGGCGCCCTCGATGATCAGCTCCTTGACACGTCGGGCGTCTCCCCGAATGGCTGCCCGATGCAGCCGGGTTTCTCCGCGTTCATTTCTCTTGTTCACTTTATCTTTGGTTTTGGAAGCAGAATTAGGAGTTCCCTTCGGACAAACTGCAGACTGAGAGGGGTGCTTTGGTGTTGTATCCACTGTTTGGGGAGGGAGGGAGGGAGGAACACAAAGAGGAGCTTGATTAAGGCCTTTAGAGGGAACTGTGCACAGGAGTTACAGGAAGACTGAAGGATGTGGGGAGAGGAGGCGGGGCAGAGAGTAAAGTAGTTGCCAGGATGAGGCAACTACTGTAAGAAGCGTCCATGCAAAAGCATCTCGGACACCAGAGATTAAGAGGCGCCTCCACTCCTCCGGTGCCAGCACAAACTCTGCCCACTTCCAACATTTGTCAAAGGGTTCTGCAGAGTGGGATTCTGTTAGGAAGAAGCAGAAGCACCAGTCCTGTGCCCACCTGGACTGTTGGCAGATTCTTCTGCTGTCATCTGCATGAGAAAGGCCACCTGCTGGCGCTCGGAGAGCGGGTAGCCTGCCCGAATCCCCGAAAGCCCCATTCCGAAGAGCAGGCTGGGCTTGCGAGCCGCCGGTTCCTTTTTGCTCCTCTTCCGCTCAGGACCTTGCTTTTCTGTGAGGCCAAAGAGACACAAAAAACAGGCATTGGCACAGTTCTTAAATTCATTCTTTCCAAAGGATCTGACTTCTTTCCAGATAGTTGGCCTTCGACAGGGAAGTTTCCATTAGGACTTCTGCAAGTAGGACCAAGGTCTACTGGTTTCAAGGTAGGAAGCAGATTCTTTTGAGCAAGTGATTCACATGCACAATCGCTAGATTTGACCAGGCACAGCTTTGTCTGAGGGTCTCTTCTACTTTGAAACACAAATAAGGCACGGGAACAGGAGAAGATTTTCCTACTTAAATAAAAGTGCAGACATTTACTGTTAATATCCAACTCTCAGAAAATAGTTTAGTGCCCAGTGAATTCTGAGACTAAGGTCTCACTTTCAACCAAAACCATAACAGAAAAAGGGAGCTGCCTGCCAAGCTCCATGACTTCATACCATTGGTAGGGGGCATTCCACTTTCACAATCCGTGATATCTAGAGATTCCCTGATCCAGAAGGCAGAAAAGATCTTGTTTCAACTAGGGAGGAAAGCCTGCAGACTCCCACCTCAAGACCTCGGTCAGAATTGGCAGCCGTTTCAAAGAATGGAAATCCTGGAGGATAAGAGAGGATCCAAAGGCTCTGGCTCAGACTGCAAAAGACTCCCTTTCATTCCCACATTTGCCAGGTGCCTCATCCTGGCAAGGAGGAGGAGGAGGAGGAGGAGAAAGTGCTCCACAATTGAGGCATTCTCCTACAGTCACCAGCCGGCCTACGGGAGTTCTCACAGAGGGGCAGAAATATGCCACAAATCAAGGAATGCTCAAACTAAAAATGAATGATAAAAGCAAAGGGGTCTATGCTGCACTGCAGGTTAAGATATTTTGATGCATTTTGGGGGGGAATCAGAGGATGCCAGGGAGAGTTACAATATTTGATATTAACAGAAGCTCTGTATAGCTCCAAAACTATTCTGGCAGCATTTGCAACAGTTCTTTAGGGTGGAGAATGGGAAAGATACTTTTCTCCAGAAACTTAATACTGAAATTCGGTGCTAGTAATATGAAATTTCCTTCATATGGGATGCCATGTAAATCCGGAATGCTAGAAAGTGAATAAATAACTGCACATTCTACAGGCACATATTCTCAGATTACAAATTACGTTGTTGAACTCTCTGTGGGGGGCTGGGAAAGCCTTCGGAATCAAGAGTGCAGACGGTTGTGTCTCAGTTGCAGGCGAGGACCAAAGCTCGTTAACCTGAGATAGCCGGGCAGGGATTGGAGGAGAAAACCAATGGAGAGACAGAAGGCCTCTTTCAGGGCAGCTTCTTCTCTCCAACCAGGGCCTGGACTTCTAGGAAAAGCCACCCTTGCCACACAACCACAGAGTGTGGTTCAAAACCATAAAGGTGTGCACCAACCAAAGAAGACTGGGGCTGCCTGTTCGCTCTCTCTCTCTCCCCCTCCCTCCCCTTACACTCACACACACACACACAACCGGTCCGCCCCGGTTCCCACGAACCAGTAGCGGTGGGAGGCTCCACCTACCCGTCATCACAGATGGTCTGGACATGCGCAGAAGGGCTGTGGCCGTGGGCACAATCACAGTTGCGAAAGAAAGTTTAGCAAAGGTAAGTGGAACCCACCCACCACTCACACCCCCCCAAGAAGCAGATCCTGCCTGGAGTCAAGGGGTTAAGCCTGCTGCCCAGAGGAAGTTTTGGCCAAGTCAACCGAGTGTAACTGTAAGCCCCAGAGTTGGCCTGGAAGCAAGTCTGTATGTAAACAGGAAGGAGAAAGGAGCGGGTGGGAAGAGCAGACTTGCAGAGGCTTTGGCCCTCCTCCTCCTCCTCCTGGGTCAGATTTCAGAAACCAAGAGAAGGAAAAAACCTGTGTCTGCTTGGGGAGGGGAGCAGGAAACTGGGAGGTGGGCAAAGCCTCCCCTTCCCCCGCCTTGCTAGGTGACCAAAGCTTGCTACTCCAACCTCTACACAAGAAGCTGAGTAGGCCTTCCTGAATCAGAGCCAATTTTTGCCAAGAACAACAAAATACTCTGCACTAAAAACCCTCTCAACGAAGTTCAGGTTGCTGACATCCTCTCTGCTGCTTCCAGAAGTGCAGAAATTTTTGAAGTAAAAAAATTAGTTCAAAGTTGACTTGGAATTCATTTTCATAAGCCAACAGCCGGGACAATTATTCCAACTGGATCACACTAAATGCATTACTAGAATGTCATCCATATGTATGGAAGTTACATATCCAGAAAATTCCTGTTCAGGAATAAATCTCAGTCCATCAGCTATGTCTGCACTAGGTTATGTTATGAGGGGCTCCGAGAAAGGCCCCTCATAGCGTCCTCAGACCTTTTAATTCCAATGAAGCTAGGCGTCTTTTCTCAGAAATTCTTCCTCCAAAGTATATTCTGCTTTTCCCAACTGTAGGCGGCCTGACCTGCTTAACATTCTGCACTGTGAATGGAGTTCTCCCATCCTTCGACTCCTCCATTCGGCCAGGCAGTTCTCAGCTTCCCTTATCAAGCTTTTGCCCGGCCTGCCCTAAAGGTGCCAGCATGCAGGCACTGGTGGGACTGTGCATGCCCAACCCAAAGTACGATCACCAGAGCCGCCCCTCTGCAGGCGTTTCCTGGAACAACCCCAGGCACGAACCAACTACCTAGGATCAGGGCAGCAGGGAAGGCATTCCTCCACCAGCTGCTCTCCCCACTCAGGCCGTGAAGGTGACATCGAGTTGAAAATATGAATTCTGCTCTCGTGACAGCACTAAGGCTTAGTAAGCTACTGTTTTTGTGTTTTTTTTAAAAAAGACAAGGTCCAGGCAAAAGAGAGTCTTGAAGCCAGATACCTTAGATGCTTCACACTAAGTTAAATTAAACTTTAATGTGGAACAGGCCTCTCTGGTGATTGTAAATCTAGCGGGAGAGATTTCAACTGGCCCCAAATATTCTCTTTTGCGTTTAATGTGAAGTCAGTCCCAGGCCTAAAGCAAGGAGGCTAATGGCAGAGAGCAAGTCAAGACAGGAAGAAAGAGCTACGCCAGGGAAAAGGCAGCCCTCCGATTTCTCTAGTAGCACCTCATGGCTTACAAAAGGGCAAAGGGCGACATCAGAAATGCCGGCTGCTGATCTCCCAAATCCGCTTCCCTGGTATACGCAGAAAGATTCCCCCCCCCCACCCCAACTAGCCCTAAGGCTCTTGTTTTCAGAAAAACAAATTTCCAGATATACAGCCAAACCAAGATCAATAAAAAGAAACCAAAATGGTACACAGAACGAGGGAGAAAGGAGCCTGGATAGCTCTGCAAACTAAGTACCCTAATTAACATCCAAGCTGTCTGCAATTACTCCATGTTCGAATCTCACCAGGCTCAAGGTTGACTCAGCCTTCCATCCTTTCTAAGGTAGGTAAACTGAGGACCCAGTTTGTGGGGGCAATAAGCTGACTTGTATAAATATACAAAAGTATGAAGGCTATTGCTTAACGCATTGTAAGCCGCCCTGAGTCTTTGGAGAAGGATGGCTTATAAATCAAATCAAATAAAAAAAATGTCCCTGGGAGGAAGAATACAGCGGGCTTCATTTTTCTTATGTGCAGCTTCACATGCAGAGTGGCTCTTCTACCAGGGACTCTGGCGCACTCCAAAATGACAAACGTGTTGCCACAATGTCAGTGCAGATGTATGGAAGTGGCTTTACTCAAACGGAGCCAGGCCTTGAAGGAGGAATCCTATACTGCAGCTTGTTCCAGGCAGCCGTGGATACTGCAAGGGGCCTGGAAGGGGCCAGGAGAGAGTCCCAAGAGTTTGCTGAATGAGGTTGCTGTAGAAAACACAAGGCATCCATCAAGAGTATGCAAAACACCCAGATTTAGAGTGGGAGGAAATGCAGCAAGATCTTTAGCACAAAGCAGCAAAGAAGACCAGTTGAATGCCACATAATTCAAGCAACACCAAGGAAGGAAGGGAGAGTGGGTGGGTGGGTGAAACAGTAGCACTACCAATAGGAAGGCAGCAGAATACACTAAATCCAGTGTGGGGACCGGACCAAGGGGCCAAAACACTGAAACGGGGCAGAGTGGAAGCAGGCAGTTTATGTGCTAATTTTGTTCTCCAGAAAAAAATAAGTAGCAAATCCTAATGCAAACTATAACAAACACATACAAACATTCCCATCAAATAATATAAGAAGGCTGCATTCTTTGCATAGGCAGACTACAAAAGTGATATTATTTAAGTAACTCCTGGGCAATTCAGTTTAAGGCCCAAAGAAATGAGCCCAACTCCACAGCTTCTAATGGATTTCTCAGCGGGACAGTTTTCCCAGGGTGCCCAATTTCATTCTCATTAAAAGGTTCTTCGTATTTTGTCTCAAGAAAACTGAACCAGCAACTTTACACATAAGCAGCAATAATTTCAAGGGGGTTCAAGCATTGACGACTAGAGGTGACGATGGACACGGAGTGTGTCGGAGGGATGTAAAAGTGGCTGGCCAAATATTGCTCTTATCCTGCAGCTGAAAAAATACTTCTCTGGCATGTAAAACGACAGCAGGAACCTGGTTTCATCCATCAACAGTATGGACCAACAAGTGTTCTGTTTTGCAAAGACAAAGGCATTCCTTGATGAAACGCTGCCTAAAACTATTCTGAATGATTGGATATGCTTTTCAAAATCTGGACTATTTGTCATGGCTGAAATAAAAGCAGAAACGTGGTCATTCAATTGCTTTGTGGAATGTTTCTTATCCCTGCTCAGGTTCCTACAAATTCACCCATTGCCAGGAAATCTGAAATGTTTTTCTTAGGTCTACTGTTGTCCATTAGGAAATAAAACAGAAATCATTTCTGATCCCTTTCCAAAAGTGAGAAACAGTCAACATTCTTCACAAGAGTAACTATTAACCAGGAAGAGGCCATGTTAATGACATCATCATCATCACAACCAGAACCATCACCACCGTCTAGTTCCTTCCAAAAGGAAGCCACCGGGACTCTAGTGAGCAGGCAGCTTTTTCCTCCCTCAGCCAGTTTTTCAGTGCCACTATGCCAAGGAAGGGCAGGATAATTTGTGCTCTGGTGTCTGTGGGTGATCGAGTCTGGTCTTAAGTACTCAATTAGCATCACGGGGTGTGGCCAAAAAAGGGGAGTCTCAAATATTCAATTAATTCTCTCTGGTTGCTAGGTAAGAATCACTTTTTACCTTTTTTTTCTTTTTCCTTTTTTAAAGCCAAGCACAATGAAGAAAGGGCTGGGCAAGAGGGTCCCACCTGAGTCAACGACTGCGTGGAGGACACTGAAGTCAGCAACAAAAAACACACAAGGGAGACTCCTGCAAACCAAAACATTTCTCAACCAGCCAGCAACCTGCTTCTCGTGATTCTCCGCGCAATTAACCAGCTAGTGACTAATAAACTTCTTCTCAAAGAACCAGTTCAACCTATAATCAACAAGCCACAGATGCTTGCAGGCTAACCTAACTTATATAGCCACCTATCTTGTATAATGATTCTAGGCAGCTCACGACTATCAATAAAAACACAGATGGAAACAAAAATACCCTTCCCCTTCAGGTGCCAGACCGAACAGCTTTGGGGGGGAACTGCAGTCAAAGGAGATGAGAATCCCTCTCATTCATCAAGCATTGCAAACTCACCAATCAGGAACAGAAATGCAGGCAGCGATCAGCATGGAGGACCCCCAAGGCCTGCTCAGATGAGGAAACCAAGTTATCTCCAACATGGCCTTCTTCTTCCAAAGCATTTTTGAAACCAGAGAGGGCAACACTACAATTAAGGAACGTATTGCTGCTTGGATATGGTGGCTCTACTCCTGAGGGTGCCAGGTGGTAGACGAGGTCATGAAGACGAGAATGGGGATTTCGGCAGGCAGCTCAGGGGAGGCAGGGCATAACAATATTGTTGTCAGCTTTGATTATCTTTTTATGAGCTTGTGTGGCCTGGAAGAAATTATCTCACATGCACTTAATTATTCTTCATTATTATTCCATTTATAGCCTATTTTTCCACCCAGAAGGCACACAAGTTCCTCTTGCAACTAGACAGAATATTTTTCCATGCATTATGTACCAATGTGAATATCTGAAAATCTTTCCTTCAAGTTTGTGCTCCTAATACATTGAAGACTATTTTAAAATCTGTCGCAGAGAACAAATGTTCTAGATTGCATATATTCAGCTTCTGTCTCATCAGAATTTCTTGGGAACTTCTCAAATATAATAGTCACATATACTCTTTGCTTTTAGAAGAAAAGACCAAGCGCACACAAACTTTCTACTTGTAAAAGTAACTGCAATCATGAATGTCTAAGGCTTTTAGGCTAGAAGAGGCATTTAATTATTATTTGAAAGGACCAAGAAATGCATGGTGTACATGGTGTACATACACACACACACACACACACACACACATTTATTCACCCCCTTTTCCGTGATGCTCCCTTCTGGGGTGGGAGGGGTGACAGAACAGGACCAAACTGGAGCAATTCTGGGCTACCTACAGAGCACAATCGTCAAGCCTGTTTTACTTCTGATCATGCTTGCTCCCTCAGCAACATTGAAGACTGAAAGAAGCAAGACTATTTCTCTCACCATCTGAAGTTGGAAGCTTTGTTCTTTGCCACTCTCAGATTCTGTAATATCAAATGCCATTTTGCATTCAAACTTGCCCTTTGCAAGGGAGTCAGCTCCGGCTTTGCCCAACTTGTTCCCAAGGATGCCAAGCCAGTGCTTAAAATACCTCCTGTGCAGTAAAGGCAGCCGCAGTCTGAAGTTGCCTCACAGGGTGGAAGGCTTCCACATAGAGGCCATCAGAGGAAGGAGGCTCCATCTTAGTTATTGAGATTTTAAGCCACTTTTCTGTATAGTACAGGGGTGAAATTCAGCAGCTTCTGACAGGTTCTTGAGGACCGGTAGCAGAAATTTTGTGTAGTTTGGAGAACTGGCAAATACGACCAGAGTGGGGTGGGAATGGGGATTTTGCAGTATCCTTCCCCTGCCACGCCCACCAAGCCATGCCCACAGAACCGGTAGTAAAAAAAATTGGATTTCACCACTGGTATAGTATATAAGTTTTCCCAAACAGTTAGCTATCTAACAGAAGCAAACCATGTTTTTAAATATATTTTTTTTAAAGAAGAGAATTTTACACAAAATTACAGAACTATAAAAGAAAAATATATACAAAATGAAAGGCAGCAAAAGAGGGGGAAAAAAGAAAAGCTATCCAAAAAAGCAATCTCCACTCTTATCTGCAGCAATTATAGACCTAGTAACCATCTCTACCCTCCCAAATTACAAACCTTGGTTCATTACAACCCATGTTGATTCCTCTCCTCCTTTCCCAGACCTAGGTGGCCCCAGTGATGGAACCTTATCCATCCCTGTCCATGTGTGAAGGACGAGCCTGAGCCCGTTCCCCCCACCCCTCCCTGCATATTCAATTTAGTCCCAGGCACAACTCTCCATTTTTTAAAAGCACCCACTGAATATTATTCTTGAGTCAGCTGTATTGCTCCTGACAACGCCACTATCTCGCAGCAAGAGCCCGGCCCCTTTGGCAAACGTTCAGCTTGAAACAGGAATCCACAGAGAAGCTGCAGAATACAGGCTAAAGGGTGGAAGGGGGAGGGGAGAGCAGCTGGGCACTTTCAAAGAGAGCAGCTTAAGGCCTGGGTGGAATCTGCAGCTGCTGGAGGGACAGTGGAAAAGGAAGGTTAATGATCAACCTCTACCTAAGCAGATTGCCATACTCTATTTTGCTTTCTGGAGGTTTCCTCCTCCAGAGTTTTTGCTCCAGAAACTGATCTTAACTAGGACCACCGACTGTAAAATCTTGTGCCGGAGAACAAGTGCTGCATTCCGCTCTGCTCCAAAATAGCCAACTCTGACTTCCCCAAATGCCGACAGCATTTCCTTCTCTGCCCTGAGGGAAAAGGCCCCAAGCGCCCCCTCCTCCCAGAAGGCCTGCTCAAGCAAAGACAGAGACCGGCCTTTCTTTCCTTGGGATATGGAGAGTGTGGGCTTGGTATGCATTTCCCTTTTTCCATCTCGACAAATTCTCAAGAGTGGCTGACTCTTAAGAACGCTGAAGCTGAACTCTGGCTTGACACAACAGAAACAGACAATTTCTAAGAGATTATCCAATAATAATCGATATGGAAAGTAAGATGTAAACACACTAGAAAAAATAGCCCAGGTATTTAATAGCAAAGGGCTGTAACACACTCATTAGCAAATGAAATTCTTCCTGGCTTTTAGCTTTTGCTATTTCTTTTAAATTTCTAAGTTAACTTTCAAAACAGTTCTTTATATTCTTCCAGTTTAATGATCAGCAACCCCCCATCACTCTGGAAAATCAATTTAGAGTAAACCGTTGGTTCAACAGAGCCCCGTTTAGCAAATGTTTGGTGCACAGGGCAGCAGTTTTGGCTGGGCAGCACCTACAGTTATTATAACCTCTCCATTTGTTTATGCAATCTGGCCAGCACTTCCTGCCTTCCTTAAACAATGAATATTCTTCTGTGCTCACTTCCTTCCCAGTTCCAGGTGAAGGAGAAAGGTGTGTAAAGATCAGATGGGAGGAACTCAGGAATGGCACCAGCCAGGGAGGGAGATGCAGAGGTTGGGCAGGCCAGAGCTGAACAAGGCAGGAAAGGTGGTGGAAAAGCTGAACAAGCTGGCCAGGTGGGGGAGAAACCCTAGGGCAGTTAGAACAGAGGTGATGTTTCCTGCCCAGTCAGCCCTTCCTTATTGGGGGAGCAGCGGGAGAAAACAAGGGTCCTTGAAGAGCCCTTAAGGCTGGCACCCAGAATGCCGTTCCTCTCTGATATTCTTCTGAAGTCCCTACATTTGATTTCCAAATAGGGAAAAGGGGTCTCCCCATCTTCAACAGATTGTTAAACTGAAGCTTTATGTATGCATTGGCCGTTTCTAGACGTTCTGGAAAGCAAAAGGACATCATAAAGTTGAAATGCCTCTGCTTTATTAGTGAAAAACTAAGGAGTTTTCATAGTGTTAACTAGGTGTAATAATCTTCCTAGCCAGCTCAGGCTGAATTTCTTGGCACTTTCCATTTTAGTAGAAATTAAAACCAACATTTAGCTTTTGCTGCCTGTGGACATAACATGATGGTTTTGTCCTTCTGAAGCAAAGGTGGAACAAAAATAGAGACAGTGCATTCTGCAAATCACCAGCAGAAGACGTCATTTCCTCCCTGGCATTTCTGAAAAGAGCCTTTACATTGCAAGCAGAAAGTATTTCTAAGGCACACATTTCCTACTTCTAAGGCGTCTAGGAAAAAAAACCTTTGCTGCTCCACAACTCTTTCTCATTCATTCAGGAAATCTATTAAGTTTTGTTGGATTTGGAGTGCATAACTTCTTGAGGCTTGGGCCAAATGTAGCTTTTGAATGGTATAATGATCTCTCTCTCTCTCTCTCTCTCTCTCTCTCTCTCTCTCTCTCTGTGTGTGTGTGTGTGTGTGTGTGTGTGTGTGTGAGAGAGAGAGAGAGAGGGAGGGAGAGGAGGGGTAGTGACAAAAGAGAGGTAGAATTTAGATAAACAGAAAATAACTGAATAAATGAATGGGGTTGTTCCCAGATTAACGTCCCTTTCTTGCCCTGTTACATTAAAAATTCGAATTGAGCGACAACTTTTGGACAAGCTCTGGCCGCTGCCCTCACAGCTGTGAAAAATTATGGTGCGGCTGGCCGGCTGGCCTCAGCTTTAAGATGACAGAATATATTGGGGCGAAAGGCCCTTCTTCCCAAACAGGAAGACACTTTGAGATGTGCTTGTCATCACCCGATTACAAACACGGTTATTTTTCTGGGGTTCACATGACATGGTCTACAAGCTAGGCAACCAGTTGAGTTGAGGCATTAAGAAGCTGATAACAGAGGATGATGATTTGTCACAGCCCTGTCGCCACCTTCTTAGCCCCCAATTTCCTCAGCCTGGGGACCGCTGTGCCAGCCCAGGAAAAGGCACGGCGTCTTGTAGAGAAACCAGCCGTTGCGGAGAGTGGGACCATATGCTGGATCTAAAGCACCATTGCCTGCTTCCAATCTGAACATTGCCCCCCTCTAAAACCATGGTCACGTTCTCCAGTGGCCTGAACAGCACCCCCACTTGAGGTGCCTCAATGCTTCAAAGGCCTAACTTGAGGTGTTTGTCAGCCATCTGCAAGCCTTCCCAAAACTAGAGAGCAAAAAACAAGCAAACCGCAGGACATGATACGCCTTTACAGGAAGAAAGCCCACGAATCAAGCCAGAGTTTTCTGGCATCTTCTGGGCAGCTCTCTGACTCAGCCAGAAGCCAAGAAAAGCAGCAGCCCACCAGAGTAGATGCTGAATCTGGGGAAGCTGCTTCTGCTAAAGAAAGGCTGCGGAGGTTGCCTCCCTAACCAGCCACTCACTTGCCCACCTGCCTACAGCTCTCCTCAAAGGCAGGGCTGCCTCCTTCTGCTGATAAGGCCTCTCTCTTATCACAAGCACAAAGAGTACCCATGGTGGACCTGGAAGAGCTCCAGGCTTTCTCTTCAGTACAGGCAGAAGAGTTGCTGGAGGCTGCAGTAGTAAGAGAATTTCTAAAGTAGGTTTCCAATCTCTGATTATTTTTTTGTTTCATTCTGTCCTGGATGTAGCAGATATAATCATACACAGAATAAGCTTGCAGAGAATAAGCCAGTTATTTCTAGCCGATTTTGAAGGCTGCTGGGAAATGTAAAAGCATAGTAACCTAAGAAGTGCAATACTCAGAGGTCAGGAAAGAGAAATTCTCTTCTTGCCAGATACTTCTTACTATAATGTCTTGACCCGCGTGGGTATTAGAACTATTAGAATTATAATAGAAAGCCCTATTCCTATTTCATACCATTACCTAAAACCACAAGCAGTTTATGATTTGGGTTAATATTTAAGGATCACGGTGTTTCCTGCGAGATGACAACCTTCCAACTAATTACACAATGAAAAAGATGCTGACTGTAACTGGATTCTTAGGCAACCTCACAGTAATTCTCTATCCACACTAAACCAGGCACTGGGCTGCTATCCTCAAATAGCCAAACTTCATATCCATTTGTTCTTTTGTTTTACCACAGGTCTGGTTTGCCATTTCCACTGCTTCCTGAACCACTGGAATTAAAAAAAAAAAAGGCTTTTCCTTCTTAGTACAAGGGGTGTTCTGGTCATTAAGGACCCAGAGGAAAACTAAACCAAAACACCAACCAGTGAAATCGTTCAACTCTCACTTTTGATAGCCTTAGCAGCACATTTTGCACTGGGGAGCGGGCAGAGCTTTGGAAATGCAGAGGCAGACAGCTAAATTCCAATTAAGGGGGTGCATTATGGGAAGCCAAGCTGCCATCTGTGGGACACATTTAGCTACTGAACGGTGCTCAGGACCAACTGTGGCTTCTCAGCGTATAACAGAATAAAACAGGTGACAATCTACATACTGCACTTATTTCACCATTTATGTATGAATATTCAACATAAAGGGCTAAAAGGTAGGTAGCAGAGAGATTATGCTTGTAAAATGATAATCTGATGATTATACATTTTATCTCAAAAACTGCATAGCTTAATTTTTTGGCACTCCTGAAAAGATCCAAATTGACAGCCTAGAAAACTACCAAAAAAGAGAAGTAAAGATTTCAGAGGGTAAGCATCAAGAATAAGTGCCTATCAAAATGGGTGTAGATTTGCTGTTAAATGTGGTTTTTCCGCATCCTTTTTGTCCAAAACCCCCTCAAATTTAAGACCAGTTTTAAATAATATAATATTGTATATTCTTGCCTGTATCTGAATCTTTTTGATCTCCATTTGTTCCAACTGTAAAAGGTAATTTCCGTTTTGTAGCTCTCTCCTTCACTTCTTTGCCACCATCACTCCGGTCCAATTTTGGAGTCTTGGTTAGAGAAACTTTATCTTTATCCTAGAAAAGACAGGAAAATTAGGATTTTCACAAAAGTCCTCACGTTTGCCAACAGCAAGGTTGACTTTCTTAAGCAAAGTTGCTATCAAGCTACTGTCCGCAAAAAATAAATGTACGCTTGTCTGCACATTCCCAAGTTCACGGCAGTTGCAAGACGGCTGTCAAACCTCTTTCTTCAAGGTGCCACTTTGTGGTATTTTTTTAACCTTTGCAAAATGGTCTCAAAATGATGGCGATTGGGCCAAGCCGATAGGATTAACCATGGGACTTCTGTTTGCTACCTAAAGACACAGACAGAACAGTGATGCCTTGAATGCATGGGAAGCAAGGGGCTGAACGGCCCCCTTCTTTGACAGAGGCTGTTTGCAGGATCTGCTTGCGCTGTCCCCTCCCCTCCTCCTCCTCCTCCTCCAGATGGAAGGAGTTTCCCCACCTGCCCAATGTGGCTCACCTGCTATCTCAGAGGAGGGGTCTTTGGAGCACACCACACCACAGTGCTGCCCACAGACCACCTGCAGCTCTGCCCCCCAGGGCTATCAAGATCCAGCACAACCAAAGGAGAAGAAAAGGAAGCAAAAAGAAGGATCTCATGCAGGGGTGTCAAACTCAAGGCCCATGGGCTGGATTCGACCCACGGGGGTGCTTAGATCTGGCCCACGGGGTGAGGGACTGGCCTACAGCGCCTCTGCCAGCAAAAGCGGGCTCTCCTGAGCCCCACTTTTGCTGGCAGAGGATTGCAGGAGGCCATCACAGCTGGAAACAAGGCTCAGGAGCCCGTTTTTGCTGGCAGAGTGTTCAGACTGCCACAGGTGCTCCCAACATGAGTGACACTGAACTGACCCCGCCCACCCGAAGTCAAACACAACCCTGATGTGGCCCTCAATGAAATCAAGTTTGACACCCCTGATCTAATGGTAACCTTTAAAATGACATATATGCTTGCACAATAGCCCATCTGTGCATGTCTAAAATAACAAAACAGAAAGGGGATATGCTTTTTAAAAAAGAGCTTTACGTGTATGCTGAGGTTTGCATGTGCACAACTGTCCAGGGCCATCTGTACTGATTCTCTATGGCCTTAAGTGGGATGTTGGAGGCTGCGTAGCTGCACTGTTCCTTGCTGTGGATTGAGGATGTCTTGAAAATTGCCTGATTATCAGGTGCCCTTTTTCAATGTTTCCTATATCAGGGCTTGTGTTCAGCAATGTAACTACTGTCCAACTATTCCAACTACATTTTACACAAATTCAAAATAAACAGGAGGTTATTCTAAGTGGTTATACAAGAAACAGAAATAGCTGCACTGGGCCTTCAGGCTTTTTAGCTGGGTCCTTGCAGAGATGAAGTGGTCTTGAATGGGAACTGCTTTTAAATTAGTTGTTTTGTTTAAAGCCATGTTTTCTCAGGGCAGCTTACAACAAACTACATTCAGAGGAATTTCTAAAACAAAAATATTCAAACACTATCACTAAAATGCATAATATTGAAACAAAAAAGCCATAATAACACAAAACAACTATTTAAAAAAGAAGCATTTTTTTAAAAAATCAAGAGGCTTATTAAAATGTTTGGGAAAATAAGCCACTTCTGCTCTGTGCTGTCAAGGCCGAATTCCTGGGGGTTCCAGTAATGGGGCGACTACTGAAGAGCCCCTGGAGTGCTGGGCTTGCAGGCTACATACCAGCTCTCTGATCCAGAGAGAATCTGCGTGGCCCACTCTCCCTTAGATGAAATCCCATCAATATTAGTAGCAATGGAATAAAGTTAAAGGGTTGTATTTTTCCAATAACAGTATGCACCAATTTTTGTATCATGGGAAGTGCAGTTAGAAATATGTTCATTATCCAGGGTTAAAATCAGCACATTCCATTGTAGAGAACAGATTGAACTAAGCACATTAGAAATGCTTGTGTGGGTTTTTTTATCTTGATTTATTGACTCACTCTGGTTTGCAAGCAGGTTTCTATTTTGGAAGGCCTTAAAAAGAATTTCCAAACTCATTAGGTTAGAGACATCTTGTTATAAAGAACTAGGTATCTAGATCAGTTACCTAAAGGTGTTGGTTTTTTTTTTAAAGAAAACTTGTGACTCAAATACTTAAGTCAACAGCTTCAGGAACACATTAGGGATAAACGCTATGATACAAAATGTTTTAGAAGCAGAGTGCCCAATAACTATTAGTTATCCTCAGGAATTATTCACTACTTAATGTTTTCTAAACATGTTTTTCCTGAGTGTTAGATGACCCAGTCAGCTGATTTGAAAATACATCTACACTGCCTTAGAATAGAGATTGATATGTCATTAACGCCTAGATGGTACGTAAGGATGGGCATATATACCTCAAAAAAACCAGGAGTTTCGATTAAACACCTAAAGCCATGATTTCATAAATTAATAACACATTTAAAAAGCTCCAGGCTAAGAATCACAGAATGTCAGCAACAAGAACAGTTGTGCTAAATGTGCATATCCAAAATTACAATCCCCATACTGCTGTTGCTTAAAAACGGCCTTCAGTGAGTGAGAATTCCTCATGCTCTCGGTATCTTGGGAAACAAATTACACTGAATCCTTTTTGAAATCAAAATTACTCATCCCACCTTCTATTTTCTCCACTTAATGAAACCATAATTCGTGGAAGCAACTTCAAACTGGTGAGCAAGTTTGCCAGAGTATCCTTTTGAAATAAATATTATTAAAAAGATAGCATGGCAAAGTATTATCTACATTTCAATAATAGACATGGTGACATCCACTAATTTAGCAGGCACAGAGATTAAATAATTTATGGAAAAAATAGGGAGATTTATCAAGAAAAATTAATTCTTTATGGGTAAATTGAACCTCATGTTAAAGGGAGTCTCACTGACTGACTGACTGACTAAATAAATGTATGTACGTATGTATGTATGTATATGCTGCCCATCCCATATATATAACTTTGGGTGGCTAACAATTAAAAGCAAAATAAAAACAGAATAAAACAAACACAATCTGAAAAACAGCATCAATAGGTTAAGGCTCATGTCTACTTTTAGGCACCAGCAGCATTGTGATGTTTGAGAGACACACACACACACACAAAAGGCACAGCTTACACAAAACACCTATTTCATCATTTTGATGAATTATTCATTCTGCAGACACCTTTGGGATAGTATTAAACAGGTCACAATATGACCCCATCCATGATGGCAGATAATCTAGTCCGGCTTTTTTGGACTTCAACCATATAAAGTTTTATTTTACATCTGAAGAAACAGATATACTCATTGCCTAAAACTCTGCAGAATGAGATAAAGAAAGCTTAAATCCCAGTAATGCTCCAAGTAGAACAGTTCCAGCAAAATAATTCTGACTGACGTTTGCAATTATTGGAAGGAAGGAAGGAAGGAAGGAAGGAAGGAAGGAAGGAAGGAAGGAAGGAAGGAAGGAAGGCAGGCTCTTTTATTTTGCTATGGGACTACAATCCCCAGGATCCCTTACAGCTAATCAGGTTGTGGATAGATGATGAAATGGAAATTGGAAAAGGGCCAAAATGCTTCCATCACATATAAAGTCCTACAGCCTTTCTGAGACTGAGAACTAGCAACATCTCCACCCCTTTTAGCTAATATTACAAAGAAAGATTTCAGTTTTGCAATTTAATGAAGCAGATGGAAAACAGCAGTGGTGAGAAACTGTGCACATATTTCTTCTACTAGCTTGTTTATCAAAACCTAGGTGATACATACATTAAATTCTGTGAAACAAAAATCAAAATTCACTCAATTTGGCAAGTTTTTGCTGCAAGGACAACAACTCCCAATGGGGTGGCTGTGACATGCTACAGAGGAATATCTAGAGAAAAGGCCAGATAACTTGCAGGGAACTGATGAATTTTCGGTCAATAATGAACACACTATTTTCTCTCTCACTCGCTTTGAGGGGAAGCCATGCTCATCCCACAAAGCACTTTGAGTTTAACACCAGTCTCACACTGGTTTCTGGCCAAGGCTTGGAATGGGATTCCCTGCCCAGTGCATTCTCCTGCAGAGGAAGCCACACGGAGCGAAGTCTTTGGGAAGTGCTGACAAACACAAGACAAATTTAAAACTGCGCTTGCTCCAGACGTGCAGGCACAGCAATCCCTAGAAGCAAAGGTCTCATGACCAACTGCCTTTCCCCTCCATCACGGTTCTGGCACAACAGCAGTGCAGATAACTAGAAAGCAGAGACGGGCTGGTGCCCCTCCTTGCAGCCAATTCAACCAGCTTTGCTCGGCCCTTTGTGAACACAGCATGTGCTCTTTTGTACAGGGCGAGGACAGGAAAGGTAAGCAAGCGTGGAAGATCGATTCTTGATACGTCTTGTCACGCCCACCCTGCTAGGAAACAAGGGAAAGCAGCAGAAATCACATTCTGGAGATTACATTCCCAGCATTCCTAAAAACTGCAAGTCACACCTGCTTCTTCAAGACATTTTACTGCATTGGTGGGAAGAAAAACAGCTGTTTGCATGAAGACCCGCAGCAACACCTATTTTACAATTTGCAACTATATTTAGGTCATCCTTGAATTTCTGTTGGAAAATTTCCATCACTAAATGATGCGGTCAGAAAGAGCAACTGCACTGCTTAGTAACAGCAATCTCTGCAGTCCCAGTTGCTGTCATTACCCAAATCCTGTGGCCATCAAGCGAGGCAATTTCCTGCTGGTTTCCCACAACCAAACCTGTGGAGAAACTGGCAGGAAACTGCAAGGCCCAAGTGGCTCACCAGCAGGTAAGTGGCTGCTGCCAGGTGGAGAGGGTGCGGGGGGAGCACATGAAGAAGATTCTCTCAACAAAATGCACCCAAGTATTGAAAAAAACACGTTACCTTTTTCCCCGTTTGTTTCTCCACCATGTTGTTGCTGAGAGAGAAATCGTCCGATTGTGGTGTTTTAGAACACCCACCCTTGGGCATCGTTCTGCCTTCCTTACTTGTCCTTCATTTATGCTGCCGTCGCTTCATCATCAACTGTCTGCAAGAAGGAAACACACAGGTGAGCCATGGCTTGGAAGAAAAGGGCAGGGGAGGGGATGACCGCTAACAATAATCAAGACCCGGGCTGAGCTTCTCTGGACCCGGACAAGCCAAGAGCCGTGATGGGAACCGGCCTTTCCAGTTCACCTGCGAAGGAATGCAGGCAGCCTCCCAAGGCCACCTGAGAGGCAAATCCTTGGATGCAGAAAATGGCTCCGAAGGACAATTTTTCTGGATTCCTTAAAGGGATAATCTTTTTTTTTAATATGCATACATGTACATGCAAACAAGCACCTACTTTTCCATCAAACCGCAATTCCTTGTTCATATGTCTGATGCAATTAAACTGAATTCTCCTGTTGCTCATGGGAGTGTCACATAAAGCAATTTATAGCAAATGGTAAATTGCTGGAGAAATTTGCTTCTGATATCAAACTGCTGCTAGAAGGAAGCAAAGATGGGAAACTATAAAGGCGGCACCTAATGTTTTTCACACAACGGAGAAAATGCCTTCCCCAAGCCACTCAGAGTTACGTGTGTGTGTGTGTGTGTGTGTGCGCGCGCGCACGCACACACACACACACACACGTCTAGGCAAAGCACAACTCACAAGCACAACAACAAAGCTTTGTTACCCATGCTGTGAGTTGCTTGGTTACAAGATTAAAAAAACAACTGAATTTTACAGTACACAGTAGCAACAGTAGTAATAGTAGTAGTAAACATTGTAACGTATCTCCAACAGACTTTACACTCACTATAGAATTCAACCACATGGATGGCTTTGTTTTAACCAAGAAGACAGAGCACCAAAAAAGGTTTCCCTCACTACCTACCACACAGAGTGTTGCCACATCCCATAATTTGGCTACACCTGTGCAGCTAGCTTTCCAATCCTACTGAAAGAAGCTGTTCAGAAGCACAGAGACTCTAGTACCATGACTAATTAGGGATGGGTTGGAGGAAAGAGGTGAGTAAAAAAAAATAATTTTTTTCCCTAAAGAATCTTGAATTTTTTACAGCATGCATCTTGGGGAAAGAAAAAAGAGAGACGTATACCAGGCTCAAATCGATTCTCTTTAAAGCAAGAGCTCCGTGAAAAACATAACAGCTTTCTCACCGCTTTGATGCACTAGGTCCAGTGACTGAGCACAAAATAAGCCACACAATAAGGGTTCAAGACAAAAAATTCCTAAATCCATATCTTGGAAACGATGTCATACTAAGTTATAATTAGCAGAATGTTCTTCTATTTTACTGAATTGTGACAGTAAGATGTTCTATAATATAATGAAAGCAGCTGAAATTTCATTTACAGCATGGGTGAGTAGCACATTAACTTGCAGGTTGAGTTATCTGAATTTCTTTTATTCAGCCAGATATCTGGCCTGCTCTATTTACAGGTTCCTGACCTTTTCTAGCATTTACAGCTCTGAATTACAAGTATTTTGGACACTAAAGCCAACACTAAAATATTAAGTAGATAAATCCCCAATAATCCTTTGTTTCTAATATCAGCCTTGAAAGCCAGTTGAAAAGACAAGATATATTCTTTTAAAATAAAATTCAGCCAACAATAGACTCCAACTAAAAGAAAGTATAAAAAGTGATGCCGGAAAATATGCAGGTATCAAATGGAGCCCTTCTTTTTGTTGAATTGGTGAGTCCTTTGACCTGTGAACCACAAATACTGATACCATATAAATGATGGTTTAGGAAAAGCAAATGATATTCAAGTTGAACATTGATGACAAGACTCAAAAGCAGAAATGGAAGAGAGCAAGAAAGTTCGTAAACTATTCTATAGTTGCTACTAACCCACAAATCTTCAGGGAAAGTCTTTCAACCCCATTTGTACGAGGGAAGAGCTACCATGGTTAGGGCTGCTCAGTCTCTTAATACATCTAGTACACCCGGGCTCTCAGTCAACAATAACAGCATCGTATACATGAAAAAGTGTATGCAAATGTCACAGGTACAGTACATTTCTTATGTATTTTTAAATAAATGCATTAACGACCAAGGAGACCCATACATCCTTTCCTGCTAAAGAACAAAAATCTAGTCTGCGCACCCCTCACCCATATAAAAGAGCATCTGCATTTCCCAAATTTTGCTTCCGATTGCCTCTTGTACACTTTTGGTCAGTTTTCTACTAAGTACCTTCCTTACAGTGGGCCAAAAAAGTATTTAGTCAGCCACCAATTGTGCAAGTTCTCCCACTTAAAAAGATGAGAGAGGCCTGTAATTGTCATCATAGGTAGATCTCAGCTATGAGAGACAAAATGAGAAAACAAATCCAGACAATCACATTGTCTGATTTGGAAAGAATTTATTTGCAAATTATGATGGAAAATAAGTATTTGGTCAGTATCAAAAGTTCATCTCAGTACTTTGTTATATATCCTTTGTTGCTAATGACAGAGGTCAAACGTTGTCTGTAAGTCTTCACAAGGTTGACACACACTGTTGCTGGTATGTTGGCCCATTCATCCATGCAGATCTCCTCTAGAGCAGTGATGTTTTGGGGCTGTCACTGGGCAACACGGACTTTCAACTCCCTCCAAAGGTTTTCATTGAGGTTGAGATCTGGAGACGGCTAGGCCATACCAGGACCTTGAAATGCTTCTTACGAAGCCACTCCTTCGTTGCCTGGCCGGTGGGTTTGGGATCATTGTCATGCTGAAAGACCCAGCCACGTTTCATCTTCAATGCCCTTGCTAATGGAAGGAGGTTTGCACTCAAAATCTCACGATACATGGCCCCATTCATTCTTTCCTGTACACGGATCAGTCGTCCTGGTCCCTTTGCAGAGAAACAGCCCCAAAGCATGATGTTGCCACCCCCATGCTTCACAGTAGGTATGGTGTTCTTTGGATGCAATTCAGCATTCTCTCTCCTCCAAACACAACGAGTTGTGTTTCTACCAAACAGTTCTACTTTGGTTTCATCTGACATTCTCCCAATCCTCTTCTGGATCATCCAAATGCTCTAGCAAACTTCAGAGGGCCTGGACATGTACTGGCTCAAGCAGGGGGACACGTCTGGCACTGCAGGATCTGAGTCCCTGGCAGCGTAGTGTGTTACTGATGGTAGCCTTTGTTACGTTGGTGCCAGCTCTCTGCAGGTCATTCACTAAGTTCCCCTGTGTGGTTCTAGGATTTTTGCTCACTGGTCTTGTGATTATTTTGACCCCATGGGGTGAGATCTTGCGTGGAGCCCCAGATTGAGGGTGATTATAAGTGGTCTTGTATGATTTCCATTTTCTAATTATTGTTCCCACAGTTGATTTCTTCACACCAAGCTGCTTGCCTATTGCACATTGAGTCTTCCCAGCCTGGTGCAGGTCTACAATTTTGTTTCTGGTGTCCTTCGACAGCTCTTTGGTCTTCACCATAGTGGAGTTTGGAGTGTGACTGTTTGAGGTTGTGGACAGGTGTCTTTTATACTGATAACAAGTTCGAACAGGTGAAATTAATACAGGTAATGAGTGGAGGACAGAGGAGCCTCTTAAAGAAGAAGTTACAGGTCTGTGAGAGCCAGAAATCTTGCTTGTTTGTAGGTGACCAAATACTTACTTTCCACCATAATTTGAAAATAAATTCTTTCCAAATCAGACAATGTGATTGTCTGGATTTGTTTTCTCATTTTATCTCTCATAGTTGAGGTCTACCTATGATGACAATTACAGGCCTCTCTCATCTGTTTTAGTGGGAGAACTTGCACAGTTGGTGGCTGACAGAAGGCCCAAAAATCAGCTGGCCAGCACACACGTGTGCTGGAGCTGAGCTAGGGCAATGCTTACGTGCCCACCAATATGGCTCCGTGTGCCATCTGTGGCATGCGTGCCATAGGTTTGCCATCCTGGTCCTAGATCAGTGTTTCTCAACCTTGGCAACTGGAAGACGTGTGGACTTCAACTCCCAGAATTGCCCAGCCAGCAAAGCTGGGAGGCTGGGAGGTGAAGCTCACATGTCTTCCAGTTGCCACGGCTAAGAAACATGGCTACAGATCATTCAAAATTTCCAGTCAATTGTCAAATCAGGGGGGAAAGTTAGGTCTGGGCTCACAATAAGCATGGGGAACATATTGCATCATCATTTCCGTCTTCATTTTGTGATGGCTGACACAACTAGCCGGCCCCTGAGAAATAATCAAGCCAGTAGTCCCTTATTCATGCAGAGCTTCTGCGTGACATCAGCAGGCGTCCTCATTTTCTTTAGCCAAGCACTTAAGGTAAAATAAAAAACAGCCTGTGGGAAATGGGAGCCAGGACATTCAATCCTTTCTGAATATATTCACTGACAGCCACCTCCAAATGGCTATTCCAGTTCAAAATGAATCCACGAAGGGCATTTGGCCATGCATTTGGTTCAATTACGCTCGGGGGTGGGAGGGAATTGCTTGCTTGTTCTGGAGAGCAAGAGAGCCATTTGTAGTTAGGATATATACCTATTTTACAGGGAGGTTGAAAACCTGGTTTTCTGAGAGCCAGCCAGACGGATGGGATGCCAGATTAATTCCACACCCCTTCTGTTCATGTAGCTGACTCATTACACTTGGAAAGCTGGCTGTCTCTTGGTGTAAACAGAGCACTGGCCTATTTAGCAGCTTGGAGGGAGTATTATATTTGCACAACAATTACCAGCAGGGCCTGAAATCTCCATTTTGTTTTACAGCACATTGTTAAGGAGTCTGAGGTGGGGGAAAGAGCAGAGTTACAATTACACACTTTGAACCAGCCTTCTGTGCGGGGGCCTCTATGTTCTTTTTTTTTTTTTTTTTAGTCTTATCTTGCGTTGTAAAAATGGTCAGCTATAATTTCTTACCAATCTACTTTCCTGAACTACGAGGAAGTTCAGGATATTCTTTCTATGCAGAATATTATTTAGAAAACAAGACAGCTCAACTAAGGTCTTGTCCAAGCAATTTTGTCTCTATGGTCACCTAAATAGGCTTGGAAAGATACTATATAATCCTCCAATTATTCTCAGCAACAACAAAAAACAAAACCATTATTTAGATCTGGCCAACAATTAAACATGTGCAACTGGACTCCACCAAGCCCTGCCTGGGTATCACTACCTATTCAACCTGAAATAACAACCCTTTCCATGTTAAAATCATTTTCATAAACCAGTTGATGAAGTTCCTCTTTGGAAAAAAAAGGGGTATAAGGGATTGAGGCAGAAGGAGAAACCTTCTTGAGACAAAGCAGCCTATAAATCTCAATGGACTTTCAATCTATGAAACCCTATTATAGTTAGGCAGATATGGATTAAAGAGAAGGGGAGGCTAACATGCAAGCTAAGTCTGCCCTGACCTGAAAATGACCGGAAAGGCCAAACACAGGCAGTTTGGAGGGGCCTCTTGCTACCCACAGGAGCCACCATCTCCACCTGGCCACCAAGCCTGCCCAACAGAAGCTGTCCTGGAAAGTTCAGAAAAATTATTCAACAAAAGGGCAGGTTACGAGTTTAAATGTCAATGCTTTCATAAAAGCTTTCTTTCTTTTCTTTTTAAGAGACAGGTGGTTTTTCTCCTAGTTCCTATGCACTGTAAAGGTCCCTAGGTGGGAAAACGTATGGAAATGTGGCACCCCCCCTTAAGGGAGGGTGGTGAGAAAAGTGATGGGAGGGGGCCTTGTGGGGAGCCGGAAGGTCCTACCCTGCAGCGGCTGCCCCTCCCGCCCTCCCTCCGGCTTCCCTTGCTTTGCCCTCTGGGAAACTGGCAGGGTCTCCTGCCACTCGGTGCTTTTTGTGGCTGAAAGGCAGCTGCAGACTTGGAGCGGGGCGTGTTTCTACAAGGGGTGTGTGCTGGGCTGTGCGTTTCCTCCTCCCCCCTCCTCCCAAAAAATGCAAAAGGTTGTGAAAACGTCTGGAAAGCTTCCCTTTTTCTGAGCAGTGGCTCTTCCTCGGCTGCAGCCATGCTAGAGAATAATGGGGGCTGAGGCCAGCTGAGGTATGTGTGTTCACTCCAGCATTTGTGGAAGTGAGCGGCCTTGAAGTTTGAATATTGTTTGTTTTAAAATGAGTTTTGTGTTCAATGTTTATGGTACTGTTAAGCACTGTTCCTTTTTGTGGTTTCAAGACTTTTTGAAATTAGTCTGGATCCTCTGGGATGAAAAGCCTATTAAAAGTAAGGTAAAGCCAAATAAAGTAAGTAAAGTTTGAAATAATGCATGCTACAAACAAGTTATTACAAGCTGCTGTAATATCTCCAGGCATTTTAGCTCTCTCTCTTCTTCCTGCACCGGCACACGTGGGATGCTAAACCAAGTGCTCGGTGATAATTACATGCTTTTTAATTTGATCAGACTTCAGTCCTTAGGCAAATGAGAATCCTGAACCTCTGGTCTTGGAAGAATTGCTTCAAACCCAGAAATACAAGTTCTTCTCTAGGCCACTTCTGGGCCTGCTGCTTTTAAGGCTCCCCCTCCCCATTTAATAGCCAAATTTTGTATCCAAGGTGCTTCTCTCTTATTTAAAGGACCTCTCAGGCCTAGAAGTTGTAATAAAGGTTTGATGGATGGATGGATGGATGGATGGATGGGTGGGTGGGAAGGCATGCTTCAAATATTAGTTTGGCACATTAGATTTCAAAAATTTCCCTAACATTCAAATGTTGATTTGATTATTCTCAGATTATAACATCATAGTAATGATATGGCTTCCATCAAAAATCTGCCCCACCACAGTGTTATTAGTTTTAGTTGTGTACCAAAAAATATACAAATTTAAATAATATTTTTTTCTGAAGAGGCACGTGTAGAAAGACCCTCTGCCATTCTAATCCAGGACAGGCTCCTCCCTTGAATGGGACAGGTACCTAAACAGCTTGAAGTCTAGCTACTATCTGGATGGAGACCTCAAGGAAATCTCAGGCAGGAGACCCGACTGGCAACTCAAAACATCTTGGAAAAAGGCATCAGAAAATCACTTCTGCCCCGTATACTCCACTGATGCCTTGGGTCAAAGGAGACTTTATTTTTACATTAAATTAACATCTAATGATCAGGGCTTTTGAAATAAAAGAATGGCATCAAAATTCTCTTTTAAGGACTTCTTAGGCTGTGACTTCATTTTGGAGGTTCTGCTGACACCAGTCAGAGGAAGTGCAATCCAAGCACTTCGGGAGCAGAACCTGCAAGAGAACTCCAATGCTGAGTTAATTTAACTGCTGCCAATTACCCTGGGATTCTGCTTAAAACCCATAAGAGCTGTGGAGGGTGTGTTCCTGATCTTCACTGGTTGAGGGCATCCAGATCAGAATGACCTGACATGCCCGGAAGTGACAGCCCCGAAGGAAGAGAGGTGGCTGGCAAGCAGCAGCCGTGCCAAGGGGATTTGGCCAGTACAATAGCAGGAGCCCAGCCTGCAAAGCCCCTGAATGAGCCAACGTGAAGATGTAGTGGTTTTATGCCTGATATTAGGGAGCCAGCAATCTCTGCTAGGTTCCAGGGCCTCTGAATGAAAGGCCCCTGTTTTTTCTTTGGTCCCAGCTCCACCGAGTACTTACAAGTTTCAGGGGGAGAACATTCAATTATCCACCCAGGTTCACAGCCAAATGGTCTATGTGGTGGACGAGGCCACTCTTAAGGCTGTTCGGAGGCAATATGGGTGCCTGTCGTGAGGTTTTATTTTGCACCATCGAGAGAAACAAACCCTGGTAACTCCACTGTGCACAGAAAAGAAAGCCCAACCATTTTATAACTTTCAGGTTACAATGATTTTTCTTCAATTTCTCAGTTCCCTCTTGGGAACACATAGTATTACATAGTTTTAATTGATACTGAGAATAAGTAAAAGGATGATTAAGTAACAAGCACGCAGACGTCCAGGTACCGTAAATTTTAAACAAATAAATTTAGGCTTCTGTGAACAATGCAGAACCAAGCGTAACTGCCAAGGCAGAAACCTGGTGTGCATTTGTCATTAAATGCTTCCTGTTAACTTTCGGTATAAAGAGCGAAGAAAAAGGTAAGTAAACCTTTGTGTGACATTCCAGTATAACTTCTATTTATTATGATGTTTTTCCTGCTTAATGTGCATACGCATCTAGACAATCCAATTTCTCATATTGTTTTTTGATCATTCTTCCCATTTTCACTTTTCATTTTTGTCTATTGTTGTATTTTTAAAAAGTTTTATCTATAAGCCCCAAATCATTTGGAATCAGGCAGCATAATACATTTAATAAATAATAATAATAATGAGGATCAGTATTTTTGAATATTCTGAAACAGAACTTAGGATCTTAATGAGTTCGTTTCATCTCCAACTATCAAATAAAGAACTTAATGGAGCAGCAGCCCTAAAAGAGAGGAATCCTTTTTCATTAGGCAATGAGATCATTAAAGAACCTGCTTGCACTTCTGGGCTTTTGCAAAAAGCGGAGTCTTTCCGAGTGATGGGGAAGGGCCACTCCAGACCTTCTTCTCATTAGGCCTCCTCAAATGTTGGAAGTCCAGGGAAGCTTCCTTCCTCACCTAACACTCTAAAATTTCTCTATCTGCCCTATGTGAATGCAGTAAAAGCACAGAAATAAATACTCTTAATTCTTCTCCAGTCCTGAATTCAAAGGATAAGATGAAAAGCATTATGAATTTATCAAGTTACCTCCAACTAGACTAATCCAAACTTGACTAGTAGTAGCAAAGAGGTGAGGATATTTCCATGCTTGCTCTATACGAAGTCCTTTCTATCACCCAGAACTACAGCAAAAAGTAGATGCTTTAGAGAAGGTTGTAATATTTAACAAAACAGGAAATGTGTTAACAAAAAGAGGCATGCTGCTGTGGTTCAAAAATAGATTTAGCTGACTGGTAGTTAGTGTTTATGGATGCACTCTTGATAGTTTTCTGCCTGCCTGTCCTACATAGTACGGACAGAATGAAAACTCCTCAGTTTAACCACACATGGACTCAGTTCAATCATAGTTTCAACTGGTAAACAATGAGATCAACCTAATCCGAAACCATGAGGGAATTCCTAGAAGCTTGGCATTAGCTAAATCAGCAGTCAATACACACAAAAACCACATTTACACACCATTCAAAAGAGACAACAAAAAAAAAAAAGCTAAGGAAATAAAAACACATCCTTTCCAGCAGCCAACACCCAAATAAGAAAAGATTTTTTTCCTTAGCATTCAATTATGTCCTATTCTCAGAGACTCTCTGGACAAATCCCTGCAGTTTGCTTGGCAAGGTTTTTCAAAGTGGTTTGCCACTGGCTCCTTCCTAGGGCTGAGAGAAAGTGATTGGCCCAAGAGCCCTGGCTGGCTTTGTACCTAAGGGACTGGGACTCAGGGTCCCTTGGTTTCTAGCCCAATGCCTTCACCACGACATCAAACTGGCTCTCAAGCAGGGATTTGCACCAGACATACAATAAAGCAGAAAACAAAACCCTATTGAAGGCACTACGCCAACAACACTAGCAGAGCAAACTACTGTATATAAATAGGGTGCAAACCCGCACTCACGCTGATGATGCTATCTAGTTAGGTAACATCTGCATGCAAAAAATCAAGCTCAAAGAACACCAAAGACTCCACAGTTAAATCCTGAGTATAAATATTCTCTTCTATTGAGAATAAGTGTGACTACACATTTTATCTTTACAAGCATAACACTCAAATTTATCTCCTGAATGGTGATGCCTTTGTAGACTCTCTTTAACCTAAAAGAAAGAAAACCAATGTAATGGCCAATCTAAAGTCCTGTCTAGGCCTTAATGATTCTTCTGTTTTGCTGGTGGGATTGTACCAGTCCAACAGCAAATAGTTCTGCTGATTCATCAGCATGAAGGCATCAGCCGTAGAGCTCATTTCAAGGGGCTTCAGGAAGCATTCAAAATTAAACAGAGAAATATTAGGGGATTACCAGAACCACAAGGTTCATGCTAAATATAAACTCCAAATGTCTTTATATTCTGGAAAGATGCTTCATCACAAAGAAAGTATGACAGGACTCCAACTCCCAACACTGAAAACTCCAGAATTTTTGCATTCATAAGACTGGCTTTTCAGCTAGTGAGTCATTCTGTTGAATTTTCTCACAGACAGCCACACAATGAAAAGCAGAACTAATTCAGCTGCAGCTTAATTATTTTATTTAAAATTTGTTTACTTAAAATAGTTCTACTCTCTTTTGAATATTTTCTACCTAAAAAGATGGATATGTTTTAAATAAAATAATTCAAAGTAGAATCCTGGCATTTCCCCGTTATGGTCATTAAGCAGAGGCCTGGTGCAGACCACGCATGAGCTGGGGATGTGCTGCAACATTGTGCAAAGTCACAGCCATCACAGTCCAGTCCTGCATTGTGGCATTTGGCGGCAGCAGCCCTGAGCTAGGCTAGAATACAGTAGAGGCCCAGAGTTTTTAGCAGCCAGCCAGCTGCCACTGCCCCAGGCCTCTGCCCCAGCCCTAGTGCCTGCACTGTGACTCCCGAGTACTGCCTTGGGCTGCTTTCCCAGGTACACAAGCCTGGGGGAACAGCATGATTGCTCCCCCCCCCATGCTCCCAAAGATCTGACATGCACCACTTCCCTTCAGGCATTTTTCACCTGCTGTGGGGAGGCTGCGTAGCCCATCCAGAGCAGCTCCTGGACCCTCTTCACATGCAGCTTCCAAAACCTTCAGAAGCTCGCAAGAGTTCACATGATGCCTCTGGAGACTTCCAGGGGTGAAATGCTCCCGGTTCAGACCGGATCAAACTGATCCAGTAGCGATTGGCGGCGGGTGGTTCGGAGAACCGGTAGCAAAAATCCCTGCCCCCGCCCCCATGCCCAGCTGAGCCCCACCATCATCAGAGGCTTTTTTTTTTTTTTACTTTTATAAGCATTTTTTCCTGCAACCTCTTCAGCTGAAAAAATGCTTTTAAAAGTTAAAAAAAAAGCCTCTGATGATCGTGCGGTTCAGCTGGGATTGTCAAAGGCTTTTAAAAGCATTTGTTTCTGCAACCTCTTAAAGGTTTTAGAAAAAATGCTTTTAAAAGTAAAAAAAAAAAAGTTGGCCACACCCACCCAGTCACATTACCCCCCCACCACCACCACCAAGTCACTCCCACAGAACCGGTTGTAACAAGTTTTACATTTCACCAGTGCCCCCATCCATCTGTTTGAATTAAGAAGGGTATCAAGACAGACCATTTTAATGTTGACTTTTCCATTTTAATAACAATTTTAAATGATTGCAACAACAACAAGCAGCATTTCCAAATCCCTGAAATAAGAGTTGCCCACAAGCCACAACCTTTTGCTTAATCCACAGCAAATTACTCCATCTCATCCTTTCTCTAAGGAGCCAGGAAGAGGCTACACTTCCATTTTCTCTCCTGGACATTTGATTCTCACAGCCATCCTGCGAGGAAACTGAGGCCGAAATAGTGTGGCTGCCTCTGTGCAGACCCGCTCCCAGATCTCTTTCAGCATTAAGCGAGCCTTCTTCTTCCCCTCTGGCTCCCAAAGGGAGCTTTGCCGTTGCTGGAGCCGGTTGTCTTCTTAATTGGGCTCTTCTAGAGTCTCAGCAGTAGCACCTGGATTAAATGTTCTCATGCTGGGATGCAGAGCAAGAGTTCATGAGGGGCTGCAACTTTTCTTCCTTTTACATCATCATCTCAACCACCTCATCCTACAGCTAAGGTTCCCTCCAGGCCCAAAGCTTTCCCTTTCCCCGTTAGCTTTCAAGTGAGCCCTTACACATTTTTATTATTTATTCCAAATGGCCATTTGATTGCTAACTAACTTTTTCAGTGTTTGTTTGGTCCATTTCAAAGTGCATTATAAGTTTCTAAATGTTGTTGTTTTCATTTCTTAATTTGGTGTCCTAATTCTGGCTGCTTTTGTAGAGCACTTTCTCCTGATCCAAGGAGCTCCAAGGAGCTTGTGAGTGCTGTCTGCACAGGGCCTGCCACCTCAGCACCGCTTGTACAAACCCTAGCCCTGAAGGCAGCCTGGCCCTGTTGTCTCCTGGCAACGTGGCTGAAGCCAACTTCATGAATCTATGAAGTGAGCAAATTGATTTCATTATCTATTATTGCGCATCGTGAGGAAGAAAAACCAAATAATGGGCACAAAAGTATATTCTGGCAATTATTAACCTGGTAAATGCATGAGAGCAACTGGAACAATATAGGCGCATGTGGATTTCACTGCCTCTCATTCGATCAAGGACAGGCAACCTTTTGGAGACTAAGAACAGCCCATTAGATCTGGAGGGTCTTGCTGTCAAAGAACAGACTGGTCCAAACAAAAACTGCAGATGATTTAACGCAGCCAGTTATTCTTTTCTAAAAGGGTCACCATCATCAGGGCATTTCTTTACTGCTCCATGAGCAAACCTCCTGAGCGTAAAATGGGTATGTGT
Organism: Masticophis lateralis; assembly: GCA_030761175.1. Lineage (NCBI taxonomy): Eukaryota > Metazoa > Chordata > Lepidosauria > Squamata > Colubridae > Masticophis > Masticophis lateralis. The sequence goes on along the minus strand of JAUDYJ010000010.1, from coordinate 1,002,710 downwards.
TTCTGCAGAAGGCAAGGGCCAGAGAGGCTCACCAGGGACACCAGACCGATCGACAGAGGCCTCCAACTCAAAGGCTGATTGAGACTGAACAAGCTGCAGCCCAGACTGCCTTATCTTGCAAGGAAAGAGAAAGGCAAGGGGGAATTAACATTTGCATCGTATTACCTTCCGACTACTGAAAAGCATGACTTGCACACAATCACTAAGCATTTCAAAATGCTGTTTTTATGGTCAATCAGAATGGAAACATATGATACAAACAGGAATCTTTTTTAGTTTTTGATCCACATAGTTTATTCGTGCCTATCAGTGATGTCATTTAGAACACACATACAGAACTGAAAGAAAATTACTGCAAAATATTCTTAATTATACCGTTAAAACTATATCCATAATAGCTCTGATCAAAGAAGCATCCAAGCAAAAGAAGAACTGTACCTACGATTGGTTACAATCTCTCACATTTTCTGGTCTCTTGTATTTTACTGCTTGTGGGGTAAATCAATCTCCCAAACAAGGCCTGGCAGATTAACACAATTTTCCAAAAGAATCTAATCCTACAGATTTTGTGGTATGTTACAGTTTGGGCAAGAGAGTACTGTATTAGAATACCAACACAAATACACATTCATCTTAAAGATTGGAAACGTGCCTTCGCTTATCTCTGAGGAATGAGCTCCCACCAGAAACATGAAGGGAACACGGAGGACAGATGGCGAGAAATAACAGCAAAGCTCACAGGACAGAGTCACTCTCTCCTAGTTCTCATTCTCAAACTTTCCCTTTTCTCATTTCTAGTGAGGAAGGGTTTGTGAAACTAAAGTGTAAAAAATGTCTTCTATATCTATTCTTGTTGAGTCTGATGTAACATGCCGTTGGAAGACACATATTGTCATCTTTGGAGTTTGAAACTTTGACTTAAATGTTACAAAAACACTGGAACATGATGATAATGCAAATACAGAACCCCAAACAAAACAGCTCAAGCAGGCATCACGTGGTGGAAACAAGCTCCTTCCTGCAGCTTATGTACAATTGTTTTTTTAAATACAGGACAAACATAGAACCTATAATAATATGAAACAGAATTCAAGCTGGTTTTACTAAAAAAGCTGAGTGGTTAAGATGTAAACTCTGAATCAGGTTTTAATCCACTCTCAGACTGGATAACTTTGACCCATGATTAACTCTCAGCCTAACCTAGAGATGCCCCAAATTCAATGGGGAGAAAAGCCAGCCATGGCTCTTCATGGAAAAGGGACGTTGGTCTTACCTGATACCCCTTTCTCATGGAGGTCGACGGAAGAATCCAGGTTGGGTTACTCTAGCCTTGTAGAGCTATTGACTGAGTTGAAATTCTGAGGACATGCCTCCCTGGTAACGGTCCCCAGTTGAAAACTAAGACGAAGCAAATCTGGTAGTCCATCTCTAGTCCAAATGTAGCTCCTCCTAGACTCTGGACCAGACCAGACGGGTGGAAATGGATTCTCCTGTTCACCTCCATGAGAAAGGGCCTATCAGGTAAGACCAACGCCCCTTCTCCATTAGGTCGACGGGAGAATCCAGGTTGGGACATACCAAAGCTTGGCTGTCCTACGGGCGGGAACTGCTCTGGTCTGGAATCCCTGCCTCCTCATGCTGAAGGCCACCTCCGCTGAAGCGTAACTGTCCAGTCTATAGTGCCGGATGAATGGCAACTGGGACGTCCACGTTGCTGCCCAACAAATTTCTTCCACAGAAACTTGTGTTGCCCATTGTGGCCACACTCCTGTTTGAATGCACCATAATCTTTCTAGGCACTGGGAGAGCCTGAAGCTCATAGGCCCTGGCAATACATGTCCGTAGCCAACGACTCAGTGGAAGGTGTCACCTTGTGGCCTAGAGTTGACAACTGAAAGGAAACAAACAGGGACTCAGTCTTCCTGATGGAAGCGATCCTTGTGATGCAAATGCGGAGGGGCCTCCTAACATCCAGAGTATACCCATTTCTTCTCCAAGGCATGTCGAGGCCCTGGACAGAAATCAGGCAAGATCAACTCCTGTGCTTGGTGAAACAAGGAGTTCACCTTTGGAAAAAAGGCAGGGTCCAACTGCAGAACCACCCTGTTTGGATGAAAAACAGAAGTCCTTTCTCACCGATAAAGCTGCCAACTCTGATATCCGTCTGGCTGACGTGATGGCCACCAGGAAAGCCACCTTACACATGAGGAGACGTAGGCTGGCCTCTCTTAAGGGCTCAAATGGTGCTGCAGTAAGGGCCTGCAACACGCTGGGCAAATCCCAGGTAGGGTAGCAGTGCACCACTGGGGCTTCAGATTGGAGGCTCCCCTGAGGAAGACTCGCACTCCGAGATGGTGAGCGATGAAGCTTAGATCCCCAAACCTCAAAACCGAAGCCAGGGCCCTGACCTGTCGCCATAAGGTAAGGCCGCAACCTGTCCTGCAACAATTCCAGTACATCTGCCACTGAGGCCAAGGAGGGGTCTATATGGCCCTCAGCGCACCAGCCTCTGAAAATCTTCCAAGTTGTATTGTAAATGCAAGTGGTAGAAGGCTGCCTGGATTGTCTGTATGACCCTACTGGAGAACTTCTCCCATTTCAGAAGTCCCCGCTCAGCCACCCGATGGCGAATTAAAGCCACTGAGGCTCCAGATAAATGATGGGACCCTGACTGAGGGAGACTGTCTCGAGGGGAATCCTCCAAGATCTGGAGATCGACAGGCCAACCAGAGCAGCGAACCACTGTTGTCTGGGTCAGTGGGGAGCTACCAGCAAGATCTCCACCCTCTCCAACAACACATTCCTGATTACCCCTGGAATCAGGGGAAGGGGGGGAAGGTATACAATAGCCCCTTGGGCCATGGGCATCATAGCGCATCTACCCCTTTAGCCCCCAGTGCTGGGAACCTCGTAAAGAATCTGGGAAGGTGAGAGTTTGACAGAGAGGCTAGGAGATGCAAAATCAGGTGGCCGAATCATTCTGATAATTCCGCGAACAGACTGCGATGCAGGCGCCATTCCATATGGTTGACAGTAGCCCTGCTAAGCCAATCTCCTGCACATTTGATACCCCCGCAATGTGCTCTGCCCTTAACGATAGTAGCTGCATCTCTGCCCACTGCCAAAGTGTCTCTGCTTCCTTCATGGGGGACTTTGACCGAGTCTCACCTCCCCCAGCGGTTGACGTGGGCCTTGGTGGTCACATTGTCCATTAGGAGGAGGACATGCCATCCCCAAACAACCTGCTGGAATGCCCTGAGGCCCAAGTGGGCCGCCCTGAGCTCCAGCCAATTTATGTTGTGCTGGAACTCCTGTGTCCACTGTCCCTGGGCCACCTGGGAGCCGAAGTGGGCCCCCCAGCCAATGTGGCTGGTGTTGGACATAATAGTCAATCTGTCCGGTTCCTTGTAGAAACAACCCCTTGTGATGGCTTGGGACCCCCACCAGCGGAACTAACAAAGCACTCCTGTCGGTACCCAAACTCTTGCTGCTGAGGCTGCGGCCTGCCATCTGGTAGGGAAACAGAAACCATTGGAGGGCCTGACATGGAACTGTGCCCGTGGCACTATGGCAATACAAGATATTATTTTTCCCAGGAGCTGGGACAGCAATGCCAACGGAACCACTCTGTCTGCCCAAATCTGGCCTGTCAAGGCCTTCATGCTGTCCTGGCATTCCTGGGATAGAAAGACCTGTCCAGTTACAGTGTCTATGAGTGCCAAGTGCAAAAGCCTTGTCATGGGTACCAAATGACATTTGTCCAAGTTGACCGTGAACCTCTGATCCCAGAGGATCTGGATTGTTGTGTGTAGATCTTCCTCTACCTGCGGGCGGGAGGAGACCTGGATTAGCAAATCGTACACGTAGCACTGAATCCAAATGAGGAATGTTCTGAGGTATGCTGCTAGAGCTGCCATGATCTTGGTAAATGCCCTTGGGGCCGATGACAGACCGAATGGGAGGGCCGCATACTGAAAATGGCACCTGGCTTAACAAAACCTCAGGAATCGTATGTGGCTTGGATGAATACGGACACCAAGAAGTCCCCCTCCAGGATACCTTCCAGAATGAACACTGCACCGAAAGTCGGGCAGGAGCTCTGGCCCCACTACAGCCATGGATTAGAACCGGGGCTCTGATCCTGAAGCTCCAAGGCTAAGTAGGATCCACAGGCAAACAGGGAGAATCCCTGGGCTTGCGAACGAATGCTGGCCTCACCGCTGATTCCAAGGCAGTCTTAAGTGTCTTGCAGCTGCCATGGCCAATTGGGGACACTCAGAATGTGGCCAAATGATCGACCAGTGACTCCGTCTTCTAAGGCAAGCCTGGAGTGGTGCCTGTAGGTTCCCTGTGCAGTCCCTAAGCCACTATGTTAAAAAGGGCAGGCTTACGCGACCACACGGCTTCCGTGGCTCCTCCTAAATGGAGTATGAGTGGAGCGGTCAGGAACTCCAGGCCCCTTTCTACAGCCATGGATAATCCAGGGGCCCTTGTTGATGTTACTGGCCTGTTATGATCAGCTGTGAAGTGCGAGGAATCGGGTGCAGCGAACTGCCAGAAAAGCCTTTGAAACTGCTCCATTCTTCTTGTGAACATGAAGAATCAAGGGATTTTAATCAAAAATTTCCCTCAGAAACTCTCAGAGCTGAAAATTACTGTCCAAAAGAGCCAAGACTGAGTTGAAAAACTGGGGACCGTTACCAGGGAGGCGTGTCCTCAGAATTTCAACTCAGTGAATAGAGGCTACAAGGCTAGAGTAACGCAACCTGGATTCTCCCATCGACCCAATGGAGAAATAAGCATCCATCCATCTTACTCTAACAGGGATCGACAGTCGAAAGAGGCAGCCTTCCTTTCTGGTGCTGAAAGCAAAGAATCACCTCCAATTTATTAAGTGTGGCCCTTACTTCCTACTATTTTGGGGAAAGAAAGAACAGGACCCATTTCTATTAATGTTTGGTAATTCCAAACTTCTTGTTTTTCTTTGAGAGTAACAGAAATTATTTAAATCTTCCATTTTTATCTTACAAATAATGGGAAGCATCTGAAAACCTGAATCCTCCCTACCATTAGAAATACTATAGGTCAGTGATGGCTAACCTTTTTGCCATTGCATGCCAGGAGAGGGGGGGGAGGGTCGTGCACGCACATGCCCACGTGCATGCGCACGCAACCCCCCCTCCCCCACTCCTGGCACATGATGGCCTAGTAGGCTCATTTTTCTTTCTTACTGGTTCCAGATCCTCGCTATTTATCTGGGAAGGGCAAAAACAGCCTTTCCCACTCCCTCGGAGGCCCTCCAAAGGCCTGAAATGGCCCATTTTCCAAGTCCTGGTGGGACAGAAAGTGACATTTTTTGCTGCCCCCACCCTCCAGAGTCTCTCTATGAGTCTCTAGGAGCCTCTCTAGGAGTCTCTGGAGGATGGGGACAGCAAAAAACATCACTTCCTGTTCCACCGGGAGTTGGGAAATGGGGCCTTTCAGGCCTCTGAGGGAGTGGGAAAGGCTGTTTTTGTCCTTCCCAGATAAATAGAGGGGATCTGGAGCCAGGTAAGAAAGAAAAACGGGCCTTCCCTACCACCCCCCCAAGCCCTCCAGAGGCAGGAAACAGCCAGTTTCCTTACTTCTGGTGGGCCCAGAAGGCCCGAAAATCAGGTGGCTGGCGCGCGCATGCACCCCAGAGCTGAGTGGCATGCCCACTAATACGCCATAGGTTTGCCATCACAGCTATAGGTTCTCAACAGACGTGTGTAGTAGTAACTCTGCAAAAGAGTATAATGAGAAAAATGTATCCAGCCAAGAAACAGAAAAGGAGGCGACCAATAGGCTGGGCAAAGTCCAGATCTAAATTCATTCAGGAGAGAAATGTTGCTATGGTGCAGAAGTAGACAATCTCCTTAATGGCACCCATCATTATCTCATACAACATCTGCAATTAGGTGAGCCTCCACTCTGATGTGTTTTCTATTAAAAGCTTACTTGCCCAGGCTCTTCTTTGATTTTTCAGAACACAGTAAAATGGGAAAACAAGAAAAATCTCAATGAAAAAGCAAGAACTCTGTAATGAAATATGCTAAAAGAAAAGGCTATTTCCAAGAAAAAGGAAGTTAGAATCACTTGGGCATGTAGGAATAAGACTCCGGAGGTCCGAACTGATGTTCAACAGCATCAGAGAAGCAACTGTGGGCAGAACCAGAACAAACACAAGGAGAGCAAGCAAGGCTAACAATTGTCCATCCCACAAAAACATCAAACGGTATCTGTCACAAGAGAAGGTGCAAGTGATTCAGAAAGCAGGAAAGCTCATCTGGCAACTGACTAAACCCAAAGCTTCAGAAGACGAGTTCTGGCGAGAAGCATCGCATGCCTTGTTTGGCATCAACTGAAACTTCCAGACTGAAAAGCAGTGGAAACCCACAAAGAGGCAGCGATTTCTTTGGGATGATAAAGCGCATCAGGTTTACAATTAACTACCTACGAACTTCCTTGGAATGAGAAGCTCCAAAACAGTGGCCTCATTCAAATATGGAGCAGAGGATCCTTTTGTCCAACTGAGACAGAAGGGAAAGCATAACACACATCCCAAGCTCCCGAAGAATTCGGGGCTAAGTCACAGATTCACAATGCAATGCAAGCACACCAATAGCCTTCACTTTTACAAAGACTCAGTAGCTCAATTTTGTTGAACGTAATCCTTTATTCAATCTAATCTAAATCTTCTGCAAATATACTGATATACGATAGGGTTAAGAGTGGTGCAAGAATGCACAAGTCATTTTGGGAATTCTTCTAGTCTTCAGGGAACAGAACATCCACCTGGCAAACTAATATAATTGCTTACCTGGGAAAGTGAAGGAAACATAATGTGGGGTTTGGGGTGAGGGGCAGATAAAAGATTTTATTGCAACATAATCAGAAATGTAAGGAATAATTAATATACATAAACTCATAGACTTATGTCAATAAATGTATCTTTGTTGTCATGTCAATTAAGTGAGAGTGATTATAGCTGCAACTGCCCAGGCATTTATTTTATCCCTTTGCTAGCATTTTCCCTCTTATTGGACTATTTTGTTCAGGCTGTTCTGTGCCTTTCTTTTTGTTGTTAGCCAGTACTATTTTCTGATAGGTTCTTGTCTATTTTCCAGGGCTCTTTTAGCAAAGCTTCCAATTTTCCTGCCATCTTCTGAGGGAATGGGCTTCTGCCCCAGTCTGGGACCTTTAAGATAGGCCAGACTGCAATCCCTAGTCCCTGCAATGACTAGAAATCATGGAACCTGTAGTCAAACACACCTAGAGGGTACCTGATGATGGAAGGCTATTGTAGCCCCTTTTAACCGAGAAAAGTAGGAAACCAGGTATTGGTTGTAATGCTCTTAAAACTGTTAGAGAAAACGCCTTATTTATAGAAATGCTTGTGAAAACATTTCCTCACCCTCCCTGAGCCAGGCTACATTCTTAGATAGATGGCACAGCCATGAAAGGCAGTGGAGTTGTCTGTTGTGCCACCCTGGCACAAAATCTTCTCATGACCAGAGGTGAAAGCAAGGCTTGGGGCTCATTCTGCTTTACCTACCTGCATGGAATAATACTGACGTTTTTCTGTCACTTGCATATAGCTCTTTTACTGCCACTGGTCCAGATTGTCTGAGTGGAGATTCTGAATTGTCTGACTCCAGACAGCAGTTTAAAATCTATGGGAGGCCTACTTCATCAGAAATGAAAAAGTTCCTGCCAGCAGCCGCACCCGCATGAGCTCCTCGGTTTATTTTTTTAAGCCTTGTAATAAGCTAGAGTAAGGAACAAATTTAATGTAAACTGAACTGATCAATTCCTACTCCCAAGAAAGATGAGAACTTCCAGAGACAGAAACAAGCAAAAAGAGAGATGACATTCTGTAGTTCCAAACTGGACTTCTGAACCTGTATGCACAATTAATCCACACATAACCAAACCATCCTGTGGGAAACCAGACAACCTGGGCTAGGTTAAAACTTTGGTGTAACTAAGGAGATACTAGACAGCTATCTAAAGAGGTGGACTAATCATGCAAACTGCTTCTTACGAGTATAATTCTGAAAGCACTGAACAAATGGCCCTGTGATCTATAGGAAGTAATGCTGGATTTGGAGCTGTGGGACAACTCTTCCATGAAGCATATTGGGTGGCCTAGAACAATCGAGCACTCTGATCCCAGTGTTCCTTACAGGGGGATTAAGAGGCTGCCCCGGGATAACACCTCATATGTTGCCTGAGCTGCTGGATGCAAGAGACCTTACCAATGTGATAACTGGTTAATATATAGGGGAAGAGTGCTCTGCTACTTCTGCTCATTTCTCCCTGGACCTGAGGGATGAAAGGAGCCCGAATGCTCCAGCAGGGAACATCTGCATGTCAATGACCTCCCCAACCTTTCAACCTTCCAGAGGGAGGGGGAGAGAGGGAGGGAGACAGAGTGGGGGAGGGAGAGGCCACTGTGGGTTTTGTTCTGCCTCTTCTTGCCTCGTGAGTGAAAGGCCTGCTTGGCAATCTCTATTCAGGCTCTTTATGCCATGGGAACATCTTTGTAGTGGGTGACAGAAGCAGAAAGGAGGAGGAGGGGAGAGAGAAAGAAATGAAAGCTGATTTACGAATGAGATTGGTAAGGAAGGGACCACATCCCACACTGACCCATTTTCCTTCCTTTAGTCAGATCTGAAGGAATGACGTGCCCCAGAGTGATTAATAAATAAAACAGGGATTTAAATACTGCAAGAGACCAGGGCAAGAGATCAGGGCTATCTCATCTGAAACACCGCTGCCTGAAAAATTATAGTCTGAGAGGAAGGCCCACCAGGAACCACAGGCAAGATCAGATCCATTGCTGAAGTCATAATCAACAGCTGTGAGCAAGGACAGATCTACCCTTCTTTCTCCAAAGACCACCTCAAAAATCAAGAACTGAAAAGACTTTCTGAGGCATTCAACATCCTCGGGACGTCAAATCATCCTATAATTGGAAATGTTAGAAACAATTACAAAAAATGTTCTATGCACTAAGAATCTTCTAGCAGTGGCTAACCTCTGTTCAGCAAACAGCAAGTGCCAGGGCAAGGTTTTTTCCCCTTTAAAAAACTCCACGTCCAAAGAGGGAAGCCAATGTTTTGTGCAGCTTTGCTCTTGTCCTTTTTAGGCCAGGTCGACACCTGATACTTTTCCATCTGCTTTTGTTTCATTCAAATTCCGTCAGCTTCTTCCCTACTACAATAGTAGGAGCTAACATAAAGGGCAGACGCTCCGATGCGAAAAGATGGAGAACTCAAAGCATTTTGGTAGCCTCACCATTTTAAAACTTAGATACACAGCACTGCTGCTTGCCTAAAGAAAGGGCAGAATCTTGCAGACACCATAAAGCATCGAAGCTTAGTTTATTGGAATGTTATTTCCATGATACGAAAGAAGCCATTTAAGGATTCTTCTAAAACATACTTGCAAAACAGCAAAGATCTTCTTTCAACATTTATACTGAATCCAGGGATCTAGCTACGCACGTTCTCAGTTAATGGCTCAATAATGAAACGGACGTTGTCTTACCTGAACATCCCTTTTCTGGGCGCTGTGACCACAATCCATAGCTGGGTTACTTCCTCATATTCTGACAGGAATATGAAACACATTCAAATTCTTCCTCCTTGACCACGCCCACAATCCCATGATCCTCCAATCTTTCACGAAGGCGCAGCAAGGCTGTATAACAGAAAGTCAAAGGTAACAGCAAAGAAATGAACACATCCAACCCACGGCAATGAAAGAAAGGGCAGGAAGCCACAACCAAGCCAACAAGCAGGGTGGGGATGGATTGTTATCGCAATGCCCAGAAAAGGGACGTTCAGGTAAGACAATGTCCGTTTTCCTGAGCGCTGCTCCCACAATCCATAGCTGGGATATACCCAAGCTCAAACCCCTAGGGCGGGAGGTTGACTGCCCCCAAAGGTCCCATCCACATGCACACTTTGCAATATTCGGCGACCAAAGGAAGCCTCCGCCGAAACATAAGTATCTACTTTGTAGTGGCGAATGAATGGCGTAATCGATGACCAGGTCACCACTTGGCAAATGTTCGCCACCGAAGCCTGTGTCACCCAGGCCGCCGAAATGGCTGCGCTATGGGTGGAGTGCAGCAAAATCCTGCCAGACAGTGGCTTAGTGTTTAATTCATACATCATAGAGATACAGGCCTCGAACATCAAGGCACGAGATCTCGTGCTCCCTTCCCGGTTCACGTATGCCTTGGCTGAAATATTGTCCGTGAAGATCAAGATGTGATGACACTCTACCGTCTGACAGAAATGCAGAAGAGCTAGCCGAATCACCCACAGCTTGAGAAGGTTTATGCTGCTTCTTTCTTCGGACACCGACCACCAACCCTGCGCCACCAGATTGAGCAGGTGCTCATGATCAGCCTGTCCGGCTACAGGAAATCGCAACCTTGAGGAGAGATGGAGATGTCCACCAACAGAGAGAGAGACGCACCTGTGGCGGAAGATATACCTTGCGACTGGAGTTGGAGCGGCCCGCACATTGGAAGGGGAGCAGAAACCACTGCAGCGCTCAGGAGTGTCTGTGTGCCCAGGGAACAATATCGAAGTACGACACCATCTTCCCCAGAAGACAGTAGAGGAGCAGCAGAGGAACTGCCTTCAGGGCAAGGATTTGATGGATCAGCTCCAAGATGCTCTGGACCCGGTCCGGGGACAAGAACACCTGACCCAATACCGAGTCTATCATCGCTCCCAGGTACAGAAGGCACGTGGATGGTATCAGGTGACTTTTCTCCAAGCTTATCGAGAAGCCATGTTGCTGAAAGTCAGCCAAGATAAGCTCCAAGTCCCTGGGCGCTAGGTCCTGTGACGACGAGAGGATCAGGATGTCGTTGAGGTAACATAGTACTCTTACTGGGCGCAACCCGAAGGGCATCACACAATATTGGAAGTGTTGACTCCCGTATTCGAACCTCAGAAATTTCCTGTGGTCAGGATGAACTGGAATGTGCAGGTAAGCTTTGCGAAGGTCCACCGACTGAAGGAGATCCCCCGCCCTCACGCCCCCTAGAATTGAGCGGAGGGAATGCATTTTGAATCTGCTGTAGCAGACCAACAGATTCAGGTGCTTCACGTTCAAAATCCCCCTCCAGCCCCCGGAGTTCTTGGGCACCAGGAAGAGGACCGAATAGAAACCTGTCCGGTGTTGGTCCAGAGGCACCTGTTCTGTGGCCCTGATGTCCAACAGGTGGACAATCTCCACCATCATAAGAAGATCCAGTTTGGGGGAGCTCGGAACCGGGCAATGTACAAAGCGACTCGGTGGCAAGCCGTTGAATTCAGCTTTCCAATGGCGAAGCCAAAAGAGCCTCCTAGAAGTGACAGTGGAGGCGAGGGCCCTCAAAGCAAACTTCACAGAGTTCAGGGAGGCATCGGCTGAGTACTCAGTGGCCGCAACAATTTTGTTTATATCCTGATGCAATCTGGTTTCCTCAGGAGGAAGCCATTCCTGTAATTGCCTCAGCCAGATAAGTGACGCTCGATTGAAAAAGGACGTAGCTGTCACCGTGTTAATCGCCCAAGCCAGCGCCTGATGCGACTTGCGAAAGGCCAGCTCTGCCTGTCTGTCCTCGACTTTAAGCCCATCTAATGAGTGTGTCAAAATGACAGAGGCAGAAGACAGAGAAGCGACCGGGGCATCTACAGCCGGAAGCGCCAAGAGTCCTCCAGTTCGGGGGCCGAGCAATATAACTTCTTGTCCTGGATGCTGGGTGTTGTTAAAGAACCAGGCTGTCCCCAGGACATTTGGATAACATCTGAAAATAGCTGGGGACAAGGAATAAATTCCTGTTCCTGTTTGGAAACCTTGAACAGGGCATCATGGGGCCCAGTAGCAGCCTGCAACCCCGACGAAGCCTCACCCGTCACTCCGAAGCCGGTTATCAACCTGGCTTTATGCAGGAGGGATTTAAACAGTGAGGGGTAGAATAGCCCGGTAAGGATGGGGTGTCCGGCATCAAGCCCTCGTCCTCTGAGCACTGTATGTCCTCTGGACATTCCTCCCCGCGGTCAGAGTCCGCAGGAGTAGATTCCCTACGCGTTGGTGATCGCGGTTTAGACATCAGCTGATCCTGTGGGACCTGCTGTCTGGCCAGGGCCGGAAGAGAAATCTGCGCAGCTTGCTGCAACCCCGCTGCCAGGATAGAGGACAAAGCAGAGGAGAGCATAGACTGCAAGTCCAGGTGAGGGCCAGGCGCTGAAGACTCCTGTGCTCAGAGCCCCGCGGCAGTTGGGAGTGAAATTCACCTCAAGCAATCTGCAGTGAGATGAATGGGAGGTGGGCAGGCCCACTCCTGACACATCGGGCATAGGTAGGGACACCCTCTTGGAAAGGAATAATGGTTGGTCAGACCAATCCAAGTCGCCAGCAGCCGGATCAGATGAAGGCTGTGGGTGCAATACAGAACCAGATGTCAAGGGCACAGTAGCCTGTGGAGAGCAAGCGCCCACACCCAAGGCAGGGGAAACAGACCGCTGGGCCTTGTTACATATGCGTTCCAGGGTCTTGTGAGATCTCAAATCATCCCTGTCCTGTGCAGATGTTGCCCTCGTCTTATGGGATTTGCAGCTGGACAAGTCAGACTGCTTCACCAGAGCCGCCTTAAATTGTTTCGGGCTAGCCTCGAGTTCTAGATCTGAGGAAAGAGGTGAATCCGCCATTATGAACTCAGTCCCACCAATGTAAGGAAACCCTGTGGGTCAGAGGAGGCAAGAACCCCACAGTTCAAGGTGACCGCACAAGCACCTTGCAAGTGGACCGGTACAGTGAAATGGCGCCCGCCTGTAGGCTATGGCCCAAAGTGGCAGCTGCAGATGTTAAACATCCCAAAATGGCTGCTACAGCTTGAAAAAGGTTTGTTTGTTTGTTTATTTATTATTTATTTATTATTTATTTATTTATTTATTATTTATTTATTTATTTATTTATTTATTTATTTATTATTTATTTATCTATCTATCTATCTATCTATCTATCTATCTATCTATCTATCTATCTATCTATCTATCTATCTATCTATCTATCTATCGAATTTATATACCACCCTACTCCCAGAGGGACTCAGGGCAGTGAACAGCCAAAATAAAAATACAATTAACATACAAAAGTTAAAAACTATTAAAATAGATTAAATAATTTAGGCTCAGAAAATTTAAAACATCCAATTTATATAAAACATTTAAAACCCAATTTAAAAGGGAGAGTTAGGCCAGACCCGCCTGTTGGAATAAAAACATTTTTAGGGCGTGTCGGAAAGTGTGTAAGTCTTGAATCCTCCTTATCGCCGGGGGGAGCTTTTTCCAGATGGCAGGTGCCCCCCACAGAGAAGGCTCTCCCCCTGGGGGCCGCCAGTCGACACTGTTTGGCCGACAGCACCTTGAGGAGCCCCTCTCTATGGGAGCGAGTTGGTCGGTGAGAGGCTACCGGTGGCAGAAGGCGGTCTTGTAAATACCCTGGCACTTCTAATATTGCGATCGCCCGCAGATGTTCAAAAGGGTGACTGCCGATTCAAGGCGCTCAAAATGGTGGCCCGAAGGTCCGTCAAATGGTTGCCACGAGGCCGATGTTGAAGAGTGGCTTACCAACGGCCCAAGGATAACATCCGCTACAGCACCCCAATTCGCCAGCACTGGTTCACCGCTCTATCATCCTCCTGGCAGTCACCGTACCTCAGAGAGCGCACGAAATCCATGCCTCCTCTCCGGAGCCACTCGCTAAGTGAGAGCGAGGTGGGATGGTGGCGGTGGCTCCTAACAGCCTGACACGCTCGCCGGTGGCTGAAATCATGAAACCGGATCTGCCCCGAAGGGAACAGAGTCCGGCGGCCGCTGAAAGCGCCGAGTGCTGAGGCGCGGGTGGCCTGGAGGCCCAGATATGCCATGTGCACCTTACAGCAAGATGAGTCTTCCGCTCTCTTCCAATAAGAAAAAAGGCAAATCAAGAATAAATTAGGCACCTAAACAAGCCTAGGAAATCACTAGAGAAGACACAAAAGGAAAACAAGGGGAAAACCCTCAGCTCCAATAAAATCTGTCAGTTCTTGTCAGCAACTGAGTGAAAGACTGGAGGATCATGGGATTGTGGGCGTGGTCAAGGAAGAAGAACTGGAATGTGTTTTACTCAGTTCCTGTCAGAATATGAGGAAGTAACACAGCTATGGATTGTGGGAGCAGCGCTCAGGAAAAGAAACCCCTTCCCTTTCTTTGCAACCAGCTTCCATTTATCTACCCTGGTCTGATTAAACTCTGCTGCTTCAGTGACATTTTCTTCATTCTACAAACCTCAGAGAATCTTCACATTCAGATTATACAATACCGAAGGAAGACAGCCTGCACATGCTTTCTAGGAAGGCCTGTCCAGATGTGTTTAATCTTCTATCTTGAGCCCCCAGGAACAGGGCATCATTATGTCCCACCTGGATGCCTTATATCTTCCTTTTCAGAAATGTGTTATATTATTCTACCAATCACAGCTTGGACAAGGGGGAATATGTGTAAGCCTAACTAACAATGGGAGAGAAAGCAGGGACAAGTAACATGTAACTAGGAAAGGGCCACCATGCTATAACTCGTAGGCAGATTTTCACTGTGGTGGTGTCCTAAATTCTGGATTGTGCTCTCCCAGAATCACCATCTTTTTTTAAAATTTATCTCCCCACCTAGGTTTTCCCTGTATGTATGCTGAATGAACATTTCTTGTTTCTCCTACTTCATATTTTGTAAACTATATTAAAATACTGTTATATGATCAGCAGAATAAAAGTATGAAGGAATCTAGAAAACGCAGAACTAGAGATACTAGAGAAACAGAATTGAGATATAGTTAAGTACGACAATTTTACATGAAAAATTGTTGGGATGAACTCCTGTTTCATCTTTAGGCTGAAAGGTTATTCAATAGAAAGAGAACGCTCCAAACAGATTTTTCCTGTTGATTATGTTCCATCAACACTATTAAAAAGTAGCATCTTGATATGTGTCTGTCAGCAAGGACAAAATCTTCCCTTTTGAGTTGGAGAAACAGATCTTCTTAACCAAAGCTAATGATTACTCAGGCCTTGGAAGGAAAATATTGTTTTATTTTGCATATACCAAGAGGGAGGTTTGCCTATAGTTCTGTCAAAGAGTAATTAGTTTACCGAGGCTCAGTGGAGTCTGTGGGTTGGACTTATTGTTTCCTTGTTATGAATAAAAGCATTCTCTTGGTTTGCTAAAAAGTCTGGAGGGTCAGTTAATAGGACCTCAGCTGTAGTGTAAAAAATAACTGGATACAGTTCCATATTTTAAAAAAGGAATGGGGAAAAATAAACAGAATTCATTTCTATCAGAAAGGAGCAGACCTGCAGAACACTCTATGGTTTCCTTTAACAAAATTGGACATGCCAGCATTCACAGGCTCAAACAACAAAATAATCAGACCTGCAAAGATTCAGGTGAAATAGCTTTAAGCTTAACACTGCAGGAGGAGAAATGCATGTGATGAATTTAAAACCATCGGCAATTCTCCCCCTTCAGGAATACAAATAAGATGGACATCACAGGCCACAGCAGTTTAAATCTGGCATCCGAGTGAAATGGCTCAATTAGCATTAGCAATCCAAGTGCAAAATAAGAATAATAATTATGTATGTGTGTGTGTGTATATATACACACACACACACACGCACACATGCATGCACGGTGGAGCTGAACTGGGGCAATGACTTGCGTGCCCACAGAGAGGGTGCAGCGTGCCACCTCTGGCACGCGTGCCATAGGTTCGCCATCACTGCTATATATGCTGTATATATATTCTCTGTGTGTGCGTGTGTATGAATGTGTGTGTCGCGCGCTATACAGAAAACACAATGTGGAATGTTCCGAAGCAGTTCCTGACTGAGAAACAATCTTGCTGAACTATTAAATTGGAAGCCATGTTTTAATTCTGACGATGTGTAGAAGCAAATCGGCAGCTCTGAATAACCACATTAGCGGTTTCTCTGAAAAAGAAGGCCACTGGTTCATTGGGAGGGGGGAGGGGTGTGATGAAAACAGGGCCTAAGCCAGAGAGCTTCTCAGTCTTCCAGCAGGACTGCGTAGGTGCTGAATTCTGCAGCTCATCACCTTAGCAACAGCTCTAAACATATGTGCAGTGACATCAGCTGATTTTTGAAAGCTGTAAATAGGGACAATAGCATGGAGGAAAAGGCTGGACCCAGGCCAAGTCCTAAAAAGCTACTCTGTTAAGATACTGTCACTAATGGAATATATGCAAACTTGTTTATGCATCCGTCTTCCCTCAAATCTTTGGAATGGGAGGTCTATAATTATAAAATAAAGCAGTTGGTCTGGTGTTCTAGTACAAACTGCAAAGCACATCGAAGCTGCCAGGGGCCTGCAAACAAGGGAAGGGCCGGCCGTTTTTAGCTAGTCAACCAAGCGCAAGAAAGGTGGGAAAACAGTGGTTTTTATGTGATTTCATGGTCATGTGCTGCACCCTCTATTTACAAGGTTCCCTCCAGGTATTCAGTCTTCCTGACTGAGGAAGGACTCAGACTCCCCACTGAGCTGCTTCGAAGCTCAATTTTAGGCAGTAAAGTGCATGACTCTTCTATTTCTAGGATGGCAGTTTTGTCTCCTTCTTAAGACGCTGGTATCTAAACTCCTGCCAATCTCAGCTTATGGGTGGAGAAGGGCGGGGGCAAAACTCACCCAGAGCCAGGAGGTAGATGGGGACAAAATGAAAGTCAAGTTGACCAACAGGCAGCTGAAAACTCTCGGTTCCTGGCTGAGCCCTCCCTCCCTCCCAGCCAGCAGCCAACCAAAAAGAATACTTTTCTTCCTATTCAGTGACTTATTCTGTTTTTCCTTTTCTTTAAAATTTGGCTTGGCCACACAAACAAGCTCTGCTTTGCTTCTGGCTTCCCTGCATTAATTGTGTTAAAGGAATATAGGAAGATGTAAGAAGGCCTGGAATATCCAACTGCTGAGAAATGGAATTTCTTTGGGTTTCTGCTAAAGCCTCACTCTCAGAAAACCCCCAGTTACCCGTGTGCATGGCTCCAAGAGTAAAAAAAAAGACGTATTTTATTTGGAATCATTTAATGAAATCCAACCAATAAACTCAGAATAAATAACTGCTGAGAGTTTGGTAGAAGACTGAGAGACACAGAGATCAATTCAGGCCTGAGATCAAATGGGTTTTTTAAAAATGTCACACACACACACACACACACACACACACCCCTAAAAAGATTGGCTATACTAACCATTATACCACCCATATTTAAAGTGAAATGCCTTTTAAGAAAGACATTATATACTTGCATTGCATTTGTATGTGATCCTTCTGCAAAATCATTCAAAATTGTATGCTAAAACTAAAGTAAAAACAAAAATATTAGGCAAAGTAATTCCATACGCAAGTATTAGGATGCTTGTGGCCTGTTCAGTGGCATGAAAGTGTTTTCCCCAAGTTTCTTTTCCCTCCTTCCTTTATGACATGAAATTCTACAAATAGCCCCTGGGAAGATTGCAAACAGCTGACCAGAAAATTACTTGAAAAAAGAGAAGGAGTAAAATTTTGATCTTTCCATTTCCAAAACCTTATCTAGCTTTAGTTCCCAACTGTTAAAATGAACCTTCGGGAAGTTATTTGCTTAGAATAAAAGGATATCACTTAATTAGACGTGGACTGAATGCATTTCACCCTGCCTTTGTCTTGGAAATTCTGCAGCTACCATCCCCTTTACTCCATTGCTTTCATACCTTTCCCCCTAGGAAAACCAAGCAGGTCTCTCTAATATGCTCATGTAACAGCAAACCTCAGTCGTGCAGCTGCCAGCTAGTAGCATTTTACCAACACATTCTTAAACAGATGGATGTACAGTGGAAGGGAAACTTCACGGCTCAGAAACACTGACCTATCTTAGAATCACATTGCAGGCAAGAATGAGAAAATGTCAGATAAATATTAAAACTGTTATCCCCCCCCAATTAAATTAAAAGCCTAAGTATTTTTGCATTCAGTGATGGACAAGAGCTAAAAGAAAGCCCACATCCCTTTATACCCCTCTCCTCCTCCTATATTAAACCTGGGTGCAGCGTGACAGCTGGGCAGGAGACTGGGAACAATGAAGATAAAGTTAGCTTTCAGGGATGTGACCCCATCCAGGCTCCGGGCCAGAAGACTATAAATAATTGAGAGGAGCAGCCACCCCAGCCAATACACTAATGTGTAGAAGAGCTCTGGCAGCAACTGGAGTACAAACACCCATTACATCATTACTCCCCTCTACTTTGTGCATCCTTATCTGCAATGTAATTTTACTGCTTTTAAATAATAAATTGTGCTGGGACTTGAAATATTCTTATGCCCACTCAATGTCTATCATGGTGTATGCAACTGCACAAATAAATTTTACATATGGTAAAATAAATTTTGCATTAAACTAAAAAAAAGTTTTTTTGCAGTAGTCATATAGACATTTTAAAATATCTATACATTTTTATCAATGTGCTCTTTCCAAACAAAAGTTTCTGCTCAGCTCTCATCAGCTTATTACATGTTTGATTTAACAATACAGCTACAACTTCAATGGTGAGAAACTCTGGAACTGTTTAAAGGGTTAGATTAGGAAAGAGTCTGCTGGACAAAACACTGAAAAAAGTATTTTGATAACTCTAAAAGAATCGAAATAATTTCCCAGGTGAAAAAGGAAAGAAAGAGGCTCAGTGGACTGAGTAGGCAGTTCCTCTGAAAAGACTGGACACATCTACAGCCATGTGCAATGGAAATCTACCATAAGACTACTTTCATAGTGGCAACCTTAAGAAACAGCACAACAGAAGGTTGCCAGTGGGCTTTTGGACCTTGTGTCTGGCAGCAACATTTCTCTTTTAACCATTTTAAATGGCATTAATCCAAAAGAATAATCCCATCTTGTGGACACATTCAACTTTGACAGTGGGGTGGGGTGGGGTGGGGGGGCTTAATGAGAAACTCTTCGCAGGTTCTCAAAAGATTTTTAGGTTAATGACCTCTGGCTGCCAGATATTTGTGTACCAGCCAAAACATAATTTCACGTCTCAAATACGTTTCAACTCTCCAAATTATATATTTCACTTTTTGTATCAAGATTTTAAGTATTTACAGGAGGGTGAATTACTTTTTTTCTGCTAGTTTAAAATCATCAATTTGATTACATTAACATTTGCAACTGCATTTCCGGAAAGAAGAGGAAGGCGGCTCAGTGAAAAGAACAGCACATAAAGGTGGAAACAATTTACAGGCCTCCTTTTCTGCAGCCCAACCAGGGAAAGAGGAAGCCCTGCAGGCCAGCCCTGCATCTTTCGGGAGGGGGAGGGGGTGCTGCTTCATTCCTGCCCCCTTGAAAAGAGAGTCACAGGAGGTGGGGGGAGAGCAAAGGAAGGAGAAGAAAAAGAAAAAAAGCAGAGGCCTTCCCTGGCAGCCCTGAAGGAGAGAAAGTGCCACGCTGGTGCCCATGGAAGGCTGGGGCTGCTGCTCTTGCCAGGCATGACTGTTCCTCTCCTAGAGGGAGAAGCAGCGCAGGCAGGCTGAGAACAGGATGCTCTCCTCTCCCCATCAAGATACTCCCACAGTTGGGACCTAAGCTGCATCTCCTGGTCAGCCAAAAGCCGCAGGAAGGGGGTGGAACAGTGACAGTAGACAGATGGGCTCCCCCTCTCCCCTTCCCCGTGACTTCAACAGGGAGGGGAGACCATGTAGAGTGGCAGAATCGGAAAGCTTAGCCTATGAACGAACGAAGGGCAAAAGCAGAAGCCCAGGCAGGGTGGCTGTGATGGGAAAGAGGTGGGGGGTGGGGAGAAGCACCTCTGCATTCCCACACTGCCTCCTCGGAGTCCCCACAATCTCCTCGTCCAGGGAGGGGAGTCGGTGGCCTGGCTGCTCCTAGAGACTTGTGTAGCAATGTACACAAAGGCCTCCGTGAGGGGCCCTCAGCCAGCACATAAGGATGCTTTGAAACAAGGTGTGAATATTCAGGAGGGTCTCTTGAAAAGAGAAATGCCAAGGCTGTATTCCATCTAGCCCACTGAGGAGGCTGGCTTCTGTAAAGGATAGGCAGCATTTCATCTAGCCTTTCAAAACCTTTTATTTTCACGGCAATCCATCTTTACAAAAATAAAGATGGCAGAAGCAGATTACAAATAAACAACCCACATATTGCCAAATTCTATGCAGGGGGAGGCAGTAAGAGGGATCTGGACATAAAGGAATTAACCACCCCAGGAAAAGAGCGTGTTTAGTCAGTGGCACTGCTGGATATAGAACTTAACTACCGGTTCTTATTTATCAGTTTTAGTGTATTTCCTGGCCTCAGGTTTTTTTTTTTTTTTTTTGTGGGTTTTTTGGCTCTAAAGCAACACTTTCCCGCTCCCTTTTACAAATTTGAACTTAGGCATTCATGCAAGTGTTCCTCCATCACAATCAGAGAGGCATTTATTCCCACTGCCTAGTAACAGTGTTTGTGATAGATCTCCAACCCTGGATAAATTCCCCCACTAGCATCAGCTGTGAACTGGAAGCTTTTGTAAAGGATAATCAGTAGAGTTGGCTAGAGAGCTTTCTAAGATTAGGAACTACCAGACAGAAGACACGGACTGCAAGAATAATCGTTCAGCTTTGTGCCTCTGGCTCTTCCAAACTAAGGGGTTTCCCTTAGTGTTCCCCTCGTCACAACACTCAGGCTCTTTCCAATGAGAAGGAAGGCAGGGCTGAAATGGTCAGTGTGACCCTATGCAGGCAGTTCTTCCTCCTGAAAAAGCTCTCCACTTTAAAATCACCTCCCTCTGTCCTTAATGGTCAACACAATGCAAAAACCAACAGCACCACCCCTGAACAACTGGACACCACCGAGATCTGTTCGGCCAAGGATTTAAAAGCAGAACTGAGGTTGCTCAATTAGGCAGCGTTCACATTTAGAATGGAAAAGAGGCCCCAGTTGCCTCCCAGAGAGATTCCCACGAACATGGCATCCTTTGTTTGTAGGCCTGAAAGGCAGTGTGGTGATTTAGTTTATTTACAAGGTGGTGTTTCAGGGCAATATCAGCAACTAAACTGGGGCGGCAGAAGCATTAAAAGGGTTTAGGCTGCTAATTTGGATCCCAACTCTGGCACCTAAGAGCACCCGATATAAATACCGACGGAAACAGACTGTGAGACAAGCAGGCAGCTACATCAGGCACCTCTGGCAAGGGTGACCTGCAGTCTGTCTTTTGGGGATGCGCCTGAAGCGGACGCTTCATTCACTGCCATGCCTCACAGGGGTGGACTAGAGAGAAATCTCCTCCTTGCCGGGGTCTGGCTCTTAAACAAGACGCATTAACAAAAACCAAATATATAACCCATTTCAGTGTAAGTTCAACCTTGACTCTTCTGATTCTTTCTTCCACCTCTCTCACCTTGTTTTAAAATGTCATGCCTTTACAAGTTTGGACAATGACTTTAGCTGCAGAGAGTAGGACTGCATAGGTTTGCTGGCTTCACAATTAATATTGCTGCCAGACACACACACCACAAACACACAGCTGAAGTTTTCTTAGGTAGCCTGATCCAGCCAAGAAACGTCTGTTTTTGTCCAAAGCAGCAGTGTCCCCTTAAACAAGCTGGCTACCTTCTTTGGATTACTGGCCCCCAGCAACCAATCAAGTAATCTATTGTTGCCAAATTCCAGAGGGTGGGGGTACTGGCTACCAGCCTATAGCTCGCTTGCCAGCAAGAGAAGCTGGCAGCCATAGTGTCTCCTGCAAAAAGCAAACATTTTCAAAGATGAAGAATTCCAATCCCTCCCAAATAAATAAACAAGCACGTAAATAAATAAGGAACAGGTAAGGTCAGTGCGTAATTGACAACATACAGACCTTTCTAGTGTTGCTTGTCCCTTAACTCATTTGCAGGAAAGAAATGAGAATGAGCAAGGCAGATCCGACTACATAAAAATAAAGCAAGGTAGATTTTAGGCCTTTCTTCTGCTCTAGATCAAACATAGCTTCCTAAGTATAAGCAGACCTACATTTGTTGTTCTGGCACATAATCCTGGCTTACTCTGGGGAAAAACAAAGAGCTTCTCCAAGCTATAGGTACAAAGGAAATACATGATTAATACAGTCTTGGCTAGAGAAGCCTGTATTATGCATGCATTATTCATGTTCCACACAGATTCTGTCAACGAGTGGTCACTTTCTCCGGCATTCAGAGCAGCAGATTGCTACCAAATAGCCCCAGCCCCCCCCCCCTTCCCCTGGATCAGTAAATACTTTGAAATTGCAGTCCCTAAGAAGACACAAGGCTTCAGTGTAATCTACTGAAAATGTTTAAACCATATTATCTAGCTGCTCTTCAGCCAACATTTGAAAATTCAGCCAGCAGCAGGAAAATCAAGATGAGAAATTAATTCAGCCAGCTGCTACCAACTTCTCTTGTCTCCAAGAAACAAAGGCAGACCAAATTCCTCTGAATTTTCAGCATCACTAGGAAATATCCCAGATTGAAGAGATGAACATGTACTGCAAAAAAGTCTCTTGGGAGAAGAGGCATTAGGATGCTGAGATGAGGAGAGGATGGGAAGGAATATCAGATAACAGAATCCAGTAACAGAATTGGGAGGGACCTTGGAGGTCTTCTGGTCCCAGCCCCCTGCTCAAGCAGGAAACCCCATACCATTTCAGACAAATGGTTGTCCAATCTCTTCTAAAAACCTCCAGTGTTGGAGCATTCACAGCAGAGCAGACAAGGAAAGTACACCCCAAGCAAATCTGGCTGTACCACTTGTAAACCAAGGAAAAAAATGTATTTCCTATGCTGTTACTGCCACATGTTTATTGATTGATTGATTGATTGATTGAATTTCTATACCGCCCTTCTCCCAAAGGACTCAGGGCAGTGAACAGATTAAGATTTCATATACATATAAATATATTTTATAAACAGTAAACAATAAATAAATATTTATTAATTAATAAATAAATAATTAAATAAATAATTATAAATAAATAAATAAATAATAAATATGAAAAACCTAGCACCATATTTCTGACATTTTAGTTACATAAAACCATATTGGTGCAATTTCCAAATCTAAGTTGTTCTGGGAGTGAGTCTCTAAAACTGATAAATAAATAAATACATTTATGTATAGGAAACATGAAGTGTTGAGTTTGTTCCCACAAACTTGCAAAGAGACGAGAATGCGTAAAATGTGTTTTAGTAATTATAAGGTAAGCTCTCAAAAAGACGAGGAGTAGTCACAAGAATGAAGAAAAAGCCATAGTCTGGCTGCTCATGGAATTTAAGCTCTGCACTGGAATTTCCGCTTCCACATTTGTATCTACAGTAGAGACCGTATCTGTGGGCACGCGAGTGTTGCCCTAGCTCAGCTGCAGCGTGCATGTTTGCACCGGCCAGCTGATTTTCGGGCCTTCGGGATCCAGTGTAGGAGCCTCTAGAGGGCCTCCAGGGGTGTGTGGAAGGCTGTTTTCACCCTCCCCAGGCCCCAAGAAAGCCTCTGGAGCCTGGGGAGGGTGAAAAACAGGCCTACCAGGCTCACCGGTAACCTTTTTGCTGTCACGTGCCAAAAGCGAGGGGAGTGTGGGGCGTGCATGGGCAGGGCACGGAGGCATTGAATTATGGGTGCAGGCACATGCATGCGTAACCCTCCTGACGCTTTTGGCACGCGATGGCAAAAAGGTTAGCAATGGCTGGTATAGACTTTTTAAAAATTACTTTTAGAGATACTATCCACTTCCATTTGTCTTAAGATAACATGTACCTGGAGAAGCCTCAAGAAGAGATGGACCATCAGTACACGTCTATTTTACTTGCTCAACATAATTGCTGGGTCAGTAATAATTGCTTCAGTAGACTATCTAAGAACCTGAACAAATTTGGTATAAAATGAAGTGATGCCTGTTCTCAAAATATCCTCCAAACCCAGTTAGGATGGGGCCATTAGAAGATATTACCAGGAGGCCCCAATCTCAAGCCCAGCTGAGGGTCTACGGGTAACCTTTAGAAAAAGAGGTGGGGGAAGCCGAGCCTTGTGGCCCTGCAAGGCCGCCCCTCCCAGAAAGCTTTGGCAGCTCTGTGGGAAGCTGCAGGAGGGAGCACAGCCTTCCAGGATCCACCAAGCGATGGCCGGGCTCTCTTCAGGCTGCAGCACGTTTCTCTTCCAGCGGCCCTCCCCCCTCTTTTTCCGTTCCCCTCCCAGCAGCACTGCGGCAACAACGCAGATGGCAGCGGTGTGACCTCGCTGTTCCTGCCTCCTTGTTTTGATCCTGCAGTCTTGATTGTTCAGGCTAATCCCACACTCTGAGCCTTGGCTGCCAGCCAAGGCTGTTATTAATGGCACAAAGCGCCTCATTCCAGCTCCTTCTACATCCGCTAATGCTGCCGCCTCCTCCTCCTCCTCCTCCTCCTCCTCTCCTCACCCCCGAATTTGAGCTGTAATACCTTTTGATTTCGTTTTTTACAATCTGATATCTTTTCCATAGACGAACACGATACAGAACGACCTTACAAGGCAATGACAAGTTGTGAACCTCAATGTTTAAAAGTATCTGGGAAAGTGGCAAACTGAACAGATGCAAACAGCAGTGATTAGGAAGAAAAATTCTATACTGTAAATAAAAACAGTTCCAAGAATTTGACAAAAATCCAGATGTGTTTCATCATTACATGGGAATGTAAAACCGAGCCATCATTCTGTCATGGACATTTCACCCTGGATGTTTTCTGTCTGCTGAAAAGAAAGTCATGCAGGCTTGAAGCCTGAGCGCATGACCACTTGGGCTGGGGTGGGGGCAGAGATTTGCAACTCACAGACCCACGGCAAAAGCTTCAAACAAGCCATTTCCTCTTCTATTTATGCAAGAAAATGAATAGCCAAGGCAAAATTGAGATTCTGTACCCAGAAAGACACTGCATTTTTGTATCTTAAAATAAAAAAAAAACCCACTTAATGAATAGAAGCTGAGAGCACAGCACTTCCGTTAGCTAGACTAATTCTGAAAAACAGTTGAGCTGTACTTATTTCAACACAGAGATATGTGTTGATTTCCCATATGAAACGGAAGACCCAGTGGGTTCTTTTGTTTTGTTTTTTGCAGTAGTTTTCTTCACTACAAAAAGTATAGGATCCTGATTTGCAATCTGGCCTAGAAACACCAAGATATTTAACTGGTTTGATTTTCAAGCATTCTGACTGTGTTATTTGGGAAAACAAATTAATAATGGTGCAACCATTTAGAAGAGCCTTGGTGGCACAGCAGACTAAAATGTTGTTAACTAAGCAGCAGCTGCCTGCAATTACTGCAAGTTCGAATCTCACCAGGCTCAAGGTTGACTCAGCCTTCCATCCTTCCGAGGTAGGTAAAATGAGGACCCGGATTGTGGGGGCAATAAGCTGAACATTGCTTGGGGCGGGGGGGGGGGTGTGTGTGTGTGAAAGCCTACTAAGCAGATATATACAAAAGTATGAAGGCTATTGTTTAATGCATTGTAAATCGCACTGAGTCTCCGGAGAAGGGCAGCATATAAATTGCACAAACAAACAAACAAATTTCTTTATCACTCTTTTAGGGCAATGCAGAAGTCTTACAAGTACCAAGAAAAACAGGCAGGAACTATTGATATTTTTTCTATTTCCTGCAAATGCAGACGTGGCAATGTAATTAAGAAGCTAAATAAAAAATCTTCCACAGTTCTAAATAAATCATAAAAATCATTAATACCATGATATCACCCAACAAAATGTGTTGTCTCTGTATCTGAAAGAAAATAATGCAATATTCTCAGTCTTAATGGATAATGCTGAAGGAACATTCCTTCAATCATTTAAATTGTATTTGTATTGTATTTTTTTGTAGATCATGTGATTTTTTTAAAGTCCATTTAGGGAACTGAAAGAGGAAAGAATAAACTCCAACCATGGCTTAACTTGTGCTGATGATGTCTGTGTACGTATGTGCGAATGAATTCTCTGCTTCAAGAGATGGAAGACAGGAAATGAACTTAAAATATGATTACAGTACCTGCACCTAACAAAGGATACATTCAAGCTGATCAGAAGTCAAATCGGGGCCCATCAACTTCCCAGCTAACATTACTCATCCTATCATGCGAGAAAGAAACAAAGTGAGATACTAAAATGAGAAAGATAAATGTGTCTATATTAGGAAAGGCTCCTGTGCTCATCACCAAGTGATAAAACAGTCCTAATAATACAAACACCGCTTGACTTTTTCTGTTTACAACTTTTCATCTTGCTCAAACCATCAGAATGCCCAACTATTGTATCTACTTACAATATATATGATTAAAGTATTTTCTTTCTTCCATAAGTTATTCAATGTTTTCAATTAAGTCTGCATAAACAAACAAAATGGTGCAATTATCTTTGTCTACCAGATTTTTTTATTTTGAATACAATATTACAATGGAAGTTATACCTGAAGTTAAACACAAAACCATCTGATACCAACTACAAACATCATATCAGAACTATGATTTCATTATTGTATCTGTAAGCTGCTTTACAGATATAAATTGTATGGTATTCTGAAGTGTGGGCTAATAGACTTGCAACTGCAGCCTATTCCATAGCCAGGGAGGTACTGTGCCACCTCCCCACTGACATCTATGCTCTCTTACTTGGTCTTTATATGGGATTGAGTAACAAGTGCAACAGTAACTCGCTGCTAATGTTCTCCAAAAACTGACAATGAGCAGCAAACTCCCTGTGGTCCTGAAAAGAAGGCTAGAAGTGTCCTGATCAATAGCCACTGATAACTTTACTCTTAAAGGAGTCTAATGTTCTTTTAACTAACCATCAAACGTATTACATATTGTGAAGCACCAGTCTCTATGAGACGAAACCTTAAGGTTTACTTTATTAATTTCAGTGACATGTAATCCAACTCCTTTCTTCTTTGGGGTATCCACTGTTTGCATTTCTGGTTCCAGGAACTCCTAGACAGCTTCCCACCTCTCAGCTGCAGAGGTACCACAACAATAGTTCTCACCATATTCTATAGCAGAAGTATCTTCTGTTAGCAAACTCCACAATGTATCATCCGAAGTACTTCCTATTGTATCCGTCTCGAATTGCCCCAAAAGTCTCACTGCCACACTGTCTTGGGTTTCCAATACCAAGATTAGATTGGCTGGATGGAACATTGCTAATAAGGAAGAGAGAATCCCGAAGGATAATGACAATACCTCATTCTTTCACCCTGTAATTAAGCTTCCTGCTGCATAAGAAAATGGACCGCACACCTGGGAGAAGCTAACCTCTTTTTCTTCATCCTTCATGCCTTCCTTACATTACATAAGCCAGATCTGCAGTTTTAACATTAGGCGGGAGGTCACACATTTCTTACGACTAGACATGCTGGTATTCAGCAGCAATTCCTACTATTTGACTGCTGGCTTCAGCATCATTTGCAATGCAATTCAAACTCTTAACTGGTTAAAACCTCATCATGTAACAATGCTTGGAATTAGTAATTGTCCTCATAAAAGGGGGCTTCTGCTTTTTGACCCTCAAATTTTCTTTGCATTTTAAGCTAGGATATAGAATACTGTTCTTGTCGAGCCCTGGCTGGGATTCGCCATTGCTGGGGGCTGGAAAGTCGAAGCCCTGACAGTCCAGACACTTGGCTTGTTGATTGGTTGATTGAAGGGAGTCCTGTCCAGGATGACAGCGTGCCCTGACGATAAGCGACAGGCACCGGCAGCAGGCAGAAACCGAGTTGTCGGCGCCCTCCAATGACGTCAGGAAAGCGCTGATTGACAAGCCGCCGAACAGCCGATGGGGGGGGTGTTATGAGTTCTTATGTGCCGGATGATGGTTAATACAGCAGAGGGGACGATAAATAGCGCTGCACGACGACTGCGTGTAGCGCTGACTTTAAACCTGTATTCCGGCTTGTTCTGTTCTTCTGGCTGAGTTGCTGCAGAGATTGAAAGTAAAACTCTGTTACTTCCCTTCATTGTTTGGTTTGTTTTCTTTGCGCTATTCGGACTGGACGAGAGACGGAGCTGAGAGTTCTTTACTTCTAAAAATATTGTCTCAGCAAAACTAACTCAGAGTTTAAGAGCCCCGAATTACTCATATTGAAAGCTGAAGAGATCCAAGATACATCACTGAGCCAGACTGCAGCAATGGCCAAAAGTACACAAGTGTGTGTAGAAAAGTTGACAACTTTCCTCTCTGATGCAGCCCTAATTAGCATCATTCATTCCTTCATTACACAAGATATAAAAATAAATTCTACCTAATCCCATGGCTTTACTTGAATGCTTACTGAGTGAGGTCTAAAAGACCTCTGCAAACAATGGTTTAAGCCTAAGCACACCCAATGTTAGCAAAAGGCAGAAAGGTACATATAACTTCTTCTCAAGAACAGGTGCAACTAGGCTACCCCTCAGAAGTGCTCATGTGACCAAATCCTATGGCCTGTGGGGTAACATCTTTGACATTTATTTTCTATGATGGGTAGGTAAGAAGAACATGGCACCGAGAGCGTTACTGCTTTTCATGTCCCCCCTTTCCAAAGGGAAACATTTCCTCTACAGAAGCACCATAATTGCCTTCTGCTTTCAGAATACCAACTGACCCAGTGTGCTGCAATGGGATGGAGAATATCAAATTCACTTCCTGTTTTGAGACCTCTCAGTCTCAAATCTCTTCGTCAACTAGTTCTCACAACTTTGCAAACACCACCATTTCATCCTTGCCAAATCTATCGAAGGCAAGTTCATACAATCAGCAGGTACATGAAAGAGGCCTACTGACTTGTTTGATTTCTATAGCGGCCCATCTCAGTAAATGACTCCAGGCTGCTTACAATTTGATTCAAATACTGAAAGACTGCTGGTAATAGTCCTTTACATACTACATGCTGAGTGTACATGTTTCTACATGCTCCATACCGGGGGGGGGGGGGCGCGTGTTTGTGTAAAAGAGAGGGGGGAAGGGGGAGAGGAAGAGAGAATGAGTATGCAAGGGTGCCCTTCTAAAATAAAACAGGGATTTGGCATTTACAAGGGAACAAGCCAAATGCAATGTCACCAGCAAAGAAGATACCCACCACTATGTCCTTTCATGCTGCCCTGGCTTCCTCCCTTCTCTTTAGTTGTCTCTCTGGCTGCCTGGCTCCCCACAGACGCTGGCATCATTCGTCTTCCTCTACCGCAAAGCAGGGTGGGCTGCCTCTCCCGCAAGCCTCTGCTACATGAACTGCATTCAGAGCAGGGAGCAGGGAGCAAACAGATGTCCCTTGTGATCTGCTGAAAAGGAGTTTGGGGAGGGGGGGCAAAACAGGTGGCAAGTGGCTAGAAGGATAGATGAGAGAGATAGATAGATAGATAGATAGATAGATAGATAGATAGATAGATAGATAGATAGATAGATAGATAGATAGATAGATAAACACATAAACAAACAAGGGAGGAAGGTGAACCTTTTAAAATAAGGGTTTGGTAATCTGAACAGCAATTTTCACTCCATTCTGGAGATAAGAGTTTAGTTGTTTGACACAGGTGACACAGAACTGTGGGTGTGCTGTTCTTGGCAGCTGCCCTTTGTATGAACTGTGGGGAAGGGAATTCATTTTCGCCAAATGTATTAGTATGTCCATCCACATGGTAGAGCAACACACAAGAAAGAAAATATATATCTGATGTTCTTTGTACACTTTTGTCCCACCAGCAGAAGTTCCAAGCAGACAAGCTATTCAGCTTATTTAGATCAAGGTTAGGCTTAGAAGAACAGTGGCTTCTTTCATTTCGGATTCAGGAAAGACCCATCAAAACAACTGGACAGTTCTTTCTGGGAGTAAGTAATACAGGCAAGACAGCAAAACCCTCAATTGGCTCATTCTGGCTTTCAGTTTCCTTTTAGAAAGAAAGACCCTGATGAAAATTAAAGTGATATGGACCACCAATTCTAAAAAATGGATTTAAAAGGTTATCACATTCTTCTAGAGTAGACCCACTTTAAATTTGACCATCAGAGGTCTGCTTTCTTTCTTTTTTAATGGTAGACAGGAGATCTGTTTTAAAAAACATAGTTTTGCTCTCACAGTGCTGTCAAAGCTACTGGGTTTCTCATAATTTGCATCCTTCTTCCTCTAGCACAAATATATTTAAAAGCCTTCATTAATTTATCTGATTTCTGTAAGGATTAATTCCTATTGTATCACTCAAACAATGCTGGAGTAGGTTTTTATATATAGGTTACGAGCAGGAGGACAAGCCTTTTGCCAAATATCTATTGGTTTACAATCATTTCTATTTGCTGTTCTTTTTTGATACATAAAATGCAAAGATGCTTTTCGAAACAGAATCTCCCCAAACTCCCTCTTGCATCCTGGCATCTTCATGTTCTGAGATTTTTCAGATGGGGCATCCTGAATTCTCTGATTCCCTAGGTCCATGATGACGAACCTACGCCACGCGTGCCACAGGTGGCACGCGGAGCCATATTGGTGGGCACTCAAGCTGAGCTCCAGTGCTCATGCATGCGGCGGCCAGCTGATTTTCAGGCCTTCTGGGCCCACAGAAGTCAGGGAACATGCTGTTTCTGGCCTCCGGAGGGTCTCGGGAGAGTGAGTGTAAGGAAGGCCCATTTTTGGCTCCCCCAGGCTCCAGAGCCTTTCTAGGAGCCTGGGGAAGGCAAAAACGGCCTTCCCCAGCCCCCTGGAGGCCCTCCGGAGGCCGGAAAATGAATGTTTCCCAACTTCTGGTTCCACCGGAAGTCCGGTCGCCCACCATGCCATCACATGCCAAAAGCGGGGAGAGCGCGGGGGGAGGGGTCACACGTGCATGGGGGGAGGTTGTGTGCACATGTGTGGGGGCGGGGCACATAGAATTATGGATGTGGGCACGCATGCGTGCGACCCACCCACCCTGCACTCCCACCGCTTCTGGCACTCGATGGCAAAAAGGTTAGCCATCACCGCCCTAGGTTGAACAGCACTACATTGGAAATGGCTGTTTTAAGCTAAAGTGAGATGGCAGCATGATGAATAAAGTCTTTCATCTCAAACTGCTGGGCTACTGCACAGTACAAAGCTGCTTATTTGAAAGATGGCAGAAGGGCTTCTACTTAGACTGCTACTTTCACGGGGAAAAGAAACACAGGCAATGCCTTGCCTAACTCATTTCTTCAGCCTGAAAGAACCTGATTTTTATACATACTTACCTGAAAAATAAACCACTTACAAGATGCATAAGAAAATAATATTCAGAAGTAGTGTACTTGTGTAAGCATAAACAATGAAAGTCAAATTCAGCGCACAGATATTCAGAAGAAGATATTCAAGGAAATAATTAATAAAATTTTATGCAAGCTATTATCCATTAAAAATCAGTATGGAACTTAAAAATCTACTAGCTGACAATTAAAGTGGAGGTTCTTTGGAAGTTGCCATAGTAGCTTATGCTGTAATTTGCCCACTCAATCTTCAATTCAGACTTTCAAAAAATAACACTCGCACTAACAGTATTTTTTTAAAAAAACTTTGCTAAGAAACAAAATCTATCCCAAATGCTACACAAAAAAGAGGCAGCAGGTAGAATAAACAGGCTAAATATGCAGTATTAAATTGCTCTTTTCTGGTTTCTGATGTGTTCCTTAGCAAAACAGAAAGACATATTTCAGCTCATAAAATAGTTAACTGATTTTTCCAGAATATGTTTCTTTTTTAATCAAAGTACAGAGTTAAAATCTTTCCTTGCACAGAAACATATACTCTTGACACCAAATTTAGTAGTTGATATTTGCTGACAGCAAATCAAGGACAGAAGGGGAGGAAAATCAAGGATGTTCTACTCTCATCTGCCCAAATGATACATGTGAATGCATGACTAGGCAAAGGCCCGGATGTTGGCATTTCATCCTTTGCCAGCTGAAGTCCTCATAAGGGAATTACAAATCAGATTTCATGTCAATATCCACAGAATCTACTAGGTATGAACTAACCATAAAATAGGCCGAGGAGGAGGGGAGAGCAGGGCCTGCTTGCTTGTTTGATTGTGGCAAATATGTATGTATTTAGTAGGCAAGCCAACTTTGCCTACTAACTAAATGCCTCTTCAGATGTATTCAACTTTCCTTCTAATCCTGGCCAAATGAGTCAATGCTTGGAAAGGCAATTTTTGAATCACTATCATATAAGATTTTAGGGGCAAGATGAATGCCTTTACATGAGGAGCTCCAAAATTTGATCATGAGCCAGCGGAAATTCTTCCTTGCCTCTGTCTAAAACATCTTCTTGAGCACGCGGATTCATAGTTGAAATGATGAAATAGTACAACTAGCAGATAGAGGAGTCACATCTTTCAAGAACAGACCCCAGTCAGCATTACCTGAATTAATTCTTACTACCTATGAAAAGCAACATTTAGAATTGCCAAGTAGTGACATTCATGCCTTTTAACAGTCTACCATGTCTCAGACAGAAGATAAGAAGATTGGAATAGATTGGAATAGTGATTGGAATAGTGAAGCCTAAGGAATTGCATTAGATTTCTCTTGGGGTAGTGTGTTATGCACATCTGCAGGTGATTTTTTAAAAAAAAAATACAAATGTGAGATTACATTTCACATACAAAGAAATGTATCTGAGATTTTCTGCAAACAGAAAATATGGAGATTCTCAGTCATCCAGGTGCTTTTTCAAGAGGCAACTGGACTTTCTAGTGTTTACACGCATGTAATGCAAAGTTGTAATGCAGTTACATGTACCAGTCAGTCCCAGACTGATAATCTGGAATAGTATATTAAGCACAATTTTTTATTCCTATAATCTGCAGACTGTTTATACCTGGATTAAGTAACTCTTAGCGAAATCTTAGACTTGTTTTAAAAGAATGAGCGCAAATAAAAAAATTAAAACAGAAACTGGAGTGAAAAATATGCCTCTAGCAGAGAATGCCCTCCAAAAGTTCTGGCAGCTACTAGTCCAGCTGATTGAAGAGCTACATTAACTTTGTTGAATGGAGCCCTTGTATTTCCACCCCCCCCCCCTTTCTAATTTCTTTGGCTCAGGCGGCCAAAGAGATTTCTTCCCCACCCCCAGCCTAAAATCCTAGCTCCAGTTTAGGTTTGGAGGAGGCCAAATCGCGGGGTGTTGATAAGGCCTGTCAGAGGGAGCAGCATAACCTGCTGTAGAGGTTGAACAGCAGCTCTTTCAAACATGGGCCATTTGTCCCCTGCCGTAGATGCTCCCCAGCTTCTTCTTGGTTCCAGCAGAGCAGAAAGCCGAGTTCTATGAAGAGCAGGTTCATTGTAGGGAGGCTGGCTTTGTTAAATGCCAATAAAAGGGTCTTACTATATGGCTGCCCTCCCTGCCATTGTTTCCCTTCTTTTCTAATGGCTGCTTTCTAGTCCCAGTGCTTTGGGGTGCTCAGCTGTGACCCTTTGTGCTTCTCTTTCAGTGCCTTCTGCTTGTCCTTTTGATCTCTACTTCCCAGCTTGAGTTTTCTGCTCTTCCTTCCTCCGCTCCTTCCTCCTACTTTTATTAGGACAGGAGGTAGAACAGCTCTAAGGTTAAACAATGCTCTCAAGTTGAAAAGCCCTTTGAAGCTGAATTTTGTTATTTACTAATGGATTCCCCCAATCTGCAGATGAAACAAAACCATATTTTGCCCTTAGGAAAGCAGTAATGTCCAATTTTTGCTTGAAAGTACTTTCACAAACCAGAGTAATTATAAGTTAATTATGTGATTCCACTAGAAGTTTACTGGACGAATGTAGAATCTGAATATAAAATAAATAAAAGGGTTAAAATAGGTAGTCTCTACCTTGCAATATTATTCTGAAATTAATAAAAATAACAACTGTCTGCATTTATTTGATTTTGTGGCTCTATTCTCAGATCTAACATTGGTTTACTTATTCAGAGATATTCTCTTGATCCTTTTAGGAATCATTTTTAATAGCAGTCTTGGTTGAAAGTAATGATTTATGTGCAAAGAAAAAGCTGGTGCAATTAATAAAAAATATTTCTGTATAAAGGCTTTAATGCAAGAGCATTCAAAATGGCTTTTTATTAATTGCTGGTGCAATTAATAAAAAATATTTCTGTATAAAGGCTTTAATGCAAGAGCATTCAAAATGGCTTCTTGCTGTTAGAAGAAAATCTACAATTTGAAAAATAGGCAAAACTGGCAGTAATATAAATCTTTCTTTTAAACATTAGTTATGGATTTAGTCTGCAAATCCTCCAACCTTTGACATATGACCTTAACTTTAATTATAGCAACTACTACGGTGGTCTTCATCACTCTTCATATCCATGTTAATTAACCTTGTTATTCAAAGAATATAAAGGACTTATATTTATTATAAGAATTTTAATAATGTACAAGTTTACCTATGTCCAATTTTCAATCAGCCTTTCCCACCTTAAGCTTTGTTGAATTTCCCTCAGTGGCCACTCACTTTTCTTAAACAATACTGAACTATTTCTGCTATTCCTTTGTAAATATCATTGGAATAAGAAGCATGATCTTGACATAATCTTAGTGCACCTTGATGTGGTAAACAGGTCAACATCTTGTTCCCTATTTTTTTCCCCCAATGGGACCATCCAACACGAATAAAAGGAGCAGGCCTCTCTTTATCTGTTCTAGAGAAGGTGATGCTGCTCCAGCCAGACCATCAAAGATGGAACTTAGCCAGTCTCTGGTCTCCAGAGCTGATTGGCTGGCAGAAAGAAAACTCATCTTCTTAAGCATTACAGCCCTGATGCTTTACCCTTTAATTTAAAAATACCGGGCAGAAGAAGTAATTGTTTTCACTAGTAACATTTTCCGAAAGGTTTTGAAAAAGGTTTGGGGGTTTAACTGTACTCATGCACGACGGCCCCCATTTTTCACAGAGAAGACTTAGGATTCCCCTAAAGAGGAAATGGTGGTTTGCTGAAAGAGAAGAGGTCCAGAAAAGGAATTAAATGTGTGACTCTTCTAACATAAATTACACTGTTGGGTTTTTTTAGGTTTCTTGTGCTTCCGCATTCCTACCAGTGAAAACAAATCTCTATGGTAGTATCAGTTTCTGATAATGGATTTTGTTACTGCAAATAAAATCTTGCTCACAAATCACCATCCAGTACACATGCAGCTGAGAAGAGCAGCCTTCCTGCTACTTTCAATAATCTGTTATTCTCCAAAATGTCAAAACATGCAGCATCAGAATCAGGGTACTAATATCTACAAATTACTACTTTTTCTTCTCTAAGAAACCACATTCAAGGCCTTTTTGGGGGAACAATTTCAAAATTCTAATTTTAAAATTAGAATCAATCTGTATCGATTATGAAAAATAGCCAATGCTCCCTCAACAAGTACATAGTTAACAACTAGAAACTGTTTCAATAATCAACATTTATGCAATAGCAAGAAAACAGACGTTGTCTTACCTGAACATCCATTTTCTGGGCGCTGCGGCTACACTCCATAGCTGGGTTCTTCCTCATGTTTGACAGGAACTGAGTTTAAGATTATTCTTCTGTCTCTCTGTGCTCAGGCCACGCCCAATGGTCCCATGATACCCCAGTCTTGAAACGAAGGTACAGCACAGCTAACGAATCCTCCGAGAAACCCATAACAGGAGCAGACAACAGCAACACCTGAAAACGACTGGAATAGAGCAGGAAGCCCCAACAAAGAAGGGAGGGAATGGAGTCTAGCTGCAGCGCCCAGAAAATGGACGTTCAGGTAAGACAATGTCCGTTTTCCAGTGTGCTGCGTCTACACTCCATAGCTGGGACATACCCAAGCTCAAACCCCTGGGGCAGGTGGCTGACTGCTCCCTGAGGCCATGTCCATATGAACGCTTTGTAACACCCTCAGCCCAAAGGACACCTCAGCCGATGCGTAAGAGTCAATCTTATAGTGGCGAATGAAGGGTGACAAGGACATCCACATGGCCGCACAGCAGATGTCTAACACTAATGCCTGTGTAGCCCATGCTGCCGAGGTAGCCGCACTGCGGGTGGAATGAGGTAAAATTCTGCCCAGAAGAGGCCGCACTTGAAGACCGTAGGCTGATGAGATACAGGCCTTAATCCAACAGCCCACTGTGGACGAGGAAATCTTTTGTCCCAGAGAGACTGGATGAAGAGAGACCAGGAGAGCCTCTGACTTCCTGAAAGGCGCTGTTCGATGAATGTAACGACGAAGGGCACATCGGACATCCAGCGTGTGCCAGAGGACCTCCCAGTGATGTCTAGGAGAAAGGCAAAAATCCGGCAGAATGATCTCCTGGGCCCGGTGAAACCATGAGTTCACCTTAGGTGTGAATGAAGGATCCAGCCGAAGCACCACCGTGTTGGCATGAAAGATACATAGATCTTTCCTGATGGATAAAGCGGAAAGTTCCGAAATCCTCTGGGCCGAGGTAATGGTAAGGAGGAAGGCCACCTTAAATGAGAGAAATTTGAGCAAGATGGAACCCAGAGGCTCAAACGGCAGAGCCGTGAATACTTGCAGCACCAGAGGCAGGTCCCAGGAAGGGTATCGGTGCACCATGTCACGTGTTGCTTGGTCCCAGGAAGATGACAGGACCAGGATGTCATCAAGGTAACACAAGACTCTCACCGAGACTGACCAGAGGGTGGCCACCACCACTGCCACTAGTTTGATGAAGGTCCTGGGTGTTAAGGAAAGCCTGAAGAGCATGACACAGTATTAGTAATGGCTGCCCGCATATTCAAACTGCAGGAACTGCCGGTGGGAGGGATGAACCGACATGTGCAGGTAAGCTTTACAGAGATCCACAGACTGTAGGAAGTCCCCTTGCCGCATGGATGCAAGGATCAACCACAGTGAGTGCACCTTCAATCTGCGGGTAAAGGACCACCAGATTCAATTGCTTCAGATTTAGTATTCCCCTGTAGCCTCCCGAACTCTTGGATACCAAAAAGAGCACTGAGTAGAAGCCTATCCCATGTTGGTCCCTGGGTACTAGTTCTATTGCCCTGATGTCCAGCAGGTGCGCAATCTCCGCTGACATGAGACAGCGCAGTTCGGGCGAGCTGGGGAACAGACACCATAGAAATCAGCTTGGGGAAGGGCCGGTGAATTCGATGGAAAGGCCCTGAGAAATGGTCTGACAGATCCACACATCCGACGTTGACAAGTCCCACTGGCAGTGAAAGTTTTGGAGGTGACCGTCGATGGGACCCGGGGACCGTGAGTCATTTGCCCTGACGAAAGGGCTTTGAGCCGGAGCCACAAAACGGACATTTGGAGGCTTGCTGTGACCTGCCCCGGTCGCGGAAGTTTTGTCTGTCTGTAAATCGATCAGCTCCTTGGAAGGACTGCCAGTAAGACGCAGAACCCCCCCCCCCCCCGGGTCCGGAGGAGGCCCGAAAGGGCTGCCGTTGAGCGTAAAGGGTGTAACATCTGTCCTGCCTGCGGTAAGAAGACGGCAGCACTTTGCGCTTATTCTTGTCCTCAATGAGGACTGGGTGAAGTGCGGCTCCAATCAGGTTGGGGGCCTTGTACGGAGCCGCCACAAGCTTCCACTTGATTTTGACATCGGCTCTCCAATGGCAAAGCCAAAAGAACCTCTGAGAGGTGACCGAGGAGGTGAGGGCCTTGGAGGCAAATTTAACCGAATTTAAGGAAGCATCCGCTGAGTATTCTGTGGCTGCGACAATCTTATTAATGTCTTGATGTACCTGGTTTCCTCAGGAGGAAGCCTTTCCTGCAATTGTCGCAGCCAGATGAGCGACACTCGGTTAAAAAACGAGGTGGCTATTGTAGTTCTGATCGCCCAGGCCACCGTCTGATGGGACTTACAAAAGGCGAGCTCCACATGTCTGTCCTCGGATTTGAGACCATCCAAGGGGTCCAATGAGATGACCGATGGGGAAGCGAGACTTGCCACAGGAGCATCGACAGTCAGCAATTCTAAGAGTGCCTCCAGTTCAGGGGCCGGACAATACAGTTTCTTATCTTGGTTATTGGCCGTGGTCAAGGACCCAGGTTGTCCCCAAGGCATTTGGAGGACGTCCGAAAACAGTTGAGGGCAAGTCCTTCTCCTTCTTTGCCACCTTGAACAAGGCATCATGAGGGCCCACCTCATCTTGCGAGGGGGAAGGCTGCTAACTGACCACCCCAAGATTAGTGGTCAAGCAAGCCTTGTGCAGGAGAGATTTAAACAAGGCAGGTCTGAACAGGCCAGTAAAGGTCAGAGAATCTGGTATCAAGCCCATGTCTTCCGAGAACTCAAGGTCTTCTGGGTAGTCCTCCCTGTGGTCGGAATCTGCAGACGAATCAGATTCCCGTCGTTGTGGCAAATGAGGCCTGTGAGTGGTCTAACTGTCAACCACATCCTGGCCAGCTAATGGAATTGGAGCCTGGGAGGCTTGGTGAAGTCCAGCCGCCAGAATGGTGGACAAAGCCGTGGATAACATGGCCTGAAAATAGAACTGGGCCCCTGCTGATGGCGCTTCCATTGCGCGGAGCCCTGCGGCAGTCGGAGTGAAGGTGGCCTCAGGAAGATTCCAATGAGGAGGCCATAGGGGGTCCAAACCCACGGATGAAACATCCGGCACAGAGTGTGAAACCCCTCTTGCCGTAGACAGCGGTTTAATGGGACAAGACCGGGCCTCTGTAGATGGGCGGGCTGGAGAAGCGGCCGGTTGAACTGATGTTGAAGTAGACGGCATGGCCACAGGTGAAGCCGGTTGCAAAGGTTGCGATTCAACATCAAGTGAGACAGAAGCCGCCTGCCTGGCCTTATCATATTGACTTTCTAAAGCTTTGTGACACCTCAAGGCATCCTTATCAAGGCTGGAAGTCACCTTGGATCAATGGGTCTTGCGACTGGTAGGAGCAGACCGCTTACCCGCCCCCTTCTTGCATGACTTGGGGGAGCTGGGCAGAGTCACCTCTTGTTCCAAATCCGAGGAGAGGGATGAATCAGCCATTGCAGTGAGGAGGGGCTTTCTCAACCAGTAGGCCACAGGTAACGATGGGAGGTGGGCCTAAGGACCCCCAAAGTTCAACCACCAGTGTTCACAGGCCCCTCTGAATACCAAACGAGGCTGATAGGCCCAGCGCTGGGATGCCAGAAGCACGTGGATTCACAAGCCACCAGGCTTAAAGGTGCTGTCCAGAAATGCCCAGGCCTGCCAACCGCCAATGAGCCGACACGTCAGGCAACGGTGAGATTGAGGGCGCTGAACCGCCACTCATCGCCAACGTCCAAATAGGCCTCTTCCCCAAATGCCGCAGCAGTGAGCCGGGGCTATGCCCTAAAATGGCGGCCGCGGCACGCTAGTGGCCCAAAATGGTGGCCACAACAAAATGGCAGACTCACGCTATCCTGACACTGCCAATAAATCGCCCAGTTGATGGCCGGGGGTTTGCGCCACCGAGTGATCCTATTGGATGGACGCGTCGCTGCCCTCTGAAGCCGTCTGTCGGGGTTGCCTTCCCTCGCCGGCTCGTCAATAAAGGCAGAGCGTGATTGCTTAGATGCTACATATTATCATATATGGTGGACTTGCAAGAAAGTGAAGGCCTTTTGGATCAAAATTTGGTGGGTTATGCAAAACGTTTTGAAGAAAAAACTCCAATTTTCTCCTCAATTATTTTTATTGGGTATAGTTAAGGATTTTTCAGTGACTGAAACAAAATTGATATTATATATGATTACAGCAGCTAGGTTACTGATTGGTCAATATTGGAAAAAAGAAGTTTTGCCTACTATTGAAGAATGGACAGTTTCGCCAGTTTCGCAGAAATGGCAAAGATATCAGCATATTTAAAAGACCAGACTCAAGAAACTTTTGTGTGGGAATGGAAGAAATGGATAGATTATGTGCAGAATAAATATCAAACAAGGAAGTATCAGATAGCTTTTAGTTTAATGTTATGTAGAAATTTATAGTATAGACAGGGGGCAGATTAGTTGGGGGGAATTGCATGTTATGATATGATTTGATTTGGATTTCACCTTGGGAAGTCAAGGGGGGGAGGGTTAGGGAGGGTCGAGGAGGGGAAGTGGGGGGAAAATGGAAAAATTTGTATTTGTAAAACTTTTTCAATTAAAAAAAATAAAAAAAATAAAGGCAGAGCGTGCACGGAGACCGTGCAAGAGCTCTGAAGCCGCCACCTAAGGGAGAGCTATGAGGAGTGTTAAATGGTGGTGGGGGCTGTGATGGCGAACCGCCTAGCCCACTTGCCCACCAGCGGCTGGAAGTCAAGCCGGATCCGCCCCAAAAGGTCAGAATCCGTCGGCTGTCAGGCACGCGAGGCGCTGAGGCACGGGATGGCCTGGATCTCCAGACACATCACCGCGCCCTCACAGCTGACTGTCGGCTTGTCAAATCTTCTGCTCTCCACCGAATGCAAAAATCTATTCAAAAATAACAAAAAAAACTATTCGAATCTCACAATAAGGAGAAGAAATTGAGCACAGAGAGAAAAAACACCTCAGCCTGTCAGGAACTGAATGAAAGACCGGGGTATCACGGGACCAGTGAGCATAGCCTGAGCACGGAGAGACAGTAGAATAATCTTTTAAAAAATTAACTCAGTTCCTGTCAAACATGAGGAAGAACCC
This sequence comes from Masticophis lateralis, assembly GCA_030761175.1. Taxonomy (NCBI): domain Eukaryota; kingdom Metazoa; phylum Chordata; class Lepidosauria; order Squamata; family Colubridae; genus Masticophis; species Masticophis lateralis. The sequence goes on along the minus strand of JAUDYJ010000010.1, from coordinate 962,029 downwards.
AGCTATGGAGTGTAGACGCAGCGCACTGGAAAATAGTTTTCTAATACTCTTTGTATAAGTTTAGTTTAGCTTATTTCACAGACTGGCTTTCATTTTTGCTTCCAGGTATTATAGTTATAGTTATGGTTATAGTTTATTATATTTATATACTTCTCCTTCTACTGATTCTTCCGTACTTTCCTCTTGCTAAGCACCTACTCCCAGCCCACCTTTCCTTTCTCACCTACCTGATCATTTCACACATTCTGAGGCTATTACTGTTTGTGCACATCTGCTCCTAGATCACAATATACCATAGAGTGCAGACAACACTAACCTTGAGGTGACAAACAGCGGCCAGCAGGCATCGTGATGATGATTCCACATCCTGCTGATGCTGCAACTGATGCCACTTAGAAAAAAGCTTGCACAATGTCCACTGCTGCTGGCACAGTGAAAGATTTCAACGTTTAACTGATATGCTAAAACTGTCCAAAACAACACACTTGATTTTCTACTGAAAGCAGTTTTGCATGCAAACTCCCTGTCCATTGTTTTCCAAGATTCCCCCCTTCCCTGCCCCCAAAACCTTGTAATATCTTATAAAGACTAATTACAAGCCTATTCTTACTCCTGCAGCCAGCAGAAAGACCCCAGATGAATCCGCCTTCCCTGCAAAACGGATAAGGGCCATTTCTGGAACCTGAAGGAGCGTCTCTTGCCTGGCAACCATGCTATGAGGAAGCTGAAGAGACTGCTTTCTCAGCAAAGCTGAGGATGGCCTCTTCAACCATGTCCTCTGCTATATATTCACTTGTGTCTGGATTACAATTTCCATCACTGACAGGCTTGGACATTTGGTGATGAAATCGTAGCTCAGGGCATCTGGATGATGCCAGGTGAGGGAAGACAGCTGGACCACAGGGAAGCCCTGAGAATCATGGTTAGGGCTAAGGTTCTGATTTTAATTTACCTTGATTAAAATGAAAAAAATCTAGCATTTCACAGCTATGTATTAACTGACTGATGTGAAGATGCAGTTTTCACCTTGTCTTTTAATCTTCACGTTTTCTTTAGCAATTTTCTGTGTATCACTAACACATTAAATAAAGCAGAACAAATGAGGTCATCCTAACTGTATGAAACTTCAGTGCTGCAGCAATTTCATACCATCCGCTGTATCCCATTTGGGAGAAATGAGACATACTTTAGTTCAGCTAATTGTTAAACCAGGCTTTTCTCCATTCCTGCAATGCAAACAAACCTATAAGACCACACTGTGTTATCTTATCCTGAGCAGCTCTCTCATTATGTGGGCTGCAACATGAATTAACACAGGTGAAAGAAGCTCACCAAATTTAAATTTGTTCTTAATTGCAGAAAAATCACATTCCAAAGGACTATATGCATAATAGGGCAAAGCTACAACCAGGTATTTTTAAAACTTTCCCATGACCCCTCCCCCCCTCTCTCTGCTTTTTCAAAAAGAATCCAATCTTTGTATACTGTTCAAAGAGAGCACTCCAGCCCTCACACTGAACATCTATCCTAGGAGAGTAAAGGAATGCAGAACAGAAGAGTCTGCAGGGGAGTTCTCCACCAACCTGCATGCAAATTAGATTTACACATATCTGTTCGTTTTGCACGTTGCTTGGTTTCAGCTAGTCATGATAACATGGCACTTAAAACAGCTATTTTCTAAGCACCAAACTCATGTATGTTCTCACAGCCATTTTAGAGTTTGGTATTTCAGTTCTGAATTTTAAATGCCTGCGTTTTCTAGGATCATGTCTTGAATATTGTTGTGCCACTTAATGCTGCTTCTTTGATTTATCTTATTCTTATGATCCACCAGTGCAACTCTATTATTTGGATAAATTAAACTACAGTAAACAAAACTGTCCTGGCAACAGACAGGACATCCAATGGAGCCCTCAGGAAGGTATAGTCTGAGTTTTCTCTGAATTTCAATGTTTTTTTTAAAAAAATTTGATTTATATGCCGCCCTTCTCCGGAGACTCAGGGCGGCTTACAATGCGTTAAGCAATAGCCTTCATACTTTTGTATATTTATACAAAGTCAGCTTATTGCCCCCACAAACTGGGTCCTCAATTTACCCATCTTAGAAAGGATGGAAGGCTGAGTCAACCTTGAGCCTGGCTAGGATTGAACTCACAGAAATTACAGTCAGCTGGTGTTAATTGCTGTCTTTAGTAGGAGGCATTAGCCCCCTACGCTACACAGGCTCCTCACAATCTTGAACAAAACTCCTGGTCAACAATACAAACTTGCCACATTTATTCACAAAAGGTCATTAATGCCTGCCACCATATTTTCTGAACCAATTTCTACTTCCTGGGGAAAAGGAAGTTACCTAAAACTGGGGTACAGTAACTATTTTGGCCTTACTTTAACTTCTCCTGGGATAGACAGATTCCACAGTTACAAAAATGGTCTAAATTAGCATGTCATTTTAAAACATATGATCAATTTAACATCCTAATAGGGTAAGTGTCCACTATTCCCAGTTGTCTGCTAAAATGCAATACTATTCCATTTCCATTTATTTATATTTCTGCAAAATCGTATCATAATAAAAATGATTAAACCAATCCAGATGTGATGTGTATTAATTTATGATATTTGAGTAATGACATTGTTGCACAAATCACAATGGTTGTTGTACAGTTTAGATAAATGACTCTAACTGCCTTCCGCTTACTAGTTTGTCTGTTAACCAAGGATGACCAGATAGAATTTTAGACTACTACAATTTACCTCTGCTAAATGTGCATCTATTAAATCAAGGTTTTACATGTATTTATAATCCAAATCTACTTGATTCTTCCAAGGGTTGAAAATAACTAGCAAGGAAGAGACAACTTCTCCTTAGAGACCAATTTCAGAAAAAATATACATGCTTATTAGTTACTGAGAAATAATAGATAATAAGAAAGGTCCACTTCAATTATTGAGAACCGAATTAAAGGGATTTGAATTGGACTTGAGTTACACATAGGATATATTCTTTGAGCAATGCTAATCCTTTGTTGTCTTTTAAAATTTCAAAAGTCTGTTCTGTTTTTTTAGAAAGCTCTATCACCACCACCAGATTGGGGGGGGAGGGAGGGGAATCCCCAAATGCAGACTTCCTGAGCAGTACAGGAAAAAAGGTCAGGGTTACCTTAGCTCTCAAGCATAAATTTTAGAAAGCTGAACAGCATGGCTATTTTTAATCTCTTTTAACATTCAAATGTACTCCTTAAAGAACACAAAACTGATTATTTTCTAGTTCATATACCAGTATTTCAACAAACAGATTTAACTCACAAGTGTAGAGTAAAATAATATTTTTAAGGTTTCAGAAGTCTAAAAACAGGCGCACGCCAGGGGTGAAATGCTCCTGGTTTGGACTGGATCGCCTGATCCAGGAGCGATGGTGGCGGGTGATTCGGAGAATTGGCAGCAAAAATCCCTGCCCCCACCCCCATGCCCATGCCCAGCTGAGCTGCGCGATCATCAGGCTTTTTTTTTTTTAGCTTTTAAAAGCATTTTTTCTTCAGCCAAAAAAATACTTTTAAAAGTAAATTTAAAAAAAGGCTCTGACAATCACACAGCTCAGCTGGGATCGTCAGAGCCTTTTAAAAGCATTTTTTCCTACAACCTCTTTGTAGAAAAAATGCTTTTAAAAGTTAAAAAAAAAAGTTGGCCACGCCCACCCAGTCACATTACTCCCCCTCCACACACACCCCCCAAGCCATGCCCACCGAACCGGTAGTAACAAATTTTACATTTTTCCCCTGCCGCATGCCATTCCTTCCTTCGCCTGAACTTCACAATACCCATGGTTCCTGAAATGAGCAGCTCCTGCAACTCATCCTCCATGGAGTCTGCATAAAGGATCAGAAAGAGAAACATCCTACCATTCTGAATCTTGCTGCATAATCGGTAGACTCTCTCTCATATTTAAACTATTCCAATTCCGGGTGTTGTTTGCAAGTCAATTTACAGATTAACGTCCCCCATTTTCCTGAAGCACGAAACCACCCAGGAAGCTCCCATACTGTGTGACTTACTACAGAAAGAATGGCAGGTTTGGAACTGAAAAATGCCATAAATTGGTATAATATCAGAGACCTAAACAGGCCCTCATGCAAATATAGATCAGACAATTTCATTTCTCTTTTGAAGTCCAGTAAATAGCATTCTGAAATCCAGGCTAGCTAGCACTAGGTAATTTGGTTCACATTATGAGCACTCTATAGCTTATGCCAGAAAATGGTCATTCCTTCCAGAATTCCAAGCCGCTGCTGGTATATGGGCTAATGACTTAGCCAAGCCAAGAAACTTGGTCACTGACTAACATTGATCTAACATACAAATAATATGAGAAAACCTCTGCTTGTGTTTTATGTTGCAAACCCCCTTCAACTGACAATCTACATGAACAGTAAATCTATGACACCTTTTCTTCTTGAGGCTAAGGTTTGGTATTATTCCCAGGAAGAAATGCCCGCCAGAGGAGGAGAGAGGTGAGTGACCAGAGCGCTGTGGGTTCTAGCAGACTTTGTGCTCAGCTAGCTGGGTTAAAAAGATCCCCTCCCAAATAGTCTGCTTGCAAGAGGTGTTTTCTGACAGCTGCCGATTGCTCACTGCAGATGACTGAATAAAGGGCATCACCCGACAGCCATGACTTGCAATGTTTGTGGCACAGCTGTATTTTTTTCCTCACTCCTTTTGGAAGATCCCTGGAAGAGCTGAAGGACCAAGTTAGGGACAGCTCGCTCTGAAGATCTATCTAGATGGTTGCTAAGAGTCGACAATTTTTTGATGGCCCCTCATCAACCTCACCTTGAAATGCAGGTTTGTGGCAGCGCTTGAAGAAAAAGTATAAACAATACCGTATTAAATGCTACACTTAACTCCCGAGAGCAGGCAAAGATTTAGTAGAGGTGGTGCAACAGCAAGTGCTAAATACAGAATGGGATCAAGCAAAGCAGCAAGTCCAGGGGATTAATGTGAAAATTAAAAAAATAATATACAAAATATTCTGGACTACTGAAACTGAAAAATAATGTTGAGGTTCCAAGCCTTCGGACAGAAACACAGAGCCACTGCAAAATAAGAAACAAAATTTCTGAGGAACAAAGGGGTGGTACTAGGCCTTGCAAAAGAAGATTCATAGTAGCGAGTGACTCACTACAAGAAACAGAAATAAGTGGACGCCAACCAGGGAGACTGGATTGTGAGATCTCCTATCCGACAAGAGCATCTATAAGCAACGTAACAGAACAAGTTCCCAAGATTTATCAAATCTGATAAATTTTGATAAAATTTTGATAAAACAGGAAAAAATGGTACTATTCCAAAGTCCTAAGGAATTCAAATGGGCTCAGGTGGGTTTGCTCATATCCTTGCCCTGTCAGTGTAGGTGGGAGGCAAGCCACCTGTATATAAACAGAGCAACCCCCCCTCCCTTCTAGCCCCAGGGTTGCTTAGCTGGGTAATGAATCATCTGCAAGAAAACAGCCACGCTCAGAGAGCACCAAGGACCCTGAGCTGCAAAGATGATCTTCTATTGATGAATAAGGGATCCAGAATTGTAGAGCTGGAAGCAACCAATGAGGCCAACTCCCTGCTCATGACAGGATGATCCAGCAGAGCATCTGACAGATAGCCATCCAATCTCTCCCCTTAGTTGTTATTTATGTAGGCTAAGCAAACACAGGCCTTTAATTCTTCCCCAGATTGGCTTCCACACCCATCATCTTGGTAGCTGTACTCTGAACCTGCTCTAATTTGTCACTGTTAATTGTGGTGCCAAATCGGGATGCAGCAGCATTCCCAACAGGAGGAACAATGATTGAATTGTGCAATCTGGATTCAATTCTCCAATTAAGGAACTCCAAGACAGCATTTCTGTTTTTAGTAGCTGCATCACACTGCTGACTGATGTTTAATGTGCGTTCGCTAAGAACAGTCAGATCTTTTGCATTTCTACTAACTGCCATACCAGGTTTCTGCCAGCCTTACAGTTTTCCTACTCAAGATGCAAAACTTTACATTTTCCCTGTTACATGCCATCCTATTCACTTCAACCACTGCTCAAGGCTGCCCCTAATTTTGTCCCCCCTGCTGATTTCTAAAACATCCCCTCATCTCTTTTTCATCCAAATAATAGTCTTGAAGAGCAGGCGGCCCAGGATGATAATAGCCCTGTGCTACTGTTACTACTACTTTGAATGGCTGCTTTGAATTCTCTAGATTCACCTCTCCCCATTTTTACAACAGGCATAACATTTGTTCCCGGAAGCCCTTTAGTACTTCACCTAAGATCTCACAAAAATATTAGGAATTTCCTACACCCCCAGAATGTTACTCATCAGGATTTGGAAAGATTTAAAGTAAATAGATATTGTTTAACCAAGCCACTATCAATTAGCATCAATACTAGCTCTATATAACTTCTTGTTAGCACACAGACTTATTGCTTGATGACTTCTTTCCTCATCCTGTGTCTTTTTTATGTTCGATTCTTTGCTAAACTTTCTGTGCTGCTAAATTGCTTTGTTGTGCTGGCTTCTTGTTTTGGGTTTGTTTTCTGACTGGAATTGTTTGCATCGGTCCTTTCAATATCTCATATTTAGCAAGTCTTACTTTGAACACCTTTTCTCATTAGCTTCTTCTGCTAATGACACAAAGTTGAGTGAGACAGCCAATATTCTATCGGGCAGAAATTGAAATTTAAAATGATCTTTAGACAAATGGGCTGAGAATAAGAGAGGACGAGGGCTGTGCAGCTGCTTTCTAGCACGCAGCAGCAGCAGCAGCAGCAGCCCTGTGATCCTGGGAAAGGGCCCTGCCCTACCAGATCTGCCAGTAACTATTTTGAATTGAATCTGAAGCATTATACAACCTTGCAATAAATGACAGCTATAAATACTGACATACGTATATATTATTTAGCAGAGAGTAGTGGTTTCTCTACCTCTAAGCAAGCAGAGGCAAGTGGTTGTTTTTCTGGAAGGCATTTTCTATCAATATTCTGACTGAAACAACTTATTACAAGTTCTAGATTTAAATCACTATTGTTCAGATAGTCCGACTGGGAAGTTGTACAACATCTTTCACCAAAACACGTACGTATACAGAGAGACAAACCTGAATTCACAATCAACCTTAGTTTTATTTATATAATTGCTTAAGCAGATGGTAGTTTTCAGAAAAAAAATCTTCTTCCTTTAAAAATTATTGCTACAGTGTTTTCAATCTATTTCAGACTAAATATGAGAATTAAAATCAAATTCAGGAAGAGGCAAACTCATTCCATGCATGCATCAAAACACCCAAAGTCTCTCATTCAGTTGGGTCAGGCTGCCCAAATAAGCTCTGCCGCACACAGGAAAGGGATGCAGACCCCTCAGTTCAAGCTTGCTGAAATATCCATCGTTTTCCTCAGAATTTTTCCCAGATGCCCAGGATTGGAACAGCTTCAGATGTTGAACAGTCTACAAGACTGTTGTGACACAGTGTTGTGTAATCAAAGTTCAAAGAGACTTCAGCTCAACTAAAAGGACTATTCCATAAAGGATTTGATTTTAAAAGATTCCTTCTGCATAATATAAATAAAAGGGGTGTTGGTCTTACCTGATACACTCCTTCTCAGGGATGTGGCAATAAGACTCCAGGCATGGGATGACTCTTGTCTCTTAGCTCTTTAAACTGAGTTCAAAACTGAAGACACAACTTCTGTCAATAGTCCCCAGTTTCGACGATATTCCAGCGATGTTTTACACCACAGTTCATGTAACAATGTCCAAATCCTAACCTGGACCAGACCATCCTTAGGGTGGGGCTGAAGTCTATCACCAAAACCCCGAGAAGGAGCGTATCAGGTAAAACCAACGCCCCTTTCTCCAGTGTGGTGGCGATAAGACTCCAGGCATGTGACATACCAAAACTGGCTGTCCTTACGGGAAGGTCTGTGTCTGGTCCTGTCCTCCTGATGTGCCCAGCACCCCCTGAAGGACCCATCTGCCAAAACCGCCTCAGCTGAGGTGAAAGAGTCTAGCCTATAGTGCCTGAGGAAAGGCGATGGCGAAGACCAGGTTGCCGCCCAACTAATCTCCTCAACCGAAGCCTGCATCGCCCATGCTGCAGTTGTGGTGGCGCTCCTGGTGGAATGCGCCGTGAGCGGCTTTGGTCTCGGCAAGGCCTGCAATTCATATGCCTCAGCAATAGCTGCCCTAAGCCACCAGCCAACTGTTGAAACAATAACCTTCTGCCCCATAGTAGCCAGTTGGAAGGATACGAATAGTGCCTGTCTTTCTGAAGGCAGATGTCTTTTTTATGTAGATGCGCAAGGCCCTCCGCATATCAAGAGTGTGCCATTCCTTTTCCCAGGAATGAGAGGGTCTGGGACAAAAGTCCAGCAAAATCAACTCTTGTGCTCGATGAAACAAAGAGTTCACTCTATCCCAAAATGGTGCCTGCTATCAGTGGAGCTTGTTGATTCAAGTCCTCCTCGATGTAAAACAGCGGGCTCGAGCCGATGACTCTTCATGCTGTGATCGCCCAGGCTGCACCTCCTCTTCTCCTGCAGCTGAGAGCCAGATAGAAACAAGGCTTGGATAGACTCTGTCTATTAAATTTAAGAAAACTGCAAGAGCTTTCTCCAATTCGTCTAACTGAGCTCTAGACTGAGTCGAAACTGGGGACTGTTGGCAAGAAGGCGTGTCTTCAGTTTTGAACTCAGTCTAAAGAGCTAAGAGACAAAAGTCATCCCATGCCTGGAATCTATTGCCACCACACTGGAGAATAGGCTGGGCTTCTTCTTACTAAATAAACAATTGACAGGACCTTAAATAACTCAAAATTATTAGAATGGCTTTAAGCACTGAAAAACAGGTAGAATCTTGCTATATTCAAGCTACACAGGCAGATATCAATTTTTCCTTCATGAATGAAACGGTTTTCAGACTTTCAACTGGAAACACTACAGCAATTATACATGGCAAAATTAGCCAGTCAAACATTTCTATGTCAGAATTAACAATTTAAAAGTTTAAAAATGCTGGTAAATATTAGTAATGTTTTCTATACTAGGTCAGTTAGGTGCATATGCAGCCATGCGCACACAAGTTTTATTTAATACAATGGAAAAGACATTTTTACAGCTGCAAGCTTGAAAGAGAAGGCTATAATTACAATTCTGAGCATTAAATGAGCTACCCTCATACAAGCCTAAACTATCTGTTTTCCCCAGCTGTATTGAATCAAACAAGTCAGAGTTAAGTAACAACAGAAAGCTGGGAACAGGCATTCTTGGTGCTTTCAACCTAATAATTGTATAGCACCTGGATCCGCAAGGGATGCCCAGGACTGTAACCGCTTCAGATGTTCAGGGGATGTGGCTTTGATCTCCATGGAACCCAGGACCTCAGACAATGCATCTATGTATTGGATGTGTTACGGATTAGGGTGTGGACCTGAGGGGATTTACAAAAGCTAGCATTAAACTGCAGCTGGAAGGGAAAAAAACCAACCCTCTTCAAACTGCAGGCATGAGCCAAACATGCTGGGAATGTGTGGCTTTTTATCTATTTGTTAAAATATCAAAAGAGTAATCTATGTATTCTTCACTTTTCAGAAGAAATTCTAATATGTTGTAAAATCTATAGTTAACCCAAAGCACATTGCTTTGCAATGAATTTCCTACCTCAGAATTCAGTCACAAATGATTTTTTACAACCTATTACTCTAGATCTTGGTAGTTACACATCCCTCCCCCCCAAAAAAGATCTAGCTGTTCTGAACTGACAGCTATTGCTTGATCATGAGACTGAGGCCATACCTAGAGTGCTTCAGCTTATGTCCCAGTATTACCCTCCTATAATTACAACAAAATAATTTACTTGGATTTCAGTAGGGCATTTGATAAAATAGATCATAACCTACTACTAGATAAAGTAGAAAAATGTGGGTTAGACAGCATCACCACCACATGGATTTGTAACTGGCTAACCAACCGCATTCAACGTGTAATCCTCAATGGAACTGCATCTATATGGAGGGAAGTATGCAGTAGAGTACCCCAAGGCTCTGTTTTCTTCATCTCTTCAACATCTTCATCAATGACTTAGACAAGAGGATAGATGGGGAACTCATCAAATTTGCAGATGACACCAAACTGGCAGGAATAACCAACACTCCAGAAGATAGGCTCAAGATAAAGAAGGATCTTGACAGACTTGAACATTGGGCGCTATCTAACAAAATGAAATTCAATGGAGAAAATAGCAAGGTTCTACATTTAGGCAAGAAAAACAAAATGCACAGGTACAGTATATATGGTACCTTGCTCAACAGTAGTAACTGTGAGAGGGATCTTGGAAACCTAGTGGACAACCATTTAAATATGAGCCACCCGTGTGCAGCAGCTGCCAAAAAAGCCAAAACAGTTCTAGGCTGCATAAACAGAGAGACAGAATCAAGATCACGTGAAGTGTTAATACCACTTTATAATGCCTTGGTAAGGCCACACTTGGAATACTGCATTCAGTTTCAGTCACCACAATGTAAAAAAGATGTTGAGACTCTGGAAAAAGTGCAGAGAAGAGTAACAGAGATGATTACGGGACTGGAGGTAAAACATACAAAGAACGGTTGCAGGAACTGGGTAGGTCTAGTTTAATGAAAAGAAGGACTAGGAGACACACCATAGCAGTGTTCCAATATCTCAGGGGCTGCCACAAACAAGAGGGAGTCAAGCTATTCTCTAAAGCACCTGAGGGTAGGACAAGAAGCAATAGGTGGAAACTAATCAAGGAGAGAAGCAAATTAGAACTAAGAAGAAATTTCCTGACACTTAGAATTAATCAGTGGAACAACTTGCCTCCAGAAGCTGTGAATGCTCCAACACTGGAAGTTTTTAAGATGATGCTGGTAATCATTTGTCTGAAGTGGTGTAAGGTTTCCTGCCTAGGCAGAGAGTTGGACTAGAAGACGTCCGAGGTCCCTTCCAACTCTGTTATTCTATTGTGATGGCGAACCTACGGCACAAGTGCCACAGGTGGTACGCGGAGCCATATCGGTGGGCACGCGAGCTCAGCTCCAGCACACATGCATGCACCAGCCAGCTGATGTTCCGTTCCATTCCGTTCCATTCCATTCCCTTTGGGACATAATCCACTCCCAAATCACTTCAGAAGTGGACATGCAGTACACAAATGAAATAAATCCAACAAATGAAATAAATTCAACTATCCATAAATATAACCGTATGTACATTACAAGTGCTGGGTATATTTTTTTTAGAAAATAATGACAAACATATTTAAAACAAAATTAAGAATTAAACAATCAAAAAACTTAAAAAGGGAAAGGAACACCTTCAAGCTGCCAGCCCCTCGAGGGTTGTAGACCTCATGCCAGTTGGCAAAGCCAGGTCTTGGCACTCTTCTGGAAGGCAAGTAGAATGGGACCCTGCCTCACCTTAGTGGGCACAAAGTTCTGGAGTGCAGGGTCAAAAGCAGAGGAGGCTCTCTTCCTAGCCCCACCAGTCAAAATCCTTTAACCCTCAGGCTCTACAGCATACCCTCCCAGCCTGACCAGGAGAATGTGTGGATTGATGAAATCAAGACAAGACGGTTCCTCCGGTAATATCCTATGCAGCATGGCACCATGGGTCAAGTCAAGGAGGCTTGGACTAGGAAAGAGGCCTTCTTGACAGCTATCCTTACATCATGGAATATGTTTCCCAGTACACAGGACTGGCTCCGTGAGATAATAAGACATTTACTGTGATACTTTGTTTTTAAGGAATGAGATATTCTCTTCTGGTTTGCTTACATTCTACTTAGGGTGGGTTCAGAAACGTAAAATACCGTGTTTCCCCGAAAATAAGACCCTGTCTTATATTTTTTTGAACCCTGACATAAGTGCTTGGCCTTACTGCCATGCGCTCAAAAGCCCAATTGGGCTTATTATCAGGGGATGTCTTGTTTTGGGGAAAACAGAGTATAAATAAATGTAAGTAAGAGTAAGTACAATGTTGTGGAATCCTTCTTGCCCTGCTCCTTGGCTGAAAAGGTTCCAGAGCAGATTACACAGTAGAGTAATAATCATCAGTAATTATCACCAGCAATAAGACACTCCATGCCCAGGCAGGTATAGTCTAAAAGACACACACAGAATTGTGGAGGCATGCAAAACTTTCAAGTGCAAAATACTGTTTCATGTTTGAAACTGATTTTTTCAAACCTTCTGCAGGAGTTTCAAGTTCAAAATTGTTATGATATATTTATATTGTATACAGTATGTTTTGTTTTTACTTATTGTTTGTATTGATTTTTCTTCACTGCCCAACAAGATGAGCTGGGAAGTCATATAACTTTGAGGAATGAATGAATGAATGAATGAATGAATGAATGAACGAACGAATGAATCTTCCAGGATAATCGAAACACACACTTAGGAATACAACACAACTGAAAACTTCTGAAAAGTTTTTATAATTTTAGTAACAGCAGATGATTCAGGTAGTAAGGCCTTTTTTCTCTTCATTCTGGATTTTTTCAGATAGTGGCACTTTCAACAATCTTTTGAACTAAGTTCCTTTATAAGAATTAATACAATAATTTAATTACTACATAAGGGGCGGTCTTAGATAAGACCAACGCCCCTTATGTAGTAATTAAATTATTGTATTAATTCTTATATATGCCCTTTCTCATGGTGATCGACGGGAGAGTCCAGGATGGGTTGCTCTAGTCTATTGACCAAGTTGAATTTCTGAGGACACACCTCCCTCGTAACGGTCCCCACTTGAAAACGAAGACAAAGCGAATCTTGTAGTCTGGCTCCAGTCCAAACGTATCCCTTCCCGGAATCTGGAACAGACAGTCCAGTGGGCAGGACTGGACTCTCCCGTCAATCACCATGAGAAAGGGCATATCAGGTAAGACCCACGCCCCTTTTCCATAGTATCAACTGGAGAGTCCAGGATGGGACATACCAAAGCTTGGCTGCAGGACACGCCTGCCGAAGGCTGCCTCCGTGGACGCATAAGTGTCCAGTCTATAGTGGCGAATGAATGGCGACAGAGACGTCCATGTTGCCACCTGACAAATTTCTTCCACAGAAGCCTGCACTGCCCGGGCCACTGTCATGGCTGCACTCCTAGTGGAATGCACCATAATCCCCCTGGGCACAGGAAGAGCCTGAAGCTCATAGGCTCTGGCAATACATGCCCATAGCCAATGTCCCACTGTGGAAGGGGTCACCCTGTGGCCCAGAGTTGACGGCTGAAAGGAAATGAGCAGGGACTCAGTCTTCCCGATGGAAGCGGTCCTTATGATGTAAATGTGGAGGACCCTCCTAACATCCAGAGTATGCTATGTCTGCTCCAAGTCATCTCGAGGCCTTGGACAGAAATCAGGCAAGATCAACTCCTGTGCTCGGTGAAACAAGGAGTTAATCTTTGGAAGAAAGGTAGGGTCCAACCGCAGAACCACCCTGTTCAGATGAAAAACACAGAGATCCTTTCTCATCAATAATGCCACCAACTCTGAGATACACCTGGCAGACGTTGTGGTCTACCAGCAGCCTGCAGAGCTGGCAGAGGAGTCCAACACCGATGAGGCTGAGGAAGAACATGGGCCAGTTTTAGAGGCTGGGGAAGGCCCGGATGAGGGCTCTGTGCTGGAGGCAGAGATGGGGCCAGGGCCATCGGGGAGTGATGCGCGGACTTCGGAGCTTCCAGAGGCTGACAGTAGGGAGGCAGAGGAACAGGAGGAACCTGTTCCTAGTGCACGTATGAGAAGAGCTGCCAGAAGGCAGGAGCAGCTAAAGCAGAGAGGACAACTCAGGAGTAGGGCCAAGAGATGATTGGCCCCTCCCATAAGGCTTAAAAGACCAGCAACAGCTCTTGGCCTCTTTGCCAGAAAACAACAGTTGAGAGATTAGCTTTGTGTTTGGATGTATTCTTGCCAGAGTCTTCTGTTCCTGAACTGCTGCCAAGAAAAGTCTTTGGCAATTTGCCTAATTATCCCAAGATCAGAGATAAACTGAAGGTGTTTTGAGAACTTTGCTTTCATTTAATTTGGAATAAGCTGAGAATGAGTTAATTCTCAGCTGTTTTAATAAAATCTGTTTGTTTTTCATTTAATATTAACTACGTGGGCTTGGGTCACAACAGACATGACGGCCACTAGGAAACTCACCTTACACGAGAGGAGACGTAGGCTCGCCTCCCTTAAGGGTTCAAATGGTGCCTTGGAAAGGGCCTGTAACACCCTGGTCAAATCCCAGGAGGGGTAGTGCTGTACCACTGGGGGATTATAATTGTAGGCTCCCCTGAGGAAGGCTCGTATCCTGGGGTGGTAAGCGAGGGAGCCTAAGTCCCCAAACCTCAAAACCAAAGCCAGGGCTGCAATCTGTCATCATAAAGTGTTTGACAAAAGCCCCTTCTCCAGGCCCTCCTGCAAAAATTCCAATATATCCGCCACTGAGGCTAAGGTAGGGTCTATATGGCCCTTGGCACAACAGTCACTGAAAATCCACCAAGTTGCATTATAAATGCGAGTGGTAGAAGGCCGCCTGGATCATCCATATGACCCTATTGGAAAACTTCCAAGCGGTCAACTGGAGCCACTGAGGCTCTGGATGGATGATGGGACCTTGGCTGAAGGAGACTGTCTCCGGGGGAATCCTCCAAGGTCTAGAGATTGACAGGTTGACCAGATCGGTGAATCATGATCATCTGGGCCAGTGGGGAGCTACCAACAGGACCTCCGCCTTCTCTGACAGCACTTTCCTGATTACCCCTGGAATCGGGAAGAGGGGGGAAGGCATACAATAGACCCTTAGGCCACAGGCATCATAGTGCATCTACCCCTTCCAGCAATGCGGAACCTTGTAAAGAATCTGGGAAGGTGAGAGCTTGACAGAGAGGCGAAGAGATCCAGAATCGGGTGGCCGAGTCATTCTGATAGTTCCACAAACAGACTGGGATGTAGGCACCACTCTGACTGGTGGTCCTGCTAAACTCATCTGCCTGCATGTTGGATGCTCTCACAATGTGCTCTGCCCTGATTGATAATAGATGTGTCTCTGCCCACCAGCATAATATCTCTGCTTCCTTCATGAGGGACTTTGAACAAGTCATCCTCCCACTGCCGATGGACGTTGCCACATTTTCCATTAGGAGGAGGACATGATGTTCCAAAACCTCTTGCTGGAATGCTCTGAGGGCATAAAGGGAGGCATGTCCTGCTCCTGAAGCACCCCCGGGCAGAATCCCGCCGCTATAGGGGTAAATGATACCTCAGGAGCGTGTTATTGCCCCCCTAAGGACTCTCTCAGTGGCTGTCAGAAGAAGCTGTGACACAGAATGAGCCTTTCTGGTAGGCCCTAAAAGGCCACCTTGTCCTAATGGCTCACTAAGGTCCACTGGAGACCAGATACCTACAGGTATCTGGAGACCAGGTACCTGGTGCTCTGCATTTGTCGCTTGCTGCAAGGCCCTCTCGGGGAACTGGTGCACAACTGGGTTGTCAGCCATTTTGGAAACAGGGTGTCTCTGTATATCCAATCCTTTTTTGGCTCTGTCAAACTCCTTATCTAAGGCTTTCTGCCTCTGTTTGGCTGCCTTTTCCTCCGCCCTGGAGGATTTGTTGTGGGCCCAAACCTTAGCGGTGATCTTTCCCATTGCTGCTAAAGTAGAAGACATGGGCTTGACTGGACCGGCTCTGGGAACTGAAATGAGCCTCCTACAGAGCTGAGACTGAGTTGAAAAACTGGGGACTGTTACCAGGGAGGCACGTCTTCAGAATTAAACTCAGTCAATGGAACTACGAGACTAGAGCAACTCATCCTGGACTCTCCCATCGATACTATGGAAAAACTCCACCTGATACCTCCTCCCTGCTCTTGAACATTTAAGGCATTTTATATGCTTAAGGACTTGTGTATGGACAATTATAGAATAATCGTAACAAAAATGTCCTTTAGCATGTGAAATTTATACTAGACTTGATCAACACAAGCACCAATGTATTATATTTGTATAAACTTTAATCTTTCAATTCTAATCTTGATTGTCCTGAGAAGAACTGTGCATATTTACATCCAGTGTCCTATACCATCTGCTTTTCAGTCAGGGTACTACTAATCTCATTGGGTCTTATCCACTGTTACGTTGAATAAACTGTCATATAATCCCAATGTCAGGCCTGGAAGCCATCTTTGCATTGGATCTTCAGGCCTGCCACATTTGGGGGGGGGGGGATTGCATGGAGCAGGGGAGATATACAGTCATAATAACATTCCTTTCTCTTGAGAGTCAAAGACATCTTGCCCTGCACCTGGAGGGCTGTGAGTGGGAGGCATCTCCAGTTGGGATGGTGCATTGATTAGGCTATGTGATGGACATGTGGGTGCTGGGCAGGGACTTGGACTTTTCTATGGGTAGGGAAAACCTGGAAGCTTTCAGATTCAGGTTTTCCCAGATGTGCCAATATGACATCTCTAATAAAATGGAACTTTGAGGAACTTCGAGCCTTGGAGTCTTCTTTCATTGGGGGTGTTACTTAGAACCCTGACATTAACCTGAATCTCCTTTAAACTTCAACCAGCTCCCCAAACTTCAGGATGCTGTCCAGGCTCCTGAGCCCTGAATGTCAACCCAACCCCAGGCGGCGTGAAGACTCAAGGAAGATGAAGACAAAGTGGCTGTAGAGGGAACCACTGGAGTTGGTTCAATAATCTATGTCAAGAACATCTACTCCCCTCCTGAAGCCATGGTGGAGGCAGAGAGGGCCGCTGAAGCAACACCCAAATCCTGTTTGGAGAGATATGGAAGCGCCCACCTATTTATCAGGATAGGTGCTGAGCTGACCTTCCTTAGGTCTCCAAGTAATGCTTGCTTTTATACTTTGCTTGATGACTTAAATGAAGAAAGAGGAATCTTTGCAAACTGGTAATATTTAGATTTGCAGCACTTCAACATCACGTTACTCCCAATATACCATTGCTTGTTTACAGTTGGACATTTCTAAATTGCTTAAACACAAACAGCTTTCAAACCAGCCTTTAAGAAACCCAATTTTCCTTCTAACCTATAAACAGGTTTGCATTTGCCAAAATATTGGCTGCTTGTAAGTTTCAAACTTTGCATTTGCTAATTCTGCTACAGCTCTTTAGACATGTTTGGGCCTGTGAATAAGAAATTTCAATCACGTTACATTTTACAGAGCTTTACTGGCAAATTCTTCATTGTTATTACATTCACCACTGAACAACTTTCTGATTTTACCTATCTAATTGGCTTTATTAGATTAACAAACTGAACTTTCAGGCAAAACCGAACGGAAGGCTGATGAAGGCTGATGCAAGGAACAGCACCCATGAGATCTGCCACCTCCATTAATTGCAACAACGTTGGGTTTGCACTAGAGGGGCTACCATGGGTCTGAAGGAAAACCCAAATGCCACAATCTGTTAATGTGACTCATGCAAATTGTTTTGAGGTGTATATATGTGATGCTATGCACTGTATTTACATCTGCAAGTACCTGAAAATGAGTAAATATTTTTAAATGTTTTAAATAAAATCCTCTACCTAAAAAGTACTATATAAAAACAGGTATTACAGCAAAGGTAATTTTATCTCCTGTATGAGCTCACAAATCAACCACAATATGATAAAAATTACAGATGCTTCTGGACTGTCAAATGCAGACAATTCCTTAAATTGCTAGGCAAAGTAGCATAGTGCTGAAAATGTCAGCTTAGGACCAGAAAATCATACCCAGCTAGGAAGCCTACGCCTGCCCCTATAGAGCCAGTCACAGGGCTGTTGTGAGGACAGAACAGGCATGTGTTTGACTACTTGGAGGAAATTCCAAGTAAATGAAAGAAATGCACAAAGCAGATCCAAGCTTAACTTTATGTACTGGTAGCCCATTTTTGTCAATCATGTTTACAAATTCAATTCTCTCTCTAAAAATGTGACAATGTTACATTTGATTTAAAAATCAATAAATGTGAGTAGCTAGGAAAACAACAGCTGCAAATAGTGTCTTCTTTTTATATTTATTTGAGCTAATCTTGTTCTAATGTAACAATTAAGAAAAGTACTGAAACTATGATGAACCAAAGCATACCAGAGTACAACAATTTAAAGTGATTGATTGCAAGGAGCCCAGCCCCTGGAGAATCCTGGCTGCTTGTCAAGGGCTCTCCGTGAAGAGGGCAACAATCACAGCCATTTCCATGTCATGGCTGACCCCGTCGTCTGTAAAAGCCAACTGGGCTGAGAATGAAGATTTACTACATGCCGGAAAACAGGGAGACAAGAAAGGCTCCTATTTTAAACTTCCAAAAAAAAAACCCCAACCCCAGCTCAGAATAAAATCATCTTTCACACTGAAAAATTGGAGGAATGGTCAGTTTCTGAATCCATTTGCTCTGTGGTACAACTATAAAGTATTAAAACAAGTAGAATGTATCACAATGCAGCTTGCATTAAAGTAAACTTAAAAGCTTTCCTGTGAAAAACAAATACAGGATATTGGCAAGACTGCAAGAATGAGGTTTTAAAAAAACACTAAGTACAACAAATGGATTTTATTCTGTTTGTACAACACAGAGAGGAAGTCTATTTCTTAAAAGGCTGCAATAATAAGTTTTACCATTGCCAGAGAATAACCAGAACTGTTAAGAACCCTGAACAATCATGTTAATCACAGATCAAATAAAGTTAGTTATAGCGGAGTTGAAAGGGGATGTGACATCCTTTCTTAGTTTAGCCATGAAGTCTAATATATCCAGAAAGCATCAGATTGGGAAAGACTGAATATATTAATTGGGATATTCTCAATTATGTCGCTTATTCTGATAGCTAGGGAGAGATTTACCAATGAAGCATTCCATGCTCATTGGAGTCAGCGAATACACAACAGGCAGTTGCCACAACATTTAGGAATCTCACAATTCCCCCCCCCCCCCCCCCCCCACCAATCTAACACTCTACTTTGCTGCAATTCTCTTCCTTGGCTATGGCTCCTTTCCATCAGGCAGATCTTTCTTTGTTCATCATCTCTATGAATCTCTCATTCATTTGGGCCCCCACCCATCTAACTTAATGCACCATATTTCCTGGAGGAAGAATTCATTATTTTCATTTTCTCTCGGAATGGAGCAAAGGGCTCCACACCTAAACATATGCAAAAAGGCAGGGAAAATTAAAAACAGTGGATGTTCTTCTAGCGTTTCAATAGAACCTCTTTTCTGGGAATCAGAGACCATTCATTAGTGCCTGGTCCTCGGTATCAAGCCATGATATATAATAGAATTTCTTTCACAGCACTGATTCTTTGTCTCAAGAAAAAGCAACAGCACTCAGATATGAAAAAGAATGGACGTTGGTCTTACCTGATACATCCTTTCTCTGAGAGGTGGAAACAGCAGTCAGGCATGGGTTAACTCATCTGTACAGCTATAGGACTGAGTCTGCTGATTTGAATAGCCACACCCCCTTCTGGAAGGCTCCAGTGTTTCGGCAAGGATGCTGACGCAGACTGACGTTTCTTCTTGCAATGAGACAAAATTATTGCCGATCCCCACCCCCTGGTAGCCCAGGGCCAGAACCAGTAGGGAGGAGCTGACTGCAGTTTCCACCTCTCAGAGAAAGGACATATCAGGTAATACCAACGTCCATTCTCCATGTCGGTGGGAAATGGCAGTCAAGCATGGGTCATACCAAAGCTACATGTCCTATGAGGTGGAAAGAACCCAGCCCTGCGACCCCTAAGTAGTATGTACAGCCTGGAGCACTCAACGTCCGAAGGCCGCATCCACCGAAGTGAAGGAATCCACCTTGTAGTGGCGGATAAATGGAGTTAGGCTGGTCCATGTGGCCGCCTTGCAGACCTCCTCCAACGAAGCTTGGGTAGACCAGGCTGCTGAAGTAGCCGCGCTATTGGTGGAGTGCGCTGTACTGTTGTGAGGAACCAGCAAGGACTGTCGTTAGTAAGCAATGGTGATGGTGGCTCTGATCCATCTCCCCAGTGTCAGTCTCATGGCCCTTGTGCTAATGAATACCGGTTGGAATGAATCAAACATGGCTTCCATTTTATGGAAGGCAGAGGTCCAGTTGATGTAGATCTTGAGGGCTCGTCGTACTTCTAGAGTGTGCCAAGAGCATTCCAAATGATGGGTCTGATTGGGACAGAAATTGGGGAGAACCAGTTCCTGCACATGGTGGAAGAGAGAATTAACATTCGGGATGAAGGTGGGGTCCAGCCGGAGGACAACCCTGTCAGCATGAAAAATGCAGAGATCGTGGCGGATCGACAGGGCAGCCAGCTCCTTTCTGGCCCACCTCTTCCAGGAGATAACATCATGATTCAGTCTCCCCTTGGTAGACCTCTTTGCATCAGCTACCAACCATCAAGTTCTGAGGTATTTTTCCAGGTTCCTGGATCTCACGGCGGAGGCCACTAACGCGCTCTGCAGTCTTTGGCCTTCGGGCCTGCTATATGCCTTCCTTTCTCTTCCTTTGATTTCCCGGGTTCTCAGGAAACTGCTAGAGAAAAAGGCGGAGCTCATTCTCCTGACCTCTCGGTGGCCTTGGTACGTGGACTTAGTGTCCCTATCCATGGCACGGCTCTGTCGCATTCCCGATGATCGGATCGTTCTCACTCAGGGGGTCCTGCAGCACCTTGACCCCACATGGTATCACTTGACCGCTTGGAGATTGAGCGGCATCTGCTAACGGAGGCCCACATACCTTCTCGAGTCATATTCACCGTCCAAGCATCTCGTCGTGTGTCCACTAATCGCATCTATAATGCCACATGGGTTTCTTTCATCTCTTGGTGCCAGAAGTCGGCTGTGGTGCCCATGTCAGCATCAATTGTGCACATTGTACGATTTTGGTCCAACTGATGTCGGCTGAGAACATCCGCTTGGGAGTACCATCCATAATTTCTTATCATCGGTGACAAAAGATGGAACTGATTGAACCAGAAGTGTGTTTTATCCCAAGCTTTGAGATTATATGTCTGCTTTTACAACAAGGCAATGAGCAGCTACATTGCACATTACTAACATTGCCATGAACTTTGAAAAGATATGAATGCAGAACATCCTCACCCATTATTTGTTAATTTAGATTAGAAGTAGTCAAAAGAAACAAATGTGATAAAGAAAGAAACAACACTGTGTACATGCCAAGGATTGCAAATAGTAGGCCCAAGTGATTCTTCCACTTTCTAGCTTGGCCATTGGAGAAAGGAACTAAAATTAGCACATCCAGACACAGCGTTAGTCACTAAAAGGTTAACTCATCACATAAGATTTTAATCCTCTCTGATACATTCAGCTTAGAAAGTGACATGCAAGAATTTATCCTTTTTTATAGTGATATGAAAAGAAGTGCTAAATATGAACTTATAGTATATATGTAAGTGATAATCTTGTTTTATTCAATTTTTTTTCTAAAGTTACTTCTACTACAGAGTGTAATGCTGAATGTTAAAATCACCTTAAGTTGATTTAGTGTAGTCACTACTACACTAAACAGAATTGGCAAAAGGAAAGCTGCTCTTTGAAAAATAACATTTCAGGGTTCCAAATCTTTATTTACGGAGATATGTTGAATGAACAACAGTATTCAGCATTTCTTAAAGAACTATGTCCATGTAACATTGGGGGTGGGGGAATAAATTTTCCTGAGGGGGCCACATGAGAAACTAGAACCATTGTGGAGGGGTGCTTGCCCCCAGTGCCCCAGCAGACCAGACAGACAGTCAAAGGGCCAGATGTGGCCTGTAAACTGTAAAATGCCCAGGTCTGATGTAACAAATATGGTTTCTTCCTATTTTTAGTTTTAGTAGTATCACTCTATCCCTCTCCCATTTTTTAATATATAACTCAAGGTGGCAAATATACCTAAGATTCCTTCCTCCTATTTTCCCCATAACAACATCCCTACAAGGGCTGAAAGGAGGGACCCACCCAAAGTCACCCAGCTGGCTTTCATGCCTAAGGCTGGACTAGAAGTCACCATCTTGGTTTCTAGGCCAGCAAACTGGCTCATTACTAGTATAATTACAAGAACAGTTTTAGTTGAAATGAACCATCCTCTTGTTGAGTTACATATTTGGTGGTGGCCTGTATTCATTACCCAAGTTGGCATATTGTGGAAAAGAATACAGCTACAATTTTAAGCACATTTGTGAGGCAGCAAGCCCCAGTGAACTCAGCAGACCTCACCCGTGAGTAAATAAATATGAGTAGACTATAAAGGCGTTCATTCAAAGTACATTATGTTGGATTTTCAAAATAGAAGGACTGACTTATAGTCTTCAATGTAATTACCAGCAAAAGGCCACTCCACCATTAGAACTGTTTTCCTCATTTATTTATCAGATTTGTATACCACCAAATTAGACCAATTTACTTATGTGATACCTACCAGGTTACCCATCTCAGAAAACACCATCATCTTCACCAACTATTCCTTCCCTGTGGGTAATGCTGAATCTTTCCATCTTTGTGCATCAATCATTTTGCTGCGATTATCATGTACAAAAACAGTTCCTAACTTTTTCCTCCACATGCTTGTCCATTGATCCCAAAAGAAAAACCTCCACTCTCAATTGTATTAATTTTTAAAATCCTCTGAATCAGTGTGTGCATCCACCAAATATAAAATGTCCCTTCTTGTTGTTTATATTTCCAATATAAATTTGAACTCTATATTGAAGTTTATATTTCCAATATAAATTTGAATTTGAAAATTTGAATTCTAGACAATTTCTCTGGTGACATATTAGAATTAGAATTCTTTACTGGCCAAGTGTGATTGGACACACAAGGAATTGGTTTCCGCTGCATAAGCTTTCAGTGTATATATGCCAACAATATATCATTTTATAAAAATTATCTTTAAGATTATACATATAAAGTATAAATTTCCTATGTGTATATTATGACCAAAAGTTTTTAGCCCACTATATCACAGATTCTTTACATTTCATTTTACATAGTTCATACTTTTAGCAACCACATAGTCATCATTTGTACACAATTCTACTTTAAATTTAACCTTATTTTGTTCAAAACCATGAATTATGTTGTATAGTTTAAGTCTTTGCCTGCCTATTATTTCTCACCTATAAAATACTTCTTGTGCTGAGATCCATAAAGATGCTTTAGTCATAATCTCAGTTTGTATCCATTTCATATTCTCAATGTAGCACATTTACCAGAATGTTTTTATATCCTCATTAAACTTGACTTATTGTACCAAAAATATCCATGTTACCCAAATCTCAGGTCATGCCCTTCTAACTGCAAAAGCCTTCTAATTCTCAGCAGCACCCACTTATATCGAAACCATGCTGCAAAAAACATTTTCAAATCAGGTAAACCCAATCCTCTACTTTGCATCTTATAGCATTTTGTATTTAACTAAAACTTTTTCCCTTCCACACAAACTTAGATATATCCTTCTGCCACTGTTTAAATGGTGCATCAGTTGTCAAAACAGGTATTGTCTGGAACAAAAACATGATTCTAGGCAAGATATTCATTTTTATTATAGAAATTTTCTCCAGCAATGACAGTTGTATTTTAACATATCTGTTTTACCATCATTCCATGTCTTATTATAGTTATTTTCAAATAACATACAATTCATATTTGTCATAATGATACCCAGATATTTTACCTTCTTCTCAATCTTATAACACACTTTAAAAAAATCTTCTAGAACCAAGATCGAGTCATCTACAAAAGCTGTTAACATATACGTTTCTTTTTAAATTTTTACTTGTACAAGCTTCTCCTCATCTAACATCTCTATTCAGTATTTCAAGAACAAAATAAACAAGATAGGAAATAGTGGGTCTCCATTTATACTTTCTCTGAAGTGTAAATTGATCTTGCCCATTTTATAAAGTTCTCTCCATAATTCATAACTTTAAACAAAAAAAATCCATCGAAATCTCTGCATCAAACATCAATTTGGCTTGTTTTTTGTTATGTTGCTACAAATATTCCTAAATGTCCAATACATTTCTAGCATTATCTTATAGGTAAAATCCTCCATTAAATTATTTTCAGCCTATCAGCTAGAAATAGTGCAAACAATTTGTAATCCTTATTCAACAATGATATCATCCTATAGTCTCTCTTTAAAGTCAAATCTTGCCTTTTTTTGGTAATTTTACTGGCCTCTTTCTAACACTCCGGCATCCTTCCTCATTGTAGGACAATGTTCATCGTGTTTTATAAATGTCATCCTCAAGACATTTATAATAAGAACCTGATAATCCAACTGACTCAGGCACCTTTCCTAGTTTACTAGCTTCAGAAACTTTCCTTATTGCTATAGTCTTTGGTATCTCTAGCACCTTCAGCAGCCAAACTCTTCGAAGTGTGAATCATGTCTGTTCTTGACAGGAGCCTATGTCTTTCAGAACAGTAAGTATATTCTCTGGAATTACCATCTGTCTCCATATATTAGCCAAACCTATATTGTCCAAAAATCTCTTATAGTCTGCCATGTCTAAAAATATATTCAGAAAAGCAGCTGAAATTACCATTGGCATGAATTATAGACTGGGAATTTGGTAAAGGATTGCAGGTGTGCACATCATTGGATGGCTCAATTAAAGGGACATCTCCGTAGGATAATGAAAGTAAACGCGGATGGAATATGTGCAATGACACTTAGAGTAAAATAGCGTTTGACACTCATCTTTTGGGGTCCTTTATAAACATGTTTCATACAACATTAATAGAGTCCCCAAATTCATACTTATTATGTAAGTCAAAGCTACAACAATTACAATTTATTTGATCAGAGTAAAATAAAAATAGTACATTTAGCAGAGATTCATAAGGATGCCTCCTTCTATGATGGGGGCCTTGACGACGCAAAAGAACTTGTGTGGAAAACATGGGCTACGCTGTTGGACATGTATATGTCCAGAAGAGTCTCCCAAGGCAAACTGGCCATGATAGATACCCCAGACTAACACTGATCATATCTGCCAACCCACGTTGGACAAGCATGACCTATTCCTTCCACAAGCCAATACAACCTCATAAGGATGTTCCAACCCTAAAGACCACTTCCTGAGTCTCATAACCAAGAAGAAAGAGGGAAGGGCGCTTATCAAGGAGGATTCAGCAACACAGCCATTGCCAAATTGCCTTTCTTTTGGATCAGAATTGCCTTTTTCCAGGCATATTTTTCTCCACAGAGTCCAGCCAGATCCGGCTCTTTCTAACTCATTTTTTTCTGCTGCTATCCCCCACCTCATTCCCAAGTCTTGGCCCAATTCTGTTCAGTTTTTAGAGAGTTCCTGAGAAGCAGATCAAAAGACAAGAGTCCAGTGCTGCCAATTTGTTACCTATGGACCAAAGACCACAGCTCATTATTTAATAGGCCCAACTTGGAAACTAATGGGCCCAACACAGAGCCTTAATCAAAATATTCAAGAAAATACTCCATTTAACTGAATTAGATCTTTTACTTTGGCATATCAATTTCAGTAACAGATCACATTTTCTAATTACTTTTTAGTGATAGCTCCAGCTATTGACTAGAATAAGAAGTTCTTAAAACAGAACTTTCCAAATGCAGAAGGAAAACAATTCTTTATCTTGCAAAGATGCTGGGAGATTAATGTTTTAATCTCCCAGCATCTATGTATGTAAGAAACAAAACGCCAACCACCATCCTGGCGACAACTATCCTCAAACATTTGGAGTTTTTTGCCACATTACCCTTTAGGGGCCCTGCTCTTTGCAAACCCTGATCCACAGGCTTTGCGCAACAGGAGAGCTTTGGTCTTTAGCCGAGCTGAAGGACATGAACCTCTCCTAGCAGAAGTGCTAGTAGGAAAGAACATTCCTTTTCACTAACAAGTCACCCAGCTGGCCTCTCCTTGCTGAATCTCAATTGGAATCAAAAAGTTGGTTAATGTATAATCTTTACAAAGATTTCAATGGATGGAAGGAGAGGCAGGTACAAATCTATAGCACAAGCCACACTTAGAACACCATAACTGCTCTTTGGCTGTTGCACTGTAATGAAACGCCTTCAAAAATCACGTTCAATATTCTGAAGAGCACTTTCAGTTGCTTCTTTGCAAGTTAAGTGATCGCTTAATAGTAACTGGCAGAGACTTCAGAAAAAAAGTAAAAAATGGACGTTGATTCACATGAACGTCCCTTTTCAGCTTCCTGCGACGATAATCCACATGGGACTTACTCAGTTGTTTAAAAAAACAACAACAACCTTATCACCACCTTTGGTTTTACTAGTAGGCTTATCCTTAGACACTTTACTTTTAGAAGCTGTTTTAGCACCTTGAGCAGTTTTATGCTTCATTTTGTGCATTTTGGGAAGTGCAGGCTCACCCTCAATGTCTGATGATAAAGCAGAATCTGCCATAACTGTGGGCTGCAAATTGCAGTTCAAATTGAGAATTTTTTAAAATTTTGTTAAAGTTCAAGTTGCTAGTCCTGATCTTCTAAAAGTAAAGTGGCTAAGGATAAGCCTTCGAGTAAAACCAAAGTTGGTAAGGGTTTTTGTTTTTTTTTAACAACTGAATATGTCCCATGTGGATTGTCGGAGCAGAGAAGCTGGAAAACTTTGAAGTCTCTTTCACACTTTGCCCTAATTTTTTGCTGTTCAAATATATGAATAAAGCTAATCTTTTGCACAAGACTTTGCACAAACACAACTGAGCCAAGGATACACAACCTCTCATAAGGGCTGGCCATCCAGCACTTGGTCGATTAGTCACTTGCAGTAAGTAGCAAGTACTGGCAGATATAGCCTTTCCACACATAGCTCTCTCCTGGCAAGAGGACTTAAGAAGAGAACCACCATTCTTACATTAGACTGCAATTAGCAGAAGGACTCAGAGAGTAAAAACAGCTTGCTATATTTAATTCTGTATAAAATTATGATTTCTGAGCAAGCTGAAGACATCATCCTATGCTGTAACCAGCAGAAATTGAGCTACTTACCATTAAAAAGACTTCTATTGAAATGCCATGAAAAAGCGTTATCCGCTTTAATTTTTTTAAAATCGTATTTATGTAAAATATCCCACTGAAAAAGGCAAAAATGCATAAGAAAATAGCATAATATTTACCGATTCCATAGCTGAAA
Organism: Masticophis lateralis; assembly: GCA_030761175.1. Taxonomy (NCBI): domain Eukaryota; kingdom Metazoa; phylum Chordata; class Lepidosauria; order Squamata; family Colubridae; genus Masticophis; species Masticophis lateralis. The sequence continues at coordinate 934,851 of JAUDYJ010000010.1, read as the reverse complement.
GTAGCAGTTAGCTGGACATAGATAAAATCCAACAAAAGGGTGTCCCAGAAGCAGTGCTATATTCTGAAAGACAAAAATAGCCCCATAAATATTTCAGAGAAAAATGCAGGTTTATAGACATTTTCCTTTAAATTCTGTTTCCATTTCATTTTGTCTAGCTCTTCCAAAACTCCATTAATACAAAAAGTTCAAGCAAATTACTTGACAGGATAGTACAATTAAAATTTTGTATATGTGCAAACGAACACATGCATATATAAGATGGAATTATTTCTGCTCTGTTGTGTCAGAAAGACAAGGGTAGCACACTAATCTTATAGCAAGTTTATAGGTTGGGATAATTTGCAATTCACAAATTTATGTAACTTGTTTACTGTACTCGTTATGCTTGCTCTGAGAATGTTTTTCAAAACAGAAGCATGTAAAGAATATCTGAAGAAACTAGTTCAAATTCCACCTCTAAATAAAAGGTATCACTAAAATAAAACTATTTATGACAGCTTTTAAATAAAGAAGCAGTATTCTACAAGCTCACACACAGGAATATCTGGGGTCTATATTAGCATTTTAGAACAAGTCATGACTCATAACTGCAGAGAAGGAAGCTGCTCTTAAGTTTGCCCAGGCAAACCTCAAAAAGGGAGACTTGTACGTTTAGCACATAGTCAACATCTAGACATGCAGCACTCTCTAGTAAATGCAATAAATAAAAGAATGCATCAAATATTCATTTTAGCAATGAAATGGGATAGCTGAATAATTGTCTGACATGATATCATTTACCAGATGAAGCTAATCGCATTTGGTCTTCTAAATCCCTTTGGATGGCAGCCCACCTGGAAACCATAGGTATCTTTGGAGGAAAAGCAAGGCACGCTGTGCTTTAACTAAGACTAAAATGCTAAGACTGCAGACACATGCAGTGGGGTTCATATCAACGAATGATTACTGGGGGAAATGGCCATAACTTTGCATCTCAAAACCACGTCTAATGTCAGAGAAACATTGGAAGAATACATGAGAGGTGTACCCATACTGTAGTATGTTAGTTAAACAGAATGCTGTTTATTTGAGGGAAGGAAAGTTCATACCTTGGTGACAAGCCCGACATGAAGTTGAAGTTTATTTTCACTCCAAATAATTAGAAATATATCAAATCTGGCAGATAAAAGCACATACTTTTAAAAAAAAAAAACACACAACACAGGCCTGAGACAATTACAATAGTAATATGAACAGGCAATTAGAAGCTTCCCTAAGCCACTAATTAATACTTGTTCATGTCATAAAACTCTGATTTTTTACAAATGCAAAGGTAGGAGAGAACTTCGAATTTTAAAGTGTTTTTGCTTGCTTATTCGTTTTATTTGCAATCCTCTCAATAATCAGAGCACTTTTAAAATGTAAAGTACGGGGTGGGTGGGTGGAACAAACTAGTTTACAGAAATGGCTCAGTACTTCCTAAGACTGCTTGATTCAAATAACATTAGAAATAAAAATATAACAGTAAAAAAATCTCTGAACTTGAAAAACTAAACCAATGGAGTACCTGGCAAAACCAACCAATCCAGAAGGACAATGACAAAAGATTCCATTTCAATGCCTTTTTCAGAAACTAAAACCACATCAGCAGCCACCAAACAATGTCAAACAATCTAAATTGGAATATATGCGAAAGGAGAATTCATTTTAGGGACAGGTGGTGGGTGAACTTTCAGGGCACCCGGTAAAGTAAGGAACAGATGGAGAGGGAATGCAGAAATAAAAAGCAAAGAGCCTGACTGGTGTTTTTTTTTTAAGTGCTCTCCTGAAAAGAAAAATGCCTTTCTAATATTACCGCTTCTATTTCAGTGAGCTGCCACAGGGATCTTTTGCACTTCTAAACAGAAAGAGGCAGCATGTGATGCAGAGATGAAACAAAGCAAGTAAAATGATACATTTTATTGATTCTACTTGTATAGGCACCATTGTGCAAACTTCACAGAACTTTTACAGTAGGATGGCAAAACTAACCTTCATCCCTGATTACCATATTTATATCTGAATCTTCCTTCAAAAAGTTCGTAGGATTTTTACAATTTTTCCAAATAATGATCATTTAGAACAAATTAACATCTTCTAAAACAAGCTAATGAGATGTATGCTTCAGGAGGAATATAACCCTAGACCAAGGTATCAGTTCAACATTTTAATTGTGACACCCATACAATCCTTCCTATATCACCATTAGGGCAATTTATTATTTCAGTTAAGAATTTAATTACCATAAAATTTAGAATTTCAGCCCATAATTAAAACAAAATCTGTGGGGAAAACTATCCAGGCAAATTAACTTCATATTCTGCTGTAGCTGCTCGCTGAAGTTTGTATGTGGATCTTCCTGGCCTACATACAAGGGAAAAAATGCCTATATGTAAAACTACATATTACTGCTTTATTACAAGGTAATTTGTTCTGCTTTGTTTTCACATGCAAACAGGATTCTGGGGGCAAATGGAAGATGCTGGAGAAAAAAATATTTTCTGCTGGGCAGAAAAAAATACTTTAAACAATATTAGGTTTGGATCCAACAGAAATTTATAAGTGTAGCAACAACAGAGGTTTACTGCAAAATACTACATATTTTCTAAAATTTTAATCTATCTTTTATGTAACCTTAAAGTAAAAAAGAAAGATAACCAGGTTGGTGAAGTTATCTTACAAGTAAACCCTCTTTGCTTCTTCTTCCCCATTCCCTCTACATCTTTTCCACCTATCAAATATCATTAAGCTATTTACTTGTGGAAAAACTTAAAGGTGCAAGCATAAATATTCAGCAGCATAGTAGTAACAATACTGTTTAGCCAGAAATGCCACCTAGAGCAATGGCCTGTTTACAATGGGCAACTTTGCTATTAAAAGTATGAAAGATTTTATCCCATATTCTAGATAAAATACCGTATTTTCCGGCGTATAAGACGACTTTCTAACACACGAAAATCGTCTCAACAGTCGGGGGTCGTCTTATACGCCGGGTGTCGTTCTCCTGTAACCAGGCTGACCAGCCCGAAAAGCTCTGACGAGCCTTAAATGGCTCTGAGGAGCCAAGCTGAATTGCCTGCTAAGTTGTCGCTAATCAGCTGAGTTACATGCCAGAGCCATGTAAAAGGAAAAAACTTTCCTTTTACACAGCACTGGCGATCCCAGCTGAGTTGCCTGATTAGCAGGCAACTCAGCTGGGATCGCCAGAGCATGGATGGCCAGAGCCATGTAAAAGGAAAAAACTTTCCTTTTACATGACTGTAGCGATCCCAGCTGCTAATTTTTGCCTGCTAATTGGTAGCAAAAATCCCCCCCCCCTCCAGCTTGCTTACCTTAGCTGCTAGCCGCAATGCTTGCTTTGCTTCACTTGCCTGCAATCCATTGCATCAGCAAGCAACTGAATCTCCCTGCCTGCAATCAAGCAGGCAGGGAGTTGTGGACTTCAACTCCTAGAATTACTCAGCCAACAAAGCAAAGCTGGCTGAGGAATTCTGGGAGTTGAAGTCTACAAGTCTTAAAGTTGCCAAGGTTGGAGACCCCTGTTCTATTGGTTAAGTTTTTTTCCCCTTTGGGAGCTTTAAAAAAAATAGTTAATTGTGGTTTTTTTTAGTTGTTCTTTTTTAGACCTAGCCATTTAAAGGCTAGGTCTAAGTTTTAGGCTAGAAAGTTTTAAATTTAGCTTTCATATAAAAATAAAAATAAAAAAATATTTGTGCAGCTTTCTGAGATTTAGTGTGTTTCTGTAGTGTTTCACTCTAACTACACAAACGCACAAAATCTCACAAAGCTGTATGTGGAATTTTGTGTGTGTGAAGTGTGAAAGTTGGGTTTTTGGGCTTTTTGTGGCTGTGTGAGGTTCCTGAAGCCATTTTGAGTCTAGCACAGCTGCTTTTACATTGTGGGTGAGCCAGTTGGTGTTTTTAAATTTTTATTTGGTGTGCGCTGGAAGAGGGGTCGTCTTATACAGCAAGTATAGCCCAAACCCTATATTTTTACAGGAAAAGTCGGGGGTCGTCTTATACGCCCAGTTGTCTTATACGCCGGAAAATATGGTACATTATTTTTCCAACAGACATGAAAAATAATAGGCTTGAAATCTACGAATTTGCATTGAACATGATATAGAATTACAATTTGTTCACACTCATTTTACAAGTCCAGTATGGTGTAGATTCCTCTTGAGGTGATACCCATAGCCTATTCAGGTACATCACAAGATACTCTGCCTCTTCATTACACACTGGAGTTAAAAACTGTCTTTCAATTACCAAGAATTGCAAGTTTTAACAAAAGGAATGATTTATTGGGAACATGCAATGGTTTGATGATTATTTCAACAGACAATCTTTTCCTCCAAAGACAGTTTAAAAAAATTAATGGCTCTGAAATAAAAAAAAAAACACTCTTAAGCCAAGCTTCACGGGACTGGGTGCACCAAAACCAGGCCCTATATGCCAATCACAATGTGCTTTATTGTTTTCTTCAGAGAACATATTAAGAAACTCAGAAATGTTCAGAAACCATCCATTGAATACAGAAGAATTTAGAAAAAAATGGCAACCAATTCAAATATTTAATGTAATTTATATAATAAATAGTCTATTTACCACACCCTCAAAAAGTAGTGATACCAGAGCAGAAAGGATGCAGAGTCACCATAGTTGCCAGCCACACTGCTGCCATTGTTCCTCCAAGAAGGAGGCACTCTCACATGTAGGAGGAACACTCTCAAAAACTCTCCAATCCAGTACATCAACCGTAGTTAAAAAAGAAACGCTGGGACAATCCAAGCACAGAAGCATGCACAGAAGCATTTGGCCATATGTAAGGAACTTGCTTAATTCAAGCCAATCTCTCTTCTGTCAGCTATTTTTGTGCTGGAAAAGAAACAGAGGACTCTGAACATTCCCACAAGAATGTGGTTTTTAGAAACATCTTATCATCAAGAGGAAAGGATTCAGAACAGCTGGGGAGGGGAGAGGAGGTGGCAGCCAATGGAGACATTAATAATTTTGATTATGTTTTCTGGCAGTTCTCATAATTTATTTATGGAAATGGAAACTGAGCCTCAAAATTAAGGATGACAAGTTTCCTGATTTTTGTTTTGGTTTATGGTGTATGATTCTTTTTATTTTTAGGCTGTAGTTTGCCTATCTATGCTACCAAATGGAGATAAGGCCAGTTCTGTCAATCTATAAGAACCGTGTGTTGGACTTTTACATAAGAAGCCCATTGCTTTAAAAAAAAAAAAACCCTTGAAAAACCAGATGCAGGGAGCAGAAATTCATTTTCCTTCAGCATAAATATTCCTTAACAATATGGCTATTTTAAATAAAGAACAGAAACGTCAAGCTTTTAAGGACAAGGCAGACAATAAGATAACCATTTGTTGCTTTATAAAATATTTTAAAAGGTATTTCTTCTTTATGTACACAAATGTGAACGTCTGTATTTCAAAATATTAAAATCTTCTGAAATCACTCCATCACACAGAAGTAAAATATCTCTAATAAAATTGTTAGCTACCTAAATCTAAAATACAAGATTTGAAACCTACTCAACAGATGCTATAGAAATTTTAAGACCCCATGAGGAATTCAATTCTTGTACTCAAAAGAACTATTTGTAAAATATATTTACATTACATTCCGAAAGGTGCTGGAAGAACTGCAATCATGCTACAATATGTGAAGAACATCACCAAAACAGCAAAATTCCATGGCCAAAAAAGTGCAACATGACTAAACACATCTTCATTTTAAAAAGGCACTATAACCTAGCACTTGTTAGCAATCACTGCTACATTGGACTGAGTTTCCATAACAACGAGAGAGAGAGAGAGAGAGAGAGAGAGAGAGAGAGAGAGAGAGAGAGAGAGAATACAGTTCAGAAAAAATTATACTCCATAGCAATACATGCACAATGCAGGAACATTAGCAGTATGGCTGATAGAATACTTCAACACAAATCTCACAAATTGACAAAAATAAGGAGGAATAACTACGACAATTATCTTTGAGGTATATTCTTCATAACTAGTTTTTCCCATAAGATGCAAACAGCCTAAGATCAGTAATAGCTTAAGAACAAATTGCTACAATTATATTTTAAGCATTAATGTTAAGAGGCACACTGTCTGAATATACTAAAGCTGTGATTTCTCTATCAAAGACAAGCAGCCAGTGAATATGCAATGTGGTTTCTAAAATAACATATGGCACTGAACCAGATATTAAGATGATTTGAATTTTGAAATTATTTGGGCCAGAAAACATTTCTATTGCTTAAGGACTTGCAGTTTAAATGATTATTTCCTTACACAAATACATTGCTGAAAACTTTTAAACAGATTTCATAGAAGTGTCAAATAAGTCTGACATACCTCAAAATTATGTTAATACTCATCAATACCTTTGTTCAGATCAGCAACTAATATATGTGAATGTAGACATCTGAAGTGATTTGTTTTTTTCCTAGGACCTGACATAGTTCCATAAACAACTCATCAGAAACTGAACCAAATACAAGGATTTGTTAAAAGAGAATAAAAAAGAGCAGATTAACTGAGGACTATTAAAATGTCACAGTAAAAGATAGTCAAAGAAGAAAATCAAGACCAGGCCAGGCTCACTCAGGATTGCAATTAGATAATAAATCACAATCATTAAAAATATTTTAATGTACCATAGATTACTATCTATAGAGGGGCCAAAATAGGGTCCTAGAAAGGACCCACAGGCGACTTTTATGCATACAACTTTTCATGGGACAATTTTAAGATTTGTCATCTTCCAATAAGCACAATATTTAAGCATAATTACGACAACATACCTCACTGGCTAGTAGGAATCTACAACATTATTTCAATAAACAAAAGATATCAGTCAGAATTTGCTACAATTAATTGAAGTACACTATAAAGCTGAGAATTTTCACTCTGGGAACCAAACTGAATGAATAATAAAGAGGGTTACTGTTTCCTCCAGCAGATTTCACTCTGCTAACTCAACCTTAGCCACCTAAAATATAATGCTGGTTGGAAAGTATCTACATGTCCTCTTACTTATTCCAAACTTTAGCAGGCATGACTCATCAAGAAAGAATGCAGAAATTTTCAAAGCTGCTAAACATGCTGCAGGAGGAACTTGTGATTGACTGGTGCTCTCTTCTCCAGGCATTTCGTTCTGCATAAACTTATCTTGATGACAAACTGCAAATACTGTCTTTCCATCTTCTACTTCGGGATGCAAAATTTTAACACTTTACTCTTAGATTTTCTTCTCAAAATAAATAGAGCCCCGTGGTGATCTAAACTGGCACTGAGTCACAATTTATGATCATAGATTATTCCTTTTTAAAGGTTGTTGAAATGATTGTTGTATATAAAACTAATTTGTCAACAATATTATATGATGTTTACAGCCAAAGCCCTTTAGAAGCCAACCGTGGAAGGACACCTATTTGTAAAACTGAACTCAAATGAAGCCCTCATATTTTCATCCCATGCAATACAAACATGATTTATTAAGAGTGGTAAAACTGCCTTTTCACATTTAACTGATGAGATTTAGGAGAAGGAAATTCCTGGGATGCAATCTTTGCTACTCAAAGACAGATAATTATTGCTGCAATTATAGCAAATCTATTGGGTCAGACTTCCTGATACTAAACAAAGTTATCTGATCTTGTACTAAAGCCACAGCAGAAACTCAAAGCATAATAAACTAAACAGTAATTATAGCAAATTACCTGTGTTAAAAGTATGTTTAGAACCATAAAAAGTAAGGTGAAATCTCCCTCAAACTCAAATGCTGTTGACTATATGGAAATATCCATCTTGGTTTCTTCTAACAATGCAAAAGTGCCCAATGTTTTTTTAGGAAGTACATGATTGCATACCAATGTTTACAGTATTGATTTTTGAAACATTCAAATCAACCAAAAAAGATTTTATCTGGAATCAATGCTTCAATGTGTCAGCTAAAAATAACTGTTACAAAATGAATGAAATCAATTTACAAACTTTAGACTTTCTTTCTCAGTTGCTGGATTACAGCACTAAGGCTTCAGCATGGAAGCCAGAAAGTAACAATGCAAACTAATGGCAACACTTTTAACTAAAAACTATCGAGGACATGTTGAAAATACTGGACAATAAAACCCTCAAGTACAACAAAAGTCCATATCCCAAAGGAGAAAGAGGGGCAAGATAATTATATAAAGCTTGGATTAACCATATGAAATCATAGTTCATTTGCTTATTTCCAGCATAATTTATCTGAAGAAATTATTAAAATTTAGATTTTTCAAGTCACATTTAATACATTAAAAAAAACTTACTAAATCTTCTCCAAGAAGATCAGAATGCAGTACATAGATCAATCCAGTTGATCTTCAGTTCAATCTTCTCAGGTAATTTTTAGTACTAAGAAAGGAGGACTGGTTTGCAATTATTTTTATGTTCATAGCTAAATACTGAACTTAGATCTCTCCAATTGTCCTCTCAACATGGTAGAAAGCTTCTGCTTTTCAGGATCCACCAGCAATAATGAAGGAACAAGCAATCAAGTAACACATCATAGGCCAGCGCTTGGTAGAGCAATAATGGACATCTTGTAAAAACAATATTCAGATGTTATGATGTGTCCATAACTAAAAAGGTACAGCTCAGAATGATGCAAGCAATGTTATTTCCCTTTGGCACACTATGGACACGAAAACTGAATTTTGAAGAAGCGGTATTGATATTTCTGAACTTTGGGATTGGAGAAGATGCCTGAGAATGAAATTAACACAAAACGGTTGCCATGGGTTTATATTTTTAACTGGGAAGCAGAATGGTAGAATCTACTTTCATTTTTTAAAAATGCCCATGTTCGAGAGAAGAATTCTATTCAGAATTGCCAGTTCTGATAACTGCATGATGTCATCTCTTTCCAGAATTAAAAACAATGCCCCCTACCCCTCTTCTCAGTTGCCAGGGGACCTAAGCAGGAGAGGCAGAGGCCTCCTGGTCCTGCAGGCAGACTTATCAGAGGCATTTGCTTGGCCCCTTGGCAAATAACATGCAGGCTTTTACTCTGGTGCTGGAGGGCTCTCATATGTAGTATTTATAGCTCTTAATTTAAATGAAAGATGAAACAAATGATTTCATTATTTCCACACAAGTTCCCCAACCCTCCCTGCCATCATTTCCCTATAATAGTTAGATCTCTATTTCTCTATCTGTATTTCTGCTTAAACCATTTCACACATGTAAAACATAATCCTACATCCTCATGTTATGTAACTACCCAGTGAAAAAGTTATGAAAGCAATCATGCAGTTAGGTCTAAAAGAAATTTCTCCAAAGAACACCAGAATGAACTATGTGAAACACATTCCCATTAAGCCCGCTGCTCTTTGACACAGAAAGAACCTCAGCCCTGACCATTTAAACCAGGGGTGTCAAACTCAATTTCATTGAGGGCTGCATCAGGGTTGTGTTTGACCTGGGGAGGGGGCATGGCCAGCTCGACGTCACTTCTGGCAGGGGCGCCTGTGGTGGCCTGAGTGCTCTGCCAGTGAAAACGGGCTCCCAAGCTCCATTTTCGCTGGCAGAAGGTTGCAAGAGGCTGTGGCAGCCAAAAACAGAGACTGGGAGCCCGTTTTTGCTGGCAGAAGCACTGCAGTCCAATCCTTTGAGGTTTCTAGGGTGGCCCTGCAGGCCAGATGTACATATCCCACGGGCCGGATCCAGGCCCCAGGCCTTGAGTTTGACACCCAATTGCACAATATGGTACACACATCATTCTTTGCCAACTTGTAAAGTTGGACTTAATACATTTCATGAGCACAGCCAATTAATGATTTAGTAAATGACCTACACATAAACAAAGCATGTCTTCACACTGGGTGAAGACTCAGCCATTCAGTTGACCCTTTAGAATACTCTTCAGAGTAAATTCCATTATTCCACATCGGCAGCATGCCCATAACTAGGGACATGGCTTCAACAGCTGCACCCGGCCTTCCCAAATGCTAACAACATTCCTTTTCCTAGTCACAACCAATGAAAGGCAGCAGGATGACTAGTGGGCTATGGTTATGAAGTTGCCATTGCTCTCCACAACAAGCATATGACTGCTGTGTTTTCTAATGATAAGGAAAATCCAAGGTTGCTATTCTCACTGCCACCCTTAAAGCCCATTTGTTCACAACTCTTCCTTTTTCTTTAAAAACTGGATAATCTATAATAAAAAATATGTTACCAACAAATATGTAATGCTTATAAGGGTCAAATAGTTCTACAGGGGAGTTCACACAGTGCTTGATAGGTTTATAAAAATATTATTCAACAATTAAGAATATCAGCCCTTAAAAACAGATCTGTTTTATATCAAAGTCCATTCTGCTGTTACAAGCAAAATCTTCTCCATTTTTTTTTAAAGAGGCAAAGAGTCTGCCCACAGACTCCTTGAGGATAAATAATTTACCGCATAAATGCCAAGGGCAGTGCAGCAAACCAATGGCAGATGGCAGGGGCATTGCTGACAAGAATGTAGATGCTTACTTTTCTCTATAAAAACAATGAAGAACTTCATTGGAGGAGGGGGAGGAAAAGGGGAGGGGGGAGGAGGAAAATATCTGGCTTCTCTCAGGTCATGTTTCCCATCAGCAAAAATTGACAAATTTTCAATAGCTATGAGGAAGTACCTGCTGAATTCCCATACGTGTCAATTTTTCATTTAAACTGTGCCAACCGAACAGTCTTACTCACATAATGAGCTAAAAAAGCAGCTTGTTAGAAAAAGAACAGATTTAAGCACTGCTCAAAATCTATATAGCAACTTTCGAAGAAATTACAAGATTTGTCAAGAGGTTTAAATATAGTTTCTTCAATATTTAACGCATGAAATATGATTATAACAACAAAGGGAAAATGAGAAATTAGATTAGCAATATTCTCAAAAGAAAAGCATATCATTTCCATTTATATTTCTCAATTTAATAAAGCAACTTAAATAAAATTGTAAGATACACTGTGTAATCCTTTTAGTTTTGTAACATTATGTTTGTAGAACCAAAGGTCAGAGTAAAACTTTAAGAAAAAAACATATCTTGAAGAAACAATGCTATAGTGTTATAAAAAAGCATTTAAAAATTAGGTCAGGCCTCATAATTAAGGTTCATCATTTTCTCTTAAATCCAACCAGTATATGAACCAAGTTTACAAAGTTCTAAAACCACAGCAAAAAACCCCAAAACAAAACAAAGCAAACATGTAGTCAAGTATTACTAACACAAGATACCGGAAATCCTTCCCCCACTCTGGTGGACTATATTCATTCTGCTTATCTAACCTCTGGGAAAATCCTCCCAAATGAAATAACCACCAACCATACATAGACTATCAGCACTGTTGGTAACCAGAGAGCCACTGATACTTGCATTTTTTTAAAAAAATTGTTATATTGACAACAAAAAAGCAAACCTGGCCGCCTTCTAATGAGTCAGCTACTCTCTGAAACTACCCCAACTACCCAGTTCACCAGTCCCCGCCTTTTACTGAGTTCCACCTCAGATAGCTAATTGTCCCTGAAGCCAATTGTTAAGCACCAATGTTTGTGAACTGTCACTTTTATATATATATATTTAAGGCACTGTGGACGTCCACCCTCTTAAGAGAGAGGTATTTACCAAGTGTTTTTGAGACAAAGCCATGTTTTTCATACCTCTTTCACATCTAAGTTGAAAACAAAACTATAGGCCAACTCTCAGATTTGCCCTATGGGCTTCAAATTACAAACAGTATTTACAAAGGTAAAGGTTCCCCTCGCACATATGTGCTAGTCGTTCCTGACTCTAGGGGGCGGTGCTCATCTCCGTTTCAAACCCGAGGAGCCAGCGCTGTCCAAAGACTTCTCCATGGTCATGTGACCAGCATGACTAAATGCCAAAGACGCACGGAACGCTGTTACCTTCCCACCAAAGGTATCCCTATTTTTCTACTTGCATTTTTTACGTGCTTTTGTACTGCTAGGTTGCCAGAAGCTGGGACAAATAACGGGAGCTCACCCCGTTACACAGCACTAGGGTATTTATACACCAGCATAAACATTAACAACAATCATTTTCTTTATCTCTGTTAGTACATTATTTCTGTCCTATGCTTCTTTTATTTTTCATACTGCCTCATATCTAATTTTCCTTAGATCTTCCAGTAGATTAAATCTTGAATTGAACAATTTATTCTAAACTAGACTCATCAGACTTGATATTAAAATACTTTGACATATCTCCCTGAAAGAGCCTAATAATTTTAAAATGCCATTTATAATGTGGTTTTTAAGCCTATTATTGGCAAGAAAGTATCACCTTTAATATGATTTGATAGCAATTTCCAAATCACAATTAAATGTTCTGATTAAAATCTAAGTAAATGTGGCTACATACATATATTTCAAATGGGCTTCATTTTCTTGCTAAACTGCTGCTGCAATATACATAAATTTAGTATGTTTTCCCCAAAATTCCACTGAAGTATTGGTGAGACAAGAGCAGCTTTAGAAAACTGCATGAACGAAGCAGCAAGATTAAAGATTATAATTAAGACTTTTTTAAACTGAACCACACCAAGAAAATCTATTCCATTAAAAATAGTGAATTACAGCAAACCAATTAAAAGACACATACATGGATTTTTAAAAAAGTAGCAGCAGCAGCAACAATACTGCAGATAGCAAGTTTGAATCAAAGGACAATGCAGTTTTTTATTCCACTCCCTGTTCTGTAGCAATAAATATTCTGAACCTATTTGTTCTTGTTTTTGGTTAACATGCAAAATTGCCTTTTTGACACTGCAGTTTCCCTCATTGTTTCCTAAACATACCTTCAGTACCACATACACAAATTGTATTTTAATGGTATGTTTACAAATGCTAAGAAAAAGGCTTGAGAAAAATATTAAGCAAATCTATATGGAGCCTTGACACATTTTCTCTCTACTTTATAAAATCCAAGTGGTTATATATACATGTGGTTCCCTTAAAGAGACTAGACGGATGATACGGTTTGATTAATGCTGCCTGATCACGATAAGGAACCATTCTTTCCTGGCAAATCGAAGCCTCTCCTAGAAATCTTCTACATCAGCGGACATTTTATTTTGTGAAGGGCAAAAAACTAGAAATATTAATGATTAAGTTCTTCACAGTAATTTTTACAAATTCAGATTTAGATTTCAGCTTAAATTCAGATTTTAATACTCATACTATTAACCCAGAACATATCCATTATCTTAATAAGACCTGGAACATCCACTCTGCCATATAGTTAGAGCTACCCATTGTGTGTAACGAGAGCCCCTCATCTTCATCCTAGAATTAATATTAGCACATCTCCTTTGAGCAAGGCAAACTGGTACTATGTGAAATTTACTGGAGAAATGTCTCATCTGTACAGTCTATGGAGATTCTCAGTCATCCGATTATGATTGTCCCAAAGGGTAATTATGATTACCCTTTCAAAAGGTAACTGGACTTTCAGTTCAGAACTGAAAAAGCTGCTTGGATGAGAAGTGAAATGTCTTCAAAGAAAAATCAAAGTCAAGTTGCCTTTTGAAAAAGCACCTTTGGGACTCAACTACACAGCTTACCCTTTATTATTCTCTTTGGTATTTAAACCACGGGGGTAAAACTCACAATGGGAAGCTCCACAGCTATGTGCCAAAAAGTACATAGCTGTGTACTGCCAAAAAATAATTATTTCAACATCTACATTTAGGTGAGAAGCACAGCCCATAAGCAGCTATGTGCCATCACTAGCACATCATGGTGCCCCGTATTGTGTGGTATAATTTAAGCCTTTTAACAATCTATTAACAAAAAGTAAAAATGCTTTTAGGAAAGTCTTACTGTCCCTTTGCCATGAGAACTGAATTATGTATGCAACTATCCATAACTCAGAACCACTGTACATGCAGCAGCCACAATACGCACAGTGTTCTAACCTTGCTCCTAAGGCATAAGGTTCAAAAGCCAGGGCAGTCCCCAAGCCCAGCCTCCCAGATGCAGCCCTGTTCAACCGGTTTAGCCAGTTAACTCTTTAAGAGAGAATGCAGAATGTTTACATGAGCAGTAAATACTGGGTTGCCTATGTGACTATCTCTATTCCATAGAGAATTATATCCTAAAACACTCTCAATTCTCCAGGGAGCGACTTTGAATTGTTGTGTCTTTACATAGAGCAGTGCCCTATTGCGGCTCAATCTGACTACAGATCTCCCATAATGCCTACTATAATTGTAAAAAAAATCTTGACTTTGACAAAGAATCTTACTTTTCATCTACTTTAATCACTAGTAGCATCTCTAAGTTTTTAAGAACTCCTTTTCAGCATAAAATTGGGGCTCTTTCTTACTCAGATATAAGCCATCTATTGTAGTCAAAGTAAGTTTTACGATGAACATTTAAACTCTATTCAAAAATTAGGGTCTCTTGAATTTCATTAAGAAACAAAAACCAGAATAAAACTAGGGCCACAGACATATAAAAACTGTGAGGGACAGAGGAAGAAGTGCAGAGTCCAAGAGGCAGGCTTCATTTTTCGAAAGAGCAGAATTACTTCTACGAACATTATTGATAACACTTCCAAGCACAACCATGAAAATCCCCTTGGCTGATTGTTATTCTCATCTTTGCCTGCCTGGCTAGGCTATTCTGTCCATATTCCCTTTCTAGAACAATCCCCAGAGATGCATTTGGCTTTAAAAGACAGTGACTGATCTGCTCCCTCTATGGCCATGTTCCTTGTGACAAGGGAGATCTGTGTACAAAATAGGAAAGGAGGGGGAGGGGAGGGAGCTGCAGTTCCTTCCTGCAACTATCAAAACAGAGCAACGATTTTGAGAGGAGAAGCAGATCCAAACACACCAGCCCTTGTGCCTCAATGAACAGGCCAATTTTCAATCCACAGGCACACATCCTTCGCAGGACAGCTGCTTTCTCTGGGAAAAGGGCAGAGGGCATTAGAGGGCTCAGTTCCTCAATGCCTGGGGGGGGGGGGGGATGATTTGCCTTTCTAAACATGTAATCAATCCTCTTCTTAAGAGACAAGGTGGGTGGGAGGCTTTAAATTCTGTTTGAAGACATACAGCTGCTTTTTATTTCTTGTTTTAGGAGGGAGCCCAAGGAAGAGGATGAGCAATTTAGAGATTAAACAAGAAAATAAATGCAGTTCAGCCCGTCTTGCTGGCAGAGGCTGCTTCCCTACACAGGCAGAGCCAGGTTGCCGGAGAGATGATGAAATATTAAATGGAGATTAGCAGAACCAACTCATTTTCAGCGCACCAACCCTGGCACATGCAACGCCTCCCTCCGCGGTGGCAGACCCTCTTCTTCGGCCGGGGCTCCCCGGGGCCCAGGAGCCGCGCCTGCCTTTCACCTGCGCCACCCACCTCGGCTCGGGCGCCAAAGCTCGTCTTTTCTGCAGGCGGCTGGAGGTTACTCTCCCCCCACAATGGCTCGTCCCCTGCTCCCGAGGCAGCCGCTCCTGCCACCCCCACCGCCCTCCTCCCCGCCAGGCTGGAAAGCCCCGGCAGCTGCCTCTTTACGACTCCCCGGGCAGGGATGGCGGGGGCGCCCCTCCGACCCCCGGTCTGCGAAGCCTCCCCCCCACCGCGGCCCTGCGCTTACATCCGCAGCCGCCCGACCCTCTGAGTGCGGGGGAAGCCCCGGCGGAGCCGGCTCGCAGAGGTGACCTCCCGCTCCCCCCCGGCAACCCGCACCGCCCCAGCGCACGGGAGCCCCCCCGCCTGGTCGGGACGCGGAGGGAGCCGCTGTCACTCGGCCGCGCGACCCCTCCCCCGCCTCGGAGGCCGCCCCGCTCCGCCCCGCCCCGCCGGAGGAGCCGCTTGGCCTCGATTCGGGGCCTCCCACGCCGCCACCCCGAGACCACGTGCTCCGCGCCCCCCCCGCCGCCCCCAGACCCCCCCGGGCCTCGCCGCCGTTGGGGGAGGGGAGGCCTCGGCGTTGTTCTTACCCGGCGCTGCGGCGGCGACCGCCTCTTCTCCGTGGCGGCGGGAGGCCCGAGGGCGAGCGCGCGAGGCCTGCTCGCAGCTTCTCTGCCTGCGCCCGGCCCGGCCGCCTGCCTGAGGGAGCGGCGGCGGGCGGGGCGGCGCGGCAGCGGCGGGCCCTTAGCAGAGCCGGCGTCGCCGCCTCCGGCCCACCCGCTCCATGGCTCGTCCGCCTCCCCGGCGGCTCTCGCTGCCTCCCCGGCCGCCGCTGGCTCGCTCGCTCGCTCGCTCGGAAGCCCTCCTGCCCAGCCCGCTCGGCCGCCCCACAGCGCCGTTTCCTTCCTCACGGCACCGCCGCTCCGTCCGCCGCAAGAGCCGGCCCTCCCCATTGGCCCGATGAGACGGGCCTCCCCATTGGCTGGCGACGGAGCGAGGCGGCGAGGCGGAGCCCGGACGCTGACTGGAGCGCGCGTGACGTGTCCCAGGACTCTAGGGCCTCTTCCCGGCGGGCGCGTGCCCGCGCGCGTACGTGAGTGCGTGCGGAGGAGGGGTTCTCCCGGGCAGCGCAAACGGGAGGGGAAGGGGAGAGAGCGAGAGAGAGGCACCCTGGGATTGGTCGAAGTCCGGCGGATTAGCCAGTCTCCTCCGAGGTCACGTGAGGGGCGCCGCGCTGCCCCCTGCAGCTGTTGCCAGGGTAACCAAGAGGGGGCTGGTCGCCGCAATGGGGCCGCATCGCCCCGCACCTGGACGGCCCCGCCCGCCCGAGCACGGAAGACGCCAGCCGGAAATGCGGCCGCTGCCGGCGGGATGGTGGCCTCCGCGCCGCCTTGTTCCCCCGCTCGCCAGCCAGCCAGCCAGCCAGCCAGCCCGGGGCTGTGGCGACGAGTCCTCCCGGGCAGGGAGACGCTTCCCCCGCGCTCCGCCCAAGCAACAGCAGCTGCACCTTGCCCCGAAACTCCGGCGGATCCTGCTGTGGCAGCTGCCCGGGGCACGGGCCGAGCCGCCAAGCGCCAGCGCGGGACGTCGAGGGCTCTTCTGGATAGCTCGGGGGAGCCCCGGTGCTAGAAAATAAGGGGATGAACATGCATGCATACGCACACACACACTTACGCACGTTGGCATCAAGTGCAAACCACTCCCATTTATACCCGGCCTTTATTTTTTTCAAAACTAAACCAAAGCGTATCTAATAGTCCTCCTCCCATTTTCCCACAACAACCCTGTGAGGTGGATTAGGCTGAGAGCTGACTGGTGCCTAAGACAGGATTTAAACACTCTACCCTCCCAGTTAACCGGTGCCTTCACCATTAGACCAAACGGGCTCTATTCATACCCTAATATTAAACTTCCAGGACAGGGGCCTTTGAAACATTTAGTATATATTTCTATGGGTTGGAAATTCCAGGGCTGCCCTCTCTTGTTCTGTTCCTCCCTATGAGGAGAAAATAAACTCTGAAGACGAAAAGTTTGTCCAAAATTTCTTGAGCAATTGAACAAGGTGATTGCCCCGGAAGTTGAACTCTTCCTATTCCACAATCTAGGAATTTTAAAGACACAATCTAGGAGTTTTAAAAAAGATTATTTGAATTAAAAGAATAAGTCCTACATGGTCTACAGTATGCAGCATTGTGCATTTATTTATTCATATTGCATGACCCATCTCCATTATTTTTTTATTAACATTCTCCAGCAATTTGAAAAAAATCCCCAACTGATGTCATAGCTGGAACATAGTTATGTGTGTGATGGCTGAAGGACGTGTTCCCAAAGGAAGCTTTATTACCCTTCAAGGGACACTGCATGAAATCACCTTTTTTCAAGGTTACATTTCAAATGTTCAGAATAGAAGATAATGCATAGTATTATATATTAACTCTGAATGGCTGAAATTAAACTTTAGATTCAGAGCCAAAATGGAGATGCCTGTAATTCTAATAATCTAAAAGTATCCTCTACAATAAATTAAAAAGCATTATGAGAGAACCAATCTGATTTTAATTTGAACCACATTGTGAGTACTTTTTTATCATTTTACATGCTTCAATCTTCCAGCACATGAAGCTCCAATCAAGGCAGCCGTTTGCAGTATTTCATCATAAGAAGCCAATGTCTATCTTAATGCAAGTGACAGATTTTTTTTTCTCCTGGCCCACTTCCTCCACAGTCACTTTCAAAATGTCACCTGTCAATAAAGTAATCTAGTTGAATTTTATGTCTATAGATCAAATGTTTCTCAGTTAAATACCAGTTATCTAAATAGGCATGTAGATTATGCAGTAGGCTCTTGGTTTTATCAAAAGTTTACTCATGTAAACTTTTCCAGAGGAAACCAGTTAACATCCTGGGTGTGTCTGTCACAAAGTTGATTGCTGAGATATTAACATAAGGAAAAGTTTTGCAAGTCTGTTGTTTGAAAGTTGCTGGAGAGTGGAACCATTTGTTTAGGGAAGAGCAGTGATTCAGTGAAATGGTGAAAGTTTTCTAGCCACACTGCATTAAATTTTTCTCTCTTTGTTGCTCAACTATTAAATATCTCCTGCTTATCCAACTGAACAAATTCTCTTCTGTAACTTGACTCCCGTGCCTTTTTATGAAGGGAACCTGCAGGACTTAAAGGTGTGTGCAAATTGAGTGTCTCTGGGTGAGTGAGCATCCTTTTAATGACCCTGGTGTGCCCACATGCAAATTGGAAAGCACCACACCCACTTCTGGAGCCAGAATAAATACATTTTTGGCCATGGTGCTGAAGTTTCCCACTTCCCTATTTTACTCTGCTGTCCGTGATGCTATCCTCTTTCTTTGCACGTCCTAATTTCATTTCACCAGCGAGTTGTTTCCAGGCCTTCTATTGCGATGCTTCCAGTTACACGAGGACATGGCCAAACCCTACAACCCAGAGGCGAAATCCAACAAGTTCTGACAGGTTCTGGAGAACCGGTAGCGGAAATTTTGAGCAGTTCGGAGAACCGGCAAATACCACCACTGGCTGCCCCCCCAGTAGGGTAGGAATGGAGATTTTGCAATATACTTCCCCCAGGAGTGGGGAGGGAATGGAGATTTTGCAGTATCCTTCCGCTGGAGTGGGGTGGGAATGGAGATTTTGCAATATCCTTCCCCTGCCACGTCCACAGAACTGGTAGTAAAAAAAATTGGATTTCACCACTGCTACAACACAACGGGTGCAGCGCCCTTAGGCTGGGGGCCGGCGGGGCATCCGGGACCTTATTATTTGTTTGTTTGTTAAGCATATATACGATAACAGATAAAAGTATAAACATAATTTGAATACATGAAAAGGGTACGCGTAAAAAGGAATTTGCTGGGCCCTCCGCGCCATGGACGGCGGGGGGGGGGGCTTCTCCTTCAATCACCCGGCAGCTCAAGGCCTGAAAAAGAAAGTGAGCGCTGCCCCCGCCGCCCGGTCTCCATCCCGGTTGCAGGCCCGGAGGGCGGGGTGAGGGGAGTCGGGCTGCGGCACTACAAGACCCATGGTGCCCGGCCAACCACCTTTAAAAGCTGGCGACCGGGCCTCCCCCTCGCTCCCCCCGCCAGGTGGCGGCACGGGGTCTCCCTGCAGGGCGGCGGCGGCCATCTTGAGAGCGGGCTGCCCGCTTCCTAGATGGCCGACGCCTTCCCGTTGCGCGGCCTGTCTGCCCGGGGATGACGGGCGCCGCCTCGCTGCTGCTGCTGCTGCTCCGGCGCCGCGGCCTCCTCCGGCCCGGGCCTCCTCTGCCGGGCGGCGCTCGGGGGACTCTGGCGCGCCGCTGGACTCGGGGCCCCGGGGAGCGCCGGCCGGGCGACGACCTTCAGGTGAGCGGCCCAGCAGGGCCCGAGGCAGGCGGCGGGAGGGGGGCTCCGCGAAGGGTCCGCTCGGCTCCCCTGACCCCCCCCCGCCCCCCGTTCTGCCTTTCAGCCCCGGCTGCCCGGCGCGCTCTGGAGGGGCTGCTGGGCCCGGCCTGCCTGGACCCCCGCCCGGCTCTGGCGGCTGCTGGGTGAGTAGGAAGCGGCGCCCCCCCCCCCTCTGAAGCGGATCAGTCCGGACTGGGCGGGGAAGCCCCCCCTCCCCCCGTTTTAAGGGGTTCTGTTTATGTTTTCAAGGATGGGTCGGCGGGGCTTTTGCCCGTTTTCTCTTCCCTTGGAGTCCCAACCGCCCCGGGTGCTGCAGGCGAGACGGGCGGCCCCAGAAACCTCCCCAGCAGTAAAACAAACCGGAGCCTCCCTGGGGAACGGAGGGAGGGGCTGCGGGGCTTTTGCCCCCCGATGCCAGAGCTGGGGGGGGGGGCTTATATTTCGGCCTGGGCGGTTGCAGGGCTCCCGCTCGGAAATTTCCGTCCCCTCTTAGCCACTGTTTGCTCTCATCCCAAGCGGACTTCCTCCTCCGGCCCAGGCAAGAGGCCGAAGCTGGGGGAGCGGGGGCGTCCGGCCAGTGCCCACAGGGGCCCGGCTGCTCTTTGAGGACTCAGGGTTGCACTCTCGAGTAAAAAAAGGGTAAGGAATGAGACTATAAAGGGGGAAAGCAGGCAGGGTTAACTTTCATTTAAATGTTTTTAGATCATTCCTCCCTTACTGGGTACCATAAAAATGCTATTCTACGGTGAAAACAGTAATTTTTCAAAAAACCAACTACAGTAATGTAATTCATAAAATGCCTAAAGGAGGCTGGTCAAGGAGCCCTCTGTTTCATAAAATGGTTTAAAATGCCTGAGCACTTCTCTGGCTTTGCATCTGATGCAACATCCTGGCCCAGTTGGGGCACTGGAGCAAAGGAGCTCTTCCCACCCCCCTCCCTCCCTCAATGTCATGTTCTATCCAAATAGTCCTTGAAGAGGCAATTCACATAGGATGCTTTGAAGCGGTTCTGGGAAAGGAGAAACTCGCTGGAGTTTCTCCTGAAGCCTGGTTGATGGTGGGCTGGCCGGCCTGCCTGCCTTTCGGCTGCCTCCGTGTCCCACTGGAATGGTTCCCCCCAGGCGATGGTAGAAAGGGCCACCTGACAGAGCTATAGGTTCTGTCTCCACCCTGGGGTGCTGAAAGTTAAGCCAAACCTGGGCCCTTCATTTGAAACTCTGAGAACTCTGCTTGTTTGGAGTGATGGCTGAGCAGTTCTGCACTCCTGGCTCTCCTTTGTGCCAAACAGATCAGAGATACCTGGCCTTGACTGCGGGCTTTCTTACTGGTGGCACCTGCTGCTATTTTTCTACGTCTGGTTCTCATCGCAATGACCGAAGCGGGGGGAAGCCCAAAGGGAAAGCCCCCAAGGAAGATGAGGGTAAGTTCAGATTTATATGCAATTTTGCTATGAAGCCCCTAACAGTTTTTTTGGGTTTGGGCGAAGCATGTTCGTCTTCTCTTTTCTGCCAGCCTGCGTAGCCTCCCATCCAGCTCGGATCTCTCTGCATCTTAAATTACTCTGAAGAAGCTGGCTCTCGTAAGCAGTGTTGGCCTAGAAACAGTCCTGTGTTCTCTCAGATGAACAAACCTCTTACGTATTTTGAGCATTAATATATTAAATATATTAATATATAATATATTAAAATTAAATTGACATGTTCGTGGATTGAAAAATTTTTTAGGCCCATGGCCATTTTATGCCCCAGTTTAATTTTATAAGGAACTTGCACCTTTTCTCCTCGGCAGCTAGGTGTGTCTTCTTACCTGTGTGTGCTTAATGCAGGTGACCCTGCAAGGACTATATCACAAATGAGGGCTAAGCCTTGCTCTGGGCAAGGGGAAAGAGCACTGGATATTCTACTGGAGCTGGGAGTATGGGCATCTCATTGTCTTTAATTTGTTCCTATATCATTCTTAAAATTTGTCAAAGGAAAAGGATAGCCAGATAAATGTTTCTGTTTTAAAGAGGAACTGTGCATTTACTGAGGATCTTCTTAAAATATTTTGCTTCAAGATTTATATGCATGTACATCTTGACAGAGCAGGCATAGGTGCTCCCACCTTTTATCTCAAATTTGCCCATATGAAGGCAAAACAGGCAAAGCTCTGCTACAAGCTTGGTTCTTTGTTATGCCAGCCCTTTGGGGCACATGCTCCCTTGTGACTCAAAGTGTTACGGTCTTTTTGCCATTTTGTTTGGGGTCCGTCTGAATATCCCTCCTTAACTTGGCAAGGAGGTGCCTACGAGGGTAGTGAGCTTCTGGGAAGGAGGGCAGGTTTACTGCTCATCCTGTGTGCTGTAGGGATACTGAGGCACTGATTGCCTCATGGCCAAAAAGAGGCCTCTTCCAGCCCCTGAAAGAGGGCCAGGGAGCAGAGAATAACTCACAGTTCCTTCCACAAAAGTTATTTTTGTAATTGCTCTTTATCACATGTGAACAATATGATCCACATAAAACTCTCTTGTCTTTCTTCATGGATTTCTCTAACACAATCCCCAGGAGGCTGTTATTGCTATTTGGGTTTTACAGACTGGAAAGGGCATGCTTGAAAGAGGGTGGCCCAGAAGCAAAAGGTGATTCTAGGTCTCTCTGATCCATTAAGTGATTTGTACATCCACTGGGAAAAGCAGAATTCTGTTGTGGCCTGCCAGCACAGCTGGCAGCAGATTCGGTGAGGAGCAGTGAGGAGGTTGGGGAGGAACATGGGCCAGTCCTGGAGTCTGGGGAAGGCTCAGACGAGGACTCTGCATCGGAGGCAGAGAGGGGGCCAGGGCTGTCTGGTAGTTATGTGCTGCCTCCGGAATCTGACATTAATGAGGCAGAAAAATAGTGTGAGCCTGTTCCCAGTGTGCGCATGTGCAGAGCTGCCAGAAGGCAAGAACAATTAAGGAAAAAAAGGGCAACTTGGGGGTAAGGCTTGGAGATGATTGGCCCCTCCCATAAGATATAAAAGAGGAGCAAACAGACATGAGCCTTTGCAAGAAGCAATTAGTTCATATAGTCAATTCAAGCTCTGAGAAGTCCATCTGACTGTTTCATTTGGCCTTGCAAAATTAATTGGCCATTAGGTCTCTGGCAGCGTTTCAAGGGAGATAAAGGTGGGTACTTATCAACATTACCCTGAAAGACTGGGTCCACTCGAGCAGATATCTGTCGGAGTCTTCACAGACTGGCTGTGAATCATTACTGGCTGTGAATGACCATAATTCACAGCCGTCTCAATAAAAGAGGTTTTTTGGGACTAAGATTTCTCAGGAAGCCTAGGTCAAAACAGATTCAAATGTAATCAGCAGCTTGTGGTTACTCAGAAAGATTCTTACTGTAACTTCTATATATTTGTCAGTAATGAGAAAAGCGACTCTCTTCCCATACAGTCCCAGTTTAAAAAGGTACGCAGCTGCTTCAAAGAAGGATGTCAGGTAGCTGGGACCCTCTCTGCCTAGGACGGGAACAAGGGCTTTTGTAAGAGGTCTTCTCTGGACTTTCCCAGGGCAGAGCCTGGACCTGGCTTGCTTTCTAGAGAGAGAGAGCACACAATGGGTCTGGGGCATTGCTGGATAGGAGATTCCTTTGATCGGGCCAAACGGTGGAGAGTGCTGACCTCCGAGGCCCTTCCAGGCTGCAAGGGCAGGTGTCCAAAGAGGACGTGGGCAGTGGACCACCTTGTTTCCTGAGCCTCCTGTGGCCACCTTAGAGGCGAGGCCAGCCCTCTGAGACAGTGCAGGTTGAAAGGGCTTCGGAAGTCTGCTTGTGGTTTAAAATGGTGCAAAAGCTCCTAAATCCCACAGAATCTCTGGCCAGGCATCCTTAGGAGCATTTTGGCTGCTGCTCTCGTCTCCTTTCAGCCGGTAACTGGGGTGGCCTTTGATGGCAGCCTCTGACAACAGACGTTTCAAGAGCTCTGGAGGCTGTCACCTTTCTGCCTTCAGAGGACACCTTCTCCTTCTGCCTTTGGAATAGAAGGGACCCCCTGAGAGATGCCCTGCTGGGCCGTGTCACTTCTGGAGTCTGCTTTCTGTCCCTGAGCTGTCTTGGGGGAGAGCTGGAGAGAGGGGATGAATTGGCTCAGACAGCTAAACCCTCCTGATAACGGAAAACTGCCCAGTGTGCTGTAAGCAAAAAGCAGACATAAGGGGGCTAACTTGAGAACTGCTGCTGTGGCTGCCCTTCGTCCTTGGTGAAGCTCTGCTTTTCAGTTGCCTTCTCCTTTGGGAACAAAACTGATTGTGAAATGCAGCCTCTGTGTATTGTCAGGAGAGGGCTGCCCCTCTGCCCTATTGCTCTTGTCGGGTGCCCAGTTTAATAGGTTGCCCCTGCAGACAAATGCCTTCATTTGCTCACAAATGTGTTGTTTGGGAATCTAACTGAAAAACACCGCAGATAGATTTCGTGACCTAAGTGCAGCCACGTATTGGGGAGTCTGAATTATGGGCAGGAAAGTCATTTCATAATTCCAAGCTGTTTGAGCAAGAGAGAGCTCGGGGGTTTGCTAGATGATCCTGAAGCCGTGTAGACGTGGGACCCAAAGAGGGAAGCTGGTTCTCAAACATGGCTGGGAAAAGGGCTCGGCCTGATGAGGAGAGGGTCCTGCTGTCTGGGCTCCGGAAGGAGGCTGAGATTGGGAACCGCCAGATGCTGCTGTTACTATGGAGCCTTTTTCCTTCCACAGTTCATGGAGGTTCTGCTCCAAGCCCAGCTTCTGTGTGAATAGGTTGAGGTCATAGTAGTAGTGCTAAACCCAGTTCCCAGTGGTTAAGAAGCCAATGCGGCCTGTTCGTTAGAGTTTTAAACTGCCAGAATTCTGCCCTTCTCGGCAGCTTCGCCTGTAGTGCTCAGCCACAGTTTAAAACCAGAGTACTACAGCTACGTTCCCAGGAGAAAATGGTGCAAATGGTTCCTTTCCTGTGGTTCCCGGGAGAGTTTCAGGAGTAGTGGAGTCACTGCAAAGCTGGCGTATCTGCAGCCTTCCCCTTGGCAATGGTGGCAGCCTGCCCTTTGGTTCATAGGTGCTGCAGAAGGCAGCCATGCTGCTCTGGCCGTTTCTAAGATAAAAATACATTCATCTTTTCCTTTTGTGGCTTTGTTTCCTTTTGTCTGGGAAGCGCTGGCTGGCTGATACAAAACCCCCCTGCCTGCTGAGGACCAGGGCTGGCATCCCAGCTAGGTAGCTCCCTAAGGTTTCCTCCTCCCCAGCCATTGGCCTGGCCTGAATAGGCCTCTCCTGCCACCCAGCTGGCCGGCCCCACTTTGGCCTCCCTTCATTCAGGCCGGGCAATGACTGAAACACAATCCTGTTCTGCAAACCAGATGCTAGTTTTCTAGCCCAGCTTTGTTTTCTAGGGAAGGCTGAAATGTGGAACAAAAACCAGGAGGGGGGGCGGAGAGAGACTGTGGCCCGAGGCATAACCAGCTTGTTGTGACATTCATCTTGATGTGCTCTTGTGTTTCCTCTCCCCAGAGGAAAAGAGACGCCGAGAGAGGGAAGACCAGATGTATCGCGAGCGACTGAAGGTCCTCTTCTTCATTGCCATCATCATGAGCCTGCTGAACTCGCTGACCACCAGCGCGGGAAGCATTTCCTGGAACGACTTCGTCAATGAGCTGCTGGCCAAGGGGGAGGTGCAGAGTGTGCAGGTGGTGCCAGAGAGCGAAATCGTGGAAATCCATTTGCACCCGGGAGCCGTGGTCTTTGGGTGGCCCGTGAGTGTCCTTTTCGGCCCTTCGTTCGTTGGGCAATACCACTGTGGGCCCTCTGCTTTTAAATCAGTAGCCAGAATGCTTCAGTCGCAGTGACTTCCTCCCCCCCCCACCCCCTGTTTTGTGAAGTTTTTATGTTTTTCTGAATGATTTCATTAAGTGAACAAGGTCAATGGCTTATGTGTGTGTCCCTTGATCATTTGAAGGGCTTCCTAGATAGAACCTAGCTAAAGCATTTGTGCTTTGGACTGATCTGAAAACGATTTCCAGTTCAGGAGTTAACCGATGGGAAAACTCCAAATACGTATGGCATATTAATATTTGAATAACTAAAGGATTGATTGTAGCTATTCTGAATCACTTTAGCTTTGGGTTGTATTTTTTTAAAATCCTTTTGACCCAGACTTCAAGTAGGCTTGGATGTTGACAGGCTGGGTGGGTCAGATGGCTGAAGAAGCCATTTTTGCCTTGTTGGGGCTGTTTTCTCCCTCTATAGGATTGCCCCACCATGAGCACCAGGCAAGGGAGGGCTCTGTTTTCAGAGAAGCCCACCCTTCCCTTCTCAAAGGCTTACCTGGCTGGGACTTCTCCGCCTTTTTGTGTCTTACAGAAGCTGAGCCTGACCTACGTGATGAAGGTGGCAAACATCGACAAGTTCGAGGAAAAATTGCGAGCAGCCGAAGAGGAGCTGAACATCGACCTGAACGACCGGATCCCTGTCTCTTACAGGCGCAGCAGCTTCTTTGGAAAGTATGGAGGGTGGGAGGGTTTGACTTGCCTCCACCCTGACAGCCTTTCTTGTCCGCCTTTCTCCTTTCCTCACAGTTGCTGGTCTGTGCTTTGATCTTGGGGTGCACAGTGACCAGATGGAATGCTGAGCACTATTGTCCTATCCTGAAGATGAGATCTAGGATGGAGTCTGCCATGGACTGGCCTGAATTGTCTAGCCCACGGCTGAATCCCATAATAGAGGACCCATAGAGACTGTAGATGCCAGGAGCACGGCCCGGCCTAAGGCCTCTGAGCAAAGGAGTTGCTTGGGAAAATGTCCAGTTTGGTAACTGGAAGGCCTGCTGCCTGAGAGTGGCTTGGTGGTCCCTTCCTGACAGCAAACTGTGCCTCTTGGCCAGGTCAAGCGGAAAGACACAGACACACAATGCCACTCGGTTGCAGTGGGCTGGCATAGATTCTCCTTTTGAGTCTTCCCCCAAACTGAAATTGCATGGCGCCTGTTTCTCCTCTTTTGGAACTGTTAAATGAGCAGGCAGCCAAAGGATTTACGGTCACCAAAAACCCCATACTCCCTGCTGTGTTTATTCTGTTATTTGAGAAATCCAGTTTTGTACTGTATTTTTGGCTCCCCAAACTCAGACCTGTCTCCAGATGACGAGGCCTGACCCTCTTGTGCTCCTGTCTTGGCAGTGCCCTCTATACCTTGGGAATGACTGTGGTGAGCGTTGGCATTCTATGGTACATTTTTCGGCTGGCTGGCATATCAGGAAGGGAAGGCGCCTTCAGTGCCTTCGTAAGTAGCCTCACCCGGGGGACGGGGGTTTGACATCCTCCAGATGGGGGTGGTCAGAGACTGGGCAGTCTGGGGCTCCTCCGTCTTCCTCTATCATGGTTGCCATTGCTGGGGTTGCCTGCTGTTCAGCCTCCTATGCAGGGGTATGTGCAAAAAGGGAGTCCCTTTCCCCTCTCAGGTGGGAAGGCAGAGCTCCAGGGACTGCCAGGGCCAGGGCCTGGTCTTTGTGCTGCCGGCAAACCCTTCCCAGCCATCACTCTTGCCTCCACTTTAGGATTGCTGTAAGCAGCCCCCTTTCCCCCCTTGCCAGGGGTCAGGTGCCTACTGATCTGTGCCAGGCAGACCCCCGCTCCATCAGCTGAGAAAAAACTGCTGGTCTTTGCCTGGCTGGGGGAGCACTCAGAACTGAGCCTTCCCCGGCTGTCCGCCCCTCCAAGGATGTGGGGACTGTGCCTCCAGCCCAGGCTGCCCAGCACATCCAGGGATGTGGCAGTTCTCCCTTAGAGGTTGGAGACCGCCTCAGAGGGGAGTGGGGAGCCCAGGGTGAAGAACTCTTTCCAAAGTCTCTGCTACTCACAAGGCTGGCTTCCCTTCCTCTCGGGGGCTGCCTTTCCTGTCATGTTGACAGAGCCTGTCTGGGAGCAGAGCTGAAAGATCAGTTCAGCAGAGGATAATAATCAGCTGTGTTGCAGTTCAGGTAAATAGTGATTTTGTCCATCACTCCTGCTTGGAGGAGACCGGAATGTGATGCCTGCTGTTTGCAGGGCTGCTCTGCTGCTCCACAGTCATCGAACCTTTTGAGAGGCAGCACTTTTAGAGTCTGGGGGCTCTCGCTTTGTTTCAAGCATGCTTAAGTTCAATAAGCCCCCATCAGCCCTTCCATTTAAACGGTAGATGGGAGACACACACTCAGCTAGAGGAGGGTTGCCGTGGTGAGAAGGTCCCCCCCGCCCCCCAGCTCCCTGCTATCTGCTTGGAGGGCAGCAGCCAGCACAGACCCACCGTGGGATGGAAGGCAGGAAGTAGCACCACCTAGGCTTTGTCCTGGGGAGGGGGTCGCAGGTTTGCGCCACAGACCTCTTGCTATGAGTATCTGAACTTCCCTCCCCTCCACGCGCCATAACCAACAAGGACTTGGAGCTTGCGTTTTCTCCCCCTCCTTGGCAGAACCAGCTGAAAAGAGCTCGCTTCACAATCGTGGATGGCAAATCTGGGAAAGGGATCAGTTTCAAGGATGTGGCAGGCCTGCACGAGGCCAAGACAGAAGTCAAGGAATTTGTGGATTATCTGAAGGTAAAAAACATGACTTGCCTTGGGAAGCAGGAAGGCCGAGGACAGGGAATTGTTGGAGAAACTGCAAGCCAGTTTTTCTTCCTCTAGAATGGGCCTTTGCTCATCCCAAGGTGCTTTCAAACAAAGGAGTCTGTAGGAGAGGCTGCAGAATACCTTTGGCCTCCTGCTGCACCTGTGGGAAAGAGAACAGCACCTTGGCTCTCGAGTGTTCCCTGCTCTACCCCCTTCTTTTTGGTTCCAGAGTCCAGAGCGCTACCTCCAGCTGGGTGCCAAAGTGCCCAGAGGGGCCCTCTTGCTTGGGCCACCAGGCTGTGGCAAGACCTTGTTGGCAAAAGCGGTGGCTACAGAGGCCCAGGTGCCATTCCTGGCAATAGCTGGCTCCGAATTTGTGGAGGTGATTGGCGGTGAGTCTTCTTTCTCGGCCATGGAGCCTCCCATGG
The DNA here is from genome assembly GCA_030761175.1 of Masticophis lateralis. Lineage (NCBI taxonomy): Eukaryota > Metazoa > Chordata > Lepidosauria > Squamata > Colubridae > Masticophis > Masticophis lateralis. The sequence continues at coordinate 905,988 of JAUDYJ010000010.1, read as the reverse complement.
AAGGGGACGTGAACCAGTTTCCTCATAAAGACGCTTGTGGCGATGGCCACTGATTCTGCTGGAGCCCTGAATTCCTTGGGTGGCTCTCCAGGGGCTTCCAGGCCCCAGAACAAGCATTGGGGCTTGTTCTGGGGCCTGGGGCCAAGCTTCCTGGGTGGCTCCCTTGGTGCTACTTTGCCCTCTGCCGGCTCCTGGCAGAAGACTCGCCTGGCTAGAAATGGACCCAGCAGCTTGTGGGTTTGTTGGGCTGAGAGCTGCGTGGGTCCCAACCAACAGGAGTAGAAACTCTAGAGAGCCCAGTCTCCCTCCCTGAGACGCAGTCTAGAAAATGCCTGGGTCAGAGCTCACTCCCACTTTGCCCTTCTGCAGGCCTTGGCGCTGCCCGAGTGCGGAGCCTCTTCAAGGAAGCCCGGGCTTGTGCCCCGTGCATCGTTTATATCGATGAAATTGACGCGGTTGGGAAAAGGCGTTCGACAAACATGTCTGGCTTCTCCAACACAGAAGAGGAGCAGACCCTGAATCAGCTGCTGGTAGAAATGGACGGTCAGTTTTTGATGGCAAAGCATTTGGTTTTGAAGTCTGGGGTCTTTTCTTCCCACTGCACCCCAAAAGGAAATTCCCCTCTCCTAATAGGGCACTTCCTCTCCGGCATGCCTCTTCTCTCCCCCCTCCTTTCCCAAGCTGCTGCCTGTTTCCTTAGATCTGGAGGTCTGGCTTCCCTTCATTGTCAGCTCTGCTGCCTCTCCTTTGATGGCTTTCTGTTTGCTGGTCAGAAGGGAAGATGAACATCAGTGCTGGCTGCATTTGACGCTGCTGGCCAGGGAGACGTGCCGCCCGAGAGGGGCAGTTCATGTCTCCCCCAGGGAAGCAGAGGAGTTCCTTCTGCTCTGATCCTTTTCCTCCAGGGCTGCGCCAGGAGAGTCTCCCTGCTCAGGCAGGAAGACAGCCCTGTTCCTTCCAGCTTTCTGGGGGAGGGGGGGGTTTAAAGGCTGAGTCGCTTTGGGGGAGGGAGGCCCAGGGAAATGCTGGGAAGACGGACGGCCTCCTCTCCCCTAGAGACTGATAATAAGATAGGCCTCCATAGAAGCAGCATTGCATGAATTGAATGTCCAGCCTTATGCACGTCAGAAGTGGCAGAGCCAGCCACTGCCTGCTAGGTCTTCCAGATGGTTAGAACTGTATTTCAGGGTTTATAGAGTTGGAAGCAAAAATGATCTCCCCGTTTAGAGCCATTACTGCGCAGACTGGTTGAGAATGAGTCAAGCTCAGGTATTGGCATCTGAATGCTGAGTCAACTCCCTAATTCCCTAGTCCGAGTGTGTTTGGCCGTCTTCGTTCCTGAGATTTCTGTGGGTTCTTCTGCTTTATATTTGCGCCTTGCTTTGAAATGCTGTTGGTGCCCTTTGCAAGAATCCGAGCATTTAGACAGCCAAGCTGGTGATGGTCATGAAGCCCCCTTTTCCAGACCGATGTGCACAATCAGTAGGTAGCCTTCTTGCTTTGCTGCCTCTGGATTAAAACTCAGCACCCACATTTCCTGACAGAAAAGGTGGCAAAACATGGGTCCGACCACTAGGCAATTATAAAGTGAACCTTTATCAACAGAGTTTTATGGTCATGATTGGGGGAAAAATCCTCATCCTTTGACTGGGTTCTGGGTTGGCCAGACCCACTTCAGAGTGCTGCATCCAGTTCCAGGCATTGACAATCTGGTGCCTATCTGGAGGAGAGCGAAAGGATAGGGCAGCTAGAAAGAAGAGATTATCTTGGCAGCATTGCACATGTTTAGCCGCATATGCCAATGCCGAACACTTCCACACAGGAGTTAAAAACTGTTGATTGAGGATGGATGTCAGTCTTGGAACTGTAAGGGCACCACTTGCAGAGTTAATCCCAGAGGCTTGTATTAGTGAGTTTGTGGCCACTGGCAGGTGGAGGGCTCTGTGGACTGACAGGTTGACTGAGGCTGCTGAGCCAGCCCAAGAGGCTCCTAGGTGCTGTGCTCCTTCTTGTTTATAAAGGGAAGAGGCGGGGGGCATCCCGAGAGGAGCAGTCCTTGCCTGGGGTGGTGTTCAGCAAAGTGGTAAAGGAGAAAGAGATCCTTCTGCCTGCAGTGCCAACACTGCTCTGTTGCAGATGTGTTTCCAGACGTGGAAAGAGTAGGCAGGGCTGTTGTGTGTCTGCGGGAAGGAGCTGGACCTTCCATTTAAAAGCAGCATGCTTCTGGCAAATGGTGTGGCCTGAATTGTTATAAACAATTTTTATGTAATGAAAAGAAGGACTCGGGCAACGTGATAGCACAGAGTTCCAATATGTAAGGGGCTGCCTCCAAAGCACCTGAGGGAAGGACCAGAAGCAACGGATGGAAGCTAATCAAGGAGAGAAGCAACCTAGAAGTAAAGAGAAATTCCCTGACAGTGAGAACAGTTAACCTCCAGAAGTTGTGGGTGCTCCATCACGGGAGCTTCCTTTAAGAAGGGGCTGGACAGCCACTTGTCTGAAATGGTATAGGGTCTCCTGCTTGAGCAGGAGGTTGGACTAGAAGACCTCCAAGGTCTCCCCCAACCCTGCTATTCTGGAATGCTGGCTGGTGGGGGGAATTGTGGGCTGAATTGCAATGCAGAGTCCAGAAAGGGCAGTGTCTTTTCAGTTGGAGTTGTCTGCAAAGACTGGATTTTCCCAATCATACCACATGTCTGAGTTCTGTTTTCAGTTGAAGAGTGCAGGCAAGTGGTTTAAAGAAACATTCTATACTTTATCATTACTCATTACTCCCCCCTCTCTTTGGAGGGGGAACTCGGGCTCCCCCCTCCACAAAGGTTTATGAGCACCTCCTTCCTGTAACTTCCTCCCTCCTCTTGGTCCAGCATCCACACTGGATTGTCCCTGTATTGCTGCTGTGCCCATGGCACAGAGAAGGTATCTCTGGCATCTTTGCCCATTGTTTCTGAGGTTCCGCCATTTCTCTTCTGCAGGGATGGGGACCACAGACCACGTCATCGTGCTGGCATCCACCAACCGAGCTGATATCCTGGATAACGCTCTCATGAGACCCGGGCGGCTCGATCGCCACATTTTTATTGATCTGCCCACTCTGCAGGTATTATAATGGAAGCGGAGGAAGGTGCACCTCTGGATTCTAGAATCCAAGGCCAACTCTGCATGGCCAATCACCTGCTTGAATGCCCTACTTTCCTTGTTGCAATTATTCATTCTGAGTCATTTGATCCAGGTGTTTATTCAAAGCCAGGAGCCTAAACAGTTCATTGCTCCTGGCTGAGGAAGATGGCTCCACAAAGAGAGTTGGAGCCTTCTCTGCTCTTTCCTAGAACTGGCCCTGAACTCGGAGGAAAGGGGTGCAAGGCCCCTCCTGCGCTTCTCTCTCTCGGGCTCCCCTCGTTCAAAGAGAGCAGCAGCTCCTTTGCCCTCTCCTGGCCCAGCTGCCCTTTCTGGTTCTTCCCTGTTTGGGCCTAAAATTCCTCAGATGCCTGATCTGATCTGGCACCAGGAGCTGGAGCTGCGCAGCTGCCTTGAAGGGAAAAGGAGCAGGAAATCCTGGCAGCTGAGCCCCATGCTCTAATCAGGGCTATTGTGACCAGCCAAATGAGTCACACTCTGGCACAGGGCCAACCTGAACTCCCCCCCCCCCCCCATTTCCTTCCTTTCATTCATCACGTCGAGGGAAGGGGAGCGCTTGTGAGTCTGGATTCGCTATCTTGGTGCTAGCGGGGCGATGGTGAAAAGGTCAGGGATGCACCAAATTCACCAAAAGCCGGGTGATGAGAGCCACAGCCTTTGGGGGAAAGGATGGCGGCCATCTTAGCAGGCTCTTCCCTTTGCTATCCCGGGGAAGGAAGGCATGGGAGGACAGGCTAGGGAGAGCGGGGTTGGGGGGCGCCTAGCCTAGAGAAGCCTCGGCCAGGATTGGCCATCCCTGGCTCAGTGCCCATTGCGCCTGAGACATCCTGCCGTGGGGCAGCCAAGGCCATCTGCTCCGTCCGAGACCCAGACAAGGCTCTCTGTGCACTTAAGCCTGAGAGCGGCCCTCCCCAGGCCTGTCCTGGGGTCTTTGGGAGAGCGGAGGGTCTGCCCTTCTTTGCCCTCCAGTTCTTGCGAGGATCCCCTCCCTTCTGGAGGATCTGGTGGCCCCACAGCCACACATCCGCTCTACTCTTTGTAGGAGAGAAGGGAAATCTTCGAGCAACACCTGAAGGGGCTGAAGCTCTCCCAGCCTAGCAGCTTCTACTCCCAGCGGTTGGCTGAACTCACCCCAGGCTTCAGCGGTATGTGGGGGGGAGGGACACAAGACCCAGCTTCTCCAAGCCCCCTCCCCAGAGCTATGGGGATCTTTCCTGTTGGAAGAGAGAGCAAGGAGTCCCCTCTGTGTTCCCGCCCAGCCCAGCCGCCATCCTGTGGCGGCTGCCACTTTGCTGCTGTCCACTCCGCCTACAGGCCCCAACTCAGAACAGATGTTCCTCCTCTTCCCCAGCAACCTCCGCAGTCACATCAGAGCCATCCTAGGGCCATGGCAGGCTGGTTCGTCCTTCCTGGGAGCACCCTGTGGTCGGGCCCAATTAACTCCTTGCTGCCCAGATGTGGAGCACCTCTGTGTGGGCAGCCAGGCCTGGCCTGCGGTTTGAATCCTGCTTAGACAGCACAATCGGCAGGCCTGGCTGTCTGCTCCCTCCTTGAAAGGCCTGTTTCTCATTTGCAGAAACCTCCTTCCAACCCACTTCCAGGTTCCCACTCCAGAAGGCTTGTTTTTCTTTTCCTTTTGCTGAGTTTTTAAACACTTAAATAAAATGCCATGGTTGATTTTTTAAAAAGGCATTTAGAGAAAAATCCCTGGATGTTGGTAACGAATGAGGTTTAAGCAGAGAAAGAAGAGAAAAGGAAGGACTATTGAAGTGGAGAAGCTCAGAAATACCTTCCAAGGCAGAGGGGGATTGATGTGGTGTTAGCCATAAGGAGCCTCTGAAATCCCTCAGCTGCAGAGGCTGTTCCCCAGGATGGGGAGACCCAGAGCCAAATTCCACTTGTCTTTGAGCCATGCTCAGCCTTAAAGGGAAGCATGCACAAAGCCTGGAGTCGCTGGAGGAAAAGGCATGGGAATAAGAGATGAAAACCAAACACATTCCCATAGAGGCATTCTGGTCACTGCAAGGGTTGGTAAAAAGTATTGTCATCCTCTCATCATAAGATATTAGTAAGGAACTAGTAAGGGTGCTGGGAAGTGCCTGCCTGCCTGCCTGTCCATCAGCAGGACAACCTGGGCCAGATTTCATGGGGGCTTGTGGGGAGGCTGGCAGGAGGAGGATGAAGAGGGGGTTGGATCCAGCTGGGGCTCCAGAGGAAAAGAGGGCAGAAATGGCTCTCCCTGGTACATCCCGGGGAGGGGGGAGGGGGGGCTTCCTAAGCCTCATCCCAGTCACATGATCAATTTTACACAGCCACCCCTGGGCTTCTCAGTTCACGCATCCACACAACACACACCCAAATGCATTAATTCATTACACAAAATACCGGTGCCATCTATGGCCATTGGCAGTAAAGGGGTTCGAAAGAAATCCAGAAGCCATTTCCTGCAGTGTTTCTCTACCTTAAATCCTGCCAGATGTTAAAAGCATTTTGCTACCTTGCACGACTTGAAAACGAACCAGTTCTGTCGGCTACGTTTCCCTCGCCTTGTCCAGCTACCTTGGTGTAATGTAACCAAGAGGCTCCACTGCCTTTCCTTGAAGGAAAAATGCTGCTCCTTAAAAAGCGGAGCAACCCGAGCCCATGGGTGAGGTGCTTGTGTAAATCCCGAGGCCTTTAGGGAACCCTGAAGATTCGCCTTGCAGTGAGAAAGAGCCCAGGATGAAGGTTTCGGAAGGCTGGGCAGGCGAGAAGAAACTCTTCCTGGAACAATGAATAGATTCACATTCCTGCAAGAGGAGGCTACACAGCCACTCGTTCTGCAGAGTGGAAAGGCAGTGAGACTTTGTGGCTGGGATGACCAGGCAAGGAGGGCTGCTCCCACCCACCAACTCAAGGGGCGGACTGGCTGCCTGGAACTGCCTTCCCAGTTGGGTTGGCAGGTGAGGAGCGGAGCGGATGGTTTGCCTGCTTTCTCCCGCTGGTGTCTCTGCTGGCCCTCGGCGGCTCTTCCTATGATGGGCTCTGCTGGGCAATATGGGTGGGTGGCCCCACTGAGAACCCCATCTTGGCTTTTGAAAAGCGCCCCGCTCCCTTCCCACCATTCGAGGTGCCAGAAGCCAAGTGAGAGGCAGCGTGGGGTTTCCTCCACAGGAGCTGATATTGCCAACATTTGTAACGAGGCGGCTCTCCACGCTGCCAGAGAGGGATACAAATCCATCGACACGATCAGTTTTGAAAGTGCTGTGGAAAGAGTAATTGCAGGTAAGCTTCCCTTTTGCTTTCCTGGGGATGGGGTGTGTGTGTGTGAGGAGTGATTGTGTTCTTCAGCCTAGATTTGGGAGGAGAGCTCTGCTAGGAGAGCCATCCAAGTGGTCACCGACCAAGCAGAGCACGTTGGGTCTCAGTTCCAGTTCATTTAGGATCTGGGGTGGACTGCCAGGCTCCCCTGAGTGATCCTTATCTCTGATCATGCTGTCTTTTGTGGACAACCTGTCCTTTGGCTTTGATCAATGCTCCCTCAACACAAGTGGACAGATACAAGCTCCCAGGTTGCTGGCCAAGATTGGGGGTTGGTTGTTGGCATTTTTGTTGCAGTAAGGATCTTCTGATGGAAGCCTTCTGAGTTGGGGAGTTTCCACAGCGGCTAGCCTAGACGAATCACGCTTGCTGGAATTTGTAAGAGACGAGTGGCAGAGCAAGGCTACTGGAGGCCTGGTGGGAAACCTCACCTAAGCAGCCAGCTCTTTGGGGACAGAAATTGTATGGTTCTAACCAAAGAGATTGTTTTCATGCTTGGATGTTTCTTGGCTGCAAGGATACCTTTCGGTGAGGCAAAGTTTAATAGCAGTTAAAACTAGAAACAGGTCTGTAAGTCTCAGGTGTGAGATTGTGGATTTGCGTGGTTGCCTAACAAAGCATTTCTTCAAGCAAGCGTTCTCCGCTTCCTTGGCCTCCTCATGACTCAAAATGTAGAAGAGGCTTTTGAGCACTTGGCCTGGTAATGCTGGAAACGCAACCTGGGAAACAGAGCACTCCCCCCCCACCTTCACAGGTGCTGCCAAGAGAAACAAGATCCTTTCACAAGAAGAGCGGAGGGTGGTGGCATTCCATGAATCGGGCCACGCCTTGGTGGGCTGGCTGTTGGAGCACACCGAAGCAGTGTTGAAGGTAAGTTGGCTCTCTGCTGTGAAGCTGAATACGCAGAGCAAGGCAGGTCAGCTCACAATTCCTCCTCCTCCTCCTCCCCCCTCCCTTTTCTGCCCCAGGTGTCCATTGCTCCCCGCACAAACGCTGCGCTGGGCTTTGCCCAGATCCTGCCCAAGGACCAGTACCTCCTGACCAAGGACCAGCTCTTTGAGCGGATATGCATGGCGCTGGGGGGCAGGGTTGCGGAAGCCATCACCTTTAACCAAGTGACTACAGGTGAGGAGGGCCAGCCTTGCGCAGAAAAGGGCCAGGAAGCTTGTTGGCTTCCCAGGGGCAGCGTGTGCCTCCCTTCGGATGAAATTTAAAAAGGCCCTTGGCTGCCTTTCCCAGCATTGCCTTTGTTTTTATACTGCCTTGGTCCAGGGGCCCAAGATGACCTCCGGAAGGTCACCAGGATAGCCTACTCCATGGTGAAACAATACGGAATGATGCCCACCATCGGCCATCTGTCCTTCCCAGAGACGGAAAGTGGTCCGGGGATTGGACGGCGCCCCTTCAGCCAAGGGTTCCAGCAAATAATGGACCACGTAAGCTGTCCTGGGGAAGTCAAGCTGCAGGGGAGGCAGGACTGGCTCATCTCGAGTTGCAGGGCTCCTGAAGCAGGACCCCTTCCCATCGCAGCTTCCCAGGCAGGAAGATTATCCAAGTGGCCTAATCCTGCCTATTGGGCAGTCAGGGCCAGGACGCTGGATCCTCAGCCGTCTCTTCTCCTGGCTGGGAGCTTTCACTGAAAGGTTGGGATCAGTGGCTCCAGCCAGCTGTGGCTCCCATTCCTTCCACGGCTGTCTTTTTCCTAGGAAGCGAAGTTGCTGATAGCCCAAGCGTATAGGTGCACAGAGAAACTGCTCTTGGACAACCGGGACAAACTGAAGATGGTAAGGCCCTAATACAGTTCTGGAGAGCTGGGGAGGGCGGGTGAAAGGCCGGCAGAGGACCGGCAGTCAGTCCCTAACAAGTTGCTCCCTTCTGGCTTCAAGTGAAGTTGAAGGTTCAAGTGAATCTCAGAGCAAGTATAGTATCCAAGAAAAATACACAACACTCCTGCTTGAAAGCTGGCAAAGAGCTCAGGCCTCTGCTAGGATGACCTCACTGCAGCACCCCAAAGACCACCCCTTTCAGAAGGTGCCCCCTTTTGGGCAGGTAGAGTCAAGAGGCAAAGTGGTTTGGAAGGCCAAAGAAACAGAGGCTTTCTGCACTCTGAAGTGGACCAGGTCCTCTCTTGAGGAGCAGGAAACTTTTGTCTCCTGCGTCCATCTAGTTGTACAAGGCTGCAGGTGCCCATGGTGTACATACTCATCCCTTCATCTTTTCTGGGCTAGCAGGGTCTGCGGTAGGGAAAGAGAGAGTGAATTCTGCCGCATCTCATCTCTGACCTGAGCGCTGCCAGCAACCTAAGAGATGGCCAAGGGTGTGCAAAACTTTTCACGTCTGGAGCATCTTGTTTTTCTTCCAGAACAGGCAGATCTGTGATTTGATTCTGGAATATCTAGATGTAGATGATGCAGAAGGAAAGGCAATTCGTGATATTCCAGATACACTGCATTCTCAAAAGAAAATGTGGCAGGTTTGCCACTTTTCAGTTTTCCCACTGGCAGAGTAATGCCTGCTCTGGGCAGCTGTTTCTGGCTCCATAGCTGGACCGCATATGTCAGGGGAGAAGACTTTTCTACAACCAGATTTCCTTGATGCAAAACATTTTGTAGTTGACCACAAAACTATCCCTGCTTTGGAAGTGGTGAAGGGGCTGAAACCTTTCCCCAGAACTCTGCATTTTCAGAGGGCTTGCTGGGCCCAGTTCTGTCCTGTTATCAGGGCCCCTTTAAGCCCCTGAAGGTGCATTGTAGGGCATCAGGTCCCGTTGCCATTTTTGACTCCTGTGGCAAATGTGGAAGCTTCTGCTGAGGCATGTTTATTTAAGCCTGCCAATTCTTCCTCTCTAGCTGGCAGACGCCCTGTTGGAGAAAGAAGTGATCAACTATGAGGACATCGAAGCTCTTCTTGGCCCTCCCCCCCATGGGCCCAAGAAAACGATCTCTCCCCAGAGTTGGATTGAAGCCGAGAGAGATAAGCAGGACAGAGGAGAGGTAGAGCCACCTCCCCCTTTGCCCCCCTACAAGGAGGAGCAGGAGCCTCACCTGAGCTCCGTTTGAAGCCCGATCAGGAAGCAAGTAGCCGGTTGGATTCAGGTTTTTCTTCCAAACTTAGAAGTGCTAATAATGCTTATTTTTGCATCCTGAATCCAGCCCAGTTTGGATGTGGGCAGTAGGCAGGCCAAGCGGTGAACAGTGCCGGAAGCACCATCTTTGAGACCCCTTTGGTTTTGGTTCAGAGCTGGTCTGAGTGACCTGCCCTTCATAGAACAAACCCAGGTCTCTGCCTTGGGTCTCCTGCTTAGCTGTCCTCACTAGAACCATTTGGTTGCTATTTCAGTGCAGAGGTACGTTAGAGAGTTTCAAAGTAGGCCCTTGCACTGCAGAGTTGAGAAAAGCAACTATTTTAGTCCTGCTACATAAGCGCCCCCTTCTGCCAGGCTCCGTCACCTCCTGTGATCAGTGACTGCCACCTAGTGGTCTGCTGAGGAACCAGCATCACAATTTGTTCTGGTGGAGAAGTCTGGTTAAGCCACCCAGTTCCTGCCTGGTGGTGTTGGGCATTTTCAAGGGGAACCTGACTATATACAGCACAATTGAATGGTTCTTGGTGAGGGAGCAAAGGCGGCTGAGATTTAGGACTCAGCAGCATCTAAAGGGAAGCCATAAGCTCCCTGTGCTTGTCTGCAGCCTGGCAACATCTTCATGAAAACCCATTTCTCTAATTTGGGAACCGCAGCATCAGTGAAGTGGGATTTTAAGGTATATACATGTATTTGCCTTTTTTTACACTGGAAGATATTGTACTTGGTTTTCAACAGGCTGCTGTATTTCAATAAAGTTTCAGAAGTGCTGCAGATCCAAGTATTGAACTTTAAAAGGGGGGATTTAACTTTAAAAACCACATTTCCTATTCTCTGTTCTGAACAATGTTATCCTTGGGTTCTGGATGAGAGGTACGATTAAGCTTTATTTGCTTTTTCTAGAATCTTCCTCCTCTTTACATAAAAAAATGGAATTATTACATTTGTGAGATCATGATTTAGTTTATATGATCACTATCTTTTTAAACAATTGTATGTTGCCCAATATTTACACACAATTTAAAAGAGACAATCAAAAAGCTAAGAAGGAAACAAAAAGACTGAAATGCATCCTCTCCAGCAGCCTCCACTCTGATAAGCAGGGATTAACATCAAACAAACGTTCAAGTAGAAAACAATACCGTAATGAAGAAATTGACAGAAAGAAAATCACACCCCTAACACAGTGCAAGCTACTGTGTATAAACCGTGCAAATCCTATACCCACTGGCACTGATAATGTTACCTAGTTGGGTAATTAAATGTCTGCAAGCAAACAAGCTCAGAAAGCACCAAGGACTCCACGTTGTCAAAATATTTTAAAATGCTTTATTACAAATTCAAAAAGCAACTAATTGCTTATTATATTGTTATATTATTATTTATTGCCTATTTCCATTGCTTGCTCAGCATGAGCTATTGTTTCTGCCAAAATGGTACAACTGCCTTTAGGAATTATTAGTTGCAGCAACAAGCAGGGTTTCATGTTGCTTAAGAAACCTGGGCAGCCCCCGTGCTGTGGAGATGGCAATAATCCAGTCCCTGAAATGGAGAAAGGAACAATACCTTTGCAAAGTGGGGGTTTCACACATGCACACACACACACAATTTGAACCACAAGCAAAACAAAAGGCATTTTATGAAACTGACTCAAATCTTTTTACAGAACAAATGATACCATACTTTACTTTTCAATACAGATGATGTATCAGAAAGCAACAGATTGGATAATTTTTGCACATCAAAGGAAATGGCTATGGCTCAAAGGAAAAACATGTTTTCCTAAATTTCTAAAGGGGGCTACCATGCTAATATGTTAAAGTGCTAATTTATGCCTAAAATTCTGGGGAACAATGTTAACTGAAATACAGTGGAGTTCATTGTGCATTTTCCTCCTAATGCTAGCCAAGGCAATTCTCCCTAGATAGAAAATGCCTTTTTGCAAATGATCTTGCAGTGTTTTCTAAAACGTTCTTGATGTGGCTGTCTTGCCTTTACATGTGAAGGTGTGATAGAGCAGCAGGCCTGTGTTTCCAACAGCTAGATGCTAGGATGGCATGCCTTCTGAATAGCCAGTTTCTTAAAACTGGCCCTATGGTGCTCCTGTTGCTGGTACAGATAAATTTGAAATCCTTGGAGTGATGTAGAAATAAACAGAAATTTGTGAGCCCAGTATCAGCCCAGTATGTTGGCTGCCAGACATCAGTTCGCTGATGTCTGGCAGCCAACATCACTATGGGTGGGGTTTTTGCTTACACAGCAGCCGCCTTCTTTTCCTTCTTTTGCAAAAAGTTTTTTATTTTTTAAACAAAAACCACATAAAAACCACCTTTTCCTTCTTGAAGGGAAGGAAAAGGTGGCTCCTTCCTTCCTCCATCTCTGTATGTTCCTGCCTAAGAAGATAAAAATTCTTTCCTTGAATTAGAGCAACAATCCGACACAAGCAAGTTTTACTCTCGAGTAGCTTTCAACGCATAACTGAGTGCTAAGCATCTCTGTCCCATTCTGTACTATCTATACCCCTCTTCTTGCATCAGGTGCTATCCAGATATTACAGACTACAACTGCCACCTTCTTTGAGAAGCACATTTATTAAGCCGAGGGGGGAGTATAATCCACTAAATCAGATTAGGAAAAACGATCTACTTTTCTCTGGCTTCATACAAAGCGGTGCAATGGAAACCAAAGCGATGAGGATGGCGGCTCCTTTAAATTAAGCACCATCTTTGTGACTGGCAAAGCGACTGGAAACAGGAACTGGCAATTCCGCTGCGTAGATTGGCCGGAGCGAATGTCGCACTTCCGGGGCGCCTTGGATGCGGCGACAGCAACATATCCCGGCGTTCTCCGCGCTACCTCTTTCTTTTTTCGGCCGGCCATTTTCTCTCCCGGGAGGTGAGTTCTCATGCTGGGACGGCGGCGGGTCTGCATCTGCCGCCATCCTCGCCCCGCGTTGCGGAGGCGACACCCGAGACGCGCGGGCGGCCTTCGGAAGGCCTCGCGGCTGAGCTGCGGCGGCTCGGAGGGCGAAAGGAGCCTTTACTTGGAGCGAAGAGCTGCTCGACCCGGCGGGGCCTCCGACCCCGGGACCTTCCTGCATGCAAGGAGGCCCCGCCCGTGGAAACCGCCCGGAGCCCAGGGCCGGTGGGCAAACCGCCTCCGGTACTTGGGGCTCCGGCCGGGGCCTCCGAAGGGCCTGCGGGGCGGCTCTGTAATGCTCGCCTCTCCGGGGGTTGCAGAGCTTGAAGCGGGGCGGGAACTCCCGGGAGAGCGGGGCCTTCGCAGCGCCCCTTTGCGTTCGCCTGCTCGCCCCGTTAATCCCGCGCGGGGCTCCCGCGGGCTTCACCGGCTGCGGTGCTGGAGGGACCGATATTTCAGCTGCTGTCGGTTCAGTGCAAGGACGGGGTCGGAAAGGCTCTTAGCGCGGGGCTCGGATCCCTCTCCGGGTCTGAGTTCAGGGATATCCACCCCGCCGGGAGGGGGCCGCGGTGGTGTGTGGGAAGCCGTGCCAGGCGCTGCGGGCTGGGGGGGGGGGGAATGAAACGTTTACCATCAAGCGGCTGCCAAAATGGTATCCAGAAGGCGTTTAGGGTAACCCAGCTGGTTTTGCGTTTTCAGGGATCTAAGCAGGCATGGCGCCCAGCCGGAATGGCATGATCTTGAAGCCCCATTTCCATAAGGATTGGCAAAGACGAGTGGCCACGTGGTTTAACCAGCCTGCCAGGAAGATCCGCAGGTGAGCTCACTGAGCCGATGCGATTCCCAGCCAAAGGACAAGCACTCTGGGTAATACGAAGGGGCTTCGTTGCTACAGCCAAATGATGAGAATTCTCCGGAATCGCTGTACTTCATTGATGAACCTTTGAACCCATAAAACTGATGATTGTAGCTGCCCTCACCCCAGTGGAGTGCCTTGTTGTGACCACCTTGCTTGATTTTGCTATAATGCATCTTCAGAGATGATAGGCGGGCTTTGATGTAGTCCTTTCTATTGCTTTTCCCCCTCAGGAGAAAAGCCCGCCAGGCCAAAGCCCGTCGTATTGCTCCTCGCCCAGTATCTGGGCCAGTTAGACCCGTCGTGAGGTGCCCCACTGTACGATACCATACAAAAGTCCGTTTGGGCAGAGGATTCAGCCTGGAAGAGCTGCGGGTGAGTGAAGGGGAGGCGTAGGAGAGAAATGCCTCGCGGGGGTGGGGAGTGGGTTGTCTTGCCCCAGATCATTTTGAGAGTCGGGTATTCTATGCTGAGATTTCTTTTTATATTAGAAACTCCCTTGACCAGGTTTCTTGGTGTGCCAATCTGTATTTTCAGAGAATATGATAACCTAAGCAAGATCTTGCTAGTGATTCTCTTACCCTCAGTAAGCCATTTGCGGTCAGAGGTTTTCAGTCAAATGATAACACCCCAAAATACCTGTCAGCTTGATGATGAGGATGCCTTGAACCCTTTTCCAGTTGATGACTGTCCTGCCTCCCCAGAAGGAGCAGCAATTCGGACTTAACTTGATTTGAATCCTGTGTTCACATGACTCTCCCTAGATGGCTGGTATCCACAAGAAATTTGCCCGGACCATTGGTATCGCAGTGGACCCCAGGCGCCGGAACAAGTCTACTGAAGCCTTACAAGCCAACGTCCAAAGGCTGAAGGAATATCGCTCAAAACTCATCCTCTTTCCCCGGAAGTCTTCTGCACCCAAGAAAGGAGACAGCACGGTGAGAACAGAGTTTGTGTGTAAAAAAACATTTTTGTCTGCAGCTTGGGTGGAACAAAGAGCCTTGTGAAACACATTAGAAATGCTGTTTCTTCTCTCCTTGTTTCTATAGGCAGAGGAACTCAAGATGGCCACACAACTCTCTGGACCAGTTATGCCCATCAAAACCGTAAGTGACCCTGGTTTCTGGGTTTACTGGCTCTTTCCTCAAACTTTTTGGGTTAACCAGGAGGTGTTTCCTGCTTTTAATTGAACTTTTGCCTTTGGTGTTTTTGTGGGGAAGGTGGGCTTATGTGCTTTAGACGTTCTCTTTTCCCCCGAGCATTGGAATGGAGTGAGGTGTATAAGAGAGTTTAACGCAGATGTTGGAAACTTAACTTGGATGTCAGGTTTTCAGTATTTATTGTCTTAATTGATACATGTATTAAGTTTTAATGGTTGATCGGGAGCTGCCCAGAGTTGGACGTAAGATGGGTGGCTATATAAATGTTGTAAACAAATTTTATTGTTGCACTAAGTTTTATAAGTTAAACTTGATACTAAGAAGCAGTTTCACTGGATTTAATTCATTAGATTAGAAGATAAATTTTCTTTACATGATGTTTAGTTCGGTAGATCTCTGTCCTGTCTTTTTTTTCCTAAACAAGACATTTCTTATATTGGTTTTTATGATTCCAATCTTTTATTTCGTTTGGTCTCCTTTCATGGTTCTTATTCCTTAATTGGGAAGCAGTTACCAGAACCATGCAGTTCTGTAGTTAAATATTTGTCAGCTGGACATCTTCTTTTCAGTCTCTTCACCATATTTAGAAGCTTGTGGGTTATGAAGAAAAAATATTTCCTGGAGAGCTTTCATGCTGAATATGACTGAAATGGGAGAAGCCTGCCTGTGAGAAGTTCTTACAGGCAACGTGAGCAATTGTGCTAATAGAACAAGGCCCAGCGTACCGGTTGAGATGTGAGTAACTGTTGCAACTCTTCCCTTTCATAGGTCTACAAAAAGGAGAAGGCCCGGGTTATCTCGGAAGAAGAGAAGAACTTCAAGGCCTTTGCCACTCTGCGCATGGCCCGGGCCAACGCTCGGCTCTTTGGCATCCGGGCTAAGCGAGCCAAGGAAGCAGCTGAGCAGGACGTGGAAAAGAAGAAATAAACTGCGTGGACAGATCAGTTCAATAAAAAAAGAGAAATTTGCCTGTGTTTGGATGCAGCTGTGGAAAGTGGGAGAACGACGGGGTGCTTTTACCTTCTTCAGTGCAATACCTGGCAGTGATGGCCTCCGTGGGCTTTGTGCTTGCTGGCAGTTTTGAATTGGAAGATTGCAGGTGGTTGGGGGGCTGGGAGCAAGGTGCCAGCTTCAGCATACTGGTTGAAAGGGCTCCTGGAGGAAGAACAGGCTGTCCCTCTCGGGTGGTCACGTAAGATTTCACTGCCCTCAAGAGGAGCCTGCAAGGAGAAAAGTCACAGTCCCATTATGATGTTTGTGGGGGGGGGCTGTCTGTACGTGTAGAAGTTCACCAGTCCTTCCAAGTGGGATCAAGAGCTGGCTTCTGGGTGTGGTGGGCTTTTTAAACTCTCCTGAGGTGTGCCCCCTTCGCCCCTCGTGCGTTATATTGCCAGGGCGGAATGGTGACTGTGGTCACTCGGTAGAAGCTGGGTTTAGCTGACAGTCCAGAAACTGTCCCTCTTGGGCAGAGCGGCGTGTGCCCTAGTCAACTTGGGCCGTTTGAGAAGCGGAGGTGGCAGATTGCTTAGAAAGTTCACGCTCTGAAACGCTGCCAGCATCTTTCAGCAATGCAGGGCCCGTCATGTGGGCGGCTGCTTGGGCATCTGCTCTAGGTAGAGCTTGACAAGGTATAAGCCAAGAAGTGACATTTATGCTTGGGAATAAGGTTTGGGGTGGGGAGCCAGGCTGGGACATCTGTCACTGTTGAATAAGATGCTAATGTCTTTGGCCATGGTTAGGGCTGCAGAGGCAGCAATCTCCACATGGGGGCAGCAGGCTGCCAAGTTGGGAACTAATTGCCTGCTCATTCAGACACCAGAGGAGCCTTGCTGCCCCACATCCCTGGGAGGGTGGTGGAAGCCCCAGACCTGAGAAGCAAACTGGCGCTCTGTTCATGCTCTAAACTCTGTCCAACTGGCCCACCCTTAGCACATCATTCTGCATGGCTCTAATGTGGTTGAGCAGAGCAAATTCTATTGAGGTTCCACAGTTTAATATGTGCCACAAGATTGTGAACTAGAACAGGTTGGGGGGGGGGGTCTCTTTCCTCAAACCAGGACAAGAATATACTAGCTTTCAATATATTCAAGAATTCAGAATGGTATTCTGTATTCTTGAATATATTGAAGGCTAGTTGAAAGGGACCTTGGAGGTCTTTTAGTCCAACCCCTGCTTGAGCAAAATGCCCTATAACATTTCAGACAAATGGCTGCCCAATTTCTTCTTGAAAACCTCCAGAGATGGAGCACCCAAAAAGCAGAAGTGTCAATCTGGCAACTCTTGGGCCAGATGCGTAATGCATAGGACACGCCCACCCCAGCTCCACAAAGGGGGAGTCGCAAAACGTCACGTGATGGCAACAGGACGCCACGAGTTTGACACCCTTGCTCTAAAGGCAAGCATTCCCCAGGTTAATTGTTGTCGCTGTCAGGAAATTCTTGTTTCTAGGTTAGGCCTCCAGGTATTCCCCAGGTTTAAGAAGGGTGGATCATAGAATCCTAGGGCTGGAAGAGACCTTGGAGGTCTTCAACCCTCTGTTCAAGCTGGACACCCTATACCTGTGATGGCTAACCTTTTTGTTGTGTGCCAAAAATGGGTGGAGTGGTGGGGGAGTCATGCGTGTGTGTGCCCACATCCATAATGCAATGCACCCCACCCCACTCTCCCTCTTTTGGCACTGTGGGCCTTGTAGGCCCATATTTCGCCCTCCCCAGGCTCCAGAGGCTTTCTTGGGAAGGGCAAAAACAGCCTTCCTCAACCCCCTGGAGGCCCTCCAGAGGCCAGAAATGGCCCATTTCCAAACTCCCGGTGGGCCCAGAAGGCCTGTTTTTTCACCCTCCCCAGGCTCCAGAGGCTTTCTAGGAGCCTGGGGAGGGCAAAAACTGCCTTCCCCACCCCCTGGAGGCCCTCCAGAGGCCGTAAACAGCCTGTTTCCTGACTTCCGGAAGGCCCAAAATCAGCTGGCCAGGAAGCAGATACGTGCTGGAGCTGAGCTAGGGCAACGGTCAGGTGCCCACATATATGAGTCTGCGTGCCACCTGTGGCACCCGTGCCATAGGTTCGCCATCACAGCCCTTGGCTGCCCAGTCTCTTCTGGAAAACCTCCAGCAGGGGAGCTCCCAGAACCTCTGGAGGCAAGTCCTTCCACTGGCTTAATTGTTCTTGCTGCCAGGAAATTCCTCCTGAGTTCTAGGTTGCTTCTCCTTGATTTGGCTTCCATCCGTTGCTGCTACTCCTGCTTTCCGGTGCTTTGGAGAAGAGGCTGAGCCCTCATCCTCCGTGACCATCCGAGGCCTCCAGCCCACACTGACTCAGGAGTTTCTAGGGAGCTTCAAGACCTTCAAAGTGAACGACCTCTGGGTCCCAGGGCAAGCCCTTCCAACAGAGCCCCCTTCAACAAATGCTAAATGCCATGCATTCGGACAGCATCAAGGCAGACTACTCCCTCCCTAGCTGAGCTTTGACTGGCTGGGGGATTTTGGGAGTCCCACTTAAGTTGCTATGGTTGGAAAACTTAGCAACAAACCCCTTGTTACTGCTGTGGAGCCTAGGACCCATTGCCCTGGGCAAATGGTACAGCAGGTCTGATCCATCTTCACCTGATCTTGGTGCATATTCCTTTCATGCGTCCCTTTCTCTGTGGGGCTTCCTGACAAGATCTCTGTACTAGAAAGAAGATAACGGTTCTTGAGAAAACTTGGACAGGAGAACTCTGGCTGTTGGGCAATCCGTGTCAGCAGCAGGCCTGGAGAAGCAATTGGCAAGGGAAAGTGTTCCCAAGCCTTCCCCAGGAAGCAGCCAATGATGCCAACTGTTCTCCCGGGAGACAGGACATTCTCCCTCCGCTCTCTTAATGGCTCTGGGCCAAATAGCAAGATTCCTGGGCATTGGCTGCTCAGGCGGTCAGCACAGACAGGAAAGTGGCTACTCCGGTTACACCTTCCTGGCTTGCAAAAGCTACCAACCGTAGACTGCGTAAGCAGACACCTCAGCCCAGTGCACCTGACGGGGAGGCCATCCTGGTCGATAAACCTTCCCCCTTGGAGCCTGTTGGATGGTGTCTTGCTCAAGAGAGAACACTGGGCAGGTGGGGGCTTCCTCTGTCAGCAGTCACCTTATCCTCCAACCGGTCAGTTTAGTTCCATGTGTTGGAAATGATTCCACACAAAAAAAACTTGGATCGGTAAGAAAAGTTTATCCAAAATAAAATTTAAAAAGGCGGGAAACTTCAACAGGAATTTCTAAGCCAAAAGCCACATCCCTGAGTTCAAAAGCAAGACATTTTATGCACCCAAACGCGACAGCCCATTCCCTCTCCTTTGGCCCCATTGGATAGGTCCGTGACAGCAAACCTTTGGCGTGGGTGCCAGAGGTGGCACACAGAGCCCTCTCGGCACATAGGCTGTCGCCAGCTACTTTTTTGGTTTCTGGCGTGCACATGCACCCTGGCCAGCTGGTCTTCGGGTTTTCAGTGCTCCGGCATGCACATGTACGCTAATGTTCCAGTTTGGGCACTTGATGCCGAAAACGTTCACCATCTCTGGGATAGGTTCTCCGGGGTTACAATTCATCCGAGGTGTCTATTAAGAATACATTAACCCTCTTCCCACCCTTCAGTTACAGCCCTCTCAGCTTTCCCTCTTGTACACAGAAGGTCCCGCACTCTGATGCCCCCCCCTTGCTTTCCCTGTTCTGTCGGTCATGGCTCGGAGGAGCTAGCAACAGGCAGGGGTGTGGCTAGAGGCCAAACAGAGACATGAGATCCAGCTGCTGTCCAAGGGTGAAGCCACTCACACATGCACACACACTCTTCCTCTTTCCCTAACAAAAGGTCTTGTGCTCTGGCAAAACCCACATGCTCTCCAGACTTGTCTTTCTGCGGTTAGGAAATGTGCAGAGGAAACAAGATCCAGCTGTGATTGGGAGAAGGGCCCTCTCACTCACATACATGCAGGCGTACACACATTTCCCATGCTTTAAAATTAAGATTTAGAGATACTCACCTTCTTTCCAAGCAGCCTTTGAGCTCAGCCCCTTTAAAACCTGATTCCAAATGGCCAAGGCCCAAAAAAATTTACCCACAGACTCAATGGGTCTGCTGCTAGCAAGGGAAGCTTACTTGGGCAAGGTTCTTTGGTTAGGTTAGCTTGGAGTCCCATCTTCTGGGGTGCCAAATTGTTGGAAGAAATATCCTTCTGGGTTCAGTTCCAAGTGGGGAAAAAGACACTGGAAACATGGAGACTGCTTGGAAAGATGGTTTAATGGTGGACAGGATCACATGGCTTGAGTTCCTGAGTAGAAAAAAAGGACGAGATGCTGGGAAAGCCTTGGTTTTATGCCCTCTGTTGAGCCCCACCTCAATGTTTCTGGTTCCTGTGTAAGAAATGCATCCTGATTGGTTCTCAAACTTCCAGCGGGTGGGGGTCTTAGCTAACTTGTCTCCCAGGCTTGCTTTAGCTTGCCATGCTTGTTAGCTAGTTTCTGTTGCTAGATGGGTCCTATTATGTCTTTATGTATGTATGACTGTAACCTTGTTGCTGGTATCCTTAAGATTTATATTGACTGTTTCCTAATAGGATTTGATTGCTTATTTATACCCTATTATTAAGTGTTGTACCTTATGAATCTTGACGAATGTATCTTTTCTCTTATGTACGCTGAGAGCGTATGCACCAAGACAAATTCCTTTTGTGTCCAATCACATTTGGCCAATAAAGAATTCTATTCTTTTGCATTGCAGATGATGGCCCATTGACAAAGGTGGGGGGACAGGGAGCTGCTTTGTCTTTAAAACATGTTTCTCCATTTCTCATCCAGGGAAATATAATATTCTGCCTTTTTAATATTTTTTAAAATATTTCATTTTCTAGGAGAGGGGTCGGTTTATTTCCTACACATGGCTTCAGGACTAAAGGAAAGAGTTCCCATCCATTGTCTAAGCAAAGCTCCTCAGATGCAACTGCTCGTTCTCCCATGGTGCTCCAGGTCCTTCATTTTGTTCTTCTGATCTCAGACCCCTTTTTCCCCTCTACTTTCTGAAATGATGTGATCCGATTTGCTTACAGGATTCCTTGTGGGAGGAGAGCCACGTTAGTCTCCAGGAGCCAAAAGCCAGAAGGAGGTTTGGTTGCTTCTTCTCCAATTCGCTAATGGAATTCAAAGGCAGAAGCCTCTGAGAGATGGGTTAGTCAGGAAGGGGCTACCAGTCTCCAGATATTCTGCAGGATTCCAGGAATGGCACTCAGAGAAGAGACGTCATCAGAGTCCTTTCACAATCTGTAGGAGTCCGGAAATAGGCCAACCTTCCTAGTGGTGCTCAAGGCTCACAAGCTGGAGGGGGAGGGGGAGGGAGAGGGAGAGGGAGAGGGAGAGGGAGAGGGGGCTGGCTAAGGAAGGCTCTGCAGCCACCATAGCTCATGCATTGGTCATGCTCAGACAACGGATGTGTCTGCCAGGAACAAATCCCAGTTAGGGATTAGGAGAACATGTTTGATCTCAGTGGCTTCAGGCCAGCTCTAAGCCAATCACGACTTCCACAATGCAAATACAAACCTCATCTTCCAGAATTCTGGGGATGCGCAAAGAATTTGTACCTCTCAGTTGTGTCACTGCAGAACACCTGAGCACACCAAAGGCCAGAAGCCTATTGAGGGGGGAACCGCACCCTGTGTGCGCATCATTTTACATGTTGAGAATGGTATTCAAGTTACCGGGTTGCATTGATTAAGATCCAGCCAGCAGGACACTCAGCCTTATTTTAAGCATAACGTCGCAATTGTCTTGGAATGTGCTTCCATGCTCATATGTGCTGGGAGTCATGGCAGGTGTGAAAGGGGGCAGAAAAGGAAGTGGTGCCTGAGGTGCTCTTTGAAGAACAACTTGTGGATTCAGGAATGACCTTCAGATGACGGAGCACGGCTGTAAACATAAAAGCCACATTACAGACTGGCAAACCTTCTGTTATGCATCATACCCTTTTTGTTCCTGAAAAAGAAAAAACCAATAATGTGCGGCATACACAAAAGCCAGAACACTATTGAGGAGTGACTCACAGTTATCTGCTGTGGCTGAACAGATAAAACATCATTTCTCAAGAGTGGAATGGTTCGATTCAAAATATGGTTCCTGAAATGAGCAGAATCCGGCCCAGCTCAGCTCACTGAATGACAGAGGGCTCAGGTTTGGATTTGCTGATTCATTTCGTTTGGGGTTTTGGGCGGGTGGGAGGATGACTCCAAAGCCAATATGCTGTCCTTGCCTATAAACTTGGTGTTTTTCTATACTTTAAAGACTCGTTTTAAAGCAATGGCTCTCCTTCCTCTTCCCAAACCTGAAATTAAAACTCCAGCCCTATCATGGGCAATCCAAGGCCCAGGAAAATACTGACCTCCTTGCACCTTAATTCAGAGGGTGGGCTTTCCAGGAGGGTGCCTGTGGGGGAATACACAAGAGCACCAGGTGGGTTGCATTGTTGTTGATTTTAAAGTTATCCTCTCTGGACTGGAAGGCAAAGTACAAAACATTGAGTTGCGAAGGACCAACATATGACAATGTTCTTATGTTGCTCGGGGCAACCAGGTATGTGAGTCCATGATGCTGCATCTGGGGGAACATCATCAAAAAAAGAAGATAGCAAATTGGCCATAAAAAGCACCCTCAGGCACCTGGCCTCAGAACGGCAGCTCCCTCCCCTCCCGAAGGGTGGCTGGAGCAATAAGACCACTAATGAAACCATCTGTCTGAGAGCTCCTCCCTGGCCAGGCAGAGGCTCCACCCCCGCCTGCCTAGGGCAGCTGAGCTTTCTTCTGCCTTTCCAGCTGCCCTGGCTAGTTGGGGTTGGCAGGGGCCTGAGACAAGCCTGGAAACAGGGCCAGGCTGTGGTTTAGGACTGACCTGATCTTCAGATTCCTGCCAAAGCTGCTTTTTGCTTGCTTGCCTGCCTGTCTCAACTGTTTCTCTTGGACCTCGATCCTTCCCTAGGCTGGCATGTGAAACTCCTGCCTGGTTTGCGACCGATGGGATCCCGAGTGCTGTGCAGCTGAAGAGGGTCAATTGAAGCTGAAGCCTCCGTGACTCGAAGCTCACAGAGTAACAACAACTGCAAGAAAATAATATTTACCACTTACAGGCAGATTGGGAAGTATTTCAAAGGTGTTTCTGCACTAATCTTTTCTTGTTTGGCTGTGTAAGATTGGCTATTATTTATTATTATTATATACACATGTGAAATCACAGTGTATATAATAATATATACTTTGCACAGAGTATATATTGGTTCTTTAGCTGGTTGGCCTTCATTTGTGCTGAACTCTTCCCAAAAACCTGGGATGTCGAAATCTGGCACAGTGTGTGTGTAGATCCAAGCAGGGTGGCCGTTTGCGATAGGCAGATGGAAATGTTGTCAATGCCCAGATTTTCGAAGTGCTGTCCAAAATGTTTCTGTGTGGCACTCCGTGTGCCAATAATCACCAGGAACACCACAGCTGGTTTATGCCATAATCATTCAATTTCAGTTTTTAGACCTTGTGATCTCCTGGAATTCTTTGTCTTCTATTCTGATGTCCCTAGTATTACCATATACATTATCTACACCTTCTTGTTTTCAGTTGCAGTTAAATCTGGTGTGTTATGAGCCAAGACTTTATCCGCTTGTATTCGCAATATTTTAATATGCTCATTCCCAACTTCCTTTTCAACTCACACATTCTCACCAATTGTTTATTACTGGCATATTTGATCATTTTTACAGATTTTCCAATGAATCGTTTTGGAGGCTGTGTGATGTCATTGTTTATTATCTCTGTGATTTTCTTGCATGAGCTGAATGGATAATCTACTGTTTCTTCTGCATTTTTGCACAATCCGCACATTTTAATATTATTTTTACAGTTGGCCGCACAGCCAGCCAGATGTTTAGACTGAATTTGGCAATTTTGTCCACCTATTGCCGTGATGGCGAATGTATGGCACACGGGCCACAGGTGTCACACAGAGCCATTTCTGCAGGCACAATAGCCATTGCCCTAGGCCAGCTCCACTGTGCGGCACACTTCCGCCAGCCAGCTGATTTTTGGGTCCCTGTTGCACATGCGGGAGATACGTGTGGAGGCCCATGGCACCCTGCCCCTCCCTGGAGTCTCCATGTAGCCCATTATGGATGCCAGGTAAGTACAGGGCTCGCACGGAGGCTCTGGGAGGGCATGATCTCCCTTCTCCCAAAATACCTTTTGGTGACGAGCTCTGTTTCTGTGGTTCTCCCAAAAATGTAGTAAGGGGGTGGAATACAGGATGCCTTGACAGGGAAAAATGAGGAGAAGCCGAGAGCTGGCAGGCCAGGACCCTCACGTGTGCCGTTGGGACCTGTTTTGGGGGCCCTGGAAGATGGTGAAAATTGTTCCTGTTTGCAACTTGAAGACTGTTCGTTCTGCCCTCCAGACAGGACAGCCCAGAGGGATGAGTTCCTGCCTGCAAGGAGGGCTCTGCTCATCAACTTCTCCCACAAATAAGTTTCGGGTGAGAAGCCTCACTTGATTTCCGGAGCCTCTTACACACAGAACTTCCCAAGCAGCAATGGGGCAGCGTCAAGAAGGGCACCATAAGGAATCCATTCAGATTTCAGATCTCCTAAAATTTAAAAAATGATAGCTATAACTGAGGCTAGCTTTGCTTCTTATGACATCACCAGCCAAGGTAGCTGTAAGATGGTGGAGACATCCAGAGTGCAAATTGATAGAAATAGATCAGACTCTGAGAGGCTAATTAACCCCAGAAGCCATTTACTGGTTATTTTCAAGGGCAAGTCAGCCTCAGGTTCAAGCTCCCAGGCAAGCCTTGTGCTGGACCGGCCTGGTTCCCCACTACATCTTACCAGTGCTAAGTGCGGGACTGGCGCCCCTCTCTCGCACCAGGATCCCGTGCTTGCTGCTTCGGGGAGGGGGCTTGCGGGGGTGGGGTGCAAACGGTTGCTTGGAAGCCGAACCTCGGAGCAACTCAACAGCCTTGTTTCCGCCAGAGAAATGGCAAACCAAGAGCTGGAAAGTCGGGGAGGAATGGTACTGCAGGAGTTTGGGGCAGGGACCCAGGGCCCGGGAGGGAGGCAGGCGCGACCACCGGACGGTCCGGACTTGGGAGACGCCAAGGCGGCGGCGGGGCAGCGCCTTTGGCTTGGCGCTGCGCCGCCCGGGAAGGGCGGCGCCTGTCCTAACCGCGCCTTCGCCCGGGTTGTCAGCCCGGCCGTCGAGAGGGGCGCGCGGGGGTCGCCCGGAGCGCTCCAGGAAAGGCTCAGAGCCGCCAACGCTCCTCCGGCGCCGCTCCGCCTCCCAAACGTGCACGGTCGAGGAGAGGCAGCGGCGGAACCAGGGTGCCTGGAGCGCGAAGCGGCGTCTCCCCCGGCGGCGCCGGAACCCCCGGCCAGCCCGCGAAGGAGTGGATGGACGGGCTCCAGAGCGTCGGCGAAGCCGCGCAGCTGCATCTGGTGAGAGCGCAGGGCTCTGCGCGGAAGGCAGCGCGTGGCGGGAGCCAGGCGGGCGAAAGCGGGCTGCCCCGCAAGCCCCGCACCGGGCCCGAGCGGGGAGAGGCTCCCACCCACCCGGCCCCCGTGGCTGGCCAGACCGCCAAGGGGTTAACGCCGCCGCGCGCAACGGAGAGTCTCGGGCGCAGTCAGGCTGGCAAGCGGCGGCTCCGCGCCCGACTCTCCGACCGGCTGTGGAAGCGGTGAGCCCGGTGGAGGCGGCGGGGAACGGGGGGCGGCTTCCCTCCCTCTCCCGCCCGGAACTTTCCGGCGGCGGCCGGAGGACGCCCCACGCTCCGCTCTCCCCGAAGTGCCGAGCTCGGTAGCAGGCTGGGCGGCGGGCGCGGCGGCGGCAGGGAAGGCGGCAGGTGGCTGGGCTCCTCGTCTCAGGGTTGCGGCAGGGGCTGCTCCGGGCGGACCTCAGCGCCCATCCGAGGCCAGTTGGCTCTGCTGTGGGCTGGCAGCACCGGCACTGAGTTCCGGCAATGAGGAGGTTCCGGACATGAACTCTTCGGGTCCTGCGTTGGCCAAAGGCAGCACATTGGGGTCACCCTACAGCCCCAAGACTGAAGCCCCCACGCATGTGGTGATGCCCAGGGTAGCCCGTGGTGCAGCAGCCTTGGCTGCCAGTCTTCCTGGCCGCCTGGAGGGAGGGGGGCATCTCAAAAATGCTGAAAGGCTGGGCTCTCCAGAAGCAGCCCAGGGTCTGCCCGGAAGTTGTCTGGGTGTTATTTGGTTGTGTGGAAGGATTCTTGTCTGTGCAAAGAAGCTGGTGTGGGAATGGTGCTCCTGAGGGCTCTGAGATGGAGAGCTATCTTTCTACCATGGGCCCAGTTTGGTCAGTACAGGAGTAGCAAAGGCAGAGGAACTCACTCAGCAAAGGTCCTTTGGTTTTAACCTCGGTTGGGGCCTTTCCTGTTTTGGCTGAGCCCAGCTGGTTTGCTTAGATGAGAAGTCCTCATACTTTGGAAACACCAAACCTGGATTAATTCAGTGCTCATAGCTCTTGTGTTGTGGAGACTCAGCCCCAAGTCCAGTTCATAACTTGCTTTCCTGCTCCCGTCCTTAGTGAGTCTTAACCTGTTTTGGGTGATTAAAATGCCACATATGGGAAGGTGCTACTTTGGCACATGCATGATCACGAATGTGCTGGTGAACGATTTGATGACGTCACTTTGTGGGACTCGGCAAAAGAACCATCCAGTTTCTTTCCCAATGTATGGAACACAGTGCCCACAATTCCCAGGAAGGCCAGAGGGGCGAAGGGACATGTGAGGAAGACAGTCGTCCACCCAGAGCCCCCGACAAGGCCAGGCACCAATTAGAGAAAGAGCCCCCTGCCCTTCTACCCAGGGGATCCCCTCCCCTTCCTGGAACTGCCATGCTTGCTGTGCCAGAAGTGCCTCCAAAGGCCTCTTGTCAAAGGGCTCTCCCATCAGTCCAAGCCCAGACCGCTTGCAGTCCTGCGTAGGAAGGAGCCGGGATTGTGCACGAGGCCCTCCTCATCCTCAGGTCAGAATGGGCCAGGCGGCAGTCAGGTAGAGAAGTGTGGAGATAAGCGGAATTAGGGTTGTTGTAGAGTCCAGCTGGGGGCTGCTCATGGTGGGTTCCAGGCCTTGGCTTCTGGCCTCCGGGGCATCGCCAGCTCTCAGGTTTGTTCCACCTGAGCAGTGGGGTTCCCTGCCACATCCCCCTCTCAGCAGCCATGTCCTGTTTCAAGAGCAAGGCACATAGACCCCCGTCTTGGGCTTAGGTTATCCAGAGACAAGGGAGAAAAGGGTGGGGGTGGGGGTGGGGGCAAGGCAGACTCTCCTGACCCAAGAAGGGCCACCTGTCTGCCCTGGGCAAACCTGACAAGCTACTGACCAGCAGCACATCCAGGTGTGGGTGTTGGCCAGGGCATCGAAGTCTTTGGGTTTTGCCATTCCTGTGAAGTGCAGAAATGTCAGGATTCTGGCTGCATTTGGATGGGGGGAAGGATTCTTGTCCCTTTCGCTGAGGAGCAGCTGAAGGTTAGCAGGATCTGACACTTCTGTTCTACCGTTCCTGGCAGAATCCGGGCTCTCGGTTGGCCAAACCAGCTTCTATAAGCAGCTTCTTTGCCCAGGTGCCCAGTGGGTGGCAGGATGCAGTCACTGGGTCCGCCCCCAAAGGGCAGTTGTGTGTTGAGGGCGACTGCAAGGTCTCGGGCTGCCCCTTCCTTTCCCTGTGTTTCTTCTGGTACCTGCAGGCTAGTCTTCCTTTTTTTTCCTTTCAGGTTCTCTTCCTGGCCAGGACGGACCTTCCACGAAGGAGCAGGGAGGCTCGGCGGGAAGCTGCTTCCTCTCCAGAGGCAGCGCACGTGGGCGTCTCAGCGTGGTAGGCCCCTCTTCTGCTCCTTCTGCCGAGGGGGAAGCCTCGCAACCCAGGAAGCCTGCAGGCACGAGCAGCTTCTGCTGTTGGGGAAGTGAAAGGGGGGTCTCTCCTTTCTCCGTCTTCACTTTGGAGGCCAGAAGATCGAGGGGTCCCCACCCCAGCCCCAATTTCTAGAGAAGCCAGGCACAGTTGCACCCAGGTGTCAGCAGCAACGGAGCTGAGTGGGAGCAACATCAGGGAAAGGAAGAAGAAGAAACACCGCTCCTTCATTTGCTCTGAGAAAACCTCTTCATTAGCCTCATTTGGCAACGCCCCAGCAGGCACCAGCGCAGACCGAGGAAGCGGGCATTTGGCACTTGGGAATGCTCTGAGCCGCCAGCCACTGAGCGTCATCAGGCTCCACTGCTGCCAGCCCCACCGCTCACTCGCTCGCTCGGTGGACTCGGGCCGGGCCTCAGTCGCCTGCCGTGCGGCCAGCTCTCCCCAGGCTCCAGCCCCGCTCCCAGCCAGAATGAACGAAATCCTAGATCCGGCGTCCCAGGCCAACCTGGGGGTCGTCTCGGCCACCTGCGTCTCCAAGGTGGAGCTCCGCGTCTGCTGCAAGCACCTCCTTGACCGGGACACCCTGAACAAGTCGGACCCCTGCGTTGTCCTCCTCATGCAGTCCCAAGGACAGTGGGTCGAGGTAGGTGGGGAGCAGCTGCAGGGGGGGTTGGAAGGGAAGCTGCGGGGTGGCTTCAGATGGGTCCAGAAGGAGGGCAAGCTGGGCAGGACCATCAAGGGGAGACCCCTGCTGCTAAAGTCCCAGCAGCGGCTCTCTGTCCTTCTGGGCTTCCCCGTCTTCCCTCTGACCTTTCAAGCAGCTTCCCAGCTCAGGGCCCTTCCAATGTGCCCGACGGAAGTTCTCATCATTCCAAGCTGCTCAAAGGCTGTGCCCGGCCTTTTAGTGGGTCAGGAAGGTCTGCTCCGGGCCCCCTTCCTCTCCACAAACGAGGGGCAGGTTTATTGCATTTCCATTGACCAGCCCTGCCCCCTGGTGAAGGACTCTGTCCTTGCAAGTCCTTGGAGATGGGCACCCTGCCTTTTAGGGACCCCTGCGGGAGACTTTCTAAAATTCAAGCCTCTTCTAGGGATAGGCTGAGTCTGAGAGTCTCTTTTTCGGGGCCAGGCTTTAAGCACAGCCAAAGGACTTGGCTGCCTTTTTTTCAGAAGTTGGGTTGAATCTCTTTGGGCTTGCGTGTGAGGATGCTGGTTTGTTTCTTCCTTTAAAGGAAGACCTGAGAACTGGGGTCCATAAAACTCAAGAGATCTCAGGGTGGTGGGTGCCCTGTGGGTAAGAGCAGGTCTAGGGCCAGAGGGGCAGAGAAGGAGAACTGGGCACAGACCAACTGCCTGCTTCCATCAAAGAGCACAAAGAAGGGTCTTTTCAGGAGGATGCGTAACGCCTTCACACTTAGTAGCACATGCATAAAAATATGTAAGGGATCTGCCCAATTCACTTCCTGCGATCTGTTCCTGTTAATGGGCTAAGCCAGCTGAGCTTTGCAACTTGAGTAGCTGGTCTGAGAGTTCTGCCTTTCTCCCTGAAGGTGGATTGGCTCCTGTCTTGGGGTCACCGAGAGGGATTAGTTGCTAAGGGCTGGTTGCTGTGTAATAGGCTGGAGTGCCAAAGCTGAAGCCCCAAAGGGTCAGATGCAGAGGTGGCGCTATCTGGCCGAGCAGGAGCTCTTGGGGCTTTCCAGCTTCCCATTCTCTGGTTCCTCCAACCACAGTGGAAGCCATAGTTAGCTTGAGACCCACATGCAATGCTGTCAAGCCTGTTTGGCTCTTGCGAGGCCCCAAAGTAGCCGTCCCGGGTGAAATGCACCGAAGCAATGCAGCAATTCCTTGAGGCTGATGGGGTGGAAGGCTTCCTTGGAATCGCTCCATCTCTGCACTTATGAGAGGTGGACTCTCATTTCTGCTGCTGTTGCTGGCTGCAAACTGGACAGAGTTGGGCCCCCAACCCCCTCGCTAAAGCTCCTTCCCAAAAGCTCGGGAATCCTGCATAAAACCCTACATCAGAGACCTGGGTGGAAGCCACAAGCTCAGAGACCCTATTGCTTCCCTTTGTTTCGGGCATGATCCTCAGGTGCTCACATTCTGCCTGGGCCTTGAGTTCCTCTCACCTGCAGTGGGCCAAATCCAATCATTTGAACCATGTGTGCAGGGCAAGCACACCTGCTGTGTCCATCTTCCTCCTCCAGCCCCCAGCGTGGCTGAATTTGCCTGGAAATTCAACTCAAAGAGGGGAAAACATGCTCTGGCCTCAGGTTCGGGCTCCCTGGCCTTGGGGCCCTACGGCAGGAAGAACATTCCTGCTTAGTGGCAGACTGGCTTACTTGTAAGATCTCTATCCAGGTTCAGCTCATCAAGTCAAAACAGATAATCCAAGAACCAAGCCAGCACAGCAGTCACTGGAAAGGAGGCTTAGCTATCATCAGATACCACTCAAATCCTAGTTTAACGAGCCACACCAGAGACACGAATGTGCACTGCAGAGTGTGCTAAAGGCCTGGCAGCCTGTGGGGGCCGTGGGCATTTCTCGCCTGGAAGTGAACGGGGGCTTCCTAATGACATCAAAGTTTGCCAAAGGAAACTCCCTGGTGCACAAGAGCCCCATTCCCATCAGCTGTCCAAGCAAGAGCTGGTATTGCTGTAAATAATTTCAGGTGGAGGGAAAGACCCAAATCAAGCGGCAAATTCCAGTCAGCAGGAATGGACAGAGGTCCATTCACAGCACATAGTGGCATGATCCAGCCACTGGGTATGTGCTGCCTTGGCATGGCTCCTGAAGTGAGCTCCCTAAGCCATGGCAATCACCACCTCAATCAAGCCACCCCCTGTCCCATTGGCCTCGTTGCTCCACCCTGTCCAGAGCCCCCTGCCTTTGTGCAGGTGGCAGCAGCAGGAGGGCTCTGCCAGGCCTGCTGGTTGCCCCCATCTGCCCATGATTCTCTTCTCGCTTTCTGGCACATGGCTCCTTTTCCAGACTTCGGAGTCAATTGTCTGCAGCCTCAAACACTTCTTAGATCCGAAGGTTTCCCTCCCCCTCTGCTTGAAGCTCCCAGATAACAGGTCCTGGCAACCTGTGCTAAACTGGGCGGGCCAGGAGACAAGCCGAAAAGCCTCTCCTCACCACCCAGCTGGGCCTGTCCTTTCTGTGGGGCAGAAGGAGCCTGGCTCCCCATCTGAAGAGGCCAGGCAGAGGCCAGGCAAGCAGGCAGGCAGGGCCTTTGTCTCTTGGTGGCAGTGCGGAGCGCGGAGCCAGCAACGGCACTTGTGGCACCCATGAAATATAAAAGGGCCGTTTTCAGGGCTGCTGTGGGGCAGAGGTTGAGCAGAGCCAGGCCACCATTTCAGCTCCCTGTTGGGACACAGATTCCGCTGCCTTCCCCCGGGGGACCAGTGAGCCCCGTCACTCGGATGCTTCTTGCCAGCGTGGGGAAAGGGACTTTCAAACGCACTTCAAGGGAACCCAAAAGTAAGCCACCTTTTGTGGCTGCTCTGGCACTGAAGCCAAAGCCCAGCAGAACAAACCTGCCTGCGTCACCTGAGAAGTTGGCAGAAGCTCCAACAGGTGATGCACACACCGTCTTCCTTTGCAGGGTTGCGGTGAAATGTATGGTGATGTAAGTGAATGGCTGAAACAGCCAAAATGGCTGCCCGAACGTTAATGACCTTGCTCTTGTTGTTTGGCTGTTAATTGTAAGGCCCCAGTTGAGCCTTGAGGCTGATGAGCTTCCCGAAGGGCAGCCACCCCCCGCCCCTCCAGGTTCCATGCTCCTCCCGAGATTGGGCTCTGGAATCCTCTGCCTCCCCCTCCCCATTCAGCCGTTATTGCTCAGGCCTCTGATTTAGTTCCATTTCTGCTCCCTCCTCTGCGTGTTTTAACCCTCTTTGAATCACCTGTCCAGACTGTGCTGGGGACAGAGTGCCCCTCCATGTGGCGAAAGGAAAGCTGGATCCCAAAGTGCTGAGCCCTCCTGCATCCAGGCTGAACCTCACAGAGACCCGGAGGGGACCCTGGATTTCTGGCACTCAACACCCCAGAAAGGAGAAAGGGAAAGAGCCTCTCTTGCCTGTCCGTAGGCATTCAGACTAAAGTTTCCACAAAAGACAGCCGTATTTCTTTAGCACTGCCAATCTTGGTGAGCAGCTCATCCCTAAATCCCAGGTCCCACCAGATCCTCGGGCCCTTGAGTAGATATAACATGTACCCATTTAATTG
The DNA here is from genome assembly GCA_030761175.1 of Masticophis lateralis. Taxonomy (NCBI): domain Eukaryota; kingdom Metazoa; phylum Chordata; class Lepidosauria; order Squamata; family Colubridae; genus Masticophis; species Masticophis lateralis. The sequence continues at coordinate 874,398 of JAUDYJ010000010.1, read as the reverse complement.
GCAGCAAGGCTTTGCACGATCCTCCTCTTTCATCTAGCCAGCTCTCCTCTGAAGCAAGCACTGATTGCCTGTTGCTTTGTTCGGAAATCACAGTGAAGCTGAGATGAAGGGGAGGAAGGGCCGGTGGGGTGTTGAAAAACAAGACAGACAGCTGGTCTTCAAAGGAGCCTCTGGGGAGGGGGGAGCAGCACCTCCCTTGGCCTGCAGAGAGAGCCCAGCTCCCCCTCCAGCTGCAGACTTCAGAGGCTCCAGAGAAACCCTGCTACAGGCAAACAAGATAATCGGGGGAGGGGGGCTGGTCCCAAGCTGGGGGGCCTGTTTAAGCCATCCTGCCCAGAGCAGATCCAGGTTGCCTTGCAGGTGAGTCAGTCGGCTTAAGGCTGCTTTGTGAAAGGGATGGAGAAGGCGGCTCGAAGCATGGAGCAAAAAATCAATACTGAAATATTGCTCTGTTTTCAGGGGAGCCAGCTGTCTCTGCCCATGTTAACAGCCATGGAAAATCACTTTGGCTGATGTCCCAAAGGGCTGCGTGGCCTGGCATTGATAAAGTTACCATTTCATGCTTGGCATTATTTAGAAATCAGGAGAACCCAGAGCGATGGGGCAATAGGTCCAAGTCACTGGAAAGGGATGCAGCTGCAGTGCGCAGGGAGGCCTCTGCACTTGGTGCCCGTGGCTCTCTTAGAGATTGGGAATGTTTGTGTTCTTGTTCAACTGGGGCGGGGGGTCCCTGGGCAGCCAAATCTTTGGTCATCTGCATGACCAAAGATTTGAGCCCAGAGCTGCTCTAGGTGAGAGGGGCAGTTACACACATTTGACTGATCCATTAATTCATCAGTCAGTCATCTCAGAGCCTCACCCCAAGCAAGTAGCTCAGCAGACTAAAAGCACGGATTAACACCTGCTGCCTGCAATTACTGTAAATTTGAATCTCACCAGGCTCAAGGTCGACTCAGCCTTCCATCCTTTCTAAGGTAGGTCAATTGAGGACCCAGTTTGTGGGGGCAATAAGCTGACTTTGTATAATATACGGAAGTATGAAGGCTATTGCTTAACGCATTGTAAGCCGCCCTGAGTCTCCGGAGAAGGGCGGCATATAAATCAAATTAAATTTTTTTTAAAAAACCGGGGGGTGGGGGGAACTTCCTGCCTGCAACAATCCCAGCACAGGACATGGGCCTTCCAGCACCTGACAGTCCCTGAAATCATGCCACACAGTCCCCTTGCCCCCCCCCCCCATCTGAGCTTCAATCCACCCACCGAAGGCTTCCCAAGGGAGCTGACTGTCCCTTCCGCATCGCAATTTGCTGCATCCAACATATGGGTCATGATGAGATGGATTAAGCCTCCGCTGAAGATGAGCTCCACAGCTTACTTTGAGAAGATTATCTCTGGCAGTGGATCTAATTAACAAACCTCCCACTCCTTGGGAAGATGTTTGGGGAGGAGTAGAGGAGCTTTGGGGGAATCGATTGCTATGACATGCTCCCCCCTTTGCTTAGCACCCCAAACCCCAAACTGACCAGGAGAAGCAAATGGAGAGCTCTGCTTTGTTACCTGCAGAGGCAGTGGAAGCTTGGCATGGCCCATCTTGTGGCCTGATGCAGATAAAGGAGGGGGGGGCATGAGTAAATGTGTGTGCTTGAAAGACACCCCTCCTGCCAGAAAATGGGTATCCTTAGCCTGGAGAGAACTTTTGCCTTAGCCCAAGAAAGCTGCCCAGATCCAGAGGGAGAAGCAGAAGGAAAGAGCCAGGAAAGATCTTGGCTTGTGCACGTGTGTGTGTGTGTGCGTGTGTGCGTGTGTACGCTGCGCTATGAAAAAGATAAAAGAGGCTGGACACTCTCTGGCTCTTGAGAAAAGATTCTCCTACCTGCTCAGCTTCCGCAGGCTTTTAACAGCAAAAGACTCCTTGGCCTCCAGCATCTTAACAATTAACACATTTCCTTTAGCCACAATTTTTCTGGCGCTGAGCCAGGGCATCTCCTGCCAAATTGGCCTGTATTTAAGATGCTGCCGGACTCTTTGTAGCTTCTGTAGTTCTTCTGCTCTGAGGGTGATAAGGCATCGATAATTTCCCAGGGCCAGTTAGGGATGAATGAGCTGACCTGGGTGCTGAGGAGAGGGAGCTGGCACTCCCTCGGATACAAAAGATGGGCAGGAAATAGAAAACCAGGCAGGTCCAGGCACTGAAACATCATAAAGTTATATCGGACTCGTCATCTGATTTCCTTTCTGAAAAGCAGCAGGACTGATGACTTGCTTGGGGAGAAGAAAGTCAGCACTAACTCAAAGGCCGGATTCCAGGAAGCAGAAGCTGCTACCTGAGCCAGGAGCTACGTGGCCCCTCAGAAGGCAGCTTCTCCCCTGAAAGCCAGGAAAAAGGGAGGCAGGTTGGGTTTCACTCTCTGCCACCCGCTGGCAGGGCAAAGGGCCGTGGCATTGCAGGAGCTGGAGGGCGCCCAGTTGCTGTCCCTAAGAGGCCTTGCAGATCCCTGGCCCAGAGCACTGCTAGGGGCTCCTCTGGCTGCAGGTCCAGGAGAGACTCACCTGTCCTCCGCTCGGTCTCCTTCCATGAGAAAGGCCCTATCCTGCCCCAGCCGCTCCTGGATAAGCAGGCCTGGATTCCCTCAGAGTGGCCCTGGTGGGTGCCCTTGGAGCCCCCCCCCCTCCGGAGAGGGGGGAGGAGGCCCCAGGCCAAAGATCCAAGCAGCATTTTCAGCTGCTTCTGGAGAGAGGGAGGGGTGGCCAGGGGAGCCCGGTGGCCAGAGGCCTGCCTGCTCATCTTCAGCCACGCTCCCCCCACCCGCTAAATCACCGGTATGACAGGTGAGCGAGAGGCGCTCATTAGCATCTCAGTTGCATTCCGCTCGCCTGGCGGCTCCGTTCCCCGAAAGTTTAAGGAAAGCTTGCTCTCTTTCCCAGCAGGGGGTCACGGGATGGCCGAGGCGGCTTTCGGGCGGGAGAGGAAGGGAGGCGTGATGAGGGCCCGTCCGAAGAAGCGAGAGCCGAAGCGGGGGTGGAGGGGCAAAGGGCCGCGCTCGAGCCAAGCTGACTTGGGAAGGGCGCGTTCTCCGTGCCGGCTTCTTCGGCTTCTCATCAGGTGCAGCCGAGGCTCCTTCCTCTGGCTGCGTGGGAGCCCCGCACTCCGTGTGTTTCTCCCTCTAGAGCGTCCCGGGGGCAGCCAACAGGCCAAGGGCCCCGCCGGGAGCCCCTGCCCAGGCTCGGAGGGCGCAGCCGAGATGCGCCCCTTTGAGGCAAAGCGGGATGAGCGCTCCGGACGCGCAGCCGGAGGTTGAAATCATCTGGGCCCGGGTGGGGAGTCGCTTCGGCCCCGCCTTGGGCAAACCCAGGCGCAGCGCCCCTTCCCGGGCCCTTCTTTCGGGGCGCTCCCCTGCCCAGGATCAGCTGGACCGGGCTGTGCCGCCCACCCCGCCTGCTCAGCTTCCCCTGGCGGGGGAGGAAAGCGCAGAAGACGGCAAGGGCAGCGGGGAAGGGTCGGGGCTCTGCATTTTCAACATCTCTCTGCCAGGCTTAGCCTTCTGGGCTTGGTGGTCTCGGAGTGACGCCGCCTCTCTGCCTCCAGGTGGACAGGTCCGAGGTCATCAGAAGCAACCTGAACCCCGTTTTCGCCAAGGTGTTCATGGTGGACTATTACTTTGAGGAGGTGCAGAAGCTGCGCTTCGAAGTCTACGACAGCCACGGGCACGGCGGTGTGGGCACCCACGATGACGACTTCCTGGGAGGCATGGAGTGCACGGTGGGACAGGTAGGGGGGAGGGGAGGTCGCCGGGGCCCGGACTCTGAACGCCAAGGCCTCCCCGGTTAGTGCAGCGGATGGAGGGCTAATCTGCGAAGGAGCCCCTCGGAAGAGACCGCCCCGCCCTACAGCCCGCTGCGCCTCGAGGAGGGCAAGACTGGGCTCGCTCCCGGCAGAGGGGCGTCCTTGGCAGGCAGCGGGTTGGCCGGCAGGAGAGACCCCCACGGCTGCAGACCCCTGCCCCCAGCGCAAGGCTTAGGACGCCGGGCAGAGGGCCAGGCTTGCGAGCTCGGAGCAGCGGCTGCGGGGAAAGGCTCCCCGCGGTTGGCCCAGCCCCGCCACCCCAAGAAGACTCCCGTCCGTCCACCTTTCTGCTCTTCCTTGCAGATCGTGGCTCAAAAGCGGGTGAGCAAGCCGCTCTTCCTCAAGTACGGGAAATCCGCCGGCAAGTCCACCATCACAGTGAGTGCCCCCTTCAGGCCCCCACCCGCGGCAGTTGGAAGCAGAGGCTGGGAGGCCCTCCCGACCCACGGCCCGGCCTCTGAAGGGGCTTCTCCTGGCCCTCTTCGCAGGTGACCTCGGAAGAGATTTCTGGAGACAACGGCTTCGTGGAGCTCTTCTTTCGGGCAAAGAAGCTGGATGACAAGGTGGGGGCGGGGCGGGGGGGCTGTGCTCTTCTCCTTTGGGAGAGAGCATCCTGAGGAGGGTCAATGTGGCCACACGGGGCTTGAGAGGGGCTGGCAAGGGAAGAAAGGATTTGGGATGCTGCAGGAGGGCAGGCCATTCAGACAGGCCATAGGGGGTAGATTGGTCTGGACAGGTGAGTGCCCATATAGCCCCCATGCCCACCCCACCCCCAGAGTCCAATCCCTATCCCCAGAGCAGGACGGGCCCAGTTTGAGGAGGAGACTGAAACAGCTGCTCAGCCCCCTGCCTTTCACCATCTGCTCAGGAGCTGAAGGGGAAAAGGTGCAGGTTGAGCAGCCGTTTTTATTAGGAATGAAAAACTGAGGACATCTAGCAAATGGGCTCTGTGTGTGTGTGTGTGTGTGTGTGTGTGTGTGTCTGTAATCAGAGCCATCCATGCAAATTCGTCATCTTACGTGACAGAGATAAATCAGGCTGGCATCAAAGCTGTGAAATTGAATATGAATGCCTTTTTTAAAAAACGAAAAAGGATATTTAAAAGTTGAACAGATGGAGCAGGAAACGAGAGGAAGGAATGCTGGAGAATTTACTGGATGGGGTCTGTCAGTGGGGAAGGGGCTTCTGCATCCCCCCTGCCCACCACCCCCGTGAGGTTGGGGTTCACTCTTCTCTGCCAGCCAGCCTGCATGCAAGACAAAGTGCTGCCCCCTTTCCTTCCAGGGCACGGGGTTTAGGGGACCCCACTCCCACTCCCCCCCTTCTTTTTCCCAGTCATCCAATGAAGTGGGGAGTGGTCTTCAGAGCCCAAGGAAGAACCGATGCAGGTGGGATTGAGCAAAACTCTCTGGTTTGGCCAGCCCTCTCACCCCTGCAACATGATGGCACCTTCACACAAGGACACAACTCGTATGCCATAGGTTTGCCTTGCCATAGGTTGCATCACGTTGTTTGCACACCCCAGAACCCTAGGAAGAGCAGGAGGAGAGCCACCTGTTGATAACAGTTAACCCTGTCTCTCCTAGGATCTTTTCAGTAAATCAGATCCCTTTCTGGAGATCTACCGGATCAATGATGATGGAAGTGAGCAGCTGGTACACCGGACTGAGGTAAGACTCCCCTCCTAGGATCCAAAGGATAAATTCCCAACACCCCTGGTCAGAGAGGAGAGACTACTTTTCATTATAAGTTGCTGGTCCTCATGGGGAAAGAAGGGAGGGTCCCAGGAACCCACCAAGAGACCTGCTCCAACACACTGCAGCAATTCCCTTGGGGTTGCTGGGCCTCCTGTCCCCTCACTCCTCACTCCCCTCCTTCAGATCAGCCAGACGGGTTCAAGGAGCAGAGGAGAGAGGCGTTTGTTGGGCTCTGACTAGGAAACCTTCAGGCCCTTGTGGACAGGGACCCCCTTCTGCCGCCCCCCAAAGGCTGCCTTTTGAGACCCTGTCTCTGTGCTTCACAGTTTGTCAAGAACAACCTGAGCCCCATTTGGGAGCCCTTCAAAGTGTCCCTGAACTCCCTCTGCAGCTGTGAAGAGAAGCGGAAGCTGAGGGTGAGGGTTTTGGAGGTGGGGGGCGAAGGGCCACCCATTGATGCTCTCAGCCAACCCCAGCTGCTCGGGCTGCAACTTCAGCAGCGCCCCCAGCAGGCTACAAAAAAGGCTTGTGGAGAGTGGAGGTCTCCGAGATGTTGCCTCCCGTACCCCCTTCTGAGACCAGCCATGCATTGCTGCCTTGGGGCTCTGAGGGAGGATGCCAGGCCAGCACCCTCTGGTCCTGGGGGTGGGGGAGTGATGAGGGGGCCTGGGCAGAAAGGATCCTATCCCGAGGGGTCCTGAAGGATCGTCTCTTGTGTGCAGTGTGTCGTCTTCGACTATGACTCCCGAGGGAAGCACGACTTCATCGGGGAGTTTTACACCACTTTCGAGGAGATGCAGAAAGCCACAGGCGGCAACAAGGTTGGCATGCAGGAAGGAAGCTAAGCAGCCCCCCAGGGAGCTCCATAGCCGGGGAGGGGGTTTCCTGGAGAGAAAGCAGCCATCCACAGGGGCTGGATGGGGCTGGTCTCTGTCCAGATCTGAATTGCCCAGCAGGAATAAAAAGAGATCTCTTTTGTCCCTCCCCCCACCAGATCCAGTGGGACTGCATAAATCCCAAGTACAAACTGAAGAAGCGGAACTACCGAAATTCGGGTGTGGTCATTCTCCTGGACCTGAAGGTAAGTGGCCAGTCCATGGGCCAGCCTCTCATCAGTGGGGGTGCGTTGGGGCTGAGCAGAGGGGAATCTGGGGAGCAGAGGGGTGGGTTATGGGTCTGCTATGAATATTGGTAATCCAAACAGGCTTTTGCCCCCTCCATACCACCTGCTGTGGGTTGCAGCAGGCCTGGCCCCCTCCTTGTAATTCTGCCCACCAGGCTGCAGATCTGTTGCCCTGTGTTGGGCACAGAGCTGAGCTGGCAGGAAGCAGCTTTCATCCTGCTCTGCTTCTGGCTGATGCCCAGATTCTCTGGAAGATCCACAGGGTTTACTCCTTCCTGGACTACATCATGGGTGGCTGCCAGATCCACTTCACGGTGAGTAGCTCCGCCCAGCCGCCTCGGTTGGTCCAGCGCAGGCCAAGGGTCTCCAGAGCCAGGGCCAGGAAGGGGCGCCCCTTCTGCTCCAGGGGCGGTTTGTTTAACCCTTTCGCTATGATATGGGCATGCCGTCTGTTCTTACCCTGGCAAGGGAGAGGCTAAGTATCGGGGGAAGGGCTGGAGACTTTGTCTTGGGCCGGCCCTCCAGGGGGGCTGGGCCCCTGCCAGCTCCTTGGTCACCTCAGCTTCTGGCCACGGCGGTTGAAGCGCCCCGTTGGTAGCTCCGCACAGATTTCTTTCTTTCAAAACAAGAAACAGGCAGCAGATTGCATTTTGAAAGAGCATCTCCTTCCTGGAGTGAGTCAGTTCCAGAACATGGCAAGGAACAGATTGCTGGCTCTGGGCCCACTTTGCTGGCGAGGGCATGCGATGGGCAGCATCCCAGGAACGAGAGCCCCTCACACGCAGGGTGGGTGGGTGGGTGGAGAGGGAGGGAGAGAGACAGCGGCGATTCCTGCTTCGCTCCGACTTCAGGCCTGAGGGGCAAAAATGGGCCCTGCCTGATTATTCCTGTTCAATGTCGGTTTCTCTTCACTCCCCCAACCCAAATGGGGCAGGAACCAGTCTGAGGACGTTCTCATCTGCTTTTCCAGATGTTATGCCTCTCAAGGGTGTAGGGTTCTCTGCCCCTCATCTCAGACCCCCAGGGCAAATGACGGGGAAGCCAGGATCTGCCCCCGCCCCTTGATTTAGCCTCAAAGCTGGGAGACCAACCTGCTGGTTCCCTCCCACTGATCCCCTCTGCCTCTCCTTCCCCCCAGGTGGCCATTGACTTCACAGCCTCCAATGGGGACCCCCGAAACAGCTGCTCCCTGCACTACATCAACCCTTACCAACCCAATGAATACCTGAAGGCCCTGGTGGCTGTGGGGGAGATTTGCCAAGACTACGACAGGTGACACGGGGGAGGGCAAGGGGGATCTAGGTGTTGACAGGCTCTGAAGGGACGTTGCACTCAAGGGGGGAAGCACCCTCTAACCTGGGCAGTTTGAGTGTTTATCCCCACGGGGATGAGAGCCACTTTGGAGGCATCTCCCCCCCTCCCCATGGTGAAGTCAGGGGCCTTGGGGAAAGCAAAGAGGAAGGACTTGGGTGAGGGGCTTCCAAGCCCTTTGCAGCCAGAGTGACCAGTTTCTGCCTCTCCACAGTGACAAGAAATTCTCTGCCTTGGGCTTTGGAGCAAGGATCCCCCCCAACTATGAAGTAAGTCAAGGGACATGTGTGAAACAGGACCAGTGGAGGCAGAAGCAATGGTTGGGGGGCGGGTCAGCAGAGCAGCGGCATCCTGGTTCCCAAGGCAGCTGGCCCCATTGGAGAGGAGCTTGTGTTCCTGTAGAAGGTTGGACTTCCAGATGGGTGAGCTACCATCACACCATCGCAGCTGCCTCTTGCCCACACCTCCAGCCCTGGCATTTCCTTTTATTTGCCTTTATAAGAACACCAGGACTCTGGGGGCATATTTCGGAGATCTTGAAGGGTCTGCTCAGCCAAGCTCTTCAGCCTCAGGGTCCCACAAGTTTCTCAGCTGCTTTGCTGCCATGCCATGTTGGTGTGCCCATCAAGCAGCAGTGAAGCAGAGCAGATTGGCACTTGTGCCATCTCTGCATCCAGCCCCAGCCTCCTGCCACTGCCAGGACCTCCTTCCACCTTCTCTTGCCAACCAGCTGAGTGATAGGATCCCCTGGCATTTCGACAGCTCTGAGTCCTCCAGGATACCAGAGCAGCTGCCACGGCTTCCATCCACCAAGGGATGCCAACAGGGCAGCCTCTGAAATGGGCTGGAGCGGCCCCACAATTAACCAACTTTCCTTCCTTCCTTCTCTCCCTCCCTCCCTCCCTCCCTCCCTCAGGTCTCCCATGATTTTGCCATTAACTTCAGTGCCGAGGACGATGAGTGTGAAGGTGAGGGCACAGTCAGCTTCTACTCCTTCTTCCTTTTTGGTTGGCACTTTCCCTGGTGCTTCTCCTGCTCCTGCCAGGCCAAAAGGCCACTGGGACACATGGCTGGATTAGCACATCTTCTCTCCAGCCTCCCTCAGAATAGCCCAAACCCTCCTGGATTCAGGAAGGGAGAAGCCTTTGCAGAAGTGCCTCTAATTTCTGCCTGGGGGCTCCTTGTGAGGAGCAGGAAGGTTTTTCCTCTGCTCCTGGCTTGTTCAAACCTTCTCTTCACTTGGGAATATGCCCCCCTGCCCCTGCCCCACCTGTGCTGCACCAAAGGGCCCTCTGAATCCTCCCCTCTCCTCCCTAGGCATCCAGGGGGTGGTGGAGTCTTATCAGAGTTGCTTGCCCAAGATCCAGCTCTACGGCCCAACCAATGTGGCACCCATCATCTCCAAAGTGGCCAAAGTAGCTGCGAACGAAGAAAAGACCCAGGAAGCTTCGGTGAGTGTGTGGGAATCAGTAGAAACTTTCTGGGTGATGGTGGGGGGTTGAGTCTCCTCTGACCTCGGGGTCCCCACATTTGCTGGAGTTTAAGCTCTGTTGCCAAACTTCCAACTAGCAAGCTGTCCCTCCGCTTGATTGGTGGATTGGGCTCCTTGCTGCATACGTGAAAGCGTTGGACGGGCGAGGAAGCTTTAGCAAAACTGAGGGTTCCTTGGTGCTCTCTGAGCTTGCTTACTTTCTTGCAGATGTTTTATTACCCAAACTAGGTAACAGAACTGAGGAAGTTTCCTAGTTTAGGTTTTAGGTTTAGTTTTATTTGATTTATATACCGCCCTACTCCCGAAGGCCTCAGTTTGGGTCATGAGACGTCTGCAGGAAAAGAAGCAGCTCAGAGAGCACCGGGGGGCCCTTGTTTCAACCCTGAACTGCAAAGATTCTCCTTCATTGGTTGGAACACATTTTCCCCTCTGTTATTGACATGTGCCAAGCGGGCGAGGACCCAGGCAAGACTTCTCTCATCCTGGTCTTGACAGCTCTTGGCACGCTCACTAAGTGGCTGAAAGCTTTGCTGCCAGTCCTATCAATTAATGGCGGCAACTGATGTGTCCGTCCGCACAGCCTGGGGTGTGAGTGGGTGGCAGGTGGGAGGGAGGGATGGAGGGAGGGAGGCTGGGCTCCCGGCAGAGCAGAGAAGGAAGGCCGGGGAGCCCGAGGGAGGAAGCGAATTTGCTCCAGCCTTCTTGGACTTGTCCGTCAACGCTGGCATTTTGAATCGGATCAACTTGATTAAGGAAAGCAAATGGAATTAAAAAACAAAAACAGAACACATGAATTACTTGATCGATGCGGTGGCATTTAATACGACAATTGGTTTTCAATCCCCAAACTGATTTCAAATCGGAGTGAATTGCTTTCCCATGGAATCCCTGAACAGAGGCCGGGATTTCTAGAGGACCTCCAGCCACCCAAACTCTGGGCCCTGCAAGGGGTCGGGGTTGTCAGAAGCCTCTCGGGCCTTTGAGAGCCCCCGTGGAGGGCAGCGTATCTCCAGAGTTAGGCCCACTGCCCACTCTGGCTGGTGCCCATTGGCACTGTGCCTCTGCTGCTCTCACGGGATTGTAGCCCTTGACACATGCACAGGAACCCTGCAGCTCTTGCCAGGGAAGACCCAGGGAGAGATTTGTCCTTTGCCGAGAAGAAAGGAGGGTTCCCCTCTCTGGCAGTTCATCCCTCTCCACTCACTCTTTTGAAGGAAGAAGCCCTGGGGGGAGATGGGGTTGTCTTGTGGGGGGCTGCAGTGGAGCCTGGTCTTTCCTCATCATTTATTTCATTTTATTTATTTTATTTTTATTAACCATATTTCTATGCCACCCACTCTCCGAGGACTCATTGCAGAATGAGGGAATGGCTGCTGCCCTTTTTTGTGTGCCAACAAGATTGGTTGGCGGCCATTGGCTGCCAGGCTCATCAAAGAGGAAGAATTTGGGGGAGTTTTGTCTGCTCCCCTGAATGTTCCCTGCGATATTTCTTCTGTCCCCGTGCTGCTAATTTCCTGCCCGCTCCTGACCTGCCCCCTCTTTTCACAGCAATACTTCATCCTGCTGATCCTAACCGATGGGGTGGTGACCGACATGGCGGACACGCGGGAAGCCATCGTCCGGGCCTCCTATTTGCCCATGTCCATCATCATTGTGGGGGTGGGCAACGCCGACTTTACCGACATGCAGATCTTGGATGGGGATGATGGAATCCTTCGCTCCCCCAAAGGCGAGCCTGTCATGCGGGACATCGTGCAGTTCGTCCCCTTCCGAGAGTTCAAGAATGTAAGTCCCCCTCCCTCAGGCAAGACACTCCCCCATCTGGCTGCCCCTCCCTAATTCTGCAGCCATGGGCACCTCCAGCATGAAGAAAGGTTGTCTTGGATCCACTGGATTGCAGGTTCCCCTGGGGATCCATTTGGGAACAGTTTCACCAGGTCTCTCCTGGCCTTCCTGCTCTGCTCTTCCCTTCTCTCCTGATGCTGCCCAGATGGTGCCAGGACCCTGACTCCAGTCGCCCCCCAGGGCTTCCCTCTCCCCTCCCCTGCCCCAACAGAGCTGAGCAGGGACCCCTCGATGAGAGTTCCTAGCTGAATGGGATCCAGACAGCCTGGAAGGGCTTTAGGGGGAGTTTGGCTCGGCCTGCCCAAAGGATCTGGAAAACACAGGATGTCCGAAGTGCTCTCCACAGGGTTTCCAGCTGCTGCTCACTCTCCAGAAAAGGAGCATCCTTGTGCTTCAGATGTGCACCTGACAAGCCACTATGTCTCTTAGGATTGCTACGTGGGGTTTTTCCTTGGGCATCTTTTCCTGCTTTGATTGGCAATTGAGATTTCTTGCCTTCTTGCAGTCCTTTTGCTGAGTGAAGCTGCTAGAATCAACACCAGGCACTGCAGCGGGGTGGCAGGTGCCAGCTGACCTTTCGGCCTTCTTTGTCTTCCAGGCTTCTCCCACCGCCCTGGCCAAGTGTGTGCTGGCAGAGGTGCCCAAGCAGGTGGTGGAATATTACAGCTCCAAGGCCTTACCCCCCCGTGGCCCCAAAGGGAGCACCCCTGGCTCTGCTTTGAACTCACCGCAGTGAACCCACAGTGACCCCACCCGCCCCCTGTGTCCGTCTCCCCTCCTTGTGCTCGTCCTCCAGAAAGCAAGACCCACCGAGAGCTTCTCTTTCCACTGCGCAGAGCTGGGCAATGCCAAAGGGGCAGCAGGATTGAAAGGAAAGAGAGAGGAAGGTACATAGGAAGAAGCAGGCCAAGAGGGGAAGTGGGTGCCCTTTGCCCCTCATCACTGTCGCTCCGATACATCCACATGGGCCAAGAAAGCTCCTCTTCACCCTTCCTTTGGTCTCTCTCAGGCAGGGGAATAAACCTCTTTATGTTTTACAGCACACACACCCCTTGAAACTGCCCAAGGGAACAGCAGTGCCCCTTCCCTTTGCAATGGGGCGCCCTGGAAATAAAGGAGTAAATAAAGCAGGGGCATTCTGGGCAGGGGGGGGCAGAAAACAGAGGCACCCCAAGGGGCTGAACTTCACAGAGTGGGCCGGGAAGGCCCCAAGGATGGGCCCTGAGCGCCTTCCACAGAGGAGCCAGGACCCTTTCTGGAAGGCTCCACTCTTGGAGCCGCAGCCCCGGTGGCTCTTCCCACACCAGCCCCTTGGCAAGGTGGGGTGCAGCAGAGAGACCCTTACCACCACTGGCTTGTCTCAGCCCCTTCCCCTCTGTGTGCAGAGAGGGCTTCGACGGCGATGCGGCCGCCTCTTGGCGTGGCCCAGGGGCACGGCCAGGTCAAAGGACCCGGTCGCTTCGGTCCATTTCACAGCCGCCTCCTGTGCATGAAGCGGTTTGGGTCTGGGGCCCTTTTCCCCCCTTTGTTCCGTGGTTGTCTTTTGCTGTGATGTGTCATTTGCTGATGGTTGCATGAGAAATCCTAAATGTACCCAGGAAGACAGCCAAATAAAAAAGATTTAAAAAGAGATTCTGATCCCCCTTGTCCTTTTGGGGGGAAAATAAAATCGACCCTTATAAACATCTTGAAACAATCATGGACTGCAAACTCGAGCCAGGTTTAAACCGAAGGCCATTTCTGACGAGCCCAGCGGGCCGCGTGAGCTGTGGCACCACTTGGTTTATGTCACAGTCGGGACAAAACGGGCACTTTGGTCCTTTGTGACCAACTCTGGAGTGACAAACCGCCTGTGTGGAAACAGACAGACTTCAGGCAGCTTGGCTTCTCTAGGGGTGTTTTGAGGAATTTAAGAACTGGCAAAAAGTATGGAGGATGGAGATTTTAGGTGGCCACTCCTCATGCCAGCACCACTGAGACAAGCAGACCTTCCGTACACCTGCAGGATGATGCCCAGTGGTGGGTATGGGACGAATGCCCCCCCAGCCTCTATCCAGAGGTGTCTCTTCTTGCAGTTGTGACATCCTAAACCTTTTTAAAAAAACGTTTCCCAGCTTTTGCATTGTTCAAAGGCACAGGATGCCTTTGGCTGAAGTGTCTTTGGAGAATTGATGCCATTTAGCCCAAACCGAATTGTAGTTGGGGCTGCAGGTGGAGCGTTGCCTCCAAAAACACAGCGCCAAAGGAAGCCAGAAGGCAGCAAAGCGGAACACGATGGCGCTTCCAATCTGGAGGAGGGAAAGCTGGATCTGCCCCTCAGGGACAGCGATTCAAGAGCTGCAGGCCACGACTGGAGCACCACTTAATTGTCTCGTGTTAATCTTATTGCCAGGACCAGTTTGGTGTCATGGCTAGGAAGTGGGTGACCCTGAGTTCTAGTCCTGCTTTGGGCACAAAAGCCGCTGGGTGACCTCAAGCCAATCCCTCTCTCTTAGCCCCAGGAAGGAGCCAATAGCAAATCACTTCTGCAAAATCTTGCCAAGAAAACGGCAGGGATTAATCCAAGCAGCCTCTGAGAATCAGACCTGACTGAACAAAAGGGGGTGGGAATCTGATTGCAACAGGAGACCTGTGGCACCATACCAGGTAACAGGCCTTGCAACAACGTTTTCCACAAATGCTGAGTGTCTCATTAACTATGATCCTAAAATGGGAATATGCACACACGGCTCGGGGTTGTAAGTGAAGAGGGTGACAGAAAGAGGTTGGGCGGCGGGAAGCAGAGTGAAACTTGGGGGCCACCGTTCCTTCTGCAGTCCTAGTACAAACACCCCAGCTTTGCTCTACTGATTTACACACGTAATGTGATCAGAACTCATTATCGTGCTCCAGACCTTTGGCGACAAAAAGAGCTTCTACATAAATAAAAATTCAGTGGCTTAACATGGCAGTTCTCTTTGAACTTCTTTTATTCAAGAATAGCAGCCATAACTATCCTGTGAGGATGAGAAGTTCCCCTGCTGGTGCGCTGCCACATTCAGGAGAGAAATCTAAATTAACGGGAGGCTGGAGGAGGAAGGGGAGGGAGATCCATCCAGGGGTTCTCTTGTGCGGCTAATCAGGCGGAAAAGAGAGCTTCCAAATGTGAGCCTTAAAGGTTTTGCAAACCAGTCTCTCTCTTGCTTTGCCACCAGCGCTTATGCCTGCTCTGAGCAGCGCCTTCAGCAGGGGGCCTTCCAATTTCCATCTCATGCCTAGCCTCGATGTGAGCCATGTCAGCCGGCAAATGGTGCACAGATTTCCTTGTACGTTTCTGCTTCTGATCACAGCCACCCTGAGACGCGGTCCAAGAGCTCAGCGAGAAGAGATTCCAATGCAGTCAGCAATTCAGTGAGATTAACTGAGGCTTCCTACCACACACAATGAATCAAAGGCGAAGCACTGAAGCCTCTGAGACTTCAGGGGAACACGGAGTGAAAACGGAAACAAAGCCTCGTCAGGGCCTTTGTGTCACATTGTAATGGAATTAAAAATAAGAATGGCTGAGTGTCTGCGAGAGAGAGAAAGGAGGGGAAAGCAGGACCCCCAGGCCAACGTTCTTTCAGCACTGGCCAGCATCAGCCGAGCCGCTGAGTGAGCTGCCAGTCCAGATCTGGGTTGGGGATGTTTCAGCACCATAGACAGAGGTTTCTATGGCCAAAATAGAATGTTTATCTTGGATGACCAGGCAAAAAGTGAGCAAAACATGGACTTTTCTATCTCCCGATTGTGCTCTGTAACCAGTAATTGTTTGGGGGTGTTTTTTAAAAAATTGGCCAAGCTTTAATAAGTTTTAACCAGCAGGAGAGACATAACATGTTCTGTTGATGCTTTGCCTGGAATCCAACATAATTTTTTTCACCACCAGTTTAATACATGGTTATATTCTGGAATGCAGCCTTCCTGCATTTGTCTGGGCACCAATTTGTACAATTTAATCATAATCATGATGCAATAATTTAATATATTCTTCCCATTCACACACACCCCACTCCTACAAAGCATGTTTGTACCCCCCCAAATCTGCTGTAATGCTGGGGCGTTCAGAAGCACCAATTCCACAGTGACTGTCCCTCCCCACCTGACACACCCTCCCCAACAAAAGGAGCCAGGCTCTAACCATGAAACAGCTCTATTCAACAGAGACAAAGTGATTATTTCTGACTGTCAGGATAATTGCTCAAATTGTTCTTGCAATAAATGGGGCTTTGAAGCGCAATGTATTCATGCTGACAAGGATGAAGTTTGATGGCGAAGCACCTGCTGTAGCAAACGGGCTTGCATGAAGCCGAGTGTGGCAGAAATGCTGGCGGCTGAGATTGCTATGTCCTCGTTTGGATTGTTCAAAGGTTCCTTGGACATCCGGCTGGCTGGCTGCTTTCCAAAAACAGGCCTGGAGGCTCATTTCCCAGAGAACTTCCTTCGTGGCCGTCTTCATCCGAGATCTTCAGTTCTTTGGCCCCAGCCTTGCAAGAGAAGCAACCAGGCCAGGAAAGAAGGGCTGCCCATCAAGTAGGTGCTGGAGGGAGGCTGAGTATTGATTGATTGATTGATTGATGGATGGATTGATTCGATTTATATGCTGCCCTTCTCTGGAGACTCAGGGCGGCTTAAAATGTGTTAAGCTATAGCCTTCATACTTTTGAATATACCTGTTTAGTAGGACTTTCGGGCCCCCCTAAGTGATGTTCTTTTTATACAAGTCAGCTTATTGCCCCCACAATCCGAGTCCTCAATTTACCTACCTCGGAAGGATGGAAGGCTGAGTCAACCTTGAGCCTGGTGAGATTTGAACTCGTAGTAATTGCAGGCAGCTGGCAGCTAAGTGCTACTTTAACAGCACTTTAGTCCATTGTGCCACCAAGGCTCTCCAAGTATGTCTTCCAGGTGATCCCAGACCTGCTCAACCCTTCCTTCTCGGGAGCAAACGCAATTTGATTTTGACATTCCCATTCAAAGAAGTCCAGCCACCTTTTCAGTGAGCCCTGGCTAATGTTGAAAAGGAGTCAAGAGCAGGGAGCTCCACTTGCCCCAATACCTCACCATCCATCCTGCCCCAATACTTACCGGTACCTCCCCCACCAGATCAATCTGCCACAGATTTCTTATTTTTAGCTCCTGATTCATCTCTGTATAAAGAGGGATAATGGATGTCACCATAGTAACTCTTGTGCCTGATAAGATTCATGCTGGAGCCCATCCTCTGCTGAGGGCAGATGTTTTTTAACGGAGGAGGAACCGGAGGCCTCCTTGGGTGCTTCTGTCATGGCAGGTGAGCCACCTGGATGGGAAAGAGCCAGCTCCATCTTCTGCTCTTCCAAAACACTCTATTGTGGGCCAGCTGCGAATCCTGAGCTCCCAGATCTCCTCCTAACCGGGTGTGCACTGAGCAGAGATCAGGGGAACAAATGCAGACCTCCTTAGTTCTCTTTGACGTAGTTATTCTTAAATGGGGCAAACCTTTGAGAAGCGTCTGTCCCTGCTACCAAAATGCAATATGTTGCCCCTGCAAACTCTGATTGTCTTGGACAAGGATGACACCCATAACCATTTGCTCCTCTTCCCTTGGTGAATTTATGGGAAATCAGTGCATTTGCCGAGAAAGTTAGGCTAACAATGAGGAGGCAAGGTTGACCTTCCCGTCCAACTCAAAGATTCTCTGGGACTGATGACAAAGAGAATATGCTTTTAAAATATGATAAACTAGCTGGATGCCTGTGCTTTGCTACAAAACTATGTGCTCGGGCTTGATAAATTGACACTTACAATTTGAAACTTAATGTAGAATGTGTAACTCCATAGCATCAGAGTGTGTTAATATAATGTGACTGGCAGTTGGAAGAGAGAGGGAAGGGGAGTAGAATGTCCCAGCCTGCAGCATCCATCGGTATTTATTTGGCTAGCATTCTGTCAGTTGTGAGAGAGTTGAAGGGTGTTTGGAAACTCAAATAGTATTTGCTGTGTGAGCAAGAGGGAGACAGAAAGGAGTCTGGGCGTGGCTTAGCTCAACTGTTCTGTAATAAAGCTGCTTGCTGCTGTGAAAGTAAAACTGAAAGTGAAACTCATCTCCTCTGCTTGTGTTTTGCATTTGGAACAGATTTCTTTTGAGGTGGGAAGGGGGAGTAGAACTCCTTAGCAACAGAGCGTGTTAATAACAATATAGGAAATACTAATGCTCTGATGGTCATTTTGAAAAATCCTTTCTTAGTGAGCATCTAGAAACCAAGAGGAACATACATGCAAATTTCAAGTTTGTAGACTTTATGGTTCTGGAGATTTTGTGATTACAGCATGAGTAGTTTTTGCTTTTATATATATAGATAAATATAGAGATAGATTTTTCTCTTGTTTCAGCCATTTCAAACAATAGCCACTGCTTGATTCAAATGACCTTTTGTCATTATTCTGGCCACAATTATTTATACCAGCACTGATGATGTTGCCTAATTTGGGTAATGAAACATCAGCAAGAAAACAAGCAAACTCAGAGAGCACGAAGCACTCCACAATTATTTGTCCATTTTAATCCTTTTTTACTTGATTTTTCTGCAAGAACGAAAGTTCTTCAGGACTCCACAAAGTTGGCTGATTTCCTTTTAAAATACAGAGGCTCAAATTTTAAAAAGAAACAAAAAGATCAATGATTCAATAACCAGAGAAGGAGGGAGCCACTTTCTTTGCTCTGTGCTGAATTGGATTTGAAACTGGCTCACGAATCCCCCTGAGAAATCCACCAGGCTCCCTGACCACAAAGTGCTGCAGGAGGAGAATTTTGGAAAGTCTGCCGTGCAGCAAATGGAGGCTGGCTTCCTTCAGTGGGCCTCCTCCTTTCACCACAAAAAGCTTTTGGCTGGCGTGCAGGTGCCTGTGGGCCAGCCAGCCCAGGGAAAGGGCCCTGGGGGTCTTCCCTCCCTTCAAGGTCGGGAGGCGGGTGCCGCTCTGATGCCAAGGTGATCGGCCACCTCAGAAAGACCATTCTTGATTCTGTGTTGGGCGGTGGATGGAAGAAGCAAGAGGCATGTCCCAGTCCAGTTTCGGTACTGATTGCAGCTCGTCAGGAAGATATTCAGCTGCGGCTGAGAGGCCCTCCCTGCCCTTGGTAGCCACAGGACAGGCAAAAAGCAGCAAAAACAGTTTCCGCAAGAACAAAAGTTCTTCAGGACTCCACAAAGTTGGCTGACTTCCTTTGAAAATACAGAGGCTCCAATTTTTAAAAGAAACAAAAAGATCAATGATTCAATAACTGGAGAAGGAGGGGGCCCAAAAGGCCCTTTGAAGTTCAGCTCCATCAGTTCAACCTCTCCTCCAGTTTATTGGATGAGCTCAACTGCCATCCCCACACACATACACCCCCCAGCCCCCAGCCCCACTGTGGAGAGGTCCGCACGAGCAGAAATTCTGCCAGTGTGTTTCCACCAGCTGGTCATAGTATTGAGAAAAGAGGGGAGAAGGACCACCCGATGTTCCCCCCTTACTTCCTCCCTGATGCAGGACAAAGGACTCCTTGGCCTGAGAGCTCTGGTCACCTATGTCTCTTGGGCCGGCGGTCCAGCCATTAAGCGAGGCCTGAGGTTGGCTTTGCATCAGGCCCAAATCAGCCATCAGCTCAGTGCCTGCTCTTCCCTCCTGCTTTCTTGGCTGCATTCCGAAACCAACTTGCACCCGGGTTTGTGTTACTCACAGGCTCAAGAGCTTCCGGTACGACATCATAGCAATAAGGAGCAGGGTAAGGAGCTCTCCTAGATAGCCGTTCCCTTTTTAGTGTTTGGCGGCTTAATTTGGCCATTGCCGTTTGTGTTTAGATCGGCAAAAGAAGAGGAGATCACAGGGCGATCGTGGGGTGGTGCAATTCTAAAATTCCCCCCGAAGGGGCCAATGCTGAAAGAAGGCATCCATTATGGTGCCCCTAAGCTGTGGGTCTGCCACTCTCTGAAGTCTATTATCATCATACTATAACCAATAAGTGGCTGGTAGCTGATATTGAAGATCAAACTTTATTGTATTACTTCTATCTATATCGGAACGGATATTTGACCTATCACGCCAGTGATCGGGAAGCGGCAAGAAGGAGGAGGCTGAAGACAAACACAGAAAAACTAACCGATGATCACCAATGGCTGCTAGCTCGGGTGAGATTGCTGCTGGAGCAAGACAGTCTGAAGGTGATTGCGGAGCTGCTCTTGGATTTATTGGATTTTTCTATTTGCTACTTGCCTATTCGAATTGTCTCAGACCTAGTTGAGTTGAGTGGTGGAAGAGGACTACGGTGATTCAGCTATATGATCTAAGTCTCCATTAGAGTGATCGGGAGGGAAAAGGAAAGAGGAGAAGAGCCCCCTCGGGAAGGCCAGGGGTGGGGGGAGCAGCACCTGCACCCGCAGCCCAGCTACAGCACACGGAGGCCAGCTGCATCCAGAGCGACACAAAACCAGGCTAATTGCGGGGAGTGATGGGGAATGATTACAGGATGCAACAGGAGACGTGCACATGCCTGTCCAGCAGTACCCTCAACTCCCCCCCCCCCAGACTCTGGGAACCCTTCAATCACCATGTTTTCCTACTGTATGAATGCCGCCTGTCCATTCTTCCTTCTGGCATGCACAAAACACAGAGGTACCATACAGACGTCCATCTTCCAAAACTGAACAGGCTGGGCTGGGCCACATCTCCAGGTCAGTAAAGGCTTGGGATGGGAGAAGGG
This sequence comes from Masticophis lateralis, assembly GCA_030761175.1. NCBI lineage: Eukaryota > Metazoa > Chordata > Lepidosauria > Squamata > Colubridae > Masticophis > Masticophis lateralis. Next base: position 854,346 of record JAUDYJ010000010.1, on the reverse strand, counting down.
GGGGTTCTTCACTGCAGCCAGCACCACTCCTCACTTTCCTGCTCTGCTGCTTGAGTTTGGAAGGACCTGGTGTGGAACTTTTGCACTTCACAAGGGATTGTTATGCCTGTAAACGCTTGCGCCATTGGCACGGACAGAGATCGTCATTTGATTTAGACCGGTCAAAACCCTGGCTGTGGGTTTTTGGTCCTTTTCAATCAGAGGAAGGGTTTTAAACAAGATTAAGAACATAAGCCGCGCCCTGCTGAACCCAATCCCTGACCCATCGACTCTGCTCTCACAGGGGCCAGCATCTGCCCAAGGAGGCGTTCGGGTGTCCCAGAAGATGGCCTTCAGAAGGGTCCATCCCATCCAAACTAATACTTGTTGATCCTCAGGACTTCCATGAATTGAGCCAACTCTTTTTTGAAGTCAAGCAAGCCAGTGGCCAGCAACGCACTTCTGAAACAGCCACAATGGCAGCAGATAATTCCCCACGTCCCAGATGGGAGCTATTTTGACATGGAGGTTTCCTTCTCACTTCTGGACTTGTTCCAAAGACGGAGATGGCAGGAGCTCCATACCTCAACTGCTCAGGGTGTCCCAATAACATCATTGCTCTGCTAGGTGCAATTCAGTGTTAGTTGTCCTCTATAAAGCCCTTCAGGACTCAGGACCTGGTCACTTATAGGACCATCATTTCTGACTGAGTAGAAGATTTGGATTTAGCTGTAAAATGTGATCCTCTTGGGGATCTTGGAGACATGCAGCCTCAGTGGCTGGGCAATACATCCCTCCAAGGCTGGCATAGTCTTCCCCTGTTGGTCTTCTACAAAGCCACAGAGACCTGCCTTTTTGTCACTCTGGGTCAGGTGGTGGTGCCTCTCCTGGCTGGCATTTGCTGGGGAAGATGTTTGTGTTAGTCACCCACTGCAATGCGTGCCACGTTCTGTTTCATTGTTATTGGATATTTTTACTTGCTATCTTAATCCTATTGTAAAATCACTTTGGGATTAAGGCATCGTACAAGTAAATAAAGAGAGATGTAGACAAAGAGATCTGCACCAGGCTGGATACAATTCCAGAGCTGATATACAGAAAATGCAGCCGTCTCCCTGCACAAACACCTCCCCCCTGTTGGGGAGGGTCTGTTGGCCTGAGGGCAGAGCCTTTTTATGGAGTCCCCCCTCCCTCTCTCCTTTTGCAAAGTTCCTTGCTGGGCCAAGAGAGCCTGGAGTCAGTGTGGAGCCAGCTGAGGGACAGGAGGAGGCCTTGTCTCTGGGGCTCCACCTGCAAAATCTTCTCCGGCTTTGCAAATGGGGTGGCTGTTCCTTGAAATCAGTGTGAGTTGATGTTCTTAAACCATTAACAAATGGTTGGGGCAGGTCCTGGAATGCTCCACATTGGCAACCTTGGCTGGGAAAGGGCCCCCTGGAATCCAACTGAGGCTGAAGGGTCTCTGCCAAGGCCTTGGGGGCCCTATGAGTGCCCCACATCCCCATCTGAGATTCCCCTGTGCCACGCCACCCCCAAGGAACAGCATGAGCGAGGGAGCCCTCCCGCAGGCCCAAATTGACTGGGATGGAGCTGAAGCGATGATCCCCCCTCCCACCTGCCCCCCCAAACAGAGGAGAGACCCTAAGCCTCTTCTTCCCATACTAAGGCGTGCATGTTTAATTTATTGAGTCTCGCTGGCAACCCCCCTGCTTCAAATGCCCCGAAATTTGAGGCAGGGGACTGCAGCACACACACACACACACACACACTTTCCACTGCAACCTTGTATTTTGCACCATCCAACTGCAAGCTCCCCTGAATGCGACTCTGCTGCCCCCGTGTGGCAGCTGGCGAGGTGGTGTCAAAGCCTTCATTTGCTGGCGATCCTTGCAATAGCCTACCAGTCCAGGGCTGAAGGCGGTTGGAAAAAGATTTCCAAATGGCTCCGCAGGAAAAGAATATTCCATGTGCAGGTTTCATTTCCAGAGACGAAAGCTGATCCAACATTCAAACTTTGGCTGCAGTTGTAGCATCATAAAACACGGAAAGCTCCCTTAAGGTGTAACTCTTTGTTCAGCGGAATAATCCAAAGGGAAGCCTCTCTGGCCATTAGGAAGCTTTTTCTAACAGACCCCAGAATCTGCCTGCCCTTCATTTAAATCCTGTGCCCCTGCACAGTCTCGGCTTGCTTCTATCAAATCAAATCAAATCACCTCATCCTGGTCACAAGAAATAATAAACCGGGAGAAATAATGATGTGTGAAACTGAAGAAAATGAAGGCCAGATAGTAGCCAGAGAAGCAAGTTGGGCAGCCGAAGTCTCCTTTGCAATGTTTCTCAACCTCGGTAACGTTAAACTAAGACTTCATGGCTGGATGGGGAATTCTGGGAGTTGAAGTCCAACTAAATTAATTTGCTGAGGTTGAAACATACTGATCTAGGATCTATGAGGTTTCAAGCAAATCAGGATGAGATGGGAGAGGCCTAAAGAAAGCAGCTGATCTCAGCTCCATTTGCGGTCTTCCAAATTCATTCGGATCCTTCCTGGTCAGTGTTGGAAGCTGCCCTGCAATAAAGGGCCAGTGAGTTTGTGGCTTGTAAGTCAGATGGAACTGATACTGTCACACATACTATTCATTTTGCAATAAAAGATTTCAGGGATCGTTTTTCGCATCAGGATGTGACCCAGCCCATCTCTCCCCATAAATTAGTCAAGAGGAATCATCATTACATCCCAGATGGCTTTGTTTCCAGACACTTTTGAAAACAGAGGCTCTAATTCTGCAAATACTCCAGGTAGATGACCATAAAAACACAGCAAAAAGGGGAACTTCATTGGAAAAAGGCCGAGGGTGGTGTAGCCTGTAGGCACCTGGAGAGGAAAATAGGCAAATGTTCACATCTCTGTCCTAATAAGAGTCCACAATTCTGGGTTTTCTACTCACTGGTGAAACTCCAGGTAAAGACCTGCTCCACCTCTCTCCAAGCTGAGTCCTTCAAGGCTGCTGGACTACAATACCCATAACCCACTATCAGCAGGGCCAGCTTGGAGAACGTCAGGTTGGCCGCTCACCTGCAGATGTTAAAGAATCAAGGCTGGGAATAAACTTCAGGTGAAGCCCTTGGCGTCCCTCTGGTTCCCTGAGCTCCTTGGGCAGCCTGAGGACTGATGGAAGCCAGGCCATATAAGGCACTGCTTCCAGAGGCCAAAGCTTTTCCCTGGACAGTCGGGCTCTGCAACTGCAACAGCCAGACCAATCCCCCGGCCCTCATCATGACCTCCGGCAGCCCCTTCTGCGCCCTCCTGCTGCTCCTCCTGGCGTTTACTCTTGAGGAGGAGGCCTGGGCAGAGGCCCCTTTGATCAGAGGGCCCAAGCTACCAGGCCCTGGGCAGCAGAGGTTTCTGGATGCACAGGGAAGGAACAAAGGCAGAGGAGGGGGGTTCATCCTGAGCAGGGAGGGAAGCCCCTACACCAGCAGGGGGACCCAGCTGACCACAGTGCCTGAGCCTCAGGACAAGACCAAGCCAGCCTGGCTGCACACCCCATGCCTGCCTGACCCTTGTGGGCAGCCACCCTATTGCCAGACCTGGCTGGTCAAAGTGACTCTCCTGGGGGTGCTGGGACTTCTGGTCATGGTGGGCAATGGGCTGGCTATCGCAGTGTTGGCCTCCTCAGTGTCTGGCTGGAGCCACAGCAGCCGCTTCATGCTGCTCTCGCTGGCTGCGTCGGATGCCGCTCTGGCAGTCCTGGTGGTGCCCCTCAACCTGTACCGGAGCCTGGAGTTGGGGCCAGCGGCCCCCAAGGAGGCCACCAAAGAAGAGGCCATCTACTGCCGGGTGGTAGCCTTCATCAACTCCAGCCTCTTTGGGGCCTCCCTCTACTCCCTGGCCGGGGTCTCCCTGGAGCGTTACGTGGCCGTCTTCTTCCCTCTCCACTATGGCCGCCTCCTAAGCCCCAGGCGGCTGCTTTTGCTCATCGTGGCTGCCTGGCTCCTGCCCGCCCTCCTTCTGGTGCCACTGGCCATCCCGGCCCCTGTGGCCGTGCTCCACGTCCGCTTCTCTGCGGCCGCCCTGCTGTGCGAGCCGGACTACGGCTCCAACCCCTTCTACTCCCTCTGGATGGCTGGCACCATCTTCTGCCCAGCTGCTGCAACCATCGCCTTCACCAACATGCGCCTCTGGCTAGTGGCCCGTTCGCAGCGCCAGCGTGGAAAGGACCTGGGTTTGCTAGGGAAGGCGGGGCGGCCCAAGAGGCTTCGGATGCTCCAGCTGGATGCTGCCGCCCGAGTACTGCTCCCAGTTGTCTTCGCCTTCTTTGCCTGCTGGGCCCCTTGCATAGGCACCATCGTGTACAACGGTAAGTGCCCCGGAGCAAGTGGGGGGCACAGCAACACACACACACACACACACACATGGCAAAGGTGCAGAAGTGTTTATGCCACACAAGAGGGCTTTTTCCCCACACCCACTGAGGCAGCTATGTGAATTCTTAGTCATCTCTTCTGTGGCCAAGGAAGACAACCTATGGGGATGGGGCAGCAAAGGGCAGGGAACTGGGTGCGGGGGGTGGGGGGCTCTGGGATTGGCTCTCAATTGTTCAAAAGAGACCTTGGCAGTTACGTTGTAATCAGCCTTCCCAAGGCAGAGATCTGTCCCTATGCAATTCCTGTTATCTCTCCCCACACGAAGGCTTTTCTACACATCTGGAAAATGCCAGGTGGCCAAAGGGTGATGCGTAATTGGCATTTGGTGCCGAGATTAGGCCTGGCCCTTTAGATCCAAGGCAGGAGCAGCTGAGTCAGTCCTCAGAGCTGGAGATGATGCCTCCTGCTGTCTGAGTGAGCAGGGCTTGTGTTCGGAGGACAAAGGAGGGTGGAGATTGTCTTCTAAAGAGAAGGAGGAGAGAGACAGCATTCAATAATTTTTTTATTCATGAGCTTGTTATTTTTCAAAAGAAATCTGTTTTGTCTAAACATGCAGCTCCCAATGGGCGAACCATCCTCCCAGTGTGCTGTGAGTCCCATAATCCTGAAATAACACATTTCCTGAGAATTCTGGTTGCTGTACCACCAGGGTGCCTTGAAGGTATCAGCCTGATATAAATGGTGAAGCCTTAAACTCACCTAAGGCAGGACGAAGGAGCCAAGATGCCCAGATGAAATACAGGCGCCCTGCAGAAACTTACTCACTCCCGTCTGCCTCTTTCTCTCTTTTCCCAGCAATCACCCAGGAAAGAGTCCCCGGCTGGCTGGAATTCGTTGCTTTGTGGCTCCCCATTGGCAGCGGCTTCCTCAACTGCTTTGTCTACTTCTGGGTCAACAGGAACTTCCGGCACAAAGTCCAGAAGGTTGGACAAAAGCATTGCTTGGCCTGCTGTCTAACCGAGGAGGACCTGCGGCCGCAGCGCCTCCACACCGTCTCTGCTCTGGTGAGGATGGATTGTGACCCTCCCGGCCTTTCCCCAGATTGCTCCCTTGGTGTGTCGCCTTCCAGCAATGGCCTCCCTCTTTCCCTGCATGGCTGACCACCTGCAGGAATCCAATCCGGTCTTCTTACAGTGAGGGGGTTTGTCGCTCTTAAAGGCCCCTTGCTTCCTCTGGCTTTTGTGCAACTGAAGAAGTACTTGTCACCTGGAAGATCTCAGACCCTGGAAGATAATTCAGGAAATGGATCTATCAAGTCAGTTGAACTGAAAAAATGACTACAACCCCCTCCCCTCCTGGCCTCACTTTCCAGACAGACTTCTGCAGGACCATCCAAAGACATAGGTCAGTGATGGGTGATGGAGAAGCATCTTGCCTGAACAAGGTGGGCTCTGTACCAGGCCCCTTTCACAGGGGAATGTGAGAAACCAGCCTCTGGGGATGATCTGGGAGCATCCGGAATAAAATAGATCTCCGGCGTGAGCAGCTCTCACATCTTGCCTTTTACACTCTGCCTTCTCTTTAATGACCAATTTGTTTGGCAATACCATGAAAAGAAAACCAGGGCCAGGATTTGTAAGACAAACTCACTCAGTTTTAATTCCCTTGTTTTAGTGGCTGGACTTTTGCTCTTCACTGGAGATTTAAGAGAAGGTTTTAGCTGATCCATGGACTCAGCCACAACAATTGGCCAGACTGGTCCCTCTGTCAACTGAAGGGGTGGGAAATGGGGGGCTCCTCTACTGTAGAAACATGCATGTCTGTTTTGCTGAGTAACGTTCATTATGTTATCCTAATCAGTTTCCTGAAAGAAGAAAGCTAGAAGTTATGAATGTGATTTACCCCCCTTGGTTGTGTTTTAGGACATCCCCTTGGTTGGGTCCTCCCCATATCTTGGGAGATGTCCCACCTTTCAGAAGATGGGGTGGCGTATGTTCCAAGACCCTTGAGCCTCTTTGGCCTGGGACATCCAGCTTTCCCACACTGTCCCATTTTCCTTGCCCAGTCGGCCCTTCCTCTTTAGTTGTCTTTCCCTGTGCTCCCTCCTCCCTTTCCTTAATTTTTATATACTGAGCTTTTAATGACGCAGGCTGAGAGCAGAGATCTAGCTGGGACAGATCAAAGTCGAGTCTTCATTTTTCCTGCCCCCAATTTAAGAGTAATGGTTTGTTTTGCGTGCTAGGATGCACGAGTGACCTCGGGGCCTGGTCAGAAGAGCCAAGGTGGTGCCACAAGAGGCAGCTTTGCTCATCTTGACTTGTGGACCTCACTCTGCCAATGCCTTGGAAAGGCAGGCAGAGCTGCTCTGGTTAGGCCAGGAATTCTGCCATGAGAATGAATGAGCCAGCCAGTCATCGCCAAAGCAGCCCCCTCCCTTGGGCTGCCATTGCCACTCTTCCCAGCTGGTACCTTCATCTCACTGGGCTGGAAGGGAGGAGCGCCCGATGTTGCTGGGGTGAAAAGGTTGGGCCGAAATGTCAGCAGGGTTTCCGTGGAGAAGAGGCAGGTTCATGGTGGCATGTCAGAACCTTCCAGTTTTTCTTTCTGCCCATCGCCAGCCACCCCGGCTCTCTTTCTGCCTTCCCTTTGGGTGTCTTTCCCAGCCTTGATGATTATGTGGAGGATTCATGAGAAATACCTTTTATCTCCCTCCAAATCTGCTGCTTTTTTTCTTTTTGCTATTTTTTAAAAAAAGACTAGAGTTTGAAATATTCTGTGAACATCCTTTTCGTCTTGCCTTTATTGAATTGTTTACTGTAGTTTCTTAGATAAAACATATTAAAGATGACATTTAGATGTATTAAATAAAAATAAAGGTGTTTTGGATTTAATATGTTTTCCCACTGCAGTGTGTTCCTAGGATGAAGGAAAGGGTGGTGAGGGGGCAGAGAGGGTGTTATTAACCAATAACTTGAATTACCTGGAGGAAGTTTTCACGGAGCATCTTGTTCCTCTGCCAGGACAACATCCCAATGGACAGAAGGGAGGGAAATACTTCCCACCACAGGATTTCAGCAGAAAATCTTAACAATGAAAGAGGATGCAGCTTCCTGCTCCCACCCAGCTGACTTCTCTGAAGTGCTGGACCAGAGAAGTTACTTTTTGCCCACGTGCAGGAGTCCCTGTGTGTGGCTCTGATGGACATAGATGTCCTCTCCCAGCCCGATGTTCCTCTCCAAGCACATTCAGCTGGAGTTCCCGCCACCCTGACATAATGACAGGAGAGAGGGAGACTGCAGCACATCTGGAGGAAGGTCCATGTCAGGGTGGCAATCAGCCCCGTTCCCTTCCTGGGGTAATTGCATCTGATTAGAGGTGGATCGTGGCATTTTCCTTTGAGTTTACTTTTAAGAGAAAAATAAACTGAGATATATTCTAATGAAAATTCATATTTATTGTAAAGAAATAAAAATAATCTATCTAAAATTGGTTACATTTTGGCAGCTTTCCCGGCTACCTCTTGGCAGTCGCACAAGGAAAAAATTAAAAGAAGAAAGGAATGTAGACATGCGCAGTAGCTTATTGATAAAACTCTGGCAAACTACAGTAAGTCTTAAATAAAAGCTCATTTGGTAAATACAGAAACGCAGTGACAGTCCATAGGCCAGGAAAGGCCAGACAGCTACTTGAGTGTGTCTCCCGTTAGCATGCTTAGCATCTCCATGATGGTTGTACTATAGAATTGCAGACTTGCCTGTTTTTCTCATGCTGGACAATGCCCTGCTGTTTACTGGGGACAATGACCCCTTCTTACTCTACACTTCAGCCAGTTCATTTGCAGAAGAGGAAAGGGGGAGGCACATCTGAAAGGCAGCTGCCAAAGGATGCCTGTGCAGCTGTGCGCTCTCCAGCTGACTGAAAACCCGTTTCATACCCCTGAGCCCTCTTTGCTTGCCAGGAAGAGAGGAGGCCTCTACTGGTCTCTGGGCTACTCTCTCCGGCTCCTCTGCACAAGCAGGGGGGAACCACCAGGGACACTGCAAATAAATCAGATTTATTGAAGAAAGCAAGATTTCCAGCAACTGGTATGACTCAGGCAAACTCTTAATTCTAAACACAGAAATCATCTTCCATGTGGCCTTCCTTCTACCTTTCTTAAAAATAAACTATTTGGTCCCTCGTTTGAGGGACTGGCTTGTCTCCTGCATCTGTTTTATAATCATCCAATTTGCTTTCAGACTGCTTTTTATGACTGTGTAAGAATTCTCTCTGCAGCCCCCGACTGGTGTGACACCTTGCTGGGCTACTTCCCAGTTCCTCTTCCCAGTGGGAGAAACTCTGATGCTGGAGCTGCCATCCTGAGGCAAGCTGGTCCTGGACGGCCCCTTGCAAAGGTCAACCGAGGCCTTGGAGCAGCTGCTCTCAGTCCATGTCCCACTGGAGGGGCCAGGGGTGGCCCCCCATTTCCTGCTGGTATTTCTCATTGAAGAGAGCACTCTGTTTGGGGGAGAAGTGGTTCCTCCAGTCACCAACAATACCTGGAAGGGCAGAAGGAAGATCTTGCTGAATTGGCAGCTGGGACGGTCGGTGGTCATCTAGCAAAAGAAGCTAAAGGCTGATCTGAATCTGGGAAGGGCAGCACTGCACCAACTCTTGCCAGCTTCCCCCCACCCTGACCCATCCGCCATGGCCTTCACTGACCTTTCCTCATGAACTGGCTTTTCTGAAAATCCATAATTTCAGGAGGAACAAGTTTGCAATTCACCATGATGTTCTCTTTCATGACAGCAAAGCTGCAATGCTCCAGTATGTACTCAGCCTGGTCTGGCTGAATCGGGTGGTCCAGGAAGGTGCTCAGCCGCTCCACACAGAGTTTCAGGTCCTAGGAGGAGGGGGAGGAGAAAAGGATGACAGGGAGGAAGAGGAGGAAAAGAAGGAGGCCTATATCCTCCACCAGAAGAGCAGGAAAGGCCAGATCTCCTGTTTTATCCAGGAGAAAGATGAGCAAGATGAGCAAGGCATAGATGGTGACTGAGAGGAGGAGCCATGGGACCCAACCTGAAGGGAGCTCATCCTTTGACTCTTGAAGGGCTCAAGGGGTCAGCTGCCTGCCCTGGCCTGAGGCAAGAGCTCCACTGCTGAACCTTGTTGCAGAAAAGGATCTGTGGGCTGGGAACGATGGGACTTGTGTTCTACCACATCAGGAGAGAAAATTCTGTCATCATTTTAGAGCCTCGAAGGACAAAATGTGGCCACCTGGATATTAGCCAGCAATTCTCATGATTTTCACAGCTGGTCAGGCTAGCTGGGAATTGGGAGTTTAGGAGCATTGGAAGAGCCAAGCTTGCACACCAGAAAAAGTAAAAACAAAAGTATCTATCTATATATGGATCTTAGCTGCCAAACCAAAAATAAAAATAAAAATCATCTATCTGAACTTCGGGCCATTTGCTTTCCTCTCCATAGGGGGCTAAATCCAGTCATAACCGAGCAGGCCTCTTTTGTTCATTTGCTGCCCATTTCCAGATCTCTCTCTCTCTTTTCTGTCCTTCCACCGGCCTGACGCCTGGAGCTTTTCCTGGCTGTCCTGGAGGGATGGAAGGGAAGAGAAGACTGGGCAGGGGAGCTCCTTCCTTCAGCGCTTGCCTCACGAGCCAGCCTGGATCAGGCTCTCTAACCTTTGTTCCCATTCACACGACCCTCTTCCTGTCAACAAGCCAGCATTTGAAACCACCAGCTTGTTTTGAAATAAGCTGGTCTCCTTCCTTGCCACGGCTGGCGCCCATCTGTGGGCAAACTCACTTGATGGAGCTCCTCGTAGGTGATCCAAAACAGGCCCAACTCTTCTCTGCAGCTGAGCCAACCTTTCACGTGCTCAAACCAGGATCCGTAGTGCACTGTTTCAAAGCAGGGAGAAGACCAGGATCAGAGAGGGAAAGAAGCCGCAACTAACAAGGATCCACATCCTTTGCTGGCATCTCAGCCTCCTGGCTTCCCTTCAATTGTGCTTATGATCCATCTGAAGAAAGGCACAAAATGTTCCATAGCAGCATCTGCTTTGAGTCAGTCTATCACCCAGCCTGACACCAAAGGCAGGCAGGACTTGATGGGCTAACTGGGTGGGAGAAGGACCGTGGGCAGAGTCCTGGCAAAGCAGCCGCTCCTTGACCCCCCTCCCAGGGCCCCCCAGGTGTGTTTTGGTATCTGCCCTGCTAGGAAAGAAGTCTCCAGATGGAAGAATCGCCCCTCTCTCTCACCCCTAGAAAATTGCCAGCTCTTTAAAGAGCAATTCCTAGTAGGCTGGCCTGCTGGGTCTTCAGTACGGTCTTGGGCAGCTATTAAAGTTACTGTGCTGGAATGAAGCTGCGATGGGCTGGAAGGGAAGATGAGCCCAGCAGCCCTTGAAGTGCCTTCTAGGAACTGGCAGCTCCTCCGCTACCCTCAAGGGTGGTGACCGAGTATCCGAGACAGGAATCCCTCAGAAAAAATACCCTCCTGGAAAGCCTCGGTGTGCATTCAAGAGCAGAAATGTTTTAATTCAGCTCCAGATGTGCCTGACAAGAGTTACTTTGTAAAACTGCTGAAGAATGGAAAAGGACCGTCCCAATTTTTTTTAAGAAAATCCAACCCGTTAAGGATGAAAGCAGCCGCGTTGATGCCGCTGATACAATAGCAACATATTCACCATCTCCAGCCTGCCTGAAAATGCCATCGCCCACCTAATGCCCTCTGAATGCCTGGAACCGCAATCCCCAGAATTCCCAGCCAGCATGAGCAAAACTATCCTCCACCACATCTGGAGATCATCAGGTTGGGGGAGGCTCCCAGCAGTCCTGGAAACCTCGGCCTCCAGTTACAGAACCACGGCTTCTGGGACTAATTGGAAACAGTTGCTACAAAGCAGTCAGGGCTCTTTAAGCCAGGCGGGTCTCCAACCTTGGCAACTCTAAGACTTACAGACTTCGAGTCCTAGCTACACTGGATAAGGAATTCTCATGGATGTGTTGAAGTCCACAGGTTTTAGAGTTGCCAAGTTCAGAGACCCTGGTTTAAAGCTAAAACACCACCCACACCTTGTTAAAACAAATGCACAAGCCCGACAGACCCCAAATTTGCAGTTACAATACAAAATGCAGAATGAAAGCAGACTGTGAGAGCCGTAAAGACAGTAGGATGCCCACAAAGGAGCTGGCAGTGAAACTGGCTATACAACCACCCAGTTCTACCACTTCCTCATCTGAATTTTGCAACTGCTTTTTAAGCATAATGACATAAGCTACCCCATGTTGGCAAGCAGAGGTGTGTGTGTGTGTGTGTGTGTGTTTGTCCTTGGAGCCCTTCCACCTACCAGTGCCAGCCATGAACTCATGAAGGAAGCCTTCAAAGGAGGCTGGGTCAGGGAAGAACTTGGCCATTCTCTGGAAATGGTAGTAGGACACAGCAACATCTTTTGGGTTCCTGATCACATAGATCACCTGCAGCAGCAAAGAATGGACAAGATGATCTCCCCACAGGATCACCTGCCATCCCACTCTTGGGTCTCCTCTAGCTGCAGTTTCCTTGACTAGTTTCAAAAGAAACCCCATGGCTGCACTCATGACATGCTAAGCTGAACATGCCACATTATGTCCCTCTGAAAGCCCCCTGGGGGGTCCAGGGGGGCCCCAACTGAAGGTTTTGCCATTGTTCTTGTGAATGCTGGCTCTGAAATGAACCCACAGAGTATCCCCGGAGACGCACCTTGGGCTTAGCTTTCTTCAGGGCAGGTGCCAGCACTGGCTGGGGCAGGTGGGTGGTGAGGAGGCGAGGACACCCGATGTGCTGAAGTTGCTCTTGGAAATAACTGTGCTCCAACCAGGGAGCTCGAGCCCAGTTGGGAAGAGTCTTTATGGGCTCGAGGTTGCCGTTGCTGTAGATCAAGGTCAAGATTTCTTGCATCCATGTGGTGCCTGGAGGGCAGGAGGAGAAGACTGGCTGGTCATCACGACCTGTGGAACTGCAGGAACTCTAGAGGTTCTCCTTGGGAAAAACGACCCCTTGCACAGAAAAGAAACTGGTGGGGGCATCTGCATCCACTCATTCAGAAGACTATTCAGAGAACAGGAGCAGAAATGAGCCTTTGGGGTTCAACGGACAGCTGACTGAGCATCTTTAGCCTACTGACCTATCAGCTGGGCAACTTAAAAGGTACTTGGGGCAAAGGTGCACCCCAACATTTCCCCAAGCCCACTCTGCCATTAGCAATTAGGGGTGCTCTTTTCCCCGGCAGCTGACACCAGTGGGAGAAAAAAGAAAGCAAAGAGCTCTACCAACCTGTCAGCTACCTGCAGTAAAGCACTCAGTTAATGGTCTGATTTACTAATACTCCATTAAACATAAACAATGGATAGACATGCATGCAGATTAGAGCTAACCTCTTGGGCCGAACCAGTTGTGCCACCATATTGGTCCGCTGACTCAAGGACTGGAAGAAAGCACATTTATGCAACTACGAGAAAGACCCCTACATGAAGACAAACGTTCTCTCCTTCCCTCCTCCAGAATTACTGATAAAGTTGAGAAGGGTGCTCAGCTGTCCAGCTTGGTTCAAGGGTCGGGAGAGTCTCTAGTGCTCTCAAGAGTCCTGGGGATGAGGAAAGGCTGTCCAGCTTGAACCAAGCTGGACAGCCGGCTACCTGAAAGGACAGTGGGGACCTCACATGGATTTTCTGGGTTGATGGGGTGGGGATGTAGACAAAACCAGATTCATCTGGTTGATGAATCGGGGCCCTTTACAGCTTCTTGGGAGGGGTTTTTCTGGGAGAAGGCTGAAACTGGACAGTAGCTCAGGGGTCAGTCAATGATTAACTCTCCCACTACCTCTGAATATTTCAAAGACCATCATTTCCCTTTGAGTCAAGACCAAACACTTATTGTTTCAGAGGCCAGATAAGATAGTCGTCTGTCTCATTGTTTCCCTTTCAAACAGCAGCCCACTATCTATCAATATAGTTGATGGGTTTCCACACTCAAACCGCTCAGACAGCCACAAAGTTCTTGCTAAGGGTTACTTGAAATGCCACGTTGCCTGTTGCGAGACTGGTGTGATAGGCACAAAAATGAAAAGGTTATGAAATGGAGGAAAGGCTGGTGAAGATGACAGAGCTAGCAGAGATGGCAAAATTAACTTGCTTGATTAGAGAAAGATTGCTGATCAGTGACTACAAACCCTGATGGACCTTTTGGTGACAAAAGAGACCACGGTCAGGAAGATTGGAAATTGCTGCTCTTGTCAACTTTCTTTTCCTTCTCTATTGTTTTCCTATTTTCTTTCTTCTCTATTGACTGTTTTTCTTTATTTTCTTCTCTGGTTATTACTTGGTTTAAAAAATGCTAATAAAGCTCCTGAAAGAAATGTAACTGTAAGTAGAATGCCTTGGTTCAAAAGTGCTTTGTCTCAGCCACAGCCTTTCAATTATTTTAAGAGAAGTTTGCATTTCCGCTGAGGGCATCGAATAAGCAACAACAGGGACAGCAGCTTCTGCACAAAGGGGGAGGGGGGAAGCAGTTTTTTAATTGATGAGCTATCCCATGCCCCCCAAGGGAAAAAGGGTCTTCAGACCCACCGAGGGAAGAATAAAAGCCCACCTGAAGAGGCCTGGAGCAGAAGGAACTGTCCCATCTGAGCCATCCCAGCCAGCTTCAAAAGGCTTCCAATATCTTTAGAAGAGGCTCCCTTTTATTCTCTTGAATGAACAGACAGCTACTTAATCTCACAACCGCATTTGGTTTTTCAAAGAGAGTTTGCCTGGTAAACAAAGAACAACCTCCATCCTCCTCTCCTAGCACAGGTTCACCACACCCTTTACCTGATTTGGGGTAAGTGACGAGGAGCACATCCGTGCTCTGGAACTCAAAGTTGCTGGCAAAGTGGAGAGAGCTCTCAGTGTGGAGGTGTCCCGGCAGGCGTATGTTGGCAAAGACCTCGGTCACATCCAGCCGAGCCATGGCGCTAGCAGCAGCCGGAAGGCCTCTCTGCTCTCCTCCAGCCAAAGAACCTCCCTCTCTGCCTGCTCAGCCCAGGGGTGGGAGGTATCCTCCCAAAACAGCTTTTATAATCAAAACCATCATTCCTGAAGGTAGAATTGTTGTCAGCAGCAGCCACAGGTGGATTCAAAAGGTCAGCTTTCTTTATCTCTGGAAACAGCACAGCACAGATTCTTCTGTAGTGGAAATAAAACCAGAATAAATTCATCAATAATTTTGTAACTCTGGTTGGTCTTTCCAACTGCTCTTGATCTTTCAGCCAAACTGGATGATTTGCAAGATGCCGTCCTTCTGTTTTCATGGCTAATTGTTTTATTTCAAATCCTTTTTTTAAAAAAAATCTAAATGGCAGGAGAAAGAATAGATTATTCATGGAGATGCCAGCAATTTGACAAAGCAGCTATGCACATCTGGTCTGTTTTTGTGAATATGAATATAAGTAGCAAATCTTAACCTTAATTTTAAAAATAAATCATTTGGAGTGTGGACAGCACTATTGGCTTATGAGGGGGGAAACTGGGCCAGAAAGAAAAAAAAGGTTGCACATTATATTATAATCGTACTTGGGAGGGGAAAGCACAACACAATGGTAAAATGTGTGAGAAAAAGCTTCCTGTGGGTTGCTGGTATTTGCTTTTCTGAGCTACTTCGTTATTGATGCAAGAATGGAAAAACCTGATCTGTTTGTTATGATAGTTGACCTGCTTAAGAAGTTGGTAAGAAAATATAAAGCGAGAGAATAATTGAACATGTGTGACTATGTGCAAGGTAACTTAAAAAGCACAACGGATTAGGGGAATGTCTTTTTCTGTTCGATGTTGAAGTCTGTCCTTCAGGAACTCTGCACACTCCCAAATGCCAACATTGTGTCTTCTTAATTTCCAGATTAGCCCTCACAGTCTGTCGGGAGAACAACACCAAGGCTCACATTTATGCGGCCATAAATTCAACTTCAGTGCTTGACGTCCCGTTCCCCCTTCCATTCCCCACCCCTCTCCAGATTTTTTTCCCAGCTTTCCCAGCTGCACAAATAAAAAGGGGGGGGGGCAGGAAAAAATGTCCCAAAGTAAGTCTAGACTCCCTTCTGTTCAAGGAAAGTTCCTTTTATGCGGTTCTTACAAAGCACGTCCCCTCTTAGGGTGAGCTTTTGCAAGGAAACCAATTTAAAAGCAAAGTCATAACTTATTATGTCATTAATCATAGTTAGATGGACAGGTTGCCCCCCCCACTCCTCACCTAAAATTTAACAGGACCTTAAAAAGCCCTTATAATTAACTTGATCCCTGCTTATCTCTTTCCTAAGCCTCTTGTCTGTTGGTTTCTAATTACCTTGCTCAGTAACAGGCAGAATTAATCAGTGAACCATCGTGGCTCAAATCCCATCTACATATGGAATGGCATCTCCTTCCCATGGAGGCTACTATGGATCAAAACTCTACACTACAAGGTCTCTTGTTACCCTCGCTCTCCCCCCAATTAGCTGCACTGAGCTGCTGAATCAAATCTGGGGAATAGCAGGGCTGAAGTACAACTAAGTGGGCTGCCTCATTCCGGCGAGCCCCTTGTGCCCACTGCTTCAAGCTCATCTGCCAAAGGAGGGAGGGGGCAGAATCTCTTTCCGGCATTGGGGCATTGGGGCTCCCCCTTTTAAGGCTTTCAAAGGAAATGCAGCTCAGGCTTGGCAAGCCCCTGGGTTTGAACAGCTGCATGTGTGACTGGCAACCTTGGCATGACCAACTGGAGCTCGGTAGACCGGGCGATGCCATGAACCACAGCTAATCCTGAACTAAGGGACCACCCTTTTGCCCTGATTAAGAGCAAGGTTGGATAAAAACAACTGGATCTAGAGAGAACCAGTTCCTGCGCAAGCGTGATTTTCACCCTGGGATCTGCTCCTCCTTTGCTTAGATGAAAGCAAAGGAGAAGGAAGTGACCCAGGGAGGACTGGTCTGTTCCCACCATGAATAAAGACCCCCAGTCTGGTGTTCATGTTTAGCCTAAAAAGAAGGGGCTCCCAGGAAGAACCACCTGGCCTACTTTGTCCCCATCCACATACTGCCTCCTTCAGATGTCCCCAATGTATCCCTTCCGAGGGAGGAGGCCTCGGGGACTTGGAGCTCCTCAGAACTGAACCTGGAGGAGAAAGAGGGTTGAGTTTCCTGGCCAGTGCTCTGCACTGCAGGGGGGGGGGTCTTTCCCCTGGGGTCAAAGAGGCCTGTGGGTCCTTGAAAGGAAGTGGAACAGATGCTCTAGGAAGGGAATTGCAACTGTCCAGACTCTCCGCGCTTCTCCCTCCCAGAGGGACCCTCCTTGGGTTTTCCTTACTCAGCTCCAAAGGGAAGGATGAGCTCAGCTGCCTGAAGCCTTCTCTGGCTCCTCCCAAGGCACACTCGTCCCCAGGAGCTGCCACATGATGGGTGGATCCCACTCAGGGCACTCCCCACCTCCTTACCACTCCATTTGCCTCCTAGGATCCCTGGGAGGAAACACTGGAGGAGATCTCTGCTGCTGGTCCAGATCCCATTCGCCCCAGGATGCTGCTGGTGCCTTACCTGGTGCTTGCTTGGCTCTCCATCTGCTCGGCAGATGTCCATCAGCTGGAGGCAGCCAAAATAATGAATACCACACCTGTGGTGGACGGGTAAGATCACAGCCTTCCTTTCCCTGCAGTGGGTTGGTGGAGCAAAGCCTCGTCTTGGAAGATGCAAGGATCGTCCTTTGCCCTCCAGGGTCTCCTGCTGGCACTCAGCTGGCATCCAGCTTTCTACTGGGCTGGCTGGTTGGCTGGTTGGCACAATGCCACATGAGTTCCAATGGGGCTGACACAATCCACATCAGTGAGACGCCGTTAAAATGTAAGTGCGACATGGCCTGGCTGCTTTCCAGGGAACAAAATCTATAGAGCCGGATAGGAGGAAGTTTCCCATCAAGGGTTCCTGAGAAAAAACCCTTTTAGGAGTCACTAAATGTGAAGTGCTGAGGGAGAGAAAGGGGTGGATGAGCCCTTGCAGGGGGGTTAAAAAAAAGCTGGTGACGAAGAATTGTACAAGAGTCTTGGTAAAGTAGGGAACAAACATTAAACTGTCAAATGTCGTTCAATGGAAATAAAACGATGGATTTGGGAGCAAAACCCACAATGTGGTATAAACTGACTGCGCTGAACTCGAAGTGGCCAACTGGGAAGGAGACCCTGAGGCTGAGATCTATCCTTGGGCAAGTGGGTGGCAAATGAACCTTGGGCAGGGTTTTTTGTAAGGTTCACCTGCAGCGGAACCAAAGGGGAAAGTCCTGCTGTATAGTGTGCAGGGTGTGGCCTTTCTGAAGCGGCTTCCTGAATTTGGCCATCTTGGGAAGGATTTGTTGAGAAGGAGGCGGCAGGAGGGGCAGCCAAATTAGCTAAGGGCTGGGCAGCCCCGCAGGAAGGGAAGGTTTCCATGCTAGGGGCTATTTGGAGTAAGGAAAAGTGAGTGGTGTAAGTGTGCATTCCATTAAGCAAAGGGTGGAGAAAGGCGTGAGAGCTTTCTTTCTCAAATGCAGGGGAAGAGGCTACAGCTCCCCCTCCTCCACGCTGGCCTTGACCAAGGAACCAGTTAGTCAGTGAATGATCAACCATCAGGTGATTGCCCTCAGGGTTGGCCAAACTTGACATCTCTCCCTGGAGGGTTCTGGACTTGAGGTGGAAGTGCAATGCTCAGACGGCCTTGGAGGTGCTGGGAACTCCAGAGGTGATGAAAGACTCTGGGCTCTCCCAACCCCTCCACCTTACCTGTCTCTCTAAGACCAGCATGACTTCCAGTGAAACCTAGAAGAGGCTCCATCTCTGGGACCAGGAAAACAAACAGCTCTTCTGACTCCTTGAAGAGGAGGATTCCTTCTGAATGTGGAAACAGCTGGGGGCGGCAGGCACATTTGAGGCAATCTTAGGAACTCCAGGTGGATTCCAGCCCTTTTATGTTAACAAATATAGCTGAGAAGTGGCTGGGGGTTCTGGGAATTAGGAAGGAAGATCAGTTTCAATTCAATACACAATAACATTCAAGATCAAAGCAACTTCTAAATAATAATAATAGAACTGGCCCCATCACTCTCTTTTTTTAAAGAGAACTTGCTTTGAACTTGAATGCTATTTGTTTTGAATTATAGCTGAAAAGAGGCAGTTTGTGGTTTGGTTGCTCTGCCATGTCCAGTTAAATGCAACTAAATAACTGAATTTCTTCGTTAGAAGGCAAGCCGTTAATGGACATGGCAGCCCTTCATGGCCTCTTAAGTATAGCTGTCAGAAGGGCAGGGTCTTCTGCAAATCCAGCAAGGCTGGTGGCTGCTAGCTATTAACCGTTACCGCATGTATAACTAGAGATAAAGCTGGAGGTGGTTTTTATATAGTTCTAAGTTTTTATGTTTTAATTCTACACCACCCGGAGTCGCAAGTGAGATTTTGACAAATAAATAATAAATGTATGGGTTTTTGTTGTTGTTCTATGAATTGCTTTCTCTGATCAAAGCAAGCCAGAGTTTTAGTGTTACAAACAAGCCACTGATTTACAATAATTCAGTCCATCCTTTAATCTGATGTAAGGAAGACTGTTACCATCTCAACCTTTGATCTCCAAGGACAATTGCCCTGTCAATTAATCTGCTTCAATCAGCCTCTTGAATCATAAGCCAAGATGATAAGATGTTATCTTTCGCTTTTGTAGTCACAACGATCTGCCCTGGCAGTTGCTGACAAAATTCAACAACCAGCTGTCTTTGAAGGCAGCCAATTTGCACCAGCTGCAAGACACTCATACCAATATTCAGAAGCTGCATCTCGGGCATGTAGGAGCACAGGTAACAGATGAGCAAAAGACACTTGCAAGTCTCCCATGCAATAAAATAGGAGAGATTAACTTTCCTACTGAAATATCTGATCATTCAGATGTTTGCGAATTGCTAAACCTTATACATTTGATTATTTTCAGGTAAAGATTTCCAGCCCAGCTTATTTGTTTAGCCTTTTGGCTGCGTTTCAAATTTATGTGTGTTTTAAGAGATCTTCAGTGGGTCCAACCTCTGCTGCCTGCCCACTTCCTTCCTGTGGAAAACAGAGATCTGTCCTTTCCACTTGCACCCCAACCTTAGATCATCTGCTAATGCAGATGCGGCCTTCTGATAAAGCTCACACAGGAAGCATAAAGAAGCAGCTTTAATACACCTTTGCCTTCCTTCTGCAGTTCTGGGCAGCCTACGTGCCCTGTGACACCCAAAACAAAGACGCAGTAAAGCGAACTCTGGAGCAGATCGATGTTGTCCATCGGATGTGCCACCAATATCCAGATGTCTTCAAGTGTGTTACTGACAGTGCTGGTAAGCGCAGAGATGGTGCCACAGCTGTTGCTTCCTGACTGGCCAAGGAGGGCCAAGGAGGGGCCCAACCATGTGTCTCTTAGCACAGGGCACACTACAAGTCTTATTGCTTATTGCTTAATGCATTGTAAGCCGCCCTGAGTCTCCGGAGAAGGGTGGCATATAAATCAAACTAATAAATAAATAAATAAGTCAGAAAGGCACCAGGTGAGTAGGGGGGCTGCTCCAGATGATGGAATCCAAGGATTCTGCTCAGCCTCAGGCCTACAGGAAAAGCAGGAAAACTTCTCTGCCCATCAGCAGCTGCTCTGGAATCAGGGCCAAAAGCCAGTGCTAGTTTTATCCTTGTCAACTTTTCCACCCAAAATCTTCACCCGCAATCCCTGTTGCAGCAGGAGAAACCGTCTATAGCTGGATATACATGTAATGTGTGCAATCATTTTTTAAACTACGATTCATTGACTAAACCACAAAATATGACCTGCAACCCATGAATTACAAAGAGTCATGCCTGAGTTCACACAATGACAACATCCCCTAGTTTGACCTTGGCTTGCCACACTGAGTGAACTCAGGTGACTGCAGTTTATTCAACAAGCTAAGCGTTGAGCAAGCCACAGCTTAGTTGATGTGTGAACCAGGCCAACATTCTAAGAGTGTTGAAACAAACTCTTAGCTGGTTTAGTGCAGCACATGAACTCCGTCTCTGCCAGAATTCTCCGTTATTCAATGTGCAAAATAGCATGGATCAGGTTGGAGAAGGGTAAATTAGCCTTAACTGTGAAAATCTAGTGTAGACTTCAAACCCTCTCATATTCCCAGCTGGCCACCCTGTACAATGAGCACCTGGCCCTGGAAGCTGGGTGGAAATCCTTCTCTTACAGGTCTCCGGAAGGCTTTTGACACTCGCCACGTAGCCAGCCTAATCGGCGTGGAGGGGGGCCATTCCATTGACAGCAGTTTGGCCGTCCTGCGCACCTTCTACCTGCTGGGCGTGCGCTACATGACCCTCACCCACAGTTGCAACACTCCCTGGTAAGTGGGGAGGCCCTGAAGCCTACTTTCAAATATGGGCATAGCACTGAGGTGCCCTTGAGCAGGGCAGAGTAACATCGCATGGCTGTTCTGTAGCCTTGCAAGCATTCAGGTAGGGAAGGTCCCCAGAGGGTGGTGGGGCAATTCATTTCAACAGTAGAGTCCCATTTTGAGGGAGAGGAGGTCCATCTAAAGCCCATTTAGGGAAGGAGGGTGTAGAGAAGGAAGCGTCAGGATTCTATGCTCCTTCATCTGGTGTCCACTTTCCTTGGCAGGGCTGACAACTGGCTGGTAGATACAGCTGAAGAAAAGCCTGTTCACAATGGCTTGACGGAATTTGGGAAGGTCAGCGAAGGCTCTGTGGAAGGATTTGAATGGGGGGGGGGGAAGGGGGCCGTACGGCCAAAGGGAGAAAAAGCTTTGTCACTGGCCTGATGCAGAGTGGCTTAACAAGCGCTCCCTTTGAAATGGAGGTTGCAAAAGTAACTGCCATGAAGGAAGCCAAATGGGAAGGACAGGCCTCACTGGGGGCAACCGATGTGAGATGAAGGCTTGTGCAGTAGAGTTTGGGGCAGGCCCCCAATGCTTTCGGGACTTTTCTCTTGAACCCAGAGTCTCCTGAGTTCATCTTCTCACACTTTCACAATGCCAAGGTGGAAGCAGAAGCTCTCCTCTCTCTCCAGGCCAAACGATCCTCCATTTCTTTGCTCCACAGCGTGTGGTCCTGGAGATGAACCGGTTGGGAATGATGGTGGATTTGTCCCATGTCTCTGTGGAGACAATGAAGGCTGCCCTAAAGGTCTCTAAGGCCCCCGTGATATTCAGCCACTCCTCGGCCTATGCAATTTGCTCAAGCAGACGGAATGTACCGGATGACGTGCTCCGCCAAGTGGTGAGCAGGGCTAGGTTTGTGTGGGTGTGAATGCACATGCTTTCAACAGCATCAATGCAGGTTGGGTGGGAAGCTTTTGCTCAACGTTCTTCCTTGGCAACTCGGGTCCTCTTCAAAGGCACCAGCCCACCACCTATCAGGTGGACACGTGGTTGGGTGCAGCAGGGTCAAGAGGTGGCAGAGAAATTGAGGCTCTTGCTGTTTCTGGGCATCAGCTTCTGGGTGGCCCCTTTCATGCTGCCCTCTCCTCTTCTCGCAGAACGAGACACGCAGCCTTGTAATGGTCAACTTCTACAACGACTACATCTCCTGCAGCAGTCATGCCACCCTGGCCCAGGTAGCAGGTAAACCCAGCAGAGCAGGAATAGCACATAAGGAGACACAGGAGGGGGAACTGAGGCACACAGAAAGTGGTCAACTTCTCATCCTTCTCACCTGCAGATCATATGGACTACATAAAGCGCGTTGCTGGAGCAAAGGCTGTTGGCATTGGAGGAGACTATGATGGGGTGACCAGGTATCAGCAGGAGAGGCAGGGGGATGAGGGTAGACTTGAAAGAAGTCCAGCCTGCAGTGGGACAAATGTAAGCCCCAAAACTGGAGTGGCATCATTGCTTGAAGATTGTAGGCAACTGCCAAGAACGATACTCGCAGTTTAGTGGAGGGCTGCAGGGACCACATCCCTATGGCACGTTAAGTGTGATGACCTTCATGAACAGGCATCCCAAGGGGAAAGGCGCTTCTGGCCCTTAGACTTCTTGCCCTCTGATCAAGTCATGGGTGATTAAGGAGCAGGTGGCTGCAGACAAGAGAGACCTGGAGGTGGGGCAGCACCAGAGAGATCAGCCCTGGCATGAGAAGAGAACATGCAAGGGTGGGGGTGAGAGAAAGCCTGCCCTTCATTTCTTGCAATTTCCCTGGTGGTTTTTTGGCTTAGAGTCCCTCAAGGCTTAGAGGATGTCTCCAAGTACCCAGACTTAATTGCTGAACTGCTGAGGAGGAAATGGACAGAAGAGGAGGTGAAGGATGCCCTGGCCAATAATCTGTTGCGGGTCCTACAGGAAGTAGAGCAGGTAAAACCTCTCAGGCCTGAAGGAGAGCTGGAGGTGGGTAATAAGAGACTTGGACATGGAAGAACCTCAGGTCTATAAACCGGTAATGTCCAAGCCCAAAGCTTCTCCTCAGCAGCTCTCGTTTTCATCTTGTGCTCATTTTCCTGTTCTATTTGGAGAACCTCTTCCCAGCCAGAACCATTTTTGACTCAAAAAATATAGATGGAAGTGTGCTTTAATGGTTAAGGTGGGAGATCAGGAGCACAAAGATCTAGAATCTAGTTCACTTCCACCCATGGAAGCTCAGTGGGTGTCTTGCAACCCATCGTTTTCTTCCCCAGTCTTGTTTACCTGAGAGGACTGCTGTGGAGAAGATAGGAGGAGGATGAAGACTAGAACCCAATCGAAATCTAGTGAACTACTCTGAACAAGCTCTTCTTCTTCCTTAGGTGCGAAACAATATGACTCTCGAAGGAGTTGCTCCCGATGACATACCCATTGCCTTCCAGGAATTGGAAGGAGGATGTCGAACACACTACGGGTACTCCAACTAAGGACACCACCCGAGAGCTTTGCCTGCTGTGCTCCTACTACTATTGCTTTCCACATTGATCTAGTAGAAGCCCCAGGATCTCCTTCCTTGTAGACCATGAGGATCCTGCTGGGTTAGGAAAGAAGCAGCATTTCTACATCCAATTCCTATCACACTTCAAATTCTGCCCAAATCTTGGACTATTCTCTTATTACCTCCATTAATTTATGGCCGGTTACCAAAATGCCATTAGTGCCTCAATTACAGCTCCTCCTTCCCTATTGCAGACATCAGAGGAGAGGCAAGCAAAATTCTGCTTCGAACTTTTCAAAGTATTTGCTAGTCACCTTCTTTGCTCTGCAGATACCAGGAGCATGCATGGTGGGGAGTACAGGGAACGACACCTTGCGCCACTTCTTCTGTTTGCCTGGCTCTTTTTTCCCACCTTGTGAAAGACAGAGATCTTAGCGGAAGGGATGACAAGAGAGTAAGCAGACACACAATGGAGAAAACAGATCAAAAACAATGCAGTGGAATCAGCAGCCCTGAGTGCACTACACAAAAAGCCCAGTGTATTCCCCTTTGCGTGCCTGTTTACTTCCTTGTAATCCCTCCCTCCAATGAATGTAAATACAAGCATTAATCCCCTCTCATGAATCATCCAGCTGGGGTGGAGTGCTTAGGAAGTGAACAAAGCAAAGGAGTGAAACGGATTGTTCTTTTACTACTTTTGTACAGGCTGTGTCCCCGTCTCTCTCTCTCTCTCTCTCTCTCTCAACATTCAAAGGGCAGGGAGTGGTGAAAAAGAATGTGCAGTTGGGTTCAATTTCCTGCTTAGCAATTACTTTGCTTAATAATGCCCAACTATGGTCACTAAATGAGGACTACCTGCATTACATTATAACCTGCATTACAATAAGAAAACTAAGGTGTTGACCTGGAACCAAGGGACATGGCGAATTCAAGTCCCACTGTTGGCTAACTGGGTGACTTTGGGCCAGTCCCTCTCAGCCTAAACCACCAGAGTTGTCCTGGAAAGAGAGAAGGAATATTAGGGATGTTTGCCCCCGAGTTGTACAGGGCAACATGGAAAAAGAAATGGGGATACAAATCTTTTTTTAAAAAAACTACCTTGATGGAATATGCAGGATCCATTGTCTAGGTAAGGAAGGCGCACCGAGATCAGATCTAGAAAGGGCCCCTTCCTGATTGATTGGGTTATTAGGAAACACCAAGCAATCGGATCGGCAAGATTCTGTGACTAAAGCTAATATCAATAAAAAGGACTTTTATCCAACTTCCTGTAGAGTTGATTTCCTAGAACAGCCGTCTAAAGCAGCTCCTCCTTCGCAGGGCCTCTTCCCCACGAAGCAGTACCTGTGAAGATGGAAACAGGCCCCTTTGGAGGAAAAGACGCCCCCCAGTGGTGCTTGTATTCCCTGCAGGAGTCCCTCTCCCTGTCAGCTGGATCTCCAGCAGGGGCTTCCTATCAGCTGTCATAGTAAGAGGGAGGGGGCGCATGGCATTGGGGTTTGGGAAGTGAGCTGGTGTGGTGAAAGCCCACGTGAACTAAAGGAAGGTTTGCTCTCAAGAACTACTGTGCTGCTGAGTAGAGCTGTTTACACCCAGTCAAGGACAACCGTCCTAGAACTCCAGATGGGCGATATACCTGAAGATGAGCTTCACATGACATTATGTGAAGGAGGTGTGTGGAGGTGGATTGGAAATTCAGCCTGGGTCCCTGAAGGGAGGGATTTGGGGAAACTTTCAGTCTGTAACTTTCGCACCTTTTGAATCAGACCTTGCCTTGCTTTTGCTGCTATTGTTTCAAACTCAGTAAAAGTACCTCTTCTCTACTTCAATGGAGTCCGGGGTTTTCTTTCTTGGGTTTTGAACGAAGGCACTCCCCTTTTTCCCCAAAGTAGAAAGCCAGCCTGGGCTCCTTTTTGGCCTCTCAAACAACAGAGCTGCTTCCGTGAACCATTTGTGAGTCCCAGCCAACACAAACAACCATCCAGCTTTGCAAACCTCAGTGCGGTTCCTGCTTCCCAGAGTTTGTTTATTTAAGCCAGCATTAAAACAACTGACAACATTCACTTTTCATTTACAAAAAGAAAAAGACAAAGACAAATTTTCCTAGTGTTGGAGAATTCACTGCTCTGTAAAAAATAAACATTCCAGGGAAGATGATTATAATCTCTTGCCCTCCCCAGCCCAGAGGAGAAGGGCAGTTTAAGGCCTCCGCCTTGAGCGATAGAGGAAGGAAAGGAAAAATACACACTTAATGGCACCAGTAGAGGGGAAATACTTGCCACCCCAAGCTTGGTTTTTACAGGAAAACTGAATTCTCAAGGGAGGAGAGGAGATGGCCTTGGCTCTCATTTACACACACACACACTCTTGTCTATACAAGAATGTCCCGATGCTTGTAACTCGTAGTAATGGAGGAGCTCAAGCACCACCATTAGACAAAGGGCCCTTCTCTGCACAGGAGGGTCTTCTCCTGAAGCTGGGATGTTTGGAGGAAAGGGCTACTCCAGACCTAGGTAGACATTCGCCTCACCTCTACGTAACAAGCTGTGGGGAGGGGAGGGTGGGGCGCATGCATGAAGACCGAGGGGCAGCAGGGCCACTGTTTTCAAAGGTCACTTTGTGGTCTGTAAATTCAAGGCAGGTTCCAGGGCTGCCAGAAAAAGGGGCATCTCCATCTTCCTGGCAGCGTCTTCCCAACTTCCAAGTGGCTTGTTCCACACATACACGTAACAAGGAAGAGGCAAGGGGGCAGCAACCGGCTTCAGGAGGAGCCATCAGCACACTGGAATCTACGCATGTAGCACCAGGCTTCTTCCTGGCCCTCTTAGGAGCGCTCACTCCCCCAAGGGCTGTGCTTCCACCAAGGCAAGCACTGCATGCTCAGCTTCCTCTCATCAGGCTGGAGGAGGAGGAGGAGGAGGAGATGGAGGTGGAGGTGAGTGGGAAGTGCAGGCTGGAAGGAGCAGCAGTTGGGGGAGGCAGGGCATCCATTCCAGGAGAGCCCTTTGCCAAGGACTAGGCACGCCCACACAGTCTTGCGGTCACCACAGCTTCTTTAGACAGGAGCTATTGTTGCTGGATGTGGAGGTGATCCATGCTGGGCACAGCAGATCTGCAGGGGTGAACAGGGCAGTCTTCTCCCTGGCCCTTGAATAGGAAGGCCAGAGGGCTCCAGGCAGAAACCCCAGAAATCACAGGAGAACAAGGCAGGAGCCACTGTCTGCAAGGGGGTGGGAGAATTAATTTCGCAAGGCAGCCAACCTGAAAATGTGAGAGGAAGAAGGTTAATGCAGGAAAATCAAATCTCAGCACAGCCATTCAGATCTCAGCCCTCACAGCTTCCTAGAAGAAATTCCCAGCTATGACATTTCTACATGTCGAATTGTTTCCAAACGAAGAGCATCAGGTGGCCCTGAGCACACTCTGAGCGTGTGAGATCTTCTTCCCTTTCAACTTTAGCCTTTTCTTCTCATAAAGTTTTCCAATACCTCTGATCTGCCTCCCTCTTGTGAATACACAATGTCATTTCAGCTAATTAAGGATGAACTCAGATTCAGGCTGTGGATGTGCGTAATGCTCAGCCAGGATTTCTTTCAACTCTGATTTCCTGGCCAAGCCACAATGGCCTGGTTCACATCTAACGCAACCCATAGTGGACCAGTTCCCAAAGCACTTTTTCTAGATGGCCCCACTAATAAGACTTGCCGCCACCACCATCACCAGGCACATGACTGGGACAGCTGCATCTCTGGCGTCACTGAGCGAGGCAGACCTGCCAGGATAAACCATGGCAAGAAGTAGGAAAGGTAACAATGCAGCCCCTGGGGGGACAGGAGCTCCCAACAGCCCAGCTTTCCTTCTTCAGTGCGATCCTTTCAGGTAATGTGGGCTACGCACATTAAATCGTCTCCCTTCTGGAAAGCTACACCTGCCCGGCTGGCTGGCTCTAGATTTATGAGCTGAAAAGAGCTTCCGGCCAGAGGTCCAGTCCTGTGGGCAGACGGAGGGAGGGAAGCAGACCAACCTCCGTGACAGCTGATCCTCTTGCGAACGTGTCGAGCTCTCTCCCATGGCCGAGGCACCTTCCGGCAGCTGGTTCAGCTGGTCCATGACCTCCAGGCCATTCTCCTCGGCAATCTGCATTATCAGACTGTCCACTTGCTCCTGGGGCGTCGTCAAGGTCGTGGCTGAGCTCATGGAGTCCTCCATCACCTGCGGGGACCCCAGTCGGAAGCCTTGTGACAAATACAAGCAGCAGCAGCCGCCAAGGTGGGAGCAACAGACAGACCGCATCCCTGCGATTCAATACATTTACCCGCCTCACTAAACCACCATCCCACCCTCTTCCTTCAACTTCTCTCCAAGCAAGAAATCAAGCATGATCATCTCCAGCTACTTTGTTCAAGCAATTTGGGGAAAGCATGAGTCAGCAGATTTAGCGCTGGATTCCTTTTAGGCCTGTTTCAAAGCCTGCTTGGTCATAATCTGTGCCACCTTTTGATTTGGAGTAATTTCGGCTCAATGGGGAATTCCCACAGATACCCAAACACTTTCACAAGCAGGCAAAGAAGGCAGCAAAGGCCAGAGAAGAACTCCGTAGGAGTAGGCAGGAGACTGTGAAAATGTGGTTTCCCAACTGCCCAGCTCTGAAGCTCAGCATCCCCTGCAGCACTTACTGAAGTGTGGACATCCAAATTCTGGACCTGCTGTTCAAACTTGTCCATCACAGCCGAAACCTTCTGAAGATCCATGGAGCCGAGAGCTTTGTCCAAGGCCTTGGTCACCTGGGCCATATTCTTGGTTACCTGCAACAGTCAGGAACCACCCAAAAAGTTTAGTTGGCTGGGAATGATGGAAGCTGTCCATACCTAGAAGGCGCCAGTTTAGTGTAGATGATCTTTTGTAGCCTCAGACAAAGAACACCTCTACCTGTTCAAAGGGAGCAAGGAAGGTCAGGTAGTATTAAAATAAATGGCCTTACTCCCTTCATGGTCACAGCTGTCTGGACCTTGGAAGCAACGGCATCTACACGGGAAGCCATGCGCAGCCAGTTCAAGCCTTCGTTCTTCTTCCGGATGGCGTTCTCTGCGTAGACCCGAGCACATTCCACATTCTTCTGCTGAAGAGCCTGGAATCCAAGACAAGGAGCATCCTTCAGCTTCACAGTTTCTCCAAAGAAAATCAAGAGGGGAAGGAAAGGAAAGGGATCAGATTTCAAGAGGCATAGTGATGCAGACTGAAGGGAAAACATTCTAGAAGGTCATCTGCTTCAGAAGTGAGAAGTAAAACGGGGGGACGGAAGGGAAAGAGAAAGGCTCCTCAAGCTCAGAAAGACATGGGAGATGCAGGACAGAGCCAGGAGAGCAGAGATACTCAAGCTAAGGAGAGAGAGGATGGGCCTGCAGATAGCCTTTAATGCCAAGACTCAAAAGATTAGGAGCTTGATGGGTAACAAAAATGGGGCAGTCCAAGGGCTTGAAGGCAGCATAGATGGAAGCCCAGCCTTCCCGACTCATTCCTCAAGAGTTATCTCCGCCCATTACTCCTAGCCTTGGCATTCAGGCCCCTCACCTTCTTGACTTTGGCTTGTTCTGTTTTGGAGTCCTTTTCTGCCTTCTTGGCAAGCTTCTCCAGCTGCTTGGCTGTAAACTAGAGAGAAGCAAATGTTCAGCAGGCCTGTAGGCAAGAGCAGGCACCCACCCCCAGGTCCTCTGGATGGAGTAGAGGAAAATCCTGGTCCCACAGAAGGACAATCAAGTTTTAAAAATCAGAGATGGAGAGATATGTACTGAAGGCATGATAGAGAGGAGGCCATTTCCTAACTCAGTTCCAAGCGGCATCAAGAGAAGCAGCCATTCCCAGATTTCTTGGCAAAACCAGACTAGGGATTGTTCTGCTACAAAAACAGACATTCTCTGTCCAATGTTTATTGTGAAAAGGGTTAACTGTCTGTTAAATTTGCTGCAAGAATTTTAATTTTAAGCTCTAAGGAAAGCACTTTTCATGGCACCAGCACTCACCTTTAACTGAAACAGTGTATCTGTGGAGATAAAAATGAGAGCAGTTGGAAGATTTAAGGATAAAAGGAATCTTCAACAGGAAGGGAAGATTTTTGGAAACATTCACAACATTCCTTCTGCCCAAATTGGTGCACTCCACAAAATGTTTCCATAGATTTGAAAAATCCAGATACAAAACTGCGGAGTATGTAGAAATGTTTTATCAGAGGCTAAGAATATGAAATAATTAGTTCATGTTTTTTTTTATATCTGTTACTATTTCTCAGTTCTGCAACTACAATACTGCTTATCCCTTTGATCACTTACGAGTTTTGCAGACAATTCCCACGGATTCAAGATTAAGCACTGGGGTTTCCACTTCCAGAATGACACGGTAAATCGATCCATCCCCTGGCACAAGACCCCCCCCGGGGACCTCAGCAGGGAACCTTATTCTGCCTAATGCAAACCTACTTTTCCATTCTCAGATTTAATTTCCTGGGTGTGGGTGTCTCTGTCTGCCTGTTTCCTATCTCCCCTTTTCTCGCAGCCCCCCCTCCCTCCGCCTGCGCAGGGTCAGCCTGCTGAGGGCGGGCTACAGCCACGTCTCCCCGCTGCCAGTCTGACGCCCCGACCACTGGGCCACGCTGCCTGCCCTCTTTCCCTCGGCCACTTCCTGGCTTCTCCTTGGCGTGACGAAGGGAGGGGAAACGCCCCGCCTGGAGCCTCCCGGGGGGAACCCCCTTCCCCCCCCCCACAGCCCCCCCGCCCTTTCCTTCCAAAGGGGGGCGGGGGACTTCAGGCAGCCTTGAATGGCCGGACTACAACTCCAGTCAGCCGCAGCTGGGAGGATGGGGCCCGGCGTCCCCAAACTGACCCCCCCCCTCCAGCCCCTTTCCACGCCCCGCGAAGAGAACCCTCACCGTCCATCCCGGCTGAAGTCCTCGCTCGCCTTTTCTTGCCAGGACTTCCGGGTTCCGGAGTCGCTCACTTCCGCTTTCCTTCCGCTCTGGAGGCGGGGCCTCGGGCAGCGCATGCGTCGTCCTGCCTGGACGGAAGACAGAAGACTGCGGTTGCCGCGGCAACGAAGACCCCGGATGTTGCTGAACTCAGAGTCCGCCTCCATCCTATTTTATTTTATTTTATTTTATTTTATTTTATTTTATTTTATTTTATTTTATTTTATTTTATTTTATTTTATTATTTAAGAGGTGCTGCTATACATTCTTCGGGCGGAAAATAAGGTTAATTGTAGCTCAGTTCAAAGCATCTTACTCCAGGCTTAAGGCTGGAAGTATACAATCCCCAGCCAGTGCTATTGGCTGATTGGGGATGATGGGTTTGGAAGTCCGATGCCCTGGAGACTCCAGCCCGGTCTCAGACCAGCTGCCATACCTGCTTTCCGCATCCTGATGCAACCCTGCTTGCGGAGGTAGCCTTGACCTTGTGCCCACACGGGTTGGCCATGCGTTCAGATAAGACCCCAGATGCGTGTCTGGGGAGTTTTGTTGCAGATACTTCCCAAAAACGCATTTGGGGTCTTGTCTGAATGCATGGCCAGCCCCGTGTGGGTGCAGGGTCAACAATGATCGCCTATGTGGGAATCCAAGAGGGCCTGCAGGCCAGGTGATGAGCTTTCAGCACTGACATCCTTGGCTGCTTTGCACCTGCAAAGGGAGTGGAAGTGTGTGAAATTTAAAAACTGCCGGTGCCTTTTGCATTTGGCTGAAATGAGAGGCCTCCCTCCAATGGTGAATTTTATGCAGTTATTAAAGACTGCTGATAAAGAAGATAGCAAACAAAATATTTTCTCTAACTATAAAAACTGTATTTCTTGCTTTCTCATGGTCATAAAAACACATTTCACTCGCACCGAAGGCTACAAAATGTATATAAACCTTGCCGATGTGCCAGTCTGTTGTCAGCTGTCATAGAAACAAGCTTTGTACAATTTCAGACCCAAATAAAATAGAGAAACTTCTTTCCAAGCAGCTGCTTTTTGTGTTTTCTTTCCTTGGAACCCAGGAAATTCTTCCAACAGAATGTGAGATGTCCATGCAGCTTTTAGCACCTCCCTCTTAGAAAACGAAGCTGCCCTGGGTGCGTGCATGCCTTCCCTTTCTCTCCCAGCCTTCTGGCCATCAGAAGCAAGAAGCATTTTTATATTTCCTCCCTCCCTAAAATTGCCAAAAAGAAGGGTTATCCCTCAAATCATCATCGCTGGATGAAGTGCTGGGCTTTACTGATCAGCTCCCTGGGACCAGGAATATCTGGGATTCCAAGATCGTGGCTTGTTCACTGTGCACTGCAGACCCAGCAGAGTGGCTGCTTATCAGAAGAGCAAAGGCCGGTCAGTGCTGCCTACTGTGCTTGGTATGAGGGAGTCAGTCAGGAGACTGGCAGCCAGGTCCTGGAGCACCCCCCCCCCCCAATAAATGGAAAGCCACCTTCATGGCCACATTTGGAGGTGGGGGTAGAGGAGGAGTAATGGCAAAGTTTAGCCAGAG
Organism: Masticophis lateralis; assembly: GCA_030761175.1. NCBI lineage: Eukaryota > Metazoa > Chordata > Lepidosauria > Squamata > Colubridae > Masticophis > Masticophis lateralis. The sequence goes on along the minus strand of JAUDYJ010000010.1, from coordinate 822,583 downwards.
GTAAATAGGGAACTGTAACTTCTCTTCCAAATAAATGTGTTCGTTAAATGTGGTGAGTCAAGAACAGATCTGTACCTGCACAGATAAATTAATATTGGGAATATAATTTCAGATGAGTCCTACTTTGAGAATTTCTTCACTTCCTAAAGTGAGTAAGGGGCTTCTTGGCATGTGCCTTCCCATCTGAGAGCTGCTCCATCAGGCAGTTGGGATGGGGTGGAATCAAGGGCATGGATCGCCCCTGTTTAGAGAAGAGGGGGCAGCGTCAGCGGGCGGGAATGAAGCAACGGTCCCTTCCTGGCTCGCAGGCGGGGCCGGGCAGGGGCGACCCAGCAGCCTTTCTCTGCCCGCCCCTTCCAGCTGGCCTGTGCGGAAGAGGGAGGCGGCAGAGAGAAGAGCATGGCGGAGCAAGAGCCCGAGGCTCTGCGCCTGAAGCGGCTGCATGGCGGCTTCTTCGCGGTGCCGGCTGCACACCGGGTGAGCGGACTCCGACTGCCAGGGCGCCCTTCGCGCTCCCCCGCTCAGCCCTCCTTCCCAGCGCCCGGGCGGCCTGGGAGGTGTAGTCCGCGCTCACCTGCCGGGCGCCGGTGCTGCATCTGGGCCGGAGCTGCTCCCCCCACCCCCGCAACCCAAGCGGCAGAGACGGCCTTCTCACCAGCTCTCCTTTCAGCTGGGGAGATGCCGAAGCGTCAAGGAGTTTGAGAAGCTCAACCGGATCGGAGAAGGGACCTATGGCATCGTGTGTGAGTCCCGCCTGAGAGACCCGGTTGAGTCTGGACAGGCTTCAGAAGCTTCCCTGTGCGGCCCGTTTCTTCAGGGCAAGAGCTCTTCCTGGCTTGGATGTTCCCTGGCTGGTGCCCAAGTCTCTGTGAAGGAGAGCAGCTCCAAGTGGAAACAACCGAGGGAAGAGGCTGGCAGAGCCAACTAAATAATAGGCAGCTTCTGCAGGAGGAGGGGGGGGGCTGGCTGTCACAGTCTTTCCTTTGTGAAATGGGCTTGGTGGGACCAGGAGGCGGGAGAGGGTTGGGACTTCCCAGGAGCTTTGGTTGCTCTGCTGTTTCAGATCGTGCCCGAGATACGCAGACAGGTGAGATTGTAGCCCTGAAGAAAGTGCGGATGGACAAAGAGAAAGACGGTGAGTCCTTGCAGGCCCAGCAGGGGGAGTAGCTGCGGCAGCACCCCTCTTAGCTGGGTCCTCTCCCCCACAGGAATCCCCATCAGCAGCCTGAGAGAAATCACCCTGCTGCTGAAGCTCCAGCACCCTAACATCGTGGAGCTGAAGGAGGTGGTGGTGGGCAATCACCTGGAGAGGTAATTCCCTGGGCAGGTGGACAAAGAGTCTCCTTCCTGAGGGCAGCAGGTCCAAGTGATGGGGAAAAAGCACAAACATTTGCAGAAAGTGCGGACTGGAGGTGGGAGCAAAGGGAAAGGAGGTGTTCAGCTCTCTTTGTGGCAGGATTCCTTTCCTGGCTGCAGCTGGAAACACGCCTGCGTCCAATTCCCCCTGCAGCATTTTCTTGGTGATGGGCTACTGTGAGCAGGACCTGGCCAGCCTCCTTGAGAACATGCAGGCTCCCTTCTCTGAAGCCCAGGTGTGTCTACAGGGCAGGTACAGCGGTTGTGCTTTGCTTGTAGTGGCTTTCATCCCAAATAGCTGTTCCAACTTTTAGATGAACTGGGGCCAAATGGCAGGGAGGTGTATGCTCCAGTGTAAGCAAGGTATTAATAACAGGGTGTTGCCTGGTACACTGGCAAGAACCTGAGCTTTCAAAATGGAAATAAAATACAAAAACAATTACAGAATAATTCCAACTAAAAACAATAGCGGGGCAAGGATCTGAAAAGCACATTTTAAAAATTCACTTGATGCCCCAAAGACTACAATGCAGGGCAGCCTCTGGGGAGGGAGAGGTGTCAAGGCACAGCCTGGCAAGTTGACATGTGACCTGCTTTGTCTGAATGGGCCTAATTTGTTCACACATTCCAAAACATGGTTTGCTTTGTGCTGGACAGGATGACTGGCACAATGTATGCAATGCATGTGCAATTTTAAACAAAGGAACCATCATTTTAGCATCTCCTGGATCTTGAGTCCAGAATGGCATCCAGAACAGGACAGGTTGGTTGGGGGTCCTCTAGTGACATTCCTTTGTTTGCCCATCTCCCTGCAGGTGAAGTGCATCATTCTCCAGGTTCTCCATGGTCTTCAGTATCTGCACAACAACTTCATCATCCACAGGTGAGAAGGGCAGGGATGGGTCAAGCAGGAGTGGGCGCTGGCACTGGTGGCCTGAACTCAGGCATGCCCACCCATCCCCAGCCTTCTACATACCTGAGTTTTGTCAACTAACAGGGACCTCAAGGTGTCCAACTTGCTCATGACTGACAAAGGTTGCGTGAAGACAGGTGAGTCTTTGGCGATAGCATCTCAGGTGCCACGTGCTCAGGGGCTGCAGATATAGAACAGCAAGCCCTCTGACCCCTCTGGGCCGCCTTCTCTTGCAGCGGACTTTGGGCTGGCTCGTGCCTACAGGGTCCCCCTGAATCCGATGACTCCAAAAGTGGTGACACTGTGGTAAGTTGGCTGAACACCCCCTCTCCTCCATAGAGCACTGCTGACCCCCTTTGATACAAGCGGGCTGGGCGTTGGGCGACTCCGAATGCTGTCACGTTTTTCTTCCCCTTGCAGGTACCGGGCCCCCGAGCTCCTCTTGGGCACAACTACGCAGACCACGGCCATCGATATGTGGTGAGGAAAAATGGCCTCCAACCTCTCCAGTTGGGGTGGGGAGGTGGGCAAAGTCTCTTCTGGGCTGCAGTCTGAAGGAGCAAAGCAGAGTGTGCCTGGGGGGTTGGGTGGAAGTCTCACCACCAACTCTGTGTCTGCCCTGCAGGGCGGTGGGCTGCATCTTGGCGGAATTGCTGGCCCATAAGCCTCTGCTGCCTGGGAGCTCCGAGATACAACAGGTTGACCTGATTGTGCAGCTGCTGGGCACCCCAAACGAGACCATTTGGCCCGTGAGTCCTTTCCGTCCACTGCTCTTCCCTTTGGGTGCCACCTTTGCTCCGCTGTGCACAATGAAAACCACAATTCCCACTTCAGTTTGTTTGGCTTTGCCGCCTTAGCATGCTGGCTGGGGAATTCTGGGGGTTAAATTGCAGGTGGCAGCCAAATATTTGCTTCTGGGTGCCTCCCCTTCCCCCCCTTTCAGGGTTTCTCCAAGCTGCCTCTGGTGAGCCAGTACACCCTCCGCAAGCAGCCCTACAACAACCTGAAGCACAAGTTCGCCTGGCTGTCCGAGGCCGGCCTTCGTCTCCTGAACTTGCTCTTCATGTACGATCCGAATAAAAGGTAAGTGGCCTCCCCTGCCCTGAATCCCTTTGGGGGGAGCAGCTTTGCTGCTTCCCTCCCAGCATAGACTCCCAGCCATCCATTTATGCTGAGAAGGTGCCTTCCTGGACCAACCCCCAGGTGTAGCTGCCCCACAGGGAAGTCATTGTTGGTTTCTCAGAATGGGGCCGATGGGCTCAGGCCCTCCAGCTGTAGGTCAGGCTTGGTAAAGGGAGGGGGGAGAAGGGACGGTCCTTCACTGCCATGTCTCTTTCACAGAGCAACAGCCGGAGACTGCTTGGAGAGCTCTTACTTCAAAGAAAAGCCATGGCGTAAGTGGCCCCCGGGGCCCCTTTCCTACAGGGTGAGGTCACCTTCTCCTCCAGGGGCTGATCCCTCTTTTCCCTCCTTCCTTCCAGCCTGCGAACCGGAGCTGATGCCAACTTTCCCCCATCATCGTAACAAGAGGGCCGCCCTGAGCTCGGGAGGGGAGTGCCTGGGCAAACGTAGCCGGCCCTGAGATGGCAGCTTCGGAGGGTGCCTAAAAGGTAGGGCAGGCTCATGAAAGAATGGGTGGTAGTGGGTTTTCGCACTTGTGGTATTTTCAGGGATATTTGTGCCAACACAAACTTCAAAAGTAGGTCAAATCAAGCCAGTTATTCCATTAAAAAAAAACTAATTAAAAAGTACCTTTTAGTCAGCTATTTTGTGGGTTAAATCTGCACATAGATTTTGCATTTCCTTAGACCAGGGGTCTTCAACCTTAAGCGCTCAAAGAGCCATTTGGACCCATTTCCCACAGAAAAGAAAACATCGGGAGCCATAAAACCTGGGTGAGCGTGGCCAACTCAATGTCAGTCACTTCCACCAGTCACATGACACCCCCCCCACCACCACATCTACCCAGCCAGTCATTAGGGCAGAGAAGCAGTTGTTAAAAAACACCGGGAACCACAAAACCCTTTTGACATCTCTCTCTCCCCTCCCTCCCTGTCTCTCTCTGTATCTCTCCGTCTCTGCCCTGGCCGCTTCTCCATCCACCGGCATCGCCCTTACCTTCTCAGGCCAGGCAAGGAGTGACTGGGAGAGGAGGGCAAGGGGTGGGGCCAGTCAGTGGTGGGATCACTGGACAGGAAGCCACAGCAGAGGGTCCAAGGAGCCGCATGTGGCTCCAGAGCCGCAGGTTGCTGACTCCTCCTTAGACGGCTCATTCTGCTTCCTCTCCCTTCACAAGACTAAAAGAACTGGGAATGTCTTTTTGAAGAAAGGTATGGGGGGTTATGTGTGCCTCCCCTCAATCAGCTCTCCCTTTTCCTGTCACTGCCTTCTTTCACCCCTGCCAACTTTCTGCCAAGCACTTCTCCTGAGACTCAGGGGCTGGAGACAGCCCAGTGATGCAGATTCTAGCTGGAGGGAAACAGCTGCCTGTCCAGGACCCTCCTGCTCCGCATGGAGCCTTCTATCAGCAGCAAAGCGCCACCCCCTCCTCCTCTACGCATTGGGATCCTTGGTCCCTCCACCCTGTGGCTAAGCCTCAGCCTCACCCTGCCCGGAGCAGCTGCCCTCTTTTGAAAGGCGCTCCAGGCAGGCAGCCGGATTCTGTTGCCAGTCTGAGCTTTTCCTCTCTCCTCAGCTCTGTTGAAACAAGCAGGCTCTCCAGGTGCTGGAACAAGCGAAGCATTCCTGCTGGAGCAGCCAAGAAGGGAGCAAACCTCAAGGCCTGCAATATTTTCAAGATAGCCGCAACTGAAAGGGCAGGTGGAAAGCACCAGGCGTCCCGGCAGACGCCTCCGAGGCTTGGAGCACGGGCCTTCCAGGGAGCTGCTTCTCGGCCCGGCTCTGCTCTATGGCATGAGCTTGGGCAGCTGACCCCTTTGGAAGAAGGGGGCCAGTTTCAATAAAGACTTTTCTTCCGGGCTGAGGATGGCTGGGTGCCTTGTCAGTAGGGGGATAAGAGATGCCCAGGCCCCAAGTGGCACCTGTGGGGGCTGGGGAGGGGGGGGGCTATGCCAAGCCTCAGCAGCTCCGCTTTGCCCTTGCCACACTCTGCACACCCGCTGCGTAGACTGCTGCTCCAGCTGCCTGCTTCCTGTCTGCTACTAGGCTGTAAATAGATTATTCGGGGGTGGAAGAGATTCCTGGTTCCAGCAACACTCTTGCACGAACACATGCATACACACACCACCCACTGCCTCAAGGCCATTCGGCTTCCCAGGATGAAACTCTGGCAGCTCTGCAATATGCAAGCGGAAGCCACCCACCCCTTATGCCCAGAGGCAGTAGCAAGGAGCTCTGCCCTCCCCGAGCCCTTCTGCCAGAGGGCACTGCTTGCCATGGTCACGAAAAGTGGCACCTGAGCTCGTTCTGGAAACAGAAGATGACCCTGTAGCCATCGCTAGAAAACCAGCTGCTCTTCCCTTGACTTTGGGGCCTAAGATCCTGGACCTGGCTGCTTTCCAGGACAGGCATTCTTATTGTGGGGCTTAGGAAGGCCCAAGGGAGCCTCTTCTAGAGGCCAACAACTCTTGGCCAGCTTAATAGAGAAAGAGCCCTCCTGGCTTTTGAAGTGGAGGCCCTGCTGGAGCCAAGAGGGGTAGACAATGAGGGGGGGAGTGTCCAGATATCTAGAAAAGAAAAGTAGCTTTCAGTTAAGTTTATTACAACAGCATCTTTCATCAGACCACGGGGTCCATTCTGAATTTGTAAAAATGCTGCCCGCAGTTCCTCTCGAGCTTGCTGCTTGAACAAGAGATTCTTCTCTGTCCTCTGCCATATCCAGAGCAGCCTTGGGCCACACAAATTTCAGAATGGGAAAGGAGACTGGCCAAATTTTGGAATGTCATTAAGGGTTTTCCGGATGAGACGAGACGTGCATCCAGAAACGAAATCAGGGTTCCTGGCATGAGGTCTCCTCACCTGCCACCTTCAGACTTCATGGGCATTGGACCCTTAATCAAACCCGGGCAAAGCCACCCCATCTCCTTCCTTTTAATCCTCCATCAACAAGATCTACCCAGCTCTGTCCTGTTAGAAGGGGGGGGGGGCTTGGCTGCTTTTGACCCTGTCCTGCCCCAGGCCAGAGGGGGAAAGCAGGCTTGGCAGGCATGGTCCTCAATGACCTCGCAGGGTGTGGGGGTCTGCGCCCCAAAGCCCAGCCAGGCGTCCCCATCCTATTGCCAGGGCCCTCCTCCCTCCTGGAGCAACCTGTCCACCTCTGTTCGTTGCAGCCATAAGCGCTGCTGCTTCTCGCTCTGCAGCTCTTCCACGAGGTGGTGGCGGTTTCGGCAGAGTTGAACCCCGTCGCAGCTGCTGACGTGCAGCAGCCGGCAGGTGTTGCAGCAGGAGCAGGGCAGGGCCCCCGGGAGCAGGCAGGTGTGCATCTGGTAATGGGCCGGCTCGGGGCTCAGTCCCTGAGTGCTGCTGTGCAGGCTGGCCGGACTGAGGTGGAAGCTCCTGGGTTGCCTGGATGGAGGAGAGGCCGGGCTGCTCGTCGCCTGCGAAGGGGGGTTGGAACTCTCATAGCCCCCCAGGCCAGAGAATAAGAATGAACTCCCCAACTGAGCAGGGAAGTCCATCTCAGAAGTCCTGCTGAGCTCCCGCCTCAAGGAGATGAAGGAGAAGGAGGTCGTCAGGTCGGGTTCCTCCGAGCCCAGGAGTCCATTGCCACAAGAAGACTCCCGGCTCCAGGGGGGCTCGCTTCGGCACTCTGCCAGCGGCTGGGGGCTCCGCCTCAGGATCCTGGGGCTGCTGCACTCGTTGAGGGAGGAGGCATCCTGGCCCCAGTGCCGACTCTCCACAGGCTCCCTGTAGAAGCTGTGCCCTTCAGCGCTCTCCTGGTAGAGATCAAGCCCGCCAGCCAGGTCCGAGTGAACCTCACGGCTCCGTGGCCACCGTGTCAGGCTCTGCAGCTTGGCCACGCACTGCTCCAGGCTGCCCTTGGCCTCCTTCCGAGCCTTCAGCAACTCATCGGGTGGCACGACCCGCGGCTCTAATTCTTCCACAATTTTTGCCAGGATCTGGCACTCCACCCTGGCTGCAAAGAAGCAGCAGGCTGCACAGAGCAGGTTGGCGCCCGGTGGCAGTCGAGAATTCACCAGGTGGAGACGGTCTTGCTGTACGTAGCCCAGTCGGCGGAAACTCCGGGCAAGGTCGGCCTCTGGCAGGACCCCCTGAAGGATGTGGACATAGACCCCCGAGAAGGTCTGCAAAGAAAACTGCCCGTCAGGTCCCGAGACTTCCAAGCGCTCCCCTTTGTCCCCCCACAGCCCAAAACAGAATTCACCTTAATGGTGGCAAATTCTTTGCGCCAAGGGAAGAAGTAGAGATTGACGGCTGCCAGCTCCAGCACTTCGAAAGCCCTGCCGAGGTCCCGGAGGGCCCCTTTGATGTCCAGGTGTCCCCGCAGGGCAGTGGCCAGCATGGCCAAGGTGTCCTCCCCGTCCAGGCTGCAGTGGAGCTCCGGGTCCTCCAGGAGGTGATGCCACAGCAGCTCTTTCAGGGAGGCGTCACTGCAGGCCCCAACGTGGCCCCTGCGGAAGTCCCTCTCCAGGCACCGGCGGTATTCCTCCTGCAGTGCCGGCCCCGGCTCCATCCTGCAGCTGGAAAGAGGCAGCCGCTGCCACCCTCTGCCTCCCCCCCACACCCTCCCAGGGAGACCGCCGCCCGCTTACCGGCCTGGGCGTCGGGGAGCGCTTTCTCCAGGCCGGGGAGAGCCAGGCGGGCCAAAGGGAAGCGAGCAGGGTTGGGCCCCTTTCCTTGGGGGGGCGGGGTGAAGCGCCGCTCTTCGCCCTCTTCCTCCTCCTCCCGCCGGCCAGGGGCCAGAAAGGGCAGCCGCCGCCTCTGCCCCGCTCGGCGAGGGCTCCTTGGAGGGCCGGGGGCTGCGCAGGTGTCCCGGGCTCGGAGGGGCGGCCGGACACGGCAGAGGCGGAGCAGCCGCCGCAACAAAGGAGGGTTGCCGGGGCCGCTGCCAGGCGCCGAGGGGGGCAGGCGGAGGCAGCCCCGCCGGTGGGACTCGGCGGCTCGTTGGACGGCAGCTCCCGCCCGGCGCCAGACCACCGCCGGGACCCCAAGATTGCGAGCGGCCGCCGTCGCGGGTCCCCCGAAGCAGCCCGGCCGGGCGAAGCGGCCTGGAGTCCTGCGGGGGCCTCGGGCTGGAGGACCGGTGCTTCCCCGGGAGCGCCGCCGCCGCCGCGGCGGGTCCGCCGGTTAGGATTCGAACTCGCGCCCCGCCGCTCACCTGCCGGCGCCCGCTCGACGCTCCTCCGCTCTCGCTCCGGCGGCCCCGACGCTTCCGGCCCCGCCCACGCAGGCGCTTGCGTCACAGGGGGCGGTGTCGACTCCTTGCGCAGCGGCTCCTGGGGGCGGGGCTGGAGGCGCGAGCCGCTCCCGGGGGGCTTCGCTCTCAGAACCCCGCCCGCCCCCGGTGGGAGAGGCGGGAGGTACGTTATCGGGCCCCAGGAACCGCCCCCAGCAGAGAGTCACTCCCCGGCGAACCTTCTTGTAGCCCGAAATGATGCCCCGTGGAGGAACCTGCCGTCTTTCGGAACACGCGTGTCGGCTTCTTCACACGCTGCCGCCTCCCGGGGTGGGGGGGAGAGCAGCCAAGCGGAAGCCGAGCTCCTCCCCCTGCCAGGGTCCCCCTGCGTCGCGCTCCGCCCGGGGCTTCGTGCCTGTTTGCAAAGGGGGCACCGCTTCTATCCCCCCCCCCATCCACGACTGCAGGATGAGGGGGAAGTCGTCAGTGGGGTCGAATTTCTTGGGCTGCCAAGTCTCCCCGCCCCCTTCAGCTGCCTCTACGGGAGCCTCCAAACTTTCTGGCGGCTTCCAAAACCCAGATGATGATGCAGGGAAGCCTCCAGTATGGAGGGCTTGGCCAGGATGGAGCCACAGGTGGCCACTGTTGCAGGAAGGGGACCCTGAGCCGTCCAAATGATTGCTCCCCACTGCCCCTCCCAAAGTAACCCTGGCTGGCTTCATGCAACCGAGAGGGCACCTGGCTGCCCACATCCCCACCCAGCCCCAAGAACCACAACCAGCAGAGCAGGGAGAAGAGGAGCTTTATTCCCAAAGAGCTTCCAGGAGTGAAGCTGGCAGGATGGAAAGAAAAATGGTGGCGCCAAAATCAGTGGGAAGTCAGGCAGGATACGAAGCCTCCCCCCTCCCCCACAGGAGACAGTGCGGAGTGCCTGAATGGCAAGGGAGCCCTACTTCCTGTGATGCACTGGAGGCCTCTCAGGAGCCCCTCCAGGGGCCCTGCCCTGCTGCACTCTGCAGGATGGGTGCTCCATCTTCCTTCCCCACCTGCCCCCTCATATGGCTGCCACTGGGTTCGACAGCTGGCGGCTCAGAGGCTTGTGCAAATTCCTGCCAGCCGTTCTCAGCCTTCCTGCTTCCCGTCTTGTCCCTCAAGCTCTCCTCTACATCAGTAGACAATGCACAATCCACAAGGAAAGTTCACATTGCCCGTATCGGCTTCCCTTGTGGTAGCCCCTCTTCCATCCCAGAGGAATTCAAAGACGCAAACGAATGCAAGGAAGGATGGGCAGCCAGGCCCATCCCCCACCTTCCCTTTACTCCATAAAACCCCAACAGAGGCCAGGAAAAAGGGGCCCCATGGCGTGCAGGAGCCACAGGCCCCAGGTTGAAGCAGCTGCCGTACAGGAAGGGGCCATGCATGGCAGGGGGAGAGAGGGGATGGCAATTCAACAGGCTCCCATCTCTGCCTCTGGCCATCCCTCTCTAGGAAGAGGCTGCCCGGTGGCCAGGATGGCTGGCTTGCCTTGCAGCTGAGAGAATGGGGGAGGGGGGCTGTTGCAATTCTTGGTGGTCATGTGGGAACCGAGATGCAGCCCACCCCCCTTTTGCCATGCTCGAGGCAGAGAAGCAAAGGCAGGCTCAGCTGTTACGATGCGGGGGACAGACAGCTAAGCCTCTTGCAACACACCAAGACAGAAGCCACAGGGCCAGACCGCCTGCAGGACAGGGCATATGCTGGTCAATGCTGGGTTAACATCAAAGTTTGCGTGCACACCCCCACTCCCAAATATTGTGCAAGAGTAGCCCTGGGAGGGTGCCTGGTCCGGCTGCTCAGTTTCCCTTTGGCAGTCCTCCAAAAAGCATCCCAGGGAGCAGCAGAAGGGATCCTACATGAGGCGGCTCAGGGCGGGAGCCCTCACCATCAGGAACTCTGCTACTTCCGGAGCACCATGGGCCCCTGCAGGCTCTGCACGTAGGAGAGGGCGCTCTGCAGGGAGGTCAGGCAGTAGCCCTCTTCCCCAATCAGGTATCTGGGAGAAAAAGGGAGAAAAAGGGGGAGGAGGTGTTGCTCAACCAGGGATCCACAGAAACTGTCCATCGTGTGTCCTCCCCCCCCCCTCCGCTCAAAGAGCCCGTCTCCTCCCCCAGGAAAGATCCTCAGATACATGCAGAGTGTTATTAGGAGCGGCAACTCCTGCCTGGGGCTTCTGCCTGGGCCCTGCAAAGGTGGATGAGCATTTGCCATGCCTACCCTTCATGGATGAACTCTTCCAGGGCGGCACACTCGGAGACCAGCTGAGGCAAGTTGCTCTGGAGAACCACAAAGGACAGGATGGGCAAGAGGTCATCAGCACCGCTGCAAAGGGAGGGGCAGAGCGAGTCAAGCCTGGCTCCTCAGCTCAGCAGCTGGCACTGCTGGGTGACGCTGGTGCCTGGGGCTGCTGCAGCACTGCTGCTTTCAGGGCAGGGCCTGCCCAGAGCTTGCCCAGGAAGTGGCAAAGAGGGCTTCCGAGCCAGGCATCCCATCTGAATAGGACGCTGCGGTCAGGTGCTCACATAGCGGCGGATGCTGGTTGCAGTTGGCTCCCACAGTATTCCTCTGCACATTCACAGATGACTCGCAAGGTCCTCACTGAAGAGACGGGGTGGGGAGGAAGACAGGGCACACAGCTCTATGACTGGCCACTTCCGTTCATCCTCCCGATTCCCACAAGCATTTCTCGGGGCTGGCTTTCTCTGGCTGAAGGGCAGGGAAGCAAGACCACTTTTTGCAGGGACTTTTCAACTTGGACCTCTTGCTCTCCCAGCCAAACCAGCTGGTCTCTCCCTCCCAATTAGGAAGTCCAGCATGTCTGCGCTGGACGAGGCCAGAAAAAGTTCCAGGGTTAACTGGGAGAGCTCTGGCACCAAATGTGGGGGAGGAGTTTCTAAAGTGCCCCCAACCTCAGTGGGCGGCTCTTGGCCTCCCTCTGGATTCCAGCCCATCCCAGTTTGGCCTCACCGATGCACTCCAGCTTCCTCTGCGGGCAGCTGCTGGGAGGGAGGAGGAGCAACTCCTGCACGGCTGCAGCGTATGGGGGAGGCCCTCCTGCTTTGGGTAGTAACTTGGAGGGGATGCCCATCTCAGTTGGAGAGGTCTTCCTGCGCAGCTCCATGCTCCTGGACAGAGCCTCTTCCTGGGCCTTGTAGACAGTCCTAGAGGGTAGGAAGAAAGAAGAGAGGGGTTGAGCAGACCCTGCTGGCTGGGCGGGCAGGCTCCCTCCCTTTCCTTTGCCCATACACCAGTCAGCAGATGCTCCTTGCCAAGAGAAGGGGGGAGGAGAGGCTTTCTGCCTCTTCCTGCCCAGCAGCCCCCAAACTCCCCCGCCCCTTTTTCAACAGCACCATCCAATCAAGATTTGGGGGGACGGGGGAATGCTGGGTGGCTCACTCCCACCTGTACACAGTCAAGAGGGGCCCCCAGAGTGGGCCAAAGAAGGCTTCCTCCAGCCGCGCCAGGCACTGATCCTTGGCAGCCGCCGTGTTGAGGCCTTCGAAAGCCAAAAGCGTCAGGGACAGCAGTCTGTCTGCAGGGAGGAATCAGCCCACCTCCATCAGTGCAAACCTCAAGGAAGGAGGTGCGACCCCCACACCCCACTGCCATGGATTGGCCTGCAGGAGCAAACCAGATTCCTCTCCCTCTCCCCCGGGCACTCCAGCCCCCCTGAGGCTGCTCACCCAGGAAGCTCACCGATGGAGTTGTGAATGTCCTTCACTACCGCCTTGAGGGCCTCCTGTTGGGAGCCCTTCTTCCCAGCCAGAGGGCTTTGCAGGGGCCCTGCTGGCCAGGCTTCAGAGGCTGACAAAAACTGCTCCAGGTCCTCAAAGGAGCTTTCCCGGTCAGCCAACGGGGGGGACACACGTCCTCCTTGGGGGGGAAGCAACAGGCTCTGGTCCTCAATGAAGGGGGTGCCAGAGATGCTATGGCGGAGGTTCAACTTGTTGTGTTCCTGGACAGAATGCATGGAGTGCAAGCTTTGGGATGACCGCAGCCTCCGTCCCTCGGTGGCCGATGGCAGGAAGACCTCGGCATCCAGTGAGGAGGAGAGGGACCAATCCCGCAAGGCGTCTGTCCTGCTTTGGCCGATGAGAGGATAGATCCGGTTGTAGGCCGAGCACTGCAGCTTCTTCAGCAACTGGCAGATGGGATGATCCGCAAAGCTGGAACCAAGGAAGGGCCGTCACCGAGCATGGCTGGGGTCCCCTCGCTTGGGAAACTGGGCAGCAGGAACGACCCACCCCTGCCCCCCTTGCGGTCCCTGCAGGGACTGCTCCGGTAGCAGAGGAGGAACTGGCCTCTTCTGAAAGAGGCTCAGGCAAAGCCCCGCCGCGGAGTGTCCTCCTTCCGTCCAGACCAACTCAAAAGTCCGCTAAGGGACCCAGGGGCTTTCCCAGTGGGAAATGGTGGCTCCCAACCCCCCACCCCCGGTCTCATCCCCACTGGGCGATCGTGCCCTGCTCCCCACCTCCCCACCTGAGCAGATGCGAGAGAAGCTTTGGCACCAAGGAGAGATCGCTGGGATGCTCTTTCAACTGGGCTTTCCACAATCTCGGCCAATCCTGGGGGGCAAAGAAAGCAAAGAACACTGAGCTACAGCTGCCCCTCCTTCGTCTCTCTCAGCCCCTCCCTGTCTGCTTCTTGGGGACTTTTGCACACAAAACAGCACGCTCCGTCCTTGATGTGGTCAGCCCTGGAGCCTGCTTACGTACGTGGTCCTGCTCGTACTCCAGGATGGCGGCGTAGATGGCGCGCTGCTCCTGCTCTTCTGGGGTCAGCACCGCATTACTGGAGAACCTCCTAAGGGGTGGAGGAACACGGTCTGAGAGGAGCAGCTGGGCTCCCTCCCTCCCCACCCATGAACCGAGAAGGGAGGGCAAAGCATCCCAGGCCCAGCTGACTTGCCTGTTGGCAGCTTCCTGCAGCCGCAGCCGATGCTCCTCCATCTTTCTCTGGAGCTGGGGCGGGGAGCAGAGTCAAGGTCCTCCCCAGCAAGTCTTCAAACTGCCCCAGATAGCCCCCACCTGGGTCCTCTGGCCAGCCAGCAAAGGCAGTTGGGCCAAGTGCCAGTCCAGCTCAGGTGGGGAGAAATGACAAAGGACAGCTGGCTGCAGGGACAGCCAAAGAGAAATCAGAGGGGGTGGAGTGGTTCCCTCAAAATGAAGCAGGATGGGGATCTGGGATGGGAGACCACTAGGGAATCCCAGGACTGTGGTCTAGTCTCTTGTGGGTTTGCCAGCTCAGTCTGGGAGAGTTCTCCCTTCCTTTGCCACAGAAGAGCCAGAAAGGATACGGCCTCTTCCCGGGCTTTTGCGATCACCAAATTCTCCATCATCTGGCGTTGCAGAGAAAGTGTCTGTTGAGCCAAAAGTAGCAGTAAAGCAGAGTCCCCAGGACTGAACGGAGGACAAGGGAAAGGAATGTGTAACCAGCCAACCAATCAACCAACCAACCTTTGTTTTAATCATCTCAGCTTTTGGGCAAAGAGGGCTCCTGAAGTCTCTCCCTCCCCCCAAAAATGTGTGGACCACACTGCCTGGCTCCCATGGGACCCCGGAGGCCCATCATCTTCCTAGTCGGCCCCACTTGCCAGAGAGGTCTTCTGCACTGCCTGGTTGGGGTTGAGCCGGGCCAGCCGGGCCTCATAGGTAGCTCTCAGCTTCTGGTTTTGCAGGGACGCCTCTTCCAGCGGGCTCAGCTCTCTGCCACAGAAGAAGCAGCTCCTTCCAGACCAGCTCCAGGCAGCAGCTCGAGGGTCCAGCCACCCAGCGCCCAAAGGCCCCCCACAGCTCCCTCTTACTTCCTGGGGCTGGGCACTTGAGCGATCTGCAGCTTTTGGAACATCTCAGGAGGCAGAAACGGTGACAGCTTCCTGCTTTCATCAGAGGAGACTCTGCGGTGCCGAGAAACAGGAGCAGGGCCCACCTTCTTCCCCACCAGCTTGGCCTTGGACTTTCCTGGAATTGGGGAATTAAGAAAACACAGACAAAGCCCCATTATGGTCAAAGCAAACATCTCAGGACTCACAGAGGGGCAAAACAGGCCAAAGTCGCGGGCCAGAGAGCAGGGTCCAAGGAAGAACCAGACAGCCAGAAAGACAAACATCGGGGCCAATGGCAAAACCAGCTCCCAACCTTTGCATGGAAGCACAGAGCACATTCCAATTATGAAGCAGGACACGGGCTTCAGACGCACATTAGGCATCTGCCCAATTAAAAACAACCACCAACACTGGGTGCATTCTAAGCCGATTGCGGCCAGTCTTGAGAAGCTAAGTAGGGTCGGACCTGGTTAGCAATTAGATGGGAGACCAACAGGATAGGTCTAAGGTGACCAACAGGATAGATCTAAGGACATTAGGTTAGTCTGGGAAATTGAAAAAACTTTCTGGAGAAAGGCAATCAAACACCATTTCCACACCATTGCCAAGAAAATGGCAGGAAGGGATCAGGGGAGCCTCCAGTGGTCCATATGGCGACTTAAAGCAGTGGCCTCCAAACTTGACAAATTTAAGTCTTGGAAACTTTAATTCCAGAATTCAGGGAGTTGAAGTCCACACATATTAAAGTTTCCAAGTTTGGAGACCCCTGACTTAAAGGAAGCTTTATTCTAAAATCATCATTTAGAGACGAAGCCCTTACTAAGCAGTGAGGCCAATAGTCACTTTCCCGCCTGAACTCAACTTTTGACCAGGTCCCATTGAAATGAGGAAGACCTCCTCCTTTTATTCTGCTTGACGAAAAGGGGAGGGGGATGCCTATAAAAAGAAGCAGTGCTCACCAATTTTAGAAACGCTGCTCTTGGCTCTTTCCAGGCACTGCTCCGCTACCTTGAGCATCTTGGGGGTGTCAGGCGCCGGGTCATTTTCATCCCCTTCGGGACAAGGAATGTGTGATTGTGTCTGTCCAATTACAAGGGGATGCAAACCCACCTCAAAAAGACCTCCAAGAGAGCTCGGAGCCAACCCCCTTTCCCCTCCATCTGGCAGGATTTAGCCACTCTAGAACCCCTCCCCCAATGGGATCACCCACCCCCAGGAAAAGTGATTTTTGCCCATCATTCCCTCCCCAAGAAAGCAGACGCCATGTTTCTCAACCTTAAGGACTTTTAAGACAAGTAGACTTCAACTGCCAGGATTCCCTGCTCAGAATGGATGACTGGGGAAATCTGGGAACTGAAGTCCAACAAGACCAATCTAATGGGGCTGCTCCTATCAAAGCTTTGGTCCCATCATCCTCACAAGACCTGACTAGCAAAACATCCTTTTCCGAAGCAGCTTCATCACCCAGGACACCAAGGGAGGGGGGGGGGCAACCAGGTGCGGGTTTTGAGAAGAGAAGGGCCAAGCACTGCAGCTCCAAAGGAAATGATTTGGGCATTATTTAATCTTGTCAGGGTCACTTGCCAAAATGCTCCCACTCGGAAGGGAGGTTGACACGCCTTTATTTTGTTATCCTAAAGACACCAACTCTAAAGATTGTCTTCCCTAAAGAAAACTGGTGCTGCAAAGGAGCCCATCTCTTTCGGAGGGTCCCAGGGCAGGGAGGGGAGGGGAAAGCAGGGGTTACCAGTCATGGCTGCCGCCTCCTCCAGGAGAACCTGGGTGATGTAGCTGATGCTCTTTAGATAGTCCACATAGGCTTCCTGCCAAGGAGAACAATTCAGCAGGTGAAAAGGCAATCCTAAAAGGCCAAGGCCAAGGCCAAACCCAGGCCCTTCGGGGAGAGAGCCAAGGGAACCCGGTCTGCAGGCAAGAGTTGCCCAGCTCTTTGCTGCCTGCCCGGGAGGCTTCCAGATCCGATTCATCAAGGACGGAAGGGGGGGAGGGAAACAGAGGAATCAGGAGAGGCTCCCGGAGCGCCTTCGGCCGCTCTGTGCGGAGCTTTCGGTCTCCAGGCAACGGGGCCAAAACACCCGGAGGCACCTGAGGCGCGGGGGGGGGCGGGGAGAGGGGCAGCAGGAGAGGGGCTGAAACACCCCTTGACGCCCCAGCCCCCCCGGCCGCTGGCGCAGAGAGATGTGGGACGCGTCGCCGCCGCCCGGGAACAAGGGGAAGGGCAGTGGGGGGGAGCGGCGCTCCCTGAAGGGCGGGGCCCCTCGGCGCCCCTCACCCGCGGCCGGTCTGCGGCGTCCAGCTCCAGGGCAGCCTTGGCCAGCTTCATGGCGCCCTGCAGCGGCTTCATCGGCGGCTCTGCGGCGGCGGAGGGCGCGGCCGCCATGGCTGGGCCGGAACTTCGCCGCCGAGGAGCGGCGGCCGCTCGGACGGGGCCAGAGCCGGTGAGGTCAGAAGGGGCGCGGCTCCGGGAGGCAGGGCGGCCGGGCGGCGGGGGAGGAGCCCCTTCGCTCGTGACCGGCCGCGCCCGGAACCGCCCCGGAGAGCTGCTGCTAGGCGGCCTGTCTCTGGGCTGGGCGGGGCGGGGGTCGCTCCGCGCATGGCAGGAAGGCCCGCCTGGGCTCCGCAGCTCCTCCAGTTCGGCGCCTGCTCAGGGAGGTGCCCCGAGGTCCGGCCTCTGCATGGGCGACCCCCGCCCGGTCCCTGCGAGAAAAGGGCTCCCTCGCAACGCCTCCTCTCCCGCGGGAAGCCAACTGGGCTCACCCCCCAGCCCCCAGCCCGCTCTCCGTTTTGTGCACATTCAGCCGGCCCGGCTAGTCCCCAAATCCCGACTGAGCATACACGAGGGGCGGACGACACGGGGCTCGGCACTGGTCATGAGTCCCAGGGCCCCGGGAGATGCGCCCAAGCCCTCCCCAGCCGGCGGCCGACCGGAGGCCCCAGTTCAAGCGGGGAGGGGCAGCGGGGGCCGGGGGGCTTGGAGCCCCGGCTCCGCGGACGGCCTGCCTTGCGGGGGTCGGGGCGGGCCGGTCTTCCAGGCCCCGCCTTGGGAAGAGCGCCCGGCCTGTCCGCCCGCCCCGCTGCTCCCCCGGGACTGCGCGGCGGGGCTCGGCGGCTGCGGCTCAGGGTCCAGGCCGCGGGCGGGGCTGCTGCTGGCGCGGGTGGGCGGACTCCTCCGTCCGCCAGGGGCGCTGCGAGCCTGGCCAGCCACGGGGGGGGGGAGGGGGACCGGCGCCGGAGCTCCGAGCAGCAGCCGGTGCGGGCTCCGTCTGCGCGGCCATGAAGCGGGATCGGCGTGGCCGGTTCTTGCCCGCAGCGTTGGCGGCCAGGATCGGGTCAGACCCGCCGCTGCCGGCCGAGATCAGCAGGCCAGAGTCGGTGAGCCGGACGCGCCGCGGACGCGCCGCCGCCGCCCGAGAGGAGAAGAGCGCGCCAGAGCCCAAGCGCTGGGCCTCGCCGCCCTCGGAAGCCGCCGCCGCGCCGGCTCTGCCGGGTGAGCAGACCTCGGGACTTTGGCCTGCGGGCGGCTGCCGCGCGACCCTCGCGGAAGCCGCCCCGAGCAGCGTCGGGGCTGGGGAGGCCACCTGAGGAGCTCTGCGCGGCCCCCGCCTGCTTCCGCTTGGCCTTTGCCAGGGCGGCGGGCGCTAGAAGGGCGCTCTCCTCGGCCGGCCTGTCCCGAGCGCCGCCCTGAAGCCTCCCCGCCGCTCGGTTTGGGGCGGAAGGTGCCCGGCAGGCCCAGGTGGGGCGGGCGGAGCGGCGCGGTCGAGTTGCGAAGAACTCGGGGATTGGGGCGGCCTTTACGTGGCCGGGATGCCTACAGGATCCCGAAGCCGCTTCTGGACGCGGGGTAACCGCCGCCCGCTTCCTCCGCCGAGCTCGATAAGGACGAGGGTCCATCGCTGCTCCGAGACGGCTTCGCCCTCCGAGAAAAGCCCGGAAGCGCAACGGAGCAGGCGCAGGCCCGGTTCTGCTACAGAGGCAGCAAAGGCTAGTTTGTATCGGGCGGGCTCCGAGATCTGCGCTCGGATTCGGCCAAGAGGTTCCTTTCCTGCTTGGGGTGTCAGAGTGAGTGGCTGGGAAATGGCCCTTCCGGAGCGGAAAACGGGCTCGGCTCTTAGAACGCCGGGCTGCGAGGTGTACCTTCGCCCACCGGCGCTCCAAACGGCTTTGTTCCCACAGAAGGGGGCCTTTTGCGGGAGGGAAATGGGGGGGGGGATCAGAAAGGTGGAGATTCCCCTAAAATTCAGCTCTTCTGTTAAAGGTCCGGAGGGGGGGGGAGGGAGGTCCTGGCTGCAGGGAGCCTCTCTGGGCCGAGCGGCCAGACCAACTCCTCTCTCGCAATCCCTGCAGGGATCCCCCGGGGTTTGACCACGGGCTTCTGCCGGCTTTGCCACGGGAAGTTCTCCTCGCGGAGCCTGCGAAACGCCTTTGGGAAGGTGCCCATGGTGAGCGAGGACTCGGAGAAGCAGCGGCGCTTGGACCAAGTCTTCTTCACAGACTTCCAGAGGCTGGTGGGGGTGGCCGTCCAGCAAGACCCCTCTCTTCCCCTCTTTGTTTGCAAGAAGTGCCACGCCCAGTTCTACAAGTGCCGCAGCATCCTGAAGGCTTTCATCCAGAAGGTGAACGTCTCGCCCGCAGGACTCCCCAAGCTGCGGGGAAAGTAGGTTGAGCAGCCTTCCCCGTCTCTGCCCACCGCCGGAGGGGCGGGCACCTTATCTGCCCTGCTGATTTCCAAGCAAGCCAAAGCAACCCAGTTGGGTTGGTGGCTTGCAAAGGATATTTAATCAAGAGTTTCCTGCTCTGATCTGTCTGCCGTCCCTTCTCTGTGCAGGAACAATCTCGCCCAGCCTTCGCTGCCCGTTGCTTCAGCTGGAGAAGGAGAGGCGCCTTGTCTGGGTAGGTGAGAGACTGAATTCCTGTGGATGGTTTTGCCTGCTGTTTCCGAGCTGAAAGGCGCTTCTCCTTGGCATGCCCTGGAGGCCGGCCAGCCAAGGATGGTCAGCAGCACAGGCCTTGTGCTCCAGATGGACGCCAACAATGAATCTGCATGGCCATCCTTTGTCTAGCTAGGACGCCAACTTCTGAACTGAGGAGCAGAATGTATTTCCTCCACAATTTGAGCATTAAGGCAGATAATGAGCCCCTAGGGATTTTACTCGGTGTGCTATCTTAAAGCATCTGCATTGGCCTTTAGGATTTCCCAAATGATGTCTTTTGGACTGACTTTCAAAGATGATGTACGTAGGAAACATTCTGAAGGGACTGGTGAGGAAAGTTAGAAGCTGAACTCATTATGATAATTTTTTACCTGGCGCACTTCCCATTAGATGTGGCTAAGTCTAGAAAACTCCCCTTCCTTTAAAAGAACGGAGAGCCACAAGGGGCATGAATGACGGTGCCTGCTCCTAGTAGGATTCCTGCAGGACTGTAACCATCAGACTGCAAACTTTCACCTCTCAGTCTGATGCAGTCTTCCGCCTGTTTGAAATTAAAGGTGAGCCTGGCACCACACCTGTGAAATATGCAGGTGTGAAATAGTGCTCAGCTGGTTCATCCTGGAAAACACACACAGGCGCCATTTTCAGTTTTATTATTTGAGCGGAAGTGTGGCTGAGAGTTCTGGAAGGGATCCAGCGTCTTCCTAGCAAGGACTGCACACCCCTGGGAAGGAAGCCGTTGGCCAGTCCTCCAGCTGCAGCAGGCCCAGTCCAAACATGGCAGGTTATCCTTAAACTTAGATGGGAGGCCGCACCATCCTGTGAGCTCTTGCAACGGGGTGGCCTTGACTCTAGGCCGTTTTTCTCCCTGTGACCTGCAGACCTGATCACCTCCAGCCCACAGTGCCTTCACCAGCTGGTAAGGTGGAGCCATGGCCACGCGGAGAACTGCCCGATGGCACCAAGCCTGCAGAGTGTCTTGTCATCCAAGTACTGTGGGATCATCAGAGCCGTATGGGGCTGTGAAGAAGGCCACAATTATATTATGAGCACCGACTCGGACTGCAGCACCTTGCTGGTAGACAGTGCCCTGGCTGTCCAGTGGGAACTGAAGAAGGACAGCCCCCAGCATGTGACAGGCAACGGGGTGGCATCTGACAGCTCCGGGGCGGCCATTCCATCGCTGCAACCCCAGCACAGTGCTGCTAGAGCGGTGGCTGGCCAGCAGCTGGCAGATAGCGGGCCTGCTTTGCCGGCATCCAGTGCAGAAAACCCGGTTCCTGAGAGCCGAGGTTTGCCTTTCTTGCAAGACCCCTTGCAGGAGGACCTGCTCCAAGCGACCTGTCCCCGGTCGGGTAGCCCAGGTAAGAGGGTCGCTTCTGCGATGGAAGCAGCTACCCCAAGGAAGCGAAGGGTTTGAGCTCAAGCCAGAGAGACTCCCAGCTGGTGCTGAGCCTGCATCTCTGGGACTCTCTGCCTTTCTGTGTTCCCCTCCTGGCAGCTGATTCTTCTGGGTCTGGTGGAGAGGAGGTGATAGCTGTTCAAACCCTAGGAGACAACTGCTCCTATGTCTGCTTCATGGAGCACTTCTCTTGCGTGTTTGTGTTTTGCATTGCTTTTAATTTCCACCCTGTTAATTGATTCCTCACCCCTTTTAGTCCAGAGACCCCCCTCCTTCTCAGAAGGAAGCAGGCGGTGGGCACAGAAGGCTCAGACCTTTTCCTCTCTGATGGCCGAGGACCTCGGCATGGGCATGGGAAGATTGCTGCTCTGCAGGGTTCTCCTCCACCCTCCATAACTGCTGCCGTTTTCGTTTCCCTAGGACGGCCGAATGAGAAGCTGGCTCTCTCTGCAGCATCGGATGAGCGGGTAAAAGACGCGTTCAGTGACCTTTCTGAGGGGTGAGAGAAGAGGGGGTTCGAAGTGTCATCTTTGCGCGCATGAAAGTGATGTTGTTGCAGGGAGACATTTGTCACGCCCCACTGAGAGGATTTGGAGGATGTTGGAGACTGTTCGCAGGGAGGGAAATTGGTAATTGACAGTGGCGGGAGAACAGCCTTTGATGCGTTCTTTGGATAGTTTGACACCAGCACACTTTGAACAAGTTCCACTTTAAATCTGGTCTGTCCTATTGTTTATAGCAGTGAGAAAAGAAAGCTTCCTTTTGTAGGAATTTCCAAGCCCAAGTTGAAGCTTTAAAAAACTATTTTGGGGGCCGAGCCCTCACTGAAGCCCCATACCTGGCCACATTGGTTGGTTGCTGGAAGCTGTTGCATCTGGACATCCTATCATATTTTTGAGACCGGGATTCAGTATGCTGCTCCTGAATCTTCCTTGGTTCAATGGGGATGAGCCTCCACATTTTCCAGGGCCCTTTTCAGGAGAGCCTGCAGCTCCACTGGCCTTTAAAGTCACCCTTTTTTCAGCTGCCATCTTCTGGACAGAGTTGCCTCCAACACCAGAGCACTGATGATGACCCCAGAGAAGTCAGGACAGAGTTGGTGACTTATTACGGATTCTATTACGTAATACAGAGAGTGGGGATCCCTTGGTGAATAATCAGCTCAAGCCAAGCCAGGTGCTACCATGGGCATACAATCGCCTTTCCTCAAAACAGCAGCTGCTCCTTCTGTGGGTTTTTTTTTTTTAAATTTGATTTATATGCCGCCCTTCTCCGGAGACGCAGGGTGGCGTGCAATGCATTAAGCAGAAAAGCCTCATCCACTCCAGACTTCTGGGGTGCAGAACAACAATTGAGGAACTGGCTTGCAAGGGCCATTTTGGCAATCAATCCTTGCCTCTCCAGCTCAAAAAGGCCGACAGCTGTGATGGGGAAAATAGAGCAGCTAAGCCTGGGCTTAGCTGGGAAGACCCTAATTTTAAAATGCTGCTAAGAATCCTTAGAGGTTGGGGGAATTGATTGATTATGGATTGGGACGAAACTGAGTAACCATCGCTGGTGGTTCTAAACAAGTGTTGACTTGAGATACAGCTAATCACAGTAAGTGACTGGCATTATAGAAGCCTTTCTTCTCTTTCCCAGAATCTTTCCAAGAATTCCCTCAGGAACATCTACAGGCATTTTTTAGCTTTTAGAAGGGATCCTTGCAACCAGCAGAAGCTTGAATCCTGATTTTCACGAAAGCTCTGAATGCTAGCATCTGGTTATTTGAGAGGCCTCGTAGCCGCTTTTCTTCCTTGCTCTTTGGTGGCCTTGTGGCCTTTGCACAGCCGGCACTAAGTCACCTCCTTTCAGAGAAATGAGATTCATTGGTTCAGAGCTGCTGGTTAAGGAAAGCTCATTTGGCTACCAAAAGTCTTTGGAGATTCTGGTCATCCAGGTCCCGGTTGTCCCAAGGGTGCTTTTTCAAGAGGCAACTGGACTTTCTTGTTTTTCTTTGAAAACATTTCACTTCTCATCCAAGAGGTGTCTTCAGCTCTGACTGGAGGGTGGGGAATGGGAGGATTTATCTTCCTTGCAGACAGCTGGTCATTTGCATCCTTTTGGAGGGTCGTTGAGGCCATTTGGAGGTTGTGTTGTCTGGGTCACCTGAGTGGCCCAGATTGGTGTGGAGCCTTCTTGGAACTGCTGAAAGGACTGTTGTAGACTGGAGATAGATGTTGTGTCCCTCCCCCTCTGCTGAGAGAGGGCTGTTCAATTTTGACATAGATGGCCTCTATTTTATCAAATTGTATTTTTATTTATGTATTAAATTCTTGTTTTGCATGTTCACTGGCAGCTGTCTGAAGTTCATTGTAATTAACCAGTGAACCAGTCTATTTTAACTAGTGAAATGGTTAAAAGTTTCTCTCCTTTCTCAGAGAGTCTTCAAATGAGGATGAGACCCACAAGACAGTGCAGTCTTCAGACGACTCTTTTGAGCCTTATTCAGAAAAGAGGTAAGTCTCAGCTCCAGACTGCTGCACCTCCTGGGGGTGGAGATGCCCCTTTGGGATTTCCCTTCCCACTCCCAAATCCAGAAGGCAGCCTCCCTGAGGAGAGGACTCCAGTCACTTCTCCTACTTTCCTCCTTTCCTCTCAGGGTGTCCAATAACAGAAAAGCGGAAAGCAAAGACACAAACGTGGAGGAGCCAAAAACAAGGAAGAAGCCAGGACCCAAACCTGGCTGGAAGAAGAAGATCAAGTGTGAAAGGTATTGGAGGCTTCCCTCGTTAAGGGCCTCGGGGAGAGCCTGCCCGAGCTCTGACCCAGCTGCCTTTTTCTTCTCCAGGGAGGAGTTGCCAAACATTTACAAGTGTCCTTATCAGGGCTGCACAGCCGTGTACAGAGGGGCGGATGGCATGAAGGTAAGTCAGGTCACCCTGCAAGAGAAGCCAGTCATGGCCAGGGGGTCCCCCAGGAGAGGACATATTCAAAGTTTGTGTGTGAATTCCTTCCAGTAACTTCCAGTGGCCTTCGCCAAGGCAAGAAAAGATCTGTCTAAAACAAAACACCCAGCTATGGGGGTTGTGGCCTTGTAGTTAACTCAGGGGGGAGCCCTGTTTAGACCCTAAAGAGAAAAACAACTGGCTTATAATTAAAGCACATTTGATTGAAAACATGGAGCTGGTGGATCAAAAGGCATTGTGGCTCCTGCCTATTCAAAATGCCAATGCCAATGCATTGAGAGAAGGTGAGAGGGGCAGAGAGAAGAGCCAGGGATGAATCTGGCAGTGAAGAAGGCCAGAGAATAACCCACCCACCCTAAAGCCCCCTCTCTGATTGGGTCTAGAAGCACATCAAAGAACACCATGAAGAGGTCCGGGAGAGGCCCTGTCCCCACCCAGGATGCAACAAAGTCTTCATGATTGACCGCTACCTTCAGCGCCATGTGAAGCTCATTCATACGGGTAGGGCCTGTGACATCAGGCATCGCTCACCCAACCATCAGCTTGGCAAACCACTCTTGCCACATGATTGGGATTTAGTCTGGCAAAGCCCCCCATACATGGCCAAGGACTGTCCTTTCCCTGCAAGGATCCCTATAAGATGAGCAGAGAAGAGACCACCATGAAAGGGGCAGCTCCTAAGAAGACACAGCCCCCCCCCCCCTTTTCTGTGGCTCATCTCACAAGATTCTCAATAGATTGGGACCTGTTGTGTTCCTTCCCTAACCTAGTTATTAAAAGATCTGCAACAATCCACTGCCAGTCAAAAGTGGGTCCTAAAAAATAGTAACCTAGAGAGGAGGCTTGGGATTCTCCTCACCTACACACACACACACACACACACACACACACACTGGTGTTCCTGGTCTCACAGGTGAGGGTACCTGCTTGCAGCCAATTCTAGAATGCAATCCAGAAAACACAGAGAGTTTAGAATTCACAATCTAAAAAACCTCAGACAAGGCTCAGACAAGGAATAATGTTTTGTTTTCTTCTCCAACCAGAGGTACGCAACTATATCTGTGATGAATGCGGCCAGACATTCAAACAGCGCAAACATCTATCGGTTCACCAGATGCGCCACTCAGGAGCAAAGCCACTTCAGTAAGTGCTGGTGCCAGTCCAGGAGTCTTCCCAGAGCTGCATTTGGGAGCTTTCAGACACAGGGTGACCTCTGACTGTGCTTACACTGTCAGATGAGATCTCCCTCCCTCCCCCCACTCTCCTGAGAAGATTGTTTTTATGGCTAGCATGTCCTCTAGAAGGAATGCTTCTTCTAGGAATAAGGTTTCCAAATAACTCAGCCAGAAGGGCTTCCTTTCTGTAAAAGAAAAGCAGCTGCCAGGTTTCCCTTAGTGCAAGTATGAGTGTCCCACAGGTGCTCTTGTTTTTCATAAAAGGAGCTTTTTGAATGGTTGATACGGAATCTGGACTCTTTTTCAGATATGGTTGCAAGACCAGGTAGAAGGTAAAAAGCTGAGAACATTTTTACTCACCTCTGCACAGCTGCATAAAAGCAGGTCCGTCTTGTCCTTTGTGCTCTGCTTTCCTTCTCCAGGTGTGAGATCTGCGGTTTCCAGTGCCGGCAGCGAGCCTCCCTCAAGTACCACATGACCAAACACAAAGCGGAGGCAGAGCTGGAGTTTGCTTGTGACCAGTGCGGGAAGCGCTTCGAGAAGGCCCACAACCTCAATGTTCACATGTCCATGGTGCACCCCCTGACCCAGACACAGGAGAAAGCCAAGGGGGGGGAGCCAGAGCCCAGGACAGTGCTGGACACTGTGGAGGGCCAGCCTATCAAGGTAGAACTGAGTGCGCAGCAGGAACCCACCTGAAAAGGCCCTGACACAGCTTTGCATCGATCACACAGGACAAGAGGTGGCGTGTTTCGGTGGGTTCTTCGGAAGAAGCCCTGGGAAATAACTTCTGCTTGCTTGCGAAGAGCTTTCCCTTGTAGTGACAGTCACTCTCTCTGTGCTTACGTCGGCATAGAAAAGCCTGTCCTTTGCCAAAAGGCAGGGTCCATCAGCCCTTCCCGCTGACGATGATCAAAAGGCATCACGCCTGTTGTAAAGGTGCGAATAACTCACAAGACACCCATAAATTCCCTGTGACGGATCTCAAGAATGATGGCGACATGAATCCAGATGTTTTACATTAAATTCCAAAGCCAAGCTCAAAATGAAGAACAGGACATTTGCCACCTAATTTTTATTGTTCAAAGTCATAATTATGCTTGTAATAAATTATTTACACAGTACGCTGGACAGAGCCAGCTTCAAGGCACATACTTAATTTGTCTGTCTTTGGTTGGGGGGGTTGCAGAAACTCGTTTGAGGCCTGGTTGGGGAGGAGGCTTTGGCCTTCAGAAAAGCAGGAGTCCTTCCTCTAGCAAATCCCCACCTGTGGTGATGAGGGCTGCCTTGAGCTCTGGGTCCAGATCCCCACAGAGGCCCAACATCTGGGAAGAGAAAGAGGTGCTGAGGTGGCTCTGGCCTTAAAGCAAAATCTTTAGCAGAGCAGAGAGAGTGGTGCTAATTCTCTCTTGGGAGGAAAGAACAACTGTTGAGTGGTGTTGCTTCCAAAACCATCGCCTCAGAGTCCTACAGTGTCCAATCACTATGGGTAAGAGCAGTCAGGCTGTGCCAGAGCAGCAAAACAGGCGATCCTCCTTAGGAGGGATGAAAAGTCTGGGAAAAAGAAGCTACACGTCTAGCTAGCCCTTAGGGTCTGTTCTGACTGACCCCACTGGCTCTGCAACCGGCTTCCTTGTAACTAGAGAAGGACGAGACTACACCGACCACCTACATGCAGACTGAAAGCCCTGCCCTCAACACTGAGCCTGCCTTACTGTCCCAGGAAGGGATGAAGAGGTGAGAGGTCATCAGATGTGCAAAGAAGGGAGATTCAGGTAGGATTCCCGTCTTCTGGGTGGGAAAGACAGGAACTCCCTCCTGAGTCCACATCTGTCCTTCCAGTCTGCTGGAACTGATTGAGGCCTGCTGTCTGTCTTCATTGCAGGGCTGCAAAGTTTCAGCGAAGGCTGGATTCAAAATCCGTGCAGCCCCAGTGAAATATATAGGGAGAACTTTGTAAACGCGTGTGGTCAAGATTAGAGTAGAAAGTGCGGCGTTTTACACTCAGAAAGGCTGAACCGAACCAGGGCCAGCTTCTAGGCTGTTGTGTCTTTCGGATGTCCAGAACAGGCACTCACCTCTTGGAGGTTGGAGAAGCTCCCTGGAGGACACCAGGGGATTGCCTGGAGTAGGAGTTGCCGCGCTTGCTGGATCAACAGTAATGAATCTCCCTAGAAAAGATAGATCAAGTTCAAACCAGCTTTATAAGAGACTCAGCATAAGAACTGGAGGGACTGCAGCTGGGTAATGCTTTTCTTTCTCCAGCCATCCTATGTGTCTGGCTTTATTTAAGTCCTTCCTCAGAAAGGGAACAATTGTACCACATGTTTAAAAGGACTGAATATATTATTCTTGTTCAGGCATCACTTTGGCTAGCTTTCTGCAGTTGTTTTTAAGCTTTCTTCGGCCTGTGTGTTTGGACTGCCCTCCCCAGAATTCTCAGCCTTTGGCCATGCTGGCTGGGAATTCTGGGAGTAGCAATTCCAGCACATCTTTTCTATGAGGGAGGGATGCTTTCTACGTTTTACAGTTTCTATATTTTATAGTCAACACAGAAATGCAAAATTATTTGCAGCAGCTGCATTCCCTTGGGACGCAGCAGCCCCCCTCTCCTCTCGTGATATGCGTCCAAATGTGCAGCAGCACCACTCAAGCCTAGTTTGGGGTACTTCCCAGGTGAGCTGCGTGCTTTCCAGTTACTGGATTGTGGCAACCCACCCACCCAATAGATCGGCCATGGGTGCCAAGAAAAAGGAAGGGCCTGGGGGAGAAATGCTGGAGGGCAAACCCAGCCACTCAAAGAACTTGTGAGCTCACGAGATTGCAGATGTGCAGACTTTGCTCCTTCTGGCTCGGTCCAACCACCGTGGCCCCTTCCGTGAAGAGCCGGAGCAGTTGTGCATACATGTCAACAGCCACAGGCAGGAATGTTTGCTCTCTGGTAAGCTTTTCCACATCGAAGGCGAAGAGCAGGCTGGAGAAAAGTGACAGATGTTAAGCAGGCAGCAAAGCTGTTCAGGGCATTTCTGCATTGCCTGGAAGAGAGAAAAGATGCAGGCAGAGATCAAGCTGGCCTTTGATGGCCAAAGTGGGATGATGGAGAAAGAGATCTCTGCACGTAGTCCAGGACAGTTAGTGGGCCAGAATCTTGTGAGAACATTTGAGCAGCTGTCATAGCATACCAGCAAAGGGAAGCTGGCTAGTCCCAAAGGTTAAGTTGCTGTCAAAGGAAAAGTGAGGGAGGCGAAGGCGTCAGCTGCCCCCTAGAAAGCCCCCTCTCCCAGTCAGAGTGAGATGGGGGAGCGCGCTTGGGATAAAGAGCAAGGAAAGCCTTTTTCTTCTTTCTTTTGTAAGCGATGCCAACAGTTTGAAGCAAATTGCCTTTCCAGATTCCTTCTGCCATTCTCCCACTGCCCTCCTGCTCCCTGAAGTTCACCTGCTTGTATGCAAAGAGCCCTTCTGAGGTTTACCTGTAGAAGGCAACCGGCAGCATCTTCAAGTGCTGATCAGACACAGCATCCCGCAGGGTCTCATAAAGCTCACAGCCTGCAAACCAAAAGGGACAGGAATGCCAGGGCTCATTTTTCAGAGCAAGGCTATCAGTCCTGCCCTGAAGCTGCAGCACAGGACAGTTTCTGCACCTTTTCCCGCCGGACAGAAGACAGCCAGCCAGCCAGGTCCTTCTTCCACCAAGCGCTGAAGCACTCTGGAACTCCATTCCAGAACTTTGTGAGCATCCGTTCCTTCCTGGGAAAAAGAGATAAGATAAAGAACATTGCTATTTCTTGATTCTTGCCACAGAGACTGGACAGCTTTAAGAAAATCCCAGCCTCCTTTGTTCCCCATCTACAAAAAAACTTCTTCAAAGCAACCTACTGCCATCTGCGATCATCTCCTGTCAGTGGCCTCTAGCCAGTTTACACAGATGATGCACGTTTAAAAGGATCTGTGTGGAGTTTTAGATGCAAGTCCAAAGGAGGCTTCAGGGCGTGAATCTGAAGCTCTTTAAAGCAGCTCAACCAATATGAGACAAGGCAGAGTCACCAGGACTGCAGAGGTCAAGCCACGGTGGGCTTCCCTGTCATTTTCCCATCCCAACCAGCCAGTGTGGAAGTAGAACTCGCCTGTGGGGCCACTTTTGCCGAGATGAAATCCATGACGGAAAAGAAGAGGATGTAGACCAGGAACTGCCAGTTTGAGAACCGCAAACAGAAACAGCCACAATCGTTACCAACTTGAAGCTCGAGCCCCCAGTCCCTCGACCAGACTACCAGATACAAAGTCAAGCTTCCCTTCTCCCTCCCCTGGCAGCATTTTTGCAACTTCTGCATTTGGCCGGAACTCTCCCGTAAAGAGACTTTCCTCCTGGAAGTGGAAGCTGAAAGAACTCACCTGGTCTGTTTTGGGCCTCAACCTTCTCAGCACTTCTCCCTTTTCTTCAGGATCCGCTTGCTGCTGGACGGTGAAGTGGAGGAAAGCAGCAGAGACCCAGGCCGTGTTGGAGGGCAGGGAAGCTTCTTCCCATGCGAGACAGCTAGGAGGCGAAGGCAGAGAGTCAGTGGAAAAGCCGCCCAGTCAATCCTGGAAACTGACTGCTGGTGGCTCTACAGCCCCTGAGCAGGCCACAACCCAGCAGGGTTTCTGCTCTCCAAGGGTCACAGGAAGGAACCTCTCAGGTGACATCTTCTCCTGAAGGAAAAGGGAGGGAAAGCATCCCAGCCACCAAATCAGGCACTGCTCGAGTTTCTTGGAAATGTGTTCCTTAGCAATAGCCTGCAGCCCTGAGAACTGCACCTGCACCAAAGGTGAGCCACTTGAGGAGGAGGAGGAGGAAGGGCAGCTGATAAAGGGCATCAGACCCATTGAAATAAGGGCCTGTTGGAGGTAAGGACCATGTGAGGGCAGGTAGAGTTCATGGGATCAAGGGAAGAGCCAACAGTAGCCGGAATATAACCCTCTCGACCAGATCTTTGCTGGGACAGCAGGTGTTGAGTCCCTCAGAGAAGCCCCCCGGCTGCACCAACACAGTTCCTTGGACTCACCTCTGGAGAGAAGACCACAAATCCTTGAGGCTTTGCAGCCCCTGAGCCAAAGGAGCACCAAAGAGTCTCTTCCATTGTGAGCAAAGCACAAACTCCAGCCTCGGCCACCATCGCTGGAGGAAGGCAAACAGCAGACATTCACTGAATACAGAAATATGCAACTTCATGTTGGAGTTTTCTGGAAGTCCTCTGTCCAGGGACTGAATGGATCTTCACCCTCCCTCTCCTTACAATGCAATGGCAACAGTGGCCCCGTCTCCTAGTCCCCCAGGCCCACAACCAGCCCCTTTTCAAGCCTTCTGGGGCAGCCACTGTTCTTGCAGCCGAAGAAAACCAAACATTACTGAGGTTTTTATGTACGTCTTTATTAAAACAGGCTCTCCATCACTGAAGCATCTTTGAGAAAATTAGAATAATGCATTCATCGTTATCGTCAACCAAACAGAGAAGGTGAGTACTGGGGCTTCGTCCCCCCCCAGGGCTGCCCCTTTTTTTATGTTGTTTACCTCCAAATCCACAAACGGAGCCTGGCTTACTAGGCCCCCTGAACCACCAATTAATGGAACTGCCCGGAGTTCTTTTTAAGGAGAGTTTCAGAAATGAGGTTGTGAGGAAAGGCCTCTTACCGCAGCAGAACAGAGGAGGATGGGACACCTGGCTTGGCATGAAGACAGCACAGCTGTCACCTCTCGGGCAGGGTGGCTGCACTCCAAACTGGTGCTCAGGAGGCCCTGAAGAACAGCAGATCCCTCAGCGTGCAGGAACCCCAAGGGGACCACAAAGAAACCAATCTTGGCACCGCAACAGCCAGCATCGTCACCATCTTCTTTTAAAAGAATTTGCTGCCTGATTCCCAATGACTTCCAAGCACCTCCAACCCACAGATCACAGGAAAGCAAGGCCACTCCCTTCCCCCATTCTTCTCCAGGGCAGCCGCCGCCCTTGCTGAAGCCATGGGGAAAGGGAGCAGGGGAGCCAGGCTGCCTAGAGAGAGCAGCCACAACCACCTTCCCTTCGTTCTGGCCACTTCCTATTCTGACACAGTTCTAAGAGAGCCCTCAGCCCCCACTGCCCACTTCCAGCAACCCTCAACGGCTTCTCTTCCATTATCTTCCAGAGAGCAGGACAACAAGGCTCATCTTTTGGGGTATGTACAGGCAAAGAACACCTCCATTGCTGGGCAGGAGGGGGCAGCTGAGGTGTATCATCACAGGGACCCACATGGAGTGAAATAAGAAGCCTTTTTTCGGTTTTCTTTACCCTGAAGAAATGTGCGGTGATGTCATAAGGCAGAGAGCATCCTCTGGAGCAGCTGTTCCTCTGCAACAACATCAGATGGAAAGAAGAGATGAGGAAAGCCTTCCCAAGAAATCTGGCTCATGCCTGAGCCAGTAGAGAGGAGTCCTCAGCCATTCAGTTACCATGGACTTGAAAAGTTACTCGTCCTCAAAGTTGGCTGCCACTCCACCCCTGCGGTCATGTGATCGCATCCCCAGCACCTGGCAACTGCCTCACATTTATGACCGGCTGCGGTCACGTGATGGTTTTACGGTTTTCCAGCAAATACCGCTCATTGGATAAGCTGGATTGAGATTCATGACCAAAATTCTGGACATAAGTCAAAGACCATCTACTACTTAACGAAGGAGCAACTGACGGCAGAACCTGCGCTGGGTGTTGCTCCTCCAGACAAAGCAAGCTAGAAAAGAAATCCCTAATAAAAACCCACAGGCCTGAAGTGCCAGTTTGTCCCTCTTTTTAGCATGCCTCCTGTATCCAGAGGGAGCAGCCCAGGTTGCCTCAAACCATCTGCTTCTCCCAGACTGCAAAAGGATCCTGCTGGGCTCTTGGAAGTGATACACACCAGTTCCGTGTTGACAAAAGAGAAAAAGCCTTCACAGGCCACAACGATTTCCCCTCCTCTCTTCTGCGTGGCCACAAGAACAGACGGAGGCAGGCTTAAGAGGATCCTGAGGAAAGAACAAACTCCCCTGAGGCAACTCAGCCGGGGACAGCTGGGCCTTCCTGCCCCCTTTGGCCCGTAAGTGGGGGGAGGCTGCAGGCGTGTCCTCCTCCCTGTGTATTCACCTGGTTTGGGACAGCAGCTCCTGTTGCCGGAGCAGCTGGTCCCCCAAAGCAGCCCCAGTTCCCAGAACCCTCAGCCTCTCCTGGAACACCTGGAACAGGAAGTGCTCTTTCGTGCCTCTCCTGCGCTCCAGCTCCAGCTCCAGCACCAGCTCCTGAAATCAAGGCACACCTCTGAAGGCCTCCTCTCCTCTGCAGCACAGGGGAGCGCAAGTCCCTGCCCACACATCCAGGCGGCTGATAAACCAACATAATGGGCTGAAGTATCACAACCCAGAAATGCTGGAAAAATAACAAAATCCTGACAGCCGTTGTTTGCATTATTATGCAGGGAACCCTGCACTCTCTGGAAGAGAAAAGAGGAGGAGGAAGGAGGCCTGTTCCAACCAAGATGATGGAGCAGCTTGGCTATGACTCCCCAATGCAGCCAAGTGGAATCCCAGCATTGGGTCAGCCTGGATGGACTGGCGGGAGCTGGACATCCACCACGTCGGGGGGAGGGGCAGGATAGCCCAGAGGAGGCTGTTCCAGACAAGTGAGCCCCACCCTGGAGTGTTTCTTCGCCCTCCCACAGTCATACAGAGGATGGAATCCCATTGCCAGCAGCTGCCTCTTTCAATGCAGTGGCGCACCTGGGCATGCTTTCTCATGCACTCTTAGCAAAACGGTGGGCAGAGCCAGGTCAGACTAGCAGGCACAGCCCAGCTGCCACGTACCTGGGCCATGACACTCGTGGGCTAGAAAGCCCCTTGGTCACAGCAATTGCTGAAGAGACCCACCCCAAAGCTCATGGAAAACATTCACAGGAAAAGGAGATGAAACAAAAAGTAGCATAGACAACCACACCACCTGAAATCTGCAGTAGAGATCAGGGTTCCCTCTTGCAGGGGTCTGGGAACACTTGGGGTTCGTCTGGAGACTGCAGGCCTCCACCTCTGTCCTAGAATTCAAAGCAATATAAAGATATATAAACTGTACATACATAAGACAAATCATGGCATTCCTAGAAAAAAATAAATAATGGGGTATACATTTTAATATGCCTTGGGCTGGATCCAGATATAGTCAGACAATGATATCTTCATTCCAGATCACTCAGTGACTTCAGGGGATCTGTTGTTAGATATGAGGCAGTCTGAATCCAATCCGGGAAAAATGCATTAGTAATGAACTAAACAATTGGAGGAGTGGTTGAGTAAAGAAAAAGATCAACCATAAAGAATATTTGCATCAGACCTGTAGATACGGCATAACTTTTGTTTTATAGAACTAATCATAGGCAACAGATACAGACTATCATTTGATTGCAGAAGGAGCTCTTATGTCAGAAAAGCCCCACTGCCCGAGTAAGCAAATGCTTCAGAAAAATAGTTTACCTCTGAAGGAAATCCAGAATGGCGCTGGTAAAAAGTGCCCCCATCTCTCTCAGGTCCCCACCACAGCCTCCAGCTGCAACAGATCTTGGGAGATAGTGCTGATGCAAAGACCAGGAATGGAACTCCTGCCTGTTGAGGGACCAAAAGCCCAGTTTTGGGGTAGGGGGCACAGAGTCAAACAAACAAGTGAGGAAATCAGAACAGAAGTGGTACTACATTTGCTAACACCAGCCACCGCACAATGAAACTGTTTGGCACAATTAAGCTGGTCTTAAATAAGGCCATGATGTTCCCCTCCCCAAATAAACACACTTGTTGTTTGACAGTCGTCTCAGTGATGGCAGTTCCAAACTAGACCCCTGACTCACAAACGAGCACTAATGAACGGCCCAAATTATCTCCTTGGAGTGTTAAGGCAGCTCGCTCTCACCTCTCATTAGCAGAAAGCAGGTCTTGGTCGGGAAGGACTTGCAGCTCCATCTTCAACCACTCGGGGAGGGTCAGCTGGAAGAAAAGCAAAGGTACTCCAGGCAGAAAGGCAAATGATCTGATTTCCAAGGGCAGCAGGGATGGGGGTCGGTCTCAGCCCAAGAGCCCTGTAAAATCTCACCACCCCCAGTTGACCCTCAAGGCTCTGCGGTAGTCTTTACCTGGAAGGCTTCCTCCCGCAGGAGTTCCTGGAAACGGGTTTGTTTCCACAAGCCGAGGGCAGCCTTTTGGTAGCAGAGAGGAGGACAGGAGAGCATTTTCCAAGGAAACGCAGCTGAGTCCCCTTCGTAGCCAGTTTCTCGCGCTTCCAAGCAAAGCCGTGGCAAGACATACTGGAGCTGCGAAGCAGAAGAGGTGTCCCAAAGTGTTGCCCGGACATTCCATAGGGCCAAGTTAAAATGAAGAAACCCTCCTGAATTCTGCCTCCTTGAGGGTGTCGCTGAGAAAACTCCTCAGGCGCAAACTGAGACTGGACGTTGCCACTACCAAGACCTACACACACACCCACACACATACACACACACACAAACACACACACGCTTCCTTTCCACCCAGTTTCTCCTCTTCAGTCAGTCAGGCAGCTACAGAAACTAACTTGGTGGCATGACATTATTTATTCATGCCTCGCTTAGTTATTAGGCCGGACAGGCACATGTGAGATGCTGGGATACAAAAACTCCTTGAATGAGGAACAAGCAGTGCAACTTCAAGGAGGCTGAGCTAATAAGGCTGCAGCCACCACCAAATTCTGAGCTGTCATCAGGCGGGACCTTCAGCAATCCGGGCAAATCCCACCCAGCACCAGGCCCTGCGCAGGAATCCCAGCAGGGGGAAAACGGAGACAGACGGGATTGAATTTAGAGGGGAAAAAAAGTTACCTTTTTCATGAAGCCTGGATGAAGTACGGAACAAAGGTGCTCGTAGGAAAGGGAAGGAAACTTGCACAGAAAGTATGAAATTGCTGCAGTGCAAAACCTGCAGAAAAGGGGTGGGGAAGGGAAGAATCATTTGTGGGACCAGCTTTTCCCACAGTTCATCCTCCTCTTCATTTGAGGAACAATATTTATGCAGCTCTTTCTCGCCAGCTGTTAGATTTGATCCAACAATGCTGAGAAAGAGATCAGCATAAGAAACGACACCAGGCAGTGTCCGCTATTCCATTCTGGCCCTCCATTTTTATAAAATGCCTAGTACACTTAAGCCCTCTCTAACAGCTGGCTGAGTGCTTGGCCCCAAAGTGTGGCACCATCTTCCCCTATGAAAGGGACGATTTATGGCCCAGATGGAGAGAGGGACTTACCGCAAGCAGAAGAGAGCTGAATCCCCAGACCTGGGTGCCAACAAATAGTCCCATAGTCCAGCAAGAGGAAGGTCTGGGTGAAGAGCTGCTTGAGGAACTGAGGGGAAGCAGAGGTCCACGGGGGGAAGCAGGGGCTCGGCCTCGTTGAAATGGACCACGAAGGCAGCCAGGCCCAGGATGTGAGCATCACTCAGAGAAGGTCCCTGCAATTAGCAAAGGGAGAGATTGCCAGGCCAGTGCACCAGATGGAGTCAACTGGCGTCAAGAAACGCCGTGAGATCTTCACCGATCCACGATCCTGCAGAACCAACCTGGTGGTAGAGAAGTTGACAGAGTCGGCTCAGCAAGGAGGACAAGAGGGGGCGGTGCCCGCAGATCATTTTCACAAAGAGGGAAGGCCAGGGCCCTTGCCTGAGGGGAACACAAAGAGCGTACTATGGCATAACTGGGAGGATGAACATGGGGGGTGCATAAATGTTTCAGCGTAGATGCTGCAAATAAGCCAGAATCTGTTTTACCTATCAGGAGGCAGGAAGAAAGAGGCAGCCATGACATCCTGACAGAAGGACGCCAGCAGAAGATCAACAGCCTGGAACACAGACACAACCGGCTCACCTCTAGTCATTTCTGTTGAAGAACTTCTGGGCCCAGCTAAGCTACGGTTCTGAAGAAGTGAGAGGGACGTGCCCTTCTAGACCCACAGCTGCCCTGCCCACCCCAGCCACATGCTCCCCTCGCACCCCTTGATCTGCTGCACCAACTTCAGGAGCTGAAAGGTCCAGCCTGACCCTCAAGGTCAGGGATGCTGCTTCATCATCATCTGTCACGTGTCCCAAAACCTCCATCAGCTTTCCAGAGATGACCGCAATTTGGGCCGGAATGGCTGTAACACAGAAGAACCCATTTCAGAAAAGCAGGTGAGGGCAATGGAGAAAGACTCCTGAGAACCACCCAGGAGCAGCAGAAGAAAAGGGAAAATTGTTTCTGCCGAGCTGCTGAATTTCTTTAATGAGTTTTTGAAAACCTGGCAAACACCTTCTTCTCCTGCCAGGGGAAGAAAAAGCCACATGCTTTTGACAAAACTGGGTTCAAAGGACACTTTCCAAAACCAAAATGTTGCTTGAGTGATCTAAATGGATCTGGGCTAGACCTACATTTAATCAATATACCAAAAATGGAGCAGAGATTTGCCTGGATCTTTGGCTGAAACAGAGTCCGGCTGCCCCAGGGAATTTCTGAGTCACATCTCGCAATGTCATTCCAATGCTGCCATGTGAATGAGCTCAGAGATCCTCCAATGTTGCTCAATTACATGAGAGCAGGATTTCTTGATGTTTGCAACTTTTAAGATGCCCGGACTTCAACTCCTAGAATTCCCCAGCCAGCGTGCTCCACCTTAGAGGCTCAGGGAAATCCTCTACTATTCTCTGCCCATTTTCTTTCCCAGGGATCCAGCCACCTGTACCTACCACCGTGCTTGTCTGCGTCTGTGACGAGCAGCCTCAGCTCTTCGAGTTCGGCCTTTAGTTGCTCCAGGGGTTCCTTGGGGCCCCCCACTTCTTTTTCAGCCGATCCCTCTGAGGGGCGGAGAAATCAGCTTTCAATCATAGAGAACTGTAGGAAGCATGGTCTCAAATAGGAGCCTGGATAGCTCAGCGGATTAAAAGCATTCTGATTAACATCAGATGTCTGCAATTACTGTAAGTTCGAATCTCACCAGGCTCAAGGTTGACTCAGCCTTCCATCCTTTCTAAGATAGGTAAATTGAGGACCCAGTTTGTGGGGGCAATAAGCTGACTTTGTATAAATATACAAAAGTATAAAGGCTATTGCTTAATTCATTATAAGCCGCCCTGAGTCTCCGGAGAAGGGCGGCATATAAATCAAATTAAATATATATATATATATATATATGGGCAGGAGAGAGAGACACACAGAGAGAGACAGGCTGGAGGAAGCTTGCAACCTTGGCCACCTAAAGCCCTTTCATCCCCACCTGGAATTTCAAAGTTCACAAACTGAAGTTTCAGTAGTTTGATATTGTAACCTCAGCCCAGCCAAGACTATTATGGAGTGCTGGGCTGACATAGGGGACCTGAGGCTGCCTGTCATTCTCTTTGTCTCTCCCTGGTTGCTCATCCTAAATACCTGATCACAATTTGTGTGCCTGACAATTGCAGCCCTTGTCAGATAACCAAACTGAAGTATTTCAGTTCCTTGCAAATTGCCTGAAGAAATCAAGGGTTCCGGGCATTAATCCTACCTGGCAACTACAGTGCCAGCAGCTGTTTGGAGTTTAACTGGCAATGCATCAATCTGGTAGGATTAAGGGACAAAAAGCAGCCAAGCTGGCTGGTCCAGTGGTATCCAGAAGCCACAAGATGACTCCTGCAGCCACTAGAGGTCGCCCTCCACCAAACCAGCCATTAGTTGGGCCCCTGCACATCTTGCAAGTCAGACCGATTCCTGACTTGGAGCATGTGAGACTGACTGCAGCATCTCAGGTTTTGCAACTCTTAAGAATGGCACCACCTTGTGCTGCACTTGTCCCAGTAACTGCAGAGTAACTCCGCAGGCTCACCCAACTCGGAGCCTCAGAATTCTCCCTGCCCTGAAGCTCTTTGATGACTCAAGTGCCAGATGCCCAACGAGGCTACCGATTCCCCTGGCAGGCCTTGCCCCACTTTTCTGCAAAAAAGATCCATGCCAGGGCCTCAACTCTGCCAAGCATTTCCCCTTCTCATCACAAAAGCAAGTCAGCATGGGCAGGAGAACAAAAAGGGGTTTTCATGCACACAAAACTGAAGAAACGAGTTCAGGAGGCTCACCTCGCAAGGGCTTCCTTTTAGCAGCTTCGCATCCTTCCAAGTAAGTGGCGTAGGCATTCGGAGATATTTTTTCAGCCCTAGTTTAGGAGAATAATTGTTTTTCCTCCAACACTCTAAGTTGCTGTATGCCAAATGTTTAATGACTTTCCTCTCTCTTTCCCTGTTTTGTCCAAACTCAAGGCAAATGTCTTTCCTCTAAAATGCAGCTGAGACAGCAGACAAACAGTCATGGGCGCCTGGTGGCACCTTCAACCTCTGGAATCTTTTCCTAAAACAACCAGGTGCCGGATGGAAGAGAGGAAACCAATGGAGTCTCTTCCCAAACAGCTTCTGATTACAACCCTTTCAAAGAACAGCCCTTGGGGACAGGTCTGAATAGGCAAAGAACCTGTTCTTAGTCTTACAGTACCCTACTGACTGAATAGTGAAATGATAAAAGGGAGGGGGCGCTGAGCCCCACCCAAAAAGCTTTTAATTAGCATTAGAAAGGGCTCCTCTTGAAAGAAACTTGCTCCTCTGATCCTGGGTTATATGGTCAAGGGGAAAGGAAATTGCTAATTGCCAAAAGAAAGTAGTAATCCCTTTTTAGCTATTTTGTGAAAAAACAATGGCCACAGTTTTTCTAACTAGGGAAGCAGCAAAATCACAATAACTATGGGCAGAATATTTGTATAATACGCTCTTATTAGCAGAACCCCTTGCTGGCTGCAAAGAATGGCAGTCTCTCTAAGTTAAAGTAAGATTGAAATCCAGAGTAATATTACTGGGATTGATTAGATTGCTATATGCAGTTAACAAAGCAGAACAGATCACACACAATTCAAGCAAGCCAAAGTTAGATCAAATGACACAATGCTTCCCATTAAAAAGCTGAGGAAAAACGGCCTTTATCGCGAATGTTGCTTTCCTACCTCTTGAGGGCTTCTATCAAAGCCACGCGGGGGTCAGGGGTTTCAGGAAGCTACAGAGATAATCATAAAAGAAGTCAGTATGAATCTCCCATTGCAAAGTTAACATTTTGTAGTCAATTCTATCCTGTAAGTTATTTGAGGGCCTTTTCTGTTAACAGAGCAGCATTCTGAACAAAAGAAGATCAAAACCAAAATATTTAAAGATTCCACTGGACATGAACAATGGAAAAAAGAAAACTCACCACTCGTGGTACAAGCAAAGCAGGAAGAAAATGGGAGACGTAATAGGACCGCCTGAAAATACTGAGACAGAAGCAGGCAGATGAATCACAGTAAGCCACCCAATCACCCAAGATTAAGAACAAATAAATTTAGGAGTAAAAAACAGATTATAAATGTAAACATGACACTCTGAATTCCTTCAATTAAAGTGTCTAGCAGCAAGATCCTCCTCTGTAGCGAGCCTCCTCTGTCAAACAGCTTGCCCCCTGGGTTGAGATGCCCCCCAAGATCTGCCCCTCCCCACTCTGCAGCTGGGAAGACCTGACCCTTCTAAAATGAGACCCTCTTTTTTCATTCCATCCAGTGGGTTGTGCTTGCCACTTTTTCATCTTTACTGATTTGATTGTAATTTGATTGTTGTAAGCCACTCAGAGGAGTTGAGCAGCATAGAAGCTTAATAAATTATCTGTAAATATGCCAAACAGAAATTGTTGGGCTTCCAATTTGCTCTTGAAAGTATATCTTTTTAAGCGAGAACCTGACATTTTTGTACTTTTGGGGTTTCCCCCCTCCCTTGAGGTCTCTCTGCAAACAGCTGCCCCTTTCAGTGGTCTTTCCTTCCACCCTCAAAAGGGGAGACCTTACCTGGCTTCCATCACACTTGCTGGGATCTTGCCAGTATTCCGGAATATCTGGATGGCCTTTTCAACATCCTGAAGAGCTTGACAGGATGGCTACATCACACATATACACACACCACAAAAAGAAAAACACCTGCTTTGCACAACTGCCCAGGTCAAGGAAGACTGTCTGATGATGGGAGAGAAGAGTTTG
The DNA here is from genome assembly GCA_030761175.1 of Masticophis lateralis. Lineage (NCBI taxonomy): Eukaryota > Metazoa > Chordata > Lepidosauria > Squamata > Colubridae > Masticophis > Masticophis lateralis. The sequence continues at coordinate 782,577 of JAUDYJ010000010.1, read as the reverse complement.
GGTGCAGGGCAAGTATTGGGCAACAGGGAGGACACCAAAATAACAGAAGAGACTAAGACGGCCAAAGCATCAAGGAGAGGAGATGTTGCTAAGCATGCAGGGAAATCAGGCAGTTTGAGGCCTATGTGCTTCAGCACATGGTTTCGGGGAGTGCAACTGAAGTGCTCAGAATGGGCATGAGCTTGAAAGACAAGCATCTCTCATCAGACTTCCTTTCAACGGCCAGCTGCACATTCCAAGATCAGAGGCGTTGGAGAAAGAGCTGGAACCACAAATCCTCCGAGTACACACACACACACACACACACACACCCCGTTGTTCTAAGCCCCAAACCTCAGAGGACACATCCCAGCTGCCTACATTATCTGAGCATATCACAGCTGGCTAAACAGTTTGCAGTGGAATATCGTAATCCCCCTGGTCCATTTTGCAGATAGGGAGGTGAAATCTGCCCCTATTAGAGGTTACCATGACAACAAGTGGCAGCATTTATTGGGCTGGGATCTGAGTCCATACCTGGGAGGCTTCCTTGGTGGAAGAGAGATTCTCATAGAGGCCCATGTCTTCTAGCGACACCTAGGGAGACAGGCAGAAAGAGCTGAAGGGGTGGGGCAGCACGGAAGGCTGTGGACATATGGATGTGGACGGGGTGGGTGGGTGGGGAGGACCTTCTACCACCCTCCGCCATTTGTCCCCCAGGAACGGGGAGGCACCTTGAGATCTGCAAGGCGAGTTTTGGCCAACGTGATGTATTCCAGCAGGAGGGACCGGTACTTGCTGGGCACAAATGGGGGATGCAGGAGGTGGACCTAGAAGGTTTCAAACAAGGTGAGGCACAAAGCAGATATGCCCCCCAATTCCAGATGCATCAAAGCAGCAGGTCTGAGCTGCACATCTGAAACTCTGGGGAAACTGGTGGGGGGATCATTTCCTTGCCCACTCCCACCCCCACCCAGGGGCCTTGATGTTGTTGAGGTCCTGGTCTTTCTTTTGGAGGTGGGGAGCTCCAAGAGTCGCCGACGATGGGAAGTGAGGGTGCTTTCCCCAGACCGGACAGACGCGCACCTGGCCGCACATTAAATGCCTTGCACCCTCGTCCTTTGCAATGGCCCCCGGGCAGAAATGGGCAGACTGGGGTTCATGCTGCTTCGACAGCATCCTCCAAGGTAGCATCTATTTAGTTTCAATTCCCATAATCCCCAGCCAGCCTGGCCTTTGGGCAACCGTTCACTATGCCCAGAGGTAGCCAGCCCTAGCAATTCTCAAAGCCCACTCGCCGAGGAGCGAAGGCAATGCCCACCTTCAGGTACTGGGGAGCTTCAAAGGGAACCAGCTGTGACAGGAACTTGAAGAAGAAGATGAGCGCCTTCTTGCTGCTGCCATGGAGGCTGCTGCCATTCCCAAAAGTGAGCTGAAAGCAGAAAGCGATGCCTGGGTCCCAGCTGGCCAGCATCCCACCCTCCCTCCCTGCCCCCAACGTCCAGCGCAGTTGCCTGGGACCCTCCATGGACCAAGCAGTCTTGCTCAGTTGGGTATGTGGCACGTGGTCTTTCCATCCACCTTCCCCGGGTGTACCTGGACCGAGGCCTTGGAATGCCTGAAAGAAGGCAGGGTCACAGCCTGCAGCTTGGCTCTCCTTGGGCAGCCTTCTTCCGCTTGCCTCCTCCACAGTCTGCAGGCCCAGGACCCTCCTCCCCAGGAAGGCCCCCTGTTCTTGCAAGGAAATCCCCTCGTGGCTCTCACCTTAAACCATTCTGCGTAAGGGGGAAATAAGGCCGGGCCTTCCAAGGCTGCTTGGCGGACGATTAAGAACGTAGTGATCAAGCTCTCCAAATCGTAATTCGCAAAGGCCTTTCTCAAGAGACCACCCAGGAGGTCTAGGAGAGACACAGAACAGTCTCGAACTCGCTACCCAGCTGCAGTTAGAGAAACTTGACTCCTGGAGCCATAGTTTGAGGCCAAATCACGATCTAGCACAGTTTTCAGGGTCTTCCAATTCCCAGCCACTGCCAGTACCTTTAACCAGCTGATCTGCTTGGGAGTGGCAGACTAAGAGGGTAGAGACGCACGAGAGGACGTGGTGCCAGTTTACTTCGCTTGTCTCCAGGACCTGCTGCAAGCGCCGGGTCAGTTCCTCTGGCTGGAACGCCACGAACACCTGGAATGGGACGGAATTGCTTTTGAAATTGTGGGAAGAAGCTTTCTGAATGCTGAGTCCTAACCGCCCCCCAAGTGACCCTTCTGCTCAGGAATTCAGAAGCGAGGGGTTTTTAAGACATCGCCATGGATATTGGCAATTTTTCATATTCCCCAAGGAAAACTCCTACTCTTCCTCCCACCCTGCCCTGTGTTGAATTAAAAACAGAAAACATCCGGGAAAGCCCTTCCTGTTCCTTTCCCCTCCCGCTGTTGAGCGCCTCCATCTGCCCTGCCAGCTTCTTGGCAGAGAGAACTGCTGTGCACTCCCTGGCTTTTCTGCCCTTCTGGGCTAGAGAACCAGTTCTGTAATAATTGAAAGGAATCGTTTCTGAGTGGTGCCAATGCTGCCTGGGTCGCATGGCGGGCACCGTACAAGGAAAACTGGTAAAGTGCAGCCTGACTTATTAAGCAGCGTTCCCTGGAAAGGAGCACATACTTTGCGGTATAAGGTAGCAAGCAGCAAGCTGGTCCTGGCAAAGCTCCATTCCCTCTGCAGATGGATGGCATCCGAGACTGCTCAGAGAGAGGGAGGGGAGGAAACGCTGGTTTTGCAGAACAGTAAGAGCCAGACTGCAGAAGGAGCCTCTTCACTGGTTTGCATCTGGCAAAATAGGCAGGCCGTTTCTTCCTTCCGTGCGGCTCTTCAGAACAGCCACCTCACACCCCATCCTTCCCTCCCTCCTCCCCCGATCATTGCAGAATTTGAGCCCCAGAGACCGAGAGCAGCCAGGCTCTAAGACTCTGTCACCTTGCCAGAAAGGCAGAATGCCGGAACAACGGAAAAAGAGATCTCAGATCAGTTCTATCCATTGTTTAACTTTTCAGCTGTTTGCCAGAGTTCCATCACCAACTTCCAGGGGAGCCTGCCCTGCCCTGCCCTGCCCCACTGCAGCCCAACAGCTGCTGAATGGAGAGACAGTCCCCGAGCTGGAGAGTCGCATTAACTATTAACAACAATTAAAACGTGCATTCTGGCGTTGTCGTCACTTGAAGAACTTGCTTGACTGAGTACCAATGAATGTATCCCTCAAAATACATGACAGTTAAAAGAAGAAACGAGACTCTGCAGGCAAGCATGTTCCAACCACACAGGCGGACCCTGTCAATTCATCAGCTCGGCCTTCAAAGGCACACCAGGCAGAGTTGCTGGCAGGAACCAGAGCCCGCTGGATGATTCCCGGGGCGACAGGGAGTCCTGCAAAAGACCTCCCTCGTCCGTCACCTGGCCCCCTTCTGGGGATCCTACCTGTCAGATGGGGATTGTAGGTAAGCACACGGGTGAAGATGTTCCCAAAGAGGGGCTGCAGAGACTCCGGTGGGGCCATGCCTTGGAAAACCACCAAGCTGTATACTTGGAGCCTGCACACAAAAGGGGAAAACGTCTCAATAGGCAAGAACAATGAGTCAGCAGGCTTGAGAATTACTGTTAATTGCTCCCATTTTTTCAGTAATAGACATTTACTAGGAGGCCTGTAAATATACAATAAATATTTATTTTCTGATTATTGCTCAAGTGCTTGACAAAAAACATAAAATCATGCTTTATTAGTAAATATACCATCACAATTCAGTGGGCAAAACTTTGACCTGACAGAGAACTGCTACTGGAAACAGGAATTACATTTTAAGAGAGCATCACACTGCTTTTTGCACAGGGAATGAAGCCACTTGGGAAATACACGAACGGATCTCTTGCAGAGCTCAGAAATGCTGTTCCCCCAGTTGGCGTCTCTCCAACTCTCCCTCTCCCAGCCTTAACCTCGGGAGAAGTCAGATCCTTACCAGCATCTCACCGCCTTCCCTGTGGGGGAGGCATTGCCCTGCTTCTCCGTAGCTACAGTATCCAGCACCCCTAAAGGAAAGACAAGGGAGTGTCTTCACTAAGAATCAAGCTTCAGGCAAAACAAGCAGGCGGCCATGTCCGGAGAACAGGGCAATGAAAGAGCCACAGAGCCACAGACTCCACAAGGAATAATTTCTCAAGGGAGGAACCTCAGGCTTAATCATGATAGTGGCCTGGGAACATTTTCCCTCCTTTCTGAAAACTTGTCCTATCATTTACTGCACAAGCACCTCTGGAGGGAACATAGATGGGAATGAAAAACAAAAAAAATCTGTAGAACAAAAATCATTTTGGAACAAAGCAATCTGCAGACCAAAGATCTTCAAAGCCGAAGTTGGGACTGTAGTCCTTCCCTGGGAGAATTAACCCCCAACGTTCTCAGTTATGCAACGCAAAGGGGTGGAGAGCACAATTCACAGCTGGACAGTCTGAAATTTTCAATGTAGCTTTACACACCAAAGAATGTAGTAAGAGTTCAAGCTATTTGTGTGGTAGCAATGTCCTGTGAGTGATTCTCACAAGCCTCTCTTCTAAAGGGTGACTACACTTACATGCCAACATTTTCTCCAGCACAGCAGAACAGATCTGGGGGGGAAAAAAGGCAAAGTCGACAACTTTTTAGGAGGCATTGGCCACGGTATAGATGGCTGGAGAGAAAGTCAGAATGAACTTCCATGGCTGAGGAGATCTGAATTTGGGATTGCATTCATTTTAACCTCCCCCTCAACGTCCCAGGCATCTTCTGATAACCGTGGAGGCCTTGGCCGTTCCAGCCTCTGCATGAGCTCGTGGCCCATTATCCAAGGGGTGGGTGCTGCAGTGCACAAACCCAGCTGCTCAGGCAGGGGGTTTCCCAGCTCCCCTAGAGAGGGTGGTGATTAAAATGCTAGGGAGCAAATCTGCTCTAGCCTTACTTCAGAAACTTTCTTCATTTCCACCTTCTTTTCAGACTCGGGTGTTTTTGGAAATCCATTTTGAAGGAGCACCAGAGCCAAGTCTAGGGATCAAGAAGGAAGCTCAGGTCAGAGATCTCCTATGCCAGCTGAATGAGGCAAGAAAAGATGCAGAAAAGATGGAAAAGGGACTCAGACAAGAGGCGGTTAAATACCATCCAGAGGGGGCCCTTTTTGCTTTAATAAATCTTAACTGATGAAGCAAAATGAAAGGAAGAAGCAACCACAGACATAAAAACTCCAGTCTGTCTTTTTCAGTAATTAAACATTTCTCATCTTTTCCTGCCCCGGTTTAGACTTGGCTTTTGCTATCATTATTCTAAACATAAAGTATTCTATTTTATTTGTATCTTATAGTTTTTTATAAGGAGCAAAACACAAATAGGGGACTCATTTATACAGAATATAGTAGGTTTAAAAAGTTGTATAAATGTATTCGAAATAAAGACAAGACATTAGACAAGTACACATACAACTGTAACTGTATTGCTACAATATTTCATGTTTGTTTTTCCTTTTCCATATTTCTTTCAGCCTTTTGCTAGAGCACTTTTCATTGTTTTTTCTTCTTCTCTTTGACAACTATACTTCTCTTCAGCATATTATAAAGTCTGCCAGAAGACAAAGTATGTGGAAACTGCACGGCAAAATGGTTGTGTGTCTGGCCATTTGTTAAACAAGACTAAGTCACACCAATGTTTAATAGTACAAACTGAGGTAACATAAACCAGGCCTCATGTTACAGAAGAGGACTTCAGCTCAACTACCCGCCTGCCTCCTTTGAGGGGACAGAGAGAGCAAGGCCAGAGCCAACAGCTGCAAGGCAATTTATAGGCCTGGACCTTTGCCTAGCCACCAGCCCCCCACATCCCTTGCTTTGGCCCTGCCTTGCCTGTGAGAATGTTCTGGCCAATCTCAGTGTCCATTTCTTCCATCTGATGGCACAGGAGGGAAAGGCTACTGGACAACCAATCCACCAGGGCAGCTACCTCTAGATTCCTGAGAAGACAGAGGAGCCTGCATCATTTACCTTTTCCAAAGAAATTTCTCTCCTCCAAACATTCCCCTAAAACAGGGGTCTCCAACCTGTGGATTTCAGCTCCCAGAATGCCTCAGCCAGTATACCTTCAACTCTGGGAGTTGAAGTCCACAAGTCTTAAAGTTGCCAAGTTTGGAGACTCCTGCATTAAAAGGGCAAAATGCCTCATTTACTCCTAAGTCTGAAATTTTAGGTTCAGAATAGAGAAAGTTACCATATTTTTCGGACTATAAGACGCAGCAAGATTTTGAAGAGGTAAACAAGAAAAAAGTTTTTGCCCTCCTCAGGCCCCAGGAGCACTCTGCAGGCCTCCCAAACCCTCTGTGCATCCCATTTTTGCAAAAGACGGTCCTGTTTTTGGCGAAAACGGGACGCGTGGGGCGGAGTTTCGGGAGGCCAAAAATGACTGTATTAGGTGTATAAGACGCACCAACATTTCCACCCTCTTTTGGGAGGGGGAGGGCAGTGCATCTTATACTCTGAAAAGTACCATATTTTACATCAGGCCTCCCTCTGGCTTAATGTGGCCTGTAAATGCAGCTATTGTTCCCACCAAATAAACTGCACCAGGATGTGGAAGTTTTCTTCAGTGTTATCTAAACCAACTAGTAGCTATTCCCCTCAAATCACTGCAAATCTTGCTCGGTGCACATCTCTCTTCAAGGGGAGGATCCGGGCTTTCACAAACAAGTCTAAATGCTGACAGATGCCACCTCAAGCCAAAGCCACAGGCAAATGTTCAAGCCTCTACCTACTTCTCCAGTAATTCTTCCAAAGGAACAATGTTCTCTCTGTGCAGGTGCCAGGCGACTTCCAAAATAGGTGGGCGCTGGGGGAAATAGCGCTAAGGTCAGGTCATTTTGAATGTAGAGATGCCAGCAACCCAACAACTTGCCTCCACCCACAATACCACCCAAATAACTAACTCTGAAACTAGAAGCAGGTTTCCAAAGCTGCCTTTCCCTCTCCATCCACTCACTTTCTTCAAGAGGAGAGCAACTCAGAAACTGGGGAAAGGGGGGCGAGAATGGCCTTAGGGCAGTAATTTAAGCCTGTGGATTCACTGCTTCCATCTCCCTCTCAGCTCTAATGACCTTACCTGCATTTTCCACATTTCTTGAGCAAGAACAGAATGACAAAAAGCATTGTACGTTAATAATTCCTTCAAGGACTGGAACAAACAGAACAACTTCTTCTGCAAATAGAAAGAATAAAATGAAGTGATTTGATCAGATTTTTAGTCAGTTGCCAACCACAATACACCTGTTTATAGGTAACTCTTAGTAATATTTTTTTAAAATTTGTTGAACAAGACATAGGGGTTTAGTTTACAGTGTAGGCAACGTATATGGCTTGGCATTAGTTTTGAACTAATTAATGAGCCAATCCTAAATTTTTGTATATTCCTCAAATCCTGAATGACAGTGCTCCTTTGGAAAATTAACAATCCCTTTAAAACAAGTACTTTAAGTACTTCTAGGTTGACTGTCTGTAAAACTATTTTCATCATATAAATCAATTTTCTTTTACTAGCTTGCAATTCTCAGAACTCCCTGTGGCTGTTTCAGGACCACTGACCGCCATTTCCTCTTTAGCAAGGCAACTTGAATGTGCTTCCCTCCACTCTGTCTTACATGAAACGGGCCTATTTCCCCTTACTCTGTGTTCTGCACTCAATAGTGTAGTTTGATCAGATTCCATAGAGATTTTCTCAATGAGGTTGGCTGCCATTCTGGCTGATAAGATTCCTGCTGGCATGCCCAGCACAGAGGCCTCATCCTTCAAGGCTGTGACTACAACAGAAGAAAAGAAACTCCATCAGACCTTAAATATACCACCCAAATTGCACCTGGAAATAGCACAACATGATGAGGCTGAAAAGATAACAAAGAAGAAATGGACAGACTCACTTTGGAACTCAAGGATAAAAGCAAAACTAAGTACTATAAAATCTGGGAACAATTTTATGATTGGATAGTTAACAAGAGGGTAGCCAAGACAAATGCATAGTGTTAGAACAAAAATATAGATGTTATTATAGATAAATGTATGTTTAAGAGATAAATAAATATACAGAAATAAGGGGGAAAGTATTAATATCATATCATATTATGCTTAAATAGTGAACAAAGCTTAAGAACTGTATGTTTATATGAGTACTAATATTATTGTAAAGTGATGGAAGATGTTTGGAACCAGTGATGTCATATCTATGTCCAATGATTTTTTAATTTTTTATTATTAATAGAAAACTTTTTTTGAAAAATCAAAAAGATAACAAAGAAGAAAAACCCAATTGTTGGCAGATACATTGAAAAGGCTCAGTCACAGGCGAGGAGTTCTTGAATCCTGGAAAGCTACACCTGCCAATAACAACTGACAATCCTGAATCAGGCAGTCTCAATATTCTTATTTTACTGAATTTAGCCATTCTCTCCCAAAAAATAAATTCTATTTCACCCACCTACAAATTGTTCTGGAACTGACATTTTACTTCCGCCCCTGCCCAAGTTACTGGAAAGTATGGACTTGCCATGTTCTGAACCTCCATTCTGTTAAAAAGAGAGAGAAAAGGGCATTTGTCTTGACTGTAGAGCATATAAAATCCTTTGGTCTTTAATGGCCTTTTCCAGACACAACATGAGACATTACTAATTCATCAAATATGTCAGAGTCCCCAAAGGAACACAGCATTCTCTGAGATGGAGATAGCCTCCCAGTATACTTAAAAGGAACAGGGAAATATCTCAAAGACAGAAAATACGGAGCATTGTGCAGCTTGATAAATAAGATCACCATGGAATCTAACTATGTTAAAATATCTGGTGGTCAGTCCAGATTTCTTCCCTGCCAAAGGATCTTTTCAGCAAGATAATTGTTTAAAGATCACAGAGCACTATTCATCCACAATGAAAACAAGGTTACCATCCTAAAAAGAGCATTAAGCACTACTGAAATGTAAGCCAATATTGCCTGAGCTGAATTATTATCCAAATGCTGCAGTGTTGTGTTTTTAACTGCTTTACAGTTTCAAATATTCTACTGAATGTTGTCATTATCATCAATACCAGGCTTCAGAGGATGGCCACTTACCTTCCCCCCAACCCTTCTTAACAATGAACAAGCCTTGAAGACGGGCGGGCTTCCACCCCCAGAATCGGCAATCCACACGGCTGGCTGGAGAACCTCCGGAGTCGAAGCCCCCGAGACTGAGGAAATGCGGGCGCAGCAGCTGCCTAAACCAAACTCACCTCCAGCAGGAGCTCGTCCAGCCTCTGGTGCCGACTCCAAATGTGCAGGGCCGCTTCCCGCAGCTCCTGCTGGGTTCTGGGTTCCCTCTGTTGCCTCTTGCATCTTCCCGCTAAAAACACAGAGGGGGATTCATTAGAATTATTTTCTTTGCATTGACATCCCGGAGCGCAGTTCCCATTTCATATCCCTCATAGTGATGCTGGCTCCTTGAGCTTATGCAGAGTGCAATTCCCCACCCTCCGGGGCAGCCCAAGGCTAACGCGGAGAGTCTCTGGGCATGTACAGAGCGCTTCCTCCCCCCACCCCCCACCCCCCCGCGTACCCAGAAGGGCGGAAAGGGCCCGACCGGCCATTCTCCCACAGCGGCGCCTCCCACCAGCCAACTAGCGCGCCCTACGGTCTGATTGGTCGCCGTTTGAACGCCTCCTCCAATAGGAAGGGGCAAGAGAGTTTTCCTATTTGCTAAGCGGGAGCTGCGGCCATTTGGGGAACGGGGGGAGGGAGGGAGGGAACGAACCGAGCGCCATCTTTAGTGTGGCAAGAAAATCGATCCTGGCAGAGCCTCTGTGCGGGGAGGTCTACTACGCAGGCGTGGTTTGCAGGAGAAGACTACCTTTGTATGGGCGGGCGCGTGTGCATTTCTGGGAATCTAATTCGGGAGAAATGATTGCACAGACTGGCTATTTTCCGGCTGATTGGCAACCATTCGCCCGTGTGCTGCGCCCATGCAGTAAGCTGGCGACCGAAGTCCCCGGCTTCCCGTCCAGCCGTTGCCTCCAACTCCAGGCAGCCCGAGTTTGGCGGAGGGGGGAGGGGGCTGATTTCTGAATTTGAGAAACTTTTACTTTCGCAAAGCGGTTGCTTTGGCCAAGGAAAATACTGTACGAATCTTCAAATAATTCAAGCAAAACAAAAAGCATTTATTAAGGGGGGGCGTTTTTTCATGGGATACAGAAACCAATGATGTCTGTTTGGTATATGTGATATGTGGACAAGTGATCAAAGAATAAAAAACATTGATTACATGTGAAACTGAAACTTGAACAAAAGGAAACATTGATTCTAAACAATATTCCACAAGTGGCAAATTTATGGGTTGCATGACTTTCCCAGCTGGGTGTGTATCTTGAATGTTGTCAGTGTATTCAAGGACCTTCAGAATACAGGATTCCTGAATAGCGCTGAGAAGACAAGTTCTCATATTTTAAAAGGGAACTTGTTAAAAGTGCTAATATCAGTTTTTAAAATGCTAATAATGAAGCTTAAAATAAAGTCTGGCTGCCACACGTTTGTGGTGGTGGAACTTCTGCCTCTTCATACAATAGGATGCTATCTAGGGCAGGTAGTTGGGGAGGGGGTATTACTAATGGGGCAAATCTGTTTCTTGCAATCTGAGGTTAAGAGTGAGAGGAGCAAAAGAAAAATCAGCCTTGCAAGGGAGTGGTTTCCTATTTTCCCTTGGTTGCCACAGCAATACTCTCAAAAGGAGGAGGAGATAAGAATATTTGGCTACTGTAAATAATGATGGAGCAGGGAAAGAATGCCTCAGCTGGGCAAATAATCGGCCAGGAGCCAAGGCTGCCTTAGTAGGGGAAGGTGAGCTGGACTAGGTGAATTGGCCCAATTCACACGGAGGAAAGAGCTGCTCCAGGTAATCCCCATCTCTCTCTCTCTCTCTCTCTCACACACACACACACACACTCACTCACTCACTTCTGGCCACTGAATTTGGCTCCTAACGAGGCTCTGCCCTTGCAGGGTGAGGTGTGAGCATGCAACCTGAAGCCAAAACCCAGTTCTGCTGCACCGGTGGGTCCTCCCTCCTGCAGCCAAGGGGCCATTGCTCTGAACCTGGCCTACAGGGTTGTTCCAAGCCTGGTGTGCAGCAGAAGCCTGGAGCTCCTGTAGCAGCAGCAGGATGACTGCCTGCTGGAGAAGAGCCCCCCCCCCCCCCCCCCAGGGAAAAAGGAAAACTAGTGACGACGGTGCCTTGATCTGCTGAGAGAGATTTGGAGAATTTGTTCAGATGTGCCAAGCCATTATTTCTTTAACCATAATTTATTTAATAAACTGCAATTGGCTGGCTTCACAGAACACCTTACAAACAAGGAAATCATACAATGCCTTGTTTGAACTCATTCTTACCCAGTGAACTCGGGTCGTTGTTATACTTACTCTGAGATAAGGCGGTGAAGCGCACAACCTGTCCGGCTGTACAATCCCACAATGACTGTTTGACTTTGGTTGTTGACTTTAGTAGGCCATCCTGGGAACATCTCTGTTCCTCGAGCAGCTGCTGCCTCCACTTAACTGGTAACCGCTAGGAATTGCTGCCTCTATTTTCCTCAGCCTGTCTGGACACCTTAGTTTCTCCACTATTTAAAGATCACCATGGGGTGATGACTGAGCTAATGCATGCTAATTTAATCGGATAAAAGCAGTGATGGGATTCAGCCGGTTCGCACCCCTTCAGGGAGAACCGGTTGTTAACTTTCTGAGCAGTTTGCCAAACTGGTTGTTGGAAGAAATCATGAGGGCAGAGAACCATTTGTTAAATTACTTGAATCCCACCACTGGATAAAAGTGTTTATTTTTAATTAAGCCATTCATGCAGAGCCTGGAAATTCAATTGGGGCTGGGGGTGAAGTCATTGCTTCAAAGGGACCGATCTGCAGATCTAAAGGGCACTGAAGAGGGCATCTCTGCCCAGAGAGCGGAGATCTCTGGCTGATCACAATCTGCATTGCTGGATCACCTGTCCCCCAGAAGAGTTCAGCCTCTAGGGAGGGTCACTGACTAGGAAAGCCCCCACCTTCTGCTCTCCTGCATGGCCCAGCTTCAAGCCTCGCCAGGTGAATTTGATCTGTTGCCAAACCCCCCCCCCCCCAAACACACACAATTCTTGATGGGACAAGGAAGAAACTCTTTCAGTTCCTATAGAAAAAGCTTCCCCTGGACTCCCTGGAATAGGGAAGGGGGGCTGCTGCTCCTGGCTGGGCCTCAGACCAGAAAAGTGGGGGGGGGGGGTTTGTCCACCAGCATTCTAAAGCCTTCAGGTTGAATGGAAGCTGAGGTCTGATTCTAAATGCCCTACAGCAATGAAGCAAAACGGACCTGTACTCTGGTATGTGTGTGTGTGTGAGAGAGAGAGAGATGTAGAGAAATAGAAAGACTTTGTGTGAGGCCAGCAGAACACATCAAACGCTGGGCTAAAAATAATCCCTTACCAGATTTGCTGTGGTGCCACCTTAGAGACCCAGGCCTACATGTGGCACTTGCTGCTCATTTTGATTGTCGAACAGCCTAAGCATTCTGTTTCTCCAGATGCTGATAATAACCTCAAAGGATCACTTCCCCCTCCAGTGCCGTGGTTAAAGGCAGAGTAAACACAGACCTCAAAAGATGTTTTTCCTCTTGTGCATTTTTAGAAAACATATGGCACTAACAGGTCATTCAATTATTGCAGTTCTCAATTTTCTGCCAATCTAAAACTCCAAGCAGCCTCCCTCCTGTAAAATACAAAATAGTATGGTAATGTCAAAACATCTAGATACATTCTATGTATACAGTATGAAGCTGATTGATGCCTGGTGCACCAACTGCGACCCTACTTAGATCAGGAGGCTCTCCTCACAGTCACTCATACCCTTGTCACCTCACGGTTGAATTGTTGCAATGCGCTCTACATGGGGCTACCCTTGAAAAGTGTTCGGAGACTACAGTTGGTCCAGAATGCAGCCACGCGAGCTATTGTGGGTGCACCTAGATACACTCACATTACACCAATTCTCCACGAGCTGCACTGGCTCCCTATCGGTCTCCGGACACAATTCAAGATGTTAGTCATTACCTTTAAAGCCCTACATGGCTCAGGGCCAGACTATCTTCGAGAGCGCCTTCTACTGCATAGCTCCCAACGACCAATAAGATCCCACAGAATTGGTTTCCTCCGGGTCCCATCAGCTAAACAATGTTGGCTGGTGGGCCCAGGTGGGAGGGCCTGCTCTGTGGCTGCCCCGGCTCTCTGGAACCAATTACCTCCTGAGGTCCGGACCATCCCCACCCTATTGGCTTTCCAGAAAGCGATGAAGACCTGGTTCTTCCGGCAGGCCTGGGGCCGTTGATCTCGCTATGGTGATCTTGTGAGATCCAGCCATGAATGGAGTGTATGGGCTTTTAATGTTTTTTTAAAACAACTTTTATGATATATTGTTCACATTATTTTTTGTTGTAAGCCACCCAGAGTCCCCAGGGAGTTGGGTGGCATAGAAATGTGACAAATAAATAAATAAATAAATAAATAATATTGTAAACCACCCAGAGTTATCCTGTTATAAGATTGGTAGCCAATACATTTAATAAATTAAAGAAATAGATAAATTAGTCTAGTTTTCTCCACCCTAGAAGCCCTTCTTGTGTAGGAGCAATGCAATTGTGGTTCAACAATTGGGGGATGAGCTCAGGATTTGAGGGGCGGGGAAAATGACCACCTGATTTTGGGTCTATAACAACTGGTGGAGGGACTCCCAGGATCATTAAGGAGGAAGGCTGAGTGTTCCTCCTTTCCCTCCTCCCATGCAGCCAACTTCACTTGCCTGTTTCTTTCAGGTTGTGATTATGCCCCATTTTCCACCTCTCCCACTAATCAGGAGGAGGACTTTGTTTATTAACGTCATCGTCCTCCTCCTCCTCCTCCTTGCTTAAGAAAAACTCCTAGTGAGAGCAGCGGAGGCCTTTGGCTTGGCCTTTGTGGGAAAACGTTTGATGGAACCATGTTTAGGTATGTGATGTTCAGAGTTTTGTTCTGGGATCTTGAAAATCAGTCTTTTTTAAAGTTTGCACTGAAAAAGAGAGGTGTAATTTTCAAATATCTTGAGGACATAACTAGAACAAGTATGTAGTAGACAAGCTGGGGGCTTTGAAAGGCTACATCAACTCTTCTGGCCTTGAATTTAAAAATAACTGGTGTGGCTGCTGCATCTGTTTGTGTGTACACACTGCTTTGCAGTTAACAGACGTTGTACCTTCCTAGCAACAAAATGTAAATCCTGGAAAAGCAAGAGAGTGAAAATGGACTCTCTGAAAGGGGAGGGGGGATCTCTGAACACATTATTTGTTTTTTTCTATGGGGGAGCAACTCATTTAGGACTTATTTTTCCTGGGAGCAGCCAGGTGGGAGTTGAGTTTCTGTTTCCCTGCAGGTGTAGAAAATGTGGCTTCTAGTGAGTTTTTCCTGGAATGTGTTTTAAAGAACTAATAGGTCATGATTGATGGGTCCAAGATAGCTGCTCCTTCTCTCCATGGACACTATGAAAAAACAGCCCCCAATTATTTGAAAAGGAAGAGGGGCAGGTCATAGCTGCTGGGGGAAACAGGCGCCCAAGGTGGTAAATCCCTGGGCTTCCCTGCAGGCTTTCAAATATTGTGTCTACCGGCCCTCCAGGCTCCAGATTGAAATCTAACCTGATGAGCCCCACCCTGGAATAAGAGTTCTATGACCTATGGGGCTTTGGCCCCAGTACCTGTTTTACAAGCGGAAGGCTGGTGCTTCAGAGGACATTCAGACTGCTTTCCCCCTTCTCACCTTTCCAGGCTAACATGTTTTACAAAAAGACATCACAATATTTTTTTCCTTTTAATAAAAAGTGAGTGTTTGCAAAGGTGACACCAGAGATTCAAGCAGCTGCTCTTTCTGCTAAGTCCAGATACCGTTTGTTCAGTTTTGGTTTAGTGCCATCTGTGAATCCTTCCATGGGAAACTGTGTATGAATGTGGCCATTTGTCTCCCATTCGGTAAAAGGGTGGAAGCAAAGGGGCGATCTCAGCCGGCAGCTGCAGCCAGCCATGCACCCCCGCCCCCCCAGACAGAAAGTTAGACTTTCCTCCCCTCCCCCCTTCGATATTGCTGTGCCGTTGGGGGTGTGGCGGTGTTGGTGATTTCATTCTTACCTCCCCTAACTACGCCTGCTTTCCAGTTGCCTCCCACTCCGAAACCAGGCTTACTCCGAAGCAGGCGCCCCTGTGATGCTTACTCCAGAGTAAGTCCGGATGGGAGTGCCGGGGGTCCGTAACTGGCGGCCGAAGGCTCCTCGGTGAGCAGCGCTGCCTCTGTCCCGGCGGCTCTACCCGGCAGGTGCCGCCCAGTTTCTTTCGCCAACCGCCCTGGGTTCGGGGCCGTCCGGCAACGGCCGAAGCGCTCCCCGAGACCGGCTCTGCGGCGTTGGGCCTGCGCTGGCCTGGCTCCCTCCGGCGGGCGGTGCGGCTGGCGACTGGCTCAGCCTTCCTCCCCTCCCCTGCCGTCTCCTCCCCCTCTCCTTCCCAGGTCGTCCGCCGGCGGCAGCAGCAGGAGCAGCGAGGCCGCCGCCGCCGCCGCCGCCGTCACCGCCATGGAGCCCGGCTCTGGGAGCCGCTGATGGAGCCGCGGCCATGGCGCGCGCCGGAGCAGCAGCCGCAGCCGCAGGGACCGGGCCGGGGGCCGCGGCGGGCGGGGGCGGCGCGGCGGGGGCCGCGGCGGAGGAGCTGTCCCTGGAGGAGGTGCTGAAGGCCTACGAGCAGCCCGTCAACGAGGAGCAGGCGTGGGCCGTCTGCTTCCAATGCTGCCGCGGGCTGCTCCAGCCCGACCCGCCGGGCGCCGAGGAAGGGCGGCGCCGCCGCCGCAGGGGACCGGCCGGACGCCTCCGCGACACCGCCGATCTCCGCCTGCACAAGGACGGCGCCGTCTCCGCCCGCGGCGAGTTCGGCCAGGCCGGTGAGTGGGGAGGGGGCGCGCGGGGAATAGCGCGCCGGGGGCCGTTGAGCCCAGGAACCTAAAGCCGCTCGGGGACCCCGGCGCCGCCGAAGAAAGTCTGGGCTCGTCCACGGAAGGACACCGAAGGGACCGGCGCTGGGGAATCGTGGCTTGGACGGGGAGGGAGGTCGCGATCAGCCCCCTCCACCTGCGGGGTCCCTGGCGTGGTCCCGAGCCAGAGGATGGCTTGAATTCAGAGATCCTAAAATCCTGCTCCGACCGCAGGATGGCCTGGTGCATCTAAGTTCTTTTGCTCCTCTTTAGTGCCCCCCCCCGCAGAATTCTCAAGATGGGTTAGGAAATTGTCCCAGTTTGAGTACTTTAGGCTTTCCAATGCAATTCCAGGAGCAGCTGCAAGAAAGCAGAAAGTCGGGGTGCCGCAAGCAATGAAAGGACTAGGAGGGGTGTCGATAGTTTCCCAGGAGGGGGAAGCAGCCTGCGGGGCTCTGTGTGGTGCGACATCCCAGCGGTGCAGACCAAGGAGTCCTTCTCTGGGGAGCTTCCGGTTTTCCAGAAAACCACTTTTCTCTTGGCAATTCTCCACATTTATCTGCCCCTTTGCCCCAGTGAACTGGGTGGGGTTTAGTTTGCCTTGAGTAATTTATTTATTGTGTGAGCACAGAGGTCAGAAGTGTCTCTTTCATCTCCTTGCCATGTGTCTGATGTGTGTAATTACACCAACTGTTGCTGCCAAAGCAGGTGGTTTATGATGGCCCTTTGGGGGCTGAAGCACCTGCAGCCTACTAGGGCCTCAGTCCTGAGGGCTTCCATGAAGCAAGGAAGGCCTTGAGGAGGGCCTGCTCTAGAGGAGTGAAGCAGTATAATCCCAGAGGAAGAAGTGTGGGCAGGTGGCAAGTGGGCTGGGTCTTGGGTGGCATCCCAGAGTAGGAGGTGACCAAGCTTGGATGCTCACAGCTGCATCAGCAGGCAGGCAGTAGGTGAGGAGAGTCTGTGTCAAAGCCACATCCAGCCTCTCTGAAAGGCAGCAGGGAAACATCCTCAACAGCAACATTTGCGCTTGATGATCCCCATGTTATTTTGGGACTTGGGACAGGAAGGGATAATGCTGAGAACATCCTGTGGGGATTGATGGGGCCTTAATATTACAGAGTGTTTTAATTGCAAAACAGTGTTAAAACCAGAACACTTTTTCAAGATGAGGATCTATTACTTGGGGTGGGGAGTGAGAAAAGCTGTCCTTAAATGTACAATCTTTTTTGAGAAAGGGCCACCTGAGTGGTATAGCCATCAATCAGCAGGACCTTTACATGCAGGCCACTACAGTCACACACCAGAAGAAGGTCACCCGCTGAAGAACCAGCACAGGTGGATGTATGTCCTCCTCTCGACTGCATCAACTCAGTGGGAGAGTTATGACTCTTCCCTGAACAGGCCTGACTTTTCATAGAGTAGAATCCTAGGGCTGGAAAGGACCATGGAGGTCTTCTAGTCCAACCCCCCACCTAAAGCAGAAGTCCAGAGTTTTCCGTTCATACATTCAAGGAGGGAAAGTGTCTTCCTTCCTTGACTCATGTATCTGCTTTCCTCTCCCATGACTGCCAACTGTTCTTCCTATGGCTAAATTGGGTTTTGCTGCTTAGTTGCCTCTCTGATTCCTTCCTCTTGGGCTTAGTCCCGGTTTAGCCAGGCTTCAGTCCTGCATCTGCCTTTCAGGGCCTCCCTGCTGCCAAGCAAATGCTTTCATTTCATGGTTTTATTTCAGAGTATCAGTCTTGAAGTTAAAAAGTAACAACATCCAAGAGAGGTAATTGCTGCTTGTCCCTCTGTTCTAATTGCTTATGAACAGCACAAAGTCAAATGTGAGTTGCAGTCACGGGCGCACAGCTGGGGTGGCAGAGAGGCCAGCAATCTCGTTTCTTAGGCGGCTGTTTGCTTCTGTCCTTGTCTGGGATCCAGCTTGCTGTAGGGAGCCTTTACCAGGGAAGCTGCAGCTGCTTCTGATAATATTGACTTAGAAATGCAGCCCAGCCCATCATCAGAACTGGTCCAGCCAGTTCTCCACTATATCAAACCCCAGCTGATGAGTTATGGCCAAGGCTGGCGCTGAGGGTCACTAACCTGGTGGCTTCCTGGCTGTACATTTGACTCATTCCAGCCCAGAACTCCCTGCCTGCAGGCAGCCTGGATCTCTCAGTGGGGAGGAGCTAAACAGCATCAGTTTGAGGGTTCCTCCAGCAGTAATGAGAGATTTTTGCTGCTGCAGACAAGGCTGCTCCTGGCTGCCCAGCCTGATATCAGGTGTATTCATGGATCAAAATGCAGGCAGCACATCAGCAGCAGTGGGCAAAGGCACTCAGTTTAGAGTTTTGCAATTACTGCTTCGTTGCTTGAGGGGATTTTTTTCTCTTAAATCTGCACAAAAATGTATCTATTTTCTCCAAAGATGTGTGCTTCTCTTTCAGTTTTGCCTAATGCATCGTTTTTGAAAAGCAAATTCTCCCAATTTAATGCACATGTGCATTTGTACAGCTTTCCTCTTCAGATATCTTTTTGGTAAAGTGAATGGTAAGATTCCAAGAACCACGCCATTACCATTCCAAAGGGTAACCTGGATAAGTTTAAGAATGTGAATCAGACCAGGGAAAAGAAAGTCCCGTGTGCAAAAGCCCCCCCTCCCCCCTCCCCGGTCCCTATGTAGGGCATTTCTCCCAGGTTCTCCAGAGCACGGAGCTGTGCAAGCTCTTGCTGATGCCACCTG
This sequence comes from Masticophis lateralis, assembly GCA_030761175.1. Taxonomy (NCBI): domain Eukaryota; kingdom Metazoa; phylum Chordata; class Lepidosauria; order Squamata; family Colubridae; genus Masticophis; species Masticophis lateralis. The sequence continues at coordinate 763,785 of JAUDYJ010000010.1, read as the reverse complement.
CCCCCCATCTGAGGGCTGGGGAAACAAACTGAAAGGGAATTGCATTGGAGGTGCCAAGAATGTCACAACAGTTCAGCAGAGTCAGCTTCTCGAAAGGCCAGCTTTAGGGTAGAGAGTTCCACTGCCTCCCGTCGGCCTCCATGGCAGGAAGGAAGGGATCAGGGCAGAGGCTGCCGCAGAAGAGTTGCCCAGAAGGCTTCAAGGACTGCACTGTGCCCCCCTCCCCCAGCCTTGGCTCTGTGTGATGTCAGGCAGTGAAAGGGGAGGTAAAATAGCTGGAGTTGGCTCTGCTTACACTGCTGCTGCTGCATTAAGTGGTTCTCTGCTTTCTCCTAATGGCCTAATTTTCTTTTTTTTCTTTCTTTCTTTTTGCCAAACTTCATTTTATTGATTACAGTTCATGTAATTCTCTCTGGAGAAGGTGACCCCTAGAATCTTCTTTCAGTGTCTTTTCCCATTGTCTCCCGATCCAGAAATGAGACAGCAGTTAGAGAGAAGAGCTGGGTTCACTTGGAGAGAGAGAGAAGAGGGAGGTCTCCCTAGGCACAAACACATCTATCCAGTTTGCACTTTTATGTTCCCAAAGAGGAAGCACAGCTGTGAAATGGGGCTGTTGGACATCTTGTCAATGGCAGGAAATGGGGGTCCGAACTGGCCGTGTGTACATGTGTGTTCAAAGATGGCTTCCAGACTGGCCTTAAATGCACCAGGAAAGTTGCTTTTACCAGCATCTTACAAGTTCTGTTTTTAGAAATCCTATACACAAGGAGATACTCTTTTCATAGAACTTGCCACAATTTTTTTTCTTCTTCCATTTGTAATTCTGGCCTTTCTCATTTTTCTATTCACTTGTGGACAAAGCAACACCTGCGTGTGTGACACTGCCACACATGCCACTTGCCTTAATCTCATTTGCACACCCAGGCACACTCGTTTTGTGAAAAGTTGGCCTCTGTACACCAAACCCAACATAGGGTGAAACATTCCCCATTTAACCAGCCAAAGTAAACTCTACCCATTTGCCATCTCTGCCCTGTGGAACCTGCTTGGTTCTGGCCTGGCTCTCAGGTCTAGGATGGGCATCTCAGATACGTAGGTGGGTATATAAATCTGCCTAGAGTTGACAACACCTGGCGCTCTTGGTCTCTCTGAGACTGACATCGTTTAACAGTGTCATCTTCCCTTTGCAGAGCTTCCACTGACCTTGGCACCTGCAGCAGAAGCACAGGTAGGTGGCCGAGGGCCCTATGGAAAGCTCATCTTCTCTTCTTGCAGGCCTTGGGAACAGGATAAATCTGGTAACCACTCAGCAGTCTCTTAGAAAGCGAATGATTGAAGCCCCTCATGTCACTTTCACTAGCAAAGCATCGGCAAGCATGGAAAACCTCAGCTTGCGCAGACCAGATGGCCCATTTTGTCACCTCTCCCCAAAGCTGCCAAAGCCTGAGCACTCTGGCATACCCTGGCTTCGGCACAGCTACTTGGCATTGCCGCTGAGCCCAGCCATCCTCCGAAGACACCACCCTGGCAGGTTCTCCCTGACCCTGATCTCTGGGAAGGGTTCTTAAGTTTGCCCTGGGCAGGTGTGGATGAGTTATTTCATCAGCACTGGAAACAAACAGGGTATCAACCAAGCCGTGTCTTTCCCTCTTTTGCCAATTTGCCTCCCCTGAAGATGGTGCAATCCCTGGGCTTTGTCATCTACCGAGCCCTCGACTGGGGCCTGGAGGAGAACGAGGAACGTGAGCTGAGCCCCGAACTGGAGCGGCTGATCGACCTGATGACCAACGGGGACTCTGAGGACAGTGGCAATGGCAGCAGCACCGCAGACGAAGGCTATAGTGGGCAGGAGGAAGAGGAGGAGGCAGTGGCCAAGGGGACCCTGAGCGCGGTCCGCACATTCAGCCAAGTGATGCAGCTCTGCGCTGCCCGCCTCTCCCAGCCGCAGGAGGCCCACGCTCACTACCAGGCGGTGTGCCGGGCTCTGTTCCTCGAGACGGTGGAGCTGAAGGCTTTTCTGGCCAAGATCCGGGATGCCAAGGAAGTGAGTGGGGCGTGTTTGGGTTAGTTGTTTGTTTTTTCAGTTTTATTTCTTATACACGTAATATAAAATGAACATTTTCTTATACATAATTAATCCTACATATACATATTTTCCTTAAAGAAAGCATTAAAATAAGGCATTTTAATTACATTTGGAGTTGCTCTTCTACCCTTTCTTCCCTCATTTCGCAACAACCCTTCTTCTTCTTCTTCTCCTCTTTCCCTTCCCTCCCTCCTCTCCTACTTTCTCTTCCCTCCTCTCCTATCTCATCCTATTTCCCCTTCCTTTCCCCAACTCCTCTCTTCTTTTCCCCCTACTCACCTTCTCTCCTACTCCTATCCCCTACCCTTCCTTCCTCTCCTTTTCCCTTTCTTCCATTCCTGTCCCTCCCTCTCCTCTTCCTACCCTCTCCTCCTCTCTCCTTTCTATCTTCTTTGCTGTGAAACATTCTCCTTCTTTGGTAGCCAAACAACTCCTGTATTCTAATAATATATACTTTCTTTCAATTTCTTTTCAGATTTGTTCTGTCAGTATTATCATCATAATTATACACTTATTATCTTCTTTCTTTTCCCTCCTCCCATCCCCCTTTTTCATTTACTCTGGTGTCATCTGGGTTTCTATTTCTTATCCTCTCCCTCATTTAACTTTCTATTATTTGAATCATTTATCTATCCTCTTATCTTCATATTTCTTTTCTAACCATATATAAAATCTTCCCCATGTCTTGAAATACACCGATTCCTCTTTATCTCTTATTCTTAGAGTTAATCTATTCTTTTCCGCACAGTCTAAAATCTTTTTTATTACTTCACCTTCTGATGGAATTTTTTCTGTCTTCCAATTTTGTGCAAACACAATTCTTGCTGCTGTTCTTATATGTATAGTTAAATACACATCTTCTTTACTATATCTCTCTGGAAGAATACCCAATAAGAAAACCTCTGATTTTAATTCTATAGATTTATGTAATATTTCTTCCAACCATTTCTGTATTCTAGACCAATAATTGTTTGCTTCTAAACATGACCACCACATATGATAGTATGATCCCAGCAAATGCAAACATTTCCAACATTTGGCTGATTTATCCTTAAACATCTTTGCTAATCTTTCTGGTGGCATATGCCACCTATAAAACATTTTATATAGATTTTCTTTATATGCAGTTGCCATTGTCAATTTATAATTCCTTTCCCATAGTTGTTGCCATTTCTCTAATTCTATTGCATATCCAAAATTTTTCGCCCATGTTATCATTGTCTCTTTTACTTCTTCACCTTTCAATCTAATTTGCAATAAGTAAGTATAATCTTTTAATCATTTTTTTCATCCTTTCCCATCATTATCTGATCCAACTCTGATTCCCCCAAATTAAAACCATATTGTTTCAAGTCTTTATCATATCTTGATTGTATCTGCAGTCGTGTATACCAATCAGTCTCAATCCCTTGTTTTTCTAAGTCTTGTTTCTGTTTTAATTCTCTCCTCTGTTAAAACGTCTTTATATTTTACAATCTTGTCCATGTTAATTATAGCTTTTATTAATGGCTTCCGCTTCTTCGCCACTGTTCCAGAAGTGGGGAGGTAGCCTTTTTCCTCTCCCTGCCCTCTCTCTTTGCCAATTTTCTCAAGTAAATAGTTTTTAAAATTCAGGAGTTAAATATTGAGGAACCTTGTTTACAAGACCACTGTCTTACCCAGATAATCGCCTTTTTTTCCCCTTTGTCTTCTTGCATGTGATCACCTGGCTTTTGGCAGCTCCTAATGGCTGCCTTCCCACGCTGCTAGGTCGAGGGCTGATGCAGACACTACAGAGAATTTGCGGCTTCTCTGTTCATGCCTGCTTGTGCCTTCATTGATCCTCCAGAACAGCTACGATCCTGAGGATCCCTTAAAGCAGCTGAGATATCAGCATTTTCCAGGAGCCCCCGGAATTTGCTGTATTGCCACTGGCCCTGGCCACACCCCTCCCTGGCTTGCTTGGGTTATTGACCATCTGTAGATGCCACTCCTGAAGTGCTGCCCTCGGGGGGCAAGTGGGCATTAGGCTGCGCCTGGATATGTGTGTGTCCTGGGGCTGGGAGGACACTCCAGCCTTGCATCTCTCACCTGCCAAGAAGTTACCCAATTCCCCTGGAAAGGGAGAGCCTCAGCATCTCTACAGCAGCTGCCCAGCTGTTAAAAATGCTCTTTTGTGTCCCAGATAGTTGCTTGGCTGAGGCCCATGTGCTGAGCTGCCTGGCTTTTGCAGGTAACTGCAAATTGGATTTATCTTGTTTAGCGGCATTTCTAAGCCATCCCAGTCCCACAGGACTCTGGATGGAGTACAGACCTCTCAGCAGCGAGAAATGGAGATAAAATAACCAAGATGGCTAAAATGACCGCAGAGAGAAGAGCTGGCCAAGGACTGGTGGGAGGAATACTGACTTTAATTGGGTACCAAAGGGCAGGGGTGAGAGGCTGCCCGTGCCTCTTGGGAAAGAGCATTTCAGGAAAAGGAGGTATCACAGAGAAGGCCCATCCTGTTCTCCTTCCTCTAGCTGGGAAGAAGAATTAGATCCAGATGGCCAGATTCAATCCGTTAGATTCTTTGGCCTGGGATGTCTGCTGCAAGCGCCAGGGAGATGGGCAGCTCTTGACCTGCCTTCTCTGCTGGCTGCTACCCAGCTGAGCCAGGGCAATGTGCCATTCAGGCTCTGCGGGTGCTGTAGGAACTCCACCTTCTTGTGGTAGCTGAGCAGTAACATGCCCCATCCTGGCAAGTCCCCAGCTCTGTTGTTCTTGCCCTCCCATCTGTAAGAAAGCTGGGGAGGGGTCTCTGCTGTCCCTCTGCAGTTCTCACCTCTAGAACTGTGCACCTGGTCAGGGTCCTCCCCTGCACAGCTGGTGCAACTAAGAGCTGGGAGGGGGGAAGGGACGGCACCCCCGCCCATTTCTTTGCAAGGATGCCTCCATGGCCTAGATGGGGCTCAGCTCTCCCTCTTCCTAAGGAGAGAACTCCTGGGATGGAGGTAGGCTGGGGTGCTGCCTGAGGAAGCCATCCTCTCAGCGAGCTTGTGCTTTGCATCTCTTGGGAGAAACCCTAAGTAGCTAATGAGAGCTGGTAATTAGGGACTCTCCAGCCCAACCCTCTCCAGGGAGAGGCGCTGTTTTCCTGTGGAAAAGAGTTAATGGAGAAGTCATTTCCACACACACCCTCCTGAAATAGTCACTCGGGCGGGGGATTCTACTCTGAAACCTCATAGTGGAAGCGAGAAAGGCCGAGGGACAGAAAGAGTGATAGAGATGGGAGTGTAGCATGGGTGCCCTCGGCTTCCTCTCTCTTTGCAAGGAGACTTTGAACAGTGCTCCAGAAGAGCATCAGCCAAAGACCTCCTGGTGAGAAATTGAATGCATCCACACGTACATTGACTGGCTTTTCCCAGACCGCTGCGTAAACTGGAAGGCCAGCAGGCCGAGATTCAAGGATGCAGCTACATTAAGCAATTACAAACTGTAAGACTTGAGGAAAGACGAGAGTCAACCTGCCACCTTCTTCTCCCACCTGGCATCCTGAGGGCTGAGAGCCACCTGTGTTTTGATAGCTGTGGCTTGTTCTTAAAAGAGCTGCTCTGCTCTTCACCTGCCCTTTGCTTCTAGTCCAGGGGTCTGCAACCTTAAACACTCCAAGAGCCATTTAGACCCGTTTCCCACAGAAAACGGGCCACAAAACCTGCATGGCACAGCCAACTCGACGTCATTCATTTCCACCAGTCACATGACCCTTCCTCCCGTAGCCACGCCTATCCAGTTGGTCATTAGGGCAGAGAACTGGTTGTTAAAAAACACCGGGAACCACAAAGCGCTTTTGACATCTCTTTCCCTCCTTCCCTTCTCTCTCTCTCCCCCTCTCTCTGTATCTCTCTGCCCCATCTGCTTCTCCATCCCCTGCCATTGCCCTTCTCAGGCCAGGTGAGGAGTGACCAGCCAATGGTGGGATCACTCGATAGGGAGCCACAGCAGAGGGCCCAAAGAGCCGCATGCGGCTACGGAACCACAGGTTGCTGATGCCCATTATAGTCCCTTGTTGGGAGTATTACAGCTTCCAGACAGGCTCCCATTTGGAGAAGTTGTGCCCTGTCTCCCCCACACTATGCTAAAGCTGGTTCTTGTCCCAGTTCCTTGTTTGCACAGAAGATCCAGCTGAATAAGGACTTAATCCCCTCCCACCCCCCAGCAGCCCGGAGTAAGCTTTGGATGCCCCTTCCCTGCCCTTTCCAGTTCATCCCAGTCCAATCCGTAACTTCTATGCCACCATGAATGCAATGGAAATGGGAAAGGCTAAGCTGCTTCTGGCTCTTGGGTGTGCAGATGCTGGTGAAACTGAAGGATGAGGAGCTGAGGGACCAATCGGCAGCAGAGCTGGACAACCTGAGGAACACGGACTGGGTACGGAGCAGACTGGGAAAAAGAGAAAAAGAGTTGGTGCTGGGCTTTTATCAAGTTCTCTGGGTGGGGCTGGTTATAAATATTCTACATAGAGAACTGTTTCCCCTCAAGAAGCAAGGAGGGGAGAGCTCTCCCCTTGGTGCTATAGGCACACCTGATGTGAACTTTATGCTCAATAATATTTATTTTCTTAAAACACTCATTTGCAACCCCAGGTTCTCCCTACAGACCCATTTGCAAGAAAGGGTCAGGCTAGGTTGAGTAATGCCTGTGTCATCATGGCTGTGGTTTGGCCTTCAGAACAGTCTCCCAGGGCTGCCCATAGCGAGACCTTTCCAGCACATGGGAGACGGTCTGCTTTGTCCCACAGGTGAAGCACTGTTTGCCTCAGAGAAAGCTCAGAAGGAGGATTGGCTTCTCGGAACAAGAGTCACAGAGAAGGTGTCCCTAGCATCTCTTCTGGCTCAAGCAGAGTTTGGGGGAAACCAACCGTGGTGGCTTTGTTGGTTTGTGACTTGCAGGCTCGGCTCTGGGTCCAGCTCATGCGAGAACTACGGAACGGTGTGAAGCTCAAGAAGGTCCAGCAGAAACAATTTGACCCCTTGCCTACAGAGTATCAGCTGACACCTTTTGAGATGCTGATGCAGGACATCCGAGCCCGCAACTATAAGCTCCGCAAGGTCATGGTGAGAGGAACGGGGACTGTCCCCTCCCTCTCTGGGGTCACCAGGCAACCTGTGCAGTTTGGCCACTCTCTGGGGCCTTCCTGTTCGTGTGGGTCTGGCCCTAGAGCACAGCGGGAGGTTCCACTTAAAATGGGGTGTCAGCAACTCTTCCCCCTGAACCTTATAGAAGCCAACCCAAAGCCAGACAAGATGGACGGGACTTTGGAAAGAAGCAGAAATCGCCACCTGTCCCGGCTAACTAGAGGCTCCTGGAGAACAGGAGCAGCTGTGGCTAATTCTTCTGTATGGATCTCCGTCAGGTGGATGGAGACATTCCGCCCAGGGTGAAGAAGGACGCCCATGAACTCATTTTGGATTTCATACGATCCCGTCCACCTCTGAGACAGGTCAGCCCAGGTTCTGCTTTTCTGTACTTTACCGGGTGGGGATGGCAAGGGCCTTTAGTCGGACTTTGGGGATTGTACTAACAATCACCTTAATTGCTTTTGCCACTTCTAAAACTCCATCATTTATTTGAGCCTGTCATTTGCCCAATAGGAAATTATTTTTTGGAAAAAAGCTGCTGGGGCTGCTTTCTGCATTGGGCAAGGGGTGTTCCGGCCAGCCAGAGCTGCGCTGTTTGCAATCTCAAGGGCAGCAGCTGGCCAGGGTGCTTTGCTCTGCTTCCCACAAGTGAACGTTACAAAGGATGCAGTCCAGTATACATGCTAGCTTGGTTTACCATCATTCAGTAATCTCTTGAAAGCCACAGATTGGGGACCTATTTTGGCGGCCGTAAGGTGCCCTTTCAGCTCCAGAGTTGGAAGAGCAGCAGGCAGTGGAATGTGGCTCTCTGGCTTCCCAACCCTATTGCAGGCTTCAGAGCGCAGGCTGCGCCCCCTGCCTCAGCAGCAGAGGACCCTCCATGAGAAGATCTTGGAGGAGATCAAGCAGGAACGGAAGCTCCGGCCGGTGGAATTGCAGCACCAGGACCAGAGAGGTGTGTCTGTCCTTAAAAAAAAAGGTGGGGGGGGTTGTTCCTGGAAGCTAGAGAATATCCGTTTGCTCCCTCCTGGGATGAGATGGCAAAGGCAGGAGAGAAGCTGCGGGGTCTTAGGGAACATCGCATGATGCCCCAGACTGAGAATGCAGCTGCATATTATCACCAAAAGTGAGACTGGAAACAGGAGGGAGCTTGGAAATTTCTCTGAGGGAAGATAGTCTGGGTGTCCCATCCTTCAGCCCTGCAGCTCTGACCCACGTTGACATTTGGATGGGCACCATGGTCCAGTGTCAGGCTGGGGAAAGCTGGGCTATTCTAAATGCCACTTGTTAGAAGGGAGGCCAGGATGGAGTTTCCTATGTGCCCAGCACAGAAGATAGCTGGTGCCACACCGTGCCCTCTCCTCTTGTCCTGCCAGGGTTTGGTTCCTTGCCCTGCCTGGTGAATGCCTGCTCCAGCAACATGAAATCGACCTCTTGCATCAACCTCTCCGTTTCAGAGTCCGGTGCCCCACCTCAGCGCCAGAGGCCGAGGGTCCTGCTGAAGGCACCCACGCTGGCAGAGATGGAGGAGATGTTTGTTTCGGAAGTAAGAGCTGGGCCTTGTCTCCTGCTTTCTGGGCAAGAAGAGCACCTTGGCCTGCTGAAGCAGGCACAGGCCATGAGCAGACTTTGCAGTCCAGTCCTGTTGGCCTCCTCTTCTTCTCCTTCCTTTGCCCCAAACCTCCTGCTTTGGCAACCTCTGCCACCCTCTAGGGCCATTGGCACCATGCACCCAAAGGCCTCTTTCTTGTGCGTGCGTGCCCCGACTCCAGTGTTTCTTCTCCTTGAGGGCAGAAGTGTCGTCCTGCTCTGACCTCGGGCTGTGCCTGGGGAGGGGGTCTGAGTGCCAGCATTTCTGCAGGCGTGCTGAGTGTTCCCTTTTCTGCAGGAAGAAGACTCTCCCTGCTCAGAGTCGGTTCAGGAGCCGGGCCCCCTGATGCCCCTGAAGCGGGACCGCTCTTTCTCCGAGCAAGACTTGGCCCATTTTCGGGATGAAAGTGAGGGCAGAGAGCCTCACCTGGAGTACTTAAGGCCCAGCCTGTCAGACTCGAGGCCTCGTTCAGGTACCATGTCCTCTGTGTGGGCCAGCATGGAAAACATGGGCAAGTTAACCTCTTTTTGTGACCTAACCCCACTTTGGGACGCCATTCTCTCTGCGTCCCCTCCTTTCCCAGCAGATACATTGCAGTCCAACTGTCTGAGGACCACTGCAAATCCAGAGAGAAAGACCTTGGGAAGATGGGGTGGGGCGGGGAGACTTTTTACCAGCTCTGCCTGGGTGTGAATGGGTTCATCTCCCGCACCTGGGAGGACAACGGGTGCTGGAGGAGTTTTCCATTTGTGAACGCTAGCTGCTATTGATTTTCCGATTTGTCTCTTGCTTCAGCTACACACCCCTTGTGTCTTCATGGGAGGAGGGCTTTTCTCCCTGCTGGGCAGATTCTGACTTGCCGGTTCCCTTCTGTTCTCCTTCAGGTTCGGTTCCGGCTCGCTACCACCCTCGGGTCAGTTCGTGTCCTCGTAAACAAGACATCCTCGGTTCTGTGGAGGAGAATTTGGAGGCCAGCTCTGTTCCGGTCACAGAGGCGAGTTTGAAACATTTGTGGCTGGTAAGCATCTTCAGTGCTGTGGGTTTCCACACACACTTTGCAGCACGCCCTCTGAGAAGTGAGGCTGGCTGGGCCACCCCAAGCCGAGTCCTTGTCCCAGGAATATGGCCCAGAGGGGAGTGAGTCAGGAAAGGGTAATATGGAAAAACTTGAATGGGCGGATTGCGAGCCAATGGCTCCTATCCCACTGTCTTTCTGGAGTTAGAACCTGAGCGTGGGGAACGTCTTCCTTTGGGCAATTTGACGTTTTGCTATTGGGGGCCAATTCTGCATGGATCTGTGTACTTTGTTTTTTTTCCAAACGGAAGCCAGCGTCTCTCTGTATCTTGTGAGATTGTGGCTAGCCAGCTTTCCCTGGCTTTTGAAATCTGACCGGCTGAGGAATGGGATGTAGTTTGAGGGCTGGCGTTTCTACTGGAGCCGTAACTGCCGTAGACCTGAATTGCCCTCTCTGCCTGGGCAGCTGGCCTGGCTGAGGGCAGCTCTGATCCCATACTTTGCCCCCCACAGCAGGAGTTCAGCCACCCAGTGGAAAGCCTGGCGCTGACGGTGGAGGAAATGATCAATGTGCGCCGGGTGCTGGTGAAGGCAGAGATGGAGAAGTTTCTTCAGAGCAAGGAGCTCTACACCAGCCTGAAGAAAGGGAAGGTGAGGCCAGAGGGGCTCCTGGGGCTGCAGTGGGGTGGGGGGAGAGCACTCCCCTGGACAAGCTGTTGCTGACCGTCTCTCCTCTGGTTCAGAGCTGCTGCTGCTGCCGAACCAAGTTTACGCTCTTCTCCTGGCCCCCGACTTGCCTCTTCTGCAAGAGGTGAGTAAGCAGGCGCCCAGCTGGGGAGACTGTGGGATGAATGGGGCTCTCAGCTGAGCCTTTTCTGTCCTTCATTGCTTTTAGGTCTGTCTGCAGTTCCTGCAGCCTGAAGGTAAGGGCTTTCCCTGACAGCCCAGGCAAAATCCCCCTTGGGGAGGTCTTCTGGGGAGCTAGGTGGAGCAGCCCAGCTCTCCGCTGAGTCCCTCCTGCTTGCCCCTTCTAGATCAAGATGCCCTCGAAGAAGCTTGCCCACATCCCAGTCTATGCCCTGGGCTTCGAGACGCTGCACGGCTCTCTGGGAGCCAAGGGCCCCCCAGCCTGCCGGCAGGAGACTTTCCAGTAGGTGGCGCTTCTTTTCCTTCTCCCCATTCTGTTTCCTGCTTGGCTGTTCAGGAAACTCAGCTGTGCAAATCAGCAAGAGAGTCCTGAAACCTTTTCTGCTCCAGTCATCTTGGGCAGCTGTCTCTAATTCCATTTCCAGATAGGTTGAGAGGTCAGCTAGCAGAACTTCAAACCAATCGAGTCAATTGAAGGGGAATTCTGGGGGCTGCAGTCCCAGCACAGGGTTAAGGAAGGCGCTTGCAGGCAGAGGGCCTCAACTCTATGCAGTCTGAGGTTCGAACCACAACCAGATAGGTTTGCAAACTACGATTGTTGCATTTGCCCAGACATATTAAGACGCTAACCAACAATAATTTTAATGTGGCCTCAGCTCCAGATCTGTCCCCATATCCTTTTCATTCATGGATAAGAGATTATTTGGCCTGAGAAATGGAAGGGATCCAAAGTCCGTGAAAGACCTCCTGGCTCATGGGTGCAGCTCTCGCAACCCCTTCAAATCACTGATGGTTTGCAGAGGGCCAGGGATGATAGCTTAACAATTGTGCAATGCATAACCCTGATCTCCCTCAAGATTCAGACGGGAATAATAGTCGGGCGGGACATTCTGAGGCATGGTTTAAGGCTTCCCATAAAGCAAGCCATGTATCTCAGGGTGTTTATCAGCAGGTTACTCAGGGTGCTCCCTGATACTGGAGCCACAGACTTCTGAGCCAAGCAAAGCCTGTCAGCTGAGGTTGCTCTTGCCCAGCCCTTGGGGCAGGGGCAGAGGGAGGGGGGGCAGCATCAGGCATTGCTGCCCGAGAGCAAGGACCCCAGTCAAGAGCACCCCGTTTTTGCCTTCCAGCTCCCTGCAGGGCACCCATTGGCGCAGCGTGGAGGAAGAGTTCCCCTGCATCTATGCCCATGGGTCGGTGCTCAAGGACGTTTGCCGTGACTGCTCTGGATTCGTCACGGACGTCGTCAGCTCCAGCCGCAAAAGCATGGACATTCTCAACACCAAGCCAGGCAGGAGTCGCAAAACCCAGTCCCTGTACATCTCGTCCAGCTAGAGGCGCCTGGGACATCCCTTCAATGTGCTGCCCACCCCACCTCTCCAGCTACAGCATCCATTCAGAGGCCAGGCAGCCATGAAACTCTGGCAGAGGAAACGCAGCTTTGGTATCCGCTGGCATTTTCCTTATCCAGCCCACCCCATCTTCCAGGGACATCTGCCTGCTGCTTATGTATATATACACACAAACACACACACACACGTATATAAACACACACATGCACACCCTTATAGATACTCTCTATATATACAGCAGATAAGTTGCTTTAGCTGACCAGCATGCCAACCCTCTTCATTGGCAAATGAAAACTTTGCTGAAACCACTCCAGCCTTGGAGGTCAGCCAGAGGGAGCCTGGGCACCAAGGGTCCAGCTGTGCTGGCGGGTAGGAAGGCGGCCTGCCAGGCAGAGGCCAGCTTCTTTCCCCACAGGGCCTCCTCTGGAGAAGCTCTGTACCCCTCGCTGATGTCTCCGAAGGAAACATCCTTCCGGCCTTGGGCTTTCTTGCAAAGTGGGCTCTTTCACAGCTACGTGCCTCTGCTGCTGAACGCACCTTCTGGAGCGGCTGGCTGCTCCTTGTCATTTCTGTGGCTCTTGCTTGTCATCTTTCTCTTGATCAAGAAACAAGGCGGGTCTCCTGCCCAGATTATGAAAAAGGGTGACATCTTCCTCTCATTTTCCCTCTACAGATTCAGGAATGTGTCTTATTTGTACAGCCAATAATAAAATACCTAATTTCGTAAGAATTTAGAGATAAAGAGCAACTGTTCCCAGCTCCTGAGAGCCATTTGCATAGTGAGGACAGACGACTGCATGGAGGGTGCCAGGATCTTTGTGGAGGTGGAGGAGGCTTGGACTGCCCATGTCGGTAGAGGAAATCCTGGTTCATGCATAAACAGGGCCATATTTACACATTGTACTAAGCTGTGTAAACTGGCTAAGCTGCAAACTAAACTGGCTACTTGGGTAGCGACTTAGCATGTAGTGGATATTTTACAGTTCATTTAACCACCCAATTTGTGGGTGTCCTGCATGATCTTGCGAGATTGGTTTCTGCTCTTTTTCTACTGACTTGAAGAGTAGAAGCCTGGAAGAGAGTGAGGCCAGTTCCAGCTGGAGCCACCACCTCTGCCATACCAAATCCCAGCATCTTGGGTAACACTGGCCCCATGCCAGGGTGTGAAATGGGGGTTCTGCAGCTGCTGGAGAATGAATAGCCAGACTTAGGGCAGCTGCAGGCTGGCCTGGTTAATCTGATTTAGTGGCTCTTTCTGGTAACCTGCCAGCCCCCGGGAAGTCTGCCAGAAGTATTTAAAAATTGGGTAATGATCCCAAATGCTGAACTGGCATGCTGGTGGGGAGGAGGCATAATCAACCTGAAGGGGGAAAAGATCCCCCCCTTCTTCCAGGTTTTCATTCTACCTTCCTCTTAATCCCTCTCTCCTGCCTCACTGGCTGCCCACTTTATCCAACTCTGCCTTCAGTATTTATGGAACCTCCATCCCTTCTATTTGTGCTTCCCAGCTGCACAAGAATAAGATCTGAGCCCTACTCTTCCCTCTGAGCTTTATGTAATTCTCCACTGAGTTTGCAGCCTTTTATGTTCTTGGAGCACAACAAAGAATGCCTCCATGTCACTCTGCTGATCTTCTCCTTCATGATCAGGCCTTAGGCCTGGTCTGCTGTGTTCTTTTCCTCAAATGACTCGCCAGTGCCCTTTGGGTTTTGCCAAGAGCCTCCAAACCTGTTTCTGCATGCCATCATCCCCTCCCTTGCTCCCCTGCTACACGGTAGCCTATTTTGGAAGAAGCCTCCATCTTGTGCCAGTTTTGTGCCTAGCATCCAGGGCTCAACTGAGTTGAGAGCCACTTTGGCATCGTTAAGGTGCTGACCTAGAATCAGGAATCCGAGTTCTTCATGCCTTAGTCATGAAAGTCAGCTGAGTGACTGTGAGCCAGTCACTCAGCCCAACCCCCCTCACGTTGTTAGGAAAAGGAGAGGTAGGAGTATTAAGTTATATTTGCTGCCTCGCGTTATATATAAAAAAGGTGGACTAGAAATCTAATAATTCAACATGCCCAGTTTTGCAAAGCACACATGCCCATGGCTAACATGGCATGGGAGTACTTCATGCCAGAAATGCACACCTGTGCGCAGGTGGATGCACAAATAACTTGCACATAAACCAATCAGTGGCTGTGTGCAGTGTATATAGACAGTCCACAGTCAAGAAGTTGCTTAGAACTAAGAACGTGGTCAGAAAGCAAAGCTCAAATGTGGAAGGGAGGTTTAGGGAGGTGTTTGTAGACCGAGAGGGAGGTTTCAAGAACAGAAGAGGAAGCTGGTGTTCTAGGGATCCCCCTCCTCCTGTCCTCTGTGCCAATCTGCCTGACATTTGACCTGACCTTCATGTGCTCCATTGATCCGCTCACTCTTCTTTGCAGTAACTACTTGCTGTGACAAAGTGGGCTTCCTGTCCCCTTATCAGTCCTGCGTGCACTTGTCCTCCTCTGCCAATGTTTTATATAAAGTGTGTACTTTAAAGAAGTGTAAATAAAATTTAAAGTGAAACAGACCTAGTAATGTTCCTCTGTATATCCTGCTCCCGAGGTAGTAACAACTTCCCAGGTCAGCAGCAGTCATCTGAAGAGAAAACTCATCAAGCGGAGGGCGAATCTGAGGCTGATAAAAATGCTTCCTAAAACTCCAGATGGAAGAGCTTGTCAGTATCTGTTTAGAATAGAGCTCTGGATTTTGCCCTCTGCCCACTTGTTTTACTCTCCCAGCAGATACAATGTAGGCTGCAAGGTTAATCCAAAGAGATGGTTAAAGGAGCTTTGGAAGGTGTGCTTGCTTATTCCAGGGCTCCCAGGTTTGGCATCAGATCTATGACAGCTCTTCTTAGTCTCTTTCCAGAAGAACAATGGGCAGAAGTTTCTCAATTTGAAAAGATCCATAAGGATTGTTTAATAGGACTGCAACAAAATAATATCCTAAATTCTACTCCTATAAAGGGTTAGAGATGATTGGAAGTATTGAAGGTCTGGTTCATGAAGTTCTTAGTGTTCAGAGTTACACAGCAGCCCAAAATCTGCCAACTCAGCTCCTGAATATAAAATTATGTAGAATATTTAATTCAGCCATATTTATTCCAATTCCACCCATCTCACATATAAGAGGTTTGCAAACAGCTACATACAACACCACAAAAATTCCATTTAAAAACAAATAATATAAAACAACCATCATAAAAGGCATAAAAGTCATGGCCGAGATAATCACATCCACCAAAATAGTACAGCCACTTAACGAGTCCTACCACAAGCCTGGGATCCACAAGCCCACCGGCAAAAGCCAGGTTTCCAGGGCTTTGCAAAAAGCCAGCAGTCAGGACCGAGCTGATCTCCAAGAGGATGTTCTAATCTACACGGAGACCCGCTGGCTGACCGGGCCCACTGCACGACCCCCACCCCCTCCTAAGGCCTGATGGGAGCGGGGCAGGGGCCAAGTGCTGGCCGGGAAACCAGGAGGCGGCGAGTTCCAGCCCCGCCTTAAGGCACGAAAGCCGGCTGGGTGACTTTGGGTGGGTGCCTCTCTTGCAGGCAGACCCACCTCACAAGGTTGTTGTTGGGAGGCCAACAGAGACGGGGCGAGAGGAATCATCACTGTTGACAGCCGGGGAGAAAAGCTGCCTTCCGCCTTACAGTCAAAAGGAGGAAAACGCCTGCCCGCAGCCATCCCATCCGGCTGCTCTCGGCCGTCGCGACGCCTCCCCCCGACCCAGCCCGGCTCGGCTCCGCAAAAAACGAACCGGCGGCCGCACTCTCACTCCCCGAGGCACAGCCGGTCGGGTGGAACTAGCCGCGCATGCGTGGGCGGCGCAGCGGAAGTGCGGTGCGCCGGTGCCTAGACGGCCCCCTGCTCTCCTTCGGGTTGTCCCGCCGGCTTCCGGTCAGACGGCGTTCCCGGCGCGGGTGCTGCGGGTGGCGATGTCTCGTCGGGCTCTGCGGCGGCTGCGGGGCGAGTGGCGCGGGCAGGGGCTGCTGGGCGAGGAGACGCCCGTCGGCGGGCCGGAGGCGCGAGGCAGCGACGAGGACGAGGACGGGGAGGTCGCGGGGGACCAGCTGCCGCCCTTGTCCGGCGGCAGAAGGCGGCGGCGGCGGGGCCCGCGGAGGGAGCCCTTGGAGCGCGTGGCGAACCCCTTCGAGCTGGTGAGGCTCTGCCGCGGCCCGGCTGGAGACCCTCAGCAGCCGGGCGGCGTCCCCCTGCCCTTCCCAGCAGGGGAAGCGCCCCCGGGGAGGCTGGCTTGGCCCTGGAATCGCGTCTGTCCCCAGGCTGGGTGGGCTGTATAGAGGGGCTGGGGCCTCCCGGTGTCTTTCAAGGGGTTGGGTGGCTGCGATCAGTTGGTAGCACTGGGGGTGTCTCCCCAAAGTTTGCTCCCAGAGGAGGAGTTCGCTGGCAGTTTCTTGCTGGTGGAAAAGAAACTGCGCTCTTATTTGCTCTTCTGATCCTGTTCTCCTCTGTAACGTTAAGAGAGAGAAAGAGAACCCAAATGATGGTTATGCCTTATGCTTGTTTGTGGACTGGGGAACTTTTAACCTTTGCAGATAAACAGTGAAGGACTGGATGAGGACCTGGTGTCTAAAGAGGAGACTGATGATTCCCGACTGCAGGAAGGAGGCAACCCGACAACTGAAGAGGCCGAACCTGAAGGGCTGGAGAGCGATAAGAGGGAGGATGGGGGAGAGGTGGAACAGCTGGACCAAATGGTAAGTATCCTGTAAAAAACAATGGTGCCTATTTTGCTTAAAATTGATTTTCTCATCAATGAGAAAACAGGTTATGAAAAACAATTATACAAAAAACTGCATACAAATAGATCAGCTCATGACAATAATAGTAACAAACTACAATCAGTAATTTGGCAAATGTAACACCCCTGATTCGGGGCCTGCATTGGTAGCCAGATGCAATTCAAGATGCTGTTTGTCACCATTAAAGTCCTTCATGATTTGGTTATCTGAAGGATTGTCTACTCCCAGTTGTTTATTCCCATCCAGTCCAGTCTGGCAGGATGGGCAAACTCCTGGTACCATCAGCTAAGGAATGGTGGGGAGCAGGAGGCCTGCCTTTTCTTTCATAGTGCCTTTCTGCTGGAACATCTCTCCTGAGTTTTTAATGGCCCAACCTGGCGGATCTTTCAAAAGGTTTTGCTGTGCCCTTGGGTCTGGGGTCCTCGGTGTGTGAAGGGCTCCATTTCCTGCTATATTGACATGATGGAGTATAATGTTACTTGGCTGCTATTTGCATTTTTATCTGCTGGCACATCTTTTGAGTATTTGTGAGTATAGCCTCTAAACAGAAACGTAGACATTTTCCTGGGTTAGATAACCTGTTTGAAATTCATATGTTTCATGTCATGCTTCACTATATTCATCTTTCAACTTTTTATTTTTGTTTTTAAAAGTCTACTGCAAACAACAAATCACGAAAGAAAAAGAAGAAAAGAAAGAATAAGAAGAATCCTTCAGGCGAGGCTCTGGTAAATTGAATTAGGTTTGGGGATTAAGCACTTGTATGGAAGTGCTGAATGAATTAACACAGTTGAGGCATGTGGAAAAAGTCATGGTTATTCCCTTTGCTGCCAGGAATTTGAGACTTCATGTGGGATTAGAACATTAAAATATGATGCTACCCTTACAAAATCATAATTACAGCGCCACAGAATCTTGACTATCTTTAGTCACTAGAAAGAGCTTGTAGTTCAAGGAACAAAGACAGGTAAAACTTGTGCAAGACCAAACTCAAGAAGAATCCAATGGTTGAAACGGGCCCTGGAGGTGTTGTGGCCCGCCAGCAGCCAACAGAGCTGGCAGCAGATTCAGACAGTGAGGAGGTTGGTGAGGAATGTGAGCCAGTCCTGGAGTCTGGGGAAGGCTCGGACGATGGCTCTGAGTCGGAGGTAGAGAGGGGGCCAAGGCCATCTGGTAGTTCTTTGCTGCCTCTGAAGTCTCCAGAGTCTGACATCAGTGAGGCAGAAGAACAGCCTGAGCCTGTTCCCAGTATGTGCAATGGCAGAGCTGCCAGGAGACATGAACAATTAAGGAAACAGGGTCGACTTGGGAGTAAGGCTTGGAGATGATTGGCCCCTCCCATAACACATAAAAGAGAAGCAAACGAGACATGAGCTTTTGCAGGAAGCAGTTAGTTCATCTGGCCGATTCAAGATTTGAAAATTCTGTTTGTGACTCTGTGCCTTGTCCTGTGTCTGGAAATTAGCTCTTTGGCAGCGTTCCATGAGAGATATGTGGGTGTTGATAAGCTTCCTCCGAAAGACTGTTTATCAAGCCTTGCGGACTGTAAATGAAAGTAATTTACTGCCATATGAATTAAAGAGGTTTTCTGGAACTAGGTTTGTGTTGTTTAATTTCTAAGGAAGCCTAGGTCAGAACAGGAGGCCTCCAACCCCTGTCTAGGGCAGATTCTCAGACAATCCTGGACAAATGGCTGTCCTATAGGGAATCATAGATGCCCTAGTGATGGGGCATCTATGATTCCAGAAAGTGTTGGTTGTATTAAAAGGAAGGGGACCATTAATGAGGGTGCCTGCAAGAGAGCATTGAGACTTGCCTTTACATGGATTTTGTCTGAGAAGAATGAAGCCCTTTTGCTCATTTTGTTGCTTTTCAACAGTTCCTTGGAGAAGATGACCAAGTGGAAAATATTGAAAGCATTTTACTGAGCATTGAGAGTTCCAGTGGGCCCCCATGCCAGAGCCAGAGCAGGCTGGTCACAGATAATCGGCCACTTCTTTACATCGAACACAGGTAAGAAGCCGTCGGTAGTGGGAGAGCCCTCTCTTGTGTGCTGTAGATAAAATGACCAATTTGAGGCTATACATCAGTGCTGAGGTTCTAGACAGCTTAAATTAAGAGAGAGTCCAAAAGGAACAACTTATGTTTGGTGTTTTCTTATATTTGCTATCAAACCTACGAGATGCCCCTTGCACGTATAAAGTGCCCCTGTGAGAAAACGTTTAAAGGAAACTAAATTGACCCTGAGTGGTAACAAGGAAAAGAATCAGTCAGGAACCTGTGGCCTGGTAAACCAAATTTCTTTTATTCACCGGTCGTATCTCGGAGACATTATGGCTGGCAAGCTGACCTAGTAGGAAGGATAAATACTAATGCGACCCACGTGGCTTTACCTTCCAACATCGGGCTGTAATTTCTGTTGCGTCTGCCTTTTTCCTTTGTCTTGCCTTTGCAGTGTAGGGGCCAAAGGGATAGAAGGGGTTGACACTGTAGATCTGCTTTTGCTCACGGCCATTCAGCACAGGGCAAAGCTTGGCTGAGAGGCCAGTAGACAATTGTTGCCTGCATGCAAATAAAAGCACATTGTATCTTGAGTTTGATGGCTTTAAGTGAGCAAGGTATTGGACACAACAGTGTGTTCTCTGCATCGAATAGGAAGTAGGCATTAAATGACAGGCAAGATTTGTGTTCCCAACTTTCCAGGAGCTTGAATCCAGAGACGGAGCTGAAGAGATACTTCGGGGCCCGGGCAGTTCTGGGAGATCAGAGGTAAGATCTAGTGTTGTGAGATAGAAACCTGTCTCTGGATTATGTGGGAAAGCAAAACATCTGGCCACACCAGTCACAATCTGGAGTAACATCGGGGTGAGAATGCTATTTGCTAGACTGTGCCTGGGAAAAGGACTGTCCCACTTTGTCTGGGTGTGGTGGAAGGAAGGGAAATGGTATATTCTCAGTCCATGAGTCTCCTCCAGGGAAGGATCAGTTTAGGATCTCTCTGAGCCGCTCCAGGACCATGGTGTTCTGGATGGAGAGTTTTCATTGACAGTTCAGGTCTGGCTGAGACGGAAGGGGCCTTGGTCCATTCTTGTGCCACTCTTTACCTTTGCAGGCGGCTGCTTGCCCTGAGGAAAGTCCAGCACATGGCCCTGCACCAGGATGCAGGCGCCACACTGCGGGTTCCCCAGTGTCTTGCTGGGGAGAAATCAGTTGGTCCCGGTTCCTTTGATGAACTCGGACAAAGACTTGACTTTCTCACAGACGTTGCATGCATGTGAGGACAAGCACATGCCTTGATGTTAGATGTGGTTATTCCCTCTTCTCTTGCATCTGTTTAATCTTTGTGCTCATCGGGAGGTGGTGCTGTAAGATGCTCACTTCAGCACTTCCTGGCTGGAGAATAGAGACCGTTGCATTTTCCCAGTAAGGGAGCCCATATTCTCTCACTCTAAAAACAAGGCTGTGCTTATTTTAACGACTGGTGATCGCCTGGAGTGCGGGGTGTGTGTGTTAGGATACATCAATAGGGCTTTGAAAACAACCATACCACCCATGTGGGCTTTGTTGCAGCTGCTTAGCAACTAGAATATAGATAAAGGCTTTGATGTATGAATTCACGTCTTAAAGTGTGCTCCTTTCCAGGTCAAGGCAGAGGCAACGCCAGTATGTACGCAGCACATGGTTGACAGCACCCAAGGACACCTGGCCACGTCATAGCAAAACAGGTGAGAGGCCTTCCCAAAGCCTCTTACACCTCGGCTGACTTTGGGACTCGGAAAAGACTCCTGTCTGTTCTGATGGCATGTTGGGTACCGAGTAGCAGAGCTGAGCAGCTGCCAAATATATTGTGGCTGCATGACAAACCACCAACTTCTCTTCCAATGCCAGTGAAAAGAGAGGCCTAATAGGGCACTAGTCGTCGTCTCACAATTGTAGGAATACTTCCTTAAGTGCCTGCATTCTGGGCTGTTCATACTGTTGTTCTCCAACTTTGCGTAGGAGAATTCCAGATTTGTTTTAAGCCTGAAGAGAGCGCCTACCAAACCCTGAAATAATAGGTGGAAATGTTCACATACCTGTCTGGATTTCTCTAGCTTGGAGGTGTATAAGTCTTGTGTGATGAGAACTGACAGGCTTGGGTTAAGGGCTGCAATTGACCTTCCGATCTGGACTCATGCATTTGAAGTAAGGGTAATCAAGGCCATCCAACTGGAAAGGGGGTGAAAAGCCCATTCTTGTTTCTAGAGCTTAGTTTCTCTCCAGATGGATAGGCCAGTGTTTCTCAACCGTGGCAGCTTTAAGATACGTGGTATGTGTTCTCCATTCTGGCTGGAGAATTCTGGGAGTTGAAGCCCACATACCTTAAAGTAGCAAAGGTTGAGAAACAGTGAGACAAACACTTCACTCTCCAGCTTCTGGATTATTCCATTCAGGCTGATCACCCTCTTTCTCCCCCCCCCCCTCCACAAATCTCCAGGTATATCCATGGTGCTTTTAGAAACGAGGCGTGGAGAGCAACACTTCGCCTTTGAGCACAACCGGGAGTACCAGCTGGTGCAGTTCAAATTCTTGGATGCCGTGGAATCAATGGACCCAAACAATCTTGTGGTAGGTTCTCCATCAGGCACCCCCAAAGTCACCAATTCAAATTCACCAGCTTTCCAACTGCAGTGATTTGTTCCATCCCAGCTTTGACTTCTGGACTTGCTCAGGATTTGGTATTATCCAGCCATGCCCAGTTGGTGCCCTCCAAAGGTGTGTGTCCCACCATTCCCAATGGGCCATAGGAATCGAGTAACCCTCTTGGGCTACAGCTGTGTCCAGCCCACTCTGCATGGAGACCACCAGCAGAGGCCTGGTTTGTGTGTTGAAGCCCTGAAGCCACACAGACGTCCCTTGAAGATTCTAAAATGTTCTGAGCTGCATCCTCTGAGAGAATGTGATAATAAAAAGGGATGTAGCTTTCTGACTAAATCTTCCCTTCAAGATGTGTGTCAATGATTTGAACCAATAAGAGTTATATATCCTTATAAAAGGACCTTGAAACATGGTTCTATCTGCTATGGTAGATTTTTATTTTTATGGTGAGGCCTTGGGATGCCGAAACCATTTCTCTCCTGCCCTTTCTGTCGGTTCCAAGTGCCATCTCAGCATCCAGGCCCCATCTGCATCCCTGTGATGGGCACGTGGTCTCCCTCTGCTGACGCTGAGAGCAGAACAGCCAGAGTCGGCTCTTGTAGGGCAGAGAAGAGGCTCCCCTATCCTCATGCATTTGCAGCCTGCTGGTGGACACCCCACCCACTCTTCTACCTGGGCTTCCAAGCACTGAGGACAAAGACTGCAAGTGGGGTTGAAGGGGAGTCCAGCGCAGGGAGATCTAAGCCAACACTTCTGCTATATTTAAACCTTGACCATCTTTGAGGAAAGGAGCGTCTCATTTCCTCAGGGCTTCAGAAAACAGGCTCTGCTTTGAAACTTTTATGGAACTGGTCCAGCTGTGTTAACTGGTGAACAGTTTGATGGTAAATACAAAGCGTGGAAAGGCTTGTTCTTAGCCTAATATTAGCCGGATAATCAAGACATTGAGTTTAGAGAGCTCCCCCCTTCCTTCCTTCCTTCCAGCTAGGATAAATGTGGCTCTTTGAAATTGGAGGGTTTGGGAGATAAAAGCTCTTTTGTCCAGGAATGACTCCCAGCTCTGCCTTCTCTGCTCACCCTCCCCCCCTTTCCCTTGCTCCTGAAGGGGGAATTCAGTGCAGTTGAGGGATGTTTGGGTTCTCTGACAAACAGGAATGTAAGTTCTTGGAAAACAGGAAGGATTATGGTGGTTTTTATACAAGAGCTTGTTTTCTGCACAGTCCATTGAGGCAATGAGGTGGCTTTTCTTGGATTGATAAAAGGTGACGCACAGAAAGCTGTACAGGGTGTTTTGCATAACTGCTGGCAGCAACGAAAAACAACATAATTTCAGTGGCAAGTAGACACAAGGTGCCACTGAAAATCGATCCCATGTCCTAAGGGTGAATATTTGACTTCTGGAAAATGGTTCATACTTAAATTTACTGAATGTGGACTTTGTAAATCTGAACCTGGAGGGGGATGGAGTGGAGGTTTCAGGAAGAGAAGGGATGTGAAGAGGAAGAAATGGAAGATGGCTCTGAAGCCCAAGTGAAAGCCCAGGGCTTCCGGTGGCCAGACAGGGGCCAGGAATGCAGGCAAGCACTTGGTTTGACCATGAAGCTGACTCATGCTCTGCTCTGCTTCTGGAGCCTGTTGAATTTGGAAGTCTTCCCAAAGGATTCCCAAACGCTGCTTTGGGATCAGTGAGTGGTGCGAAAGGGCCTGTTTTTCCCGTTCCCTCCCAGCAATCCCCCTGCTTAGCTTTGCTCTTCTCCAGAAAGTCCTCAAGTTTCTGGGTCTTTGGCTTCCTTCTCAGCTGCTGCTCCAGATGAATCCATACCACGTGGACTCCCTTCTGCAGCTCAGTGACGTGTGCTGGATGCAGGAAGACCAGGAGATGGCCAGAGACCTGATCGGTAAGAAAAGAGAGAGAAGGGTTTGGGGTGTGGAGTTTGGCTCCACCACTTCGAAAGCTCTGGGCCAGAAAGGAAGATTCCCAGCATGTCTGGGCCACGATGCCTGTTTTGCAGAGAGAGCCCTCTACACCCTGGAGTGCGCCTTCCACCCCGTGTTCAGCCTCACCAGCGGCACCTGCAGGCTGGACTACCGCCACCCAGAGAACAGGTGGGTGACCACCCTGGAGTCCTGGAGGGAGGCGGCTGCTTCTTGGCCAGTGACGGCTGAGTGTCAGGGCCCCCATGGACGCCCTGCTCGGCCAGGCTTCACTTCCCCATCCCTGTCCCTGGAGTGATGCCCTTCCCCTTTCGGTGTCCCTCACAGAGCCTTCTACCTGGCCCTCTTCAAGCACCTGCTTTTCCTGGAGAGGAGAGGCTGCCCCCGGACTGCCCTGGAGGTCTGCAAGCTCCTTTTGAGGTGAGGGCTGCTCTCAGAAGGAGGCGGTTCCACTTTGGGATAGGCGTGTACAGCCCCCAAACCGGGTTGTGAAGGTCTTCTAGTGGCCTTCTGGGGGTGGGATGGGTGATGTTCCTGGGGGTGCCAGCTGGTCCTCCCTCTACCCAAGGCCAGCCAGCTTCCTTCGGACAGCTGTCCTGAAAGAGTCGTGTTCCTTTTATCTCCCCTCCCCCCCATCCCAAGCCTTGATCCGGAGAATGACCCACTGTGCATGCTGCTGATGGTAGATTTGCTGTCTCTGCGAGCGAGAGAGTATGCCTTCCTGACACGCATGTTCCAGGAATGGGAGGTAAGAAGGGCCCGAGGCAGCTGGAGCCCCACTGGCACAAACCCTGGGCCGGTCCTCAAAGGAGTGCGGCAGCTCAGTGCCCCACCCTACCCCCTTTTCCTTGATCTGCAGCTGGCTGCCTGGCCCCCTTTCTGGCCCAGAAGGGGAGTCCTTTGGGCCATCAGTCCAGGCCCCTCTCTAGTGCCCCCAGATGTTGTCTTCTTCTGCCCTGCTTCCTGTTAATTATCTTTTAATTAGGGAGCTTTAAAACAATTAAGCCAGAAAAGGCTGGAACAGCTCCACTGCTGACTACTCCTGTTTTTAACTCTGCTAGGTCGCTTTTATGCCAGCCTGCCCTACTTTCAAATCCCCCTAGGCCTCTGACTGGGGGATGAAGCGGAAGCACGTGGGTGCCTCCCTTGCCAAAGGGTCTGCCTGGATCCAAGCTGCTCCCCCCTCCCCAAAGCTGCCCTCTTCAGCCAGCAGCAGTGTCCGCTCTGCAGAGTCTCTGGCAGACGGAACCGGCCGGAACTGCTGCTCTCCTCCTGCCTCCCCTTTAAGGACAGACGCTGTCCTCCTCAAGTGGGCATGCCAGGCAGATGCTTGGAGCCCTCCACAGTGTTTGGGGGAGGCTTTCCTGAAGACTCAACTCCTGTTCCAGCCCTACACCCACCTACCCTGACTCTCTTCTAGAACTCTGGAGTTGCCTTTTCAAACTGGTCGCATCTGTGTCTCCTCTCCCTCCTCCCACCAACCACCTAGGGTCACCGGAATCTGAGCCAGCTCCCCAATTTTGCCTTCTCCGTCCCTCTGGCTTATTTCTTTCTGAGCCAGCAGGAAGATCAGTCTGAAGCAGAGCAAAGCCGAGCCCGGGAGCAAGCGGATGGCCTCATTCAGCAGGCTCTGATTATGTTCCCCAGTGGTAAGTGAGGCCCTGAGACCCACCCAGCTCACATGCAGCAAAGAGGAACAGGGGCTCGTTGGGTGGGAGTGGAGTAGTGCGGGTGGGGGAGGTGTTGCAATTAAGGAAAGTGCCAAGTGTCGCATCTTAGACATGAGCAAGTACAAACACACACACACACACACACACACACACACACACACACACACACACAGAGGAGTTCCTTCAAATTGAACAAAGGGACTGAGAAGGCCTTTTTTGTGCCTCAATAGCCCCTCCCCCCAGCATTGGTAAGGAGGCCTGAGCTCTTTTGCCCTCCAGGGAAGGCCCTGACTGTCCTTCCTGCCCCCCCTTCCAGCCCTGATGCCCCTCCTGGACCGGTGCAGTGTGCAGCCTGATCCTGTGGTTGCCTCCCATGCCTTCTTTGGACTGGAAGCCCAGCTGAGGTAAAGGGGAGGGGGGCCCTTTGGAGGACCACAGTTGTCTCTCTAGGGAGGACATGGAAAGCCAGCATGGGGCAGGAACTCCCAAGTGGGAATGGCAAGAAAGCCAGAAATTGATCACGAGAGGAGGATAAATGAAATCTTGGCAGTGAGAGAGGCGGAAAGCAAAGGCTGCTCCTAATAACTGCAGCAAATTTAGGCAGCTTTGCTTGGCGGTCGCTGAAGACGAGGCTGGTGAGGTTGGGGGTTCAAGACTGGAACTCCTCCTCCTCCCCCCCCCCCTCGGCCTCATTTTACCTTCTGCAAGAGGAATAGTGAGCAAAGCACAGATGAAAGGTTCCAGGAACAGCAGCACCAAAGCAGTGATGGAACCAAGGATGCGACTGTGCCGGTTTCCTTAAAAGCTCTCTCTCCCCCCACTTGCCCCAGTGTGCCTGCAGCGCTGAGCCAGCTGGTCTCCCTCTACCTGGGGAGGAGCCATGCCCTCTGGAAGGAGACTGCCATCATGGCCTGGCTGGAGGCCAATGTCCACCAGGTGCTGCGGATGGTGGATGCCAAGGAGCCTCTTCTGGAGGAGGCAGAACAAAAGTGAGTTGGGTGATTGCTGGGGCCTTTTCCCTGCTGGGTGACACCCCCCCCCCCCACCCCCAATTCCTCAGTGCTGCCCCTTCTCCCACCGGAAGCCGAGTTTGTGACTTGTGGCCCATGCAGAAAAGGGTGGAGAACTTGGGGGTGCTTTTGCTTCAGTGCTGCTGTGAGAGCAAGAGGTGGGCAAGAGGAAGCTGCCTGGAGGAGACTTTTGGAATCCTCTCCCTCTCCTCACTGTTTCTCTCTCCTTCTCTCCTCCCTCTCTCTCTTCCTCCCTCTCTCTCTCCTCTTTCTCTCTCCCTCTCTCTCTGTGTAGGCGAAAGGCTAGATACCAAAACGCGCCCAGGAATGTCTACCGCCATGTGATCCTCTCGGAGATCAGGGAAGCCACAGCAGCATTACCTCCGGTGAGGGATCCAATGCCGCTACTCACCTTTTGGCCTGTTTCTCTTTCTTGGCTGGAAGTGTTTCCATTCCAGCCAGCCATCCTCGGTTCTTGTGTCTGGCTTGGCTGACGCCCTTTTGGTCCTTCCTTTGTGCTTTTCCTTCGGATTGTAAGCCCAACTTTCTCAGGGGTAGTAGAGATGCTTTATTCAACTACTCAGTAGATGAAGGCTGGACGATAGTGGCCACAATGACCCCTGACCTGTTGTTTTCCTCTCTCAAGGAAGTGACCTCCCAGCCCATCATGGGGTTCGATCCTCTGCCCCCACTGGACTCGATTGTTTCATACACGAGGCCCGAAAGGTATTTCCTCCTCTCACTTGTGTTGTGCCTGTGGCAGCTCCAAGGCGATGCTTGGCCTGGCCAGTCTGAGCAGGAGCGAGAGGCCCCCAAGGGAGACCTACTTTCCTCTGCCGGCCTTTCAGCCACACGACCCTCTTGTCTTTCCAGGGCGGCTCATCCAGCCAACGAAAGCACTTTATCCCTCTTTTTCCGCTCACTGCTGCCAAACTTCAACTTACAGGTAAAGTGCCCTTTTGAGTTTGCCCAGAGGCAACAGCAGGTGTGTCCAGAGCACAGCTGGGGTGGGCGGGGTGGTGCCCCTCCACAGGCCAGGGTGTGGGGTGAAGGGCAGGGGAGATGGGGATAGGTCTAGAGCAGCTGCGGTGCACCGGCCAGGTCTGTGGCCCAGGGGCTTGGTGATCCATGCTGCCCGCTTGTTTCTTTCTGGAGCCATGAGTGGGCACAGATGGTCTGCTGTGGTTTTGCATTTGCCTCCGATAGTTGCCCAGAATCCCCTGGTGGGATGGGTGGCCGTGGAAGTCACTTGATAAACTAAATCCAGCCATCGAGGGCAGGGAGAGAGGTTTCCGGAGGACTGACCTGGCTGGTGAACTCCCTGTCCTCTGCCCCACCCAGGGGGAAATTCGCGCCGGAGGAGAAGCCGAGCCAGGTGCCGGGCAGAACCTCAACCAGGGAGTGAACCGGCTGATGGCGGCCATGCGGGACATGCTGGCCAACATCCAGTTCCAGGAGCCCCCCCGAGATGACAACCCCGAGGGTGATGGGGGAGATTGGGACTGAATTCTGACCCACAATAAACAGAAGAATCTGGAATGGCCTCTGTGCTTTACTCTGCATGCACCTCTCTGTCTTCCCCTCTCAGCCCCCCCCCCCCTTGGTTTTCCAGTTACTGCTCCAAACCTCCCTGGCTCTTTAGAGGAGAAACCTGCAGTTGCTTCTGTCATTCTCTTCTTTCCCAACAAGTGGTTCTAATGTGGAGGCAAACGGCCTTTCTCTTAGGAAAAGCTCAGGGGCAATGTGGCTGGGCCCCACCTGGCCAACGCCAGCCTGATTGGGATGATCAGAACTTTGTCCAAAGTTAAACAACCGTCTTGCCAAGAAATTCTCCCAGGGAGAAGGTGGGGTGTGTGTGTGTGTGTGATGGGCATTAGTTGCAAAGGCAGCCGCAAGATGAGGCAGGTTCCGGGCCCCTTGATGCTGTGGAAGACCCAGACCCAGATCCAGACCCAGAGCAGCCGTCTCTCCAGAGGCTCTTGAGGGAGCCAAGGGGCACAGCAGCTGCTCCCCTTTGAGGTCCTCTGCCCCACGTCTTCCAGAGGCCTCATTGATAGCGCTGAGTCTCTTCTGGTGCCACCTGCCCACCCAACATGTCATCTCTTTTAGGCTGCAGTGATTACATCCCACCACTTTTTAATTAATAAAAGTTAGGAAAAATTTTTTTTTAAATACTCTTGACACAACTGTGGTTGAACCTTTCAGTCTTGATATTTTGTAAGCGGGAGGAAGGGTGCTTGGGTGTTGTTGTTCTGCACTGGTGGGGGCTGTCTGTGGAAGAGCCCCTCCCTCTTATTTTCGAATGCTTGAGATCCGTTCAGCCTCTAATGTGGCCCCACAATATGTACACAGACATTTTTCCATCCGTCACATGCACACAGACATCACACACCCATATGCAGAGTTGTTTATAAACAGGGAAACCCAAACAGCCTGCAAACCGGGAAAGGCAGCAACTGTTCCTGAGCTGGGCATGTGCCCGTTTCCAGTTCCTGGAACTGGGCCAGCCCAACCCACAAACCCCGAGGCTCTGCTTAACTTGCCTGCCCTTCTGAGGGCCAAGTCAACCCTGCTCCGCCAGAAGCTGGGGCATTCGGAGCAGCAGCAGCAGAGCCAGAGAAAGAGAGGAGGACGCGGAGGAGGCCTCTGGTGGTGCTTGGAAGCCAAATTGCAACTTCCACTATAAAGTGACGGAGAAGCGGATATTTGCTCTTCAGTTGCTCCAGGGAGGCCCAACCAGCAATTTCGGAGCTCATTTGCTGCCTTCCCTTTCAAAGACCAATTGCCCGCTGCTGGGTTCAGGCCAAAGACAACTGCCTGGAGCAACTGAAGCTTCACCTGCTGCTCCTTCCCTGCTCAACCTGTCAGATGGTATATGCCAGGAAGGTCACGTGTGTTCCTGGCTTCATTGACGAATCTCCCCAACTTTCCTTACCTAAAGCCTGTCCTGTTCAAAGCCCTTGCCCACTGATGCAGTTTTCATGACTCCGCAGCTTCCAGATTGAGACCTGAAGAATAATCAGACGGTGTGTTTCTTGGTCTCAATAAAGAGGGTGGCCTTCTGTTGCTCTGACCCCTCTCCCCTCCCACCAGTCGGCTAGGCAGTCTGCCCGTGTGCAGTTGTCTCCACCAGAGGCATCCCTTGGGGTAGACCAGGCTCTATCCTAGGAATCCATGCCTGCTAGCGTGATCTAGAAATTACGGTGCATGTGGACAATCAAAAATGATCCCCTGATATGTCCCTGCAGATCCAATCTCAGAAGAACATTAACTGCCAAGGGAGTGACTTGTCATAATAATGAACTCAGCAACATAGGCCTGGAAGTAGATTGCAGGAGAGGACAGCAGTTATTTCAGAGGGCAGAGTGTTCACCACAAGCACTGAGTTAAAAATAGGTGGGGATGGAATGAGAAAACTGGCTGTCTGGAAGCCTTTCACAAAGGCAAAGCTCTCAATGTAAGGTGTGTATGTAGATGGCACAAAAAGTTATGCAGAAGAAAAGGCTGAACTGGTGAACGCGGGTCTCCCATAGGAGGAGGAGGGCGCAGTCTGCTATTTAAGGGTATCCTGACTGTAACGAGAACCTTGCTGAAAGAAATCTAGCCAAGGTTCATTAGAAGAACAGCATGTCAGATACGGCTGGCCCTCATGCTGTGGCAGCCTGGCCAAGCTGTCTCTGCTGCCACCCTTGCAATGCTGCCACATTCCTCTGCTCCCCCTTGCAAGCTCAGGTGACCATCCTCCGCTCTCATTCCTGGTTTTCTGGAGCTTCATCTTGGAGAACAGCCGTCCCCTCGTCAGCGTGCTTATGAAGGCCCCAGCTCATCCGGACTGTTTCATAATATCTCCCTGCCATTCAAAGTGCTCGCCGCCTGACTTGTTATCATGTGGATCACCCTCCACCCTTTTGCCAAAGGAAGAGCTTTGTCTATTCCTTTAAAAGGAGGCGAAAGAAAGAGTTCTTTCTTTGCCATTAAGTTGTGTTAATCAATTTTGGAGGCAGAGACGAATTCAGCAATTAGAACATTAGGAAGGAAGCCAGGGGAACTTTGACATGGATGTAACACTGCCCAAGAAAGAAGCCAGAGGAGTTGCTTTCCTGAGCTCCGTAGGCTGAAGAACAAAGGCGACCTGCAGAAACCAACAAGAAGAACAGCCAAGAGGCCAGTGTTCTGGGATCCCTGGAATAGAGTCCCGGTGGAGAAGTCCTTCTGGGAGCCGGTGAAGCGCTGCTGGCTTTGCCATCTCAGCTGCTTTGTCGGAGAGCTGATCTCACAGAGCTGAGACTTTCTAGGAGGAAAGCTGCTGATGGAGGAACCTGCAGCCCACAGGTGAGTGTTTGGGGCAGCCAAAGATACTGGCACTCATTCTAAAACAATTCTGAAGAAGAAAAGCTCTTCCAAAATCAGTGGGAGCCACCTTTTATTTTTCATAAGCGGCCCCACAAAGCATCCACGATGCCAGAGACGTCCCCCATGAGGGTGCATTTGGACTTTCCCAACGGCACCACTGATCTTCTTGTCAATAAGACCTTCTGCACCAGTGAGCAGCAAGTGGTGATCCCCAGTGAACTCTTCTTGACTCTGGGAGCAATGAGCTTCGTGGAGAACCTGCTGGTGGTGGCTGCCATTGTCAAAAACCGGAACCTTCACTCCCCTATGTATTACTTCATCTGCTGCCTGGCTGTTTCAGACATGCTGGTGAGCGTCAGCAACCTGGTGGAGACCCTCTTCATGCTGCTCATAGAGCACGGGATGCTGCTCATAGAGCCCAGCCTGGTCAAGCAGGTGGACAACGTCATGGACATGCTGATCTGCAGCTCCTTGATGTCCTCGCTCTCCTTCCTGGGCGTCATCGCCATGGATCGCTACATCACCATCTTCTACGCCTTGCGCTATCACAGTATCATGACCATACAGCGGGCCGCCATCCTCATGGTGGCTGTGTGGGTGGTCAGCAGCATCTCCAGCATCCTCTTCATTGTCTACGATAGCACTGCTGTCCTCATGTGCCTGGTGGCGTTCTTCCTCTCGGTGCTGAGCCTCATTGCAGGACTCTACATCCACATGTTCGTGCTGGCACATCGGCATGCCAGGCAGATTTCAACCATGTATGGCAAGCAGCATGCACCCCAATTTACCAGCATGAAGGGGGCCATCACCCTCACCATCTTGCTGGGGGTCTTCATGATTTGTTGGGGACCTTTCTTCCTCCACCTCATCCTCATCCTCATCTGCCCCAGCCATCCTGCCTGCAAGTGCTACTTCCGCTACTTTAGCCTCTACCTCATCCTCATCATCTGCAATTCAGTGGTGGATCCCATAATTTACGCTTTCAGGAGCCAGGAGCTCAGGAGAACGTTGAAAGAGGTGGCCCTATGTCTCTGGTGACAGAGAAGGAGAGGGTGGGTCCCTTAGGACATAGCACAAACCTAAGGGGTGTCACCCACACCCCAAAGAGGTGCGCCATTAAGGGCAAGCAGGTGACTCTCTGTGACGCAGCATCAGAAATAGTGGAGATGAGATTGCTGCACTTTTGGTTACTGACCATTGGAAGAGCCCAGCATCCTGCCTTTTGTAGCCAGCTGGGTGCTTCTTGGATGGCCACAGGCTGGACTTGGAAAGATTCGCCATTGCCATAATCTGTCATAATGGGTGTCTTGTGTCAGTGGCTGCCTCCTATTGTTGTTCCCAGCAAATACTCTCTTGCGATTCCCATGGGTTCTGCTTAGTTCCAACTGGCAGAGGACAAAGGACTAGCCCTCCCCACTCCCTAGGTCAAATCCTGCTTTAAAACTGGGGGCACAGAGCCAGGGGGGTCCCAGTGAAGGCAGCCCAGGACATTTCTCACCTTGGACTGTGGGATTGTTTGCTGAGAGCCGGATTCATGCCTGTCTCTCTTCTGCAACCCTAGGTGAAGGATCAAGTCTGTAAGAGGCTGCACTAGAGAACTCGGAGAATAAGAAAATTATCCAGCAGCCACTCAATTCCACTTTTCTCTTGGGCTGGATTTATACTTCACACTAGCAGTTTGAATGCAAATACCTTTTTGTACAGATAGGTTTTTTTAAAAATTTGATTTATATGCTGCCCTTCTCCGGAGACTCAGGGCAGCTTACAATGCGTTAAGCAATAGCCTTCATACTTTTGTATATTTATACAAAGTCAGCTTATTGTCCCCACAAACTGGGTCCTCAATTTACCTACCTTAGAAAGGATGGAAGGCTGAGTCAACCTGCTTTGTACTGCTGGTTGTTGCTTTGTACTAAAAACTAAAGTTTGAATTTCAGGTGCCCCAGGATATTTTTTGATAGATCAATGCACTTCCTTCCTTTAGGTTTTGCAGATGCCTCTCTCCTTCCTCATCGGTGGCATCTGCCCACCCTTTAAGGATGAAAGGTGCCTGAATCAGATTGGGTGGCACGAAGGGCATCGGGGGAGGGAAAGCAAATTTCAATGAAGCATGACGGTCACAAGAGTTTGGGATCAAAGTGAGAATTGGGACCTCTGATCTGCATCACTCTTTGCAATATTAGCACATTTGTGTCAGTTGGGTGGGATTTCAGTGTAAATTCCTTGCAAGCCCCTTATAGAGGTACCAATCTTTTTTAACATCATGTTTCTAAAAGGCATATTTAAAATTCATGGATCATTGACAAGGCTACTCTTGCAGACATGAATCCACTCAGGAAGTTAGCTTGATAGGTCAGCTGATAGATAAGTCCCTTCTTGTGAAGTGGAGGGTTGCTGACAAGCAGGCTGCTCTCCAAGGGACAACAAAAGAAGCAGTTGGTCTGCCTGTGGCATGCCATGGATGGATTCAGCCACTGGATCCGGACCAAAGGGGCAGGGAATCTAAGGGAGTGGGTTTCACCTGCGACTCTGCAGAGGGAACAAGGGCATTGGTGGGTGGATGGGATGGATGGCATGAGGTCCAACTTCTACACACCCATTGGGGTTCTATTTCTCCTACCCGAAATATAATTCTTGCAAGTTGTTCCTGTGTAGAAGGACATAAAAGGGCTTGCAATTGTTGACTAGGGGTTTGGGGGCAGGGTGGAATCTGGGTCCAAGAAAGAGCTGCCTTGCAGTTGCATAGAGTGGGTTTAGGAGGAACTGGGTGGTTGCTCCAGCTGAAGGCATGACAAAGAGGAACATCAAATGGCTCTACCCAAGATGGTCAAAAAAGTCAAGATGGTGGCCACAAGAGAATGTCACACCTAAAAAAGGGTGGAGTTTCAATGACTCCGCCTTAGAACATGCCCTGTGGGCACCCCTGTTCATTGCCATGTGATGCCAGTGAGTGTGCCACTCAAATTCTCAACTTTTTTCCAGTCCTTTCCACTCTTCTTTCCCATCCTTCCTTCCCCTCCCACCTTCTAAGCCATCGCTGCCCTCCCACCTTACCAGAAAGCGGTGGGGGGGAGCCCTGGGGCGTCGAGATACAACTGAAGGGGAGATCCCCCACCTCGCGCAT
This sequence comes from Masticophis lateralis, assembly GCA_030761175.1. Taxonomy (NCBI): domain Eukaryota; kingdom Metazoa; phylum Chordata; class Lepidosauria; order Squamata; family Colubridae; genus Masticophis; species Masticophis lateralis. Next base: position 730,247 of record JAUDYJ010000010.1, on the reverse strand, counting down.
TTTTCAGCCAGCCAGCCAGGGAGCGGGTCCGGGTGGGCAGCCAGGCGGGCCGGGAAGCAGATACAGAGCCTGGGGCCGTCCTAGCTGCCGGTCAGATCTCCAGAGCTCATCAAGATGCCGACGAGGGAAGCGCGGGGTTCACGCCGGGCCTCGCCGTTTGAGCGGCGGAGCTCGCCGGCGAGAGGCGTGGGAAGAACACGCGGGGAAAGACTGGTCTTTCTGAGGCTTCCGGCTGGAATCGCGCCCAGTAGCAGCAGCGCCCAGAGCGTCCGCCGAGGCCGCCGGGCAAACGAGGGGAAGGGCGGCTCGCACCGCCTCGTAGATCCTCAGGAGCGGCGAAGACGGGGTTTCTGCTCAGAGGGAGGGGGAGCGCAGCCCCTCCAGCCCGGCCCAAATGCCGCCTCCCCCGCCTCCTGAGCCGGGGATCGGGGTCGGCACGCCAGGCTTTGTTCCCTTTCCCGCAGGGGAGACGCGGTGCAGACACAAAGAAGAGGAGGGCCGTGTCCCCTCCCTCTGCCCCCCTCCAGAGAAGCGGGCGGGGGCCTGCTTCTTTGGGATGCGGCCGCCTGAACAAAGGGCGGGAGCCGCCCAAGGTGGGCTGCGGCAGCTCGCTTACAGGCAAGCGGCCCTTTGTCCCCCGCCTCTCCGCCCCTCCCCCTTTTAAAGGCTGCTGTTCTTAGGACTAAAGCCCCCGTCGTCGCCCGGGGCTCCCTGCGCGCGCCGGCCTGGCCCCGGGGCTGGGAAGTGGTCGGCCGCGGGCCAAGCGCTGGAGTCACCCCGGAGGCAGCCTGTCGGCTCGGCTGCAGCTCACAAAAAGTGCATAATGAAAGCGAGCTGAAAACGAAACAAAGCGACCCTCCGCAGCCACAGGATGGAAACACCGGGCAGACACGAAGTTCAGTTGCAATCCCGACTTGTTCTAGCAACAAGGGGAGGGGGGGGAGGTGCGGGCCTGAAGGCCGCGTACTAAGGAGAGAGCCCTCCGCACACGCTCAGAAGCGCTCCTCTCCAGCAGAGCCTCGCTGCGTAACATGTATGGAGGAGGCGAAGCGCCCGATCCCAAGGGGCCAAATCCAGCACCGCCTCTTCGCCTCCTGCAAACGCGCCTGGTCCTGATGCTGCAGCCGGTGCAGTATTTTGCAGCGGCGCCTCCGGATTGGCCGAGGCGTCCGCGGTGACGTCAGCGCCCAGCCCGGGTGCAGCAGGCGCCCCTGATAAAACCCGCCGGCAGAGCCCGGCCGCCTCCTCCCATCGCTCCGCGCCCATCGCTCCTGCCGCTGCCCGCCGCCCTCCAGCCCACCATCGCCGCCGTCGCAGCAGCCCCGCCGCCGGTGCAGCATGAGAGAGATCGTGCACATCCAGGCGGGCCAGTGCGGCAACCAGATCGGAGCCAAGGTAAAGGAGGCGGGACCCGGGGAGGGGGGGGGCGTAAGCTGCGCAAGAGGCGCCTGCACTGCTCTCTGGCCCGGACCCGTTGTACGTGAGGGCTTCCCTGGCTTAGCAAGACGCGGCTGCTTGTGGCCTGGTTTCCTGGGGGCGATGCCCGAGGAGGAGGGCGTGAGCTGAAGGGTGGCCGAAGCGGGACTCCCCCTCTCCCTGCCTCTCAAAGACAAAGCGGGGAGTGGTCTCATTCAGCAGCTGAAAGACCCCCGGATCCCCAGAACAAAGACGGTGCTGGACACCGTGACCTTGGCGAAGCCAGAAGCTGAGGGGTACATTGAGGGCTCCCGTCTCCCCTGCCACCAATTTCCCAGCAACCTCTCTGTCTCTCTTGCCCCTCCGATCTTCCGAAGAGGGGCGTCTCCCTTTCTCTCCTTACCCGGAATGAAGGCTGTTGGGCCACTTTGTCTTGCGTCTCAGTCCCCAGAGCTGTGAAGTGGGGAAGGATTTTCCCAGCTTGGCAGGCAGCGCTGACTGGAGGCAGGAACTCCCCTTCCCTTGAAGCCCCTTCCCACTGCCAAAACCCTGGGGCAGCAGGTGTCTGGAAAGCAGACAAAGAGCTGGAGAAACCAATGGGAACCTACTGCTTGAAAGGACCAGCACTGCCAGGATAGACTTGGGGACAGGATGGGCTGGTGGGAGGAAGGGGTTTCCTCTGGGCAGAGAGTGAATGGATCCCAAGAAGGCTCTGCCAAGAGAAGGCAGGGCAGCTGAGGCTTTGCAGAGGGTGAGACTCCAGCTGCCATGACTCAGTACCACAAAGCTAGCCAATCATCCCTCCAGTCCCCTTCTCTAACACCCCCCCCCCTCCTGTGCCTGCTTTGAATAAAAAGGCCAACTCCCTGCAGTGAGACCTCACCACTTAAGGCTCTGCCTATCCCCGTGGGTGGAGGAGCACAGCAGACTGAAATCAAATCACCCTCCAGAGCACTAGCAGCTGAGCCTGGGGGCCCTCCCACCCACCCTTCTTTGGGGAAGCACAGCCTGCCTTTTTCCTGGTGGAGAGTGGCCCACCCCACACAGCCAAGAGCCTCCATGAATAATGAGCCCCCCCTCCCCAGTTTTGGTTTCTGACAAAGCAGCTCAAGTCTTCCAATGGGCTGTTCTGGGATATGGGGGGCTTTGTCCCAGCTCAACAGCAAGGAAATCTTGCTCCACAACAAAGAAACCTTTTTAAAAGCAGCATTATTATTATGTACACATTATTATTTTATATCACCACCTGTCATGAAAAGTGATGCTGGGGTGGGGCAGGTTTTTCCCCCCATGGACTATTTAAGCCAGCCTCATGCATATGCTAGTTATGATGAATAACCCATTGCAACCCACAGATCCTGTAAGTGAGACTTGGATCAATACAGAACTGAGATTAGCCTTTCCATGTTCCCAGTCCCCAGGAAGGAGATTTAAGAGGAGTTTTTGAGGGTCAGTTTTGACATATGGCCAGAGTCCCACATCAGTGCAGTCCCAGGACAGGAGTTTTGTTGCATGACACAGAAGAGGTTCTGATTTCCTCAAGGGCAACTAGTTCCACTTATTCCTATTATGCAACTGGCTCTTCATTTAACGTATCTTACAAGTCTATGAAGGCCACCCAGGTCCACCAGGCTGAAGTTGCATAAGAAGCTGCCATCAGTTGGCCATCTCAGCCTGCCTCCCTCACTTGGGCCTCAGCTGACATACCCGATCCCTCTGGGATATCTCCGCCTGTTATCTAGGCTGAGCCGGGGGTTCAGCTGGGCTTCCACAGCCCAGATCAGATGCCATTTCTCTGCTAAGGCAGCAAGTCACAAAAAGGCAGGTCCTCCACTCTAGCTGAGGTTCTCAGCTCCCTGGCTAAAGACAAAAGACAGTTTAAACAGTTCTGTCACTTCAAAAAAAGACTCTTTGTGGATCTGAAGTTTCCCATTATTGCACAACACTACATCTACAGGGGATGCAGTCCTCTTGTGTAGATGCTTACACTGCTCCTGACCTTGCCGGTGAGGAAGGGCTCACTAGCAATCGCAGCTCCATCTGCTGGGGATGCCTCCCTGATCCACAAACCACTTAAAGATGGTGCCGTCTTCATTCCACAATGGAAGAGCAGAATCCTTAAATCAATAACAATTCCATCCAAAGAAGCTGCGGCTGTCACCTGTGGGAACTGCTGCTTAGCCCTTGTTTACAAGATGGAGCCTTTGTTCCAAGTGTTAGAAACCGGATCCTGTTGAGCTGTTGCCCTTCAAGGCTCTCTGGGGAACGTGTGACGCTCTTGCTGCAGTCCGCATCCGACTGTTGATCCCAGTATATTTGCACCAATACCCAGAAGTCGAACGCTTTATCTCTCAATTGGATTAGTCTGCAGAAATGGATCTGCTCTCCTGGATCTGATTTCAAGGGCAAAATGCCGTGTTCCTTTTTCAGCTTGTTCTGGGAACCTAATTGGCTTTCAGACTGCAGCCAGATGTGCCTTTACAGTTAAGTACATTGGGAGCTAAGAGAAGCCCCATGGAAATTAAGCTTCCCTCTCTGGGAATGTGGCTGGGATGTGAGGACAACCACTCCCCCACCCCATGTATGCCAGGAGAAGGGGTCGTTTCAGCACCATGGTCAGGTCCCTTGACTAGCATACATTCCTCCTAGGAAAGGAGTCGTTGACTTGGCTGATTGGGCAAAATCGTCTGAGTTTTGTGGGGGAAAGGTTGCCAATTGAATTTTTTGGCAAAAGGAGGACAGAAGAGAAACAACTTGGAATGTTTTTTCAAAGTATAATAGCAGAATAAATCTTCTAGGAGTGCTCTGATTCCAATTCTTATTTGCTGAAGCTATCAGAACCATGTGTCTCATTTTTTTCTAATCTCTTGTTCTTTTCTCAGTTCTGGGAGGTGATCAGTGATGAGCATGGGATAGACCCCAGTGGGAACTATGTCGGGGACTCTGATCTGCAGCTGGAAAGGATCAGTGTGTACTACAATGAAGCCTCTTGTAAGCTCTCCTCCGGACCTAACCAGTGTTTTCTGATACCAAGAATCCCCCCCCCCCCTCCTTTCTTGGAAATTACCCAGACCAGCCATCCCATTTGACATACAGGTCTTTCCCTCAGGCACTTTTAATGCTACTAGGGAGAAAATGAAGTCTGAACAAAGATGGCCTCACAATCATTTTTATCTAACCCACACAGTACTGGCATTGAGAACAAGGATGTGGCTCATGGGTTCCCAAACCTAGGAGGGAGGTCATTTGGCCATGCACCTTTTGAGCATAGCACTGTCATAGAAGGAGGCATAAAGGGGTGGTAAGAGCATGTTTTGAGCCCTCGTGCAGGGTCTTTGATGCAACTCTTGGCAAAGGAAGTCATGCTGATTGTCTGCCAGCATGAAGCACATGTGGAGGGACCCTGCTCTGGACTTTATAGATCACTTGGGAGTGGAGGGAGGAACTGTGCTGAATAAATGCAAGTGCCTGTTTGGTCGATGAACCATCTAGGTTAGTCCATTCAAGGGAAAACGTTTTTTGTCTTTCTAGCTCACAAATATGTCCCCAGAGCCATCCTGGTGGACCTGGAACCTGGCACAATGGACAGTGTTCGCTCAGGCGCTTTTGGACACCTCTTCAGACCAGACAACTTCATCTTTGGTATTGTCCCTCTTTGTGCTCCTCTTGCTCAGATCTCCCTCCCTCCTTAGCCAAGCACCAAGTTCAACACCCTAGGGATGGCACAGCATCTCTTTCGGATTGGTGGAATTGCATCTGTGGGTCAGGAGGAATGGAAAGGCCCTGGTGGGGTTGGTGATTCTGAAGGGGAACCAGCTAGGCCAAAGGCAATGAGCTCCGTCCCAGACTAGGATTGTTCTTTAAGGCCTTTTTGGTTTCTGAGGCAGAAACCAAAGTATTTTTAGGCAAGGAAAAATGCAGGCTGGTTACCCATCAAACAGGTATCTCAATTCTTCCTTCACAGGTCAAAGTGGTGCAGGGAACAACTGGGCTAAGGGGCACTACACAGAAGGTGCCGAGCTGGTGGATTCCGTCCTGGATGTGGTGAGAAAGGAATGTGAAAACTGCGACTGCCTGCAAGGCTTCCAGCTCACTCACTCCCTCGGTGGCGGCACAGGATCTGGCATGGGGACCCTCCTTATTAGCAAAGTCCGTGAAGAATACCCAGACCGGATCATGAACACTTTCAGTGTGGTGCCTTCCCCCAAAGTATCTGACACTGTGGTAGAGCCTTACAATGCCACCCTGTCTATCCACCAGCTGGTGGAAAACACAGATGAGACCTACTGTATCGACAATGAAGCCCTCTATGACATCTGCTTCCGGACCCTCAAGTTGGCTACCCCAACCTATGGAGACCTCAACCACCTGGTTTCTGCCACCATGAGTGGTGTGACCACCTCTCTGAGATTCCCAGGGCAGCTCAATGCAGATCTGCGCAAACTGGCAGTCAACATGGTTCCCTTCCCTCGCCTTCACTTCTTCATGCCTGGCTTCGCTCCCCTGACGGCCCGCGGGAGCCAACAGTATCGAGCCCTAACTGTGCCTGAGCTCACACAACAGATGTTTGATGCCAAGAACATGATGGCTGCCTGTGATCCCCGCCATGGTCGCTACCTCACTGTGGCTACAGTCTTCAGAGGACGCATGTCCATGAAGGAGGTGGACGAGCAGATGCTCGCCATTCAGAGCAAGAACAGCAGCTACTTTGTGGAATGGATTCCCAACAACGTCAAGGTAGCTGTATGTGACATCCCACCCCGTGGCCTCAAGATGTCCTCTACCTTCATTGGCAACAGCACCGCCATCCAGGAGCTCTTCAAGCGCATCTCAGAGCAGTTCACGGCCATGTTCCGGCGCAAAGCCTTCCTCCATTGGTACACAGGGGAGGGCATGGACGAGATGGAGTTCACGGAGGCCGAGAGTAACATGAACGACCTGGTCTCCGAGTACCAGCAGTACCAAGATGCCACCGCTGAAGAGGAAGGGGAGATGTACGAAGACGATGAGGAAGAGTCTGAAGCCCAGGGGGCCAAGTGAGGGCCTGGCTAGGAGCCACCCTCCCCCCTCCCTGGGAAGAAGTTGCCCTTGGCATCACCCTGTGGCTCATCTTCATCTGCCCACTTTCCCATCTGATGAGTTCTAGACAACCAGCTTCTAGTTACTTCTGATTCAAGCGTTCCAAAACTTAAAAATTCAGTATTTGACCATCTTTTCTTCCTGCTCCCCAACCTCCAGTTTTTTGAGTTAGTGCAAGTCCCAAAGTTAGTCACTTTGATAAATCCAAGGATCCTGTTCTTTACTTTTTACTGGTCTGTGTCTATTTTTATGTTTTGGAATACTTAATAAATTAGTTGCTGTCCAGCTTGTGGGCTGTCTGCTTTCTCCCACTTGGAGGTTGGGTGGCTGGGTCAGCAAATATGGAAGTATTTCTTTGGTCCCTCTTTGGGTGGGCTTTGCTTGTGGCCACGAGCAAGACGATGCTGGACTGTTGTAGGCCATTCCCTGCAGGGCCATCCTTAGGTTTGCTTGCAGAGCTGGATAGAAGGGCTGCTTGACAGATCCTGGAGACAAGCCAGAGGGATCAGGTGGTCACGGACAGATGGATCTGCATGAAGGACAAAGGGATCCCAGTCTTGGCCTTTGCTGGGCTGGCCAAAGTACAATGGCAGGAGGTCAAAAGGCTGAATAAGTACAAGAAGCCTGAGATCAGTAGGTGCCTCGGTTGCCCCGCCTGCAACTGCACCTGTCCTCTAGGGACATCTGTGCCACACCTAGCAGCAGTTGCCATGTTCTCAATGGCCTTCCTTTTAGACGTGTCCCCCTACTCAGAAGGGGCTGCATCTGCACAAGGGCTCGCCTTCTTTCCTGGCCCCTCTTTGAGGTTCATTTGGCAGCACTCTGCCCAGAAGCTCTTCCCAGGCTCAGCTGGGTGGGCACAAAAGCCATTCTCTACCTCCCTTTGCTGCAGCATGTGAGCTTGGGCGGGGGGTGCTCTGTGCTGGCCTTTTCCCATTTTTCACTCTCAGAAACACAAGGAGGTGCCTTTCCCAGGTCCACTGAGCCCAGAAAGGTTGGCAGTCAAAAAGCAGAGACTGGGGGGGTTTCAGAGAAGCTACTCCCAGAAAGGGTAAAAAGCCCTGTCTGCTCATGGCTGCAGAGAAAATATTTCTCAGGGCTGTCCTGAAAACACCGAGGTACATTCTGCCTTGGCATCTGGGAGTCTGTTTCAGGAAAGCACAGAGGAGAAGTTTCTGGGTGCAAGTCTTTCCTTCTGGCCTGTCTTAATTTAGGGAGGCAGGAAGCGGGGTGAGCAAAGTGGCCCTGCCTTCCTCCTTCCTTCCCTCCCTCTGGCTAAGTAGAGCTGATGTCCCACTTCTTCCCATGGGGACCCTAATGCGCACCACTAACAACGGTATCCGAAGATGGCACTTGCAAGCAATGCACATACGTAAAAAAAAAGAGGTGGGGCTTAAGTTGTGTGGTCACAACGACCCCCTACTCCCTGCAAAAACTTTCTCCACCAATAACCCCAGACTCTAGGCCTTGCCTGAATGAAACAAAGGAAAAGTCATTTAGCCATCAAGAGGAGCTCCTTGCCGAAGCCATAAAAGTAACACTATCACACCTCCCTCCCTCCCCTGGATAAGTTGACTCAACCCTGCTTTTGAACTGATAGCAAAGGGTGTCTATTGCAGGCCCTAGTTCCTTGGCACTTGCAATGTCCGCTCGTGCCACTGCCAGCCTGTTTTCAAAGTGGCAGCTGTACCCCCATCAAGGACACGCATATTAACCAGGAACCAAGGAAATGCTTGGAAAGTCCCTGCAACGAAAGCAATTCCATCTCATTTCTTCTTTGAGCTGGACTCCCAATTTTGTTCAAATGAATGAATGGATGATGGTTATGCTTCAACTAGAACATTTTCCTGAGAAAACAAACTTAATGGAGCTTTTCCTTGATTCCAGGCCATGGACTAGGGAGGGATGGGTAGAGGAGGATGACAATGGCTGTCAGTCCTTGGAGAAGCCAACTTCAAGCCTAGCAAGCACTGCTCTGGAGTAGGAGTCAAAGGCGGCTACCCGCTTGGCCACCAGGACACCAAAGCTATGAGATTCACACCTCAGGCACAGCCATTGGTGGCTTAGTGACTTACTGGCTCAGATGTGCCACTCAGGGCCATTGCCACAGGCCCCTCCTGTGCAGGGAAAAGGGGGGGTTCCCTTTCATCAGCGGGGTGTGTGTGTGTCCCTGGGGGCCCAGCCTTGCCCTCAGCTGTGGGACCTGGATAAGGAACCAGGGTGGGGATTCTGCCCCCAATTCTCCCAGCCCCTCCCGCCAGTGAGCCATTAGAGGCCCCTGGGCTGTGCCCCCACAAGGGGCCGGTGGGTGGGCGGGATGGCGCTCCCGGGAAAGGGGGCGGGGGCAGCGCCTCTCAGAAGCACCGGCGCCCAGGCCGCCTAGTCTCTCACGCCCGGCTTTTCCCAGGGTTCGACGCCGCCTCCGGCCTTGTAATAACCAGAAAGGCGGGCGGAGATCAAGGCCAGCGTGGAAGCAGAAGAGACCGCGCGAAGCCCCCGGGACTCTCCGCCCCCGGTAGGGCTTTTCGCGCTGCCGTCCAGGCGGCCGGGGGGCGGGAGAGGCGGCGCGCGGGCTCCGGCGATGGGCCGCGCTCCTCCGACCGCGCGGGGGCAGCAGCGGGCGGCGCGGGCGCTCCGGGCGCGCTGGGCTGAGCGGGCGGCGGGCTACAATGTAGCGAGCGGAGGAAGCGGCGCGTCCGGGCCAGCCGACCGGGCCGGGCCGGGCCCCTCCCCATGGGCGCGCAGGTAAGAGCAGCTGCCCCCGCCCGGTCAGGCGGCCTCGTCCCTTTTGTGGCGGGGCTCCCGGCACTGGCAGCGGTCGGCCGCGGGCACGGAGGGGGCGAGGGCGGCGGCGGCCCCTCTCGTGCCCGCCACGGGCTGCCTTCGGGGGGCGGGGGAGACAACCGCCGGCCTCCGGTTGGCCGCCATCGGTGCGTCCCAGTGGCTAAGCCGCCGCAAGCACCAAGGAGCGAAGCGAAATGTAGGCGGGCCTCGGGCGCTTTCCCTGAGCTGGTCCCCTTGCCTCAGCAGCTCCCGCCTCCCCCTCGGCCGTCGCCTGCTTGCGCTGCCTCCGTGGGGTCTGCGAGGGGCCTGTTGTGGGGAGCAACCTCTGTCTCTGGGCCCTTGTTTAGCTGCAGCGGGAGCAGGCTGACGTATCGCCCGGAAGCCTCCGGGTCTCCCCTGGTCTCCAGGCCAGGACGAGGAGGGGCTCCTCCCGGGGTTTTGGAAAGACATGCTGGCCGCTTAGCCTGAGCGGAGTTCAACCGCTGAGACTTAGAGGGTCGCTTTGGTTTTGTGAACCTACCCGTGGGCTTAGGGCTTCTCCTTACGGCCAATTAAACCAACAGCCACGGTTCAGAGATCAGCATTTATTCAGGAGCCATTCAGATTTAGCCTCATTATTTTGAATGGTTTTAACCCCCTAGGCTCTCCGAATGGTGATTTTATACCAAATTCAAGAGCTTCAGGAAAACATTTTTCATGTTTAATTCTAATTCACTTTTATGGGATTCTTGGAGCCTGCTCTTTAAAAACTCAGGTTCATGCTGAGCTGATAGTGGCTTCCCTGAAAAGTTATTCAGCAGACACTGGGTGGAAATAGCAGGGCCTTTGGTGCTACCCCCGGGGGTTTGTGATAAAAGCTACATCATCATCATCATCATCATCATCATCATCATGCAGACTTTCTGGGTAAGGATCCACCCAACTGACAGGCTCAGCAAAGCAGGGATGCTCTGGATGATGTCATTTTAAAACCTCCTTGAAATGAGGCAAAACAAAAGAATCAAAGACCAAGAATTAGGAAATATGGTGGGTTGGAGTCCTTTCTCAGACACCCCCTCCCCATAGAGAGAGTAATGGGGTGAGCATGACAGGAGCATAGCTCCTCCCCCTCTTTTTCTCTGTCTCTTTTGCTGTTCAGGGACACCAAGTGAGGGCACCTTCTGGCTGTGTTGGCTAGACTCATTTAGCTCCCTTCCGTTTTTTGCCTGCCCTCAGCCTAGAGCTCCCTAAATCTGCCTTGATAGTTGAGCAAGTAACCTCAGAATTCTTTGCTTGGAGGGAGGCTGTGACTTTGCACTGCTAGAGTTCCCAAAGTTGAAGATCACAGGACACTGAAATTTGGAGATTCTGCACCCCAAACTGCCAATAGCTCTGAGCTATAGAAGTGATCCTGATAGATCAGGAGGAGGAGGAGGAGGGAGGATTTAGAGTCCTTGGAACTCTCTGAGCTTGGCTGTTTTCTTGCAAGGTTTCTTTCTGGAATTCTTGCTCATTCCTAGGACATGACTGGCAGCAACCGTGCTGCTCCAGAAAGTGCTCTCAACTATCCGGCCAGGTGTGTTCATGACTCTGCAAAGCACATGGGGACCATCTGAGCTGGCAGAACTGGCTTTTCTATCTCTCAGGATGTCAACAAGGCTTGAGAGGCTGGGAGGAGGTGCTGGGAAGCTAAAACTGCACGGGAAACACTCCAGTAGCTTTTGATAGGCTGAGATCCCGGCCCTGGGTGGGGCATGTTCTGATGGTGGCTCAAGCTCTTCTCCCTGGCCTTGGCTCCCAGCAGGGTGGACTGCTATGGAATATGATGAGAAGCTGGCCCGTTTCCGACAGGGCCACCTCAACCCGTTCAACAAGGCCCCGCTGCAGAATTGGCAGGAGCAGAAGACAGCCGGGGCTGGAGAGGGCTTTCCTCAGAAAGGTGAGCTCTCCCCTTCCTCGCTTTCTCCCTGGGAAGGACTTGGCAGCACAGGATCTAGTCTGAATCCAGGAGGAGTTTCCTTCCTTTTCCCTAAAGACTGGGCCAGTACTCCTTGGAAACCTGAGAGCAGGATTTCCCTGGCCAAGGGTTCCCCATCAACATCCGCCGTGGGGTGGCTCCAAGTCAGTATCCAGCTGCTGGGACAGGAGATCGGCTCTGCCTGAAAATCCCAAAGCTGCTGTGGCAACTTTAATTTCTGAAGCGGAGCCCCAGATGGCTGCTGTCCCGCTTCCTCACAGGGCGAGGCCTTTGCCATGGGCCAAGTAGAGAAATGGGCCCTCCTGTTTTCCAACATGACACCTCTTCCTGCCCTTGAATTGCTTCTGTCCACTGGGACTGGCCTTGGGATGGGAGGTTCCGGTCAGAGGTGGACACCACTGACCAGCTGCTAGTTTTGCCAAGGCTTGAGGGCTTCAGGTTTCAGAAAGAAGGAAGCGGTGACCATTGGCTCTAGCAGACAAGGCACACGGGAGCCCAGATGGACAAAGACTGTGGGATTCTCAGTTCTTCTATCCGAGGCAGAGCTCTCCTGGCAATGCTCTGCGTGTTGAGCAGGCTTGTCTGAAGGCTAGGCTGCTTTCCTCTCTCCCCCGCATCCCCCAATGTAGACGTGAATCTGGGATTGTCTCTGGAGGAGCCAGTGTTCCCTTGCTCAGAGCGCACCATGGACCTGGGCTTGGCCGAGGACCATTTCTCACGCCCAGTGGTAAGAAGACAGCCTTTTGGGGTGGGTGGGAGAGGAGATCATGGGAAACATCTGCAGGCCAAGGGCTGTCAGCACAGGCTGGACACCCTTCTGCGGGGGGCGGCTCTTCTCTTGCAGGGCCTGTTCCTGGCCTCGGACGTGGAGCAGCTGCGGCAGGCCATCGAAGACTGGAAGCAGAGGATCCTGGAGCTGCCAGATAACTCTGAGAAGCAGAAGGACGCCGTGGTGCGGCTCATCCACCTGCGGCTGCGGCTCCAGGAGCTGAAGGTGCGGAACAGTCCTCAGCTGCAGCCCGAGGGTGGGTGGTGGGCTGCGATTGCTCCATCTGGATTCTTGGGAGGCTTTGCAGCACTCCAAGAAGGGGGCAGGGCTTCCTCTCCCTCTCCTCAGCTGAATGGCCCCAGCCCCCTGCCAGGATTCTGGGGGGGTGGGGAGGGGGCTCTTGGCTCAGAGGGCCAAAAGACTGTAAACCCCCTGCCTCCCCACAGGACCCCAGTGAGGATGAGCCCAACATCCGGGTGATCCTGGAGCATCGCTTCTATAAGGAGAAGAGCAAGGGAGTGAAGCAGACCTGCGACAAGTGCAGCACCGTCATCTGGGGGCTGATCCAGACCTGGTACACCTGCATGGGTGAGCATTCCCCCCACCCCTCGCTGCCTTGCTATGGAGCCTGGTTCTGGCCTTCTTCCCACGGGCTTGGCAGTGGGCTCGGGTCAGCCTGGCGCTTCCTTCTCCCTCCTCCCAGGCTGCTCCTATCGCTGCCATAGCAAATGCCTGGACCTCATCACCAAGCCATGCGTGCGCTCCAAGGTCAGCCACCAAGCTGAGTACGAGCTGAGCATTTGCCCTGAGACGGGCCTGGACAGCCAGGACTACCGCTGTGCCGAGTGCCGGGCACCCATCTCTCTCCGTAAGCAAGGAGGAGGGGGACTGAATCGGAAGCTGCCCCAGGTGGAGCTCCTGCTTCACTCGCCGGGAGGCCTTCTTCAATCCAGGCTCTTCTGAAGCAAAAGGCTCAGGAAGGGCCATTTCCAGCCATTTGGGTCTTGCCAGCAGATGTCACTTTTGGGCTCCCCTCTCTGACTCCAGCTCTCTGGAGGGCACTATCTGGGATGGGGGTGGAGACCCCATAATAAGGTGGCTCTTCATTGTCCCAGTGACTGGGACCTGCCCAGCTTCGCAAGGACTCCCTGCCTCCCTGTTCACCTGACTTCCGCTCTTTCTGCCACAGGTGGGATCGCAGGTGAGGCTCGGCAGTGTGACTACACAGGCCTCTATTACTGCAGCAGCTGCCACTGGAATGACCAAGCTGTCATCCCCGCCAGGGTCATCCACAACTGGGACTTTGAGCCCCGCAAGGTAAGCAGAGATTGGGGATGATGACATTTCTCCCACCCAGAGGAGATGAGGAGAGCAGCTGCTTTAGGAAGGATCAAAGAGCTGAAGTTGAGGAGCCCTTCCACACAGCCTGCTGTTGGGCATGAAATATGCCCGTGTCATGGCTGTGGGCCAGGAGAACCAGTCTGAAGGACACGCTGATGTCCTTCAGTTGTGTTGAGCCACAATTCCCATCATCCCCTGACATGATAGCCAGCTGAGGCCATATGTCCAGACCAAACTGGAGGGCAGCTGATTGGAGAAAATGCGCTGCCTAGACTCTGGGCAGACCAGGAGTGATGGCATGAGAGAAGCTTTGTAGAGCAGGTGACAAACCAAGTAGGGACCCCCTTCCTGGGTGGAGAGCCTGTGCCTTGCACTTGGGTGAAATGCAGATGTGTCTTGCCAGTCTTCCTTGGACTGGGGGCTTTCGGTCCGCCTCACTATGTGAGTGAGGACACTTTCTATGGGGCCCCATTATCCAGGGGAGGCAGAGAGGAAGTGCCCTGCCCAGATCACATCCCACACAGAGCTCTCCATTCATCCAGGAGTGGGGCAGGTTGGATCCCCTCTGATGCCCTGCGGGGCTACTTAGTCACAGACTTTCCCTGCAGTGCAGGGCTACCGTCTGCTTCAGGAGGCCAATGCGATTTTCAGGTCTCTCGGTGTAGCATGCGCTACTTGGTGCTAATGGTGTCCCGGCCAGTCCTCAAACTGCGGGAGACCAACCCTCTTCTCTTCAATTACGTTGAGGAGCTGGTGGAGATCCGGGTGAGTATTTGAAAGGCTGGAAGTGGGCCTAAAACGCCCCCATGGATTCTAAAGCATTGTCTCCTGAGCTGTGGTTCTCATCTGAAACCACAGTGTGGGTTGAGCAACCACTTCTCGATCGGGTCTCCCCTTCAGAAACTGCGTCAGGACATCCTGCTCATGAAGCCGTACTTCATCACCTGCAAGGAGGCCATGGAAGCTCGGCTGCTGCTCCAGGTCAGAGAAGGCAGCTGTCCAATCGGGGGCCATGGATCTCTTCAAAGCAAGGGGCAGGCGGGCAGTTGGATTGGGGTTTTTACTTTTCTAGGTGGAAGAGGGCGTGAAAAGATCACCTGGCTAAGGCTGAGAACTCCCTTCCCATTCTCAGCCTTCACTGTCCTCCCCACCTCTTGGCTTGCCCCCCACCCAGCCCCGGGCAGGCAGACTAAAGTCTTGTGCCTCCCTCCAGCTGCAGGACCGGCAGCACTTTGTGGAGAATGACGAGATGTATTCCCTGCAAGACCTGATGGATATCAACGCCGGGCGGCTCAGCTGCTCCCTGACGGAGATCCACACCCTCTTTGCCAAGCACATCAAACTGGACTGCGAGGTAAGGCTGGCTGGGTGGGAAAGAGGCTTTGGTAGAGAGGTGCAAGGAGGCCCTTAGAGGCCTTGTCTTCGCTGCCAGTTGCTGCAGGAGTGGAGTAAAATAAAAATAAGCCGGTGTGGAAAGAAAGGAAGATGATCTTGGTGGAAACGTGCCGGAGCTGTTGCCTAGCAAAAGGCTCCAAAACATGTTTTTAAGTAACCTCAAGAAGAGGCTGAGATGGAGCCACCCAGATTCAGCGGCACATAAGAGGAGGAGGTGCATCACAATCACTCTTACAAGATTCTGGCCTTGCTGATTTTTGCTTTTCAAGAAACTCTCTAAAAATATCTCTGTCATGTTGAGCTCTACCATTTTCTTCTATTAATTTTCCTTTTCTCTAGAATATTTTGTATTGGAAAATTCTTCCTCCCAGCACTTCTAGGTCTGTCTATATGAGGGTTGCAGGTATTTGGCAGCACAGGGTTGGTAATGGTGTGAAGGACACATCCATGGAGGGGCTTGGATTGGCACTGTGACTCACCAGCTTCCCCTCTTCCTTCTCACAGCGGTGTCAAGCAAAGGGCTTTGTGTGTGAGCTCTGCAAGGAGGGAGATGTGCTCTTCCCCTTTGACAGCCACACCTCAATGTGCACAGACTGTTCGGCTGTCTTCCACAGGTGAGTGCGACCACCTCTGCCTGCCTCCTCTAGTGCTAAACAACAGATGGCCTGTGGAAGTCAGCTGACTGGTGGTCCTCCAGAAGAAGGAAGCTAACAGGCCCTTTGTCTTTCCTCTCCCAGGGACTGCTTCTACGACAACTCCACAACATGCCCCAAATGCGCTCGACTCAGTCTCAGAAAAGAGTCGTTGCTCAGGGAGCACAATATGGAGCTGCAAGCCTAAGTGTCACTTCTCTGAAATGAAGGGGATCATAGCAGAACCACAGAGTTCCTAGCTTACCTGTGACTTACTTGTCCTTCTTGAAGGGGAGCTCAGACTGGTAAGGAAAGAACCCTGCCAGAGGAGGGTGAGGTGGGAATCCCATGCCCAAGCTGGAGAAGAATGCTGCCCCTCTGCCTCTGGACAGATGTTTCCTTGAGTTTCCGAGTCTGAGGGAGTTTAGTCCTGGCTGCAACCGGCAGAGGTGGAGAAGTGGCTGCTAGAGGAGTTTATGGCAAATGGTGGCCACCTCCCCTCAGTAACTGGATAATATCATCCCTGCTTCGCTGACACAGAGTCCAGCTGTTCTGGCTTCCTTACAGACCATAATAGTTCAGCGAAGACAATGGCTGCAACTGGGCAGGCTGTAGAAATGGTGGCATTTGGAAAGTTGTTCCTTTGACCTGGAGGCATTTGTCTTGGAGATGGAGAGACTTGGTTTTCCTTTCCCATCCCCTTAGCCCAAAATGATGGCAATTGCCAGGACTGGATGTATCATAGAATAGTCTCTGCCAGCCATGAAAAGAGACTATGGGACTCTTTATACCACAGTAATTTATCACAAGCACTAAAATCACTTTAAATAAAGCTAAGCATAAATATTGAAGTTGATGTGGTTGTAGGCTGTTTTCGATGTCTCTCTTCTCTCCAAAAAGATATTTATATTTCATCCTCTAATAGTGGTTAACTGAAAAAAATCCAGTTTTGGGTACAGTTCCAACTCTTGTATCCTCTGACAGCCAGAAGGGAGGATGGGGGGGGGGGGCATCTTCCATGCAAATCTCCTGGCCTAAATGTAGCCTTGGTTGTGAGCCTTCTCACTGCGTCATCTACTCTTTCAACAAAGTCATGAGTGGTGGCCATCATGACTTGAGGCACCTCTTCCCTTGCATAAATTTGGATCCTTTAGGCTTCTGACATTGAATTTGACATGTTATATAGGAAGATGAGAACATCCTGATTGAGGCCTGCATTTGGCCTCAGGTTTTGAAGACATTCCTGGAGGTTCTTTGGGAGGTTATCTATCCTAGTTCAGAAAAAAGAGGAAATTTGTAGACACTTGGTCCATGATGTCTCCTGAAAAAAAAAGGGTCTTGGAGACAATATTTCTATTCCACTACAAGGAAGGGCCAAGGAACAAGTTTGTCTTGATTTTGCCCCTCCGCCTCCAATAAAACAGCCCCTGGAAAAGAATGAAGCCAATGATCCTCTTTTGTCCTCTCAGTAGCTTGGAGAATCCAGGGAAAGGGGAGCATAGTTTGGTGGAGGGAAGTTGCTCCTTGAAGGAATGGCTCCTAACTCCCATTAACGGCCGGCTAGCCGGTTAAAAACTAACGCTCACGAAGGGCGCCAGGTTGGAGCAGCTCCAACGTGGGAGGCGGAACCAAAGGCCACGTGCTCGGCTGCCAGCCGGGCTGATTTTCCAGTGACACGGAGGCGCTTTTCTTCTGGGAGGGCTGCTCCGGCGCCTGCGCAGTTCGTCCCATCGCGGGCGCCGGAAGAGGAGCAGCCACAGGGCGGAGGCTCTCGGCTGGCCGTGTCGGGCAGAAGTGGGGGGGGGGGGGAGGACGCGCAGGGGCCCTTTGGAGGCCAAAAGGGCCGGAGCGGGTCGGTCGGTGGGATCAGAAGCGAGAGGCCGGGCGAGGCGCGGCCAGATTTGGGGAGAGGCTCCCCTGAACCTCTCCCGGGCCCCCATCAAGACCCCCCTGAACCCAGAGGCCCCTCCGGGTGAGGAACAGCCGCGGTTGCTGCTTCTGCCCTGGGAATTCCGGGCTCTGCCTCGGTTTCCACCCGCCTTCCGTCCGCCACCTCCCCCCGGAGGTTCCCCTCTGAAACAGCGGAGGGGGAGGGGAGCAGGAGCCTTTGGGAAGAACATCCCCCCCCCCCATCCCTTGCTTTCCTTTTTGCGGCTCCCGCAGGGGAGGCTTCTCTGCAGGAAGAGCTGCATCCTTTCCAGGCGGCAGGCTTTGCTTTAAGCCAAACTCCTACAGATAGCAGTCGGGATGTCAGACCGAATTCTGCTCCCGGCTTGACAAGGCCAGCCGGAAGATTGCCCCAATGTATAGCTCGCAATTTCCATTCAGACTCCAAGTATCCCGCAATGGCAGAACTCCACCCCACCCTCTCAGCCTGTCTGATGCAGAGGTGGTATTTTAGGCCCAAATGGGGGCAGCTTGTCCTCTGCCTTTTCCTGTGCTGCTGCTGCTACCTTATAATATATACACACATCCATCTACAAGCTGCAGAAGGGAAGGTCTCCCCCCTCCTTCCTCCAGTCTCTGGGAGTTTTCCCAGAGGTCCACCTGGAAAACGCAGGGATCCCCCAGCCCTGAAACTTTCTGCCTATAATGCCTGGGTGGGTTCTTAAGTGAAGTAAAAGAAGCTGCCTTAAACCAAGATCATTTTCCTTACTTGCATGGCTCTGTCTACCTTAGAAGCTAGCAGAGGTCACCTTGATCAGTAGCAGAAAATGCTTCCCTGCTATGGCTTGCTTTCCCAGTGTATGCACTGATCCGCTGCCTGAAAAGAATGAGGAGGAGCAAAAACCCTACAGAGACCATTTGAAACAACTTTAATCACCAGAACATCAGAGGTAGCAGAGGGGCACTGTACAAGTATGGACAAAATTTAAAGATTGAGGGTGGGGGATAGGAACACAGAGTATGGAAGGAATTCAACAAAGACGGAGGTTCCAAATATTGAAGACACCAGACTGGTTGGGTGGAGATTTTTGAGATCCCAGGAGGACCTTGCTTTGCAAAAAGCAGGAGTTGGCTACCCTTGTGAAGATCTTGGGTTCCTCCTGGGAGTTTAGCCAGTGTTTCCTTGATGCTGGGACGTAAGAAAGCGTTCCTCAGTGTTTAGAATGCAAATATGCACCCCTTTCCTTGTGCATTTGGGCTTGTTTCCTTGGTGCCCTAATGATCGGGCCAACATCAAATGTCTGTCTTTCATGGTGCAGTTGTACATAATCAGAAGAGGGTAGCCGTATCGTCTTGTAAGGGGTTCGCTTGTCCATTGCTGCACAAGAGGATGACACTGTCTAGTTGAGGAAAAGCCAACAATTGGTACTCAATGTTATCTGTGCTTGATCCCAACATGCAGCCTGGAATGTTGAGAAGACTGGGGTGCCCATCCCCAGTGCAGCATATGGCCAGGATTCAGCAGAGCCTGCAAGGCCAATGGGGACTGTTGTGCTGCTCCTCGAGGGAGGAGGTGGCCGCTCCACACTTGGACCCTCACAGGGCACCCTTCTGGGTCTGGGGGCTTCGAGGGCTGTTGATTGGACCTTGGCCCAAAGGGCCTATTTGGCCATCCCTCTGCAGATCAGCCTATCTCTCCAGCAGCTGTGCCCGACCCAGAGGCGAGAAAACAAGCAGGGAATGGGGGCTTGGGATCTCCTGTTGCCCCTCACAAAAGGACCAGCTAAGCCCTTTTGTGCCAGGGGGATCCCTGCCTGGATGCCTCTCCAGGAGTCCACATAAAGTTTTTCCTAGGGGTGGCTTCTCCCCACCCCTCTTGTGGCGTTCGCATAGAAAAAGTTTGCTTCAGTCCCTCTTTGTGGCCCTAAGGGAGATGGAGAGCTGAAGGCTATTCTTGCTGTCAATCAGGGGAAATTTTATTTTTCTGGTTTGGAAACCCTCCCCCCCACCCATCAAGTCTGAGTCTAGGATTTTGTCTCCATGTTAGATATAACACAGGTGGCCCAGGAACCAGATGGATCTCTCCAAGCCCAAGTAATCCTGAACTTGAAGGTCTCATCTGCAGAGCCTCTCCCCTTTCTTGGCCCTGGAGAGCAGCTATACCAAGGAAAAGCAAAGGGAAGCATTGCAGGCATCACACAGGATGGCTCTTGGCTGGCAGCTTAGAATGGCCGCCTGTCCCTTATGGCGTCA
Organism: Masticophis lateralis; assembly: GCA_030761175.1. Lineage (NCBI taxonomy): Eukaryota > Metazoa > Chordata > Lepidosauria > Squamata > Colubridae > Masticophis > Masticophis lateralis. The sequence goes on along the minus strand of JAUDYJ010000010.1, from coordinate 710,734 downwards.
AGAAGAGAAGGAAACCAGCCTGTCTCTGCTGCTTTACTCGGGGCTCATTCTCCTGGGCCAGTTGCTGCTGAAGAAGAGACCATGGACTGTCTGAATGAACAAGGACTGGTCTAATAGTCTAGGGAAGGTTGGGAGGGGACGGCAGAGCAGTGGTGTCCACCAGCCAGGTCCCTTGCTAGTAGTCCCAAGAACAGCTACCACCTCCTAACGCAGAGCTCCCTGGCACATAGGGTTTAATAGCAGCTGACATCAGATTGTATTGTGTTTTCTTGGCTGAAGTAAATGACTTGAGTTGGCAATGCAAACTCTTGCCCTGCCCTGAATCAAGCAGGCAAAAGGCCTGGGTACATCCAGAAAGCGGGGAGAGGTGCTGTGCTCAGAGCCTGCCCCTCTAGTGCCACCTCGGTCCATGTCCCACTCTTCTTACAGAGGACATGGAACTGTTGTGGGGACAAGGGAAAGGTTACGAAAAACTTTGAATTGGTGAATTCTGAAATCACGAATGCCTTGGAGGTTCAGTGACTAAAGGGAGAAGGCCAACTCGTGTGGGAGCCTTGCTGGCTGGCTTTCCTCCGGCTTCATGGGGGCCCTCCAGATAGGGGAGATACTTGAGCTTTTGTCCGTGGGGGAAGCTCTCTGCTGTCCACCAGCAGCCTGAGCCGCACTCTTCATCCCAATGGGTCTGGTTACAGGTGTGGGTTCTGGAAGCACCAGGGATCCTGTTTCACGCCCATTGCTTCACCTTGCTTGGCTCAGCTCTCTCCAGCACCAGGGAGCAACCACAACAGCAGTGTGTACCTTGCCAGCCATGCCACGCCACACCCTGGCTGGCTTCCTCTTGAGAAAAGTTTTTTCTGCTGAGGTAGGCACACTGCTATGGCATGGGTGGGCAGCGGCTCCAGGGGGATATCCCCGAGCCTGGCTGAAGTTGGGCCAGCTGCGTTGGTGCTGTGCACTTTGCGCGAAGCGGGTGGAGTGCTGGGCAAGAGTTAAGGCCTTTGGAAATGATGTGTGCTTACAGCAGAGAAAGTTCCAGAATTCACACTGTTTCAGTGCCCCAGAAATGGTGCCGTGTTTGCCCCTCTGTTCCTTTGGTATAATGGGTAGCTTGTCTTGGCAGAGGAGCTTTCTGGCTCAGCCCAGTAGCAATCAAGGCACGTGGCTGAAGAGGAGGCCACCCCTCCTTCAGGCTTCGGCAGCTCTTGCTACCAGCCCCCCTCCAAATAAGGTTGGGAGAGCACCCCTCGCTCAGTCTGCCTTCTCCAACCAAAAAGAGCAGTGGAAGGTTCAAAGTGCCTGCAGAAATGGGCAGTCCAGCAGGGGGAAGGGGGCCTGCTGGGGCCTGAAAGGAGATTGGCAAATTAAATGAGGGGGAAGTGGGGCTCTTGGCACGAGGAGCAGTTGGCAAACGTCCTGGCTGCGGCTGCGTAGGAGGAATGACCGTGCAAGAGTGAAGGTTGGCACCTGGGTGGGGCTCCTGCCTGCCCCGCTTACTCCTTCTTTGGCTTTTCCACAGCCAGGAAAGGGTCTGCTTGGAGCTCAGGATCGCTGAGATGTTTCTTCTCATGCCCCGGTTCAGCTTTTGTCCTTGTCCAGGAGGGGGAGCGGAGGTAGCCGGCTCTGGGGGTTGAGTGGGGATGCAGTCCTGTGCAGGAATAGGAGAGGGAGGGGGTCCCCTTTAGCTCTTTTCCTCCGTGGACCAGAATGGCCCCTCCGCCAAATGGAGGCCGTTTCATCAAGGCTGCTCAGCAGCTCTAGCTCCCCATTCAGCCCCATCTACGGAGAGATGCCTCTGTTTGCATGGGGAGAAGGGGGTACAGAGTTCCCCAAGAGGGAGTGAAGCTCTACTTTTGCACATACACATCATTTCTGAGCATCTTGTCCACAGGAAGCTCCACCCCTCGATCCTCTCCCCACTTCTTCCTCCCTTGCTGGCTGATTCCAGCTAGGGAGCTTTTCCTTAACTGCTTAGCCTGTTCCCACCTCAAGGGAGGTAGATTTGCATCTCTCCCCCTAGGAAGCAGTGGCAGCTGCGGCCACCCCCACCTGCAACTCAGCATATTAGCTGCAGCAGCAGCAGCAAATCACACTATTTTGGGGGAGGTGGCAGAAGAGAGCGTAGGGTGGGGTGCAGGGCCAGCAAGGCAGCTGTTGAGCCCGTCTGCTGGCCCCAACCCTGTCCAGCTGTTCCTTGATCTTTCATGGCCCTGAATCAGTCCACTTTGCAAGCTGGAGTTAATGATGCAAGGTGCCTGCTTGCCAGGTCTGTGTGTAAGAGACACAACGGGTGCATAGCTGTGCACACCAGATTAAGCAGGTTTCATGCACGCTGGCTGCCAGGTGACCTCTCCATCACGGCCAGGAGAGCTCAGGCAGCATCCAGCCAAAGCACAGGGAGCCTGCTGGTCTATGCTCACCTGGACAGGGAAGGACACTCCAGATTGTGGGGCTCACCTACCTGCCTGAATTGAGAAGAACTACAGTTGGTTGCCATCTTTCAGGGATCATGCTTAATTCCCCCCCCCCAGCTGCATTCAGTGGTATGTGTGACCTCTTGACTGTGGTGGGAGCGGAGGTCCTTCCATTTTTTTGATCCCTGGAGGATCAAGTGGGACAAGCAGAGCCAAGGGCAGGGAGGGGGGCAACCCCCAAGCACAAGCAAGGAAGCCTTGGTGCCAGCAGTGTCTCAGCTGTCACTCACAGCAGAGGTGGTGCTTGGCACTGAATGCCCTGCAATCAGTCAAAACACACACATGCACAACTTTGGGAGGGGCCACTTACCAGCAGGGGGCTCTCGGGCTGCATTTTCCTCATCTGAATCTGCAAAGACTTCGGCCAGCTCTTGGTCAGACATGTCTGTCAGTTCCGTGAGGTCCAGCAGGTCGAAATGCACCTCGAGAGATGAAACGCTGCTCAGGGGTTCTGAGAAGAGATGGGGAGAGTGGGAGCTCAAGATCTTTCTCTTGCGCTTCCTTTTTAGAAGCCTCATGAAGCCCCCCCACCCCAGGGCTAGCCTTGTACTTACGCCGGCGCTCAGCCACCTGCAACAGCCCTGAGGTGGGCATTGGGGTCCCTCCTTCCTCCTCAGCCAGAGAGCTGCGGGGCTCTTCTACCAGCCCATGCATGGAGAGAGTGATGGGGGCCTGCCCATCCAGTTTGGGAGCTTCCTGGGTCAGCTCTGCAATGACAAAAAGGGGCATTGGGACACAGAGACCCGGCCTGCTCAGCCTCACAGTTGCCTCCACCAAGGAAGGATGAACCTTCCGTCATGGTCTCTTGCCTGTCTAGGGGAACCCACCTGGAGGGAGGCTCCTAGCGCCACTCTTGAAGGGGGGAGGCTCCTCTCCCGGCCTCATAAGGGTCTTCCTGATGTGGGTGTGGATTGCAGAGGGGCTGCCCACCCACTCTTCGGTTGGGAGATTCCTGCCTGCTCAGCCCCAGAGCCCACCTGTTTCCTGACTGCTGGCAGTGTGTGCAGTCATACACACCCCACTGCAGAGAGAGCCCTCCAGACGGGCATGTGCAGAGCTGATGAGCACCAGCTGTTGGGTACCAGGAACCTAAGACTCCACTCTGGCACCCAGCCTTGCGCCGCCAGAGACAAAAAGCCGGCTTGTTTTGGAGCAGGTGGCAAGAGGACAAAGGCTGATCTGTCCTGGGGAGGGAGAGGCAAATGGGGCCGCAGAGCTGGCTGTGTGCCAGGTATTCCTCAGTTACCCTCTGGCGGGGGGTGGGGGCTCTGCCTCCTGGAGGTGCCCTGGGAGTGCTGCAGCAAGCTGACTGCATGGTGGGCGGGGGGTCTCTCTCAGCAGCTGCCTTCCTGCCATTGAATTTCCAGCAGTGCCTACTCCAGTGAGCCATGGGGGTGGGTAGGGGAGGGTCTCTTTGCAAAGGGAAGAAATTTAGCCAGGGTTCATTCATCTCAGAGAGGGCACTTCAGGCCATGCATTAGTCCTGCCCTGGCTGCATTCTGGAAGGAATGCATTGCAAGCCTGACTCTCCTTGGGCACCCTCTTCCCTGACTGATTGGCATCTGGATCACCCTTGTGTCTGCCAGGAGGGTGAGCCAGGTAGTCCTTTTCCATGGCTTTTGCCAGTTAGCAGGGAAGGGAAGGTGCAGCAGCAAGGGGGAAGTTTAAACTCTGCAAGCAGAAAATGGGTGACAGGAGGAGTATGTGATTGCCTGCAGAAGCCTGTGCACCAAGCAAAATTTCTGACCCACAGCTTGCTCCTCCGCAGGCCCCCAAGGCTGCTCCTTGCTCAGATGCCCCATTAGCTTGTCTGCTGAAGCCTGAGACTGTCCCAAAAAGTGGTTGAATCTCATGTTCCCCAAAAGGTCTGGGGAAACAGACCTTTTGGGGAATTGCAGGCAGATTCATTTGAGGGCAGAAGCACCCTGCAAGGGGGGGGGGGTGTCAGCCAAGAGGACTGATGCCTGGCACAAGCCAGGAGATCAGAAAAGGAGCCAATAGGTGGGACGGCTTTGGGTTTCCTCTCCAGACCTCCTGCAGCTGAGAACAAGAACTGAATCCTGGCACCTGAAGGGGCCCTGATCACAGGAGGCCGGGCTGGATACCTGGAGGAACAAATTCTGGGGAAGAAATTAAATATGGAACCTGAGTGGAGCCACAAGCCATGGCCAAAACCTCCTTACCAGTTCTCACCTTTTATAGCAGCATAGGAGACTTCCAGCTCTTGCAACCCAAAACCCGATTTGGTCCTAGACCCAGCTGGGGTGCTGGCAAGGCACAGGATGCTGCTCCGGATTCCTGGGGAACACCCCAGTTTTATATATGGGGAGGGGAGGGGGGGGAGCCAGGCTGAAGGGAGAAAAACAGCATTCAGCGCTCAAAGCCCTGAATTATTCATGGCCAGGTTTTTAACAAGCAGAGTGTGGGGAAATCGCAAAGGAGGCGTGAATATAACAGGAGACTTCCGGCTCTCGGTTGGCCGAGACCAGCATGACAGCATGCCAAGAGAGTTGAACTTGGAAGCATCTCCCTTTCAGAAGGGGCTCTTCATCTGGCCTTTCTGCTTGCAAGGTTGAGAGCTATCGTCCACTTGGCTGCTTCTGGCAAGACCCCAGATGGTCTCAGAGATCAGCCAGAAGCCCCTTTCAAGCAGGGTCTGTCTGCCCCTTCCCAAAAGCCATGTGTCCATCACCATGGAAAGGAGCCCTGGGGCAGCTCCGCAGCTCTGCAAGGGCAGCCTGACTTGAGCAACAGCTTGATGTCGGGGTGGTGGCCCTTTCAGCAGGAGCCCTGAGATGTTGCTGGCCTGAGGGCTCTCGTAAATGCCCTTCTTCCCCAGGACTGCCTCTCTGCTCATCCGCCTCCAGCATTTGGTCAGACACATTCAGGCAGGAGCATATGGCTGCCTCCCTCCCTCCCACCCAGCACCACAGTCTGCCGCGCTGGTGTGGCTCTTCCTGTTCTGCAGCAGGACTGATTTCATGCACAGGAAGGCTGCACCTGCAGAGGGTTGGGGCCAGGGCACCCCCAGAAAGTTGGGGAATCTCCCTCTGGTAAGCCCACATTCTGCTCCACTCTTCCAGCAGGCACCACACCCATCTCTTGGGTCCTCTGGGGACAACATGCTGCCTTTGGGGAGGGACAGAGCTGCGCTCAGAGGTCCTGTGGGGCAGAGGAGGCAGCTCAAGCCCTGCCACCTCCAGCAGGCCAAGCCCCCTTCTTTGCCAACGGTGGGTCTGCATTTCAACCAGCCTCCTAATCGGTCACAGCTCTCCACACTTGGTCCAAATGGTTCCGCTAAGGACTGGACTGCCAGATTCCTCCTTGTGGATTCCTGTCGTTTTTCATTCTGAGTCTCTGGCTGTGGCTTTTCTCTATTTCTGCTGATCCATTTTCACACTTGCCTGGTTCCCTTTTCTAGCCAGAGTGTCTCTGCCTTGAGCAAGCAGTGAAGCCTGCAGGAAGGGGGTCCTTCCCACCCTGAAGGAGCAAGCCCCGCTTCTTGCTGGGATGGCTGGAAAGAGACTGAGCCAATGTTCTTTGATCTCGCTTGTTTTTTATGGCGGGCGGGAAATGTACAGCAGGGAAAGCAGGAAGGTCAGCTGTGTGGCCTGGAGAAGCAGCAGCTGAAACCGGGTAAGACTGGAGCCTCGGAAGGGATGCAGTGAAGCCCTTTCTCAGCCAGCCCTCTCGGGTCCCCTTTACGCTTCCACCTGCCTCCAGCAGCCCCCACCCTCGCCCCCTCCCGAGACACAGGGCAGGCTGCTCCTTTCACTCGGCCCCGGGGGTGGCTGCTGCTTTCCCTCCTCCTCCTCCTCCTCTCCTCCTCCTCCTCCTCCACTTCCACTGGGCTCCCACCCTCCCTGCCTTGCTCTGATCCAGCAGCCGCCCTGCAGTCGAAAGGAGCTTGGAAGAGTCGGGCGCACCGCTCTCACCGTCACCACCAGAACCGCTGCTGCTGACTCACGTTACAGGACCCAAGCCCAACCTGACTCGCAACTGCAGGCTGGCACAGCGAGGGAAGAGGGGGTCGTGCCCGGCAGCTCCCGCTGAGATCCAGATCACCCTACTCTGAATCTGCCAAACTGGCAGCCCTTCTCCACGACCATAAAGGTGCCCGGGAGGGAACATTTGGCCCGCCGGACCAAAATTCTGGGGAGGGAACTTGCACATTATTGAACCAAAGCAGAAACTCCAGGAGCTCTCAACCCCGTCAAGTCACTCCCTGCCCCCGCTGGAATGTGGAAGTTCCCAGGATGGTTAAAAAGAAGCCCCGCCTGGATCGGGGCACCGGGACAGTCAGCTGAGAAACCGAGGCTGCAACCCACCCAAAGCCCCGGCAGCTTTGATGGGTGGTAGCAGGCACCGACCCCCCAAAGGCAAGCTTCCTTCCTCGCGCACGTTCACACCTGCTTCTTAGCCACAGGAGTCCGACAGCATTCCAGTCACACCCCACTGCGTGCTCCGGGCATCCTCACCGGAGGCCGCGGCTTGCCTTGCCTGCCGTCCCTCGAGCAACTCGCTTCCCTTTTGGCTTAAACGGGGCCACGAGCTTCGCCGCATTCCCAGCGCCTAAAGACTAAAGACCGACGGGAGGGTGGCGGGGAGACTTTATTTGCCGGAGCCCACTTAGCTCTTTGGAGCCGCTTAGCTTTCAGCCCTCCAGCCCTGCAAGGGGACAAGTGGGAAGAGGCGTCCGAAGTTGACAGGCGGCGCTTCTGGTCCCTTCTTCCCGCTCCTCTCTCCTTCCCCGAGAACAAAAGGACTTTTAGCCGCCCAACGGGCAACCCCCCAAGCGCCCGGCGCATCCCTGGCCACAGTGTCGGGCCGACCCCCTGGGCCCTGCCGGGCCTCCCCATCTCGCAGCCCCTTCGAGCAACAGCTGCTCTTCCGCTCCGCCAGCAGCCTCCAGGAGCGCCTCGCCTTCCGAGTCACTCACCCGGGGGGGCGGCCCGTCCTGGCGTCTCCATCCGTCCCGGCTGCACCAGGTGCTCGCTGCGCCGCTGCCGCCTCCCTCCGCGCCGCCGCGACCACTGCAGCAGCAGCAGCAGCAGCAGCGGCCGCCCGAGCGCACATCGCCGGCGGGGAGGAGCGGGCCCGGCGCGGGGGAGGGGGGAGGGCGGGGGGGGGGGCCGAGCGCGTCCAGCCGCCGCCGCCGCCGCCGCATTGGAGCACGGAGGACGCAGGGAGCCGTCGAGCAGCGCAGGGCAAGGGGAGGCGGGGCCGGGCGGGGCGAGCCCGGGGCTGGCACGCAGCCCACTAGAGGCTCCGGCGGCCGTGGCCAGGCAGGAGCTGAGCAGGCGCCTCCCTCGCTTGCCTGCGGGCGGAGGGGCGGGATGCAGCAAAACGCCCGGAGCCGAGAGCCGACGGCGAGCTTGGCCGAGCCTGGCGCCCGCCGGCCCCTCCGTGTGCGGAGCCGCCGACCGCTCTGGAGAAGCGGCACCGGGGGCCTTCGGGAGGCTTTGCCCGGCGATCCCCCGTGACCGATTGCAGGCTCCGGAGACAAGCGGTGGGGCTCCAAACGGCCGAGCGCGCCTAGAAGCAAGCGGGGCACCCGAGGCTTGGCCGTTCCTGCAGCCGGCCGGGGCGGCCCAAAGCGCGAATCTCGCACAGGCAGTGCAGACCAGGTGGCACTCTGTACATGGACAGGAGCGCCCTCTTCTGGTTAAGGGGGGAGCCCCCTGGCGGGTCCTGGCTGGGGTATCTGGGCGCCCATCACGGCCGTCGCCGCCTCCCCCCGCCCAGCCCGCGAGCGAGCGCGAGAGCGACGGAGGCCCCGCCCCGTTGCCAGGACGGTCGTCAGGGGCGGCTACACGGCCCGCCGTTCTCGCGAGATTTGGACGCCGGTTGCCTGGAGACACGGCGGCCGGGCGTCTCACTCCCGCGGCGTCATGGTGAGGCTGGTTCTGCCGGCGGGGCGCCTCGGGCGGGGATGCCTGGCCGCGGGGCGGGCGGGGGGCTGCCGGGCAGGGGGACCCACCGCGGCTCTCCTCGCTCCTCCCCCAGGCGCCCAAGAAGAAGGCCGAGAAGAAAGGCGGCGGCGGCGGCGGCGGCGGCGGCGCCAAGAAGGGCAAAGGCGCCAAAGGGCCGGCGGTGGTGGACGCGCTGCCCCCCGACGGCATGTCCAAGGAGCAGGTGGGGCGCCCTCCGGGGCGGGGCGGGGCGGGGGGCCTCCGGGGGGGCAGGGGGCTGCTGGGCTGAGCCTGCGGGGCCTCTTGCAGCTGGAGGAGCACATGGGCCGCATCCGGGAGGAGCTGGACCGCGAGCGCGAGGAGCGCAACTATTTCCAGCTGGAGCGCGATAAGATCCACACTTTCTGGGAAATCACCCGGCGGCAGCTGGACGAGAAGAAGGCCGAGCTGCGCAACAAGGACCGGGAGATGGAGGAGGCCGAGGAGCGGCACCAAGTGGAGATCAAGGTAAGGGTCCGTCCCGTCCCGTCCCCTCCATCCCCTCCCCAACCTGGGCAGGCGGCCTTCTGGGGTCCTCCCGCCCTTCCCCTGAATGCTGCCCGCTGCTCATGGCAGGTGTACAAGCAAAAGGTGAAGCACTTGCTCTACGAGCACCAGAACAACCTCACAGAGCTGAAGGCCGAGGGCACCGTGGCCATGAAGCTGGCACAGAAGGACCACCGGTCTCAGGAGACGGAGCTGCGCAAAGACATGCGTACCCTGAAGGTGGAGCTGAAGGAGCAGGAGCTGGCCAACGAGATGGTGGTGAAGAACCTTCGCCTGGTGAGTCCTTTGCCAAGAGGGGCTCCCCTCCCTGGCCCCCTCCAGAGCAAACCAGCCTGCATTTGCCAGGCCTGTCACTAAGCAGCGTTGCCGTCTTAACAGAAACAGCAAGAAGACCTGACACATCTTCGAAATGACTTTGAGAGACAAGTGAAAGGTCAGTCTGGGGACTGGGCACAGCTCAATAACCACGTCTTCATTTCTCAGGCAGACCTAGAAATAGTAAGCGCTGCTTTACAGCGGGCAGCCTGAACGATTGCAACTGTATAGTCAAGCTTTCTCCTGCATCTCCAAAGTCGGAGGGCCTGGGCCATCAGCCGCATCAATCTGCAAAGGACTGGCGTTCCATAAAGTTACAGAGACAGCATGCTGCTTTATGGGGTGTGAGATTGTCCAGTGCCTCTGTGGGATCTTCAGGCCTAGGGAGCACCTGCCCCGTTTCCTGTAGAGCCATCAGCTAAGGATAGAAAGGTAGGCAGGCTGGAGAGTGGAGCATTCAGCCCATCCTGCTTGGTGCTGCTTCTGCAGAGATTGAGGCCAAGTATGAGAAGAAGATGCGGGTGCTGCGTGATGAGCTTGACCTGCGCAGGAAGACGGAAATCCATGAGATTGAGGAGAGGAAAAACGGTCAGATCAACACACTGATGAAGAATCACGAGAAGGCCTTCAGTGACATCAAGAACTACTACAACGATGTCACCCTCAACAACTTGGCACTGATCAATACCCTCAAGGTAAACCAAGAGCAGCCTTCTCTGCTGGCATCAACAGAACCGCTGGACCCTTATGTGGGCATGGCTTGGCTGATCTGACTAGAGCAGTGATGGCTAACCTTTTTGCCATTGCATGCCAAAAGTGGGGGGAGCGTCGTTTGGTCACGTGCGTGCATGCCCACACCCATAATTTTATGCGCCCTGCTCCCCCACATATGTGTATGCAACCCCCTCCCACGCTCCCCCCCCCACTTTTGGCATGTGATGGCACAGTGGGCCCGGTAGACCCATTTTTCACTCTCCCCAGGCTCCAGAGCCTTTCTAGGAGGCTGGGGAGGGCAAAAACGGCCTCCCCCCACTGGAGGCCAGAAATGGCCCGTTTGCCGACTGGTGGGCCCAGAAAGCTTACAAATCAGCACATGAGCTGAGCTTGCGTGCCCACCGATATGGCTCCATGTGCCACCTGTGGCACGCGTGCCATAGGTTTGCCATCACAAGGCTAAAGCATTTGCACCGTCCCTGGTGGGCAACCTCTGCTGTAATTGGAAGCTTTGTATTCCTTTATTAGCCCGGGGCAGGTGATTATTTGGAGCTACTTTTAGAGGTTTATTGACTCTGGGGCATCAGTTGTGTGAAAAATAATACTTATTGGTTCAAGAAGAAAAAATTAAAATCCACAGTAGGGTTCCATTAGGAAATGGACCAAAGAACACCCAAGAGCTTTGGTTGTCCTATCGCCCTGCTACGGCTTGGCCTTTTATATATTCATGTGGGATCTGAATGGAGAAGGAAGCATTGGAGGGGAAGTGGCGACTGCTGGCCTTGAAGGTCTGAGATGCTTCCCCCTCCTTCAATTCCCTGGAACACAGGAGCAGATGGAGGAGATGAAGAAGAAAGAGGATCACCTGGAGAAGGAAATGGCGGAAGTGTTGTTGCAGAACAAGAGGTTGGCGGAGCCGCTGCAGCGAGCCCGGGATGAGGTCTCCGAGCTACAGCGGAAGCTGGCTCACTACGAGAAAGACAAGGCCATCTTGGCGGTAAGCGGCAGGGCCCTTGGGATTGGGACAGGCATTCAGGCAGCTCGTAGGGCAATGGGTGGCTGAGGTGACCTAAAACCAGAAACTAGAGCTACTGTGGCCCTCTTCAAAGTGCTGCAAAAGTGTCATAGGGAGAAAAAAGGGAAGGGTGGGTGCTTTCTCCTCCTGCTTCCGCTGTTCTGCAGACCACCTGAATGGAGCTCCTGGGCTATGAACAGTTGATCGACCCCTTGAGGTCTTCAGAGTTTGGGGTCTTCAGTGGCATGGGCCGGGTTCAGCAGAGGTTGATAGTCACAGAATGAAAGTTGAGGGGTGTAAAAGAACCTTGGATACGGCTTTCATGTTCTTACCCTCCTTCTGTGTGTTCTGCCCCACAAGTGTTCTTCATTCCCACAACCCACAAAGGTCTTGCAGTTCTTCTGAGCTCCCTTTCTCCCCCCACCCCCCAGAGTATTCGGGCCCGGCTGAAAGTCACTGAGAAAGACCTGAAGGATCTTCAGTGGGAGCATGAAGTGCTGCAGCAAAGATTTGGCAAGGTGAGGGCTGGGGGCCAGTCTCTGCTTGGTGGTTAATCCTGGCATGGGCAGAAGGGAGGGAGCGAAAAGCCAGCCTGCTTCTGTAAATAACCACAGGAACTCTCCCCCACTGTGTGCTGGCACACTTGGCATAGACTGAAAACTGCTGGGAGGTGCATTAATCTTCACGCTCGGCCTTTAGATGCCGAGGACATTTTCCGCCTGCAAAGAGGGCTCTGCTCCCAAGCTCTTTGCTGATATTTCCCTACCCGTCTTCTATCTGGGTGCTGGGCATCCTTAACCATAGCCACACAACCTGATGCTGGAAATCGCTTAATGCTCTCTGCTGTTGGCGTTGGAGGGATGTTGTCTTGCTGACTTGTCTCCACAGGTTCAGGAGGAGCGTGATGACCTGTACCAGAAGTTCACCAAAGCCATTAATGAGGTACAGCAGAAAACTGGCTTCAAGAATCTGCTGCTAGAGCGGAAGCTGATTGGCCTCGCCAGCCTTCTGGAGAAGAAGGAAGTGCAGCTGAACGAGGTGTTGGCTGCCTCCAATCTCGATCCAAGCGCTCTCACGGTGGTCACCCACAAGCTGGAGGTACGGGACCCATCCTCCTTATCCATCCTGCTCTGCTGGCCAATTTCTGGTCTGGCCAGAGGGTATAAATCAGGATCTCAGCAACCTGACCCGTTTGGTGAGCAGCTTAGGCATTCCAGGCATCATTGGCGCCAGTAACAGGAGATGCATCCTGGCAGGCCCCTGCCCGAGACCTGCCCCTCCTTCCAGCAGCTGCTCTTGCTGTCAAGCGCTCTGCATTCTTGTGCTCAGCTGCTGCTCATGCAGGAGGCACCTCTGCTGCCCGGACTGGATCCGCACTCAGCCCATCAGACATGCTCTGGGTTGCAGAGTTTTCATTCCGTTTCTTAGGGGCCAGTCAGCCTCACTGTGACTTCCAAAGCAGAGGGAACAAGATGGGGGAAGGGCGCAAGAAGGAAAGGTTAGGGACCCATCTTGGTCACAGGACCACAACAGCCGTTTTGCAGCCGGGGCCTTGAATGTGCTTTGAACAGGCCTGTGTTTTTCCTTCGCAGGATGTGCTGGATTCCAAAAACAATGCTATCAAAGACCTCCAGTACGAGCTGGCCAGGGTGTGCAAGGTAAGAGCCGCGAGTGAGAGGAGCCTCGCTGGGGGGCTTGGGGGAGGCCAGATGCAGGTAGCCTAGGACACTTGCTCCGGTGCCAGAGCTGTGGGGCATTCAGAGATCCTTTGCTGGGAAAGCCACTTCTGCTTGTAGCATCATGGAGCCCTGCGGTCTTTGGAGTGCTACTGGAGTCCCCTCTAGACCTGTTGGACTGCAGCCTTTCCAGTTGTTTCACTCCTGGGGAGGACAGTTGCCCATGCTTGCAGAGCTGCCTCCTGGAGAAGCCTGGCTGAGTACCCCCCCAGCTCAGGCCTGCAGTTGTCCTAGGCAGCAGGGAGAGAGCGCGGGCACTGCCTTGCCTATGCAAGGCAGGCTCCAGAAGGGAGACCTGAACTGTCCCTCGAGGGCAGGGGGGGCATTCCTTCTTGGTCCCCAGCTCCCTCTTTGCCCTCACAGCCCATCTCTCCCCTCCCTCGCAGGCACACAACGATTTGCTGCAAACCTATGAGGCGAAGCTGATCTCCTTTGGGATCCCCTTGGACAATCTGGGCTTCAAACCCCTCGAGACCTCCCTGCTGGGACACACCCTTGGCCAGGGCCCTGCAGGATTTGTCTCGACCCCCACATAGCAGAGCTGGGAAATCCTCCTCAGAAGCCAAGCCAAGCCAAGGCTCCTGCGGCTTTGGGGGATCAGTGGAGGAAGCGGCCCAACCAAAAGAGAGACTGGGCTGTCCTGCATGCCTTCTGTATTCAAGTCTTAAGGGCCCTTTTTGTAAATGGCTGATATGCAACAATCTTTGATTTACCCTCACAACACCCCTTCAAGGTAGATCTTTTATTAGTCTTGGGTTTCCTCAGAGGACAGCCTGAGCTGGCGTCACAGCTGGCCTTGGGAGCAGCCCCCCTGAGGGAAGCCGTGGCTCTCGCACTAGCTCCCCCGGTAGGTCACGTAGGAATAGGGGCTGAGCAGCAGCGGGATGTGCACCTTCCGTTCGGCCGCTGTGAGGGTGAAGACCACCTGCAACAAGCAAAGGTGAAGAGTTGCGGGACCTTCCTGGCTGCAGAAGTCCAAAGGCCCAGGCCCCACAGCCTGTGGCCAGTCGGGGGCCCCAGGACGACCCAAGTCGCTTGTTCTTGCGCAGCTGAAACGAAAACTTACTTCCACGTAAGGGTAGAAGCTGGTGAGGCCCTGTTGCCGCCAGTACTCTCCCGTGGCAAAGCGCAGCTTGTAGGTGCCACTTTCCAGCTGCAAGGAGGCCAGCTCGCTCCTGTCCATGCGCCCGTCCGTGCTGGTCGCACTGCAATCAGAAGACAGCGGGTGAGGCGGTGGGGCTCCCAGCTGGCCAAGGGAGGCAGAGGCTCCCCCATTTCCCCACCTGGTCATTAGCTCCATCCAGGCCTGGTTGGGGGCTCGGAGCTGAGAGAGGTGCACGGCCAGGCCGGTGGCAGGAAGGCCAGTGAACACATTCAGTGCATGGACGCTCAGGGTTGTGTGGTGGCCTTCGCTGGGACGGGCAACCTGGATGGAAGCAGAGAGCCCTGCGTGAGCCACACCCTCCCCGACAGAGCTCGTTCCTGCCCCTCGCAGCCCCTTCCCTACCACAGGGAGGCAAGGGGGAGGATGCTGCTGTCCCCAGGGGGCTGGGCTTCCGCAGGCCTGTCCAGTTTCCTGGGCGATGTCCCCTCTCCCCCAAAGGCTCCTTTGCTGCCGGCCACATTGCTGGGGTGGGACTGCCGGATTTACCTGGGGTCGCCGTCCATCCTCATCTGGCAGCCCATCCATTTTTGGTTTGCTCAATCCCGCCCCTTCCTGCAGAGGCCTGGCAGGGAGCCAGCTGTGACTCGGCAGGAAGTATTAACCCTGCCAGGGTCAGCTGTTACTGGCGAGTAGCGCTTGGCAGGGGTCTGTTCTTGGTGGCAGAGTTTCTGGCTTTCTGGGGGGGCAAAGCGTAGATCCAGGGAAGAAGAACGAAGGGAAGCAGACCTGGCACTCTGGGATGGAGGCCTCCCAGCAGGTTCTCAAGAGTTACCTGGATCACTGCGGTTCCAGTGGTGGAAAGGCCACTCCCTGCCATATCCGAGGCTTGCACAATCAGGGTGTACATGGGGGCTTTCTGAAAGAGAGAATTTCATTAGGGAAGGAGGAACAACCCCACCCCCCACCCCCGAGGCTAAAAAGAGGCATCTACTCAGACTGTGGGCTTCAGGATGGCAGAACTGCTGCCGTGGGTCCAGCAGTTGGCAAGGGTGGCTTAAAAGTTGACCCCTATTGTCTATGCAAAGCTGTGGCTCAGAAAAACTAGGAAGGCGAGTGGAGGGCAAGGGGGAACGATCCCTCCTTCCCAGCCACTGACTGGCTCTGGCCAAGGCCCCCGCAGAAGGGTGCAGAGGGGCCACTGAGAAGCCCTGCAGGCTGGCCTTCCGGTTGCTTTTGACTGCTGGGGGGAGGAGTGTCCATCACAGGATCTGCATGTCTTAGGTGGGTCATCACCCCAGTCGGCCCCCAGCTGCTCACTCACCTCTCTGTCCAGGCCAGCTTTCTTCAGGGAGATGAAGCCGGTTTCCGAACTGATGGTGAACATGTCTCCAAGTGGCTCTGGGGGCTCCTGGCTGAGAATAGAGTAAGATACGACCCCATTGAGAGTGTCCACGGCGTCATCTCGATCTGTGGCCGACACCTGCATCACCGGAGTACCTGGACAAGCACAGCAAAGCCCGTTTTAGGAGGCAGCGCATCACCCCAGCCCAGCCGGAGATGCTGCCCAGGCAGTTGGAAAAGAGCAGCAAGTCCTGAGCTCTGCAGGCTGCCAACCTTGTGGCACCCCATGGCCCAGCTCTCTGGTGTGGGAGAGCCCTTGCAGGCTCCCCAAGAGTACAAAAACAGCACTTTCTTAACAGAAGGAAAACCACAAGCCTTCGCTGCAGCTGACCATTTCTCCTGCTCAGGTTTGCCAGTCTCACATGTGTGCAATGCAGGAGTCAAGCAGGAGCCCAGCCCCATCCGCGCCTGTCAGCCGAAAAAGCCTCTGGCTTCTGGGCAGCTACAAGCACCCCCAGCTGTCGCAGGGACTGACCACTTAATCCCACAGGGGCACGTATGAGTGGGCATTGGCTGGACAGTCCAGGTCTGAGGTTGCGGTCCAGATGGCTTTGAGCAGGACTGTCCTTCATTGTCCAGGAGGGATTGTGCCTGTGCCACAGAGGGCAGTGAGGTTTTGGTGTCCCCGACCAGACTCCCATACCTGGTTTAGCTCCCTCTTCCACGGACCCTTCGAAGATGCTCTGGGTGAACTGGGGACGGTTGTCATTCTGGTCATCAATATTGATGATCACCTCCATGGGGTCCTCTGCTGCCTGGCCATTGGCTAACACCGCGTGGCAAAACAGCTGCACGGAAGGCAGAGAAAGGCCATAATTCACCAGGGGGGAGAAGAGAAGCCAGAGATGCATCCGGGCAGCATGTTTCATGGAGCTCAACAGTTCTTGGCACCTAGCACTGCTGGCTCTGGGGAGGCTGCCCCAAAGGACGAGGGAGGTCCTGGGAGCCTCTCCGACCCCTTAGAAACCACCATGAGAGGAGATGGGGACTTTGATTCGACAGAATACACAGAGGCTTTAGCAAAGTAGTGGCTTGGCTTTCCTCCAGAGTCGCCTGCTTCTAAACGGGGTTTCTTCGAGGGTTTTCTGGTAGGAAAGGAACTCCTCTGCCATCAAAAAGGGACTCACCTCTGTGGAGCAGCAAATGGCCTGGCAGCTGTCCTGACATCCCAGAGGACACAGTGACCTTTGCCCTCCCACCCAATCCACGTGGCTGATTTCCAAGGATTTCCTCGGCCACCCAGTGCAGCCGCTAAAAATGGAAAGCAAAATGTGGAACTGCAGCAGGTGACGTGGACTCACCTGGTAGCGGGGAATCTTCTCCCTGTCCAGCGGGCGAGTCACCTTCAGCTGGCCAGTTTCTCTCTGGATGATGAAGGTGCCAACTGGGGGGCTGTCGGCCCCCCGCCCAGTGATGCTGTAGTAGACGGTGCCCTCTTTTTCTTTGCTGGATTTGATCTGATTGGGGAGATGGGGTGGAAAAGGTCAGGGACGGGGTGGCCTGCAGCCCTTTCCACCCTCTCGGGCAGGTGCCAGGAGCGGCCTGGGGCAGAGCAGACCGTGGCAGAAGCAAAGTCCTTACCCGCACCAGGTTCTTGGGGAAAGGGCCCCTCTCATTCTCAGAGCAAAAAATCGGAGGGATGACCCAGTCTCTCTTTTGCCGCCTCAAGCCAGGCCCAAATCCTTGGAAGAGCAGCACCTCCGCCTGAGCAGACAGATGGATCTCCTGTGAATAAAGACGGGGGTCTTGTTCCAGAAGGGTCGGGGAGCTGGCAATTTAGACTGCCTTTTGAGTAGTGAGGGCTTTAAAGGGCAGCAGAGAAAGAGGCTGTCCCAGGGATTCCTTGCTCCCCAGAAAGGCCTGTGTCCAAGCAGAGAGACCTTGCCCCAAGGCTTCATGCTCCAGGTCTATAGCTAAAGTGGGGAGCAGCCTAAGCTCCCCCAGTCTCCCCTTTGCCAACCTCCTCCCTTCTAAGCTCCCACAGCCTTTGGGACTCGTTTTTCTTCTTTGGAGCAGCAGTGAGAATTGGAGAAAACTCCCAGCAATGGAATGGACGGGGCCCTTTCCACAAAGTGTTGGCCTCTTCTGGTCCTGCAGGGATTCCTCCAGCTGGAATTCCCCATCTGGATCTTTGCCCTTCTTGTGGGTCTCTGCAAATGCTGCCATGAACAGCCTTTTTTTCCTTCCACTTACTTGGTTCTAGGAAGATGTTCTAAGCTTTAATTTCATAAAGCAAATCATCTAGTTGATTGGGACTTTTTTCCTAGGTACCTCAGAAAGGAGCAGCATGGATTTGACTGGGGGAGGGAGGGGGGAGAGGAAGGAGATAGAGAAAAGGGAGGATAGGAAAAGGTAGGGAGGGGGAAGGAAGGAGGGAAGGAAGAAAGGAAGGCTTCCTTCTGAGAGGCAGAATGAGTAAAAAAGGAGATGGGATTATGGAATCCGGACTTCATCTAAGAAAGGCTCCCCCTCCCACTTTGCCTGGGCGGTTGAGAGGAATGGACCCTTTCGTAGCAAGGATCACATTTGATCGTGGGCAACCATTTAGGCTCAGGATTGCATCCCTGTTTCTCTCTGGGCAGTCCAACACACCACAAAGCCTGCTTTCACATCAGAGAAAAGCTGTGCCAAAGCTTTGTGTAACCCAAGAGTGTCCTCTAAAGCACCTGACAAAATACACCTGGGAATTCAGGCTATTTTGCCCCAGAAAGCTGCCTATTTAATTTAAGCCTATCTATATAGTGGCACAATAATGATTATCTGTCATCTTTATCAGCCACTAAAAGCTTTTGGGAATGCAGGACGGTCCACTTGTGAGCTGGATCCAGAATATCAGTGTTCCTTCTCTGGTCTTCCCAAGGATGCTGGCAATCACTCACCCTCTCTGGTCTACAAAAGTGAGTTAGCACACAGGAAAAAAGTGCAGTGTGGACTTACCTAAGCAGAAGTCCGAGATAACTATTTCCAACCACCACCACTGCAGTGAATTCTGAACTGGGCTAAAGCCAAGATCATCTTTGAGCAGATAATAATATATAACTGGCTTGGTTAGGCTGACTGTACTTGGAAATCTGTATAGATGGTTGTCATCTTCCTCATTTTTCCTGCGTTTGTCTCTAGCATTTTTTATGTTTAGAGATTTGGTTCTCTTAAAGGGAACTTGTGTGCATGACTGTGATAGAGGAAGTAACCTTTGTGATTCAGCTTTATTGATTTCCTGGACTTTGAGCAAGAAAGCAGTTTCTTTTCTTCTTTCCTGGTGGAAGGGTCAGGGACACCCAGGAAAGAGATAGCAGGAGGTTTTTTCCTTGCAGAAGGAGGTCTCCCCACTGAAAGTGATTCCCACCCCCCACACATAGATGAAATATCTCAGCAGGGACACACGATCCGTGGAGGAGGAGGAGGGGAGCATTCCCCACAGTTGCATACCCCCCTCCTTCCCTCTGATTTCCTTGTAACTCTAGCTAGATGAGACCCCTCCCCTTCATACCTGAGAAATGAAGGGACAGGACCCCAAGACTCTTCCCAACCTCGTTCTGCCTGGCTACTTAACAGGTCTGCAGTGGCTCCTTCCATGAGGCTGTGTGTTCGCAGTGCATGGAAAGTATCTCCTGTCCTGTTTAGAGTTTAAGGTATGCTGCCCCTGTGTCACCCTTAGGAGACTCTGCATTTGTTTTGAATGGGAGAAAAATATCAGGATGAAGCCAGCTGGTCTGGGTGCGTATTTTCAGTCCACATCTGGCCCTGCAGCTTATTGTGCACTGGGACCCTGTGGGTCTTCAGTGAGAAAGGTTGAAGAATTTGCTTGGCAAACGAAGCTGAGCCCACTCCCCTGAATGTTTTGCTGTTCCACTGGAGGTCATCCTGTGGAGTCCTGGCCCTCTTTCTGGGGGAGGGGGAACAGTGCTGATCCTCCCAGCATAAGTGCCCCAGTTCTGGAAGGACTCTCCGTGAGCTTTCTTGGGGGCGAGGCTGCTGCCCAGCAAGGATCCTTTGCTAGACTTTGAATCTTAGTGGCCGTTGCTCCTCTTAAGGTTTTCTTATGAAGGAATGAGCGGTCTTTGCATGCAGGATCTTCATTAAACCCTCGGGAGCTCAGTCCAACCACCGCATGGATGACTTTTCCTTTCCAAGCGGCAGAACAGCATCTTCCCCGAGTTGGTGCTTGGAACCTGCTGCCTGGAGAGGAAGGTCTTCCCCATCTGTATGGAGTCTCTCCTACTCCATTTCTTTCCCCAGAGAGCAGGGGGTGGGGGTGGGGAGAGGTTAGAGGTCTATCCTGCTCTGCAGCTACTAGGGGTGGGCCAGTCTGCTGACTTTACAGCCAGACTTGCCCCAACTTTATTGCTGGTGAGGGGCGGTTTGGGGTGAAACAAACTGCAACTCCATGTTAGCTCATTGATGCCCCCTTTTCCAGTACCTGCACTGCCTGTCTTGCCCCTCCCTGCCGGGATCCCACCCATGACAAGCCTACCTGAAGGAGGAAGGTGAGGCAAAGCAGCACCATGATCCCCATGCAGCCCATCGTCCTCTTCCTCTGTGCTCCGCTGTGGCCAAATAGCTAGCAGGTGGGTATAATTGCAGGGCAAAAGTCTGTTTGCGTTAGCATTTTAGCAGAGGTAGATAAGCCAGGGCCAAGTGCCAGTGCGCACTCTTTGAATTGGAGGCAGAGTCACCAAGAGAAGGCCTCTCGCACAGGGCTTTGGGCAAAGGCTGTCTTGGGCACCCTGCAGGCGGGAAGCCTCCTTCCAGGGTCAGGCTGTGGAACTTCGACTCTAAAAGCAGGCGCCTCATTGTCAGTTTCAAAAACAAGCAGGGATGTAATCCTGTGAAGTCACATTGTCTCTGATTCTCCCAAAGGGGCTTTTTCCAAAAGGCAACTGGAGTTCTTGGTTTTTTTCCTTTGAAAACATTTCGCTTCTAATCCAAGAAGCTTCTGCAATTCAGTTAATTGTGGGGGGGTGTTTGAAAAAGCGCCTTTGGGACAACCATGACCTGGATGAAGGGAGTCTCCATAGACTTTCTGATTCCTTGTTTGCCTGCTCTAGAGACAGAGGGGCCTCCCCACTTCCCCTCTCCCTCCCTTGTTCTGTGGGCAGAATAGAAATCTGGATCCGGTAGATCACCAGAGGACTTCAAGAGATCCCTGACTGTGCCAGGCTTTCCAGGAACAGCAGCTACCAATGAGGTTGATAAAGAGAAGCACTGCAGGGAGATGCCACCAGAGGGCGCTCTCAGAGTATTCTGCCTGCTTCCCCTATCCTGAACACCACTTGAGGTTTTTAATTGAAGGAAACCCCAAAATGAGTGGTTTTTATTCCCACCTAGAGGATGGTTGGATAGCAGCCAAAGAAAGAGGAAAACTATTTACATATCTGCTAACTTTTGGGATTGAAAGGTACAAGGCCTAGGGCAGTGACGGCCAACCTTTTTGCCATCGAATGCCGGGGGTGGGGGTCGTGTGCGCATGCCCACACCCATAATTTATGCACCCCGCCCCTGTGCATGCTACACCCCCCTGCTCCCCACACTCCTGGCATGTGATGGCCCGGTAGGCCCATTTTTCTCTCTCATCTGGCTCCAGAGCCTCTCTAGGAGTCTGGGAAGGGTGAAAACGGCCTTCCCCACCCGCCCGGAGGGCCTCCAGAGGCCAGAAACAAGCTGTTTGCCAACTTCCAGACTCTGGAGGGATGGGGAAGGCCATTTTTGTCCACCCCAGACTCCTAGAGAGGCTCTGGAGCCAGGTGAGAGAGAAAAATGGGCCTTCCCCACCCAACCCAAAGACTCTCCAGAGGCAGGAAACAACCTGTTTCCTTACTTCTGGTGGGCCCAGAAGGCCTGAAAATCAGCTGGCTGGCACGCACATACATGCTGGAGCTGAGCTCACATGCCCACTGATATAGCTACACATGCCAACTGTGGCACATGTGCCATAGGTTCGCCATCCCAGGCCTAGGGCCTACAAGCGTGTGTGTGTGTAGCATGCTGGACAATTGCCTTTTACTTGATTGGCTTTTAAGAGCAGCTTTACTTCTGATCAATACATGGAGTAAGTCAGGGTCAAGATGGTGCCTTTTGACTTCCCTCTGCAGATCTCCCAGAATCAGAGGCTGAGAGCCCGGGCGAGGGGGGCTTTCTGTTCTGCTACGGGTGTCCCCCTGGCCCCTCTGGACCTTGACCAGGTCCCTTCCTGTGTTGCTAAGGCAGTACATGAGAGGGCCCAGCAGCCTCACTTGTGAGCCAGAAACCAGGCTCTAAGAAGTTGCAGAAATATGTTGTTGCAGCATGTAAGAGTGTGTGTGTGTGTGTGTGTGTGTGTGTACATACGTACATCAAGGGCCTCATCAAAGGGGAAACGACAAGTCTGGATCTGCTCACTGCCTTTGGGCAGGTGGGAGTGCTGCACCTTGGCACCCCATTGATGGCTGTTCTCTCATCCTCTTACCTGGCTGAAGAAGAGATTGGGGGGGAGCGGCTTGCGGGATCCTGCCAAAAAACATCTCTGAGCTTGCTGTGGACTAGAATTTGCCTGCCTCCCAATTCGCCCTTTTTCCATGGAAGTGTTGCTGCTTCTATTGCCTAAACCCAGGAAGCTTTTCCTTTGCTGTAGACTTAGAGACCTTGCCCTCCTCCCCCCACTGAGCAGTGATCCCATCCGATTGGCATTTGCAAATGTAATCTTGAACCTCTTTGCTCACCATGGGCCTGATCCCTTCATTCATCTGAGGGCCTCTCCTTGGATACAGGCAGCAGCAGTTTTGCACACGGAGGCCTTCTGCAATCCAGGCTTCTTTCTCACAACAGCCCCTTCCCCAGGTTCCTCAAGAGTCAGGCTCCAGGAGCCCAGAGACCCCTGCTTCCTACCCACTTCAAGCTGCGGCTGGAAAAAGCCTTGCAGTAGGTCTCTGGGAAGGCCGACTCCCAAAGAAGCTTGGGGGTGCTGGGCTGATGGAGGAACGGGGGTGGGGGGGGCAGAAAGGCAAGGGGAAGAGTTGCCTGTATCTGTGCATTTTCATTCACATATTGTAAATAACATAAAACAGTATTTTGCATTCTCCAGCTCTCTTTTTGCTCAGTGACTGAAAACTTTAATATAGTTTATACTATCAAAATGCCATTTAAAATATCTCTGATATTCCAATTTTTAAAATGCCAATTGTAGTTTTTAGTTGTTTAGGTCCTGCCTCCTGCCCGTTAGCTAACTAGGTGCAAAAAAAGGCACCCTATCCCACAGATTTCCTGGAAGAACCTCAGCACACAGACACCCCACCCGCCCCACTTGGTGGGCGGGTGGAAAGAGGCATCACAGAAAGTCTGGGCCAGGCGGTGGCTCCTGTTTCAGAGTTGGTGGAACACACCAAGGCAGCTACTTTGGCACAAGGGGCAGAAGCGGGCGCTGCCTGCTTTGTTTGTGGTCAGAAGTGGACTGGTTGGGAGGGACCAGCTGGAGGGGGATGAAATAGGGAGGACCTTCGGCAAGGCATGCCAGGAGGGAGC
Source organism: Masticophis lateralis (assembly GCA_030761175.1). Taxonomy (NCBI): domain Eukaryota; kingdom Metazoa; phylum Chordata; class Lepidosauria; order Squamata; family Colubridae; genus Masticophis; species Masticophis lateralis. The sequence goes on along the minus strand of JAUDYJ010000010.1, from coordinate 688,022 downwards.
GGGTTCTGCCCGGTGGGCTCCGGCTCCTTCGGCCCTTCGGCAAGCGACCCTCCGCCTCCCTTGGGTCTCGCGGTTGCCCTGCCTGCTGCCCACTCCGCTCCCTTCCCTCCGGCTCCTCACGGCGCCGTCGAGGTTGCGGGGAGAGGCCGGCTGGGGGCCGAAAGGCGAGCGGCGGAGGGGTCCTGGGGATGCCGAAAAGGGGACCCCACCCGATCGACGGGGCCGGCTGCGGGGGGGGGGCAGGGGTTGGCAACTGTTGCCTCCTTTCGGTCGGGGACCGCCTCCGTCGGGCCCAATCAAAGGAGCGGGGGGGGGGGGGGGGAAGCCATCCGCTTCGCTCCGGCTCTCTCGCACGCCGGGCAGGCCCGGCCGATCCCTGCGCCCTGGCGGGAGATGGGAGGGGGCGGCTGGGGGCGGGCCAGCCGGAGCCCCGCCCGCGGAGCCTCACCTGGCGCAGCGCCTTTAAAGGCCTGGCAGGGCAGGCGGAGGCCATTCAGCCAGCGGGCGCGCGAGGGGATCTGCTGCCGCCGCCGCCGCCGCCGGACATCCCTTTCCTCGACGGCAGCGATGGGCTGGCGCCGGGCTGCGCGCCTCCTCCCCCTGGGCTTCCTCGTTCTCCTCCAGGTGAGCGCTTTCCCGGACCTTCCTTCCCGACGCCGCCCGGCTCTTGCGGTGCTCCGCGGCGCCCGGGAGGGAGGGAGGGAGGAGGGGGACTTAGGCCCGAGCCCGCCCATTCTCTCCCCGCAGGTGGACTGCCGCCTGGCCGCCTGGCTGCCCCCGAGCCGCTCCGGCTTCGTCTTGGCGGTGCCCGACGGGCGGCTGAGTCCGGGCCAACCCTTGAGCCGAGGTAAGCCCGCGGCGCCTCTGTCTGCTTCGTCCCGGCTGCCCCTCCCCCGAAACTCGAGCCCCTCCGGAGGCCCCCTTCGGCCCGCCCGCGGCTCCTTCTCCCCCCGCGGGGGCTCGGTTGGCTGGGGGCGGGAAGCCGCTGCCACCTTCGTGGGCCAGGTACGTGCCCCTGGCGGGCGGAACTGGCTGCCCCTTCCGGACAGGGCCCGGCTGCGAAAGGGCAGCGGCTGGCTGGGAGTTCCTGGGGGGCTTTTCCTCCTCCTCCCAACCCTCCCCCCTCCCTTCACTGGACGCCCGTCGAGCGGGAGGCGATCTGAGTTCAGTTCCAGATCGATTCGGAACGGGGGGGGAGGGGGGGTCTGCTTGTGGCGGCTGCTCCTTTTCCAAACTTTTCATCCGTTTTGCCCCTAAAGCTCCGAATCGAGCCGCTTCGACTGGTCGCAGGAGGTCCCGATTCCTCCAGGGATAAATGCCGATGAACTTGGGGTTTCTTCGAAAGTGAAGGATTTAGTCTGTTAAGATCTCTTAATGCATCGGTTGCTGGATGGCGATTGGTTCCATGAAGAGTTCTCCTTGCAGCTAGTGTGGGGGATGGGCAGCTTCCTTGGGAATGGGGGAAGGGGCTGGGGCAGAGGGAGTTAAGGGATGCCTGCTAGGCACCTCCTCTGCTTTGGGTTTTTTTTTTTTTTTGCTGGTCCTAACTTGTTTAAATCCCACCCCCCTTTGAAGGGGGTTGCAGTTAAAAGCAAGAGAAATAATTCCTCCTGCTGCAACAGTCAGAGAGACTGCAGGGAGTGAAGTGTGGCTTCCACCCTCACCCCCCACTTTGAGTCGCCCTGTGAGAGCGGCTAGGCTGAGCAAGCAGGGACAGGCTGGGGGTTGCAGAAGGGAGGCCTTTGCCCCAGCATCCTCAGCCCCTTTCCTCCTGGCCCAGTGGGATCCCTGCAGCCATTGTCTGAGAGCCGCCCCCCCCAGCTCCCGGAAGGGGCTGTTGTTGTGCAAAACAGGCCCATTGTGCCCCAAACAGAGGCTGGTCTGTCTCTGCTTCAGCACTGGGTCCTGCCAGGAATCCCTTAACTCCCTCTGCCCCAGCCCCTTCCGTCCTGCAGCCCAGAGCTGCCCTGGCCTCCCCAGGACTTCTGCCTCACCCAGGATTTGGAAGCAGCGGACACCAGCCTGGGTCTCTCCCGGTGGCCTGGGGGGTTGCCTCTGAAGCCCAGAGCGCAATCGAGTGGCTTTTTCTGGTCAGCACCTGGGCCTTTTAGAAGGGAAGAGTTTCCCCCCCCCACCGAGTTATTCTCCCCTCCTCTGTAATTCCACTCTCCCCAGTGAGGGACTTGTTGGAGATTGTCCCTGCAGACCGAAGACACTCTCCGTCCATCTCAGGGTGGGAGCTCTCCCTTGCCCACTCGGGAGGAGGAAGCAGTTCTGAACTTCTGGGCTCCCATCTCTCTTCTGCTCTCTGCTGCTTTGAGGAATAAGAGGTAGTTGCAATACCTGGAAACTCACGAATTCTACCCTCTTAGCTCTGTCCGGACAGCTGCTTTCAAGTCTGAAGTCCTGGTTAATTCAGAGGCTGGGATTAGGGCGTTGGCATGGCTTTCCCTCATCCAGAGAGTGTGGCTAACTTTAGCCCCCATCTTTCTCATTTGAGGATTAACTCTGGGGATGGCCCTCGCAGGGAGGCTGAGGGGCTCTTCCAGGGAGCCTCAATAGAGATGCTTCTTCCAGCAGTCGTGAGTGACGATGGGCCATCAGGTCATTGCTAACTGACTGCTGGATACACAGGCAGTTCTGTCCCTGAGCTACTCTGAGTTGTGAATGTGGTGCATTTTTTCACTGCAACTTTTGCTCCAAAAAGTCCTTGCAATATAAGTATGTCAAGGTGTTTGTGCTCTGTCGGGTCAGAGGTCAGTGGGCCATTCCTGCACCCCCTTCCCACTAAATAAGCCTGGTGTTTACTGAGACATGTAGAGACAGACTAATCTGCCACCCCCCAGCTGAGTGTGTTTTCCTCACTTTTCGGGCAGCTTGACCCTGTGACGGAGGGGCCTTGAGATGAGATAAGAGCTGTTGCCCTGCAGGCGGCAGCCTTAAAATTCCAGGGACGCTGCAGAAAGGGGAAGGGGTGGCCTGTCAGTCCCCCTCCCCACCCACCTCCTGGCCATGTTTAGGAAGAGAGGCAGGGAGCAGGGGGAGCAGACCATTTCCCCTTCACCCCTGCCACCGATATGAGGCGTCCTTGGCCAGGAGGGGAGCAGCCTCCTCATAGCCCTTTGGTGGGGGAGGAAAGAGGCAGCTCTGAATGGGTAAAGAGTGAGTGGCCGGCCAGCTTCTCCTTGAGCTGGGAGCAGCAGGCAATTAAGTGCACCAGTGGCTGTTTGTCCACACTCTGTAGGGCCAAGGGGCAAAGCGGGGGGGGGGGCTTTCTGCTCCGCTGTTGGCCAGCCTCCTGGGAAAGAGAGATTTCTACTAATGGCATGCAGAGGGTTGGCATGCTAATGGCTGCCAAATGGGTCCGATTCCGCTAAGTGCGGAGAGGCGCTCTGACCTCCTCCTGCTTCATGGGCAGAGAGCTGGTTCTCTCCAGCTGAGCCACCGGCCTTTCTTCCCCACTGCTGGGCGGAGGGGCCTTCCATGGCTGCAAAGCGGATGGGGAGTGGCTCTGTGGGCGGGTGGGAGCTTCCGGTGTCCTGAGGGGGCCTTGGCTGTTCTTAGCCATCGGCAGCCTTGGCAGATGGGCTCTTGGAGCAACCTCGCACCGTCCCAAGGCAGGTCAAGGTGGGGTGACCTGGGCTGCTGTGATTGCTCTGTCCTGAGTGCTGAAAGAGGCGGGGGGGGGGATTGGCTGAGGACAGTGCTGTCTTTCTCTTTCTTGGAACCAGTGAAGTCTTTGGGGAGGGGGTGTCAGGTTGACCCCTGTGGCAGGCAAGGCTAGAGGTGCCTTCCTCTTGCCATGTATGGAGGCGAGGTGGCTTTCCCTGGTGCGATGGGGGGGACAGGATGGGGACTGAGGCTAGGCTGGGGCAAGCTGCTCGTGGGTGTTTTCCTTTTAGTGTAGGAGGAGCAGAACCTCGGAAACTGGTACTGCTTTGGGGCAGCTGCCTCTACAGAATGCTCTCCCTGAGGGCAAGACTCTGCGTGAGCCAAGCCTGAAGAGGAGAGGCTGGTGGGCTCAAGGCCAGACTGTGCCTTATCTGGCATGTGGGGCAACGGAAAGGAAACTTGGGCTGGGTGATCCCCCCCACTTCCGTCCGCCCCTCTGTGTAAGCAATCCAAGGACTGGAAGTGCCAATCCATTAAAGGGCAAACAAGATCCTGGCTCCACATGGGGGGGCCAGAGGCTTCTCGGGTGCATTAAAGACCCTCCCCCACCCCTCAGCTGGGCAACCGCTTGCAGGGGGAAGGGCTCCTGCTGGCCAGAAGAAACTCGCTATGCCGGTGCCATTTAGAGCGGGGGTGGGGTGTGGGGGGTGTTGTTTGGACCGTATTTCAGGTTTTCCAAATGCGGTGCCTTTCCTCTCCCCTCCAGTCAGGTCTGCCGATTGCCTGGAAGGGGAGCCAGTTCTGGGCAGCCCCGACCTCCGAGTGCTGCTGGATGGAAAGGTGGTGGCGGTGCGGCAGCGCTACAGGCAGGCGCGGGAGAGGCCTTGCAGGGTGCATGCCAGAGATTCCAGGGGGATCCAGTCATCAACCTCGGCTGTCCTGCAGAACAAAGGCCCCCCTTCTTCGCAGGTGAGCCGCTTCTGCCCTCGGGAGAGCACAGGTGGCAGGGCGCCATGGCAACCTTTCCGCCTCCCTGGGCGGTTGCGGTGGAAACTGTGCTAATGGAGCACCGGGGCTCTGCACAGGCAGGTGGAATGTGGGGCAGGGGGGTCACTCCCCTGACTTATGGAGGAAGAGGGTTTGGGCTGAAGGTGCGCTGGGCAGGCACGCTCCCAGACAGTCTGCTGCCTCTTCAATCCAAATTGTACATCAGCACTGAAGTTCCCAGTATTGTGTAATACTTTGGCTGTTATTGGACTACAATTCTCAGCATCCCCAGCCAGCACAGCTAATTATAAAGCAGACTGGTGTGGTGTGTGTGTAAATTCGAATTCAACAGCATCTGTAGGGCGACAGCAGCAACACCATTATAGCATGTGGATTTTGAGCAAAGTCACATTAAAGAAAAATTCTCAAATTTTCCTGGACTTCATCCAGGGCTTCATTTCTCAAATGAATCACAATAATAGATTACTAAATAAATGTTCATAAAATGTAGGGATTGCTCAATGAAACTCTTCGTTTGCATCTTCAAGTGCAAAGAAATTCACATTTTTCACGGAATAACAATAATTCTTTGATTCATCCTGTGGCCAAACATCTTTAAACATCTTTAAAAAGGAAATGGTTCTAAATATCGTATTAAAAAGGCTCTGCATACTGTACCTGAGTCAACATAACAAGGTGAATTCTTAGCTTTGTATCATTATAAAAAGTGGGAATTCTCCTGCTCAAGGAAATGTTTGTATGTTTCTATTTTCATCCTTGGTTTGGCTTTTGGCGTTTTCTTGTGCACCCTGGTTCCTTGGGTCTGTAACTCAGGTTGAGAACTGAGGTGCCAATGGGGCGCCTGGCCAGCTGAGCTCAGAGAGGCCTCAGACTGTCCGGAAAGCAACTTAGACCACGGCTGGAGAGTGACTGTCCTTGGGCAGTGGGGGCGATGCTGGCCTGGGGGGCCGGGGGCTTCTGGTCGAGGTCTTGTTTGTTGCACCCTCAGAATGGCCTTCGTTCCCATAGGGCAACTGCATAACCTGCCGGAGCTTTTCTTTCAGGAGGAACCGATGCCTGCCAAGCAGATGGCATGGCCAAAGTTCCCATCGACCCTGAAGCGGCAGAAGCGAGACTGGGTGATTCCTCCCATCAGGATGCCTGAGAATGAGAGAGGCCCCTTTCCCAAGAAGCTGGTTCAGGTGGGAGGAATCTGGCCTTGCCCACCCAGGGAGGGTGGCGCTGGCTTTCCTGGGTCAAAGACCCATCAATCCAGAGCTGCATCGCAGCCTGTGCAGAGATGGTGCCAGGCTGGCCAGGGTCAAGGGGGAGAGAGGAGGAGGAGATCACTATCCCGATGGATCAAGCTCCCTTTTGGGGGGGAGGGTGGCCAACAAGTCTAGGATGACTCTTCCTTTCCCTGCCTCAGATCAAATCAAACCGGGATAAGGAAACCAAGATCTTCTACAGCATCACTGGGCAGGGAGCCGACACCCCCCCAGAAGGTGTTTTCATCATTGAGAAGGAGACGGGGTGGATGAAGGTGACGCGGCCTCTGGACAGGGAGAGCATCGAAAAATACCACGTAGGTGGTCCTGGCTGAAGCTACGATGGGGGGGGGCGGGTTGGGGGGCTTCTGGCATTCCAGACTGGTTTCCCTCTTTCTGCAGCTTTTATCCCATGCGGTCTCTGAGAATGGCAAACCAGTGGAGGAACCGATGGAGATCATCGTCACGGTCACCGATCAGAATGACCACAAGCCCGAGTTCACCCAGGAGGTTTTCCGGGGTTCTGTCATGGAAGGAGCAACTCCTGGTAAAGAGGGGGAGATTTTGTGTGGGTGGGGCAGAAATTCAGCCCCAGCAGCCAGAAGGGAAGGAGCGTCCTTAGACGCTGCGCAAAGCTGCTAGGATTGTGAATGTGAATCCAGAAACAGGTGTGCGAATGTGCTGCATTGCATAAAATGGGAAGGAGAGGTGCATTATTCCAGGTTGAGCCTGGAGTCGCCTTCATGCGTTCCGAAGGGCCCTTGTCTTTTCTCCTGACACAAGTGAAGCTTCCTTATCCTTCAGACTCCCCAGCTCAGATGGAAGTCGGGGATCACTCTGCTTTTTTTTTAATCAAGTTTTATTAATTTCTCCCCACACCCACCCACATATTTTATGAACAGAGTATTGACCGTATCATATCTTATACAATTTGTCATATCCAAATACATTTTACTTAGTTACAATTTCTGCCAAAATATTCTTTTTCCATATTCCATATAAAATCTTAATATTTCTATGCTTATGTATATAAGCAATATCCTCTTTCACCATCATTCTAATTTCTCAATTTTTAGTCATATATATTCTTTTAATTTTTTGATAATTCATTCTTTATCCTAATACATTTAAACATGTTCAGACTTGCCTTTCTTCCATTTCATCTTTTTTGTTTTACAGCAATCTTTCTTCTCTTTCTCTTCTCTCTCCTCTCCCTCCCTTCTTTTATCCTTCCTATCTTTTTCCTCCCTCCTCTCCTACTCCTTCTCTACTTCCCCTTCCTTTCTCCCCCTCCTCCTTTCTTCCCCCATCTAACCTTCTCTCCTACTCTTACTTCCCCTCCCTTTCTTCCTCTCCTTCCCTTTCTTCTATTCCTCTCTCTCCTTCTCCCTTCCTTCCATCTCCCTACTCCTCCTTCCATCTCTCTCTATTGCTGTATTCATTTTCAATTCCATATTTTTCACTATGGTGTCCAGGCATCCTTGGGGGATCCCTTTTGTGGGCACTCCTCCCTGTCCCAGCGGGGGGAGGTGGCTGTCTCCAGAGCACCACCTTTTGGCAGAGGGAGGCAACTTCAAGCACTGGGCCAGAGCCCAGGAGCCCCGGCTGGAGAGGTGGCATGGCTGGGCCAGGTGGGTCACTATCTGGCAGCTTCCCATGGGCGTCTGCTCCCCTTTCCTAGGGACATCTGTGATGCAGGTCACAGCCACTGATGCGGACGATGCCATTGAGACCTACAACGGGGTTGTTGCATACTCCATCCTGAGCCAAGCGCCCCAGGAGCCCCATCCGCAGATGTTTGCCATCAACCGAGCAACGGGGACCATCAGTGTGATTGCCAGTGGCCTGGACCGAGAGGTAAAGGCGGGGCTGGGGTGGAGAAGCAAGCCTCCTCCTCCTCCTCTCTGGCTGACCCTGAACTCTTCTCTGGTACAGCCAGATTGGGAAGGGCCTTTACTTGGAGGACGCTGGCCAGCTCAGGCACTAACCGGAGCATTTTCTCTCCCCAGCGAGTGAGGGAATACACCTTGATTCTGCAGGCGGCAGACCTGGATGGCTTGGGCTTGACCACCACAGCATCAACAGTGATAGAAATTACAGATGCCAACGACAACATGCCCGAGTTCACAGAGTCCCTGGTAGCTTATTCTGCAGAGGCCGGGAACGGGGGAGGGGAGGGGAGGGGAGGGAGCTTCCTGGGAACAGGCCAGGGTGGACAGCATAGGAGCTCAGCTCCCTTCCCTTGGCTTACGGCACAAGCAGAAACTGGCAGTTGTGAACTGGGAGTGAGGCCAAGCAAGCCAAGTTGTAGCTTAGTATGAGACTTGAATCTAGATTACGGTTTGCTGTGATAGGTGTGCAGACTTCATAGGGTGCCTGCATAGCTAAGGTGTTTCCACCTGCCCTTGTCTGTACCTCCCTCCCTCCCTCCTCCCCCCTCCAGCCTTGGCTAAGTTGATGCTCTCCCTCTTAGATAGCCGAGAGGGCTGATGCTCCCATATTGGCTGGGTGGGTGGGTGGGTGGGTGGGTGGGCAGGAGTGACTCTCCTCAAGCCCCCTGAGCTGCCAAAGGATTGGGAGGGGAGTTCATTATCCGTCAGGCTCTCAGTTGGCTGCTTGCCCCTCCCTCAGTATTCGGCAGAGGTGGCGGAGAACATGGAAGGTGTGGAGGTGGTGAGACTGGCTGTGACCGACAAGGACGAGCGCCACTCTCCTGCCTGGCACGCCGTGTACAGCATCGTTCAGGGCAACAGCGGAGAGCTCTTTTCCATCTCGACGGATCCAAAGAGCAACGAAGGAGTCGTGACAACAGCAAAAGTAGGCACAAACACCAGCTCCTTCCATGCACAAGCTTGTGCGTGTGTGTGCACGTGTGCAAAGAGGCACTGGCTGGGGAATTCTGGGAGTTGAAGTCCACGCAATTCATAGTTGTCAAGGTTGAGAGAGACTGCTTTAGCCATTGCTGAGGTGGCCGGATGAGGCTTGTTCCCTCCCTCAGCTGGGCAGTTGCATCTTCTGAAGAGGTTTTTCTGTCTCCCTGTTTAGGCGCTGGACTTTGAGACGAGAAAGCAGTTCGTTCTGCAGGTGGCAGTGGCCAACGAGGTGCCCTTTGCGGTGAAGCTGCCCACCTCGACAGCCACCGTGACCATCAACGTGATGGATGCGAATGAGGCCCCTGTCTTTGCACCCCCGGTCCTGAAGGTGAAGGTCTCGGAGGACAGCCCGGTGGGGCAGAAAATTGCCACCTACAGGGCGCAAGACCCAGACACGATGCAGCCCCAGAAACTCAGGTGAGCTGCTTCACTGAACAGCCAAGGAGGAGTAGAGGGGTAGATGCTTGTGAAGACACTTCAGGGTGGAGGGACCCACAGCATCTGCAGTTCCCAGGAAGAGGCTGCCTTTGCAGGTGGGGATACCATCCCCCAGCAGCACAGCAGCAGCAACTGAGGCACCAGGCGTCCCATACTTGAAAAGGAAGGTGGTTGGGGCAGGGAAGAAGAAAGGCTGAATGGAGCCACCCGGGGGGGGGGGCAGATTTGATGGAGTGTCTGTATCGGGGAATGGAAGGAGGCAACAGCCTGAATTCCATGGCAGGCAAGCAGATTCCTGAACCCCCCGAGGTTGGCCAAGAGGTGCAATTTTTCCACAGAAGAACTTCCAGGTTGCTCCCCTAAATAAGGGTCACTCCAGCTGCCTCTTTGCCTTCTCTGGCTCTCCTTTTCTCCCTTGGCACTTTCCCCCTTTCTGCAGCCCCTTTTCTTCCGCACCTGCCAGCCCAGCCCCAATTAGGGTTCAGTTGGTCAGGGAGCCATCAGGGGCTCAGCTCTATTGCAGCCAAGCCTTTCTCTTCCAGGCCCAGAGGGTCCCCAAAATCTCTGCCCCACCTCACAGCCAGCACCCCCTCCCTTCCTCAGCCTGGATCTGCTTTCCCTCCAGGTACTTGCTGGGGAATGACCCTGCCCAGTGGCTGGACGTCCACCCGGAAACCGGCATCCTCACTGCCAAGGCGCCCCTGGACCGGGAATCCCCCTTCGTCCAGAACAACACCTACACGGCTACTGTGCTGGCGGCGGATGATGGTAAACCCTGTGGGCGGATGAGGGAGGCCCCCCGCTCATACCTCCCCCCTCCTCCCAACTCGTGGCTGGGGAATCAAGTGCTCCTTTGTTGATCTGAGTGGCGGCGGCTGCTTGAGAGCTGCCCATGTGAGGGGCACATGGTGGCCGGCTGCAGAGGCTGCCCGGTCATGAGAACCAGCCTCCCGGAGGGGAGGGGGGGTAGTCCCTGCTCCTCAAGAGCTGCACAGAGAGAAGGCCACGCCCACCAGGGGAACATCCTGCAGGGGGCCTTGATCCACCTTCTACTGATTCAGACGAAGCTGTGATGCCCGACTGTGCCCCATTCTTTCTGCTGTTTGCCATGGCCAAGGTGGGGGACTTGCTGGGCAGACAAAGCAGCCTCCGGAGCCACAGGAGGCTGGATGCCTGCGGGAGCCTTGGGGGAGAAATGGGGCAAGATGTGGCAGGAGGTTTGGGGGCTGTAGGGCTGCAGAAGTGGGGCCTTTGAAGAGAAACAGCCTGAAGCTTTTCAAAGCAGCTGTTGTGCCTCTGTATAATCTGGCTTTTGAGGCTGTTCTGTTTTAAACATGGCTCCTCCTCCTCCATACTCTGCCCCCAGGAAGCCCCCCAGCGACAGGGACAGGGACACTGCTGTTGACCCTCCTGGATGTGAACGACCACGGCCCAGAGCCCGACCGGCGGACGTTCACCGTGTGCAACCGTGATCCAGCCCCACAATTGCTGCGCATCTCGGACAAGGACCTCCCGCCCCACACCTCCCCTTTCCAGGCGGAGCTGATCCACAACTCGGAGGAGAACTGGGCAGTCGAGATGGACAGCGAAGGTGGGCTGCTGCTATGGCCTCCTGGGAAATGGGCACTGACCTGACTTCCAGGAAGCTCAACCTTGGTGCCATCCAGCCCTTGTGTCCTCTGCCCCCCGTTCCTGGGGCATCTCCCGCAGTCCGCCAGCTGGGTTGGCTCCCATAGGAGGGAGGAGAAGCAGCCTGTCCCTTTCTCCAAAAGCCCAGGCTGGCCTTGGGTCTGACCATTTCCTGACTGCTTCAGGGGAGGCGGCCATCCTGAAGCTACTGAAACCCTTGAAGCGAGAGACCTACGATGTCTACCTGCAGCTTCTGGACCAGCCGGGCAAGTCGCACCTGACCATCCTCAGGGCAACCGTCTGCGAGTGCGAGGGAGAGGTGGATGAGTGTCCGGAGGGGCAGATAGCTGTCGTTGGGGCGCCCATCATCCTTGCCGTCTTGGGGGCCGTTTTGGCCCTTCTGAGTGAGTATGCACAGGGCTGCCCTTGGGGGCATGGGTTTCCCCTCCCAGCTGGTAGAGCCACACCTCAACCTGGAAACGCTTGTGAGAGTGACCGCAGCCGAGAGATGCAGAGCATGGTCTTCTCTGGCCACGTGAAGAAGCCTTTGGTTTTAATTACTTCTTCATTCCACCGGCCTAATACTGAGGACTAGAACCATGGGTTCTCAGGAGAATGGCGGTTGGGTCTTGGGAAGCTCCACTCCCTCCCTTGGCCGCAACTTCAGTGGAAGCGCCCCTGATCCTGGCCGGATTCTGTGTTCCAGTCCTGCTGCTGCTGCTGCTGCTCTTCGCAAGGAGGAGAAAGGTGGCGAAGGAGCCGCTGCTGCTGCCAGAGGACGATACCCGGGACAACATCTTCTACTATGGCGAAGAAGGAGGGGGCGAGGAGGACCAGGTGGGGGGGGCAGGGAAGGGCCAAGCATCCGCTTGTGATTGGGCCTGGGGCTGGAGCTTTGGCCAGGATCAGACTGCTTTGGAGGTGGGGGAGCCTCGGGGTGAACCCCCCTCCCTCGGCCAACCAGCTCCTCCTTCCCTACCTCAAAAGGATTATGACCTCAGCCAGCTGCACAGGGGCCTGGACCCCCGCCCAGAAGTCCTCCTGCGGAATGACGTGGTGCCGACCCCTTTGCCAGCCCCCCAGTATCGCCCCCGCCCTGCAAACCCCGATGAGATCGGCAACTTCATCTGTGAGGTAAGGGAGGCTGAGTGGCAGGCCAGTCCCTGGCACCTCCAGCTCTGCTGCCCTGGGGTTGCTGCTCTCCAAGTGGGTTGCCCAGCTGGATCTTTTGCCCACTGTAAACAAGCAGAGCCGCCCAGGGTCACCATGTGCTTCAGGGTTTCCCGGTAGGGCCCACCCCCTACAGCACCCAATTTGGAGTGGGTCTTGGGGCTGCCTTCGCCTCTGGCTGGCCCTGCCCAGATTAGCTGGGACGAGGAATCATCTGGAGTTCTGGATGCGCCCCTGCCCCACACACAGGCGCCCCATGTTTCCTCCTTTCCCACCCAGAACCTCACGGCTGCTGACCTGGACCCCACAGCGCCCCCCTACGACTCCCTCCTGGTCTTCGACTACGAGGGGGGGGGCTCCGAGGGGGGCTCTCTCAGCTCCCTCAACTCCTCGGCTTCCGATCAGGACCAGGACTACGACTACCTGCACGAGTGGGGCAGCCGCTTCCAGAAACTGGCAGACCTCTATGGGGGAGGCATGGCTGAGTAGGGGGCTTCGCCCTGCAGCCGTACCCCTTCCCGAAGCTAGGCTGATTGGCATTGCTTGGCCACCCTGACCACCATGGGCACGTTGGAAGCAAAAGGGGCTGCTGCAGACTTTGGGGGGCTCCAGGAGAGGAACCTTCAACCGTCTTCGCAAAGGAGCAGCTCCGACTCTGCTTCCTGGGCAGAGGGCAAAGGGGTCTCTGGAGGGACCTCTGTCCTCAGAGGGCCCCTGGCTGCAGGTCGTGAAGTCTCCACACTGCACCTCGGTCTGGGGCTGCCCTGCTGCCAGGAGCTGGAGGTGCTGCCCAACACAGGCCTGGAGCGGGGTGGGGGGTGGGCTGCCCCCCCTGCCTTCCTGACCTCCTCTACTCTCATGTATTGTAGTTCAGTTAAGACTTGATTTCTTTCCTCTTTTTATAACGTGTGAAATAACTTGATGATCACTAAAGGGCTGGACAATCAGGATGTAAAGTTTTAATAAAGCTTTTTTTTAAAAAAAGGCACAGCAACCCCGTGTCATGCTTTCTGAAGGAACCAAGGCTGTCCTGTGCCTGAACAGCAGCCACTCTTAGCTGTTGCCAGCCTCCCCAAAACAACCTGGGTGGGGCAGAGGCTTCTGGCCCTCCCCAAACCCTCCCTGCCTCCCCTCTCCAACTCTTGTCTGCCATTCCCACCCCTCTCAGCCCTCCCAGCTTCTCCCCTTTCCCCCAGCCGCTCTCAGCTCTTCCCTACTTGGGACTTGCAGGTTTTGCAAAGGCCTGTTCCTCTTTTCCTGGAAGGAACAGAGAAGCCAGAGCTGCAGCTGTTCCTGGGCTCCTGCCTGAAGCCAACCTTTCCACTCTCAGCTGGCTTGGGGGTCTTTCACCTGCATCATGGCCTGGATGGGCAGCAATTCTTGGGCTCTCTGGAGGGGCAATTGCTCCAGGGCACCCTGGCACAAAGGCTGGCCCCCAGAGAAGAGTTGGGAAGCAAGAAGCGGCCCCTCCCCTCCCCTCCTGCTGGCTCCTGGCCCTTGGCTGGCCGCCAGCTCCCCGCTCGCCCGACCGGTTTTTCCTGCCGCTGCGAGAGGCGGGCCTGAGCCTCGGATCGGGCAGCTAGCCGCCCGGGTCGAGAGAGGGCCAGGATTGCAACGGGAGCGCAGCTGCCCCACCGCCCTGCCCGCGAGTGGATGCCCGATGCGCAAGTGCAGACCAAAGGACCGGGCAGCTCCGGGGGCGCCTGGGTCACCCACCGGCTGGGATTTAGTCCGCAAACCCGGCTTAGTGGGTGGCGCGCATCTGGCCGCTACGACGGCCCGGCCATTGTCCTGCTGCCCAGCGGAAGCTTCCGGGCTGGCGAGCGCTCCTCCGACGGCCCCCTCGCAGCTCTTCCCAGGCGACCCTCGTCCAGGAGCCCCGGGCTGCCCACGGAAGCCGCCCTCCGACCAATCGAGCGCCCGGCCTTCTGCCCCCCAAAGCTGGGGAGGAGGCGTCCTGTCCCTAGTCCGAGGCGGCCGTAGCTCTCGGGAAGCGGCCGCTGAAGCCGCAGGTGGCGCAGCCTTTGGCGGCCAAGCGCTTGCCTGGCCCAGCAGGTAGAAAGGTAGCGCGCAAGGGCTGCTCCGCCCCCGCCCGCCCCGTCCGGCCGCACCTGCCGAGCTCGCAACGCAAGGACGGGGGCAGGGCGAGGCCGCCGGGCGCCGGGCGCCGCCCCCGTTCCCAGGGGCGGGGCTTCCAGCGCGGGCGGAGCCTCACCTGCCACAACCGGAGCGGCAGCCTGGCCGAGGCAAAGTTTGCGAGCTCGGCGACCGCGCGCACCTCCTCTGGCTGCGATGGGGACCCAGGCGGGGCTCGGGCTGCTGCTGCTGCTGCTGCTGCTGCTGCTCCAGGTAAGACGGGGCGGGACCCTTCGGTTTAGCCGCGTTGGGGACCCTTCCAAGGGAGCGGCTGATGGGTCTCTTTCCCGTCTTGTTTTCTGGGCTCCTCTTCCCCGCCCACCCGGTCCTGGGGCCAGAGCCCCCCCCTTTCTTTCCCTGCCATGTCTCGACCCTGAAACCTTTGTCCGCTGGGAGGCTCCCCCGGACTTTGGGATTCCTTCGGAGGGCTTTGCCCCAGTGAGGGGCTCCTGGGGCCTGACAGCGGCCTAGAAGGGGCTTCAGACCCCCAGTTTCTTCTCCATGGGCTTCCTCCGGATGAGCGGGTCATGGGAACAACTGTGCCATTTGGGCTGTGTACTTCCCACCTCCCCTCACTCTCGTCTTTGCCTTCCCAGAGTGAAAAGGGGCTCAGCAAGGATGGGGCAGGGACCTCTTGCCGGCCAGGATTCAGCTCGGAGGCCTACGTGTTCCGGGTGACTAGACGGGACTTGGAGAGGGGCCGGATGTTGGGCAGAGGTGAGACCCCCTGAGATGCTGGTGGCTGCCCAGTCTTGTGCTTTTACTACTGCTGCTGCTGGGTGCCTTGGAGAAAGGAGAGGAGATTCGGGGTGTATGCAGATTCCTTCTCCATTTCCTGATTTCTGAAAGGGAAAGTGGCAGCTCTTTGGGGAATCGGTAAAATGGGTGTGTCGACCTTCTGTCTCTCTTAAGATGGAGGACCACTCAAGGAAGCATTAAAAGTGGGAGTTTCCATCCAGAAGGATAAATTTCAGTCCTTAAAAAGCTCATTCAGTTCCATTAGGCCAAGCACTTGGTGCATGAGGGTTGACTATACTGCTTACTTATTTATTTGATTTTTGTTTTTATTGTTTTTTTCTGGTAAAGTTTTCAAATAATATTGCCATCCATCTAGAATTCTGTGCAATGGGGCAGCTTGGAAGTACCCTGTTTCCCCCAAAATAAGACCTCCCCTGATAATAAGCCCAATCGGGCTTTTGAGCGCATGGCGATAAGGCCAAGCGCTTATTTCAAAAAAAATAGACAGGGTCTTATTTTCGGGGAAACATGGTATTTCCAAGAATAATTTCTACCTCTAGAGTGGCTGAGTTTTTATTAGTGGCTTCAATACATTGGTTCTGGTTTTAAACTTTGTAAGATACCCAGATTTGTTGGCAATTTAGAAATGTACATTGCAAATAAATAAAAATATAGTTGTGCTAAGAAGTTCCCAGACTTCTATAGTTGTCTGGGGCAGTTTAAAATATCAGAGGAAGGCCCCCGGCCATGGCCCTTGGCAGCAGCCTGAGGGAGGAAGAGGAAGCCTAAGACTTCTCCCCAAGTGAGCTCTGTGGTGAGACACCCCAAGAAAGCTGAGCTGGTATTTCCAGTTAAGGTCGAGTGACAGAGATGGCTGGGAAGCAGCCTCCTTGCTGTCCTTGGAGCCAGGCATGGGCTACCTGTGTGGCTCAGGTAGATTCCACCTGGCCTTTTCCTCCTTTGGCAAAGCAAGGTGGAGCTTGGCAGGAGGGTGAGGCCTGCGTCTCCTTGCAGCTCTGCAGGGTTGGGCCTGCAGAGGCTGTGTGGTGTGTGCGTACGCGCACACAAGAACTGTTTGAACTCTGATGGTCGCTTCTGGCTTCCTGCTGGCACTTCAGCCGTTGGGGTGAGCCTGAGAGGAGGTGGCTGCCCCTTGTGTTGTGTCAACAGCCTCTGGTGAATCATTTACTTGGCTGAGCTGCTCTTCAGATTTTTCAGCCCTGCTTCAAAAAGTCCCTCTGAGCTGACCTTGCCTCTTGGTACAAACCCCCGAGCAGGGATCCAGCTGGCTTCCCAACCCAAGCTCGGCCTGGCCCTCCCCCTGCAACACTGTGTTGGCGCTAGCTTTTTGATCTGGGCACTTTCCCTGTTCACATCCAGTGCCCGAGGCAGCAGCCACAGAGCCAAACCATAACTGGGGAGTTAATTCCAGACTCAGCCTCTCTGCTATTCTCAGTGCCTCACGTTAGGATTATTTCATTCCATATGCATTTTTGTTTTCGGGAATCCTTAATGCCAGCTTCTTTAACAAGTGCCCAGAAAAGGTTTCCTACATGTGCTATGCTAGTTATGAGGAGCAGAATGTTGCAGGTATGGAAGAAACAGTTCAGAAAGATCTTCAGGTGGCTGAGTTGCTGATAAATGTGAAATGAAGAATCTACACCGAAGGGAAACTGAGTGGAACATTATAACCGACTTCTCGTAATTAGCATTGCGCTAATTTTGAGGAGACCTTGGATTAGTTTTCGTATAGCCAGACTCTGAAAGTGCAACTGTACTCAGGGTCAAAGAATGGCAAGTGCCTGAAACTGGCTGCTAAATGCATCACCACCTCAAAATGCTCAGAATGCGGCTTGTTGCTGGCTGACCTGAAGTGCTTTTTCCAAGGGGCAACTGGACCCTCTTGGTTTTTTCCTTTGGAAACATTTCACTTCTCATCTAAGAAGCTTCTTTAGTTCAGAACTTCAAAGTTCTGAATTTTCAAAGAAAAAGCTAAGAAAGTCCAGTTGCCTTTTGGCGGGGAGGGCAAAAGTGCCTTTGGGACAACCATGAGCTGGAGGACCGAGCATCTCCATAGACACTTAAGGCCTGGCCTAACCGTAAGAAAGGTCACACAAACTAGTCTTCCCTCGGCTCGCCTTCCTGTGAAAGCATCTGGGATGCCTCTCATCCTCTAGGCAGGAGCTTGGGGAGAACCTGAGATCTGCCAGAGTTTAGTCCTGGTCTTGTGAAGCAGACTCAGCTCAGGGTGTTCTTAGGGCGAACAAGGCAGGAGGGAACAAGCAATCGGTTTTTGGTCTTGGTGGAGGATGCAGAAGGCTGCAAAAGTGCCATGAAAGGAAAGGAGTCCAGAGTCTCTACTCTTTGTGGGGCTGAGAGGAGGGAATCCCTCCAGTGAAAAGTGAATCTTGTTTTATTATAGCTCTTGTTTCTCAGTTTTAAAACTTGTAAACTTCTTTACACAAGGCGCCCTTCTGCATAAAATAATACTACCAAAGCATAACATGCTTTGGTAGGTTGTCCTTAGTTAATTTCTCTCTGAGAAGCTTTGGTTACTCAGTGGCCTCCATGAACGAAAAAAGAGGCTATACCAAGTTAAACTACAGGGGATTGTCCATGAAACTACTTACACGCCCACTTGGGTGCCGACAAATGTCCTGTCTGTGCCGAAGAATTTTAAATATTTTCTGGGCTGCCTACAGAACAAAGGCATGAAACATTTTCCAGCATTCTAAGGTTTTCAAGGATAATTCTGGAGGCCTTTAAGCCTGTGTGGATCATCTGCAGAAACAGCATTGTCAGAGCCACCCAGCAGAGCAAAACTTGTCTAGTTGGTTTTGCCTGGTTCATCAGATGTTCTACCAGCTCCCCTACCCAGATGCCTTCCAGAAGTGCTGGAAAGCCTGGGCGTTGCACGTAGCTCTGAATGATGGGGCAGAAAAATTGGATACAGGGCAACCATATATCTGGACATAGCAACCGAAGGGAAGAGGGCTGGTCTAAAATGATGATGCATCTTCTATTTGTGAGACTAAGTCTCTCTAGGCCGGCATCGTGTTGGCCTGCATACTCTGGTTTGTGTACTGCTTGGTATTATCTGCAGGGATCTTTATTTGGACAAATTGCCCATTCCATAGGTACCTTGCTTTCTTTTCCAGTCTGGACTGGAATTCTGGAATGGATTGCTGCTGTGAATAATCAGAGGACTTGAACCTTCACTCTTAATTGTTTTTAAGGTGTGGTGTCAAACTTTGAAAGAGAGTTAAAAAGGGGCTGTTCTGAATTGAGTTCTTTGTCATGTGATGTCTCTTCCAAATGCCTGGCCCCTCTCTGAGCCAGGAAAGAAAAGGGACCCTTCTGGGTGTTCCTGGTCTGCTGCCCTCTTGAGAGTTCTTCCGGAGGGGTCTCTCCTTCCTGGGATTGTGGGTCACCTTTGCGTCAGTTTCCCACGTGGTTTTCCAGGTCCAGCTCGCATGGTCCGCATGCGAAAGGGGCTCCCCTTTGCTAGATGGGGCTGGTTGGAGACTAGGCAGTCATCGCTGGGGCATGTTTGAGGTCCGATCCTTGTGCTGAGCTGAGACTAGGAGTTGATGACCGCAAGGGCCCCTTCGAATTGCGTGTTCCATGACACAGTGTGTGAATGTGTATGCTACGCATGCAATACTTAGTTATTCGCACATTGCAACATTTGAAGGAAGTTGAGTCAAGTTTTGCTGCTCCAGCTTGAGTTCCAGTGCATCTCTGGCGAGGCTCCTTCCTCTGGTTTTTCCCTGCGACTTTGGTGCCATCAGCTCCAGCTGTTTTGCAAGAGGTTCGGTCAGATGAGGCAGAGCCTTGATTTGTGCCTCTGCCCTGGATGGACTTGGTGGCCTTAAATCCACCACAGCCTTAAATCGGCCTCCTTTGTCCAGATGTCTGCCCTCTTGGGGGAAGCATGCTCTGATCTGTCTCTGAAGGCTGTTTATAAGAGGGTTTGTTTCAAAATCTTGGCTTAGAGATACTCTGCATAGCTCAGAAATCATATATCCACAAGAAGCTACTTAAGAAAATCCTAGCCGCACTGAGGGTGTTGTGTGAGTGATGGAGCACCTGGCCTTCCGCTGACCTGATTATACACCTTTTGCAAATGAGGCTGGAGGGTGGATGATCAAGAGGAGCCCCTCTGGTGCTCAGAGCCCAGGTGGCCACATCTCTGCCAATGAAAGAGGAAAGCCAGCCGGCTCCAAGCTGGCACACCCGGTGGTTTGGGCATGGGTATAATTAGGCAGCCCCGTGGGTCCCAAAGGGGAGCACCTGTAGCCAGTGCTCAGACCGGACCTCAGGCCTGGCAGGGAGTGGATCTGGGTCCCACTGGGATCCTACTTGAAAGGAGGCCCAGGAGCAAAGGCTGCCTTGTAATCAGGGCCAGAGCTCCACCCTCCTCCCTGCTGCTCTTGGTCTGCAAATTAATGCTTGCAGGAAATTGTCCCATTGACCCCCCTGAGACCCCTGTAGGGCCAAGGGTCTCCACAGCATCCTGGGGGCTAGGCAGCTGCCTTGCTGGTTCCATGGCTCAGCCTAGCTTGGTGATGCCAGCTGGGTCTGCCACCTGCCAGCTGGGTCACACTGAGCCTTATGCCTCCCCTCCGCTATTCCAGCAAGGCGGGCATAAGGAAGGCAGTGCCACTTCGGTGAGGCAGGTTGTGGGCAGATAGAAGCAGTTTTGCGCAGGCAGCCTGGGGCTCCTTATGCAGGCAAGGCTCCTCCTGGAGCCACGAAAGGGTCTTCCTAAGTCCTTTGCTGCATTTCCAGGATTTGCCTCCTCCCCTCCCTCCAACTGACCTGGTTCACCCGATTTAAGAGAGAAACTCCCACCAGGCTGGTGAATGCTTCAGTCCTCTGAATCAGCTTTCAGGTGAAACTCTTGTTCTGCAACTTGGAAAGTCATGGCGAAACTCCAGGATGAGGTCACTGCTCAAGAGTCTGGCTCCTGCCTTGTTTGACACATCAAAGGAGGCACCAGCTGACCTTCCTTCTGTGGCTGCTGGCAGTGACGTCATGGCCACTTCCGTCACTGGGGGGGAAAGAGGCAGGGCTCAGCATAGACGGGGGTGGGGTGGGGTGGGGTGGGGTGGGGTGTGGGCCTGAAGCAGGGAAGGGTCCGCCTTGGTGGCTCCCTGGACTCGGTTTCTGCTTCTGCCCATTGGGCCTCAGTCTCATTTTCTTTCATGGCCAGCCGGGTATCAGGTCGTCCTCAACCTATGACCACAGTTGGAACCAGAATGTCCATTGGTTGGCAGGCAGGCAAGGTGGTTGTTAAGTGAGTTTTGCCTGATTTTATTGTTTTATTAAGCAAGTCACTGAAGCTGTTAAGTGAACCATGTGGTCATTAAATGAATCCAGCTTCCCCCATTGACTTTGCTTGTCGGAAGCTGGCTGGGAAGGTTGCAGATGGGGGTCATGTGACCCCGGGAGCCTGCAACCCTCACAAAAACATGGTGGTTGCCAAGCACCCAAATTGTGACCGTCATAAGCAGGAGGGCTGCCTGTCACTGGTTTCTTCAAAGCTAAAGAAGGTATGGTAAATCGAGAGTGCCTGTAGCCCTGAAAACCTGGCAGCAGCACCATGTGAGTTCTTCCTCCTGCCCAGAATTGGACAGATGGAGGGAATATTCCCCCTTCATTCCAAAGAGAACAAGAAATACTTTTAACATGCCCTGCTTCCTTGATGGTGCCCAGCTTGCGTCTCGTGGCCATGAGTTCCACAGGTTCTTGGAGTGTGCTGGGAATCAGGACTTTCCCTTTGGGAAGAGACTCTCCTGACCTTCAGTTCCATTGATCAACCTCTTGTGGGGGGCTGAAAGAGCCTGCCTCCCCCCCGCCCCGTGACTTTTCTGCTTATCCCGGCCAGCCGGATGAGGAAGTGGGGCCTTTTTCCTGGCTAGCCTTTTGATGTGCCCCACCCTGAGCTGGAATGAAGAAAGATGATGACGATTATTTTCTTTCCCTGATAAAGGCACAGAGGAAGCTTTGCCCATATTTGGCCTTGCATGGAGTGGGTGGGTGGGTGGGAACTGGTTCATCCTGACTTTTCAGAATACATAGGAGCCAGGACTAAAATGGGGAAGGGGACATTCCAGCCATCCCCTTGTTCACCTCTGTTCCCAAGCATTCATCTTAATTTCTGCTATTTCCTGTTTGAGAGCCAGGACTTTTTTGCTTCTAAGTTTGAGCAGAGACAAGAGCTTGCTTTTAGGGACAGCAGGCCCCTTAGCCCCTGTGGCCCCGTCCCCTCTTTCCCTTGCCAGGATCTTCTCAGAGGCAAGACAGTCTCGTGGGGTGGGGGGCAGGCAAAGCCTTCTGGGCTCAGAGCCGGTTCAGATTCAGCCAAGGGGTTCAGGGCTTCCCTGTTAAACTGCAAAGGATTGGGGGTGGGGGGGGGCTGGGTTACTTGAGATGAAACCTCTTGAGGTTGATGAGCCAAAGGCGCCCTGGAGGGTTTGGGTCTCCCAGAGAAGCACGAGAGCCAGCCGGACCCCACAGCTGGCTCTCGTGCTGCCTCTTGAGGGGCAGGGAAGTCAGGTGGAACTCGAGTCCTGTGGCTGGAGAGACTGAGCTGAATCTTACTTTGTTCAGGCACTTGTTATTCTCTGAAACACAGAAAATGGGCTTTCAAGGCCATCTTCCTAGACAGAGGACTGGAGACCCTTTCATCAGAAAACTGAGGTCCCAAGATGGTTGTTATAAAAATAAAATCACAAGATTTGCCACATTAAAAACAACAACAGCCAACAAGTTTTCTTTTTCGAGGAATCCAGGGAATTAAGGTCTTGGCTGGAATGAAAACGTGGCCGTACGTTGCGGGGAGAAAACCATCCTAAAAGCCTTTAGCAGGCAGGGATTTCATAGGTTTACCCCAAAATTTTCTCCCTCCTCCTGGAAAGACAGACTTCTGCAGATTAAACGTCTTTCTGGGCAGGTCTGGGGCCAAGGAGGCACTCTCTTGTGGACCATCCTTTGCACCTTTCACCCAAATCCCCCCCCCAGTGTTGAAGGAGACATCAGAGGTTGCCAGCCCCCTCCCAACGACTCAGGTCTGCAGCTGCTGCAGGAGAGATGGGAGATGGGGGGGTCATGCCCTGAAACAAGGCTTCCCATCCCCCATCCCTGCATCTTGCAGAGGGGACATTTACTATGCAGGAGAGCCTGGGGATTGAGGTCCAGAGGGGAGGGGATTAACCCTAACCTTAACCCCCCTTTCCCACACTTGGCCTTTTCCAGTGGTGAGGGCCTGGCCTGCGATGAGAGCGCGTGCACACACACACACACACACACACACACACACACACACACACACGCCTGCCTGGGCTTGCACAGATGCCACATGGGGGGGAGGGGGGAGGAGGCACTCCTCCCAGGGTGAGACAAACCCTCTCCTGCTCAGGCACAGAATCGAACACCACCCCTCCCAAAGTAGGCTGGCTGGAGGAACCGGCTTGAGCTCCCTCCACGCCCTCTGTCTTCCCTGTATCCCCCTCCCCCCCCCATGGAGCCCAGGCACGCTGGCAGGACTGCTATGTGCCCAGGTGGCTTCTGGGCCTGGGAGCCCAGGGCTAGCCCTTCTGGGGCCCCAGTGCCAAAGGAAGGAGGGAGGGGGAGAGAGGAGGGAGCTCAGCCTCTCACTCAGACGGCCCCTCCCAGTTGCTTCTTGTGAAAAGAGAATGAGCCCTCAGAGCGGAGGAGAGAGATAGGAAGGACTCTCCAAAGCTGAGGTTGCCTCTGGAGAAATCAATATCTTGCCAGAAGAAAGGATCTCTTTGGAAAGATGCCCCCTCCCCTGCCCCACATCTACAGGGGAAGATCCCGCCCCATGTTCTCTAAAGGTTCCCAGCACCCCACTCTGGCCTCTGCCTCTCCATCCCTTGGTCCTGATTCTGCCTTTCAAGCTGCTCCCCTTCGGAGCAAGGAGATTGAGGGGACAGGCCAATCGCTGACCCTCAGCAGCCTGGGGGCCACCCGAGGGGCAATTGCCCTCCTGGACCGGGGCATCCTCCAGGACGCTGGCCACATCAGCATGTCAGGTGTGTCATTGGGAGCCAAAAGGGGCTTCCCTCACATCAGCCTGGGAGTTCCCTGCACTGAAGGGCCTCTCTCTGGCCAGGCTGGGGCCTTGGTCCAGCTGGGGAGGCAGCCGGAGGGGAGAGAGGCTGGCTTTCTGTCCCAAGCTCTGGCTTTGCAGGTGCAGCCAGGAGCACTTTTCCCGAGGGGAAGTGAAAGGGCAGCTCCTGGTTTGGTTTCCTTAAAGAGACCCAAAGTTTCAAGCGTGTTTCGGACCAGTCAGCGGCTCACTTCTGCTTGGGGTTTTGCACCACATCCTCCTTTTTGAGTTTGGCTCTGTGTGTGCAGGATTTAGTCTCACAGTTGTACTAACCACAACCTCCCTGGATGTCCCTCGATATCCGGGGAGGGGGAGCGGGTATTTCTGGGCGGGACTGCCTCTGCCCCACGCGGCCCCTTCCGCATTGATTCAGCTCCAAGAGCTCCACCAGTTCAGTCTCCCCTTTATGGAATTGACCTTTGGTTGCTGCTGCCTTTTGGGGAGCCCAGTCAGTTTCAGTTGACTTGGGGGTCCGTGGAGACTCCCCTTGCCCAGCACTCCCTGCTCTTTGGACTGTGGCCTCTGCCGGCCATCGCAGAGAGGGAGGCTCTTGTCTCGGCGATGGTTCTGCTGTGGAGCTGGGCTGGGGAAGGCAGATGTTCCCCAGAGGGAGCACCTAGCAAGTCTTAAGAAACTCGAATCTGCCTCCTGGGCAGCAACCTGCTTGGCAGAGATCCTTAAGCTGCGCTATCAACGTGATAAACCTGCACCTTTTGTTGCGACCATAGAAACAAGGCGCCTTTTGGTCAAGTGTGTTGTGGGAGCCCAGCCTGGGGGGTCAGTTTGGAGTTTGACTGGTGGGGAAAGTCCAAGAGGTGGAGTGAACGGAGTGAACCATGGTTGCTATTCAGGGGCTAGGTATTTTAAAGCATCAGATCCCGGAAAGTGGGGAGTAGCAATTGGTAGAATCTGCCTGACTAGGTGCTTGGATCTCTTTCTCTGGACCAGCCAGGGACCAGGGATCTGCGTGCCCTCTGTGGAGAGAAGGGTGGACTTGCTGCCCCCTTGGGAAGAGGCCTTGGAGAGAAGCCTCTCACCCTCATCTGAGGGCATCTTGGCAGGGAATGATGAGGATGAGCCAGGCTGCATCCAGCGCATCTCCTGGGCTCAATCTCCCTGGATCAAAATACGAGGGCTGGGGCGAAAAGCAGTGCTTAAGGCAGGCCACAGAGTTTGTTTTTCTCCTGCAGCGATGGGGAGGTGGCCTGGAGAAAAGTGGGCAATGCCGCTGTGCCAAGACCCCCAGTGGGTGCTTTCTCGCCTCCCTCCTGATGAGTCTTGCAGGCACCCAGTGAGGCTGAGCCGGAGGCTGGGAGCGGCAGCTGGCAGGGCAAAGTACTGTACCTTGTTTGTGTTTGAAAAGCAGCCTCTGCTTCTAGCAGTGCCACATTGGCGCCCCCTGGTGAGCAGAGCTGGCCAAGTAGGCTGGTGATCCTGCCTGGCTGGGCTCCTGGGTCACTGTCTCTGGCTGTCTTTCTCAACCTTCCAGTGGACTTTGAGGGCTGTGCAGGGAGGAGCCCGGGAGCCTTCCTTTCCCAGGACACACGCTTCAAGTTGCATCCGGATGGCACAGTTGTGGTGAAACGGCCCCTGCATCTCCACAAGCAGGAACTGAGCTTTCTTGTCCACACGTGGGACCTGGGAGGCAGGAAACATTCGGCCAGAGTGACCCTGCAGCTCCAGCACCATAGCCATCACTGGCTGCCATCACATGGGGTATGTGCCCCCTTTCTCTGCTTCCTTGGGGGAGGATTTGCTGGTCTTCGGAGCTGGGTCTTCCTTGCTTGCTTGCAGAACCAGAGACCCCCATCTTTATTCACAGGAGACCCATCCATCTGCTCAGGCGGAGGTGCTGTATTTTCGAAGGTCTTCATCTGGCCTGAGGCGGCAAAAGAGAGACTGGGTCATCCCTCCGATTTATTGCTCTGAGAATGAGAGGGGCCCTTTCCCCAAGAACCTGGTGCGGGTAAGGACTTTGCTTCTGCCACGGTCTGCTCTGCCCCAGGCCGCTCCTGGCACCTGCCCGAGAGGGTGGAAAGGGCTGCAGGCCACCCCGTCCCTGACCTTTTCCACCCCATCTCCCCAATCAGATCAAATCCAGCAAAGAAAAAGAGGGCACCGTCTACTACAGCATCACTGGGCGGGGGGCTGACAGCCCCCCGGTTGGCACCTTCATCATCCAGAGAGAAACTGGCCAGCTGAAGGTGACTCGCCCGCTGGACAGGGAGAAGATTCCCCGCTACCAGGTGAGTCCATGTCACCTGCTGCCGTTCCACATTTTGCTTTCCATTTTTAGCGGCTGCACTGGGTGGCCAAGGAAATCCTTGGAAATCAGCCACGTGGATTGGGTGGGAGGGCAAAGGTCACTGTGTCCTCTGGGATGTCAGGACAGCTGCCAGGCCATTTGCTGCTCCACAGAGGTGAGTCCCTTTTTGATGGCAGAGGAGTTCCTTTCCTACCAGAAAACCCTCGAAGAAACCCCGTTTAGAAGCAGGCGACTCTGGAGGAAAGCCAAGCCACTACTTTGCTAAAGCCTCTGTGTATTCTGTCGAATCAAAGTCCCCATCTCCTCTCATGGTGGTCTCTAAGGGGTCGGAGAGGCTCCCAGGACCTCCCTCGTCCTTTGGGGCAGCCTCCCCAGAGCCAGCAGCGCTGGGTGCCAAGAACTGGTGGGGTTTTTTTTTTTAATCAAGTTTTATTGATTTTTTTCCTCACATTCATCTGCATATTTTATGTACAGAGTATTGGCCGTATCATAACTTATACAATTTATTATATTCAGATATATTTTACTCAATTACAATTTTTGCCAAAATTTCCTTTTTCCATTTTTTAATCATGTCTTAAAATTTCTTTGCTTATTTGTATAAACAACATCTTTATTCGCCCTCAAATTCTATTTTTTCTGTTTTAATTCGTATTTATTCTCTTTTATTTTTTAATAACTCATTCTCTATCGTAGTGCATTTATGCATGTTCGGGATTGCCTTTCTTCCATTTCACCTTTTTTATTGTACAGCAATCTTTCTTTTCAATCTCTTCCAATTCTCTCCCTCCTTTCCTTTCTACTTTCTTCTTCCCTCTTGTCCTACTCCTTCTCTATTTCCCCTTCCTTTCTTCCCATTCCTCTCTCTCGTTCTTCCTCCCTTCCATCCCTCTACTCCTTTTTCGTCTCCCTCTATTGTTGTATTCATTTTCTATTTTCTATTTTCCACCACGGTGTCCAGGCAACCCCAACTTTTCTTTCATTTATTTTCTCAAAATTCCCCTTATCTTTTTAATTATTAACAATGTATTTCAACTTATTCCATTTTTATCTTAAGTCCTTTGCTAGTATAACCTTCCAACCCTTAACAATATCTTTCTTCTATTTTATTTCTTAATGTATTGTTTTATTCTTACTTCCATCATTTATTAACATTTCCATTTTATTCAATGTTACATTTCTATTTCCCCCCTTGATTTCAATTAATTCTTTTGTTACTATTATTTCTTTCAAATTTGTACAACTTCCAACCACAAAATATATAGTCCATTCTGTCTTTCACATTGCATCTACTGATCTATTTTACATTTAATAGTGTATTTCTTCTTTTTTACTTACCCACATTTCATTTTATCCTTACTTATATCCCTTTTACAATAATCTGTATCTTCCTTCTAAATTGCTTTTTACATATAATATCTATAGTTAACATCCTTCTCTTCAATTAGCATATTCATATTTAAATTCCTTTTTACTATCCCCTATTTTTTTTAATTTCTCCACAATTCCATTTCTTGATACTTTCCTCCCATTCTTCCATTCCCTTGCCGCCACCGCCTCCTCCTTCTCCTCCTCCTCCTCCTCCTTTTTCTTATATCTCCCTTTCTACTTCTTTTCTTTAATTTTCACTCTCTTAATTTTCCTTCTCAGTATTTCCCCATTTCTTTCTCTTCTCTTCTTTTTGAGATGTATTCCCCCTTATCCATTTTTATTCTATCACTGTTAATCCCAGTGTAATCAACATTTTTATTCTGTCATTGTTATTACCAGTGTAATCATCTGTATCTTTATTTTCATTTATTTCCTTCCCAATTCTCCATGTTATCAATTTAAGGCAAGGATTTTTAAGTTTATTATTCCTTTGCATATAATTCAAATTCAAAGTCCATATAGTGACTCTTCTTTCTTTCTTTCTTTTTTCTTTCCAGATAGTGTCCAATTCAAATGTTCATTTGAGCCAGTCCAATTTCAGTCTTTGTTCTGTCCACTCCTCTTGCAATCTCATTCTAGTTATTTAAACAAAGCATTCCTACAGTACTTTTCTTTCCACCAGCAGATGTCTCTCTCCAATCCACAAATCCTCCAGCCACAAAGTACCCATTTGTACATCCACAAAAATGATTATTTCCTCTTCTCCAAATTAAATCCTTTTGTTGTTTAAAGAATACTTCTCCATCTCCTTTTTTCTTGTCTTGTTTTAATTTCATCCAAATCCAGTTTTAAGTCCAGGTGGAAGGTTCCTTTTAAGGCTTTAGTTTTAGTTTTCAAGTTCCTCTTTTTTTCCTCCCTTCGCTTAAATTCCCGAGTGCCAATTAGCCACTAATTAGTCGTTGGGACTTCTTTCAAGCTTTTAAAAGTTTTTTCTTCTTACCTGTGAGTTGGCCAATTACTCATCCAGTAACAATACTCTGTTCAATCTCCACTCCTGCTCACATCTTAATCCAGTTGCCCCACCTTATAGTGGACATAATGGCCACCTCCCCCACCGCTGGGTCAAAGAGCTATCTTCGACCTTCCGAGGAACTTGTCTGCTCCTCTTTGGTCTTTCAAGATGCCTCTTTCTCCCCCATCCTTCCAAGACAGTTCCGGTCTGAAGACCCCCCAACAGCGGTTTGTCTGGTTGGGTTTTCACAAAGCCCATCAGAGCTTCACTGTATCCCAGCCAGTATCGCCACGACACTTCCGGTCCCCTCGGTGCCAAGAACTGTTGAGTTTAATGAAATATGCTGCCTGGATGCATTTCCAGCTTCTCTTCTCCCCCCTGGTGAATTATGGCCTTTCTCTGCCTTCCGTGCAGCTGTTTTGCCACGCGGTGTTAGCCAATGGCCAGACAGCCGAAGACCCCATGGAGGTGATCATCAATGTTGGTGACCAGAATGACAACCGTCCCCTGTTCACCCAGAGCATCTTTGAAGGGTCCGTGGAAGAGGGAGCTAAACCAGGTAGGGGAGTCTGGTCGGGAACACCAAAACCTCGCTGCCCTCTGTGGCACAGGCACAATCCCTCCTGGATAATGAAGGACAGTCCTGCTCAAAGCCATCCGGACCGCAACCTCAGACCTGGACTGTCCAGCCAATGCCCGCTCATACGTGCCCCTGTGGGATTAAGTGGTCAGTCCCTGCGACAGCTGGGGGTGCTTGTAGCTGCCCAGAAGCCAGAGGCTTTTTCAACTGACAGGCGCGGATGGGGCTGGGCTCCTGCTTGACTCTGGCACTTGTTTCAAGGGAGGCTTTAAGCAGCCCTTCCTTTGGGTGTCCCCAGGAACCTCTGTGATGACTGTGACAGCCACGGATGCAGATGATGCGATTGACTCTTATAATGGGGTCATCACTTACTCCATCCTCAGCCAGGAACCTGAGCCAGAAAAACAGATGTTTACCATCAATAACGAAACCGGCCTGATCAGCGTGGTTGTGTCAGGTCTGGACCGAGAGGTAAATGCCGGGTGTTGGAATAGGTTGAGGGGGGGTCCTAGCAAACTTTTAAGATGGGAATTAATCATTGGGAGGGAGGGGGGAGGGAGGGCTGCATCTCTATCGTCCATTTTCTACTGCTTCAGTCCCGAGTGAGCAAGGTAAGAATCCTTGTTTGCCCCTAAAGGGAGAGATTTTAGCTCTCTAAGGCAATCCAGAGGAAAAGCACAAGTGTGAGGGCTACCTTGATGTCGGGTGACATGAACAGAAGTCTCTCTCCTCTCCTCTCCATTTCCTTTCTGGAAAACTATGGAGGATCCCCTCCGAAGTGTTCCCGCTGCCTTCCCTCCTTCTGTGGCTGGGAGACCTTCCCCACGTCAGGGTCTTCCTCCATCGCCCAAAGTCATTCTCACCCACCAGCACAGAGTGTTACAGGGTGCGTGTTTGGTTCTTTGCAGAGGATCCCCCAGTACACCCTGTTTCTGCAAGCGACTGACCTGCTGGGAGAAGGCTCAAGCACCACCGGGAAGGCTGTGATTAACATTACTGATGCCAACGATAACCAGCCAATCTTTGACCCCTTCAGGGTAATGTGCGGACTCCCCTTTCCCACTCGCCCTTGGCCATCACCCTGGGGCCTGAAATTCATCTCCCTGTCGTGCAAAACTACCCAGCCACATCCTGCACTTCCTCTGCAGAGGCGCCAACTGGAATTTGTGGCCTCCAGTTTCCTGGAGTTGGACCTCCCCCCTCCCCCGTGGAGACAGGCACTTGCTCTCCCTGACAGCTCTGTCTTTTTTGCAGTACAATGTGATGGTGCCGGAGAATGAAGTGGGGGCCCCAGTTGCCATCCTGAAGGTCAAAGATGCAGATGAAGAGAACAGCTTAGCTTGGAAAGCGAAGTACAGCATTGTGAAAGGGAATGAGGAGGCTAACTTTGCAGTCACTACTGACCCGGACACCAACAATGGTCTTTTGACTACGGCAAAGGTGAGCGGTGGGCCCCTCTTTGTGAGGGCTAGAATCCTATGTGTCCCAGGCCCCATACCCTGCTGGAGTGTCAACTTGTGGAGTTCCACTTAGACCAAGTCAGCTCTCCTTTTCTCCTTCCTTCCGTCCCCCCAGGAACTGGATTATGAGACCAAAAAGCAGTATACTCTTGAAGTGACCGTAGTGAATGAAGTTGACTTCTCGGTCCGTCTCTCAACATCCACGGCCACCGTCACTGTCAATGTGAGCGATAAAAACGAACCCCCGGTCTTCGTCCCCCCCGAACTAAAGGTGTCAAAGCTCGAAGATCTTCCCATTGGAAAAACAATAGCTGAGTACACAGCCCAGGACCCTGACAGGTTCCTGCAGCAAACGCTCAGGTAAGGGGCTGTGCGAAGATGCTTGTTCCAAGGTTGACCGTTTGAACGAGGAAACCCGGAAGGTCTGCAGGCCACTTGTTCCAAAGACGCTAGCTGAGCCCAGGACTGTTTCTCTTGCAGATACTCAGTGAGGAGTGACCCAGCTGGCTGGCTGAAAATTAACCCTGAAACTGGCCTGATTGAGTCAAAAGCCCTCCTAGACCGAGAGTCAGATTTTGTGAAGGATAATATCTACAAAGCCATCATTGTGGCAAGCGACAGTGGTAAGCTTTCCCCCAAAAAAACTCTGCATTTTGTCTTGCACCCAAACAAACAAACAAAAAAAACCCTGGGGAGCTGGGGAGGAGGGAATTGGGAGATGGTGCCACCCAAGTATATTGTTGTGGCCCGCCAGTGGCCTGTGCAGCTGGTAGCTGATTCCGAAAGTGAGGAGGCTGGTGTGGTGATTTGCCAGCAGCCTGTGCAGCTGGCACCAGAGTCAGACAATGAGGAGGCTGGAGAAGATTTGGTGCCAGAGGCGGGGATTCAGCCAGGGCCTTCAGAACCTCTAGAAGCTCCCATAAGAGCCTCTTCTCAATGCCCGGGTGCGCAGAGCTGCCAAAAGGCAGGAATGGCTCCTCAGGAGGAGGAGGTATCCTCGAGAGTAAGGCTTAGGGCTAATTGGCCACTCCCCTAGCCTATTTAAGGAATGACGATGACTGAGGCCATTTGCAGAAAACAACTTTGTTCATATTCCTTTGCATATTGACTCCAGAAATGTCTGATCGGCTCTTGCTTCTCTCTTGTCATTTTTCCTGCAAATTGCTTCTGGGCATTCTGCCAACCACAGTAAGCTTACAGTTATCTGAAAGACTGCGCCTCAGAATTGAATTATTATTCCTTGGACTCTTGTTGGCTGTTAATGAAGTTAAATTAACAGCCCTTGTTCAGAAAAGAATGATTTAAACTATACTTGTGTTTGAACGACTACTAAGAAAGCTCATTAGTAGTCCTTAATTAGTAAACTAAGGTTTGTACGGACTTTGTGTGTGCTGCATTCCTTGTGGTCCGTAGCTGGGGCAGAACATATATGTATTTGTGGAACTGACCCACCCTCCCCTCTCTGTCCAGCGAATGAGCCGGCCACTGGCACAGGGACTCTCCTTTTGCATCTGGAGGATGTGAATGACAACTGGCCAGAACCAGATCCCCGAATGTTTGAGATCTGCAGCCGCAATCCAGAGCCCCAGATGTTAAGCATTGTGGACAAGGATATCCCGCCCAACACCAGCCCCTTCCTCGCAAAGCTGGAATTTGACTCTAGTGCCAATTGGACAGTTGAGACCAACCAAGGTAGGTAGATGGCGGCTGCTGTGCAGGACAAGGGAAGCACCTGGAGACACGCATCAAGACTTCCTGTTTTCCTCTGAACTTCTTCTCCGCTCCAAAATTTGCATTAAAGTATTAGAGGGAGATTCATTAATTACTTCATTAGTTTCTTTAATTAGTGTTTTAGAGCACGGCTCTATTCACTTGACTCACATTCTGGGTGTGTGTCCTTTGCAGACAGTCTGACCCTTAACCTGGTCAAGCAGCTGGAGCCTGGGGAATACAACATCGCCCTCAAGCTGACCGATGGCCAGGGGCTCTCTCACATCACCACAGTCAAAGCCATTGTCTGCAACTGTGATGGGTCAGCCAAAAACTGTGACCGAAAGGCGTTTCTGCCAGCAGCAATAGAGACCTCCGCCATTCTGGGCATCCTCGGGGGCATCCTTGCCCTTCTGAGTGAGTACTGCACTCCCTTGCTCCTTGTTATTCCTGGGGAAGCTGGGCAGATCCTCTTAAGGGGCCACCCACAAAACTCCGCGCTTCCCAGTGATTGGATGTGGGGAAGGCCGGGGCCTAGATTTTGCTCCGGTTGGGAAGAATTGCTCTCTCTCATTCCTGGCTGCTGGAACCATTTGCTTCCTCGAGATTTTGGCGGACATGTTTTTCCACCTTGGTAGCCACAAGAGGAGGAGAGTTGGGTTGTTCTGCTTGTGTGGGCATCCATGAAGCTAGAGCTCAGCGTCAGACTGATCCACTTGCCAGCGGTTCAGATCAATGGCCACCATGTGCTCTGGTGATATCCTGGTAGGGAAAGTAATCCCAAGACCGGATCTCTGTTGGCACTGAAGTCTTGGAAGGTGGCATCAAGTGGGTCTTGGGTTGTGTCAGGAGCTGGTCGGCGGTTCCCGCTTCAGCCAGATGAGAGCTTCCTGGCTGACGGGGCCTCTTGACCTGCCTTGCAGTCTTGCTGCTGCTGCTGCTGCTGTTCGTGAGGAGGAGAAGGCAGGCGAAGGAGCCGCTGCTTCTCCCCGAGGACGACACGAGGGACAACGTCTACTACTATGACGAAGAAGGCGGAGGGGAAGAGGACCAGGTGGGCCTCTAGCTCTGGGCCCCCGGGACCAGGTTGTTTCTCCTCAGCAACCCCGTCCCCAGGCCTGAGTTGTGCTTCTGCTCCCCACGGCATTTTTCTTCCCCGTTCCTGCAGCAGCTGGGATGGCTGGTCGGCCAGTGTGGTGGCCCCACTTAACATCCACCCCCCACTTGGGCTGTTAGGGAGCTTCCGAAAAGGCCTGGTATTTGCTTGGTTTCTTTTGGGCATTCTGCTAGCATGTTCCCCAGCAGCTGTAGTCAAAATGACTTATTTAAGCCGAGTTTTAGAAAGGAATCCCTGGAAGGTTAGTGCTACGGTGAAAGGAAAAGTGACCGAACAAAACCATTTTGTTCTTCCGAGAGAAGGAAGGAAGGAAAGGACTCCTCTGTTCATTGTCTGTGCTGGAGGAGGGTTTTCTTCCTGCCTGTCTGTCAGAATCACCCCTGATTCTGCTCATCTCAAAGTCCTGGAGTTTTCTTCCTCTGCCCAAGAGCCTGCGGGCATCTTCTCTCCCTAGGACTTTGATCTGAGCCAGTTGCATCGAGGCCTGGATGCCCGCCCTGAAATCACCCGGAATGACGTTGCTCCAACCCTCATGCCGGCCCCACAGTACCGTCCACGCCCTGCCAATCCCGATGAGATAGGCAATTTCATCGACGAGGTGAGTGGCACCCAGAGCCCACTTGGCGGGGAGATACCCAGTTCCCGGGTACCTAAGGTGAGCAAGCATTCTGTAGGAAGCAAAACATGGGCACGGAAGCTAAATCCTAGTGGCTGAACAGCTAGAGATGCAGCCTAGATAGAGACAGTCTGCTCCCTTGAGCTTCTCCAATGATTTTCAGGGGTGAAATTCAGATTTTTTCCATACTGGTTCTGTGGGCATGGCTTGGTGGGCATGGTAGGAGAAGGATACTGCAAAATCCCCATTCCCACCCCACTCTGGGGCCAGCCAGAGGTGGTATTTTCCCGGTTCTCTGAACTACTCAAAATTTCCGCCACGGTTCTCCAGAACCTGTTAGAACTTGCTGAATTTCACCCCTGGATTTGGTGAGCCATTTGTCATTGTTTCTCAGCTTGAGCAGCTTTAAAACGTGCGGCTTCCTTCGGCTGGGGAATTCTTGGAGTTGAGGTCCCCATGTCTTAAAGTTGCTCAGGTTGAGAAAGACCATTCTAGAGAGATGGATCAGCTTCCTCCACTGTTCAACAAATGGAAGTTTTATTTCCCTTCTTGCAGAACCTGAAGGCAGCGGACACGGACCCCACTGCTCCCCCCTATGACTCTCTGCTGGTGTTTGATTATGAAGGCAACGGCTCCGAGGCCACCTCCCTAAGTTCCCTCAACTCCTCCTATGGAGACCAGGACCAAGATTATGATTACTTGAATGACTGGGGAAACCGTTTCAAGAAGCTGGCTGACATGTACGGAGGGGGCGAGGAAGAGGACTAGGTGTTACTGGAGTGGGGGGCTAGAGGGTGGAGAGCAGAAGGCTAGAAGGGAGAGAGAATGTGACTCTTGCCAACTTTTCCATAATTTACCAAATCATACACAAGAGATCCCCCTTGAAGAAGATTCTGACAATCTCACCTCTGTGGGATAATTATAATCAGTATGGTCTGTTGAGGCTGATTCAACGCAACATGGAGTTTCTTTCTCAAAGGCTGGACACCCTCAGTGGGAAAAGGCTTCCCCAGGAAAGAGAAAAGTATCTGGATTCTGGAAGGACAGAAAGACCCTCTGGTGCTAGGTTTTGTATTCAAGAAGTTTCACCTGAGTGTTTCTACTCTGTCTTCTTGTTCATCTATCCTCTTGTTTGTTTAAGAAGAACATCTGGCTTCTTGGTGCAAAATTGTAATGCATCTTGTGGAATATGAGGAAAAGTATGCAAGAAAAATATTTTTGTGAGGCAGAGGATAAAACACAGCTAACACTATGGTCATGTAATAGGACAGAGGTTCCTATTAATGTTCCCGTTGAGGAGTGTGGGCTTCTGCCTGCAGAGATTCAAATCCCCCAGTCTGGATATGGTGGCTAATTGTTGGAACTTTCTCCAGGAAGAGCTCTCTAAGCATGGTGTTTCCAAAGCTCTATCCAAAAATATTTCCGGGGATTCTACCCATATGTTGCATTTGGTTTCCCACCCTTGGCTTTTACTGTTCAAAAGTAGTCTTGTGGGAGTGATGGGGTGTGTCTCTCAGAAGAGAAGCAAGATTTCTGATTTTTTTGCCACATTAACCAATATGGCTCTCCTCCTGGATGAATCATTTTAGGATCCTTAAATCAACCTGTCCCAAGTGCCCATGCTTTCAAACTATGCTCCTGCCCAACCTTTGCATCTCAGATGCCTGGAGTCCAATTGTGTCGGGTAAGGCATCTGCAAAACCATCTGGCATGATCTCTCTTATTGTGGCTTGAAAGTCATGGTTTATGGCTTGGATGATGTCTGTTCACTGCCTTTTTGAGTTAAATTAGCAAACCTGGTTTTAGCACAAGATGTTATTCCCTGGTGCCTTCTCATAAAGTGCCTGAACCGGTGGGAGCAGTTACCTTCCCAGGCCAACTCCTCCCTGCTCCTTTAGGCTTTTGGGCCAGAGGGGAGCTCAGCGGTGATCCAAAGCCTGGCAGTAGCTTTTCCGTCTTGGGCCTTTGTCTGGGGACCAGGCCACAAACACTCCTCTGCGGGGCCTTATAAAATACAGCTGTACAAGATGGCGTTTGTCTACCAAGTAATCCATTTTAATTAGAATCGTTTCTTCTGCCAAGGTGCCACTCGTTTCCTGTGGTGTGTTTCCCACTCCCTAGCCCAGACGATATAATTATGGCCCAATTGATGGGCATCTTTTGGAAAATGGCTTTCTAATTTTAGATCTGTATGTTAAACTTGGATATATATACTGTGGAAAGATTACACAGATGCACATTTTTTAAAATTATTTTATTGCACAGATGCTTTTAAAAAAATAATAAACTTTATTGTTTAAAAAGTACTTCTTTTCTTGAATCTGTCATATTTATTAGACCTTCTCCTGAGATTGCATGCTTTTTCTAACCTAAATGTTCTACTGACTTCAGTTTTATTTTCAAAAGTCGTGTGGATGAATAACCAGATAAATCCAGGGTGAGGGTACATCTTATTTCCCAACTTGCTGTGTGTTAAATTTGTACTGTGATTTCCAACCACTTCAAAAAGTCATGCGTATTTCTAGACTCTTAAGTGCAATTGGTGCAGTGCCGGATTAAGGCTCATTGGTGCCCTAAGCACTGTCAAATCTTGGTGCCCCACTCCTTTGTACATACTGTACAAACGAAGCCCAGCTTAGGCTACATAAAAGTTCTACAAAATGCAATGCAACATCCATTTTAATATTTCACAAGTTTAATGTATTAAAGTTCCAAATATCTTGACTTGAAAGGCATTTTTCTACATTTCATTTTCGCAAAACCACTGATAACATCCTCAAAATTAATACTTCTCAGAACGTCTGCTTCTATTTTTAATACACGCAGCGAGTCTTCCTTGAACCATGACTGATCTCTTTGGGTTTTTAACATGTTTCATGTTTGAGAAAGACTTCTCTGCTGTGCAGTTAATGACCATTAATGTTAAATATATTCTTAAGGCAATTTCATTTGGGAAAGGCACTTTTTCTAGATTTTTTCTTTCCCAACTTTGTAGTGCCTCCTTTGGGCCTGGTGCCCTAAGGATGTGCTTAGTCTGCTTAACGGTTAACACACCACTGCATGTGTGTAAAATTCTAAAAGCCTTCACACGGTCAATTTAGGACACTTGTTAGTATGTGGTTACATCACAGAATCATAGTTGGAAGCGAACATAAAGGCTGCCGCGTTTAACGTCCTGCTCGCCTAGAGCACTTCTGTGCCTTGCTCCCATTGAGGGCAGAAACGCAGGTCTGAAGCCAGCCGCTTTCCAAGTGAGGGAAGGGATTTCAAGCCCTATGGATCCATGCACACATTTATCTTTGGGGCCGATTGCTCTATTCCACTCGAAGCATTTTTTTCTCTACAGCAGAATTCTGTTCATTCCCAAGGGTTGTTTATTCCCTTCCGCCTCATTCCTCTACTTAGCGCGGGAACCAAAAGATGAATTTAAGACTTAAAACCTTTTTGTAGCCTAGGAATGTCCTATTTTAGAACCGATTTATTACTGAAGTTCTTCCCACTCGGCAAAATGAGTCTGCTTTAAGTTCCTGCAGCTAATTTTGAATTGTTTGGCTTCAGATTTATGGAAATAATATATTCTAATATTTTAATGAACAAAGCATGTTTTGCCCTTTTTGTAAGGGACATCCCGCGCTTTGCCTTTCAAGCACCGCTCATCCCTCCCAAGACAATGTCAAGCGAATTCGCTGAGCTGCGCATGCGCCGGAGGGTCTCGTAGCCTAGGACACCCAGAATTCCTCCGGCCGCGAGACCTTCTCCAGAGGGCGGCTTCCCTTCGCCCCTCCCACCTTTCCCCGCCCCTCTCGACCTCCTCAAAATGGCAGCCGGCGAGAACTTCCGCCCTCCTCCTACGACCCCGCCCACGGTGGCGCCGTCCCCGTGGCGCAGGCTCGCCGGACCTTCCCAAGATGGCGGCGCCCATGACGGCCGAGGAGCGGGACGAGGATAGGGCGTCGGGGCTGCAGCGGGCGGTGGGCGGCCTGCAGCTGTTGCTGGGCCGGGGCTCAGGCACCGGTGAGAGCCGCGGGAGGAGCGCGAGGGGCGGCCGGCTGTTTCTCTCGCCTTCCGCGCCGCAGGTCCGGGGGCGCCGCGCGTGCCCTTCGCTCGCTTCGACCGGCCTCTCCCTTCTCTCCGCAGGCCCGCTGCCGGCCCCGACACCCGCCGCCCCGTCGACGGAGTCGCTGCGCCTCGGGCTGGCCGCGCTGGAGGAGAGGCTGGCCCGGGACCCCCAGTGGGCCTCCCTGCGCAGGGCGAGGGCGGAGGTGCTCCGGCGGGCCCCGGGGCTGAGTCCCGGCCCCGGCTCCGATCCGCCCTGGGCCGCGGCCTGCCAGGCGCTGCTGCTGCTGCTCTGCCTCAAGCGCTGCCTAGCCCGCCTGGCAGCCGCGAGCCCCGCAGCCGGCCCGAGCGAGGCCGGGGTCCCCCCTCCGCTGCGCCCTGACGCCCTGAGCATCGCCCAGGAGGGAGCCGTGCAGGCGGCGGCGCAGCTGGCGGTGGCGTTGGGCTTGCGCCCGTACCTGCTGCCCGGGGTGGCGCCCCCGCCGCGGGACAAGGCCGGCCTTCTCGCCGCCCAGCCCAAAGCCCCGCGGAGGCTCCTCGCCGCCTGCAATGCCCTGGTGGAAGTGGCCGAGCACCCCGAGCTGGGCAGGCTGATCCTGGCGCGGCACCTGGGCGACCTGCTGGCTGGGCTGTGCCAACTGGGCTTCTGCCCCGCGAGGAAGACCCTGGCGGGTGCTGAGATGCAGGTGAGGGCTAAGGAGCAGCCCTGGGGGTTCCCTGCCAGACGCGGCCAGGCTGGGCATTTCCATAAAGTGAAGCAAGTGTCTCCCTGTTTCCTCTGGGCAGTGTGAAATGGGAGGGAGGACTAGCAAGCCATCCTTGGACCCTACAGGTGAAAAGTTCTGCTGGGCATGGAGGTGCCCGTGGGGCCCTTGCCACTGCCTTAGTTGGCCGAGCCTCTTGCTAAGGCTGCTGAAGGGATAGTTGGAATAAGTGCCTTTTTGCATTTCTGAGAATTCCTTTGCGTGTTTTATTCTTTTAGCTCTCTGGGATTTTTTCAGGGTCTGACGGAAGAGGAACAGAGCAGCTGCAAAGAAGCTTTGCAAGGCCTTTTGGACAAAGTGTATCAGCCCCTGGTGGTCCAGGAACTGCTGCTGCTTCAGGGGGGACCTAAGCGGGTATGACTGTGAGCCATGAAACTAGAAACTAGATTTGCATCCTCTGAGCTGGTTCCATTGTGCGTGCCTGCTTGCAAATCTTTCTTCCTCATCCTCCCCCCCAAAGCATTTTTGGAGGGATCCCAAATTAGCCCTTGCCTGTGACTCAACTATGACAGTGGGTCCATGCCATGTGAGAACCATGACATTGATCGCAGGAGGAACAAGCACCAAAGCCATAAAGGAGACTTTCTCAATCTTGCCAATTTTATGCTAGTTCTGGAGAATTCTGGGACTTAAAGTCCATATATATTAAGGCTGGCAAGATTGGGAAACACTGGCATGGAAGCTTCTTTTTAAGTGAGGCATGCCCAGCCCTGAGCTGAATAGAATAGAATAGAATTCTTTATTGGCCAAGTGTGATTGGACACACAAGGAATTAGTCTTGGTGCATATGCTCTCAGTGTACATAAAAGATACATTCATCAAGAATCATAAGGTACAACACTTATTTATTGATTGATTGATTGATTGATTGATTGGTTCGATTTATATGCCGCCCTTCTCTGGAGACTCAGGGCGGCTTACAATGCATTAAGCAATAGCCTTCATATTTTTTGTATATACCTGCTTAGTAGGGCTTTTGGTCCCCCCTAAGCGGTGTTCTTTTTTATACAAAGTCATCTTATTGCCCCCACAGTCTGGGTCCTCATTTTACCTACCTCGGAAGGATGGAAGGCTGAGTCAACCTTAATGATAGTCATAGGGTACAAATAAGCAATCGAATCATATTAGGAAACCATCCATATAAATCGTAAGGATACCAGCAACAAGGTTATGGTCATACAGTCATAAGTGGGAGGAGATGGGTGATGGGAACGATGAGAAGATGAGAAGATTAACAGTAGTGCAGACTTAGGGAATAGTTTGACACTGTTGAGGGAATTATTGTTTAGCAGAGTGATGGCGTTGGGGAAAAAACTCCTTGTGTCTAGTTGTTCTGGTGTGCAGTGCTCTCTAGCGTCATTTTGAGGATAGGAGTTGAAACAGTTTAAGTCCAGGATGCGAGGAGTCTGTAAAAATTTTCACAGCCCTCTTTTTGACTCGTGCAGTATACAGGTCCTCAATGGAAGACGGGTCGGTAGCCATTGTTTTTTCTGCAGTTCTAACTATCCTCTATCTGTCTTGTTGGGTTGCAAAACCAAACCAGACAATTTTAGAGGTGCAGATGACAGACTCAATAAATCCTCTGTAGAATCTGTCCTTCCAGTTCAGCGCTGCCTCTGGGTGAGTTTAGCTGTGGCTCTGCAGAAGAAGGTCTTTCACAGTCCTGCTGCTCGACGGCCTGTCCCTAGAGACCCTGTCAGAG
The DNA here is from genome assembly GCA_030761175.1 of Masticophis lateralis. Lineage (NCBI taxonomy): Eukaryota > Metazoa > Chordata > Lepidosauria > Squamata > Colubridae > Masticophis > Masticophis lateralis. The sequence goes on along the minus strand of JAUDYJ010000010.1, from coordinate 648,380 downwards.
ATCCTTTCTTGGCCCTTTCTGTCTTCCTAGCAGTGGGAGAGAAAAGGAAAAGGTATAACAGCCCCCAGGTCTAAATTGGGATGCGATACAATCTGACTGAGCTCCAGTCTTGCTAAGTGCCATCCTGGGAATCTGCTGAATGATGTCCTCAGAGAATGGTGCCCTCGGAGAAGCTTACAGTCAAGTAACTCAAGTCCGTTCTGTTTGGGGAAGGGCACCTGTTGCCTGGTGTCAAGGCCCATCGGGGCAAGGCAGAAGAAGGGATGCTGCACAGCAGGGCTGGTCATGGTCCAGTGTGCACCTATGTTTCTTTTTCAGGCCTCCCATCCCAGCCAGCAGAACAATGAGCCTTGTATGGCACCAGCACCAGCCTGGCTTCAGCGCCTTTGTGGGCACCTGCTGTCCGGGAGGCTGCTAAGACCTGGTGGAGTTCAGGCTGTGATCCGTGGCATCCTGGAGGGAGCTGGAGGTGAGTGAGGCTTGACAAATCAGCCACTCAAAGGCTGGGACAAGAGCAGAAAGAGTCCTTTGTTCCAGTGTTTCTAAACCTGGGCCAGCCAGGTTTACATATAATAGTTCCTGTTTTAATAAATAAGGATCTGCATGAAACAGGAAAATATTTTGAAACCAGACAAATCACGTGTGCCCATGTTTTTTGGTTTGCCAGAACCAAACCTGGACTTCTAGATGGGGCAAATAAGGCAACCTAGTACATGAACCTCCCAGGCCTTCCCTCTCACCGCAGTCAGCTGCTGCTGGCCCCTCTTCTCTGCACGGCATTTCCCACGAACCAGCTCCTCTAGGCAGAGAGCAATTCAGTCCCAGACTTTTTGCACCTCTGGCAAGAGCAGAAAGGATGAGGAAGGTCCAAGGTCACCTGGCAAGATACTGAGCTAGGCGGGTACTGCCTGGGTGAAGCTCCTCTTCCTATTGGAGGAGATTGCGAGTCTCTCTGGCCACAGGATGGGTGGTTCTCTGTGTACTTGTCTGACACGGAGCCTCCTACTTTCCAGCTGGGGCTGTGGGGGATAGCAGTGCAGAAGCGGCAGCAGCTGACTGGCAGAAGTGCGAGGCCATAGCCAAGATCCTGTCCTCGTGTCCTCAGCAGTCTCTGTCCCTGGAGGATTATTGTCAACAGATTTGCCCACAGGTACATCTTCTGCCCCTTCTCTTTACCCAGCGGCTGGCATTCCGGTGTAAACCAGGTGGCACAAGGAATGTTTGTGAGTCCCGGAGTGGCTCCTGCGAGCCAGAGTACCTTTCCCCTCCATTTGGTCCTTGCAAAGCGACTCTCTTTTCCTGGGTTGGCCCTTGGGGTCTGCGGTTTCTGCCTTAGGGCTCAGCAGAAACCTCTGTTTCCCCGCTCCCCCTTCAGACAATTTGTAATAGAGCGCAGGCTATAAGACATAACTTTAGAAACATTGCTGGCGAGCATCACGTATTTGAGCATAAAACTCTGCTTTTATCTCTTTCTTTTAAAGATTCTGCAGCTGTTCCTCATCCAGGATAAGCTGATGGTGCGCCAATTCCAACGAGTAGCAACCACAACTATCCTCACCATGGTGAGGCAACATCCACAGCAGGCAGAGGAGCACCTGCTGCGTCCCCTGCTGAAGCCCCTCTTGCGCTGCCTGGGGGAGCCAGGTAACAGCCTCCCACCCCCTGGCCAGACTGCAGAGTCGGATGATGCCTTATTGTTTTCATGTTTTTAGAATTTTAGAATTGTAAGCCTCCCAGAGTCACTTGGTTGAGTTGGCAGCTATAGAGGTTGGTTGGTTGCTTGCTTGAATGATTGAATGACTAAACAAACAAATACATTTCTGTCATCTTGGAAGGTGGGGACCTCCTTGTTTTTTCAGTGGCTTCTCTACCTAGAATTGGTAGCTCTGGGATTCTTAGATCTGAGTCCTCCAGTGGGACTGAAATGTGTCCCTCTGGTCAGTTTACCCATGAATTCTGGGTGACTCATAACAATCCGGTATTAGATGTTGAACCAGTGCTGGGCAAGAAAAGCTTGGTAGGCTGAGGTACCGCTTAGTTGAATCAAAGTTTTACTCATCAATTCAGATTTATATCCTGCCTTTGTTTCACACAACTCTAGTGCGCATAATACTCCTGCCCCCTCTTTTTTCCCCATGAGGAGGTTGGACTGAGCGAGGGCCTGGCCCAGAGCCCCCCAGCCAGGACACCCATCCAATAGTTTCTAGCCCGGCAGCTGTGAGGCTCTCAGAGAAGGAAGTCATGCTGGAATTAAATATTTTCTTTCATTTGTCACTTATATTGTGGAATATAATTAAGTGAAACAAGCCCAGTATCATCATCATCATCATCATCATCATCATCATCATTATTATTATTATTATTATTATTATTATTATTATTATATTTCTATACCGCCTTTCTCCCGCAGGATTCAAGGCGGTGTACAGTCAAGAAAAAATAAAAGATACATAAACATCATAAAATTGATAATTAAAATTATAGCATAGTTTAGCCCAATTAAATAAAACCCAGAATTATGTAATATTTTAATCATTCCCAGTTAATATGCTTAGCCCTGCCTGATTGAACATCAGGGTCTTGAGGGCACAGCGGAAAGCACAGAGATTAGCGATGTTTCATATATCAGGGGGCAGTTCATTCCAAAGGGTTGGAGCCCTTACAGAGAAGGCCCTCCCCCTGGGAGTCGCCAGTCGGCACAATTTGACTCACGGTACCCTGAGTAGTCCCTCCCTGTGAGAACGAACTGGTCGGTGGGAGGCTATTGGTGGCAAAAGACAATCTCGTAAGTACCCAGGCCCTAAGCCATGGAGCGCTTTAAAGGTGATAACTAACACCTTGAATCGCACCCGGAAGACCACATTAGCTGCACCCACATGACGGTCCTTTTGTTTCTTGTCTTCAGAAGGTTCCCTGGAAGACCTACCAGCTGGGGCGGTGCTGGTGGAAGAGGAGTTGCTCTCGGGATGTGTGGAAACAGTGTACAAGGTGCGGTACCAGCATGGTTCTCTGTATGCAGTGTTGGGAGAGGGAGCGGAAGCCAAGGAAGGGCCCGAATCAGGTTGCATCTTCTTCCTCAGCTGTGACGTCACTTCTCACTGTGCGGAAATAGGCAAAATGGTCTTCCCTGAAATGCCAGGGGGAGGTGCCATTCCCACGTGCCTTTCATGCTCTGCTTGAAGTACTCCACCTTCTCCACCGCCCTTGCTAGCCCAGCACTGTGAACATCTTGCTCTCGGTCAGCTGTTAGGCGCCAGAATTCAGCATTGCCCGGCAGCACAGCCAGCCCATCTCTACCAAAGACGCAGGCCTTCCAAGGATCCGCCTGATCCCAGAAGGAATACAGCCCGAGAGCAGGGCTGTTTTACAAGCAGGCTTGGGGGCTGAGCCATTAGGAGGCTCGGAGGTCTCGGGAGGCCTGTGCAACCGGCTGGGCTGCTCTGTTGGTTCAAGTCTTGATAGCCTGAGCATTTAAACGCTGTAAATGGTTGAGAGCATCTTGGGCACTAATGAACTCTTTCAGAGAGCTGGCACACAGAAATGTGTCCAGAAGGCCCTAAAATAGCCAGAGGTGGTTCTGCAAGTATTTAGAAGGGGCTGGGGGGATTCTCTGCTCTTGGCAATGTGCAGAGATCCTGTGTGTGTGAAGGCTGCAAATGGGGTTTGCAGGGTCGTCTTCCTCTCAGCTGCTCTCCCTTGCAGGTCTGTGTGGTGGGTAACGAGCCCTCGCCTTGCCTCTTGGGTGCCCTGCAGCCTGCGCTGGGGGCCATCTTCTCCCTCTGGTGCTTCACCAAGCAGAACGTGTCCTTCTTACGGTGAGGCGCCTGGCCTGGCGGGGGAATCTCCAGAGCTCTTTTGTGGGCTGGTGGGGACAAACCTCCCTGGTTGGAGGCATCTCACAGGAGCTGTCCTCCTCCTGGCTCCTGTCAACCGAGAGCCCACCATCTGCTGAAGGCCAGTGCTGGCCTTGGCTTTTCTGCCAGGATGGAAAGTCCCTTCCCTCCTGGGATGGGAGGGGGATTGTGCAACTCCTCTGAAAAGAAGAGCCTCATCCAAAGATAGCAACAAACTGTAAGAGAGAAGGGGTGGGTGGGTGCTGAGGAGTAGGCAGGGGCATTAGGCTATTGCTCACCGGCTTTTTAGCTCCTATCACCCTGGCCCAAGAGACAGACCTCCACGTCCTGTCCCTCTTCTGGAAGAGGAAGATTTGTTCGGGGGCATTCTGGACTGCCTCTCACCAAAGCCTCCTTCTGGACTGGGGTTAATGCCCTTCCCCCTTGTTTTCAGCACCCCCTGCCAGGAGATCCTGCTATGGTTCCTGGAGAAGAGCGAGCAACAGGCCTCTCTGGGGGCCCTGGAAGGCTTGGCGGAGCTCAGAGGAAGCCCCCGCCTGCCCCACCCCCATTGCCAGTTCCAGGTGGGCAGCGAAGGGGGCGTGGTGGCCACCATCAAGGAAGCTGTGAGGTGAGAGTGCTGGGCTTCCCCAGTGAGAGGAAGGGTGGGGGGCTCTGATCCAGATGGATGCAGTTGTGGGGTGTTGGGCTGCCAGAAAAGCTGCCCCAGTCTCTTTCGCTTCAGGAGGTGGCTGAAGAGAGTCTGCATGTCCAAAGGCAGCTTACCCAATGGTGGGGGGAGGTACTTCCCCAGAGGATTCTCAGCTTTGTATCTGCAGGTGATCAACCGTGAGGAAAGAACTCTCACTTCCGGGGAGGTTCGGCACTTGCTCTGAGAAGGATGGAAGAGATGGTCCCAGCCCAGAACCTCTGGGGCTTTTTCCCCCTCCTTTGTCCCTTAGTGAAAAGTTTGCTCTTTCCCTTGGCAGTGACGAAGATGAAGCTCTGTATCAGAAGCTTTCCTCAGAGCAGTGGCAGCTGGAGCAGCTGGTGGACTTGCTGTCTCAGTGCCGGAGGGGCAGCCTAGCTGGAGACTTCTTCCTGGGCTGCTTAAAGGTAGGGCCTACAGCATCTCTGGATGTCTCTGTAGTAGTGTGGATACGCATGCTCCTTCCACAAGAGTAGGATCGGTGCCACCTCACGTGTGGCAGAGTCAGGCATGGTCCTTAAGGTCACCCTTCAACTGTCAAGGACTAATCCAGGCAGGGAAACCTCAATTCTCTGGACTTAGAAGGGGCTGTGATTGGAGAAGGACAACTGGAACTCAGGGTTTGGATGGGTCTCATCTGGATTCCTGTGCGCGCGTGTGCGTGTGTATGAAGCAAGCCATGTATCCAGTGAAGCACCATTCATCCTACTTGTATTTTTCTGCTATAGTGCAGGACAATATCCTGCCAGTTGTTGAGCCTCTCTTCTTCCAGTGTGTGCTCCTCCCCCTCGGCAGGAGCTGACCCAGCTGGCCTCTGAGACGGACCCTGCACCCCCTTCGCAAGGGCCCCCCCTGGATCTGGAGCAGCTCTGCAACCCAGCCTTCCCCCAGCAGATGAGGCAACTGCAGGTGCTTCGGGTGGTGGCCATGTTGACTGAGGGCATTTCAGACTCTTTGCTCACAGATGTCAGGCAGGTTGGTCCTGTTCTCGCCACCCCCACCAGCCTTGCAGAGCCCCGTCCCTCCAGTGGTCTGGGGTGGCCTGGCTGCTGTGCCTGAGGCCTGGCTGGCAGGCTGCACCCCCTGGGGGCTGTTAACAAACTCTCCCACTTGAAGGGATGTGCCAGATTTGGAGGGCAGGGAGGGGAGTGGGTTGGCCTGAATTTCATCCCCTCTGGGAAGGCCTCTAGCCTGTCAAGCCTAGAGCTGTAAAAGTGGCTCGGGGCCCATTGTCGGCTGCAGACGCAAGCTTTTGGGTGGCGTTCCTTCCACAGGTGGTGGAGTTTGTGGCAGCCACTCTGCAGCGGGCCTGTGCAGGTCTCTCCAGAGGCTCCGTGGGCACCGTGGAGTCCCAGACGCTCAGCATGGCCATGGGGCTAGGGGCGGCCGTGCTGGGCGGGGCCCTGCAGGTGAGTAGCCAGAGGGCCTCGGGGGCGGCATCAACTTAGGCATTGGGGTCTCATGGGGCCTTTTGGGAAGCATCTGCAGACCTTCCAGGTGCTCAAAGGGCAGGAAAGATGTGCCTTTGTAGTTCCCACCAGTGTTTTCATTTCTGATTCTCCAGTTTCTCTCTGGGCTCTGCTTATCCGCCCTTCCCCCTCCCCTCCCATTTTGATTTCTAATTCGAAGGCCCCCCTCCCCATACCTGCAGGGTCTTTGTTGGGGGAGGGCCATTGCAGGCCAACCGGGCTTCTGGGCGGGGCCAGCAAGGGACTGCCGAGGCCAGCTGGCTCCCACTGACCTGCAGGAAAGCCTCTGCCCACCCAGTCAGGCCAGCTAAGGAACTGGGCCCTTTCGGTTCCCCCTGCGTGGTGGGGAGGTTGGAGGGAGGAAACATCTTTGTGCGGCGGCTCTTTTGGTCCCTGACCGGCGTTGAGGCAGAAAGTGGGGAGGGGGAGGGGGGAAATCTTGCTGGGACAGGCTGAAGCCTAGAAGCTTCCTTCGTCAAGTCTTGGCTCGCTGGGGTTGCTGGGGCCGGTTCCAGACATGGTGCCTCCCTCTCTCCTTCCCCTCAGCTTTCAGGCCGGTGCTTGTTCCTCTTTTGCTGAAGCCTGCTGTGGTTTCCTGCAGGAAGGAGGGCTGGGTGGGGGGTGTTTCTGGTGGGTGCCAAGCAGGGAAAAGCTCCCTTCCACCCACAGGCCAGAACTATGGGGAAATGAGGGGGGAGGCGGGTTCTCGGCCATACTTGGCAGCTAGGTAGGAATAGTGAGGGGGGGTCTAGGCCTCTGGGGTGGGTGGGTCCTGGATGCTCTGCTGCTTGCCAGAAGGGGGTCCCTGGCCATCCGAAGCCCGAGTCCTCTGGCAGCCTCCGAGGCATGGCAGGATGTGCGGGCGGGCTGGGGGCGGGGCTGGGCTGGGCATGGCTCCCTGCCAGCAGGAGCTTGGTGGACTCGGCTTTCCCGGCTCCCTCGAGGGCTGAGCTGGAGTCCTGGCTGGGCCTTTCCTGCTGCTGGGGAAAGAGCGGTAGCTCCATTCCCACCCCATTCCCCGTGTGCACCTGCCAGCTTGGGGCCTGATCTTATCCGCCCTGCCAGAGTCTGTGCGCACGCCCATAACGGTAACCCACAGCAAAGGCTTTGGGCACAGTGCCCCCTCCTGGCACTTCCTGCCAGCAGCCCAGGGCCAAGTTCTCAGGATCAGCCCTGGTTCCTCTCTTGGGCAGCACATGGCTGACGTGCTCCCTGCTGTCTCCCCAGCTGAAATCCGAAGACTTTGCCAGCCTGAAGCAGCTGGTGCCCCTGCTGGACGAACTCTCCCGCCTCCACCCAGAGCCTGTCATCCAGGAGCTGGCGGCTGACTTGAGCATCTCCATCTGCACCCACCGCGCCTTTTCCACAGAGGCCATCTGCACTGCTGCTTGCAAGGCCCTGGGCAGGAGTATGGGTGGGGCGGCAGGCCAAGGGAGCACGGGCACCCCAGACGGGACCCCCGGACCTGGGGCACCCCCGCCCCAGAAGTTCCCCAGGAGCCAGCCAGGGCAACCTCAGGGGATGGACTCGGTTGCCAAGGAAAGCTCTGCCCCCTGCAGCCCCCAGAGCCACCTGCAGGCACTTCTCTTGGCGGCTTACAGCCCTGACATCCCCACGCGAGCTGCTTCCTTGCGCCACCTCTCCTGGATGATCAAGCAGAGGGATCCCGGAGCCCTGAAGGCTCGGGAGAAGTTGCTGAAGGTAGGCAGCCAGAGCACTTCGTGGGGAAAAGCCCGGAGGACGGCATGTGAGTGGCTTGCGCTGGCCCTGAGAGGGAGCCCCTTTTTGGCCTGCCTGGGGGACCCTTCAGAAGATGGAGGTGTCCCTCGAGCTTCACCCTATGAGCTCTGCTTGGTGGCCAGAAGATTCAACACACGCAGCTGTTTCTATCCAACCACTTTGAGGATATAGAAGGAGGGTTTCAGTCACCAGCAGATTTTCTGTTGCCTGGTTTCCCCCCAGACGTCAGGCATGTTGCCTCCATGCTGAGCTGACCTCAAGGGGAGAGGCAGCTGCTTTTTCTGGGAGAGTTTAATTCTGCTTCCAAGCAGTCTGAATGTCTTGAGCCTGGGGGACAGCAGCTGGGGGAGTTGCTTTCAGGGCCGCCCAGAGCTACTGGGCCTCAGTTACCCTATTTCTGAGCAGCCTTTGGAGAAACCCCTTCCTGTTCCCTTTGTCCAACCCCCTAACGCTTCCCCATAAACGAAAGGGTTTCTAATTCCCAATCAGAGCCACAATGGTGCTTCCGGGGACCAAACCCCATGCCTGGACGGCTGGCTGCAGGCAATTTTCTGCCCTGCCAGGGAGGCATCAGCCAAGAGAGACACGGTTGGCTGCAGCTGTGCAGGCAAAATGATTCTTGGTTTTAATTTTCAGGTTTTTGTAGAAAACCTGGAACATAAAGACTCCTTTGTTTATCTTTCTGCTATCCAAGGTAAGCAGACCCAATCTTGCTCTCGGTTACTGTCCGTGAAAATACAGGCTCCTCCCTCTCTTTCTTGGAGAATGGGGGGGTGGGGGTGGGGCAAATACTCCAGGAAGGAGGGCTGGCTGAGCCCAGGTCAGAGGCAGGAAGCCCATCTGCCCAGTGCACATTGCTGATGGCCTTCCTTAGTGCCGTTTTGCAAGTGGGCTTGCGGAATAGGAGGAAAGGCAGAGTACCCCCCACCCTCTCAGCTCCTGCTCCTCTCTGCTGGCCTCCAAAGAGGCCTGTTGATCTCCCACTGGTTTGCTCATGATGCCGGGTGGACTTCAGCAAACGGCCCTCCTGCTTCTCCTTGATCCCCAGTCTGGGCTGAGACCTTCCTAAGAGAGGAAGGGCCCTAAGCACGGCCGAGGTCAGTTGGTGCCCCTCCTCTGGGTGGGCTGCCATCTTTCAGCGGGTTGCATGAACCTGTTCCAGCCGGCCCCTTCCTTGCACCTGCCTTCCTGTCTCTGGGCAAGGTCACCTTTCTGGAAAAGCCGCCAACTCAAGGAAGCAATATCTCACCGGCTTCCTTGGAAGGAAATGAAGACATTTCACAAGATCCCCAGAGTGGACAGCTGTGCAAATATTGCCCTTGTGGTCGGGCCCTCGTCGTCTCCTCTGGAAGCGGACAGAGGCGCTCTTCCTCCTTCCCGCCTCTGAACTGCGTTCCACAGCTGTGCTTGTGCCTGGGCTCTCAAGGCATTGAAGGGAGTGGGAGCTCTCCTGGAGGCTCTGGGCCTGGCCAGCTTTTGGCAGCCCCACAGGGTTCAGAAGAGGAACGGGCTCTGCAAAGAAGGGCTGGTTGCACAGCCCAGAGGCACGTGGCCTTGTAGGCCTTCTCACGCTTGCCCGGCTCTCAAGACGTCTCGGGGCCACCCCGCCTCCCTGCCAGCAGTTCTGCTTCCCAAGGAGCCTAGAGAAGCCCCTGGGTGGAATTTCTGGCCTTGCTGAGTGTAGAACAGAGAGCCTGATTTCGCTTTTGTATCCCGAAGGGGAATCAGCCCTGTTGAAACATGGGAAGAGGCTGATAGGGAGGCGACGGGGGTCAGCTTCAGGCTGGTCCGAGGCTCAGCTCTGCTGCTGCTGCTGTTGCTGCAACCCTTCTATGGGAATCCCTTTGAACCCTGTTTTTCTCAGGGAGGGGAGCGGTAAAGGAAGCAGGCCAGGAGAGCCTCCCCCACCTTCTCCTTCCTTGCTGGGCTTGAGCAGGTGAAGGGCTTCTGCCTGTGCTGACTCCCTGGCACTGCCAGCCTGGGGCACAAGAGCGGCTCCTTCCGCGTTGAGCAATGCGGCCTTGCAACAGCCGATGAATATCCTGCAGTTGACTCAGTATGTTGAGAAGGAAACACACAGAGTTTCCAAAAGCAGCAGCTGAGTGGAGAGCTTCAGTCCCGCTGGGGCCGCCCTGCCACTTGCTTGGCTCTTGGCATGCTAAAGAGTGTCCCCTTCCCCAACTCCCGCTCTTTTGCCGGTTATTCCATTGCTTCCAAGGCTGGAGAGGAGTCAGAAGTAGTGAAGTGGGGGGAGGGGGGCTTCCGCTGGTCTGGACTTGGTACCTGTGACTGATCTCGGGTGCCCTGAAGTTCGGCCTCTTCATGCAAAATCTGCCACTGGAGCGAAGGCGTTGTGACTCTTCCCCAGGGGTGGGGGTGATAGTGAAACGAAGAGGGTGCGGGCTCTGCTGGGGGGCAACTGAAGAGCTTCTCGTGCCTTTAGGGGAGTTGTGGATGAAAAGCTGCCCAGGGGATCGGGACCCTCTGTGGCCAAGGACAGGTTGAGCTGCCTGGCCCTCGTTCCTGTGAAGGCTTCTGTGCTCTTCTGCCCTCGGCTCAGTCCAGGGCGAGCGTGCCTGGGGCTTCCAGCCCCTCAGCTGCCAAACCTACCTCAGGCATCCCCAGTGCTGCTTCTCCCCCCCCCCCTTCCAGGTGTAGCCCTACTGTCAGATGCCTCCCCGCAAGACGTCCTGCCCTTCCTGCTGACCCAGTACGCGGGCGCCCCGATGGTGGAGACCAGGATGAAGGTGGGGGAGGTGCTGCTGCGCACAACACGAGCCCTGGGTGAGTCTTCCTGCAGCGGCCGAAGGGCGAGGTGTTCTGGGGCGGGGAGATAGGGCAAGGCAGGAAGGGGGCTTCCTGGTGTATTTGGCCTTAGCACTGCAGAAATGCAGAGCTGAAAGGGCTCTGTGAGGCCATGGAGTCTGACCCTCCTGCCACGCTCAGCAATTAACGCCTTCCTGAGTCTTCCAGGGAAGGCAGCCAACTCCTCTTTCAGGCCTCTAGTCCCGTGAGTGAGTCACTTCCTTTCTCTGCTTTGTGCTTGAGCCTCAGGAGGGTTTGGGCTTCTTGTTTTCCCAACAAACGAGAGTCGGGAATTGCCTGCCTGCTTCCTTTATGTTGCAAGCCGCCTTCATGACACTCGGCTGCCTTGCCTGGTCGACTGCTTTCTCCAAGACAGAAGCTGAGCGGCTTGTCTGGGCTTGAGTCCCCTACCCCCCTTTTGTGCCACCCAGTCTTGACTGGCTTCCCTCCCCCCAGGGCCCCCCTCGGTCTTCGCTCCAACCAGGCACAGCAGGGCTGTTCTCGTCCACCTGGCACAGCCTGGGTGGTGTCGCCTCCTGCCCTTCCCGTTGCCAGAGCATGTGGGACACAGACCCCTCTCACCGATGTCCATCCCTCCCCCAGCCTAATTGCCTTCAGTTGAGCCTAACTCCTCATTAAGCTCCCATCTGGCCCAGATGTTTCCCCATCTGCATCTCCCACCCGCCTGCCTGCAGCCCTGGTACCAGGCCTGGGCACCTTGCAGTGGCACAGCAGCAGCAAGAGCAAGTGGTGTCTCCTGGCTCTCAGGCTGCTTGTCTGGAGGGCGTCCACCCATTACAGACCTGGGTCAGTCCCACGTGCCTTTCTTTTCCTGGGCCAGGATGATGGACCTTTTCCCCCTCTCGGCCCCCATCTTCCCTGGCAAGAGAAGTGGCCCCGTGGCTGCCTTCTTGCTCTCCCTCCCCATAGTTGCTCCTTCCGTCTATGGGCAGCCTTTGGAAGCAGCAGGGAGTCTCTTGGCCTCTTCCTCTCCCCTCGGTCTCCCTTCCTCGTCCCAAACACATTTTGGTTCCATCCCTCCGGATAGGAGTGCAACTAAGTGTGCCCGCACACACACACACACACCCTCCCTCTGTTGGAAGTGCTCTTGGCTGCCTGAGTTGCTGCTGGCAGAGGGCCCTGTCTTGAGATATAATCCCCTAATTGGTGCCTGTGTGCTAGGCGCTGGTCTTCTGCGGAAGCCAGGTTTCCCCTCCCCGTCTCCATTGGGGATGAGGGTCGGCGTCTCTGGGAGCCCCCTGACTCCTCTGCCCAGTTTCCCTGCTTTTACTCTCTGTGCAGGTCCTCAGCCTTGCAAGTCAGCTGGGCTCAAGCAGTGTCGCCTGGGCCACAGCACTTCTGGCTGCCAGTTTGGCCCCCTTGGCAGGCATGGCAAGCCTCGTTCGGGCTGAAATGACACCTGATGATTGTGCTCCCCCCCCCCTTTTCAGTGCGGCAGGGCTATTTTGGGTCTGCTTTGCGTCCTCAACAACCCTTTGTTGTTGCTTTGAGAGTCCTCCTGGACGCGGGAGACCCTGGTGCCCTGCAGAGGGACGGGCTGTCTTCCTGCCTGAGGGAAGGTCCCTGGAAGGCATTGACCCTTTTGCCTTGCAATTCCTGGTCTTGGCAGGGACCCCCCCTTCCGCGAAAGAGCCAGGACTTGTGGAGAGGCAGAGCGGCTGTTGGGCGGCCAGGGGACCCCCTCCTGTTACAGACCCTTTTTGCCCCATGCAAGAGAAGCTGCCAAAGCCTCGGTAGGCCAGATTCCCCTGGCACATTTGTGATGATGGTGCAAAGTTAGTAAGAGTCTAAAATTTGTTCATGGCACCATCGGCCCTGTCACCGTGCAAGCATCGCGGACCCTGCGAGGACAGGTGCACGAGCAGGTGAGCTTCTTGCTGCTCCTCTGCAATGGGGGAGCAGCCCCGGCGCATCCATCATGGCTGGAAGTTTTCTTCTTTGAGGCCACGGAAGGAGAAGGACGAGGTGCTCTGTCAGTAGGTTTTGCCTGGTGGGCTGAGTGGAAGCCCATTAAGCCTCCCCTTGTTTGGGGACACCCTTCTTTCTCTAGGTTGCTTCACAGGGAGCGAAGAGCCTGTGACCTGGGAGGCCAGAGCCATAATTATTGGTGCCTGCCAGCACTCTCGGAGACTCCCGGAGAGGGGCCTGGCGCCTGGCCTGGGCTCAGCACTGCTCTGTTCTGAGGGATGCAAGCTAATTTTGTTCAGTTCAGGAGGAGGGCAAGACGGCTGAAGCCAGTTTTAGCCTCTGTTGGTCAGATTATTTTATTTGAGCAATTTACTGATTGTGCCCTGCTGGCTCAGGAAAGAGAACCAGAGCCCGCTTTGCTCGCAAGGTATCATGGTGGGAAGAATTGCCTAGCAACAGCCGCACCTGGTGTTGGGGTCTCCCGTGAGAGCTGCTCAATCAACGCTTCCCCCCCACTAAGGATTGAGGCCCCTGAATTGGGGGGTGGTGTCAAGAAGGCACGGAGGCTTTTTAGAAGCCAGAGAGGTGGGAACATTGGCCTGCGGTGCAAATCATAGGACGGAGAACACTCTTCATTGCCTCCCAGGCCTGGGATGGGCGAGTCCCATGGGAGGTGGTCATTCATGCCTGCTCACAGGCGACAGGTTGGCTGCCTCCTGGCTCATCTTGAGCTGGTTCCTTCTCCAGCTGGTTGCTCAGCCATGCCCGCCATTGCCCCACCAACCAGCTGCAACCCTTCGCAGGTCCCATCTCACAGCCAAGAACTTCTTCAGTTACCCGGCCCTTCTTTTGCCTCCTCCTTGCAGGAGATCTGGTCTTCCAGCACAGAGACACGCTGATCCATGCTTTCCTGCGAGGAGTCCGGGATCCTGACTGCTCCCTCAGAGCCAGCAGCCTGTCCAACCTGGGAGAGTTGTGCCAGATCCTTGGTTTTCAGCTGGGGTCGGTGGTCCACGAGGTACCTGCCTCTTTTCTCCTCCCACACTAACTGCTGCTCCTGCTGGAGCCTTGCAGCCCTCGGGGTGCCGCAGTTGGGAGTTTTTTGGCTCCCAGTGGACCTTCCTGGTCCTGCCTTGTCTTTCCAGAGATGAGTCTTTCCACTAAGCAGCAGCAGCAGATTGTTCCCCTCCTCCCAGGAGTTGAACCCTTCACAGTCTTGGGTGTCTCTCACAAAACTTTGCTTCAGCCAGAGACACTAACCAGGGCCAGCCATCAAAGGTGGGGTGGGGTGGGGTGGGGTGGGGTGGGGGAAATCTCTGATAGCATCTCTGGTTCCCAGCCTCCTTTCTCAAACAGGAACCGAGCCCTAAATCTTCTCCAGCAGTGGCTGCTTGCGCTGTGAAGCCTTGGAGACTCCTTTGCTGCCCAGTCACGGGGTAAATCCGGGCAGAGAAGCCCGTGCGTGTCTGGTGCTGTGCTTGGGAGCCCCCGGAGTTGGCAGGGGCAGTGGCACAGAGATGCTTTTGGGGCATCTCCTCTGTCAGAGCAGTGGCATCTGGAGCCACCTCCTGGCCGTGGGCCCAGCCCGCTTGCGGGATGAGAAGCCTGGCACGTTCAGAGGCTCTGTCCAAGATGCACCAGAGCGGAGGAACGAGGCTGCATTTTAAGCCACCTTGCTGGAAAGGTTCTCCAGGGGACTCGTTCCTCTGCTCCTTATTGAAGAGCCAGCAAAGATTCAGAATCACTCTTACAAGCTACAAGCTAAAAGGGGAATAGAGGAAAGCTACACTTTACACACTCGTGTGTGTGTGTGGGTGCGTATGTGTATGCGTATGCATGTGTGAACCAGCCCTGACTGGTCCTCCACTTTCACCAAAGCTACCCTGATATTGGGATGTAGTCTGCCCTGGCCACCACTCTTGGGCAGAGACACCCTCCTATGGTTCTGCAGTGCACAAGGAGATGCAACTGACTTGACAAGAGGGGATCTTGGTCTGCTTTGCGACGTTGCAGCTGTGGCAGCCTGAGTGCCGTGGATGCTGTTTTGGTAGCCGAGCCATGCAAGAGCGTTTTGGTGCAGCTGGGCCTTTTGCCAAGGCTGCCCTGGGCCTCCAGTACATGGGAGAGGAGGTGCAGCTATGCAGTCACGTCTGTGCGGCTGAGAGCAGTTTCTGGCGCTGCAGCAAGCCAGGTGCCAGCTGACTCAGCGGAATCTGCTGCAGGGTGTGGAGAAGGCAGGCTGACCTTGAGCCTAGGAAAAGAAAGATGCAGCTGTGGGGGTGTGGAAGCCATGGTCCTCTGGCTCCCCTTGCTCCCTACGTGCAGCTCTGGCCCTGGGACCAAAGCACCTGAGCCCTGGGGAGGCGGAGGGGGGGGAGGTCAGGAAAGGTCTTCTGCAGATGCTGTGTCCCAGCGGGGGTTGCTGCCAGGGTCTCTACCGGGTCCCGGTCTCTGCTGGGGAAGTAAGTCAGCCCTCGGTGAGGGCTCTCGGGGGCCTGCCCTTTTTGAACGCAAAGGAAGACCTGCTTTCCTCTCTCCCCTGTGGCGGCCATAGCCTCCCACTCTGCCTTCCTTGGCAAGGTCTGGCCTGTTCTGAGGGCCCTGTCTTTCTCTCTTGACAGCTGGCCGCCTGCTTAGCAGCTGTGGTCAAAACCGACCGTGAAGCCGAGGTCCGTAGAGCCGCGGTCCACGTGGTGGTGCTTCTCCTGCGGGGCCTCAGCACGAAGGCGGTGGAGGTGAGTCTTCTGAGCGGGCCACCCAGCCCTGCTGTGCCCTGTGCCACTGGCTGCTTCCTTGGCAGGGCTTCTGTGTAGAGGGAGAAGAGGCTGGGCATATCCTCCTGTGGCCAGGCATGGAGGAAAGGAGGCCCTGCTGAACCTGCTTCGGGGCTGGTGTGGCCCCTGCCCAAATTCCTGGAGCAAGCTCTCTGCTCTTTTCTGGGCATGATACAAAAGAAGGGTGCTTAGAAGCCTCCACTGGCCTCCCTCGGTCCCTCAGAAGAGCTGCTCTGTTCAGAGCGGTCTCCTCAAAATATCCCAGGTCATGCGTGCTTTGTTGCGTCCATCCCTGTCAACAGGAAATGCCACAGAAGAAGTGGGTTTGCCCAGCCTGGCATTTACGGGCAAGAGATTGCCACTTTCTTGGAACTGGCCCAGGAAAGTTTGTCTTAGATTAATTAGTGCAATAATTAAATACTGGCATTGAAAAAAATCGGGAGAAGGTGAGTTCTAGTCCTGCCTTAGGCATGAAAGCCGGCTGGGTGACTTTGGGCCAGTTGCTCATTCAGCCCAGCCCACCTCACAGAGTTGCTCTTGTGGGGGAATTGGAGGAGGAATAAAATAATTTTACCTGGTGGTGCAAGGGTTGAAGGAAGGCTTTTACAATATTTTTTATAGAAATTAAATAGTGAAGATGGTATTTGAATATACGTAGTGGATTTGTAGAGAATAAGATGAATAAGTTTATGTAAAGCTATTAAGTAAGGAATGTTTCCAGGAAGAATCAATAAAAGTTTATGGGGTAAAAAGCAAAAATAAGATTTTTACAATATATTTTATTTGAGATTGGTTGAAATATTTTGTTAATGTGTTAATATATGTAAGGGTTGGAGATGTGATGGTTAATTGTAATTGGGCTCTGATTGTGTAATACTGGAAGAAAGACGACTTGCTTATTATTGAAGAAGGGACAAGAACGAAGTTGGACTATTTTCAAGCAAGAATTGGTTTAAATAGTTATATTTAGATATGAACAAGGGGAGTTAAAGTGCAAGAGGGAGATAAATCTATATAGTTACCGTATGTTTTGTTTGTTTGTTTGTTAAATGCTATACCCTGTATTTGCTCTGGGAAGCCGGGGGGGGGGGGGGGGAATATGTGTAAAATTTTAAAAAACTCTTCAATAAAAAAAATAATAATTTTACCTTTTTATATAATAATTTTAGAGAGGTGGAATAAAAATGGGGGGGGGGGGCCTACAAGCAGCAACCCCAGACAATGGCTCTTCCAGGGGGCTGCTCTGCAGTCCTGACCCCTCCTTGAGCTCAGGAGGCTGGTTCCACGCTCACCTGGGCTCAGGTCCTCCCTGGAGATTGTCAAGAAAAGATTGACAGCCATTGGTCGGGCATGGTATAAGATCTCCTGCTTAAGCCGGGGTTGGACTAAAGGCCTCGAAGGGGAGGGGCTGCCAACTCTGCTATTTTTCTGAAAATGCTGTAATTTCTGCTCCCCTTTCCAGGTTCTCCACGATGTCCTGCTGGATCTGTACCGCCTGCTGAAGTTCGTGGTGCGCTGCGAGCAAGATGAGGTGACTGTGCTGCATGCTCAGCTGGCCTTGGAGGAGCTGGACGGCCTCCTCCGGCAGCTCCTCTTCCCCCCCCAGACGCTGCAGAAGAAGATTGAGATCCTGCCCTAGGGCGGTTGCTCCGGATGGCCACGGAACTCTGCCACTCAAAAGCCCTCGCCTGGCAACTTCCTGTGAACTTTGCCCCTGTGGGGCAGACTCTGTACAGGCACAGCTTTGTTGTGTGGGGCTCCATCCCCACCGAGAGAAGCATTGAGGGGACGGGAGTGGATCAGCCAAGGCAATAAATGAAGCCCCGTAGTGGCATATTTGGAAAGGAGGCTGCAGAGTTTGGGGGGGGCGGGGGCGGAGTGTGTGAACCTCCCTGGCAGCACCTCTGAGAGGCCTTGGGTGGCCCCCAACGCGCCCTGGGCTGCCTGTCTCGATGGCTTTTCCTGTGCTGTGTGGCCAATGAGCCAGACTTCCCTCTGGGTGTTGGGGCCCCCAGAAGGCCTCACCAGGGAAGCTCCTGCCCAGGAAAGAGACCCTCTTGGCGGTCCCTGTCCCACTAAGGAACCCAGGTTTCCCCTGCTCAGTCTCTTGTCCCCCTCTGCAGGGCTTGTGTGTGTGTGTGTGTGTGTGCTGCCCCTGTTAGTGGAGGAGCGGCTCCTGAGAACCTTGGAAGAACCTGTCCCCCCAGGAGAGCCCTAAGGCAGACACCTCCATGGGCCTTGTGTCTGCCCCCCCCCCCCTTTTCAAGGTTTCCGGAAAAGAGTTGGGAGTGGAAGCTGAGAGCTCGGGGGCCACCACCAGCCTGGGAGACTTTGGGCCGGTTGTCCTTCACCCCAGCCTGGGCTGCAATAGGGAACAATGGCAGCTGGGAGCAATGGAAGGGGAGGGTTGCCTTCTGCTGGCCTTGGCCAGCGGGGTCAGAGTAGTGGGCCTCTCTTGGGGATGCTTCGGAGGTCGCTCCCCCCCCCCCACAAAACAAAACAAAAACCAGGACGGCAGCAGGAATGGGCGAAGCCTTGGAGCTAATGCGGCCGGTCGGAATAGCTGCCGGTGGAGAGCTGTCATTGTCTGGCCGGGGACCACTCACCCCCTCCCGGGAGAAGAGGCGGTGCCTGGGCCCGCAGCGGAGGGTCCCCGCAGGGACTGGCGGCGCAGCGGGCAGCTTCCCTCCTTCCCAGCTCGCCTATTGCCCGCGGTGGGGCGCCTTTCCCGCTCGCGAGGCTGCTCCGGCCGGGCCTCTGCCGAGGGAGCCTTCTTTCCCGGCCGGGCGCGGAGCCTCGGGAGTCTGGAAGGTAAGGCGCGCTAGCTGCACAATGGAGCCGTTCTCCCCCGCCTTCCAGAGCGAAAGGGGTCGAAGCTCTGAAGCGGTGCTTGGTTTGGCGAGACCACAGTCGGCTGCCCTCGCTCAGCCGGAGGGGCTCTTCCATGCAGCCCTGCGGGGGAGGGGGGTGCAGATTTCTTTGGCTCCTGCGCGGCTTTGCAGCAGAAAAGGGAAGCCCCGGACTTGTATGGAGCTCTCGTTGTGTACGAGAGGCGTGGAATTAGTCCGGGGTTTGGGGTTTTTTTGGGGGGGGGGAGCGGAGGAAGGCGAGGCTGGGCTGCTCCAGGAGAAGGCGGCCGACGAAGTCCCTCTGAATAGGGAGCGATGCGGAAGGCGCCCTGCAGCTGCGGTCGCCCCGGAACGCCCCAATAAGCGTTAATCGGGCTGGTTTGGTTTGGCATCGCACCTGATATTAACTCGGCCGTTGTAGTTGCAACTCTGGTTTATTTGTGAGCCCAGCCAGTGATGCAATTACTAAACCGTGGTTTAGACTCCTGGAAGAGGGACTGGGTCGCGTGGAAGGGAAAGACTGGAAAAGTAAGAGCTGGAGTTGAGAAAGAGCCCCAGGAAGGAGGAAAAGAAAGGGGAACGTGAAAAGCTGCCTCTGCAAGTAGAGGAAACGGGCCGGTTGGTGAGGAGGCAGAAGTTAGGGAAGGTAGAGAGTGCAGTTGGCACCCGTGTTACTCTCCTATCTGCGTGTCTTGTGCCTTTGATTTCACGGGCTTCCTATTTTGCACTTTTCTGTGTGTTTCTCTTCTGTTGAGGTGGGGGAGGGAGGATAAGCAGCCTGTGTCTACAGTGGAAAAGGACGGAAAGTGAGACCGTGAGGGACACGCTCGTGTTTCAAGCCTCGGGCATCTTTCCGCTAGCAGCAGCTCTTGCGTGCGTCGGAGGGCCCCCCGCGGTCCTCCATTAATCGAGAAGTGGCTTTAAAGAACAACATCTGAACGTCCAATCGCCCAGGTAGAGCAGCCCCACTTCCTGGTCTCTCAGAGCGCCTCACCTGTCTGCAGCCTGCCACCGCCTCCTGCCACCACCCCATCCCTCCGCCAGCAGAGGAGGGCCTGGGTGCTGTGCCAGCTGAGCAGTTCTCCCCCTCCTCTGCCAGGAGACTCAGCAGCTGGCAGGTGGGCTGTTGGTATGTTTATTTTGTGCGCCTTTAACTAGAGCAGAGTGGCAAGACTGAATTTCAAACATTTGGATTGTAAAAAGATAAAATTAACTTTCTGGGGCCGTTGTAGAAACCGAAAATAGACTTGGAATGAAGCAGGCTTGAATTAGATCATTCATGGAATTATAAAGTTTATACTCTTGACAATTTGTGGGGTAGGGAAAGGGATGTTGAGCGGTGGGACAATGTGGAATCCAGGAAGGCCTTTTCTGAAGCAGGTTGGAGCAATGTCCCCACCAGGGACTAGGTGAGAAGAGGAAGCCCTGCCCCACGGCCTGGCTTTGAACACAGTCCAGGGCTTGTCTGGTAGAACGTAGCTGGTTTCTTATTTATGCTCACCCTAAATTGCTTCAATTGTGATTTATGGAACAAACCGTAAGAGTCAGGTTCCCCCAATGCACTAACCCCATACCAAGAAATGGCATTGCAGCCAAACCAGGATATGTAAATTGGGCCTGAGAGTTTCTTTGCAGCCAGAGGTGGAGGCTCAGAATTTCTGAGGTGTGATTTTAGCAAAGGGAGAGAAGTTCCAGCACTCCTCTTGTGCAAGGCCCAGAAGTACTGGAGGCTCTGCATGGAAGAACATTGCGCTCATCAACTTAGTTCCTGTAATTATCTGCAGGGTTCTTATGCTTAAAAAAGGAAGGGCATTAAATCTTCAGATCCTTCAACTCACATTCCATTGCCTGATGACCCTCAAGCCTGGACGGTGCCTCTTCTCTCTATAAACTTGCATCTAAAAAGAGACTTATTACAAATAAGGATCAGCCATTGCCTAGTGACTGCCTAAGGAAGGTGAGACCCAATTCTGGCTCTGGGTGCCAAACCAAGTAACCAACCCCTCCTCTCCATTCTTGCACTTTGTTTCCTTCAGGAATAAACTTTGTGCATTTCCTCCTCTGGCATCGATCTGCTTGTTTCTCTTCTTTGCTGGCACCTGCAGTTAAGGGAGTTTAGTGCTTGGTCTCAAAAGGAGAACTCTTCACCTTATTGGAAGGCTGCTGTGCTGTCCAGACCAGGGATGCTCTCTGGCACAAGGGAAGCCAGGGGGACCAGCCAAGCCAAACTGAATCTGGGTAAACAGTTCCCTTCCTTACAAAGAATCTGATTCTTCAAGAGGAGCAATTGGTGCATGGTTTGTATGATTAGGACACAGGAGGGATTCGAACCCAGGGTTTGGTTTGGTTATAAAGTGAGCAGGACTTGGCCTTCCCCAACCACTTTTCTTCCAGACGTGCCACATAGGTGACCATGACACCTGCAAGCTTAGCATTTGGGGACATAGAAGGATGTCTAGAAGAGCGCCAGGTTGGGGTAGCTGGTAGATCCTCTCAGGAGAACCCAAGGAGTCTTTGAGCCAATTCTTTGCCTTGGGCAGATCAAAGCAAGGAGTTGGCTTAAATTCGTTTTTATGCAAAAAGCAAAAGGAAGAAGGCAGGGAGGGGGAAACACAATCTAATAATAGATTTGCCTGACTGGATTTTGAACTCTATTCTTGATGCAGATTTTTCCACTGTAATTTTACGGGCATTGTGATTTCCTGGGAAACTTCTGCAGTCAGTAGACCTTTGTGCTAAATTTATCATATGAAATTAATCTCCACGATTATTTCTGCTACATCTGAAGGCAAGGGGTGTGAACGGGATGTGTGTGTTTGTGCGTGTAGGTGACAGGCAAGCAAGAACAAGATCCAGTTAAGAAACAGCCTTGTGTGCAATTAACTGTTTCTGCTTTGGGGGATAAATGCTGCTTTCCCCAAAAGTGCTTCTTTTAACCAAGCGGGGCCCATTTGAGCCCAAAGCCTCTGGAATGAGGCCACGTGGACTTGTGGGCTCTCACTCGAAAAGCAGCACCCTGAAGAGGAATCACCCAGTTGGGAAAGTGCCTCTTGGGACCTTCTTGGACCTTTGCTCTATCCTGGCCCTGCTTGAAAGCTATTGAGGAAGGGGAGAGAGAGAGATGTATGCAATCTTCGGCATTTGGTGTAAATCTGTAAGGGCAGTTGACTGGTCTAAGAAGTGGCCAAATTGGGCCAGTGGTGCCAGGTGCACCTTCAAACCAGCACAGCAGGACCATCAGAGACTTCAGCAACCCCTCCCATCACTGAAAACCGACCAGGGGAGTGTCGGCCATGGCTTTCATCGCCCTTTGCTGGAGAATTGCGTGTCCTTGGTGGCGCCTCTGATCCGTATCTTGAATGGATCTCTGGATCAACGGATCGCTAAATAGGGATTTGCGCAAGAATCGCTCTAAGTCTGAGAGGGAGAGATGCCATCTGGGTGCCAGAGAGAGGCCTTCGGAGCCGATCTGCGAGGAACGGGATCGGGATCGGGATCGGTTTCCTCCGTCTGCCCAGAGGTCTCCTTCCCGGGGCAGCGCCGGCGACTATTCCGCTGCTACCGCCTCGAGGCAGACGGGCTCATGGAAAGAGAAAGGAGGCTGAGCAGGAACCCGAGCGGAGCCGAGCCACTTTCGTCCTTCCTTAGTCTTGGCCGCCGGGACCGTCCTCTCATCCCGCATCTCCGGAGCTGCGTCGCCCTTGCGCTGCCCAAATCTTTTTCCCACGGAAAGCGCGCCCGTGGCAGCCCCTGCTGGACCCGGGGGAGGGGAGGGGCGGTGGGCGAGAGCACCTGCAGAGAGAGAGAAGTTACGCTGTCGCCCCTCCCCTTGGCCTGGGAGGGGGCTTCTCCCCGACGGGGCGGGGCGGGGCTGGGCTGGGTTCTCGCCTCCCAGGTCGGGCGTTTTAAAACGCAGCGTTGCTCGGAGTCCGAGAGAGAACGCCACGGCACGGTGGGTCTCGAGAAGCGAGAAGCGGCGGGGAGGATCCCCGGCCCGGACCCTGCTTGTATTCTGGACGGGAGGGGGGAGGGCGCGCTCTGCACATGCCCCGCGGTGGCCTGCTACTCCTTGGCACGTCGGGCGGCGACGCATCTCTTTCCTCGAGCGATTGCAGGCAGGGAAGAGGCGCCTGGCTGGCACCGTCACTGGGCTGCATGGCAGGATAGGCGACGAGGAAGGATCTGTCGCTGCAGCCAGAGGCGGCGGCGGGAGGGGAAGGCAGCGCGTACCGGGGAAGAGCGAGTTGCAGACGTGTTGAAACCGCCCGGCCGTCCCCTTTTGCACCGGGCTCTTCAGAGGCTGCTCCGTCGGGCTCTCTGGGAGCGGAGTAGAGCAGGAAAGAGCAGTGGCCGCCGCCTCATTGCCCTGCCCTGCCCGGACCTGAGAGCCAGCTCGCAGCTGTCGTGTCCTGCTCCCCTCTCCGTTTCTGGGCTGAACGGGGTTGTGCCCGGCGCAGCTGCGCCATGTGTTAGGGTCCCGACGGGTCTCGGGCGCAAAACTGGGCAAGCGCCCCTCTCTCCCCCTGCCCGCCCACCCAGAGGAAGGGCCAGTCTGGGAGGAATGCAAAGCCCAGCTCCAGGCCTCCTTGGGGGCCGGGAAGGAGCAGCGGTGCCGGTGCCGGTGCCGGTGCCGGTGCCGGTGCCGGTGCCGGTTCCTGTCTGAAGCGGGATGCAGGGATGGGGTGGGGGCGCGAACCGCCATGGGTGAGAGTACTACCAGCTGTATAAGCATGGCTCTCCCCCTCCTTCCGCAGATGCCCGTGAGCCTCCCCACAGTCCTGCGTGTTTCGGGGACCACCCTCTTTGCTGTGACGGTGCTTGGGGGCATCCTGGCTGCCTACGTCACAGGCTACCAGTTCATCCACACAGAGCAGCACTACCTGTCCTTTGGACTCTACGGGGCCATCCTGGGCCTCCACCTCTTCATCCAGAGTTTCTTTGCCTTCCTGGAGCACCGGCAGATGCGCCTGGAGGGGCGACCCCTGAAGCTGCAAGCCTCGGTGGCCCTTTGCATTGCTGCCTACCAGGAGGACCCCAACTACCTGCGCCAATGCCTGCGCTCCATTCAGCGCATCTCCTTCCCCGGCCTGAAAGTGGTGATGGTGGTGGATGGCAATGGGGAGGAGGACACCTACATGCTGGACATCTTCCAGGAGGTGATGGGCTCGGAGCAGACCAGTTCCTATGTCTGGAGCAGCAACTTCCATGCTCAGGCACTGGACGAGACCGAGGGGGCCCATCGAAAGGCCACACAGCACGTCCAGAGCCTTGTCCGCAACCACACCCACTCCTGTATCATGCAGAAGTGGGGGGGGAAGCGAGAGGTCATGTACACCGCCTTCCGGGCCCTGGGGGACTCGGTGGACTACGTGCAGGTGGGTGCCAGCATGAAAGGCCTTTCTCCTCTCTGTCCTCCTGCCACCTCCCACCTTGACACCTAACCATTGAAGAAGAAGGCAGGGGTCTTGAGAATGTAGAGCCTGGGTTATGAAGCTGGGTCTTCACAGCCCCATTGGAGCTGGTGAAGAGAGACACTGTCCCCATTTCTCAGGTGGAAGGGACTCCTTGCCAGAGACTGCCAGCAGATGGCGCCCTTCCAGCCCCCCTGACGAAACCCTTCTGGGCTGGGCTCATATATCTTTTCTAGCAGCTCTCCAGGAAGGGGTATTTCTCTCCTTTTCCATTCACATATAAAGGGCCCGGGGATGTTCTGCCCCACGTGAGGAGGATTTGATGCATGCCAGTCAAACAAGACTCCTTTGCTCTCTGGGACAGGCACCACCTGAAGGAACCATCCAAGCATTTTGCCATCTCTCCTTGCTGCACTGACTCCTGGGGTTTTTTCAAGCCTTGCTAAAGGGGAAGAGTTCCTTGTGTGTAAATCTTCCCTTGGG
Source organism: Masticophis lateralis (assembly GCA_030761175.1). Classification (NCBI taxonomy): domain Eukaryota; kingdom Metazoa; phylum Chordata; class Lepidosauria; order Squamata; family Colubridae; genus Masticophis; species Masticophis lateralis. Next base: position 624,378 of record JAUDYJ010000010.1, on the reverse strand, counting down.
CCGTGATGGCCCTCTCTCCCGGGCAGGTGTGTGACTCGGACACCGTTCTGGATCCTGACTGCACGGTGGAGATGCTCCGGATCCTGGAGGAGAACTCCCGTGTCGGTGGTGTTGGTGGCGATGTCCAGGTAGGACATGAAAGCTCAGGGAGCACAAGGGGAGGGGGTGTTCCCTGGAGAGGAAGCTTCTCTTTCTGCCTAGCCCTGATTTCTGTGTTGTCTTAGAATCTGGCCCTTCCATTTAATCCTGGACATTTTGCAACTCTGTGACATGCTTATTCATGCTTTACTCAGCCATTGCAAACTAAAGTTGTGGCTTAGTGCTATGTGCAATCCTACCTAATTTCTTTAATAAGCAGTTATTAAACAAACCAGGAATAAATGCAAAGTTTGAGCGGTCATCTCATAGGAAACTGAGTTTGGAGAAAGGACAGGACAGAGCAGGACAGCTCCAACCCCTTTCCTTCTGTCCTAGATCCTCAACAAGTACGATTCGTGGATCTCCTTCCTAAGCAGTGTGCGGTATTGGATGGCGTTCAATGTGGAGCGGGCTTGCCAGTCCTACTTTGGGTGCGTCCAGTGCATCAGTGGGCCCCTGGGGATGTACCGCAACTCCCTGTTGCAGCAATTTCTGGAAGACTGGTACAACCAGACCTTCCTGGGAAGTAAGTGCAGCTTTGGGGACGACCGGCACCTCACCAACCGTGTCCTCAGCCTGGGCTACCACACGAAGTATACGGCACGCTCCAAGTGCCTGACGGAAACCCCCACCCGGTACCTGCGCTGGCTCAACCAACAAACCCGCTGGAGCAAGTCCTACTTCCGGGAGTGGCTCTACAACGCGCTCTGGTTCCACAAGCACCACCTCTGGATGACCTATGAGTCGGTGGTGACCGGCTTCTTCCCATTCTTCCTGATCGCCACTGTCATCCAGCTGTTCTACCGTGGCCGTGTCTGGAATATCCTCCTTTTCTTTCTGACGGTGCAGTTGGTGGGCATCGTCAAGGCCATCTATGCCTGCTTCCTGCGGGGCAACGCAGAGATGATCTTCATGTCCCTCTACTCCTTGCTCTACATGTCCAGCCTCTTGCCGGCCAAGATGTTTGCCATCGCCACCATCAACAAATCCGGTTGGGGCACTTCTGGCAGGAAGAGGATAGTGGTCAACTTCATCGGTCTCATCCCCGTCTCGGTCTGGGTGGCGGTGCTGCTGGGCGGACTGGCATACACAGCCTACCGCCAGGACCTCTTCACAGACACCGAGCTGGTCTTCCTCATCTCAGGGGCCATCTTATACGCCTGCTATTGGGTGGCCTTGCTCACCCTCTACCTGGCCATCGTGGCCAGGCGCTGCAGCAAGCCACAGGAGCAGTACAGCTTGGCCTTCGCAGAGGTGTGATGCTGCAGGAAGATAATGGAGGAAGCTGGAGCAAGAAACTCCATGGGCCAGCCCTTTCCCTGTGTGGCTGAGGCATGGGAAGGGCTGGCCCCACCCTGCTTAAGGCAGCATTTCATTTGGCTTGTCTGGAAGCAGCTGGCAAACTCAGCAAGCTGGAACTCTTTGCTGAGGGGAGGGGAAAGCAGAGGTTCTGATCCAGAACCCACCCAAGGGGCTGGTCACTGGTGGAAAGACCCGCTTGGATTCCTGCGAAGGACCTTAGCAGCAGCTTACCTGTCCTCCTATGCAAGCAAGACTTTCTCTTGAGTGGGCGAAGATGGTGGTTCTCAGAGGCAATGCTATGGGGCAATCACTATCTGGAGACATTGCTGAGTCCTCTTGAGGAGTGGGGGTGGGCGGGGTGGGGGTGGGCCCTACCAGATCCTCTGGAGATACAGAATGTAGAGAAAGCAATATGCTGTCTTCTGGTTGTTTCACTGCAGGAATAAAGGGGTGGGGGGAGGAGGCCAGAAAGCTCCTTTTTGGGAAAGTGCCCTGAATGAGCTCTCCACCAGAAAGGGAACTTTCCCAGCCTCCCAGAATGCCTCCCCCCTCCATGATAGCTGCAGACAGGGAGGCCTCAGCTGGAAGAGCTGGTTGCCTTACAGCCACTCCTGATTTTCCACCAACATTTACATGCTGTCAAGAACATGGATAACACCTGATTTATCCAAGTTTAGCTGGGCTGGGAGTTTGTTCTTGTCTGCGACCATGTGGTTGCAATATTGTGGTACTACTAGGACATTCTACCTCTGTCCACGCCCCTCGTCCTCATAAGTCTCTGGGGCTTTTCTACAGACTCCCTCATGGTGCTACTTCCAAGTGGGAGAATGGGGGACAAGGGGCAGCAGTGGTGCTTCATGGGCTCCCATCCTGCTCTCTGCTTCAACTGCTCCGCCCTCAATACACCTTGCCTCCCTCCTCCAGCAAGAAGGGGCTGGGGGCTGGAGCGGAACACAGGGCTTCAAGTTCAGGAGTGGTGGGAGCTTTTACTGCAATCTGTCATTCCACTGAGAGGGAACATGATGCCTCCCCCCCGCCCCCCCCTCCACTTTGCCAGCTTCCTACTTAGCCAGCATCTGAAACAACACAGGTTTATTCAGGTGTTCCCTTCTGCAGATCCTGCCTGCCCCCTGCTGGAGTTTAGAGGAAAGGCAGCTCTTCCCAGTTTCAGTCCTGAAGAGGATTCCTGAAATTGAGAACTCTGCATGTTTACACCTTTTTTTGAAAAGCAAATTTCTACATTTTAAGCAATATTTTAAACCATCTGAGAAAAATTAGGAGCCTTTTCTGGAGTTTCCTGCCTTGTACATCTGTTGCCAGGTTGTGTGCTGCTTTTTTTTACAAATCCCATCCCCCAGCCTGCCTTCAGAGGTTGTGCGTGGAAGCTTTTAGGAAAAAACCATACAGGCATTAATTAGTCTCCTGCTTGAGCAGGGGGTTGGACTAGAAGACCTCCAAGGTCCCTTCCAACTGTGATAATGTTTGGCTCTAAAACTTTTTAGCTTATCAGAAATAAGGATATGCTGTAAATAAGGCCTGCACATTTAAAAGAATGTTAAGTTCCATGGCCAGAGAAAACTTGTTATAATGACAAAATGTTTTGTCATTTTGGTGTTGAATGCACTAACACTTTTACTTATCTGCTGCCATCTAGATATATGGACTTCAACTCCCATGATCCCCAGCCAGCAATTAAACTCCAGCACATCTGGAGAACTAGTGAAGCTTCATAGGCTGGCTAAATACAGCTCTCCTGGGTTCTGTGCATCTTCCTTGCTAATGGAAGTTCCCGATCCTACCTGATATCCAGGCCCCTCAACCTCCTTCAGTTCTGTGGCACATGGGGGGGGGCAGGGGCTTCACAGGACTCCCATTATATGGCTCCTCCTCCTCCTCACAACTCTTTCCCAGAGGCAGCTCTATTGACTCAGACTGATGAGAGGGTATCACAGCATCCCTCATTTAGTCTACTATGGGCATTAATTTCTAAACCAAAAGTATTTATATACATTCTTCTCCAATTAGGCATATACCTGCCTTGTATAGAACATGTTATGTTGAGAAAATCATTCTGTAACTAGCAATTACTATCATGCAACTAGTTATTTTTCAAAACAGGTTTGATTTACACATTTTGTTTCTGAAATGCAATTTGGGGGTTTCACGAGAAATGGGCAAATAGTCTGCTTGTGGTTTTTTTATTGGCTTGAAATGCTGAAGTTGCTAAGCCATCAAGAGGACCAGGGCCTTCCTTGGTACAAATTCCAAGAGCCTTTGGGATCTCACAGGATTTTTCTGTCATTCCACAGAGCAATACTCTGTGGAATGACAGGAGCAAGTTGAGCTTACTCCTGCTTCAGCGCCTTCGCCCAGCCCATTTCTTGCTATGCCAGTGTGCCGATTGGTTATTTTGAGAACTGATGCAGAGGAAGGGCTGTCACTGGTCCTCAAAAGATGGGCAGGGGCTTTCTTCCAATGCTGCCTTTTGCACAGGCCTCAAGGCCACAGTGGGAGGAAAGGTGCAGAGGCTGCTATCTGGCCAAGGCCAAAGCGTGTTGGGGAGGAGAGCCACGATCCAGCCCCTTTTGGCTGGGCTTCTTTTCTCTGGACTGGCTGCCTCTTCTTGCTCTTTGAGCCATGGTGGCTCAGTGGTTAGAATGCAGTTCCACAGGCTTAATCACTGCCCACTGCCAGGAGTTTGATCCTGACAGGTGTGAGGTTGATTTGGCCTGCCATCCTTCCAAAGTGGGTAAAAGGAGGAGCCAGATGGTGGGGAGGGGGGGCGGGCAGGAGGCTGACTCTGTAAACTGCTTAGAGGGCTGTAGTGGTATATAAACCTAAGTGCTATTGCTATACTCCTGCTGAGCTTCAGTGCTTCCTTTTGTACACAGATTCTTTTGGGTTCCTGACAGTCCTTTAAAAAGTTTTTGTACTATTTGTTAATAACACTAGTTGAACACTTAAAAGTTATTTGTATACTTATTTATTTTTTACTTACATTTTCATTTTTTAAAAACAGGTTTGGATTTTTTTATTACATTGGTTACAATAATAAAGCTTTGTGAACAGAGCAGCCGGTTCCCGTTCTTTTCCCCCAAGGAACCGCGGTCCCAACCAACGGGAGGAACAAAGCCCTGGAGCCTCCCTTCCGCCGAAGAGAGGTGGGCGGCCAGAAGCCAACCTGAAAGCCCAGGAGCAGCGAGGAGGGAGCGCTGCAGGGCACTCAGGCCTTCTTGGGCGCGCTGGGGACGATGGGCTTGGGGCGCGTCTTGAAGAGCAGCTTGGTGCGGATGAGCGCGGCGACCTCGTAGGCGGCGGGGTGGCGGGGCTCCTCGGGCGCGGCGGCTCCCCTGCGCAGGACGGCCACAGCCTTCTCCAGCCGCACCGCCCTCCCGTAGAGCACGTGGTGGCCCACGATCAGCACCGGCGCTCCCTGCGGGACGGAGAGCGGGACGGCCGGGGGGGGGGGTCAGCGGACATCTCCCCTCCCTCGCGCCCCCTCCCCTCCCCTCCCTCCCCTCCCCCGCGCTGACCTCCTGGGTGAAGTGCAGGTCGCCCAGCAGCCGCCCGGCCAGGCCGCCGCCTTCGCTGCCGCCTCCGCCTCCGCCGCGCGCCTCCAGCTGCCCCTGCAGCTCCAGCAGCAGCCACTCCGCCTCCCCGCCCGCCGCCCTGCAAGACGGAGCCGGTCAGGACGGGGCGCCTCCCCTCCCCCCTCCCCCCCCCGGGCGCCCGCGGAACTCACCGACGCACGGCCAGCTGCACCATCGCCCCGCCCGCAGCCCCGCCCCCTCCTCTCCGCGACTTCCGCTTCCGGGGCAGCGCCGCACGTGGAGCCTGGCCGGCCATGGGCGAGTTCCAGGTGCACCGCGCGCGGCTCTTCGCCTTCGTGCCGTCCGGGGTCCGCTGCCTGGCCGCCCCCGGCGCACGCCCGCCCCGCCGCCGCCTGGCCGCCGCCCGCCTCGACGGCGCCGTGGAGCTCTACGACCTGCAGGCCAACGGCGCCCAGGAGAAGGTGAGCGGGCGGGCGGGCGGGCGGGCGGCGAGGGGGCTCCGCGGGGTCCGCTGCCCGGCCGGCCTCCCCGACGCCGCTGTCTCTCTCCCGCAGGTGATCCCGGGCCATGAGGCGCGCGCCCCGGAGGCGCTGTGCTGGGCGGCGGGCGAGCGGCTCTTCGGCGCCGGGCTGGGCGGGGCGGTGCTGGAATACGACCTGCAGCGGCTGCGCGTCAAGGGCTCGCTCGACGCCTTCGGGGGGCCCCTCTGGAGCATGGCGGCAGACCCCACCGGCGCCCGGCTGGCGGTGCGTGAGTTGGGGGCTCTCGGGGCAGGGGAGGCGGGCGCGGAGCGCAGGGCGCGTCCGGCTCTTGGGCGCCCCGGGGGACCGGAGCGGGTGCGGGAGGAAGCGTGGATGTTCTGCCCGGACCAAGGCGGGCCCCGACCGACGCTCGGCTGGTCTCTGTAGGTGGGCTGCGAGGACGGCTCCGTCAAGCTCTTCCGAGTGGAGTCGGATGGAATCCAATTTGAAAGGCAGCTGGACCGGCAGAAAGGTCGGGGGCCGGTGGGCCAGAAGGGATGGGGGGGGGGGGAAACAAAAGAAGCGGGGACCGTAGGGGGCTGGGGGGAGGGACTTTGATTTCACCGGAAAAAGCTGAAGGCAGAGCTGTCTTTTTATGAATATGATTCCAGACTAATTTTTTAGTTTCGGCCTCTAAATTGAAAACGGAGTCAAAAAACGACTATAATTATGTTGTTTTAATTCTTTAAAGCTTTGCCTAAAGTTGTGATTGCCGGTACATTCCAAAAGTCAACAATCAACCTGTTTCCACGGTGCAGAGTGGGAAGTTCCAGGCAGGAGTCCAGTCCTGGGCAGCTGGATTCCACTTGGGGCTGGGGGAGCAGCATTACCTGGACGGTTCCAGCCTCTGGGGCTCAGACCCTCCTCCCTTTCTCTCACAGAGCGCATCCTCTCTCTGGCCTGGCATCCTTCTGGGACCAAGATCGCAGCTGGCTCCATCGATTGCATTTATATCTTTGACATCGAGTCTGGTAAGTTCTCCCCCTAGTTTGGACCAAGAGAAGTAGGAGCATCTGAGAGGGACCTACCTGGGCTGCCAAGGGAGTCTTCGAGCCACTCTGGCGCTGAGGGCTGGTGCTCTCTTGATTGCTTCAGCTGCGCCTGACAGAGACAGTGGCAGTACCCTTAGTCCTTGGAGCCTGTTTTGGTCTCAGTGTGCAAAAGGCTCTGGGTTCAATTTCTGTAGGTGTTCTAAAAGAAGATGGTGGAGACCATCAGGGACCCTGTGGAAGCAAAGAGGCTGGTGTGGGAGAAAAGAGTTTTCTGTGGCTTTGTTTGAGCAACTGTTTCTTCCGATCCCTCGTGCGTTTTTCTTAGGGCACACCAGTCAGCGGATACTGGTAGAAGGACGTTTGCAAGGCCCCTCCAGCCAGAAATGCCTGGTGTGGGGCCTGGCCTTCCTTTCAGATGGCACGGTGGTCAGCGTGGATTCTGCTGGAAAAGTGCAGTTCTGGGATTCGGCGACGGGCACTCTGCTCTCCAAGCATCCCATCAGCAAAGCTGCAGTGCTTTCCGTGGCCGTGGCTGAGGTGGGTGAGAATTGCAAAATATGGACAGATTTGCAAATCCTGATAAAAAGAAGCATTTTTATGTGTCATCAGATAATTGAATATTTATCCATGTTCTGCCCTGATGCAGTTGAGCCAGGCCAGCTGCCAAAACACAGATTCCCCCTCAGGCCTCATTCTGTGGAGCTGGTGGGGTGAGGGGGGGAATCAGCTTCCCACCCAATCAAAGTAGTATGAGTACTACTTCCCATAGGTTGCTTTTGTTTAGGAAGGAATTCATGGGCATTTCGTGCTACAAGTCCAGTTCAAAATGATGAAATTGCTCACCATTGAGCAGGAGGAAGCCAAGGGCCAGCACCTTCTCTTTCAGCAGGGCATCTGGCTGGGGGCATAAAGGGGAACAGAACCTTTGTGGCCTGGGAGTTTCACGGCATCATGTTCTCACCCCCTGGTATCGACTGGTTTTCTTCAGGAAGAAGATAGTATGGTTGTTGGCACATCGGAGGGGACAGTATATCAGTTCCAGCTGCTACCGGTGAGGCTGGGTAGCTCTGAGCACCAGTGGGTGCGGACCAGACCCTTTCGGCATCACACTCACGATGTGCGGACGGTGGCACACACTGCCACAGCCTTCATCTCTGGAGGTACAGTAGGGCGCCCAACTTCTAGGCTGTAACTCATCAGCAGAAGATGGGGAAGGGTATCCCAAGAGACACAGCCAGGTAGATGAGGCCCGTTGTGTTCCTGGCACTCTCCCGTGGTCCGGTAGCATTTGGGCGGCTGGGATGACTTTGCTCATTGCACTAAGCCCTGGCTTGTTCAAGAAGCCTGTGCATCTTGGCTGAGATAATGATAAGCCAGAGGCCAGAAAGTCTTTGGGGAGATGCCCAGAGCCAGCTCTCACTAGGCAGGTTACATGAGCCAGGTGCCGTCCTCCTCTGGCAGGGCTGGATGGGCAACTTGTGATCCGACCCCTGATGGAGAAGGTGGACTCCAAGTCCTATGATGCTGCCCTCCGCACGATCAGCTTCCCCCACGTGAGTATCTGCTTGGCTGGGAGGGGGCTGCTCCTGAAGAGGCGGGTGGAATCCTGCAGCGATGAGGCCAGCTGTCTCTCTTGCTGCTGCTTCAGGTGGCTTTTCTCTTCTTGCAGAGGCGCCTCATCTCCTGTGCCAGGACAGCCCGGCTCCTCCTCTTCCAGTACCCCCAGCACCTGGAGCTCTGGCAGCTAGGCACCACAAACTTCTTTGGTGAGGATGCACACGACTTCAACGTGCAGAGGATGGGCACGGCAAGGAGTGCAGCTTGCCTTCCTTGACACCCCCTTTGGCAATCACAGTAGCACTGTCTTGCCATGTCCTATGGCACCCGGCTTTCTGCAAGTCGCCTTGTTTCTTGTTGCAGGAAGGCCTGGTGAGGTCCTGCCGGTGTCCTGTCCCCCCCAGAACCTGCTCCAACTGAAGGCCAAGGTGAGAAGCCATGATTTCCTAACCCTGGCACTTAACACTGCGACTGGGGCAAATCTGTCCAGCCCTGGTCTGGCATTTCCATCCTTCGCTGCTTTCTCCACTCGGAGAAAGAAGGGGAACGGGTTTCTTAGAAATGCCTTCGAGAGTTTTGTGTAGCGCCTTGACTTTGCTGGGTCTGGAGAATCCCACCCATTGCTCAGTCAGTTGCACAGGCCCGCCCTCCTTCCTTCCTTCCTATGATTGGTCCTCTTACTTCATCGAAGGGCCCGGAGCACATCCGCAGCAGCTGCCTCTCTCCGTGTGGCGTCTGGATTGCCTACTCCACAGCTAGCAGGTTCTGCCTGCACCGGGTTCAGCTCATCAGTGACCACATTTCCATCAACCGAGTGAGTGCGATCTCCATGGCATGGGGGGAGCCGGGAGTCCTCAGTCAGCTGGAAACCTTCCTGGGTCTCTCTGGAGGGCCCAGCCGGTTGCATCAATCCTGGTTTGCTTTCTCCAAGGTTCGCAAGACCCCCAGGCTGAACGGCTCGGCCCACCACCTCCTTTTTTCTTGCGACTCCACCAGGCTTTTTCTGGCATCGGATCGAGGCTGTGTGCACGTGCTTTCACTCTTGCAGTCCGGGATCTGCAGGCTTCTATACACGCTTCGTCCAAATTCAGGTAACAACAATTTTTTTAAGATTAAGGCATACTGAAAGTTCTTGCAGCAATAGCCAAATGTTTTCTGTAAATGCTCCCAGATAAGAAAGACAGGCAGCGGTTAGCTAGCCTCTGCAGCAGAGAGCTGCTGGAGGAAATCTGAAAAACTGCTCCTGATCTGTGTCTTCCTGCAGAGACATTGGAAGCAGTGCACCATCTGGCGGTGAGTGCGGATGGCAGGTGGTTGTGTGCAGCAGGTGGAGATCGGGAAATCTGCATCTACAACTTGGAAAATACTAAGGTGAGCCCAGTTGCAAACGTGGCAGCCAGAGACCAGATCTGCTGCTTCCTCCATTTCTTGTTTGGGTCTGGGTTGGCAGCAGGCATCTTCGGGCACGTCGTTTGCTCTGCCAAAGTCCTTGGGTTGGCTTTGTGGGAGCAGAGAGTTGGCTCAGCCACCGATGAGTCCAGGAGCCTCTGATGGAGAAACCAGTTCTGTAAGTGGGGAAGGCCGAGGCAGGTGCTCTCTCTTTTTCCTCTGCGCTTTCCTTCCCCAGCTTTACTGCACTGTGCCAGCCTACGAGTGCCCAGTGACGGCAATGGCAATCCATCCGCTGACCAATAACCTCATCATTGCACATTCAGATCAGCAGGTAGGGGCTGCTCTTCCCTAGCTTGGCAAAGCAGAGTTGGCACGCACAAAGGTCTGCCTCCGAAAACTGCCCCAGGCCTTGCACACCTGCCCTTCGTGCAGACTTTGTCCGTAACCTGCTGCCCTTGGAGCCAGGAAAGGTGTATGTGGGGGGGGGGGGGGGTCCACTGGGGAGTCAGCAGCCCAGTCACCATCATTGATCCTAGTTAGAGCAAAATGTGTTGTTTCCACTGGAATTAGCTGCACTTAAGAGACACACCCTGCAAAGCTGCTGCTTATGCCAGAGGAAAGTTTGCTCTGATTGCAGCACCGGGACGGGGAAGGGGTGGTTGGGACCGAGCTGGTTTCAGAACAGGGAGGGAGGGAGAGTCATGCTTCCCTGCTGGCTTTCCTGCTTCCAGGTGTTTGAGTTCAGTATCAAGGAGAGAGGCTACACACCCTGGAGCCGGAAGCTGCAGCAGCTGGGCCTGCACAAGGATTGGCTGGAACGGGACACGCCCATCACCCACATTGTCTTCCGCCCCAGACACCCCTCGCATGTCTTGCTGCACGACACATACATGTTCTGCATCCTGGACATGTCTCTGGTGAGTGGATGGTGGGTGGGTCTGAGTGTGGCACTTTGACCTGCAAGAAAGACTCACCTTCTCTGAGCCGAGGTCGCTCATGCTGCTTGCCCTCCCTGACGGTCTGGGTCAGGCGAGGAGCTCCCTCAGGTGGGAAAACACCGTTTGTGCCCAGGCCTCCTGCCTCCCAAAAGTGGGGACCTGGGCTGTTGGTCCCACATCCGGGCCAACTGGGTGGGGGCACTAATTCTGGAGTCCAGATCAGTGTTCAGGGAGGTGCTTAGCATCACCTGGTAATTCAGCCAGAATGTTATTGGTCTGGTTAGGGCTAGGCACAAAGGGTGGACCAGGCCACTGGGACCCATTCAGCAAAACATGCCTTTAGCTCGGACAGTGACTGCGCTCCTGATGGCTTAATTTGCTCCTCCAGCCACTGCATGAGGATTCTGCAGCCTCGAAGAAGCCGGAGCCACACGTGAAAACAATCCAACACGGTCGTGGCCGCGCCTTCAAGATCTGCAAGAAGTTCCAGGTGGGTCTTTGGGCAGTGAGCTCTCTCAGGCAGGAGGGAAGAGAAGGTTGGGCAAGCAGCACCTGCTGAGTAGGAAGCGCTCTCCCCCCCCCTCCGCCCCCAGTTCTGCAATCCCAGTTTGTAGTTCCAGGGAAGAATTTGGGCCCTTGGATTAACCAGGATCAGTGAATCCGGTAAGTGTTTGCAAGAAATCAGTTTGCCAAAGATACACTGGGATGGCCAGTGCCAGCAGAGGTTTAGGGTTATATTGGACAGCGTGGGCGAGGGGTGTTGTGCCGCTGCTGAAGCCCCAGCTGAAGAGCCCTTGGCCCATTAGTAGAGCAGGAGGGAGGCTGCCGTCCTGTGCCTGAGCCAAGGAAGTCACTGGTCTCGTGGAAAAGCTTGAATACAGCAGTTTCCCTCACCAGAAGAGCAGGTGTCTGCGAGGGGTGGGGCCTGTGCACCCCAAAGACAGGGACAGTGTTCTGGTAGCCCAAGGGTGGGGTGGGGGGGGCGTAATTCCAGTCCTCTCCCGCCCGTGCACGAGAGGAGGAAGCAAAGGGCTGCTGCTCTTGGGCAGCTGCAGGAACAAGATGGTGAAATTCTCTTCTGCTTGGCTCCTGCAGGAAGCAGAGAGCTGCTGGCGCCTGTGTTGCTGTGGGTGCCTGTCACAAGACGGCATGGGGCTCTGAAAGCCCAAAGGGGTGCAAGCACTCTTGTGGTCGCCCACACCGAGGAGTTCAGCACGGTAGATTCTTGCCCTTACCAGGCATGCAAGGCAAAGGGCCAAGCTAGATACCCTTCAGGAAGTCAACTCAGCCAGCAAAGCCCCTTCTAACTTTACTGCTTGTTTCTTCTCTCCCTGCCCTCCCCCTCCCCGCAGCCTCTGCTCTTTGTGGATTTCCTGGATGACAATTCTTTGGTGGTGATGGAGCGGCCGCTGATGGACATCAAAGCCCAGCTGCCACCACCCGTCTATCAGAAGAAATTTGGGACATAATGTGCTGCCCTGCAGAGACCTCAAAGGATCTTTGCAGAGGCCATGCTTTGTTGAGAGGCTTCCGGTGCCCCTCCCTTCAGAAGCAGGGGGCTGCATGGCCAGAGGAGCAACTGTTCAAGGGGACCTGTGCCACAGCCATCCTGTGTCCTTGCCTGTTTTTCTACCGTGATCTGGCTGGGAAAGAGAGGCACCCTTCGTAATAATTAACTTCTTGTGCCTGGGAGACAGGACCGCTGTGGGCCTCTTCGGGAGTTCTAGCACTGACTGGTATCAGAAGACCGACTCCCTATTTTATGCATGGCGTGTCGCGACACATCCTTTGCCCAGAAAAGTGCCACCTGGCTGGCCTGACCCAGCAGCCGCATCATCTCTGGCAAAAGCCTGTGGCCCGCAGCCAAGGGGCCAGCAGACTTCCTGCTGGATAAATAGCCTCAGGCTCTTCAGGGCCGCCCTGTGACCCCTTTGCTCCGGCTGACGCCAGGCACTCCAACTCCACCTCCGCGGACCAGGAACCCTGATTTCCGCCCCATCAAATCAGAACAGCAAAGTCAGCAGTGAGGGAGGAGGCTGCCTTGACCTTGCTTTGTTTTTTGTTTCTCCAGGAAGGGTGTGTGTGTGCATGTGTGAGAGTGTGTGCGCCTGCATTTGCAGAGGGACAGAAGGAAGCTTTTGCCCTTTTGCTGCTGTTCAGTGGAGCCTGAAGGTCGTGTATCCTGTGCTGGCATGAGAAGATCCCTGTCCCTTCTGGCCTGCTCCCCAGTTGACAGCCCCTCCCTCTCCCAGTCTACTCCCGCAGGCCCATGTTGGGTGGATAATGCACAGGGTGTCTCAGTTTGGCTAGGAAACTGCTGTGGACAATTCAGCAACAGGAAACTTCCTTTCTGGTGCACCAAATGTTTAGATTGCTCCTCTTGACCAGGAACACAAGTTGCTTAAATAAAAATCCCTCCAGCGGCTCAAGGCTACTGTTCAGGTTTAATTTGAGAGCGGGTGGGGGTTGGTTGGGTTGTTTTTTTGCTAATGCCTGTATTCGTGGTATATTTGCAAAAGGTTTCCAAAGTTGCTTGTCTTCTAACCGATTCAGAAATGGAAAAAGCCTCCACCCGAACGCGAGAATGACGGCTCCGAGTCACCACCGCTACTTTGACCCCCTTGGGCTGCACCTGCCCAGAGGCACCGGGGTGGGGGTGTCTCGGTAGTTTCCTGCTGGGATGCCAAACCTCGCTCGGGGGCGGCTGCGAAGAAGGGGCTGGCGAGGCTGTTGCCGGAGCAACAATGAGGGGGGGAGCGCGGTTTCCGACCCCCCCCCGAAGCTGAAGCCTGCCGGGCCGGGACACTTGGGGCATGGAAGCGGCGCCTTCCTCGGCCGGACAGGGGCCACTCCTCCCATCAACCGGGCCGCTCCTGTTGCAGGGGGGGCCTGCAGCCCCCCGCGGTTCACGTGACGCGCTGCCCTTGGCACGAACCTGCCGCCGGGCGGGGCCAGCTCCTCCCTCCCGCGCCTGCAAGAGGCCCCGCCCGCCCGCTCGCCCAGTGGCGGCGTCTCGGCGGGCATGGCGGTGTGGACGCGCGCCCGCAAGGCCGGGCTGGTGGAGGTGCTGCTGCGGGAGCGCTGGGTGCGGGCGCTGGCCGAGCTGAGCGGGGAGGCGCTGGCGTTGAGCTCCGAGCCGGAGCCGCGCAACGGGCTGCCCAACGGCGCCGCCTCGCCCTCCGCCTCCCCCGAGCGGGGCGCCGGAGCCCCCTGGCCGCCCTCCTCGGCGCCGGGCTCCCCGCCGGCCGGGCTGCGGCGCGTGCGGGTGGTGAAGGCGGAGGCGGGCGGGCTGGGCATCAGCATCAAGGGCGGGCGCGAGAACCGCATGCCGGTGCTCATCTCGCGCATCTTCCCGGGGCTGGCGGCCGAGCGCTGCGGGGCGCTGCATCTGGGCGACGCCATCCTGGCCGTCAACGGCCTGGACCTCCGCGACGCCACCCACGACCAGGCCGTGCAGGCGCTCAAGCGGGCCGGCCGGGAGGTCCTGCTGGAAGGTAAGCGCCGCGCCTGAGAACCCTCCCCGGCCGGGAGGCCTGGGGCTGCGGGGAGGCGGCTACCTGGGAGCCGCTTGGACCGGGGGCTCCTGGGCAGAGGGCGAAGGTCTCGGTAGCCGCTTGCCCTTAACGGGCGCCGCTCATGCAACGCCAGGAGTCGAAGAGGGGCTTGGCAACCTGGAATTGCCCGCTTCTTGGCCCGTGTTGTGCCAGGTGCCCGGAAGGGCAGAGAGGCGGCCGTTTTAGGCCAGCCTTCCCGCCCTTCCACTAAGAAGCCCGATTAGGTCGCCCGGAACAGGCTGCGGAGCCGGAGACCCGAGGAAGGAACGGCTCCGGCCGTTGCAGGAGACAGCCGGTCCCCTCAAACTCCTGGCTGCCGGGAGGCTTTTCCTGGCGGGAAGGGCTCTCTGGTTTAGGGGTCTGTCCTGTCATTTGGGGGCGCAGGGCTGCTCCCGCAAAAGCCCCCGGAGAGTAGAGAGGGCTGGGCGGAGACGGCGGGTGGGCCACCTTAGCGCTGGCCTGCTCTTCAGCCTGTCCTTAATCCATGTTCAGCTTCAGCGATTAAGAAGTGGGGCTCTTTATCAGGGATGTGATTCTCTGGAAATGCCGGGGGAAGCCTGTGGAAGATGCCTGAGTCGCCAGCTCTTGTGCATTCCTGGGCTGGGGGGGGGGGGGGGCGGGCAATGCTTGGTTGGGGCTTTGCTGTCTTCCTGGCCAAGGCGTGTCTCTTGTGGGTCCAGTAAGTAGGGCTGGGGGGTGGGGGTGACCTTCCTGCTGTAACTCACAGCCTAGGAGCAAGTGAAGCGAAGTTTGGGTGCCGTTTGGGGCGGGAGCAAAGAACAGCAATCCTGGAGACTGGATTTTGGAAGTGACCCAAGCAGCGTTTCTCTGTTGGAACACAGCCTGCCTTTCTCTACCTCTCTTGGATAAGAATTATCTCCCCCCCACACAAACAAAAAAATCTCCAGTCAAGTAACAGAAAGGAAAGTGAGGCTCTTGGTTGTTGGCTGATGCCAATCACACCTTTGTGGGGGGTCTGCAAAAGTGCTTGTATTAGCGGGGACTTTAAAGGGCACCCCAACTCTTGAGGAGAACTGGCCTTCATTGCCCTGAGGTTGAAGGCTGGACTTAGTCTTTGCTGATCTTTGGGATCTAACCCTGCACGCTGGCCACTCACTTGACCAGGCTTTTCCCTAAGTCTCCCAACTTCGTGCACTGCCTACAATTGGCCTCAATCTTCCCAGGATCTTCCCAGGGCCAGTTGGGCTCACACTTTTTTTCTCCTACTTCCTATGCGCTGTAAAGGTTAAGGGAAGGTGGTGAGAAGAGTGATGGGAGGGGGCCTTGTGGGGAGCTGGAAGGTCCCACCCAGCAGCAGCTGCCCCTCCCTCCCTCCCTCCTGCTTCCCCTGCTTTGCCCTCTGGGAGGGTAGCTGCAGACTTAGAGTAGGGAGTGTTTCTACTGGGAGTGTGTGTGTGTGTGTTTGTGTGTGTGCTGGGCTGGGCTGTGCATTTCCTTTCCCCCCTCGCCCCCCACTATGCAGAATGCTAACGTTTGTGAAAACTTATGTAAAGCTTTCCTTTCTCTGAGCAGTGGCTCTTCCTCGGCTGCAGCCATGCTGGAGGATAATGGGGGCTGAGGCCACCTGGGCTCAGTCTTCAGGGGAGCAGATGGAGCAGCCTCTCGGGGCCGCCTTGGCCGGTTTTTGCAAGCGAAGGTCCTTTGAACATTCCTCAAGAGACCAAGAATTTGGATGACATTCGGGGGCTTTGCAGTTGAAAGGGTCACTGTTAGGGAAGCCAAAGGCAGCCCGAGACTACCCAGCCATCCTCTGGGCCCTTTCGAACTGGGGCTGTGTCCAGGTTGAGCCTTCTTTTGGAGTCAGTTGCCTTGGTTCCTGGTGGGCAGCCATCCTGGCCCAAGGGTTTTCTCCAGAGGCCTAAATGTTTCTGTTCTTCCACAGGATTCTTTAAGCCCCTCCTCTCAGTCCAACCCCATAGACTCCAAGGGGTTTGTGGGGGGTGGGGGAATGAATAAAACACTTTTGCTCTTGCAAAGAAGGTGACTGGCTCGGATTTATTCTTCCCAGTGCTTGAGTCGGCCAGCTGCTGTTCTTGGAGCTGGCTGGAGAGGAGCAAAGGCTTCCTGGGCAAAGGAGGGTAGGGAAGTTTTATGGATGGGGATACTGGAGATCGAACATCTGCTAGCCAGCTGTGGAGTTCCTCTTCTACTGAGCCAGCCTCCTAGGAGGGGCCTTTTTCCACTCTGTGGTCTGTGCAGAAGGAACGCTGCTCTGTTCGCCTCCCCTCCCACTGGGTCCTCTTTGAGCCCCTGGCTCTGTAGAGAGGCGGGTGTGTGTGTGTGTGACTCTGAG
This sequence comes from Masticophis lateralis, assembly GCA_030761175.1. Lineage (NCBI taxonomy): Eukaryota > Metazoa > Chordata > Lepidosauria > Squamata > Colubridae > Masticophis > Masticophis lateralis. Next base: position 608,119 of record JAUDYJ010000010.1, on the reverse strand, counting down.
CCCACAAAGTGCCCTGCTGGCAGCTCCTCTGGACCACTGAAGCAGCTCTGTGTGGAGCTCTGCCCTTCCCCCCTGCCCTCCTTTGCACAATCCTGGAGCCCCACTGGACAGGCTAGTACTAGGGCAGCATTGGTGCCCAGGCGGCCCCTCTGCTACCTGCCCCTGTCAAGGGTGCGCTCTGCTGACCTGGCTCAGACAGTTCTATCCTGCTGCCACTTCTGCAGCTGCCCTGGTTGGAAAACAGGTGTAAAACTGCCCTACTCTTGCCTTATTGGTGACTTGGGGGGGGGGGAGGGTCTTCCTGTTGGGCAAGCCCTTTGGTCCTTCCAGACAGAAGTAAGCTCCTTTATTTTTTATGTGTTTCCTTATCTTTTCAACCTGCCATTGCTTCAGATCTCCCTGGGGGTAGTGAGGGCCCTGTGCCTGGCAGGGCTGCTCAGGAGAGTTAAGTTTAAACAAAGGGCTTGAAAGGTTCGGTTGGCCTCCCTGCCTTTTAGGGCTACAATGTGTCTGGGTATAAGCTGCCAGCCCCCGATGGCAAGCTGATCCCAGGAATGCGGAGCTCGGGATTTGCATGGGGAAATGGAGATGGCATTTCCCCTGGCCCTACTTCAACCGGAGGCGGATGAGAAAGCAAGCGGCTGGCGCTGGATGCCCTTTCCTGGTGCCCCCATGCCAGCTGCTTCCTCTCTGCACATACCCTTGGCTCGGTCCTCATCAGTGACCGTCTGGGACAGGGAGATCCTTCTGGGAAGAGCAGCCCAGCCGAAAAGCTACTTGCTTAGGTCATGACGACTTTATTGTCTGCTGAAAAGGGAAGATGGTCCCTGTTTATTTAAAAGTGACTCCTTCACCACTCTAGGACTGCTGTTCCACCACCTGATCTTCCTAAAGGCTGAAGGATTAGTGGGATTTTGAGAGTTTTCTTAAGGTTTTATTTAGCACCTGCTGGAGGTTTTTGTGACTGGCACGTAGGCACGTTTCTCCTTCGCAAGCAGGGGCTCGTGCTTATCCACTGTGTCTGTTGGTAGATAATTGATCCAGATTTGCACTCTGCTTTTGGCATCGTCTCTCTGCATGGCTTCTGACCAAGAGCCCAATTAGCCAAACAAGCAGACAGAACAACGGCTAACCCAGATTGTGAGCCATTTGCAATCTGATCAAAGGCCTCCTCGAGTAGCTGCATCTTTGCTGAGGGTGACTGCCCCAGAAACCACCCACTGCTGCCTCTGCGCTCTGGGGGCAAGGAGAACTGCAGCGTTTCTTTGCTGGAGCCAGGAAGGAAAGTCTTCCGGGAGCCAACTGTCCTTGCAGAGCGGGATTAGAAGCCTGGCTGCACTAATCCTCTCTGGAGGGCAGCAGGGCACAGAGCAGATCCCTGAACCAGCACCTTGAGTGGGGCTGCTCTTCTTGCCAGGCAAGTAGGGGACTGCCCCAGAAGAATGGATGACCTCTTTGCTGCTGCCGCTGCTGGCTAGCATTGTGGGCAGTACTGAACAGCTCAGAAATGGGGAGCTGGGCTGTTGGGCAGTGCTGTGGGAGACCCTTCCTCTGGAGTAGAGCATCAGGCCTTTGCCTGCCATGCTTTCCAGGAGGGCATCCAGAAGTCTCGTCTGCTCCCAGTTGCCTTGGTGCTGAGCATGGTCCCTATCGGGATTGTGGTGGTGAAATGGCCCCTCGGCCTGGGAGTGGCTGCAGGCAGAGAGCAAAGAGGAAGGAGAGGATTTAAGCAGGCAATGAGAAAGGCAGGAGGCCAAGCGGAATCCGCCTTGCAAAAGTCCATCTTGACAAATGCTCTGAGTCTTCCCTGACGTCACCGCTTGCCCTTCCTTTGGCTGGCAGCTCCCAGGGGGGCGGGGTTTGTGTGTGGAGGTCTTTAAGGCACATCCAGGGGGAGAGAGTGGGTAGATCCTTGATCTGGCTGCCATGGGGCTACTTTCTGCCCAACTGACCTCCCCGGGCCGGCCCACCGAGGGGGGCCCCCGGGGAGGTCACTCTGTGGGGCCTTGAACGTCAGGATGGCCGCTCCTGGGAAACGCTCAGCCCCTCCCTTCTCGGCCTACTCTTAGTGAAGTACATGCGGGAGGCCACTCCGTACATCAAGAAGCCGTCGCTGGTGTCCGACCTGCCGTGGGATGGGGCATTTCCACAATCGCCCAGCCTCAGCCTCAGCGAGGAGTCTGGCTCCCCAAAGCACCAGAGCCCCCCCCAGGACCGCAAAGTCATCCCCTTGAAGATGTGCTACGCTGCCAGGAACCTGAGCATGCCGGACCTGGAGAACAGGTCAGAAGGGTGGGCAAGCAGGAGATGTTGCAGGGCAGCAATTGTCTCCTTACATGAGGACGAGCAGCCTGCGCTGACTTCCATGGTGCAGCTAGACCCCCCCCCCACCCCATCCTTTCAAGGTTGCAGGTCTGCAGCTTCTCTCTGAGGGGTGGGACCAAAATCCAATGCCTTTCTGCACCCCTCCCCCCCATCCAGAAGACTTGCTGTTCTGGAACGGATGGTCTGGTTTTGCAGAGGCAGCACACATTCTGGACAGAGGCCCAGGCGTGTTGTGCCACCTGCACCCAGGAAAGGCCATGGGTGGCCCTGGCAGCTGTAGCATTGCACCAGGGAGGGAACGCTGCACCAAAGACTGTTTTGGGGTGGCAGCAGACTCTGGCAGAGAGCAGGAATGATGGATGCCCGCTCAGGTGCCAACACTGGAGGAGGCCCCTTTTTCCCTGGCCATCAGCCCAAAGGCTTCCTGGGGTGAGGAGCAGGGAGCGAGTGCGAGTGTCACAGGGTGGTCATCTACCCTGCAAGATACCCTGACCCTTCTCCACTGGATGTGGAGCAGTGTTTGCTTTGGGTGCAGTCTTAAACCCCTGCCGGGGGTGGGGGAGGAGCTTTTGGCCCCAGCCAGGCAGGCAGGTGGGAGAAGGCAGTGCCAGGCATTCCTTCCAGTGTTGCATTTCAGTCCCTATGGCTGCTCCTGAGAACTCCGGGGGGGGGGCAGAATTGGGATGGGGGAGCCCCCTGCCAGTCCCCAAACCCAAATAGCTTTTGCAAACCTGACCACCCCCAAAGCAGCCTGGCCCTCTGCTGGGTCAGCAGCACTTCTAAGCCACCTTCTGCCAGTCCTGAAGGAGCCAGGGCGGGGAGCGAGTGGTGTGTCCTCCTGGAGAGGTAGCCCTGCTGCCACTGGGGGAGGGTGCCACACTTGGCCCTTGAGAAGAGTTGGAGGGGCCAAAAGGGACCCAGAAGGTCAGAGGTGGAGCCCCCTCTCTCCTCTCAGCAGCTCTGCCTTCTCTCTGCAGGCTGATTGAACTACACTCGCCTGACAGCCGCAACACCCTGATTCTTCGCTGCAAGGACACGGCCACAGCGCATTCGTGGTTCATGGCAATCCACACCAACATCATGGCCCTCCTCCCACAGGTCCTGGCCGAGCTCAATGCCATGCTGGGTGCCAGCCATGCGCCAGGCAGCAGCAGGGAGGTCAAGCAGATTGCCTGGTTGGCCGAGCAGGTGAGCCCCTCACCCCGTTCCTTGATAGGCCTAGCTTTTCTCTGGCTGGCAGCCAGAGGGAGGGGAGGGAAGTGATGCGGCTGGAGGCCGCTAAAGCCTTCTTTGGCCAGAAAGTCATAGCCCCTCCCCTGACTACTGGCAACTCAAAGATGGGGTGATGTATGTAGGGGGGTTCCCCTTCTCTGAATTTGCTCCTGATCCTTGTCTGTAAGCAGGTCTCCTACAAGGGTGGTCCTCCTGCCCTGGGCCCCTCTATGTAGCCTCTCGCTAGCCCTGGGGCCCAGCTTCCCCGTAAATGTCTCACCCCTCCCTTTTGTCTCTCTTGGCTTCCTGCAGGCCAGACTTGATGGCGGGCGGCAGCATTGGCGGCCAGTCCTTTTGGCCGTGACGGAGAAGGACCTGCTGCTCTTTGACTCCGTGCCCTGGACAAGGGACGCCTGGGCCTCCCCCTGCCACAGCTACCCACTGGTGGCCACCAGGTGGGGGAATCTGAGGAAGAGGGTCTCTCCAGGCTCAGGCCACGCACAAGGCCTTCCGGAAGGGGAGGCGGAATGAGTCCCTGCGAGTGCTGGGGGTCGGCTGCCTCCTGGGCAGTGGGGCTGCCTGCCTCTGGGATCCAGAGGGTCCTGCCCTGCTCTGATCCAGCAGGGCCCTGCCATCGCCTCCTGCAATGCCTTCTGTGAAGTTTCTGCCTGCACTCATTTTGGAAGTTTTGTTCCGGAGGCAGGAAAGTCCCAGGTTGCTTCCTGCAACCAGAAAAGCCGCTGGCAGCTGTTCCCTCTGTGCCTGTGGCTCAGGTGAAACGGAGCTGCCGGGGAGGGGAGGGGGATTGGCTGCCAACTCTGGCAGAAAAGTCTTGGGCATCCTTGCCTGCCTTCTCCCCCACCTCCCTTACCTCAAAGCTGCCAAGGAGAAAAGGGCTGTACTTGCTCCTGCCTTTGCTTTGGCTTCAGCCTTTGTACTTGGCCTGTGCAAGAGGAGACTGGCACGTTCCCGTGTGCAGGGGAGGGGGTGGAGAGGTGAGCTGTCAGGCCTCCTCTCAGGCTTCTGCTGCATGGGATTATCAGGGGGCTTCAAGGGAGAGGGGTGGGGTGGCTGACAGAGACTCCCTCAGGTTGCCTCCCCAGTGTCCAAAGTCCTCCCCAAAGGAATTTGCCTGCTCGTGGGGTGCTGCTCTGTGGCCTGTCCACTCCCCTAGCTGGGGTTTTTTCCTGACCTTTGGTGGGGAGAACAGGGTGCAGTGGGGGTGGGCTTGAGGGAGAGTCTTCCCCCCGAAGCATTTCTGCAGTCTCTCTGGGGTGGGCTGGGGGGCTTATTTGTTCAGAGCAAGTCACCCCCAGCTTGTAACTGCTGCTCCTTTACCCCCCACTCAGGCTGGTGCATTCAGGCTGCAGGTCGCCGTGCCTGGGATCAGACCTCAGCTTTGCCACGCGGTCTGGCTCTCGCCAGGGCATTGAGATGCACGTTTTTCGTGTGGAGACCCACCGTGACCTCTCCACCTGGACCAGGACCCTGGTGCAAGGTTGCCATGCTGCTGCAGAGCTCGTCAAGGAGGTCTCCGTAGGTATGACCTGGCTGCCCAGCCTGAGGACTGTGGCCCCTCCTCTCCTGAACTCCTGGAGGAAGCCCAGGTGGTCAGTCTAGCAAACAGGAGGGAGAGATTATGCCCACCAGCTAGAGTGTTGGCAGACAGTGGAGTGGGAGTCCCTACCTTGAGGCTGGTGAGCGAGTCCCAGCCTCCAAGGCTCTTTGGTCCGGCCATCGGAGGCAAAACCTGCTCCTTTCATGTGGCCATGTCACCCAGGTTGAGCAGGCTGGCTCTCGGGCAGATCAGGCATCGCCTGTTGAAGAAACCGGTCGTTGTCCCCCACTCTCCCCTGACTTAAACGACAAAAGATGGGGACCAGCCCTGACAAGAAGAGGCGAGCTGGAGATGGGCAAAGCAAGCCTGGGCCCAGCTGACCCCTGGTGCTCCCCTTGTGGCTCTCTCCTTGTCTCTTCCTGACCATGGAGGCTCTGCTTTGTGTGTTCCGGCCTAGGCTGCGTCTGGAACAGCCAGGATGTTCGACTCACGGTCCACTATGAAAACGGCTTCACCGTGTCCAGCGAGGGAGCCGGTTCTACCGGCATCCTCCTCCGATACCCTTTTGAGAAGCTGAAGATGTCTGCTGATGATGGGGTCCGAAACCTGTATTTGGACTTTGGCGGCCCGGAAGGGGAACTGGTGAGTGGCTAGTTGAGAGTGACAGGGGGAGAGCCATCGTCTGGCAACGTTTGCCTCGAGGGACTGTGGATTTAGGCAAGTCCCTGTAATTCCACTGGAAAATAAAGGAGGAAGGCCTTTTGCTCTCACACCTGAGGGAGAAGGAAATGGCCACAGAAATGGTGCATTCAAAATGGCTGCCTTTCATTCATTCATTCGTTCGTTTGTTTGTTCAATTTATATGCCGCCCTTCTCTGGAGACTCAGGGCAGCTTACAATGCATTAAGCAATAGCCTTCATACTTTTGTATATACCTGCTTAGTAGGGCTTTCGCACCCCCAAGCGGTGTTCTTTTTTATACAAATCAGCTTATTGCCCCCACCATCCGGGTCCTCATTTTACCTACTTCGGAAGGATGGAAGGCTGAGTCAACCTTGAGCCTGGTGAGAATTGAACTTGCAGTAATTGCAGGCAGCTGGCAGCTAAGTGCTACTTTAACAGCATTTAGTCCACTGCTCCACCAGGCTCTTAACCAGAAAGCCACCTGAGCTTAGAGGTTTGGCTACAACTTCAGTTTTGTGTGGGACAAAGGGATGGATGCTGGCCTTTGAAATGGCAAGGGGTGACCCTCTCTCTCCTGTGTTCTCCTCCACAGGTCCTGGAGCTGCACTCTTGCCCCAAACCCCTGGTCTTCGTCCTGCACACCTTCCTGTCGGCCAAAGTGACCCGCCTGGGCCTCCTGGCCTAGCTACAGCCGTCGCCACTGTTGAAGCCGCCACACGTGGTTCCTGGCCTTGGGAAGCTGCCATCTGCCAGCCTCAGTGCCTTGCCTGGACTTGGAATGGTCCCGTCCCTCCCCTTCTGAAGGGCTCTGGGGAGGCTGCAGCCTTAAACCCGATGCCTGGTCAGAGCAGGCCAGGCGGGAGCCGTAGAAGGAGCAATTCTCTGGTTGGATTGTGTGAAGCCATTGTTCTGCTCCGTTTACCAGATGTGCCTTTCAGTGGCGACCGGGAAGAGAAAGGAAGCTTCCTCCCAGAACAAGCAAAGTGATGCCTTGTGTGCCTGGCTTGCCGCTGACATGCCCGAGTCATCCACTGCTGCTGCTGCTGCAGGAGGGGGGTCCGGGCAAGGCTGGGGGCTGCTGTTCAGTTGGCTGCCAGGTTCCAAATCAGAAGGGCCCCCGAAGGCTCTCTTCCCCCCTCCAATTCGAGTTTTAGTCTGAGAGCCAGTAAAAGAAGCACCTTGGATTAAGAGATTCTTTGCAGCATGAGAAAAAGTCTGATTCAGAAACCAGCGCAGGGAAATTAAGTAGCTTTCTTTGAGCCTCTCCAGCTAGCTATGCAGAGCCCGTCCCTCTTACTACAAAGGGAGATGATCTTTGACCGGCTCCCTTCCTCATTTTGACACTGACTGTTACAGTAGAGTAGCCAAGCCTGAATCACAATTTTTACTATTTATCTTCCTCTGCAGAACCTCCCCCAGCTTGAGTGAATGTATCCACAATTCCTAACGTGGCACTTCCAAAAATACTCAGCATCTGCTAATGCAGAGTCAGTAAGGAGGCCACACTAACTACAAAATAGACCCTCCTTTCCCCTCCGACCCAGAGGGACCTGAGTGGTGCCCTCGTTTTTGTCTCGGGGAAGCAGAGAGCCCAGAGGACGAGGAGTCTGTGGGATGCCCCCAGTTCTGGCTCCAGTGGAGGGGATGGGAAGGAAGGGCTGCTTGCCAGAGAGGAGCCCAACTGCACCATTCAAGGAAGGCGGGGTGATGGTGGTCAGGCCTCCTCCTTGGGACTTGTAAGGAGGGCCGGGCAGAGATCTTGCCATGGGGGCCCAGGTGTAGCACCAGAGGTTGCGCCCTCTGTTCCTCCTGGTATCTGCAGTCTGGAATGGGTCTTGGGCATCAGTTGGAAAGGGAACAGCCCTCTCCTCTGACCTTTGAGCTTCGATCCTTTTAGATCCCTGGGCAGGTCAGAGACCCTCTTGGCCTCTTGAAGGAGGAAGGAGGCAAATCCTGTGAAGGATTTGGGCCCTCGAAGTGGAAGGGGAAGGCTGGCGCGCTGGCCCTTGCCCTGGATGTCTGGCTGCTCTGTTAGGGCTGGAATTTGGACTTAAGAGAAACCTCAAGTAAGGATTGTCCCTGGTCCTTCTCTGCATTAAAAGCCAATATTCAGTGGTGCTGGAGTCACTTTCTGAAGAGAATACCTTTTCCCAGTCACTTTCAGTTGGGTGTAAGCAGCTTCCCTTCCTTCCATCTGCCCTTAGACAGAGAGGGTGAAGGATTGCAGCCGATCATTTCCTGCTCATGTCCACTGGCCAGGCTCCCATTCAGGGTTGCTGCCAGGGACCCTCTTACATGTTTCAGAAAAGGGCCCCCTGCCTCGGAGGGGTGGGTATGAATGTATGGCATTGTGGGACAAAATCTGGCTGGCATTTGGTTTTCAAATGGTGCTTTTATATCACAGTGATGAACTGTTATTACCAAATTGAGACAAACTTAAAAATACAGGTGAGGAAGTGCAGCTTGACTGTCATATTCTCACCCTTTTTTACATAGCACTTTTCCTAACAACTCCAGATCCAGTTTTTCAGCCCAAGGATGATGTTGCAACAAGACAGGAGGGCACTGCACTGAGAGTTTAGACCCCGAATTGATGTGGAGCATAAAACTGGAGTGGGGGATGAACCTCCATCGGTGGAGAATTTGAGGTGGGAGGCAAGAACAGATTTCAGGGCTTTCTTCTTGCTAATGTTTGTTAGGCCAGGGAAACACTTTAATTCAATAATTACTGAACCAGGATGGCACCTCTCACCAAGCGGATCCCTTTGTTCCATGACGCAACAGCAATTAGCTGCAGTTTCCCACCTTCTGTCAGATGTAGGGGAGTTTACAGATAGGGCAAACACAACCGTTAATGGGCCCGACGTGCCAAAGAGGTCTTGAAATTTTGCACAGAAATCACTACAAGTAAGTGTCTGTGTTAATGCTGTGCAAAGCTGTATGTCTGTGGCTATCCTGTTTGTTATAATCTAACATCGAGTATTTCAACAGATGCCATCACAATCAAATCTTAAATGTACAACCAGCTTTATTTTTTTATTCTTCATACGTGGTATTTATACAATGACTTGCTTTTCCAATGATTTTAAATGCAATTATGGGGGGGTCTCCAGGGTCTCAAGAGGCGATATTTGGACCATGTCTGATCTTCGCCAGCAGAGGAATTCTCACCAGGCTCTGCAGAAAACCTGGGTGCTCCTGGCCCGAGTTACTCTCCACTGTATCGCATTGTACATTACAATGAAAGGGGACGAAGGGCAGGTGTATAATAAAGTATTATTAGTTTTAGCTTTGACTGCTGTTTTCTGTCTTTTGGGGTGGGGGGAGAGGCAAAAACTTTAACTCCTAGCAATGAATTGGGAGAGGGGGGAGAGATGGCCGCCAGTCCAATGGTGCATTGGAGGCGCAGAACCAGGGGAACCTGCTCCCCGCGTAGGAGGAAGCCCGGTTCCTCCGGGCATGGCAGGCAGGCCAGCTGAAGGAGATGGGGGTCCTTCTCCCCGGAGAAGTGGGAACAGCTGCAGAGGCGGGCCCTCTGCATTCGGTGGGTCGAGGGCACGGCGACCCCGCGAAGTAGGCCGTTCCTAGAAACGGCCGGCTGCTTCTGCGCCGCCGCCGCTGGAAGGCCAGCGAGGCCGGACGCAGCAGGTGGAGCAGCATTGCTCGGGCGGCGAACTACCACTCCCATCGGCCCGCGCGCCAGCGGAGTGGCCGCCTCGCCCCCTCGCGTTGCTATTCCCGCGCCGGCCTGCAGGGGCGCTCTGCGGATCGAGGCCGCCACCGCCGCCCCGGAGCCCCCGCGACCCCGCCGCCGCCGCCGCCGCCGCCGCCGCGGGCAGGGATGCGATGACCACGTCCGCCTTGCAGGTGCCTCCGTCCCCCCCGCCCGGGCCACACGCGCCATCCCGGCTCCAGGCCTCCCGAGCCGCCCAACGACGAGCCCGCCCGTCCTTCGGCTCCGGGGCAGCCGCGGCCTCTGCCTGCCCACCTCGCGCGGTCGTCGCGAATCTCTACGCGAACCCGCGGGGGGGCCCCCGGGGGGCGCCGGCCCGGCCCGAAGGAAGCGGTTTGGCTGCCGTGGGGCCCGAGTGCCCCCCGCCCCCCTCGAGCAGCAGCCCCGGCGAGCCCCCCTGCGGCCAAGGCCGCTCCCGCTGCCCCTCCCGTGCAAGGCTTGCGGGCTCTCGGCCCCTCCCGAAGCGGCTCCTCGGGTCTCCGGGGCGAGAGCGGAAAAGCCCCGATCCCGAGTCTCCCGGCGCCCCGAAGGTGGCCTCGGTGCCCGAGGGGCGCCGCCGGAGAAGGAAGGGGGGGGGCGATTGGGCGTCTTCTCTCCTGGCCCCTCCCTCGCAGCACCGGGGGCTTCCCGGCTGCCCTCTTGCCCGAAGCCCGGCTGAGCGTGGTTGTCTTTCCAGAAGGCCATTGATTTGGTCACCAAAGCCACGGAGGAGGACAAAGCAGGCAGCTATGAGGAAGCGCTGCGCCTGTATCAGCACGCAGTGGAGTACTTCTTGCACGCCATCAAGTGTGAGTCCAAGGGGGGCTTTGACCCTGGGGGTCAAGAGGGGGAGGAGCAGACCCGGGGGGGGGGGCAAAGGGGTCCCCTTCCCTACTCACCGGCCAGGAAGGGAAGGAGCCCGGGTTCTAGCCCCCCATCTGTCTGGTCTGCCCCACAGATGACGCGCACAGTGACAAGGCCAAAGAGAGCATCCGGGCAAAGTGTGCCCAGTACCTGGACCGGGCGGAGAAGCTGAAGGACTATTTGCGGAACAAGAGCAAGCAGAGCAAGAAGCCAGTCAAGGAGGCCCAAAATGACAGCAAGGGGTAAGGGCCGGAGAGGGCATCCACCCAGGAAGGCTGGGGGACACCTGCTGGGGGGGTCCTGCACTGCCTGTGCCAAAACCGACTGGAGAGGAGCTTGTGAGGAGCCCTTGCTCTGCTCATGGCCTTGGGGTGTCTTCCTTTGCAGCAGCGACAGCGACAGTGAGGGTGAGAACCCGGAGAAGAAGAAGCTGCAAGAGCAGCTGATGGGTAAGCCTGTCCCACTCATGCCGGAAGGCCGGGGGATAGTCCCGGGGGCTCAGAGACCGCTCTGCTCCACCTGTGAGGGAGGTCGTGAATACTCAGCTCAGGTCTCTGGGGCAAATTACCTTGGCTGCAGGTGCCATCGTGATGGAGAAGCCCAATGTGCGATGGAACGACGTAGCAGGCCTGGAGGGGGCCAAAGAGGCCCTGAAGGAAGCTGTCATCCTGCCCATCAAATTTCCTCACCTGTTTACAGGTGAGACCACGGGGTCTCTCTCAATGTTCTCTGAGATGTTTTGGGATGAATGCCATCTCCTCTTCTCTCCTCTCCTTGGCCAGGCAAGCGCACACCCTGGCGTGGGATCCTCCTCTTCGGCCCCCCGGGAACTGGGAAGTCTTTCCTGGCTAAAGCAGTGGCCACTGAGGCCAGCAACTCCACCTTCTTCTCCATCTCATCTTCAGACTTGGTGTCCAAGTGGCTGGGGGAGAGTGAAAAGTAGGTGGGGAGGGCAAGGCTTGCTCTGTTGGAGAAGTGGGGCCAGGGGTAAATTGAGCAGCATGGTGGATCTCCATGGGGAGTTTGCTTCTACTGTTTGGGCAGCCTGCATCTGGATTGTCCTGACCCTCTCCTCACTCTGCCCGGCTTCCTCTTTAGGTTGGTGAAGAACCTCTTTGAGTTGGCCAGGCAGCACAAGCCGTCCATCATTTTCATCGATGAGGTGGACTCTCTGTGTGGCTCTCGCAATGAAAATGAGAGCGAAGCTGCTCGCAGGATCAAAACAGAATTCCTGGTGCAAATGCAGGGTGAATGATGGCCGTCGGGCAGGAGTCCAGAGCAGCCGCTGTTCTCAGGCCAATGGCCAAGGCTGAGCAGTCAGATCTGGGAGCGTGGGTCCTGCTCTCTCCAGAAAGGGTGACACGGGGCACTTCTCTTTTTTCTCAGGTGTTGGGAATAATAATGATGGCACTTTGGTCTTGGGCGCCACCAATATCCCTTGGGTACTGGATGCTGCCATTCGGAGAAGGTGGGTGAGAGCAGTGTGTGCATGGGTGAGTTTAGCCTGGCGGAAACCAATTAATCACACTGTGTAAGTAGAAATAGCTGAAATTCAGGTTCACAGGGTTAGAAATTCAGGTTCAACAGATTGTAGTTCTCCGAATAAAAAGCAGGAAGAAAGTCTTCCTGCTTACTTAATAAGGCAGCTCCTCAACCCCAAACTGCAGGTATATTCCGTGCCTTTTAAAGTCACCGTTAGATGATGTGTGATTTCTGCCCTTTGACTATAATGCCGTGTTGTGTGTGCCGCACCTGGTGCAGCACGTAGCCAAGCTTTGGCTGGCTTGAAAAGTACTTGGGTGGGTGGACTGCAAGCAGTCCCCAGGCTGGAGCCTAGAACAAGCATCCTGTAAAAATATCTTCTAGACAAGCATCATCCATGGAGCCCTGAAGGGAGGTGTTTTATTTACTACTACAAAGAAGCACAAGAACAAACTAAACGGTGTAGACATTGGACTGAAGGCGAACCTTTTCATTAACCTCTTGGCCAAATGCAGTTAGCTAAAACCGTCCCAGAGGAGAGGGGTTACTGTTAACACACCCCTCAAGGGCAGGACAGTAAGAGAGAGACGTGCATGGAGGCACACCCATGCCACACAACCCAGCTTTGGAGATTGACCCCTGCATTCCTTTCTTCACACATAGGTTTGAGAAACGCATTTACATCCCACTTCCAGAGGAGCTGGCTCGTGCCCAGATGTTTAAGCTACACCTAGGCAACACCCCACACAACCTGACCGAAGCCGACATTCACGAGCTGGCCCGAAAGACCGATGGCTACTCGGGGGCCGACATCAGCATCATTGTGCGGGATGCCCTGATGCAGCCTGTCCGCAAAGTGCAGTCAGCCACGCACTTTAAAAAGGTGAAACTGTGTGTGTTTGTGTTTGTGTGTGTGTGTGTAATTACAATGTCCTGATGGCTTCTGGTACAAAGCAGAGCACTTTAGCTGTGAAAGGGACGAGTTCTCTGCCCACTTTTTTTCATGCAGTGCCTCACCCATTGCTTACCTACCCACACCTGGTTTTTTTAACATCCATTTCTTTCTGTGGGGAGGATTACCGAACATGGCAGGCATTGTTCCCGTCATTCAATGGGAGCATTGAAGGCCTTTGTGGTCTGGCAGGAGACTTCCAAGACCGGTTTGTTCCCTTTTGCAGTCTTTGTCACAGTCTTTGACCGCTGTCACTGGAGAACAGATGGTGATTGAGGGGTGGCTCATCTGTCTGACTGTTCCTTTCTTCCCTACGTTGCTGCTGAGCCTCCCTTCCCAGACCCGAGTTAGACAACCCTCCTGATCCGTCTGCTGCTTGTATCCTTACTGCAGGTTCACGGACCTTCTCGCGCCAATCCAGGTGTGCTGGTAGATGACCTGCTGACTCCTTGTTCACCAGGGGATCCTGGGGCCCTTGAGATGACCTGGATGGAAGTGCCTGGGGACAAACTTCTGGAGCCGCTGGTCTGCATGGTGAGCGGTTGTGACAAAACCCTTTTCCTCCCCTCCTCCTGGCTTAGGCCAAACTCTGCAACAACACACCCAGTGCTTCTGTGTGGAATGTGGGTCTGCAAAATGGGACTGAGCACAAAGTTAAGCAAGGATATAAAGCATCAGTCCAGTCACCCCTTACGTTGAAGGGAATACTGCTGAGATGCTGGATGCTTGGGGGCTCCGACCGTTCTCTTTTTTTGCAGTCAGATATGTTGCGCTCGCTAGCCACCACCCGCCCCACGGTCAATGCAGAAGATCTCCTGAAGGTGAAGAAGTTCACAGAAGACTTTGGCCAAGAGGGTTAATGCTGCACCTGTGGGACACCCCATTGTTAGGTGGGAGCAGCCAGCGGCCCATTTTCCTGGCCACACGTGGAAATGGCCAGGAGAAGCTGGTGGACTCTGCCATGCAGAAGCTTCCTTCTCCACCAGTCTCCGCTGGAGCATCTTTGGCTGGGGATGGAAAGGGATCCACTGGGGTATCAAGGGACAAGAGCAAGCCTGACTCGGTCTGCTGTCTTTTTCTTCGCGTCAAATACCCCATCATTCTGGTTTTTTCTTTTATTTCCGATGCTTAGTTTCTGTTATCAAAAATAAAAGCAGCCCAACTCCCTTCTGCTACCTGCAATTTCCTCCTCCCCTCCTCCCAGTGAGTCCACTTCTGCTCCCCAAAGAAAAACCAGGGGTTCTCCCAGAGACCTCTTTCCGTCTCCAGTACTGCTCTGCCTCACCTCAAGTTCACTTGAGGAAAAGGGCATAATTTTGCCAAACTTGTGTGATGCTATTTTATTGGGTTCTGGTATGTTTTGCCAATGTTCAGTTTCTGTCCACTCCAAACTCCTCCAAATTGCTCTCAGAACAATTTTCCTTCCAGCCTTTGGTCAAGGTCCTCAGCTGTTGCTTTGCTCCTGGGTGCATGCTTGATGTTGGGTGGGTGGGGAGATGGCGTAGCAGCTGTAGCTTCAGACTGCAGGACTCCTTTGCAGCCATGCAGTTCCACCTGCCTGCCAGATTACTTTGCAAAGGAGAGAGGAATGGTGGCTTGGCTCCCATTGACAGGACACAGGTGACATTCTCTGTAAGGCCCGGATGAGTCCCAAGGAAGCTTCCCCCTGCAACCCCTGGCCGAGTAGAGTTGCCTTCTATGACAGAGCTGAACAGGCAGAAGTATGTGCGCACAGACACATCCATGCCTGGGGTCAGGCCCATTGTTTTTACTGGGTGAATTTGTGCCACAGGGAGAGGCAACTACTACCCCATCATCGTTAAAGCTTACGCTTTAGGCCTGCCTTGTACTTAAGAGGGCTGAAGGACCGCTTTCTCACAGCCCACTCCACACGTAGATACATTTTAAAGTGATGGGTTGTATGGAGAGAGGTGGCTTGTGGAAGAATAAAAGGCTGGAAATGAAACCTTATCATTCTTTTTTTTAACAGAGTTTACACAGAAATAACTGGTAACATTCACAGCAAGTTCAAGCCCTGGAAGGCAGCAAAGGCTGGGTTGCTGCTTTTAGTAATGCCACCGCTGAGGCACCTCCCTCCTCGGATTGAAGGAAGGTGCTCATCGGTTGACCTTGGCCCAATGCAAGCAGCTGAAAGTCCCGCTCTCCATCTTGTCCACGTAGAGGATCCCCTTTATGTGGTCCATCTCGTGCTGAACGATACGGGCTGCGAAACCTCTGGCTTGCCACGTGGTCTCTTCTCCAGCCTCGTTTAGGCCTGGGGAGGGGGAGAGAAAAAGCCCACCAGCGGGGCCTGCTTTGGGATCCCGGGGGCGAGCAGGCATCTCCCCCTGCGGCCGCCTGGCCGTCTCCTCACCTGAGACCTCCACGGCCATGTGCCGGGCGACCACGGCCGAGAAGCCGGGCAGGCTGGCGCAACCCTCCGTGAAGTAGCTGGCCCGGCTGTCAAGCACCCGCACGGCCGGGTTGACGAAGACGCGCAGCGGGAAGGGGGCGACCTCCAGGGCGCGCAGCCCCTCGGGCAGCTCCTCCGGCAGCGGCGGCCCGCGGAACTCGGCCACGAAGACCTGCAGCGGGACGCCCAGCTGGGGCGCACTCAGCCCCACGCAGCCGTCCCGCCGCATCACCGCCACCAGCCGCGCAATCAGCCGCTGCACCTCCGCGCTGCCCACCCGCTCCGGCTCCACCGGCGCCGCCACGCCGCGCAGCACCGGGTCGCCCGCAAGGCAGACGCGCTGGAAGGGCGGCTCGCACGGGCCCAGCAGCTTCCGCCGCAGCCGCTGCCAGGCGCCCGGCTCTCCCCAGGGCCGCTCCGAGAAGGCGAGGCCGCGCCACGGGACCGGCACGGCGCGGAGGACGTCCCCCAGCCCGCGGTTCCAGCTCCACGCCGCCATCAGGCCGCTCGGAGGGCGGGCCGGGCAGAAGAGCGCCCCCAGCGGAAAGAGACCTCTCCTCTGCCGAGCGGCCCCGTCTGGCCCCTCACAGGAAAGGTTGCGGGGCGGGGGAGTGAAAATATCGGGTAGCGCAAGCGCAGACGGGCCCGCACGGCCGCGCTCAAGCCCCTCCCCCTGGGAGGCCCTTTCCCCAGGCGTTGGGAGGGGTGAGGGCGCCTCCCGCCCACAATAAAATACCTCGGGGGAGAAAGTAAAACTCCAACTTTATTCTCAGTTCTTCTCTTGCATCTGCTCACCCCACCCCACCCCCTTTCCCTTCCTGCTTGGCAAGGGAGGCAGCCAAAAACAGCAACTGCAGCCAAGCGCAGCCCTTGCCTGGCCAGGGTGGAGGGGGGAGCCCAAAGTTGCTCCTTCAGCAGATGAGCCCCCAAACCTCCACCAGCTATCCTGTTGTAGAGACCCCACTGAGCGGCCGTGAGTCCTCAGGAAGGGAGATCTTCACTGCAGCTGGAAGAACGGAGACGGCAGGGCTAGGATCTGCTTCCTCCTGCTCTGAGCCAGAGAGTCCCAAGGGCAGGGGAAGTTGTAGGGCCAGCCCCTTCTCAGCCAGAGGGAGAGCAGTCTCTTTCTTGGGAAGAACTGAGCCCAGGAGCTCCTGGATCACCACCTCATCTACACAGGAGAGACCTCCGTATTTATGGACCTGAGCAGCAGGAACACCTAGCAGGACAGGAAACAAACACAAAAATGGGACACCAGACCCTCCCATCAATCCTAAATCCCAGAGACGGTTCCTTTCTATGCTTTCCAAGTCTGTGATCCCTCCGCCCTAGGCACCTATGCACATAATTCCCTGATAGGGCAATTGTCCCAAAGCTTCTTTTTCCTAAAGGCAATTAGACATTCTTGATGTTCAAAGAAAACACAAAGAAAGTCGAGTAGTCTTTTGGTAAAAAGCAGCTTTGGGACAATCATGACCTGCATGATTGAAAATCTCAATTGACAAGGGGCCAGGCCTAACTCCAAAGAGCCATAAAGTTGGCTTCACTTCCACCAGCTTCCTCCTACCACTTCCTGCAAGGAAGTAAAGGTAACTGACCCAGAATCTGTGCAATCTGGGCTAGAGGGAAGAGGAGTTGGAGACAGCGGTTGAGGTATGGCACCAAGTCTTCCAGGAATGCTGTGCAGAACTGAACAAACAGCTCTTGCTCTTGACTGCTGAATGCTGCCGCCTCCGCCCGATGGAAAGCCAGAATGATCTTTACACCCTGGGGAGAGAAAAGTCTAATTAGAAGCCTTTGGTTTATCAATTCAGAGCAACTGGATGAAAATTACCCACTAAAAACTTGTATCATGAATTATCCAACCAGGCAGATATACTAGTACTCCTCACAGGCAGTGCATGACACACCTAGAAAAAATCTAACAGCCACAAAGAGACTATGAGAGATCTAAGGAGCTCAGCTTAAAATGGGAAGAATGTATTCAAGCTTCTGGAATAGCCATTAAAATAATTATTCTCACCACTGAGAAATACAGAATATTTTCCCCAGTCTAAGATAGAAAGCAGTACCTGGCTGAGCATGTTCTCCAGGAGAGCTGCCACAACTGGGGCCAGAGCAACAGGACAGCAAAGACGCAAATCATTAAAGGCCATCAGGATGTTGTTGAGCAAATGGGCAAGAGGGGGGAAATCTAGTAGCACCAGAGGAGGCTGCAAGGTGTCTGGCTGGGCAGAAGGCATTGGCACAGAGATGGCACTGCCCAAGAGAGCCGGCGCAGAGATCAATGTGTAGGAGTTCATCTCTTCTTGGAACTGGTCTGTGGCCTCCTGCATAGCTTTTTTGAAGGTAAGGAGCACCACATGCTGAAAAATGGGAACAAGCTGGCCCCGGAAGTCCGCCCCTACCCGGCTGAAGGACAGGCCAAAATACATGCACTGGCCCAGCAAAGAGTCAAGGCGATTGCCCACACCACGCTGTAAGTCTTGCTCAAGAACCAGCAGAAACTGGGAGACTTTCTGCAGCACCCACCCATGGAAGATGGCACTCTCATTGAAGGTGTCCTTCCCCAGGGGCAACACCAGCGGCTCTTCATCTGCAAATATGGCACGATACTGTGTGACAATGTCAAAGAGATGCACACGGCATGCCTCTATCGTTTTTGTGATGTGCACATAGGGGTCATCATCAGGAACAGCTGCAAGGATGGAGCACAGCCAGAAGTCTCTTGCTTGCAGGAATGTGATGCGCAGTTCGGCCTCTGTGAACACATCCATGCAGCGCAAATAGCCAATGACACGTAAGCAAGCAGGCAGCTGGATGTTGGTGCGTAACTGCTGGATCAGTTGAGTAAGCATGAGCTGTGTGGACTGACGCACCTCAGCCACTATGCCCTAGGAAGGAGAGAAAAGCTGTTCTTAGCGGGGCAGACACTCTGAAAATAGATTCCCGAGACCATGTGAGAGGCATACCCCAGTTCTAATTCTGGACCCCACGTGGCCCTTTGGACACACTGTAGTAATACTGCCCTAGACATGCTCTGGCAATATTAAGGACAGCCAGCATGAAACGTCTACGCTGAGATGTGGTATGTTTGAGCAACTGCATATACACTGCAGTCACCTAACAAAAGGCATTTGGTCCTAAATCACCACAAATTTCTGAGTATAAAAATAACCAGCGTTTTACAAATCAAAAGAAAAGCCATAAAGCCTCAACACTTTTGCTTTGCCTTCTCCCTCTTCTGAGTGGGAGTTCTGCTTCAAGACTAAAGCCATGTCCTCTCCTGCTGAAGAGGAGAACGAAGCCTTCACTCCAAAGCCCTCAGGTCAAGTGCGATCCCCGGTCGCTCCCGAACCTGAATTACTGGGACGCCGGCATGCTTCTTCTCCAAACGGCGGACGTAGGAGACGAGCTCCAGCGCCTCCTCGTAGTAGCTGTTCCGGACGCAGGTGTCCATCAGCTGCGGGATCTCCAGCACCTCCAGAATCTCCGTGTGCCGGTTTAGTGTCACGTTGTTCATCCGGCGGTTCTGCGCGATCTGCTCCGCGTGGCGCATGAAGCCCCTGCGGGAGAAGGCGGCGAGTCAGCTGGTGGGCCCTGCCAGGCCGGCGCCCCCCGCCTCCCTCCGGCCGGGAAGCAGCGGCTCACCGGCAGGCCTCGGCGAAGGGCGGCAGGCGGTCCAGCAGACGGCCCAGTCCTTGCTCGATGCCGCCGAAGCCGCGGCGGGTCTCGGCGGTGCACTCGGCCGAGCGGATGAAGGTCTTGTAGTGCGCGAAGGCCAAGGCCCGCGTCTGCGCCCCCAGCTGCGCCCGCTCCTCCGCCAGCCGCCCGGGCTCCCGCCGCAGCGCCTCCCGGCCCAGCCCCGACAGCGCCGCCAGGTAGGTCGGCAGCTCCGCGTCCCCCGCCGGCATCGCTGAGGGCGACGCGCGGAACAGCCAGGCCAGGAGGCTCGCCTCCTCCACGTCCGCTGCGCTGCCCTGGGCCGCTTCTTCCGAGGCCGCCATCGTGGAATCTACGTGGACCAGGAAGTGATCGCTATGACAACCGGGGCGCTGCGCCCTTTCGTCGGCACTTCCGGCTTCCGTTGCGACCACTCTATCCCGACGTTCTCTGGCACTCTATAGTCCATGAAGCAAGCGCGGATTGGATGATCTTGCAGTGAAGTAACTTCCGGCCCTGGGAGCCGCTTCCGGGCTCGGCTTAGTTTGCCCATCACGCGGCGCTCGGAGGGGCGATGCGGCCGCTGACCGAGGAGGAGACCCGCGTCCTCTTCGAGAAGCTCGCCCGATAGTACGTGCCGGTGCCAGGGGAACGCGGAGCCACCTGCTGGGCGGTCGGGCTGAAGGGAGGCTGGAGAGGGAGTGCTTGGCCGAGGCTCCGGCGGCAGGGGGGCTGCCTCGGCTGACTCCGTCTCTTCTCTTCTCAGCGTCGGCGAGAACATCCAGCTGCTGGTGGACCGGCCGGACGGCACCTACTGCTTCCGCCTGCACAAGGACCGCGTCTATTACCTCAGGTCGGCGGGGCCCGTGGGGCGAAGGAGAGGATGGGGCGCGCTCTCCCTTGTATGTCACCGTCAAATCTGGGTTGGAGGTGAAGCTTTTGTGCGTTCTGTGACCTTCACAGGGCAACGATTTCAGCCGATGTCCATCTAGCCCGGGTCCAAAACAGTGACATACCCTCCATTTGCCTCACAGTTTTTGAGACTGGCCCACTGAAACCTGTTCCTAGCTCCCGGGTGACTCTACTCTGCTTTGTTTTTCAGCGAGAGACTTCTGAAACTAGCTACCAATATCCCACGGGACAGCCTGGTGTCCCTAGGCACCTGTTTTGGAAAATTCACCAAGACCCAGAAATTCCGGCTCCATATCACTGCCCTGGATTACCTTGCCCCTTATGCCAAGGTAAAGATGGGCCAATGCTCATTTTATTTGAGAAGCATTTCTCTCTGTTCCAAAGCATGAGGCTTGAAGGATGTGAGAGATGTTTGTCATGCTCCAAAAAGACGGGAGAGGGCCAGAATGTCAACCAGCTTCCCTTGGGACAATGAGTAACATTTTTACTGCAGCAGTCAGTCTAAGAGCAGTAAGGCCTGGAAATGAAGCAGGCCTTACTGAAGTTTAATTCAGTGCAGGCGGCCTGAAGAGGCCATTCTATTATGCAAGGAACCACTTCTTGAGGCTTTAGAGTTCAGAGGGTTATTCTGTTTCTCTCCTGCAGTACAAAGTCTGGGTGAAGCCTGGGGCAGAGCAATCTTTCCTTTATGGGAACCACCTCTTGAAGTCCGGCCTGGGGCGCATCACTGAGAGTACTGCTCAGTACCAAGGAGTGGTGGTGTATTCTATGGCTGATGTTCCTCTGGTGAGTTGTGGCAGGTGTTTGGATTTGGGTGGGTCCTGATACAAAATTTGCATCATTTACTTTACCTTGTTTCCTGCAGGGATTTGGGGTGGCAGCGAAAACCACCCAGGAGTGTCGAAAAGTGGATCCCATGGCAATTGTAGTATTTCACCAAGCAGACATAGGCGAGTACATACGGCATGAGGAGACACTGACATAATAAACTGGGCTGAATTCCTCCCAGTGCTCTCTGGCAGCCGTACACCTTAAAAATTGCTGTGCTTTGGATTATTTGATGCCCTTTTTGGGTAACCTGGAAGGACTGCTGATAGATGAAATGCAATCGTTTCCCAGTCAGAAACTTTTAACATGTGACCAGTACCTGCGTTTCCTAGTTGGACAACTTGTAAAACTTTGGGATGAAGCTATAACTCTTAAGTCAAATTATTTGATGTTGTTACTCACATTGTTTTACTCATGTTGAACTCAGAGAGCTAATAAAGACACAATTTCTGTTATTTTTAGCACAGTGAATGCACTCGTTTCCTTTTACCTTATTAGCTAGGCAGTTGCAGGTGTTTTCTAGAAGATTGCATCTCAAGGCAAAGAAAATTTGTAGGAGAATTCTGGTTGCATGTTCCTATTCTATTTGGATTATAGAAACTGTCTCAACTCTTGTTACAGCATAGTGTATTTTTAAAATTCAGTTAATATTTATTTTAACATAGGCTCATTATGAGGAGGCATTTCCTCCTTTTGGGAGTTTGGCATTGCATCCTACTGAAGCTTCAGCACTTGGGCTTGTTGCTGGGCTGCATAACAAAGAGGCTCTTGAGGAAACGGAGCTGAAGGATGCCAGAGAGCACAATGGCAACGCTCTGAGCTGCTGACCACCAGTTCATGTAGGTGTAGTTGGACTGGAGAAGGTTGAAATCTGTCCTTGACCTCATTCGAGCAAAGTTATAGTATCGCCACATGTGGAAGACATTGATAAGCAGCTTGCTACTGCTCTTCTATTTTGGATAAGAAAAAAAAATTCAAATTCAGTTCCTGGCACTCATCTGCTCCTTTTAGAGGACAAGGACACCTCCCCTTCCTCCAGTGTTGTGTTCTTCTAAGCTGATGCACAAAGGAAGCTCTGACCCAAACACACTTGAGACCCAGATGCCTGAGAAAAAGTTTAGAAATCCCCATAATGGATTTCTAAACAGCTAATGAAGGTTGTTACCTGCTACTTTCATTCCAGGCACTTAAATTAGGTACCTCAATTGCTTCTAGAGTGCCATTGAGTTCCATCTTCTTGAGCTCAGTACTTTCTTGATCAAAGCCTTCATAGAAGACCCCAAAGTTGAGATACACTTGCACAGTTCCAAAATGGTTGTATCGATTACTCAGGCACAGCTGGTAGAAGCCTGTAAGGAGGGAGAATTAACATCAAGCCTCCTGTGATGCTGCCCGCCCTCAGGTGCATTGGGTAGGTGATGTACAATAAATGGACCACCCACAAGGGCAGAAGGAAAGCTCCATGGCTAAACCTGCTTCCCCTATGAAACAAGGCTGTCAAGCTTTCCTAGCAATTTCTTAGTTTTATCTCTTAAAGCACAAAAAATACTGAAGCAAATTGGGGAAAGGGGTGAGATTGAAATCGGATTTGGTGTTCAGCTCTCCTTAGATTTAAAAAAAGGTTGTATAAACTAGGATTTCTGCAATATTAAAAAATGCTATAGGGTGGACCTAAATGAGGCTCAAATAGTATGTTGGAGCCACCAAGTGGAGGATATTTTCACGGAAGAATTGCAATAGGAGCCCCAGATAGGTCTTTATGGAAGAGGTCTGGCAGACGCCATTCTACCAGCCTGTGCTTGCTGACATTCTGGAAACTCAGGCTTCAACGTACTTGGGGGAGGTGGGGAAGTGAATCTGACTCCCTAAACCATGACTAACAAGCCCAAGTGTTGTTTTTGTACAAGGTGTCCTGCTGAAATAAGGATGGCCTGTCTATGCCATGTGGCACCACAGAAAACTGAGTCATGTAAGAAGCCATCTAGATGTGGCTTTGGGGTTGAATCAACAATGGGGCACCTGTCTCCTGAGTCAGGAAGTTGATCTGTCCCCGCACATCCTGGGAGGTGTCAAGGTGGAAGCCACTGGGATCATTCACAGTTGCCAGAATGTGTCTGTCGTGGCCAAGGCCTGAAGTCCTCTGCACCTGGAAGCAAGAGAGACCAAGTAAAACCATGAAGGACAAACGACCCTGTTGCGCCTGGATGCCGGGGTCTTCCTGGGGCCTTACATTGATTCTTAGATCACAGTTTTCCTGCAGGCCCCTCTTGCCTGCAGAGGCATCAAAGGGACTGCAGAGGGGGGGTGGGGCACCACTTGTATGGCAAGGGGAAGAGCACTCCCCCCTTTCCAAGCAGCATGGAAGCTCAGGGGTGCTGGGAACAGATGGAGGGATTGCTCATGTGGGAAAAGTTTGGGTGGGTGGTGGAGAAATCCTCCCCTTGATGGGGCAGCACAAGAGGCAGGGTTGAGATCCATGTGCTCTGAACCTACATCTCCCTGGCCTCTATTTCGATAGGTCTGCTCCAGCTGCAGGAATCTCTGCATTGTTCCACCCCCCCACCCCCGCCTCTTTGCCTGGGGAAGAAGAGTCAGGTGTACAAGGGACCCTCCCCTCCCAGGGTGGCTAGGTCCCTGGAATCCACTGGGGAAGGGAGACATGCTGGGCAGAATCTAGCTGGAAGAATTCAGAGCTTTGCTGCTGCTCACATTGGGGGCTGCCAGGAGGGACTGTTCCTGTTCACAGGTCAATTGCGGGGGCTTCCCTTTTTGCCTCCCTCCCCACTGGCACCCACCTCATAGCTGAAGAAGAAGGAGCCATTTTGGTGTGCAAACTGCCAGAGGCATTCAATGCTACCTGCAGGGATGACAATGGCAAAATCATACCGGTCCCTCGTGGGGGGGGGAGGCTGGTTGTGGGACCCCCCTAGCTGCTTCCACTCTTGACAGTGGGTGAGTTGCAGCCCCTGAAGCAAACCCAGGAGCCCCACCATCTGGAACAGGGCAAACATGTTGGCAAACGGATGCCAGCTGGCCGTGGGCTCTGTGGAGGAACTGCAACCTTGCAGCTGGCTGAGCTAATCATTAACTGAGCCTGAGCTGCTCCTGCCCAACACTTGGCTGCCCTGTGTCTGCCAGCTCAGGCGGAGCAACCCGGGAGAGGGGAGGGGCGAGAGGGACCCCTTGGGAAGTTGTGCAGCTGCCAGAGTGAAAAGGCCTTCCTTCAAAGGGTGCTGTGTCCAGAGTGGATGGGCACCTTTAGCTCCAGTCCGGTGCCAAGGGGTGAACCTGCAGTCCTGCAGCCTGTCAAGCATCTTGGTTGTAGGATGGCCAAGTGGCTACTGGTTCTCAGGGTGGTGGGAGAGAGTGGGATGGGGAGGGTTCTTAACAGGGCTCTCAGCTGAAGGGTAAGCAGGACGGATGGAGCTTCAAGACTGCCCAACGATGCCGTTGAAGTGATGTCCCGGTGTCTGGAAGCTGTGCGGGTCTGGATGGGGAGAAACAGGCTCCGACTAAACCCCTCCAAGACTGAGTGGCTGTGGCTGCCGGCGTCCCGATATAGCCAGCTGACGCCATCACTGACTATTGGGGGCGAAACATTGGCCCCCACGGAGAGGGCTCGCAACTTGGGCGTCCTCCTGGACGCACGGCTGTCTTTAAAAGAACATATGACGGCCGTGGCCAGGGGGGCTTTTTATCAGGTTCGCCTGATACGCCAGTTGCGTCCCTTTCTAGATCGGGACTCCCTACGCACAGTCACCCATGCTCTCGTGACTTCCCGCCTGGACTACTGCAATGCTCTCTACATGGGGCTCCCCTTGGGGTGCACCCGGAGGCTCCAACTGGTCCAGAATGCGGCCGCGCGGGGAATTATGGGAGCGACGTGGCGCTCCCACGTGACTCCTCTCCTGCGCGAGCTGCACTGGCTCCCGGTGGTCTTCCAGGTGCGCTTCAAGGTGTTGGTGACCACCTTTAAAGCGCTCCATGGCTTAGGACCTGGGTACTTGCGGGACTGCCTTCTGCCGCCAATAGCCTCCCACCGGCCAGTACGCTCGCACAGAGAGGGCCTACTCCGGGTGCCGTCGGCCAGACAATGTCGGCTGGCGACCCCCAGGGGGAGAGCCTTCTCTGTGGCAGCGCCCGCCCTCTGGAATGACCTACCCCCGGAGATATGCAGGATTCCAGATCTCCGGACCTTTCATCGGGCCCTTAAAACCCATTTATTCCATCTAGCTGGGCTAGCTTGATCCCATCCTCCGTTTTTAAATTTGACATTGATTTTAAATTGAGTTGTTTTAATTCTCGGCCGAATAATATTTAATAATTTTTAATTGTTTTTAACTTTTGTATACCATGTTTTATTCTGGCTGTTCACCGCCCTGAGTCCGCAAGGAGAAGGGCGGTTTATAAATTGAAATAATAAATAATAAATAAATAAATAATCGATTTCAAAGGATGGCTCAGAAGCAGAAATTGCCAAGATGGTGTCCTTTTCGCTATATAGCTTGTTTTTAACAGCTTATCTTTGCCTTTCTTCCTTTTCCCTTGGAAAAGAAAAATAACGTATGCACTGCATTGCACTTACTTTACCCTCTCCATCACTTTCTGAGACAATTAACAAAATCTCCCGTGTAGTTTTTGTATTTGCTTTTATCCTTTTTTCTCCTAGTTAAGGGAATACTAATGACATTTTTCCAATCATCAGGCACAAATGCAGTTTTGCACATATGTGAGATATGATGTACTTTCTAACAAAACACAACCATATTTTAACATTTCTCCACATGCAGCCAACATTTATACAGTATTTAATTCTATGCTTTCATCATTTTTTATTCAGATACTAATGTTCATTGTATTTGTTTCTATTCTGTGCCTTATCTGCGTGTACATATGTAAACTTCCCTGGGCTGAAGGATACTTCACTTCCCCAACAGCAATGTTTCCAAGGAATTTTGGCAAGATCATGGGAGGAAGAAAACATGACCAACTTCATATATGTATTAAAGACAGAATAAACCCTGTTTCACTGATGGAGGATCCTCTGCCTATAACCAGATAAAATCCAGCCAGCAAGAGAGGACTGCCCCATGCCACTCCAGGGACTTCTCCCATCTGGACCCTCGGGCACCTTGTGGGAATGGCAAGCACATTAACTAGGGCTCAGCCTGCCCGCTCACATCACATCACACAAACACCTTTTGCTAGAAGGCCCAGTTTATGTTGGTGCCATAGATATTGGCATATTCTGTTGTGTCATGTATTACCTTGCTTTGTTATGTTGGTATGCAGTTGTTTCTTTTATGATGCTTGATTTGCTGCAAATTGATGTCCTGATTGCTATAAAATAAAGCTGCCCTTACTGCGAATTACTCAATACAAACATTTTATTTACATAACATATTAAAGATACAGCAACAGCCAACTCAATACATTCAAAGCACATTGTGCCCTCACATTCAGTTTAGTCCCAATTTCTTCATTGTTCTCCAGCGGTCCTTGATCATCACTGGGGTACGATCCTTAAAAGGGTAATTTTGAGAAATAGTTTTCCAATTCCCCTCCCCAAACCTCTCCACACCTTTCTTGATCCATGCCGATTCCTCTAAAGACCACTACAAAAGAAACAATGGAAACCCTCATGAATAAGCAAGAATGGCAAACCTCATTTGCAGCTTCCTTCTGCTGAAGAAAAATAAAAATATAGAAAATGAAAAAAAAAAAAAGATTCCAAGGAACTCTATGTACCCATAATAGTTTTAATTTTATATTGGCTGAAACAAAACCTTAGTGTGTGTGGAGAAATTGCAAGCTTTGCCAATTCTGAGGGAGGCTGAAAAAGCTGGAAATGGTCGTGGCCGCAGCAGAGTAGTCCCTCAGCAGCTATTCGCCACATTCCTGCCCTATCAGTAGCAATAATTATCTCGATTATTGCTAATTATTTTTAGAGAGAAGAAATGAGCAATTTGTTTTCCTTCAGAAAGTCTGTGCTTGGGTCAAGTTACATTACCTTTTTTTTAGCCCCAGACGTGTCGGTGCCAACTGACCACTCTGATTCTGAAAGGGAAAAAAAGGGGAGGAAACCACTGGCAGAGGTTGGCAGGCACAAGTATTGCCTGGGAATTTTTTTCCATTCCGCCATGTGCAGCCACAGTGCTTCTACCTTCCTGGCTCAGTTTTCAGGTGGTTTTTGCCAGGAAAACATGACATTGCACCAGAAATGCAAGTGGAGAGGATAAAAATTCCCTTCAGGCTTACTGGCAGAGCTTAGAGCAATGATGCACTCACTATGGTCCCTGAAGATCTCGTCCTCATCGCTCCAGGATTCCTTCTCTTCTTGCAGAACAGGAAGAGCCGCTTGCTTGGCCTCTCTAAAGTAGAAAAGAAAGCCCGATTACAGGCGAGCCACTCCTGCCCCCTCTGGGGGCCTGACAACATCAGATACTTTCAGCCACAGAGACACACATCAGCAAACATCCAAGAAGAATGGGCACTCAATGCTGATACTTCCAAGACTACAGCTCTGCCACCCCTCCTAACAGAGCCCCAAAGGGAGTCATCACCCCATACCTGGAACCTGGGTACAGCGTACTTGGGATCTCTTCACACTCAGATGACTGGACTTGCAAGGTCACAAGTGGCTTTGTAATCAACTTCCTAGCAGGGGAATGCCTGCAATATTTCCCCTCTTTCCACAGCAGCATGTTGCTTATAGACGGATGATATCTGATCTTCTCCAGGCCGAGGACAGCCTGGACAGCAATGTTTCCCGTCTTCTGGCGCTTGGCTCTGGGAGAGTCAGAAGGCAAGAGTGGCCTGGAATAAATCCAATCAGTCTTGTCCAGTTGCAAGAATGCCTCCTCAGGGTCTGGGGCATCAGAAAGACTCTTGAAGGCTTCTCTCAGCACAGAAAACACATAGCAAGCTGGCTTCAGGCTTGAGACCCTACAAAACACAGCAACCTCAGAAGCATGTTTGGAAGCTCTGCCAATTTCTATCCAGCTCATGGGCAAGGAGGCCTCTCTAGATGAGGTCACTGCTATGCCTCCTTCACCAGGGAAAAATTAAAATACCCAGGAAAGCAAGCAAAGACAACAATCCAATCAAGGAAACATCTTCCTGTGGAGTCCTATCTGGGAAAAACTGCCTGTCAGCCAGAGTAACTCCCCAAGTGCCATTTCATGCAGCCTGGAAGACCTACTGTTCTGCCCCAGCTACGGCTCCCAAGAAATGTAGCACACACACACAGCTTCAAAAACTCTGTTTAAAACAAACAGACCCCTTTCGAAATGCAGGCTTTAACCACAAATGTCCTTATCAGCCTGCTAGGAATTACAGAGATTAAACAAAGTCTGACAAGGGTTGGCAATCAGCCCAGAAACCAAGTTGTAACAAAAAACTCACTCTCAAAATGTTCTGCGTAGGACCAAACATTTGCTATCTGTGTGCAAACTTAATAGGCTAAGGGAGTGGCCAATTAACCCCAAGCCTTACTCTCGAGGAGACCTCCTCCTGAGTAGCCACTCCTGCCTTTTGGCAGCTCTGCATGCTCGAGCATTGAGAAGAGGATCCTCCACTTCACTCTCTTCACTTTAAGGAGCCTCTGGAGATTCTGAAGGTCCTGGCTGAGTCTCTGCCTCTGATGCCACATCCTCTTCAGCCTCCTTGCTGTCCAACTCGAGCACGGGCTGCACAGGCTGCTGGCGCGACACCACACCAGCCTCCTTGTCGGGATCAGCTACAATCCGCACAGACCTCTGGTGGGCCACAACACTACCAGCTACCAGATGACAGCATTACAGTGACCCAAAGCAGACGTAGTAACAGAAGGACCACAATCACACTCATCCCCCACCACAGCAACTCCTGGTATATTGCACTGCAAGATCTTTCATTTCCCAACCAATGGGTGGGAGCCCCAAACACAGGCAGGGCAGAGACTAAAAGGTAAAGGAATCCGGGTGGATTTTACTCTGCTGGTCATTGCCAACTACAGGGCAGGGCAGAGGAGGAGGAAAGCCGAATGCAGTTTGGCAGTGTTCATTTTGATCCTATTATTAAGGAAACAGCCTTTTACATGCCACATGATTCTCTCCTCTCTGTTGCAGGAGACAAGGCGTAGCTGTTCAATTGTAAAGATTTGATGCACTGTTTTAAAGTTACTTTGAATATGGTTTAAATCACACACACACACACCCATTAAAAGACCTCCCCAATTTAAATGTTTTCTTATATTTACAGAGTTCCCTGAACAAATACGGTTGCTCTGACGTCCCTTTGCCTAATATTCGCATATTGCTACAGCCCTTGCTACACGGACTCTCATGCCAGAGAGGACTTACTGAATGGAGTCATCGGAAGCCACAGACACGTGGGCCATGGCAGCAGGCTCCTCTGTCCCTGTTGCTCCATCCACCTGTGGGGATGCTTTGGTGGGCTCAACGGCTGCCTCCACACAGTCCAAAATGTCACCTTCATCCGGTGCTGGCAAAGATTTTGCTGCTGTTTCTCCAGTTCCTGCTCCAGACTCCGGACTCCCTCCTGCCTCTAGGGCCTGGCTGAGTTGTCCTGCTCTCTCTCCACTTGCTGTCCCAGAGGTCTCAGGGGGCTCTTGTGCAGCCCCTGAAACAACCATTTTCTCCTTGCCAGCTGCTCCTGCTGGGATCTTCTTGGACTCCAGACGTTCATCGCAATGCTTTTTTGCCATCTTAAATAAAAAGCACGAGCGTCACGCGTCTTAATACGGTACAGAATCCAGAGACAGACTGTAATTGCTTTTCCCACACAAAACTATTACTGAAAAAAATTAAACTCTTCTATATCTTAATATCTTTCCATTGGTATAACCTTACAATTATTATTGTTCCTAAATCTCCATCACCAGGTTTGATTTCTACTACTGTATTTGTAAGATTATGTGGCCATTGAAGTAATGATCAAATCATTAAGGCCAAACGTGACCCCAAACCAACACTCACCGCTAAGAGAAATGGCTCAGAATCGTCCAAGTGAGGTTCAAAGAAGAGAAGAATCTGCTGCTGGAAAGCTTTGTAGGAGAACTGACAGATGGCTGGATGAGAAGAGTTTTTCTCTTGGATGACGTCATGCAAAATAGCCTTAATTTGCTAGCCAAGGAAAAGCAACAGAGATCTATATCTTTGCAAAGGCCTAGAAGGGAGAGCTGACTGCAAATCCATAATGAAGCCATGGCCATGAATAGCAGTCAAATGCCTGCTACCCCTTGGGAGAAGACAGAGATTCTAGAAAGCCACTGGCTTTGTGAGGAAAGGAAGGATAGGTCACCGGGACATATCCAAAATGTTCACCTTGCAGTTTGGGTCCTGTGACAAGTGTTCCCTTAAGATTTTGTTGGCATGTTCATATTCTTTGTTCTTAATACAGGTAATAACAGCCTGAAGCAAAAAAATAAAAATAAAAATAAAAATGCAAGCGGACCTTTTGCAGCTTTCTAAACAAAGTGTTTTCTGAAAAGATTCTGCATGACCCCCAGCTAAACACTTTCTCCCATTCCAAACTCCCTAATGGAAACCAAGTGGGAATTGGGCCCATGGCAGCTCCCCTGCATCCATTTTAGGAGTCATGCTCTCAACATCCAAGGCCTGATCCCTTGTGTTTTCACTACTTGGTTTTCATCCTGAGAGCATCCGCCCTTCCTAGTCTTTTCTCAAAGCAACAAGAGTGTTGTGGCTATTAAATCTATTCAAAGCAAGTCAGGGACATTTGTAAATATAGTTAATGATCAGTTGGAAAAAAGAGAAAAGTTGTTTTTTTAGCGGGGTACTATATTACTTCTAAAACAAATCCCTCATCCCTTCTGCTTAAAAGGAGTGACTACCATCACCACTGAAATTAGTGTTGACAGGAGATGAAAAAGTCATCCTTACAGCCTCCTTTATTCTTCTCTTTAATTCCTCTGTTATTTCCACACTGATGTGGCATTCCTCTCGGAGCTTCTCCAGAAGGACGAGGACATTTTCAAGAGGCGTGAGCTCAGTTTCTGAATCAATAGCCCAATCTAAAGAAGGGGGGGGGGGAAGCGTGTTACTTTTAAATTATGCTATCTCGTTGCAGATTCATATACCCACCCATACCCTTGGATAAATGGAATATACATTTTAGAAGTACAGATGCATTCTTCAATTACTTTATGAATAATCCTGTAATCGAGAGAACATACTCTTTGGAACAAAATACCCCCTAGAATACGAATAATCCCAGATCTTCGCACTTTCCGACATGCCCTGAAGACCTTTTTGTTTCAACAAGCAGGGCTAGCATAAACATCTAAATTCTATGTCAAGATCTTAGCAGATACACTAAGTTGACTCAATTTATTACTTACTGTTTTTATATATATATATATACATATACATATACATACATATAATATGTATATGAAATCCTATTCTGTTCACCGCCCTGAGTCCTTCGGGAGAAAGGCGGTATAGAAATTCAATAAATAAATAAACAAACAAACAAACAAACAGGCAACACGTCCACAAGGGCTTGTCCTCACTATTTACTATACCACTCTTCTGCTAAGCTACTATAGCCCGCGTTCCTCCACTACTACTTCTCTTTGCGGCTCCTATTTTTGGAGAACAATGGCAGTAAATTGTCCTTTTGCCGCTTCCGTTTCCCAATCCCAGACCGGCTTCCCTCTCAGCAAACTCCGACCCTGCCGCCTCCATCTGTCTCTGCTGAGCGGAGGGAGGGAGGGAGGGAGCGGCGGCTGGGCTGGCTAGCGGGCTTGAAGGGAGCGGCACCAGCAGCCCAGGCGGCGGCCCTCCTGCAAGGCAGCCCGTCCCTCAGGGAGACCCCGACTGCGCCGCTTTGGCCTCCGATTGAGACGGAGCGCCCAAGGCCCGCCGGACGGGCGAAGAGGGGCGGTGTCCCCGCTCACCTTCCTCCAGCCTGGACAGGATCTGGATAATCCGCAGCTGGATCCGGATCGGCTCCTGCAGGGCCACCGGCCGCGCCAGGACGGCTGGGGAAGAAGCAGAGGCGGTCAAGCGCAGGGCGGCCCCGGAGCCCGCTCGGAGGTCTGGGCGGGGGCGGCCTCCCCCCACGTGACCGGCCTACCGGTGAGGACGTCGCGCAGCTCCCGAAAGTCCTGGCTGTTCCCTGCCCGGAAGGCCCGCAAGGCCTGGTGGGCGTAGAAGAGGACGGCCCACCGGTTCGCCTCCGCCTCCAGCTCCATCCTGCGCGCCTCCGCCGCTTCCTCGGCCGCCGCAGCGGCCACCGTAGCCATTCCCGCCAACGGGACTCACCCGCGCCGCGCGCCTCCCCTCACAGGACCACATATCCCAGAGTGCTTCGGGCTCCTCTGCGGCGCAAGCGCAGTGAGCGCCTGAATCCGCCCCTGCTCGCCGCGGTTGCGCGAGAGGCGCCGCAGACAAGCCGCTTCCCCCTGCTGGGCCCTCCCTAAGGCAGGCTGGCCTTTCTGAGCCGGGCTTCGGCAGCCGAGCGGGATTCCCGCGGGGATTCCGTGGCCGCCTCCCAGGACTCTGGGTTGGGGGACGGAGTGGCTCCGGCAGCCCCTCCTTTCCCTTGCTCAACGCCGGCCAAGCAGCGAGATCCAGGCGCCCGGAGGTGGCGGGCAGGGAGCGCGGTTTGCGCAGTTGGGGGTCTGTGGGATGCTGGGGAGGGCCACGGGGGCCAGCTTCCGACCTGTTGCTGCTGCTAACCTTAAATGCTCGGGAGGAGCTTTGCCTGAACCATCCCTTGGCCTGCCGTGCCAGAGGGGCTGCATCCCCGAGAGGGCCTCCGAGAGCTGCTGGCAGGCAGCCTTTGCAGGGCGCAGCGCCCGGTCCCTCCCTGGGCGTGGCAATAAGGACAGGCGGGCAGGGGTGGTTTCCCCCTTGCCAGGAACAGACTTAATGGCTGCACAGAATCGGGGGTTCCAAAAGCTGATTTCGTGCGCGCGCCCTGGCGACATTCCCCGCTGGTGCTCCTTCCATACCTGGAAAGCATTCGACTGTCACGTTTGTTACCAACTTCTGTTGTTTGTCTCCATCACTGGCTCGCTACCCTTGGGACCAGCATTGCTATGTGGGCAGAAGGACAAGAACCAAAAGTGAAAGGAAAGTTAAAATGGTTCTTCAAAGTGGCAACTAGTTGGGCTCCTGCTGGTTGGCCACATGGAATGCCATGCCAGGCACCCTTTCAGCCCTGCGTCCAAAGGTCACAGTGCCCCTGCCAGGGCTGGCATTTGGTATTTGTCTTTCTCTTTATCACATTTGGGAGCAGAATATGCGCAGGGAAAGAGTTTAGGATGCCCCAGGTCAAGGGGCAAGGCTTTTGGGACTCACTGGGAGAGGAAACAATCATCTGCAACCAGATGTGCCACAGGAGTCATCAAGGGGGTTGAAGCGAATTGGGGGTGCTCTCTGTTCTAAAAGGAGGTAGTGGGAGAACTCCGAAAGTGAAGTCCTCAGGTTTCCCTAACCAACCTGGTGAGCTAGATGGGCTCATCTGTGGCCCACATCACAGAACTGCCTGCACCAGGGACTCTTTCTTCCTGAGCCGTGGTTGTGGTGGTGTGGGGAGGCAGAAGCTCTTTCATACAGACATACCTGAGTAGAATCAGATCCCACAGGAGGAGGAGGAGGGCAGCCCTGGTTTTTGTTCTCGATACTGGACAGAGTCACTTGGGGGGCTGAACAGCCATCCCCCGTGGTGCACTAATAAAAGTGTTTGCAGTTCTTCCTACAAGATCTGCCTACATGCAACCATCGGGGAAACATCTCTTCAGAACAAGAGACTCCATGTTCCCCTTCCCCTGAGGGGATGTTCTGTGGTTGGACCACAAGTCATGTCCATGTCATAAAACTAGTTTCACAAACCTGTTCCTGTGCCCAAGGTGAACCAGTTGTGTTTGTGAGGGATTTCACCATTTTAAAATGGAAATGGAATGCTGCCAACACTTTTTCAATTACCTGTAATGCTAAATCATTAGGGGGGGAGCTAATTGATAGTTCTGATGGTTTCCCCTTTGGCAGCAGATTCTTTTGCAGATAAGGACTGCACAGACAGAGGGGCAGTTTTCTTTCATGTTATACAGTCTTAGGGATATTGATAATATCAGGATAGTAAGCAAATAAAATCATATAATGACACACACAGAAAGCTTGCCCATCTTACTCTGATCACAGAAGACTTAAACTTCAAGACCAGGTTTAATCTACTTTTCTTCCCCTCGCTCCTTCCCATTCTCTGGAAATACTTCTCTCAGTGGCCAAAGCCTAAGAGGGGCAGGATGTGGCCCATAAAATTCAGCCTTCCATTTGGGTCCTGCTTCCTGATTCACCAGCTCCTCCCTGGCCACACATTCCGTTGCTATCCCAGCCAGTCCGTGCCAACACTGACAGGACTGACTTCAGGCCTAACTCCCAGTTGACCTCTGGATCCTCTGTGGGATGCCCAGCCCTTTTTTATCCTGGGTTTATCTGGTGAGGGGCTGGATGCTTGCTGTACTGCCAGCTTAGTTTCCCTTGTCGTCTTGCCTATTTCAGACAGGGATTTGCCAGCAACGGACCCAGGCCAGGCAAGGCAAAATCTTGGAAGGATCTCCAAGGACTTCAGATTGCCTTCCTAAAGCTCCACCTCTCATGTTGGGCATCCTTCCCTTTTATTATCTCTTCAATGTAGGCCAGATGCTGGGGATTCTCCGTAGAATAATACAGTCCAATAATGGGTAGATAATTGAAAATCACATTTGCGTTTTTAAACTGTATTAAAACTTCAAGATACTAAACTGAAGCAGGACAACTATGGGGCAAGCGCCTATCAGATATCTGTTCCCCCATCATTTACACTTTCAGCAGAACCAATTTATTGCTGGGTAGACTCCGTGGTTCTGCACACTCCCACCACCAGAACCACCTTTGTACCCAGTGGCTATTCAAGGAAAGGAAGTGGGAGTTAATTCCTTTAGTGTCTCCTGGGCATTACAGAAACTCTCTCCTCAGGAGGAGGAGGAAATGCCAGGGAACTGTTCAGAGGAGGGCAAGCGGAAAATTAAGGGAAAGTGAGCAAAGGCACTTTAATGCCGTTTAGGAAAAAGGATAGCATTTAAAAAGAGGAAGTTGATTTTTCACCTTTCACCCTACAAGTACCAGATGCTGAGTTTACATTTTGGGGATTATCACAGGCAGCTCAACTCTGGTCAAAGTTAATATTTCCACTAAATATATGTAGTTTATGAGTAATTTTTAACTGGATGATAAATTGTTTTATGACAGTTTTAACAGTACTGTAGAACTTGCATTTTAAAGGGAAGAATGTAGAAAAGATGTTGCATGATTTTATGATCACAGTGACAAATTGTTTCCCTTGTGTTTAAGAAAAATGTTCTCCATGTTAGAATATAAAGACCTCACTGCCATTGATGCAGTCTCCCTTCCTATTTCCCTCCCTCCTCTGGACCCAAGTTGCCATTCATAAAAGCTCCCCCTCAAAATAGATGAGGGTATACATCAAATGAAAAGATAATTCAGGTGAAAATAACATGTATGTTAAAGTATGCAGGGAGTTCTTATTAAAGTTCTATCTATCCTACCAGAGTGGGGACAACTATAAGTAGATGACTATGTGTCTCTTGCTGAGTTTGCTGTCCAGAGGAAGCTAGCTGGATGATCAGCAACACCAGGACCACCTCGGCGGACAG
Source organism: Masticophis lateralis (assembly GCA_030761175.1). Classification (NCBI taxonomy): domain Eukaryota; kingdom Metazoa; phylum Chordata; class Lepidosauria; order Squamata; family Colubridae; genus Masticophis; species Masticophis lateralis. The sequence continues at coordinate 572,825 of JAUDYJ010000010.1, read as the reverse complement.
CCCCTCAGAAGTGGATTGTTCTCAGGATACAACAGCGCAAGGTGTTCTGACCCCACTAGGGAGCACTGGTTCCAAGCTCTGCTGTTTGTGTGTGTGCGTGAGAGAGAGAGAGAGAGAGAGAGAGAGAGTGAATGAATGTAAGAGAGAGAGGGAGATTAAATATGTGTGTAAAGACATGTAGATAAATAGTGGAAATATCTGAACTTGCTTCCCAACCTCAACCTTTCCTGTTGGCTCTGGGCAAGCAATGCCTAAAAAAATATGGCTTGTTCTCCAAGAACCAAAAGCTCATGTCCATTCTGTTCATCAGCCTCTTGGCGTGCCTTGAAAGAGAAGAGAGGAGGTGGGGAGAGTCATCAGGCTGACATTTCCTCATCCACATTCCCCCATGGTGTCAGTGGGAAAGTCTCTGGTTTCCGTGTGCCAAAAACAACATGGGTCAGGAAGAAGCAAATTATGCTTCTTGTTTGGCTTTTTGTCTTTACTGCCTGATTTATGAACCTCAGTGCAGTGATTAGAGATGAAAGAAAACATTCCAGAAGAAAGATCTGCACATTACAGAAGTCTCTTGTGCCTGGCCTTCTGCATATGTTACTGTAAAAGTGGATGGAAACCACACACACAAACCAGGAACATTTTAAACACCCCACTTCCCCCCCCCCCCCCGCTGCCATTAGCAAATGCAGAGATGCCACAGCCAGGCCTTGTGTAGGCACTGACTTGGCTGGAGCTGGGGCATGAGAGGCAAGGGCAGCACTACAACCAGCTCAAGGAGCAAGCAGCATGTCTCCAGGCATTACAGTAACAGCAACTGACACCACCATATACTTGCCAGAGGAGTCCAACAGCATCAGAATAGCCTGTGAACATCAGCCATGCTTTTCATGCTTCCTGTTATGGTCCATGGTTCTTGGGGATTACATACACTGATCCATGCATTTGGGAAGGGAGTTGCCAGCACTCTCAGGATGCTTTCTAATTTGAGAGTCTAGGCTGAAAACAGTTTGGTCCCTGAAGGAGGACTAGAATTCAGGTCTTGCCTTTTCTAGTCCAGCACCTTTGAGCACAACACTGAATACTACTGGTTCTTACTGTGCTTAATTTCCAGTAAATCTCAACACAGACAAACACGTTAATTATTTTGGCCAGATAACACCAGCCACAGTTCTTTGATATAAGATCATAATTGGACTTAGCAGCTGAAATGCATTGGCACATGATAGTTTATTATCACACTGAGGGTGTTGGTAAAATCTGTAGCGTAGGGAAAAGACCCTGTGGCAACTCTTTTTGGACTCTTGCTCTAAGAGATCCTCTTCTGAAATGCTGCTCTGGAGTCCAGAAACCATTGCAGATGCCATGGAGGGAGGGACGTGGGCAAAAAAACTATTTGTATTCACACTCAAATGAAATACATATCTGAAGGGTTTATGCATTGAACCAGCGAATGAGGGATACATACTGTAGTTACTTGTAAAGCAAAACTACCATTTTGTTTGAAAGTCCAAAGAGAAAATAAATTATTCTGATTCTCCCAAATTCCATCCATGTATAATGAGCTTTCCAGAAGCTCAAGGTAACATTTGTGTCACCTTTCAACAAACGAAGGGAGTGCCCAATCTACCCCACCTACATTTTTTTGTTTTTATTACCTCAGATAAGATGGAGCCACCACACAGATAGGTCTGCATTGTGATTGTGTATCTCTGGCCTATCGTTATCTCCACCCCATTCCAATTCTCTGTAACTTGATGGTAAATAAATGAAGAAGCTGCCGGGCTAGCCTCCAGCTCATGTGGCCAAACTTGCTTGACTGGAAAATAAAGAGAAGCGCACGTTTCCTGTGAAAATGATGGCTTTCCACACAGGCTGTCCCCCACCCGAAAATATTTCCCGTGACTGACTAAACAAAGAACAGGAAAGCAAGACTGTCCCTGGGGAGTAATAAGACCATTTTTTACAATTGAATATACTGCATGGTTGATATATATACTTCTCATATATGAGCCCACTGGGCCTCCTTCCTTTCCTATCCATTGTGCTTAATAAAAAGCGGGCACGTGCAGAACATTAAGATCCAGGCTTTTAGGTCACCAGCACATTTTCAAAAATAAGGATCATTTGGCAGGCTAATTCATATTTCCTCCTGCCCAACTGGAGAGCCAGTTTGGTGTAGTGGTGAAATTGCTGGCCTACAAACTTTTGAGTTCTAGGCTTCCCTTTACCATGAAAGTGTCCAGTCAGACTCTTAGCTCAGTTCTCTGCACCGGGTGGTTGTGGGGAAAATGGGAAGTAGGAGATGTTCACCACCTTGAGTTACTGGGTGTTGTGCCTCGTGATTGTTGACGACTGTATCTTGTCCTTTTATGTACACTGAGAGCATATGCGCCAAAGACAAATTCCTTGTATGTCCAATCACACTTGGCCAGTATCCTATCCTATCCTATCCTATCCATTTTAAAAGGTTGGATAAAATGTAATGTAGATATTAATTTACATAGTTCCCCAATCTCACTGGAGGCAACCCTGGACAGCACCCAATAAAGCAAAACATATATACGTAGGGAGCTGTAACCGATGATTAGGATAATCATATATATATATATATATATAGTTTATATATTGTTTATATTGTTTCTCGACGGCCACTCTCTAAAAAACATGGCGCGTTAAGGAGAAAGCTCGGAGGCCTCCCGGGTTGACAGCTGCGGCCATCCAGCACAACGTCACTTCCTTCCGGAAGGCCCGTTCGTTGGCGCCTGATTGGTTGCCTCGGCGCGCGAGCGGGACTGCTATTGGCCGAGCCAGAAGGGCAGGCGGCGGCCCGCGCGCGTGGCCGAGAGCGGTGAGGCGGCAGGCGCGGATGGGGACGGCCGGAGAGCGCGGCGGCGCAAGGCCGGAGGCCGGCCCGTTCTTCACCTTGGCCGAAGTGGCGAAGCGCAGCAGCGACCGCGAGGCCTGGCTGGTCATCCACGACCGCGTCTATGACGTCACCCGCTTCCTCGACGAGGTGGGGGGCGCGACGGCGGCCGGAGGCAAACGAGGCGACTTGCCGGCTTCGGCGCCCGTCGCCCCCGGGCGCCGGCTTGGCGAGTGAGCGGGCCGCGCCCCTGGAGTCGTGGAGAGCGGGGCGCTGTGCCGGGAGATCCGTTGCAGCGGCCTGGCTGGCTGAACGGTCCTCCCACAAACAGATGCAAGGCAGGCCTTTGGGAGGTAGTGGTGGTGGGGGGGGGGTTCCTTATATTTAAGCTCATATTGTTGAACCTCAGCAAATTCTGTATAGCGGAAGGTTCAAGCCAGGACTGGCAGGGCAGTCCCTTGAAGGAAGGAGAGCAATAGAACCGACCTCCTAAATGACACAAGAGCTCCTTGACTTATCTCTTTCTTTATAGGAATGTCTTCAACTTTCTTCTTGTCTGAATATATTACAGGCACGAAAACAACGAATTGCAAGGTGAAACCATAATAAAATTATCATAACAGTCCACAGATTGCTCAAATGGTAGAGCCACCTAATCAGCACGTTTTACTTCAAATCGTCTTCTTCAATTCCTCTTCCACTGATTCATGTGTTGAGGGGTGTATTTAAAATAACTTAGTAAATAAATAGTTTAAATTATTATTATTATTATTATTATTATTATTAATTAATTAAATTTATATACCGCCCTTCTTCTAGTGGACTCAGGACGGTGCACAGCCAAGAATAAAAAACACTTCAATACAAAATTTAAAATATTTGTAAAAGAATTAAACAATTTTTGGCCCAGAAAATTTAAAAAACCAATAGGCAATTTAAAATTTAAAACCCATAAACAATTTAAACTAAAAAATAGTGCTGAGGATAATATAAGGTCACTGCCAGTCAGCTCTCCGTCAAGAAGGCATTGTAGTTATCCTCAGGAGGGTGCCCAGGGAGGTGCTCAGCCCCTGTGATCCAAAGCGAGAGTTTAGAATATTTGCAGGGCAGAAGTCAGAGAATGGAGAAGCTAACTTGATCCGGTAATGCTCTGGGTGCTGGCTCTGGGGCCTTTGCCACTCCTAAGTGGCTGTAAGATCCCACAGCCAGGAGCACAGAACTGAATTGCATTTGCTTGAAGTTTGAAAGCGAAGCTGAATGAACACGACATGCTCCCCACCTCAGCATGCTAGTGGAACATTATTATGCTGCCTGAAATATCCCTTGGCTCTTGATTAATCCAATTTCTCAATCTTTTTGTACATCCGATTATGCTGCTTGTTGAGCTGGATTATTTGAGGTGTCGGGAACAACAGCCTGGAAGGAGGTGCCAAGAATAGAAGTCCTTGTGACATCCTGGCCTTCTCCAGTGAACTGGAAGTTCATTTAAGAAACTCAAGGTCAATTTACATTGTGAGCTGCCCAGAGTTTGATGGCAGCAAAACTGAATCATGTAAATGAATAAATTAGCCTGACAGTTTGTCACTGCCTAATCTGAGCCATGCAGAGGAGTCTATTGAATGTCTTGGGAAAAGTACCCTTCACTTTAGAGGCCAGAGAAGCAAAGGGAAGAAGGTTGGTCAATTGCAAAGGGTGCAAATGAAGCCCTTATTGACTGTTGTCGATGTCTTCTTGCTTGTCCACACTACTTTTTGTATTTCTCTGGGTAAAAATGTGAAATCTGCCACAGGGGGAAACTAATGACGTCAATGAGAGATTATTTCCTTAACCTCTGCTCCCCACCTCACCTTTGGAGGAGTTTTGACCTGGGAGCAAAATCCACCACAGGGTTCCTTGCAGTGTGCTGAGGGTGTGTCCGGGCATGTTTTGCCCGCTTTGCACTCACTGACCCTCACTGTCTGGCTTCTGTACTGCTGTCAGCTGATGGCATCTGCTCCCTGGGGGCAGTGGGGGAGGGGGGGGGGCGGAAGCAGGAAGCCAAACATCAGTTGGAAAGATCATATAAGTAGCCTTCTCAGCATACTAGGCCAGTTGTCCTACTGCCCTGCCATTATCAACCTCAGTTCAGCCACAGGGAGGCCATCCCTGCCATCTTCCTGAGGGAACCAGCCAGGATTAATGCTGGGCATTTGGCCAGCAGAGCAGAAGACTTTCCCTTGCACTCCTTGCTTGGTGGTGCACAGCTGGCAGCCTGACAACCTGCTTGCCAAAGCCCCTGCCGGCATCCAGCATCTTGGGAGCAATGAAGAATCTTGAGTAGCTAAGCAGAATAAAGAACTGTTGTCACCCTCAAAATATTAGAGACAAGAATACGCCACAGAAGTCTTGCAAATTTCTTGAAACAGAGAAGTGTGTTCAAAATACCAGCACTAATCTGGCCAGAGATAAGAAAAACAAACTCCTTCCGGAGTAACCAGAACTACATGGGAAGTCATGTCTATGTGACTGAATTGCAGCGCCCAGAATCCTTTGTTCTGGCCATATCTCTGTGGACAGATGTGTGGACAAGTTTAGAAGATCATACGGTCTATATTTGCAATATTGACAGTATCTATCTAGGTGCTTGGCTGATGGAGGCTCCTTAACATAGTTCCCATCAGCCAAGGGAAAGCCGTCATCCCTTGGCCGATGGGTTTCCTTAAACTAGTTCCCAGAAAGGACATGACAACATGTTTATTTACCTCAGAGTTTCTGTGTAATTGAAAGAGCTAGGACTTCAATAAGGTTGCATTAATAGAATGCAAGCCTTTAAAAGTGTACTAGGAAAAGGTCCTGTTGCTTTCAACTAATGGGTTTTACTTTATGGTAAAATATTCCTAAATCCTCAGTGAGAAAAATCTTGAATGCTTGCCAGTTCTTTATACCGTTAGATAGAGGGGTTGTTCTTTCTCTGGTTGCTCCTCTTTCTGACTTTCTGTCCTTTTTTAGCATCCAGGTGGAGATAAGGTTCTGCTTGAGCAAGCTGGTAGAGATGCCACAGAGAGCTTTGAAGATGTTGGCCATTCCATGGATGCTAAAGAAATGCTCAAGCAGTATCTCATAGGAGACGTCCATCCGGTAAAGTCTGATTCATAAAATAAATTTGGGGTCCTTGTGATACTAGTGCTGAAAGGTTTTCTCCTTGGGGAGCAGCTCCTTTTCTGAGCCCCTGTGCTTTCATGGCCCTGGGAACCTGTCTTCCTTTGCTTGGCTTATCTGAGGATTCCTGTTTAGCAGGCCAGGCCGTCTCCCTTGCAAGTTACGAGCAGGTTATGCAAGTGAAGTCAGGCTTAGCAAGGAGAGATGGATGGTCTCACTTGCCAGGTTTGATGCCTTCCCCACATCTCTCCAGAGGGATCCTGAAACAAATGGCTAAGCTGACATGGATCAATCAAAATGGATATAAAAGATGCCTTTGGTTGTTTCCCTTATCCAAAGACATTTCATTTTCTGGGTGGTATTTTTTCTTCAGGGCAGCGAAGATCTTAACAGTGGTTATAGTTGTAGATGAAAGAGAAGATGTGATTTCGATTCAATGCATTTTTGTAGATTTTCTATATAGAATTGATCCTTTTAAGTGTATATAGATAGGTTTATTCTATTCGGTCCTGGCAAATAGATTGGGAAGAAATGTAGTGACAGATTTTATTTTCCTGGGCTCCAAGATCACCGCAGATGGGGCCTGCAGCCAAGAAATTAAAAGATGCTTGCTCCTGGGGAGGAAAGCTGTGGCAAATCTAGACAGCATTCTAAAAAGCAGAGACGTCACTCTGCCAACAAAAGTGCGTACAGTCAAGGTTATGGTTTTCCCAGTTGCAATGGATAGCTGTGAAAGTTGGACTGTAAGAAAGGCTTGAGTGCCAAAGAATTGAGGCCTTTGAACTCTGGTCCTGGAGAAGACTCCTGCGAGTCCCTTGGACTGCAAGGCGATCAAAAAGGTCAGTCCTAGAAGAGATCTACCCTGACTGCTCTTTAGAAGGCTAGGTCCTGGAGATGAAACTCAAATACTTTGGCCACCTAATGAGAAGGAAGGACTCACTGGAGAAGAGCTGAATGCTGGGAATGGTGGAAGGCAAGAGAAGAAAGGGATGACAGAGAACGAGGTGGCTGGAGGGAGTCACTGAAGCAGCCAGGCTGAGCTTAAATGGACTCCAGAGGATGGTAGAGGACAGGAAGGCCTGGAGGAACGTTGTCCAGGGGGTCGCAACTAACAACGACAAAATTCTATTCAGACTTAATATTGCATTTATTTCCTGTATTTTACTTTTAAAATCATTCAATTATATGCAGCAGACGATTATTAGTTGCCACCAAGCTCCCTGCTGACTCATCTAGTAGCAGCCTGTACCCGTCTCCAGGGGTCACGAAGGAGACCAGTCATTCTTTCAGAGGAGGCAGAAGGGGTGGTTTTCCTCAGATGTGTAACAAGAATCTCTCCTTTACCTTTTCTCCACAGGATGATCGCAAACCTGATACCTCCAAGGTAAGGCCCAGTCCTGGTAGTGTGTTTTCCTTTTTATTCTAGCAGGGAAGCATCCTTCAGTGCCTACAAAATTGCTGTAAGAACAGAAACATGTTTTCAGCTGAGTGAGATGTTGCATGCTGCGGAGGTATGAGGAGTTGGCGGGGGAGGGGGAGAACTACCCTTATACGGCTGGCAGAATGCTTCAGTTCCAGGCAGTGAGCATGAGGCTACTGATTCGTGAGTTGTCAGCCACTCATTTTTTCCCCAGGCAGCATCTTTCTGTCTTGCAAGGGGTGCCACCTGTCAGTCTTCTGCCTTGGAAGGAAAACTGTACAGGGACTTCGGGATCTGTTGTGCAGACTGGACCCGTGTCAGAGGCAGCAGAGTTCTGATTGCCAGTTCTTGAAAGCCTCCAAGAGGAAAGGGCTTTATCTTTTTATCTTAGTGGGCCTCCTGAGGGGATAGAATAGGAGAAAGTCCTCTGGGGCAGAGGTCCTTGGGTAAGGCACTTGGCATTTGCTGGAGGAGCCGGGACTTCCTGGTTCCTATTGACTGCTCTGTCTTGGAGCAGAGGGAGTGTGAGGAGGTCTCATGGTCTAATGCTCTGGTATAGTCACTGGCGCTGTGGGTAGCCTTCCTGTGGAAGTAGCTGAGTGGCCTCTTCTCTTTGGATAGAGTGCCGTGTGGTGAGCAGAGTGCAGCCCTTTGGAGCAAGGGAATAAAAGTTTTCGGCAGCTTAGCTTGCAGCCCAGGTGGTAATTGTCCTATTTTTCCCCTCCCTCCCTCCCTCTCTTGTGTCAACAAAGGCTTGGGATGAGCATGATGTCCCAGCTTGCAGCTCACTAAACTTGTCCTGAGAGAGTCATCCACTTTCAGCTGCCGTGGGTGGCCTTGATTTCTCCCAAGGGCCTGAGGTGAAGCCAGAGCTGAAAACAGCCTTGTACAAGAGCCCCTCCCCATGAGTGATATTGGAGGCTGTAAAGGCCCTTTCTGCGGAGACCTTTCTGTGATTCTGAGGGAGAAGCGGAGACTTGGTGGCATTGTTCCTGCAAGGATAAAGTCTCCTGGGCTGGAAGTTTAATGGGAAGAGGGGCACTGGGCTAAATAGGCCTGCCTCGTCCTGGTTTGGCAGCCCGTGGGGCCAGAGGCTTGGCAGGGTCTTTTCGCTTCCCTACCTGTTTTTTCAAAGGCACAAGAGAAGTTTACCTATGGGGAGAGCCTGGGCTGCAGTGCTCAGAGAAAGGCTCCCGGGCCCTGCCAAATCCCTGCTGTGGGCTGGCGGGTGAACTGACACCTTGGCTGCCTTTCCTTTTCCTCTTCTGCAAGGCTGTCCAGCTGCCCCTTTGCACAACCCTCACTTGTGGCAACCTTTTTGGTAACAGCCAGACATTTCCCCAAACAAATCCTGTCTTTACTTTGGGATCCGTTATGGATCCTCTGGAGGCTCTTCTCAGCCCAGGAAACCCCCTCTCAAGCCAGTCTTCTCTGTGTGTTCTTCCTTCCTTTGCCAGGCCTAATCGAAGGGCTGCTCTTGCATGTTCCCCTCCTTCCTCCCTTTCTGCGTGTTCAGCTAACACCAGATCTGTGAATTTCAAGAACCAAATGACATTTGGATGACTCAGGTGCCGAATCCTCTCTTGGGCTTTTTGAGAAACGCTTTTCCCTTTTTTAGGGAAAAAGTCCTGAGATTGGACCTCCTGCAGTGAGGACAGGAACATGAAGAGGTTGAGATTCAAATATATGGTTGCACCTGCCCATCCTATGGGGTGGCTTAGGGTATGATGATGCAGCTTTAATTAGAAAAGGGGAGACCAGAATTTCTTTAAAGGTTGCCTTTGACATGACTGTAGCCGGCAATCTCTTGGAGGCTCCTTAGATGGGATTTGGTTAGAACTGAGGTTGACTTTCGGTTGATGGCCAGCTGTTTGTAAGGTGACCATATCCTGTCACGGGAAGCAAAGCATGGTAGTGATTTGGCTTTCTTTTCACCCGGAGGTGCTTTGTCTGTCTGTTCTTCTGGACTAGCAACAAGGAATGGAACTGAAAGACAACATACTTGCAGTTCTGCTCTTGATGCTTCTTTCCAGTAGCAGCTCCCAGGGAAATGTGGGGACAGGTCGCTTCTTCTGGGAGCAAGGCAGGCCTCTCAGGTTGGCTTCAGCCAACTCCTGAAACTGCTGCCTTTCCAAGTGACCTACCCTTCACAGAGAGACTGCCCACACACCCAGCTTCCCGCCTTTTGCCTCTCTTCCAGCTGGGGTAGAAATCTCCTTGAACATCCTGCCACATACCTTGGACATCGGTTCCACTCTTGAACTGCCTTCACAGTTTTCTTCTCTGAAAACTGCAGCATAAATCTTGCCCTTGGTGGGTCTTTGCTTCGTTGCCTCTGGGGAAGATGGCATAGATTGCTGGGAAGTTGGAAGGGCTGACTGCAGAGTGCTCTGAAGTGGCATTTCTCACCTTCTAAAAATGGTGGCTCCCTCAAGTGCTGCGTCAGGCCCAGGGTCTCTAGGGGAGGTCCTTCCAGTTTGGAGAAAACCTGTGCTCAAGCACTGCCTGTGACTGCGAAGGGCTAAACCTTGGAGCAACTTGGTGCCTGTGCCAGGCCCAGGGGAGAAAGGCAAGAGGAGAAGGAAACAGTGGCTGTGTTTGCACAACTTGCTTAAATTGGTTACCTAATTGGCTTGTTTTCTGACTGCACCATATATGGAGTCATAAAGTACAGACTTAGGCTTGGTTTGCGGTACGCGGTATAAGGGAACTGGAATACTTTCTGCTTGAGTTTTGAGCAGCACGATGCTTTTGTCACGAAAACTGTTATCAAACCAACTTTGATACAAACATGGGTTTCTCGAATTCTATGTTTACTCTTTCTCTCCCCTCCTGTTCACGGCCATTATCTGTGATGAATAGCAGCCCAAAAATGTGTCTCTGACTTAATTGTCTTACTGCTCTTGCAGTGGGATTATCAGTTTGACGCAATGAGTTTCTGTTTGTTCGGCTGGGGCCTTTCTGGCCAGTCATCTGAGAAGGTCGCCTGCACCTCCCTTTCTGAAGCCATTAGCATCCGCCCTATCCAGCCATTCTGTGCCATCAGTCCTTTATCCTTCCCAAGGTCTGGCTTGGATTTCAGGACTTGCTCTTCTCTGGAAACGTCTCATCTTTTCATGGGGTCTCATCTCATGTTTCCATTCTTCCTACCGATGTGAGAGTTTTTCCTACAGTGAAAGGCTGTTGACTCACCGGGTGAATGCAGACTGTGGCTCCTTCCTTTGTGTTTTTTTTAGCATTTGGGGGGATGGGTGTGAGCAGAGCGACACATCTGGGTCCAAGCCATATAGCTTCTCAGAAAAACAGCCATTATTTGGGCTGAAAAAGAAAGAAATTTTGCCTAAGGTGCCATTGTCCCATCTTGGGGTTTGCTTTGATGGTCTCTCCTATTATAACACCCCAAAGAAATAAATTCTTCCTAAAGGCTCTTTTGTGTTCCTTTGAAAAAACAGCCTGTTTTTGACTGGCACAGCTTTTATTTTTCTGCAAATAACTGAAACGTGATTCACTGTGTCATCTATACACAGAACAAACTGGAAACAGTTTTCCAGAGCAAATAAAGTCATGAGCTGTAGACTGCTGTAGATATTAACCATTGAAACAATTGGATGCCCCTCCAACTTCTCCTTCACCACCCCCACCGTGGGATACCCTTTGCATCGTCCTGCTGTCGATCAAAGGGGAGGAGAGCAGCTTCTCTTGCCATTTGCTTGCACCGACCTGGCAAGGACGGCAGCAGTACAGGTGGTTAGCTTCCGTTTGGGTAACTTGCTGCATCTGATGTCTTTGCGCAAGGAGGAGATCTTCCCATAAACTCCTTAGAGCTGGTAGGACAGACAGGGCCGTGGGCCAAAGAAAGGATTAAAGTCGAGCTAAATTGAGTCCCATTGGGGAGTTAGGTGTAACCTGACAGTTAGCTTTTCTTCACACCTGGCTGAGAAATTTTGCCTGGGAACAGCCATGCTGTTTTGGATAGGCCTCCTCAGAAGTCGCTGCATTTGCAGGAGGGTCAGTAAGGGACTCATTAACAGCTTACAGCTCTGTCTTTTGAAACTTTTCTTTGTTGCTCAGACCACTCCTCCCTTTAGTCATCTCTGGACAAGGCATGTTAACCCTCTTTATCTTCTGCCCTCTGATTCTGAACAAGGCCAAGCTCTTAGAACCAAGCTGAACGCAAGGTTGCTGTTAGGAGAAAATGGGAGGAGGAGCACAGTGGCACAGACTCCAGCCAGCAAAGTGGAAGGAAGGAACAGGTCGGGCATCTGGTTTTTATGATGGGCTGGAAAATGTTGTCATTCTCCTTTAGAAAGGCCCCCTTTGCCTATTGTGGAGAGTGATGGGACATGGTGACCTACAGAATAAATGGGGAGGTGGACCAGGGATAGAAACTAGGACACCCTTCTCCCCAGGATGTGAGAAAGATGGGAAGAGTTTCCTGGCTCTCTGAGCAATTGTCAGCTTAACACAAGGATGTGCCTTTTATCTCCCCAGGTTCCAAGCCCATTCCATGAGTCAAGGTACAGTATTCTGACAATATTGTAAATCAAAGAAATGCGCTCCTTTGGCTTTAAAAGCAGCCTGTGGAAATGTGTGTCCTCCTGCCTCAATTGGAAGGCTTCCTGGCATTGTGTAGCTAGTAAAATCTACCTCCCTGGTGGTGGCAAAGAGAGGAATCTTATAGTTGGCATCTTATAGTTGGCACTTACATTAGACCCTTACAATAGGACTAATGCAAATGTAAACATGTTTTACATTTCTCTGATAACTTTAAAGAATTTCCTTCGGCAATCTTTAACTGCTGGCCATCATAATACCCATGAATTTCCCATGAAACGAGTGATGGTGTTTGCAACATGTGACCGCATAGTTTGGCTGAACTATGCAGAAAAGGCCATGTTCCCCCAAAATGCATTTGTGCTAAGAAACTGAAATACAGCAGCTGCAACTCTGAAGAGGAACAGAAAAAGCTGGGCTGGAGATGACAGCCTTCTTGCTGAATTTCAGTTGCTAGAACCTGATTATGATAATTATGCCCAAGATGTTACTGGCGACCCCCAGGGGGAGAGCCTTCTCGGTGGGGGCACCTGCCCCCTGGAACAATTTGCCCCCGGAGATATGGATGATCCCTGACCTACGCACCTTTCGCCACATCCTCAACACATTTTTATTCCAACAAACCGGGATGGCCTAAACACAAATTTTAACTGTCGGTTTATTTTTAATACACTGGGCCAAATTATTTAATACGTTTTTAAAACTGTTTTTAAATTTTGTATATGGGTATGTTTTATTGTTGGCTGTACACCGCCCTGAGTCCTCTGGGAGAAGGGTGGTATAAAAATTGAAACAAACAAATAAATAAATAAACAAACAATTAAATAAGCAGATGTCCCTGGGGACACTTCACCTTCGTCTTCATCTTGCATGTAGTAGTCAGAAGTTCTGAAAGCCAAAATCACGGAAATGTGACTCACACCTTTTCTTTCTTCCTTGTTCCTCAGCATCTGGACGGTCTGGCTAATTCCTATCCTGGGAGCCTTGGTTCTGGGCTTGATGTATCGCTACTACATAATGGATGGCAAGTCCTCCTGACTTGAGTCTGTAGGTTACAGACACCCACCTCACTCCATTGACAGCTGTAGATGTTTTCTAACTTCTGATGGCTTCCAGACGTCTTTTACTTTTATCAGTTTAGTGCCTCTGCTACCTGCAAAGCCAAGTAGGGATCTAGGAAAACCACCATTTTTGCTGTAAACTCCAGGAACTCTCATTCCACCACAATTTGCTTTTTCAGGCATCAGCTACAAGTCATTTTCATTTCAATGGTTCTGATGTTGTAGAGTGGCAGTCGCTGTTTATTCCAACTTGTCTTATCAAGCACTGTCAGCAGCCAGTGTGTAGCCAGGTTTCCTACAAAAAATGATCCCACTGGCATCTGCCAATGGGACTTGCTTGGGAGGATTTTCTGTAACCTTCTCCTATCCTTGGATTTTCAAATGGTTAAATTAAGTATATAATTTTAATTGTGTTTTGGTTTACATGGTTTTGTTTCATTGTATGCCTATTCTGTAATAAAAATCTCTATGGACCAGCCAGATTAATTTCCTTGATGTGCCTAGCTGTCCTTCTGCTGTTGGTGTATTTTTGCCTATAGAGAGGAGGGGAGCTTTTGGCTTCTCCATCAGTGTAGGACTAAAACCCTGAGCTGAAGACAGCAGAAGCAGGGCAGGGCAGGGCTTGAGCCAGATTCTAGTTAGGCCAGCCCAAAGCACCAAGCTCAGATGCAACTGGGACACTGTGTGAGTTCTACGTCAGCCTCACAGGGCCTTGTGTGGCTTAGCTGGAGTCTCGGGTGTTAACTTTGGGCAGAAGGACCAGGTTGGTGGCAGATCATTACAGAGAACATCTGTGTGGCTGCTAAGAGTAGATACTGACTTGATGGCGCATAACAAGAGGTCAAGAAATACAGCAGTTTACAGTATGTTTTGCGAAATGAAGGTCTTTCTCTTGTGAGGGGAACACTTCCCACAAAAAGCATGGAGCATTTGCGGAAATACCACTGAGCTGCACTTCTGTCAGTTCTTCAGCCCTGAGCTGAAACCGCCCCTTCTGTAAAGGAAGTGCTAGCGGGGTGGCTGGCCACTTTGAGCAGACATTTTCAACATCTTCTCTAGCCAAGTTGTCTGGTCTTAGTAGGTTAGGATTATGCTGGACTCGGGTTGTCTTTCTCGAGCCCCTGGCTTTGGATTGTTTTGCAATGATTCCAGCTTCTTTGAAACTGGCTTTCTAACAGCCAAGACCTGCCATTCATACATCCATGAGAGCCTGAAGGATTTGGCAATGTCAGTGCAAAAAAATGCACCTAGCAGACAGATTGGCCGTAGGGGTGACTCGGGTCCTGCTCAGAGGCTGCTCTTGTGGGTTTGTTGAAATTGGCTGATAAGAAAACAAGGTCCCTGCATGTCTATCTCTTTCCCTAAATCCCAGGTTCAAATCTTGTCTTGGAAGCTGATCCCACTGGAATAAGGGTTAAGATGGGAAACAGGCAGCAGCTGTCTGTTTCTGAGAAAGGGATGGGCTTCAGCAGCCTTATCTGTCTGGAGAAAAGCCACACAGGGAGCAAAACCTGTGGAGACTTAAGGCACCCTGAGCCTCTACCAGAAGGGTGCCGCCTCCACTGCCTTGGGCAGACCCCTTCGCCAAGCTGGTTGATTGAGAGTCCAAATATAGAGCAATAGGAGTCAATTAAGCAAATGGGTTTGGCAGCAGTTCGGTAGCAGACCCATTCTCCCCTAGCCAGCCAATTCCTGAGCCCTCTGCATTGGTCTTCAGTGCTCTCTCTCTCCCCAGGCCGAGGATGGATGCTCTAGCCTTGACTGCAGATGAGTGGCAGTCAGAACTGGGTTGCTGTTAGAACAGGACACGCTTTATACTAAGCCTGCCAAATTCTTTCAGTTTCTGGAAAGTTCTCCCATCTCCATAGACATCGGCACTGCCCGACTTTGCACCCCGCAGAAGTGCCTCTTCCCTCTCCTCCTCAGCAGCCCCCAGTAAGGAACATCCATTTTGGGTATGAGATCCTTGGCATTTCCTGCTGGGTAGGGAAAAAGCAAACTGGAGATTGAAGAAGCACCTTCTCTTCCGCAAATGCTGAGCAGCCATGGCCAGTTTGAGAGACCAGCAGTCAATGGAATCGTGACCGGCCACTATAGTGGACCAACATGGGGTCTCCCATGGTTTTGCATTGGTCAGTCCTTGCACAAGAAGAAGTTCAAAGCAAAAGGGGCCATACAGCACTTGGGGTGCAGTTTGGATGGCTCTTTCTCAGAGCCACAAACTTGGCTGATCTCTGGAAACTAAGATGAACCAGGATGGGAAATTTATTTATTTACATAATTTATAGGCCGCCCATTTTACCTCCTGGTAACTGGGTAAGAAATCACGAGGAAAATTTGCAAGCTAGATTGGAAACTGCAAACCCACTCCAGAACCTGGCAAGGCCAGACTGCCTCATGTTGAGGCAAATTAACTGAGTCGTGAATGGAAAGGGAGTGCAAGATGAGCGGGAGACAAAGGGGAGGCAACCTTGAATCCCATTGAGCTCAGCAGCCAGTTGGGGGAGATTAAGCAGACCATCTGATGAGGCTAACAGAGGTTCTGTTGGCACTCCTGGTCCTATTCCCACGTCTGCCAAAGGAAGTTCTAAAGAAAGGGTTCTGTCACCTTTAGTGCTACGGGGGAAACTGGTAGACACAAGGACCCCTCCCTGAAGGCTTAATCTCCTCCTCCCCCCCTTAGAAATGAACCTTCCTACAAGGGAATGTCAAAACCCACAAGGACGGAGACTGGGTCAAAGGCCTTTCAGAGCAGCTCTTTTGGAGCAAAGCCCAAAGTGGCACCAGACCCTCTGCACTGCCCACCTGGAGGTTACTGCTGTTTTGGTTTGGATTCCCCCTCTCCCCACCACAGCACTGGTCTAACAGATGTAAAGCTGCTATGGGAAAAAAAGGATGTTTACTCAGAAGTGCGTCCTGCTGTATCAAGTGTGGCCTCTTGTGCAATAAGCGTGTACAGTGTCCGAGCCTTTAGTCTTGGATAGATCTGCATACCTGCCCTGAAGGATTTACAGAGTAAACCAAAAAAGCCTGAGTAGGATCCACCTGCCTGAGAAACAGACTTGGGTGCTGCCCTCCATTCGGCTGAGCAACAAGTGATTCCCCCCTGCTGTCCTTACTCCCCTTCTCTAACAGCTTCTTGAAGGCTCTGGTGTCCACAGGCATGCATGCATTTGGCCTGGAAGGGTGTTTGAAAAAGTGGATTGAACAATTTTAATAGGCAGATTTTTGTAAGCCAAGCAGAACAATGGAGCCCCAGGTGTAATGAAGACTGGAGTGTCTGTAGGCCTAATGCAAGCCCTGTTTTTAAGGCCAGCTTGGTAAGCCGAGATGGGGGAGATGAACATGGTGGTGGTCATGCAGTTTGGTTTCCGGGGACAAGGTCGGAGCGGCCAGGCTGCCTCTGCTGCGAAAGGGCAGACCCCCCAAAAAGCCTGCGGAGGGAGGGGGGCTGAAAAATCGGGTTTGGGCCAGAGAGGCCTGATAGGCCTTGGCCACGGAGCAGCGGGTGAGCTCGGAAGCCACGGGTCAGGCACATGCCACCCGCGCGCTCCTCGCCCTCCGCCAGCCCAGCCAGGAGCAGGCTCCGCGTGCCGGATCTGAGGGCAAAACTGCCTGGTTGCCCCTGTCTCGCGCTGGCCAGGGCGCGGCTCCGGCCACGGCCGACCGCCGTCCAGGGGGCAGGGGTGGCGGGGGTCCCTGGCCCGGCAGGCCTGGGAGGGGCTAGCTCGCTTCCGCCCCCTGGCCGTCTGCTTGCGGCGCGCCGACTGGCCGCCGATGCCGGCTTCACGGGCGGCGCCATAAATAGCGGGGGCCGGGCGGGCTTGGCTAGTAGCTGCTTGGGCGGAGGCGACGTGCTGTTGCTGCTCGGTGTCGAGGAGCGCCCCGACCTCGACGGGAGGCGGCCAGCGGACGGGGCGCCCGGCAGAGCCACCAGCCGAGCAGGCTCAGTGCGCGGTACTGCCCGCCATGCGCTCCACCTTGGCCTCCGAGAGCGCCCTCTGCGCGGGGCCGCTGCACGCCTGGCCGTGGTGCGCCTTCGGAGGGAACGCTGCCACTGCCATCGAGCCAGGTAAGACCGCGCCAGTCGCCGGGACGGCCGAGGAGGGGCGCCGCCGCTCGCGGGGCCGTTCCGCGTGGTGCTCCAGCGGGGACGGGGGGGCTCGGGAATCCCACGGGGTCGCGCGGTCTGGGCACCGGACAGCGGAATCGGTTGGGTGGGCGGGGCGGCGGGGGGGCATCTGCCAGGCGGAAAGTTCGCCAAGGAGTGCGGGAAGAAGGTGCCCAGCCAGAGAGTGGAGTCGTCCGACGCCTTCGCTCCCGAACTAGACCGCCGCCAGCCGGCTCTCCAGCGCGCTGCAGAGGTGCCACACTGCGCCGATCGGCTGCGTTCGGCTTGCGGGCAGAAGAGCAGCGGCGCAACGGGGGTGGGGGGTGCTGCCTGGGTGCTCAGCCCATTTTCCTCCGCCCGCAGAAGGGACTCCTTCCCAAAAGCATGTCCCCGTGCCCTCCTCCCCCCCCCCCCCCCCGCCGCTCGTTGCTATCAGAGGAGGAGGGCTTGAGACTGATCACTGGGGCAAAATTCCATGGCAACTTTCAGCTTTGCTGGGTCCTGAAAGGGCACTTTGAGCGGGGAGCCTCTGTTAAGGGACCACGGTTCCCACAGAAGAAGGTCTGCTTAGAAGAAGGGAGAAGAGAAGCTCAGGGTTGAACTGGGTGTCCTTGGCGCTCTCCAAGCTTGGCTATTTTCATTCAGATGTTTCCTTACCACACTATGTAACAACATCATTAGAGGAAGATTTTCAGCATGTGTGCTTGAATTTGATTCCAGGGCAAAGATGTGGATGGAGAGGCTGATCTTTCACCTTCTGAGATCACTCCTTATGGGCTCATTTTACAAGGCTGAAATTGGGAAATCGAAGGTGCTGCTTATGGGTGTCATGAAAGGCCTCATTAGCTGGCTGCATACAGTTCAGTCCTGCTCAGTACCAACAATTCAAGGGAAAATGTTTGGTTTTTTTCTTGATTGGGCAAAATTAAGTGACTTTTACATTTGGAAGGCTTTGATGCTGCAGTGGAACACCCCATAGAAAACCTGATTCGCCTAATGAGTATCATTTTTACTTCCTTTTTCAATTGAGCTAAATGTTATTTAAATATTCCCTAGGCAATACAGTAGCAAAATTATCTTAAAGATAAATGTAAGAAATAATTAAAGTAATGCTGTCTTATTATATGATGCTGGAATATACTCAGCAGAATCAAGACTAGACATGTGAAATAGAGACCAGCTGCCCTCCCCCTGCATCCTGTCCCGCCACTCCAGCCAGTCAGTCGCATCAATCAGTTGCTTTTTTTCTTAAATAAAGGCAACGCCTCCAACTTTTGTGTGTGTGTGTTTATACTCAGTATGAATTATCGAAAAGGAGGGGTGATGGAATTGTCAAAATATTTATTGTAGAATTTAATCGCTAGGACAGAGTTCCCCAAACCCCGGTCTGTAGACCAACACTGGTCCGCGGCAGGCCAGAAACCGGGCCACACAAACAAGCGAAGTGCCATCCGCACCTCTCCCTCTCTGGTCCATGGGAAAACCTCTCTCCTAGGAACTGGTTCTGGTGCCCAAAAGATTGGGGGTCACTGTGCTAGGATGATGGCGAGGTTGCTATTCAGAATGCTTCTGCCTCCTGTTTTCCCTACTCTGCCCTCTGCGATGGGCTGAGGTTGAATGTTCCTTGATTCTTTCAAGAGGAATGATGCAGTCTTCAACCCTTTGCGGCTCAGCATTTTTCCACCTGCCCTTTGCCTGGCCTAACAGTCCAGAACACCCGGCAAAAGGAGTTAAGCGTGAAGGAAAAGGGCGGGTGACATTTTTCCTGCACAAAGCGAAAGTTGCCGTTGGCCTGTTCAAACATATCATGTTTGGAGCTGATCCTTGTTGCTGGGCTCCCATCTAGACTCATCTGAGTAACTTGTGTTTGGCCTAACCTGCCAAGAGGGGGAGTTACCTCAGTAGCTCCACTGCTGAGGTAACTACCCGCCTGCTCCTTTCACTACAGCCGAGGGTGTTGGGCGTGTGGAATCTCACAGACTGAATCAAAAGACACACCAGCAGTTCCTGAATCCCTCTCATTCAATGTCTGCCTCAGAGGTGAAACAGATCTAAAGATGCCATGGGAGGCAGCCGGGACAAGAAGACAGAATAAAGAGCTTTCTGTGGGTGCAGAGTGTAGCAGCAGGTGGAGGGGAGACCAGTGCCCCCTGGCCAAAGTCTCCTTCCCTTCTGCCATAAAAAGCGCAGGCCTGTTTTTGTCAGGGGCCTATCTGGCAGTGGAAACCTTGTTCCTGGGCAAGAGTTTGGGGGGGGGGGAGGGAGAGGGGAGGAGCAGTTTGTTTACTGCCAGTTTTTATTTCTGGCCATTGCCTGATACTCTGGGATTTTATTGTTTGTTTTGTGTGTCAGAACAGAGATCAGGAGGTACAGCTGGGGTGTAACAAGCAGCAAACAAGGTCTTTAAAGATGGCTGGTGCTGGGAGCAGAGGTTGCTTCAAGTTGCTGCATGCCTTCCCGCTTGTGGCATCTTAAAGCAACTAACAGGTTAGTTAACTAACAGGATTAGGGTTAAGGAAGCCTCAGAAAGGTGAAGGAAGTCATCATGCAGGTCTTCCTGGCTGTGGAAGAGCATGGACAGGCATAGCTGTCTGCAGTTGGAGGCAGGGAAGGTTTAGCCCTAATAGCCCTGAACCCAGGGAAGGCAGAGGGTGAGAAGGGAGGGAAGTATGGAAAGGGAGTGGCCAAAGAAGGAGAGGAACTATAGCTGTCTGGTGCCTTGAAGCCTGTTGCTGCCCTTTTCCTAAACCAGCAGGGCCATAGCCCCTCTCCAGCAGGAAAGGCTGTGCTATTTATTTAGAATTTTTGTATGTCTGTTTCTTTTAAATAGTTAGTACAGAAAATGAAAAGCCATAACCAAAATGAAAAATATTCCAATACAATAAAGAACCAAGGCCCTGTGTGAGAGCATCCCAATCCTAAGGATGGGTGAAAGGCCAGGTTTCAGCAGTTTTCTGGATGCTAAGAAGGTTCAGGAGTTTCCATAGGTGCAGATTAGGCATAACTGCTCAGTCCCATAAGGCTGCACCAAGGGGACCTGGAGCTGCCTACCCTGTCAGATCTGGTTCAACAGGCAGAAATGTCTGGTCTCTTCTCACTCATTGCTGAATTTGCTCCCCCATCTGGCCAGATATCACCCCCCTCAATTGCTTATTGGCAAGACAGACTCCATGCATGATGGAGGGGATTTCAAAAGTCCTGCCTTTCCTCCTCCTCTTCCTTCTCCTCACCTTATCTTCACCTGGCCAAGGGCAGCCCAAAAGTGAAAAGTGAGTGGAGGCTGGAGCTGAGCTCCTCCCTGAGCTGCCAGGTCAGCCTCGGCCTCTGTGTCCACTGCTGTCCTTCTGTTAAGGATCCTGCTGGGTGAAACATCTCAGGAAATGCCGGGGAGTTGGCCCTGAATCTCCTGGGCTGTTGACAGATTTGCATTCTCTTCTGCCTTATTTTTCCACATGATCATTGGAAAATAATTTACCTCCTGACTCGTGATTGCTGCCTATTAGGAAACACCTGCTAATCTCTCCCAGCCCCTGAATAAAATAACTATTTTAAAATCAAGTGGTTTAATCTAAACCAATATGTCAAGAGTCCTCCCATCTAGCTCTGGCATATGTAGTGTGTGCACCTTCAAGTAAAGGCTGACTCTGAGCAACTGACAGGTCACTGCAGTTTTCTTGGCAAGGTTTTTCAGGAATTGTTTGTCATTGCTCCTTCCTAAGGCTGTGAGAAAGTGACTATCCCAAGGGCACTGACCTTAGTGCTAAAGGCAGGGCCAGAACTCATGGCCTGGACGATGCCTTCACCACTACAACAAACTGGCTCTACAGTATACAGGAGTCATCATTTCTGCATTTCTTTTATGTGTGGTTGAGATTCCTGCATCTCCCTAAGCCCTTATGGTTGTAAACCATGGTTTATGGCTGAAGCATGTGTGAAGTAACTACTTTAGCTTGTAATGTTGCTGATGTGTGTATTTGGGGTTAGCTGGGTTTGGCCAGGTTAGCTTTAGAGTGGCTATTCTCAACCTGCTCTCCAGATGCTTTGGATCACAATTCCTATCTAACTGGATAAACATTTGTATGTGTATAGAACTTTCTGTAGTTAACAAATGGATGTCCTTTGTGGAAATGCCATTTACTCATAGCAGTATCAAAATATTATAAATTTAACAATATACTACTAGAGGAAAAATAAAGCTTCCACAGCCTGAAAAAGAAGAGAGTTCCAATGGTTGATTGGAATGATGCCACCTATGACTAATGACATTATTTATTGAACATTCTTAATCTGATTACTGAATTAACCCAGGTTACTGGTTCAGACAATATACAGAGCTGTAAATTAACCAAAGGGAGTTTCACAACCAAGTCAAAATCTCACAACCAAGCCAAGGCAACAGGCACTAAGTTAGTGCCAAGATGTGCAAATGCAGGTTTGCCTCCATTCACCTGGCTAAGCAGGATTGTGAGCACAGCCTGTAGCATTTGTGGCTGCCCCGGTTGTTTTGCCCGGGTTTTCCAGAAGCGGAGCAAAGTTGAGAGAAAGGCAGCCCAGGTAGCCAAAGCGGAGGCGGCTCCTGAGAAAACCAAGACAGAAAAGGCTCTCGTGGGCAGACTCGGGGTGGGGTGGGGTGGGGGCGGGGGCATTCAGAAAGGGCACCCAGGACTCGGGGAGGGGAAACCTGGAAAGGGCATTAAAAGCACTCCGCAGGGACGGAAAGGAGGGGCTGATAAAGGGAAGCCTCCCCCCCTCCCCGCCTTCCCCACCGGCGCCCGCCTGCTGTGCTGGGGGGGCGCTGCTGCCGGGTGGGCCGGGCTTTTTGGCTGCTCTCCTGGCTGTGACCCTTCGCTTCCATGACGGCCTCCCTACACCCGGCCCGCAAGGCTCTGGGCAAACTCGGGAAGCACGTTGGGTTGACTGCGTGTTGCGGTTCGCTGAACGAGTCGGACTCGACGGCGCGTCCTGGCCGTGGGGGGTGCCGCTCCGACCTGGCGCCACTAGCCCCCACCACTTGGGCGCCACACCTCCCTACCCAGGCCCCGCCCCTTTGGCAAGCGAGGCTCTTCCCTCGGCTCCGCCCTCTCACCTCCCCTGGTGGTGGGGGCACCGAGCATTACTGCGCCTCTGCCCTTGCGACCCCTCCCCGGGCAGTTTTAGGGGCGCAAGCGCAGAAACACTTTCGCGCTGCGATCCCGCCCTCCCCCCCAGGCACGGCAGGCCCGAGCGCATGCGCGCTCCATTTCCCTCTCGGTGCGCAGGGGTCGAAGGATCCCGAAGGCCGAGGATTTCCCCACGTTCACGGGCGGGGCGCATGCGCCTAGCACTCGTCGCCGCTTTCTCGGTCTACTTACGGCCGCTGCTCGCGCTCGGAGCCGGGCGGCGCACGCGCAGTGCTAGGAACGAGGGGGCGGTCCCGCTGGGCGGCAGCCACCGGATTCCTGTCAGGAGCGGCGGCGGCTGGAGCGGCGCCGCTTCTTCGTCCGCCCCCGGAGTGGCGATGCCCTCGGACTTCATCTCTCTGCTCAGCGCCGACCTCGACCTCGAGTCGCCCAAGTCCCTCTACTCCAAGGGTGAGTCGGCCGCCGAGGCCGCGCAGGGCCTTCTCCGCGCCGTCCGGGCCGGATTGCGGGCGGCCGAGCGGTTGGAGCCTCGCAGCAGGCCGTCGCCCGGTGTCTGCGAGCACCGCCGGCCGCGCGGACCCGCTTCCCGGGAGCAGCCAGGGCCGGGCGGTTGTGGGTGCGCGGAGGCCTCGCTTGGTGCCGCCGGGGGGACAGAAGCCCCTTTTCCCGAAAACCCTCGAGGGACGGAGGAGGCGCCCGGAAAGGCGGCCCGGAGGCCGGGCTTCTCGCCGTGCCTTCCTTCCTTCCTCTGACGCCGGAAAGCGGAGCCGGGTGGCAGAAAGCGGAGCCGGGTGGTGGGTGGCTTTGGCTCAGACGTCCCCCAGGGCGAAACAGAGGCTGGATACCAAAGAGGCGTCAAAGTCCCCAATAACTGGGACAGGGGAGCCGGCGGCCCTCCTTCCTTTCTCCTCCTCTGGCTGAAGAAATAAAGAAAAACTCTCACCAACCTATCAAGAGGCTGGGAGACCTTGATGCTGCGAGAGGGGCTGCTTGGGAAAAATTAAAAATCGAGTCTGCCGATTGCCCTTGAAGTTAGACAAGATCTAGTAACTAAAAAAGTCCCATTAAATTTCTGTTTTGGGGGGCAGTTGACTATAGGGTAGCAGGAAGTGGGCAATCATAAGTGTGAGTAGCAAATGTAAAATGGGTTAAATTGTTGAAAATACCTGTTAACAGAAATTGTGTAGACAAATACTATTGGGTATTACTGTTTGCTCAATATTGCTTCAGTCAGTTCTAGCAGTAACTTCAGATTTTTATCAAGCTGTTGATTTATCACAGTTTACCTGAAGCTTTGAATTTGGGAAGCTTATTTTCATATTTAATACCAATTAAATATTTTCTTATTTAATACCAATAAATAAATTGGTATTAGTGTGGGGTTTTTTACCACACTAGTAAAAAAAACTGTTCACTGTTCACATTAGCTGTTTTGTGGTGTACAGGAGGCTTGTGAACTGATAGGTAGTGCTTGACTGTCTTCCTAAAAATATTTTTGTCATTTTTGCTATACATCCTTCTCTTAGTTCCTTTTAAATCTTTAGCAAAAGTTACTTTGACAACTACAGATAACCTTTTATTTAATTTAGATCAATGATAGCAATTATCATACTAAGAGCCATGTGGTGGTGATAACCAAGCAAATATACATAATCTTACAATGTATTTGCTTTCAGAAATAATTCTGAAAGAATTATAGTAAATATTATTCAGGTACAAAAGTCTAAGTAAACCTAAATCAAAATGCTGATTGCTGCAAACGCATTGAATGTTGTATGTTAAAGTATTAGTAATTTTGTAAATAAACACAATTTCAATAATTTTCATAGATTTAGGTAATTTTTTTAAAACACATAATAGTTTCTTTAACATTCTTCTCAGTTCCTCATAAAAGAGCAGGCGCTTTGTTATCATATGAAAGGTAGCAAAACTACTAAGAATACATACAATTAGAAACAAGTGAGATTCAAAAGTTTATGTAACAAATACATATGTGTGTGCATGCACCCAGACACCATATATGTAGCATTTTATATACAATGTATACAGTATATTCTCACCTTTGTGGATGATCTGTATCTTCCTCAGTCTGGGATCCTCTACCAGAGACCTGGGAGTTTGAGGGTTATGTGCAGTATCTTCGCTGTTCTTAACAAGGCACTCCTCTGGAGAGAAAGCTATGATGTGGTTTCTGGGATCTATTGGACCTCTCACAGCTTCAAGGTCTAGCATTCTTGGATAGCTTTGGGCTTTCTACATCCTCTAGTTCTACTTCAGGCCCTGGTACTTCTCCATCTTCTCATACTCCTTCCTGATGTTGCCGTCACTTGACACTGCTACATCTCTCACCATCACTATCTTCTGGTCCTTATCTACTACCATGATGTCTGATTGGTTGACTAGTATCTGCCTGTCTATCTGGATCTGGAAATCCTACAGAATCTTAGCTCTCTTATTGTCCCCAACCTTCTGTGTAATCTCCCATTTTGTATTTGTGACGGTCTAGCCCATACCTTATGCAGATGTTCCTGTACACAATGTCAGTTACTTGGTTGTGCTGTTAGTGTATGCTGTTCCTGCCTGCTACCACCCTGTGTTGGACTGTCTCTGGGGCTTCTCTGCGTAGCCTGCCCCTTGGGTTCTGTCTAGCGTGGTAGACAGTGCTGTGGAGTCGGAGTCGAGGAGTCGGAGGAAATTTTGGGTACCTGGAGTCGGAGTCGGCAAACAATGCACCAACTCCGACTCCTACTAAATTTAGATTGGAATTAAAAAAAAAAGCAAGTTTAAAAGAACATTTATCTCCCAACTCCACAGCCCTGGTGGTAGACTTCTGCTTCTGTGGCTCTGGTGCTTAATGCCTGTTCTGCTGCTATGATCAATGATGTCAGTGATATCTTTCAATTCAGCCCTTTCCTGCCACTGATAGGATTCCCAGAGTCTAGCACCTCAGCTATCTGTCCATAGTACTTCTCTATCAGGATCTCTTTTGTCATGGCAGTTCTTCTGCTTGATCTCACTCTGCATGGGTGAGTGGGCATAACATTTGTATATATTTAGCATAACATTCTTTCACCCAAAAGGTAACAATAAAAAAAGCAATGCAGGACATTTTAAAGCATGTCTGTCTTTTATCTAGAAGGCTTATCTGATTGACTTTATTTCCTTCTGTTGTAAACACAATTTAAAAATAAACTAAAGGAATAATGTAGTGCTTATCTAACTACTTACTGTAATACATGCTTCATCTTCATTGTCATGTGCTTAAGGCAATATATAGTGTAATCCTCTTTGGTTTTGCAATAAGCTTATAAAGTAGATTCTGGTAAGAGATGGGGTGGCTCTTAGGGGCCTAATGGCTGAACGGAGTTTTAAATCAGATTGTGCTAGATTAATGCTTGGACTACTTTGATCAGTTGCAAGAGTTGATATAACAAACTAAATAATGCACATAATGTAAAAATGCATTAATAAGGTTTATACTTCAAATTTGTTTTGTGGCATTGATTTGATTCTTAGTATAGAAGGAAGGTTGCAAGTCAAAGATGTGGCCGGAAACCAGGAAATTTATTTATCTTGTCTGCCACAGTAAATACAAAACTATTGCCTTTCTTACTCTTCATTTTGCATTGCATCTGTAATCATTTATATCTTACATTATAATCATGGCAGGAACATGGATTAAAAAAATTCTTGTATGATAACATATTTATAGGAGTGTACAATGTATTTAATCAGTGGCTTGCTGCATTCAATAATTACTGGGAAAAATGATAAAACGTTCTTGTTTTATTCAATTGAAGTTTAATTTGGCAGTTTATATGAATAATTGATCCGTGATTCAATTGCTCATAACTGTAGCTTTCATATTTTTAAAAGATAAATACAAAAACCAAATACACAAGCATTCATGTCTAACCAAAAACTGTGGCATGGCAGGGAAATAGCATTGGTGGACTTTCTGAAGTAGACTGTGTTTACTACTGAACAGACTATAAACTGAGAAACACTTCAGTAATAGCAAATCTATTTATAGTCATCTCTACTTAGAATTTGGCAAGGACTTTCCGAGTATGGGCATTATTGGAGAACAGAAAGGAGGTTGAACAGGATCTGAGTGCTTCTACATTAGGTGTATGCGCCTGGTAGTTTGCCCTAGCAAGGTAGAACCATCAGAGATTTCTCTGTCTCCTTAATCCCCACCTTAATTCCAGAGACATGAGAGAGATTTGGCATGGCCCTCAGCAGTTGGGGAGCCTAGCTGACCTTGACTGATATTGAAGGCCCAAATAAAAAGGGTTGCATTTCTCAGCTGATTGGATGGGAAACTACAGGGACACTTCAGGGCTTCAGTCTGGGAAGTTGAAAAAGATACCTTGGGAGAAGGCAGTAGAAAATCTCCCAAGAAAATTAGCAATGAAAATTTATAAAGTCACTATAAACTGAGCTCAGCACAAAAGTGAGCCTGTTTGTTTATCAAATTTATATGCTTTTTTTCATCTCACGGTGTGTTTTTTATGTGAAAGAAGGCTAGCATTAGATCATGATTAGAATAAGGTTGATTCTTGGTTTACTTTCTCTTCTGACAAGGTTCTAATGTCTTACTTTCCATTTTTTAATCCAGTAGCACTTGTGGAGTTTTGCAAAATTCAAACTATTGCCACTAGTTTAATTGAGAAATGGCAAGTAAGTACCACTTAAGTACACTTAAGCAAATAGAATTGTTTGCTTAATTCCAGGATTGGAAATTAGGAGCTCCCACAAATCAGGGCTGCAGTGGAGTAGATGTTCCAGTTTGATTATTAGGAATGAAAGAATTGATTTACTCTTACATATATTAGACAGAAATCCTGATAGTATTAGCAATTATTAGAACTGGGGATTATTTAATATGTCTATTTGTCCTTAGATCTCTGTCTTGACACTAAAGCTACTACTCAATGAGCCATTTTCCATGCTTGTCCAAGCTGCTTTCCTGCTACATCATATGCCTTTCATACTGGAACAGTATAACAGACTTCAGAAAAGTTTATTTTGTTGAATGCTTAAAGCATTCTTGGTTAAACTAAAGCACACAATTGTGTATTGATAGTAAACAGTATCTTTGACAAGTAAATTTGCAAATGAAGAACACTAAGTAAGAAATCAGCATCAGGGTTCTGTTCTTGGACCACAGCTTGTGCGTAATTGGGTCTGAAGAATAACTGATATGGAGTAGAAATAGAAAGGCCATTGATCCACCCATCCCATTTCTTCCCTTTAGAAGTCCAAGGCTGGGTAAATAGCATTCTCTTTCTATATTTCACCCCATAACCACCTATGGCTTATTGTACATAGAAATAATTTGATCTTCCATGACTGAGAGGGAATTTCAGCCTTGGTCTCAAGTCCAGTACTTTAAGGACTATTCAGCATTGTTCACCTTTGTCATTGCTGATCATTTCTTCATGTTTAAGTATGTTTTTTTTTTATTGCAAGTGGCTGCATTCATGGTATAGGTTTCTTCTTTTTAGTTCTGTGGGTCACATGTCTCTAATTATGGAAACAAAAGAAATCAGTGAAAAAAGGAGAATTAACTTCTTGCCCACATATTTGGCTCTTACTCAAGCAGATGGATTTATTTTAAATCCTTCAAGCAAATGAAAATGGGAAATGCCTGATTGGAAAAATGCAATCAAAGAATAAAGGGTTGCGCTGTCTTTCAAGTCTTAACAAGAGTAGGCATTGTATCAGCAAAGTTTGGAAATAAGGTAATAATAGAACTTTGGTGGTTTTGTTTTGAAACGTTGGTATTCTTATAATAAGGCGCTGTCGTTTTGAAGTTCTATGTACAGAATATCACAAGTTTAACTATTTTAATTTCATTATCTGGAAGTAGATCAGCTTAATTCATAAAGGAACAGTAGAAAAAGATGCTAGGTTACATGTAGAATGTCCCCCCCTCCCTTATTCCTGGTTGCTGCAATCCTTTCAAAGGTTAATGTACAACCAGTATCTTTTCCTGCAATTTTGCTAAACATGGTGAGAATATTGAAGAATATTGATTTCTAAATGGCAGCAGCAGTTGACGGAATAAATATTATCTAGTAATTGCTTCTGAGTTCAATTAAGTCAGCAAGTTGGGAGAAGTCCTTTCTTATACTAGTCTTAAAAGGAATAGTTATTGTCCAGCAGAAGCTTATAAATATTGGCTTGGCTCACTAGTGGCATTCTTTGTGATTGTCACCAGTCCTCTTTTCTCTTGTGTCCTCAGTCAAGCAGAGTGGACTTTGGAAAAAGGCAGGATCATCTTTCATTTATGTAGGGCTTTAAGAAGATAAGATTAAAAGCTAGCCCTCCTGTCAACTGCTCCTGCCATTTGTTTCTTGCTTGGAAATCAAAATGGAAATAGAACATAAAAACATTGAATTGAATGCACTCATCCCAAGGAGCTGGTGAATGCATCTGTGGATCCTTGTGCTCAACCTATAGTTTATGATCCATCTAGTGATCAGAGATTGAGATTTACACAAATATCTCAGTATATTCCTTAAAAGAATGTATTATAATGTTATAAACTGGACCTAGGACAAAATGTTGAAGTGTGAAACATTTTTTATGTGGGATTTCTAACATTCCTATTTAATTGAAACTTTTTCTGAGAGTTATCATACTAATCTGATCCGTCAAGTGGAAAAATGAATTTTATGAGAAATGTTGCATTCTTCCTTTCAGTTTTATTTTCCAAATGGTATAACGTTTTAATTTGAAGTTCTCCTATTCAGAATATCACAGGTCTTTTCCAAAAGAAAATTCAGTCATTAATTTGCTATTTGAGGACCCAAATTTCAGAATGATTTAAACTGATGCTTTTTTTTTTTTTTTTACTATATGTGGCTTAAAATATACATTGAACTTCTCAAAGACTTCACTCTGCCAAGCTATCTAAAATGAAAAATAGGTTGAACATTCTACACCTTGTGTGGTTGTGTCATGGAACTGTGATACTGAAGGAAACAAGGAAAATATTTCCGCCAGGAAAAAAATGTTTTGAGTCCTATGGTAGTGATTGTTTCATTTTTCTCTCTAAAGAGTCATCTTGTGCAGAGTAGTAGGTGAGTTAGAGTAGGATCCCTCCTGCAGGAGTTGCAGTGGCTGAGCTTAATTCTCTGTCCTCGGTCAGCATGCAGGGCACCAGTCCACATTTTTCTTCCATACACTGAAGTTTTGTACAAAGGTTTATTTAATAATATTGCATGGAGAAAGTAAGTAAACCTAAACTGAATGCTCCTTGTTCCTGTTGATTTGAACCACAAACTTACTCGAGGCTTTGCTACTGAGTCAGACTCAAAAAATACTGGCATTTCTACTGTACTTGGGAGGGGACCTAGAAAGTAATCCACGCATGTGCAAATTGTTTTGGCCTCAGTGGAGACTATAGGAACATCATAACAACAGTGATAGTTGTTATAATAAATTATTGGTTAATTTTTTAAAACAGAGATTGATGGGATAAATTAAAATAGGCCTGTATGATCATGCTAATGATCTAATTAAATAAAGTTGATTAAAATAGGTAGAACATTATACTGTATACATAAATGTTAAAAAATGTCCTAAATAATTGCTTGCTTAGATTGGATCAAAATAATCACATTTCCTGAATCAGATTTTTTTTTTTGTGCAATAGGGAATTAGTTGTAGATTAGTACACATATTGAGGGAACTTTTCATGAGAACCAGATTGTAGAAAACAGAATATGATAGAAAGTAGAATTCTTTCCCATAAACTATGGCACAAAGCATAATTAGCTCTCTGATATTGGGGAGTAAATATATAAATATATGAAAGATTGGATCAAGGGTATTCAGTAATGCTTTTAACTGTCAGACAGCATTTTTTGCTTTTATTTGTGATGCAAGAATATGTATCTCTGTTCTTCTATAGGCTTAAAATATGCATGTTTCTGGTTTTACATATGGGAGACTAGTGATATCTGCCTTTATTTTCCTTATTTATGTTTTGTTATTAAATAGCAATGAGCATTTGGTTTGGATCATAAATGCCTCTATTTCTCGTTGGCAGAATCAGTCTATGATCTCCTCCCTAAGGAGCTGCAGCTGCCACCTTCCAGAGAACTCTCAGTAGCATCCATGAGTCAAACCAGTGGGGGCGAAGTGGGTTCGCCCCCCCCGGGCGTAGTTGCTGCTGGTAAGTACTTCCTTTGGTTTAGATTAATATTTTAATACATATGAATATTATTGAACACATGAGCAGTGCTGGAAATTTTGCAGATATAAAAAAAAAGAAACAGCAGGAACACTGGATGTTTTTACCCATTTCATCTTCTCCAATCCCTGAATGACTTTTTTTTAATGATGTAATTGCTAAATTATAATTGAGATGGAGTGTTAAATATTCCTCCAGCACATTATTTTTGTTAGAGAATAATTAAAGGAAATCAAAGTACTAGCTTTAATTAAATCATATTTCTTATAATTTGAACATTTAGTTACTTAGGAGTTATATGAAGGGACGTCAGCTAAATAGAATTTAAAATTGCCATAAGTTAAAATAAACTGAGAAATAATTTGAAAGAGTCTCCTACTTAATGTAGGCTTGAAGTCTTTTCTCCTATTTTTGTATTTATTTTATATTAGAGACTTCTAGAGGGAGTTGCCTGGTGTAAGCTGTCTTGGACAGTTTTTATCTTGGAATCATATATATTTGGAATAGGCATTTTTCATACTTATATTCCAGATTTTCTCCACAAAGCTGTTGCCAGAATTTGGCAACTGCCTGCTTGATTTTTGAAAGTATAACTTGAATCAAGGGTAAACACTTTGCAGCACTGCTCACTGTTAATGTATTTGAATTTTTTTCCTCATGAAATCTGTGGATTTAAGTGTAGATTAGGAAGACTAATCATTAAATTCAAAGAAGATGTCAGTTAAAAAAGTCCTGAAGCATACTTTCCTTTGATATATATAAAGCTAATTAGTTAAAGAGAAAAACAGCTGCAAGAACTTTGAAAAATGCTAGCATTTTAAACCCACAGTTCTTTAATGTTTTTCATGTTTGAGCTCATTTTCAAGTATCTGAAAAATTGGCTTAGGAGAACTAGTTGTCTGTTACTTGTCAGCTTTGGTTGTCCGAGTCAGTCCAATTCCTTTCAAAAATGATGTGTGAGTTCATTCTAAAGAAATCTAGTATGCAGTAGTAGATTCTCTTGCGTTACTCCACACATTAAGCAACAAATTGTTTCCAAATACATGTATTGTAGTAGTAGAGTAGAACATAGTTGTGTATGTACTAGACAGATTTTTCAGTACTACTTTCCAGAGAGTTGGCAGATAAGCAATATTATTTAGTATAATATTGGTTAAATTACTTGACTTAGTGGTAGCTTGTATTTAATGCCTTTATTATACTCCCTAAAATATGGGCTTTAGTAGTAATAATCTTGGTCTGCTTTTTAAAGAAAGATAATATATTTATATAGCAGGGCTAAACATAGGGAGGTTTAATTCCAAATGTTGTATACAGTGGAAAATTAACTTGCCCTTAAGGCTGGTTTAAAAATTGCAACCTTGCCATGCAAGGAATGAGCACAGATGACAAAGGATGAAGACTGGAGAACAAGAGAAATCTTCTATGAGGCATGCCAAGATCTTTTTTTTAAAGTGGGGAGAGTTACAGTCACTTAAAAACAAAGAATAAACTGTATCTTGGAGCAGGACCAATAAGGCATATTTTTAAATGTTCAACTAACATTTGAATACCGTCAACTGTGCACTAATGAGAGTCGTCTTAATGACAGTCCTCTTTACATTTCATTTTGGTTACATTCAGATTCGGTCATCCTGAATCAGTTTTACTGGTGTCATTGACCGATTAAACAGTGAGGACTGATGAGAACTATTTCCCTTATTTAAGACTTAGTTTCTTTTGTTTTCTGCCTCCATAGCCATAAGGTGAGCCAATATCTGGTTGCAAATCTGGTAGCCCTAGGTCTTTCTCATTGCTTTAATCAGGGATTTTGGAACACATTAGCGGGTTACATAAAATCTGCCTCAGTAACCTTCCGATTTCTTGAGGAACAGGATTGGCTGAGCAAAAGCATGAGGCCCTGCAAGAACAGACTGCTAGTTCTAGTTCTACTATTGATTGGCTTTTAATTTGCAAATCCATCTAAACCGGTTTAAAGCTAAGACATGGAAATTAATCTGTCACGAGCACATTTAATTGTTTTAGCATAAGAGGAATGCTTCATGTTCATCATTCCAGATGCAAGGTGGCTCTTTTATCAACAATCAACTATCAGTTGACAGCTGTTTTTACATGTTAAGCTCTAAAGAGATCTTCTGTCTCAAAGCCAGAGAACCATTAATAATCAT
Source organism: Masticophis lateralis (assembly GCA_030761175.1). NCBI lineage: Eukaryota > Metazoa > Chordata > Lepidosauria > Squamata > Colubridae > Masticophis > Masticophis lateralis. Next base: position 540,187 of record JAUDYJ010000010.1, on the reverse strand, counting down.
AAAGGAGCATACATTGATATTGGATGTACTACACAATATTGTATTACTAACTGAGACCAGTGTGAAACCAGAGAATGATCCTTACTCTCCATCTCTGAGAAACAGAAAGAAAAGAGGAAGCACTCGTGTTAGTTTATGCCTAAAAGCCAGGAGGAAATGCTTGGATATCATGTGACAACCATGGCCATGGCCAGTTCTTCGCCTGTCATTTTGCCAGTGAGTGTGTGAAGAACTGGCGCACCAGTTCAGCTTCTAGTATGTATAAAAATAATCTAATTAAATTTCTACTAGCTAATCAAAATATATAAAAGAAGCATAAAACAGGAATGACACTTGGTTAACCTGAGCAAAATCATTCTTGAGCCTATAAAGAGATAGATGGCTGGAGAATTTCTTAAAGGGAAGATCCATAACTCTGAACTGGAGGTGCAAGATGGGCTTCCTGATAACCTCCTCTAAAATTGTATGTTGAAGAAATGGTACTACAGATACTGGATTTCTGAGCTGCTTTTCAGTGCTTATATTAAAAGCAAATTAAAAAGTAGATGCCTTTGAGTTCATTTTGATTCAGGATGATTCCATGGACACATCTAGATAGTTTACCTAATGTGAACATGCAAGAAATTGCAATCTAGCAACTCTGATGTTTCCTGGCATTCCCTATCTAAATATTAACCAGGCCTAGCTTTGCTTACTTTTGAGCTCAAATGAGCAGAGTGGTGCCATTGACATCGGAATTATTTATTTGTTAAATTTATTTGCCACCTGTCTTGCCATAAGGCTGCTCTGGGTGGTAGAATATTATGTTGATCGTGGTTGCTTCAGTCCCGTGGAATCTACCACTTAAATTCTAAACAAGTCTAAACCAGGAACCACTATTGTATTCTGCTTCTTCTTAGCATAGGGCAGCTTGACATGTCTGTGATGAAACGTATACGGGCATAATTGTAATTTTTTAAAACATCTGCACAAAGTTGCTGGGGCTGTGCATTTATTTAATAATAAATATTGAATTGAAATATATTCTTCAAATTGATGCCAAGTAACATCCCAAATGAGGCCTGCAAAGCTTTACATTCTAATGGTGTTTCAAAAATTGAAAAAGCACGCTTTGAAAGAGGAGAAAATAAATGAATCACTTTATAGTTAGATAGGTGGCATATTTAATAATCAATAAGCAGATAAATAAAAGATCAAGAACAGTTTCCTCTAGGTGGTTTAATTTGTGTTGGAACTAAGAGCTCATGATGGACAAAGAGATATAAGACCTGCTATTCTCCCCAATGCCTGCTGAGTAAAATCAGTTGCCTGTGGCTCAGGACACCCAGGGGTCTCCCTGGAGAGGTTTAGAGAAGGGGTTTCTGTCCGCCGGGCATGATTTCCCTGAGCTGGACCTTTTTGTTGCTATTGGAGCTGATATTTGGTAGAGATATTAGCTATCAGGCTGCACTGGAATGAATAGTGGTTGCAATGTTTTACCAGTGCTTACCATAAGTATGCTAAGGAAAAAGCTGCCTTTACAAACATCAGAAAAGGGGTGGGGGAGTAAGTGTTTCTGTCCCTGAGGTACAATTCAGTAAACTAAGAATAGCACTTTGGGGAGGGGGAGCTGAGGGGGGGAAGAAGGCAGGTGCTGCCCTCTCAAAGGATGCTGTTGGCATCTTATCAGCAGGACCTAATGGCAGCTTCCCAGGGCTCTGCCTCAAAGGGCTGAGGGCTAGTCTGCTGCTTGACTGCCTCTAATTATCATTTTTGATTGTCAGACTTCCTAGTCTGAATTGATGAACATGAACATCCAGTTAAAGTTGCAGGTAAGAAATAACAACTTATGCATCTGTCAGTACAAATATTAAGTTATTCTCTGTGTCAAAGCAGATTGGACTCTGATTTGATTTTTTAAAACGCTGTTATGGCATGTAAATGTAATGGGAAATTTTAAACTATTTGGGCTATAATATAAGTGACCAATCTATTCTGAATCTGCATTGAATGTTTAAAGTAAAGGGGGTTGCTTTTTGATATTGCTGGGATGCTAGTTGTTTTCTCTATTAATACACTTAACTTGCATTCTAGCTTCGCCATTCAGAGACAGGCATCGTGTGGTGGGTTGTGTGCTATCAATAGTGAAGACAAATAGTACCAGAGACACTTAACCCATCCAATCTCACCCAGGGTATAGGTCGGTCTCGTTTCAGACTTCTTCAACAATCTCTCTCCTTTCCTTTTTATTTTATTTTATAAATAGTGGATTGACTTAAGTTAACCTCTAATAAAGCTTTTGACATTGTATCAATAAATGAAGCTGGAGAAGATTAGTAAGCCAAAGTTGGCATGAAGGTATGGAAGCAGATTTGCAGCCACTTTGTCTGTGACTTTGACAATACAAGGTCTGGTGTCCCTCTGTCTTTACTTCAGAACTTCTAACTTTTTCTTCACTGACTCTGGAAAGTCCACTCGCTCAGTAATTGGGAAGAATTGTAGCCAACAAAAAGAAAGAAATCAAGATTCCTAAAGGTTACTTGTATGGGGGATTGCCTTTGGAATGGATCTGCCCTAACCCCTGTTTTAGGGGATGCACACATTTTCTCTTCAGTCTCCTGAACAGTGAAGAGTATGTGGCAAATGTCTGCCATGCTTCATTCATTGGCTGCTTGTGCACATATTGTTTTGCATGGAAATGCTCAGAAGGACACCCGAGGCACTGGGCCCTACCATCCCTATACGCTGGGAAAAAGCAGTTGCAGTATCTTCTTATCGCTAGGCTTATGCTTAGCATCTTGAAAAATCTGGTGCCTCTGAAGGCCTCCCTCTCAGAGTGCCCTGAACTCTCTCAGAGAATGAAATGCTAATGCAGTAAACAAATGCTTTAAGCTTTGCCTAAAGGTAGCCATTTTCTCTATACCTACCAAAAAGCCTATGAAGGACAGAAGTTTTTTTTATAAATTTAAGTCTTCCAAGAGGGAAGAAGACTATTACACTTTATTTAGCAACTTGAGCAGCAGCAGCTGCATCTTTGAATAGGCCAGCTTCTCTGCTTCTGATTCTTGAGCTCTAAGACCTCAGTCTGGGCGTTTAGATTATTTAGTCTCTGGAAGGCAGTGAGCATATCTGTGAACTGTTTGGAAGTCACTCTAGTTCCATAGTTATAACACAGAACAGAGTCGATGCTTTTTGTATTGTACTATGCTGTTTTGTCTTGCTGTCTGCTTGCCTAGAGACAGAATAATAATCTGAACAATGCTACTAAAATTGCTACTATACCTTTTTAAACCACACGGTTTGTTTCAATTGCAGAATGGATAGTATGAGAGCACCAAGATCTTTGGAGGATTTAAACAACCATTTTATTGCCACAAAACTCATAAAAATATTTGGCATATGATTATAATTGTAAAAAAGGATTTGGTGGCACTTAGCTTTGTTGATATGTAATCTCGCATTTCACAAAATGCATAAAACTAATCCGTTCAGCTTCAGTTTTATTAATAATGCAATTTTGATCCTAGAAATTAATTTATGCCCTAGAAATAATACTAAACATTGGAGTGCCCTGTAAATACCTGTATTTTAACAGCGGGAAATGAGATTTCCGATAACCCTTTCCCCAGATCCAGCCAATTTTTGGACATAATTCTTCACAAATGTCAGGTTTGAAGAGACATTTTGACTCTCCTGATTTGGGATTAATTTGTTTTTGAAGCTGCTTTAGCATCAACTGATCAGTCAAAGTTTTGCTATTGCATACTAAACATGAATTCACATAACACCCTATAGTTCTGCCATATGAAAAGTGAGCATTCATTCTTTGCTGAGGTGTATTCAGTCCCTTAAAATGAAGTCTCCTCGCAAACTTCAAATACAGCAGGAGGATATCAATCCTAGGTTACACTCTTTTTTGCTTAATCCCTGTACAGGTAGTCCTCGATTTACAACCACAGTTGGGACTGGAACATATCTGTTGTTAAGCAGTGTAGTCATTAGGTGACTAATTAGCCTGATTTTGCAACCTTTTTTTGCATTAAGTGAATCATATGAATTTGGCTCCCCCCATGGACTTTGCTTGTCGGAAGTCCCCTTGAAAGGTTTTAAGTGGCAATATTCTAGTCCTGGGACTTCGTTGAATCCCTGACAATTGCCAAGCAGCGAAATTTTGATCATGCGACTGCAGAGATGCTGCAGTAGTCATAAATCACTTCTTCAGAGCTTTTCTAACTTCGAATGGTCGTTGAACAAATGGTTATAAATTGAGGACTACTTGCATATTATAATTACTGTGCTTAATTGAAGTAACTAAACTTGTTCATTTTTTTAAGCTTTGAAAGCTTCTAATTTATACCTTGATATAGTTTATTATAAAATCAATCAAGCAGTTTGTTTTATTTGCCCTAATCTATCCTAATTGTAACCTGAAACACAGGGCTAACAAAATTTTACAAAAACAAAGCTGGATCACTTGATTTCCTTTGTGTATAAGCAAAGTCATTTTTTTTCTTTTCAAATATCATGTAAAATAATATTTTGGAGGAGTTACTATTTATTTGTAACATGCTTCTCACTTTGTGTTAATATTGTTTAATAAACTCTAATAATCATTGTGTTTCTTGGAAAGATTTTTATTTTCATGTGAATTCCCTCTGTAGGGAATTAATCTGGCATAATGGTGCCAGTGTGGATTTGGGTGATTGTATGAATTCCCCTTTTTAAGTAAGGAAATGGGTTGTCCTTTTCCAGAGGTGACCGTCTTTATCTCACTTAACCCACAGATAAAAATGGATACTAGGCTAACAGACTGGTCAAAACACCCCAGTCAGTATTTTGGACAGTTTACATCAGAGATGAGTTAGTCTTCCTACTTGCTCTTTTCTTATGTAGAAATTAAAACATTGTCACATTTTGCATGGGTTTTCCAACTTGGAGAAAATATTTTTTATGCCAATGCAAGTTTACAGCATTCTTTCTGCATGTATTTCATAATTCACACAGAATATCTAATCAAGCAAGCTGAATAGCTGAGTGAGTGAATAGTTAAAATATACATTTGCTCTGTTTTAATAAAGATCACTTTAGAAATGTCAATTTATTCTAACTCAAAAGTGGCTGCAAATCAGCAATTATAGTCACTGAAACAAACTTTAAAATTTTCTGAGGAAAGTATTGCATTAATGCATGAAAATATAAAATATTTTTTATTATTAAAATGCAGTTTTGAATGACTGAATTTTCCAATTTCAACCACTGCATTTGTTGAGGCACAAGCTTGAAAATGGAACTGGTATCAATCAGTGCTCTAGATTATTTTAGCAATTATCTGGCAATGGAATCCTGAGGGAATATCTCACAGATAAAGGTTCCTCTGAATTAAAGCTAAAGTAGAAGATTGATACGATTCACTCTTAATCTGTATTTCTTCCATCTTTTGATGATGTACTAGTATTTTCAGTTAAAGTGACCACAAATTTAGATAGCCAAGATAATCATTTATTTATTTTCGGAATAAATCTTTTTAAAAAATTGTAATACTTTTAAATAATCACACTAAAAGCTGAGTATACACACTGCACTTATTCCACTTGAGGCCAGTGGCTCATAAAAAAGTATTCTTTTGCATTAAGAAAAATATTGCCCATTTGTTTACCTTCTAGAGAAGGTGCAGCTCTCAAGATTCAATGCTGCTTCAGTCTATCTGATTTTGTAAGACAAATTCACGTCCCAAGTTAAGATTTATTTTGGTTTTTGATTTCACAGCATTCTGGAGCATCTCCAGGAGTGTTTAAGAGCCCATTTAACTCTTGAGCAGTACCTTGTTATCCAAGAAGATTTTGGGGCCTGTGAGGTTCCTGCATAATCATTCCTTTCATTTGCATGAACCTGTCTTGCCTCTTCCCTTGACGGGCTGCTCCAGTTGAGATCCTCATTCTTTCTTCTAGCTCGAAGAACGTTGAACTACTTTTTGCTCAGGAAGGGGTCTCTGCCTGCCCCTTTCTGCCCCCCCCTCCTCCTCCAAGAGCATTTATTCTTTTACCTGAGGGAAAGATTCTTTCACCAGCCTCTTCTCTCATCTTGCTTTTCAGGACCAGGGCATCCTCTAAGTTAAAACCTTAGCCAATGCTTTTTTTTTTTTTTGGAAAATTCATAAATGACAGTTGGTACCAGTTCCATTTGTTGCTGTTCAGTTATTTTATATTTCATTTCTCATTTGATAATTGATATCTGGAATAATCAGTAGCTCTCTTCTCATTTATTTTCTCATTATTTTTATTCCAGGATTTGCCTCTGAAGCAGGGAGTGTCTGCATTAAAAATGACCTGTAGTTCTCTGCTTCATAGGTTAGAAACTTATTTTAATACTTCGTGGCTAAGCACAGTCCCAGGTTTTTCAACAGTTCAGATGCTGAGCAATTGGCAATAATGTGGCCTAAAATGCACATTCCTGGGGGTTTCTATCATTTTCAATGGTCCAGATGAGGCAATGAAAGCACCTTTGTTTGCTTGCAACCATTTTGTGACTTACAGATTTTCTGAAAAGTCTGATTGCTACTATGCACTAAAATAAGAAATATAATTTGGATATCTTTTCTGAATACTTCTGTGTTGCTTAAGCCTTATATTACTTGAAGCGCTTAAATTCCAAAACAAGCCAAATTCTAAAATGTTAATTTGGGGAAAGAATCGGTTCATCAAATCACGCTACTTCAAAGGGACTGCTATAGCCAACAGAGTTGGGATCAGGGACCCTGTATTGACTTGTGGATTATACACCACAGATGCTTCTTCAGCTCCCTCTTCCTCCGTGGGCGGTGCTTGCAGCTCCTTTACCACCTCTTCCGGCCCCACCATTTACTCTACCTCAGTCACTGACAGCAAAGCTATGCAAGTGGAGGGCTGCTCCTCAGCCATGGGGGTAAGTAACCGTGGGGTAAGTGACAAGCAGTTAATCAATAACACAGTCCAGCAGCAGCCACAGTCCACCCCGAAGAGGCACACAGTCCTGTACATCTCGCCACCACCAGAGGATTTGCTGGACAACAGCCGGATGTCCTGCCAGGATGAGGGGTGCGGATTGGAGTCTGAGCAAAGCTGCAGTATGTGGATGGAAGACTCCCCCTCTAACTTCAGTAACATGAGTACCAGTTCCTACAATGATAACACTGAGGTGCCACGTAAATCTCGTAAGCGAAATCCAAAGCAGAGGCCAGGGATCAAACAGAGAGATTGTGAAGAATCGACCATGGATATCTTTGATGCTGACAGTGCCAAAGCGCCTCATTATGTCCTTTCTCAACTCGGCACGGAGAGCAAAAGCAACTTGAAAGCAGGAAATGGGTTGGTATCTGCCTTTATGTTCTATCAACATATGTTAAAGCAGACAGACAAACTAAAAACATAACTTTGATTTTTCCCTAGAGTTCAGCACTCATTTTCACTGAGAGAGATGGGAGAGCTGATATTTGATAGTTTCTTAAGTTTAGCAGTCATTGAACAGAAATGGTTGTCAGCTTTTCCTTGTGGAGCGTGATTAGCGTGTGGGAAGTTTTTCAGTAAGAAACAGGTTTAAAACAGAATGCTTAAAGTTAGAATTAGCTCCTGCATATTTTCTGCAACAGAGATAATTGTGGGGACTTAAGTCCACACTTCACCTGCTTCTATTTCACCCTCTGCATCAGTTAAAGGCAGCTGATTTTGATCTTTCATATTCTTTCTAAAATGTTAAGATGAACCAAATTTGTGTTTGTGTCATCTCAGTTCTGTAATTGATCTTTCAGAAATAAATCTCTATCCTGTTTTGCTCTGTGCTTCTCAGTTGTGTGTACGTGTATGCGCAAATGTTGCCTGCAGCCTGCTTGGGTGGTGGTTTCTCATCTCTTCGTTTAATTGCATCTTGATTTAGGAACTCTGGTTTGCATCCCACTTCATGAGTGGAAAGTGCACATGTGTATTATGGAAGGGAATTGCTGATTTTCTATGCAATGGCAGTCCTCACCTTCCTTTGGTATCCAGAGGATCCAAGATCCTCAGTGTTGGCTGTGGGACAATACGAGGTGCATTTGCCTAAGAAATCAGTGACCCTCCACCCTGTTGCAATCTATTGCATTGCCTAGAAACCTAAGTGACACTTGTAAAGAATTCTAATTTTCCTGGGAACAAGCAATATCTTGGGGCACCATTTTGTTTGATGCCTCAGGTCGGCCAATAAATATGGAGAGCTCTGATTATAATTTATGTGTGATCCAGGAATCTAGCCCACTCAGTTCTTTGCAAATCAGTGTTACATGCTTCGGTCAAATCATGGCTTCTTCCTCTGAATTTTAACAAGGTGGAAAAGCATTTAAGAAGAGGCAAGCCACTGGCTGGATGGTCAGGGCTTGTTCTCTGTGTCAGTGGCAATAGGAGCAGTTGGGCCGTGGTGTGGTAGATTGTTCCTCATAAGTCAGAATTTTTACCATTCTGGCTTATTGCATGTGAATTTGGACACAAAGTCATGCAATGAAATCTTTCGAGTTTGCCTCCTCCTTTGAAGGACTTCTCTTGTTTCTTACAGAAAAGTCTATTTCATGTTATCCTTGGTCAGAAAGTATTGAATTACGGGAAGAAAGATTTGCCATGTAAAGGAAAAGCCATTTTGCTTTGCCTTTTCTTGGAGGAGGGAGATCATAAGAGACTCTCCAGAGCAAGGCTTGCTGCTAAACAACTTTCCAGGCTATGATTGGAGAGGCCTTATACAATGTGGCCCATAGTCTTATATGACCTGTTCTCCTCACAAAATTTATAAAAGCCATACAAGGATAATGTTAAAATGAAAACTGCTGATTCTGCAGATTATCCACATTATCAAAAGTCGTCTTCAGACTATATTAAAAGAGGCTATTAGAAGAGGTGATTCTTCAAGAAATAAATTCATAATCTGAAAATGAACACTGTAGTCCTATGAATGTTGACTTAGAAATCAACCCATTGAATTAATGCTGTTCACTATTTTTGTAGAATAAATACAAGGAGTCAGTGTTGTCCAATTTTTTTCCAGAACTGAATGCACTTCAGCTGCTAAGTAACTACTAGAATATAGTACTGGGTTTAATTAAAACAAAATGTTTTCCTAGCATAGAGATTCATAGACTGCTTTGTACTGTGTCAAGTTGTCCATCGCTTCCGTATTTGAAAGGGGAAATGTGGTTGGGCATGCACTAATTGCTTTAAATGTGCCTTTTCCCAGGACTGCACCCTGGTGCACACTCCCAATCATGGAGGTCACTTGGATTCAAAGTATTGCCCAGCCCTAACATTTTCCAAGAGCCCCTTGACTAGGGGAATTAGGAATAGATGCTTTTTTCAAGGATTATCTAGTGAGTTTTGTGGTCAAGTAGCAGAATGAATCCTGGTATCAAGAATCTGTGGTGCATATGAAATCTGTGGTAAATGAAACCTAATTGGGGGGGGGGGGGTGATTCTTTATTGATTGCAGAGATGGGGATAATTATTCATAATCATGATCAATTTATCAATGTAATTATCTCAGAAGGCAAAATTGTGCAATACACATATCGTATAAAGCAGATGTCCTATTTTGGCTGCTGGAACTATGTTGAGCTCTAAAGAATGCTCCTTTCATGTATTTGGGTTTCTATTGTATGTCAGAGTTCCTACTTCAGATGACAGGTCCTCAAACCCTGGCTGGAGGCATCAACAGGTTGGGGGCTTTTTGCACACGAAGGCCTTCCGGAGGCCAGATTTTGAATAATGCATAGTTACATTTTCTTAAGAAGAATGGCAGGAATTTATATGTTACCCACTTCTGAAGCAATAAAAGCCAGTGGAAAATGTGGTGCCCATATCCTCTAGGCTGCTCTTATGTATGTGCATATATTCTCATAAAATGGGAAAGTTTGTTGTTTTCAAAATGCAATTATTGTCTAAACCTCTTTTAAAAATTATAATTCTGTGCAACTGCTACTATTTAGCCTGCAGTAAAGATTGAATATGTTTGTTAAGCATTCTTACTCGAGACAATGTGAGTTTTATTCATAAGTGCCCAAACAAAATAAGGCAAAATTTCAAGTTTAACAATATTGCATGCTGTGCCTCAAACCTGGAAGTTGACTTGTAAAACATAATTTACTTCATAATACACATATTGTTTATGAAAGACTAACTAGGAGGGCTTAACACATTGCACACATGTTTTGTAACATATCTCACCCAGTACTGGTTCTCTCTGGAACACAAGTAGAAACACCAATTTCTTGTCTTTTGGATGCCTATTAGAGCAAAGGTATCAGGCAGAAAAGAGCAACAAAATGAGATGCTAGGGTCCTACTCTAATGTAATGAAATCTTGCACAAAAAGTTATCTTAGATTTTCAGGGCTGGTAGGATGCTTAGAGGAAAAAAAGCAGGGGATCAAAAGATATAAAATAACAAACAGCTGTCATCTGCCTGGTCTAGAACAATCTACGGCTCACTTGTAGGCTAGCAATTATTGTAACTCTGTTCCTGATCTTGAAGCCAGAAGTGTCACAATAAACATTTTTGCACTCAGGTGACTGGTCTACCTGGACCGGAAACCTAGCTGAGAGAAGCTTTTCTATCATTTTTACTGTCCCAGAAGTAAGGGAAATCAGGGTCAGACCTGTTTGTGACATTCAAAGTCAGGCTGAAGAATTATTTTCATGGTTCCTCTGGGGTTTATTCAAACAGGTTTTATTTATGGAACTCCCCTTGTGGTGTACCTTTAGCTGAATAATTTTGCATTTATTTCTTCCCAGAGGCTCTAAAGCAAATAAACGACTCTGATCCGTTGCCATATTGCCTCTGCAAATGAACTCCTGAAGGATCAGGAGCAAAGCAAGCTTGATAGATAACATAGAAATGCAGCATTTCACTTTGAATGCATGGTGTTACCAATGGGAACTAATTGCTATTTTTTCCCGGTTTATTTAAATTTATTTATTATAAAACTAAACTCTATTTTGATTCATTTACTTCTGAAAAGTCGTCTTCATATTGCCAGTAGAAAAATATGCATGTGATCTGTTTTTAAATAGCTCAGGAGAACTGCATCAAATATAGTTTTTTTCAGCCTGGTGGCATGAATTCTTTCCATTAATATATTTGTTCTCAAGGAAAGAAAGAAATAATTGCAACCCATCTTACTTAAATGTCACAATTTCAGTTTCTCTCATTTGAAAAAATTCGGCAGCCATTTTATACAGGATTTAGTTTAAATGTCCACAGCCGAGATAGCTATGTCACAATCAATGCAGTTATTTTAATGTGCTGAAATTAAATATATTTTAATCTAAAAACATCAGTTTGAAAATGTATTCAAACACATACTTGCCTGAAGTATATAGCAATAGGGCCTAGGAAGTGTTTGGTCTAGAAATGGTCAGGATTTATTTTAACCAGGTCACATTTGTGAAGATGCGCTAGGTTAACTGCTCCAGGAACTGGCATTTCACACAAGCTGCTGAACTAAGGAGGTTGTTTAAATTGTTTATGGTTAAAATAGAACTATAAATTTTATCCTCTAATTACTAGTTAAAAATATAGGTTTTTATGTTTCTGGCTATGTTTTTTTTTTAATTAAATGACACAATTATTGTGAAAGGGAAGTAGAGAAATGATGTAGGTCTGCAGGTATGTCTCTGTGCCTCCTGGTTTCCCTGGCCGCTTTGCTTGTTTGGAAGGAAAGCCTTTGGTAACCTGTTTATTAATCTGCTTTAATATCTCAGAACCTCAGAAGTCCCCAAGGCGACCGGAGGAAAGAAGAGCCCTATGTTGTGTGGTCAGTACCTGAGCAAAAGTGAAGGCAAAGAGCTGAAGATCCTGATACAGCCGGAGACTCAACACAGAGCTCGCTACCTCACTGAGGGAAGCCGAGGCTCCGTGAAAGACAGAACCCAGCAGGGATTCCCCACTGTCAAGGTAGGCCAGAAGGGCCTGAGAGCTGCCCTTCCCCCTGACCTTACTGGAGTTTCTGAGAATGGGCTAGTCAGATTTCTCAGGATGAAAGTTGTCACTAGAACAGCCCTCCAATCCTCAGGTTTGTGGTTATGTTGTTGTTCCCGGCAAAGGACTGGATGTTTTTTGGTTTAAGACAGGGAAGCCTTTCTAGCTGGATGGAAGGAGTGTAAATATAGAGCAGGGGCTACTCTTGGCTCTTTATGTTAAATAAATGCACAGAGCACCATCTGTGCGGCCTCTCCTGAATGAAAGAGGGTTGCTGTCACTGGGTTTTCACTTCAGTCTCCTAGAGAATATTGCAAATCTGGTTGATCTGGAATATATGTGATGACCCTTGTTTTGTGTGTATTAATTGGTTCCAAATATTCATTGACTTTGCAGAAACAATAGAGCAGAAAGTGCAGTGGACCTCTGGGGTAATTGACTGAAAAGTAGACACTTAAACAAGTTAGTTATCTAGTACTGTGTTTCCCCGAAAAGAAGACACTGTCTTATATATTTTTGAACCCTGAAATAAGTGCTTGGGCTTATTATCAGGAATGTCTTATTTTGGGGGAAACGGTAAATTTTTTTCGCTGAAAAATGAAGATGTGTTTAATTTAATTCCACACTAATATTTAGATCCCCTGAATATATGCACAGTTTCTAAAAAATAGCATTAAATTCTTAAGTGGCTTCTGGCTTCTTCATAAGCATTTTTCTACAAGAAAGTATAATATATAAAAAGTCGACTCTATCTTTAGTAAAATGCTTCCTTTTCGGAAAGAACATTTATATATATACTCAAAATATGAATACAATAAAATCAACTTGAGGGTTTGATAGAATATAATTAAAAATATCAAAATGTTTAAAATCCAAAGAATTAATCTGTTTTGCTTAGCAGAGGAAGACTGTTGGTACAGTCAGTGTTCGCTGTTCAAAAAATGTTTGTGCTTGCATTGTTGGCAGATTAATAGTACTTCACGTAGTCCATTAACTCTTGGTTTGTGATTCCAGCTGGAAGGTCACAACGATCCTGTGACATTACAGATATTTGTGGGTAATGACTCTGGCCGGGTGAAGCCCCACGGATTCTATCAGGCCTGCAGGGTCACAGGGCGGAACACCACGCCTTGCAAAGAGGTGGACATCGAGGGCACGACTGTCATTGAAGTGGGCCTGGATCCAAGTAACAGCATGTCCCTGGCGTGAGTCCCTTTTCATTGCCCCGCTGGTGCCTTTGTCAGTCTTGATAGACTTCCATCCTGCCTCGCTTGTCTCTGGGAACAGTGTCAAGGTTAAGAATGTCTTCACGAGAGTAAATCTGACATTGGGAGTCTTACTTATTTACTAATAAGTGTTATAAGGACCTCCAACATAAACAGGAGCACTCTGGGTGGTGTTAGACCCATTTTTGGCTAAAACTACATTTATTTCTTTTATGTACACTGAGAGCATATGCACCAAAGTCAAATTCCTTGTGTGTCCAATCACACTTGGCCAATAAAAAATTCTATTCTATTCTATTCTATTCTATTCTATTCTATTCTATTCTATTCTATTCTATTCTATTCTATTCTATTCTATTCTATTCTATTCTATTCGTCGTAAAAAGAAGTATGGAGGTTCTTTGGGAGGATTTCTGTCCCCTCTCAGGCTGTGATGTGAACCAGAAGGAAAGCTTGTGGATTCTCATCATCAACCTTTAGCAGCTTCCTTGATGTTCCGGTTATGACTAACAGCTTTCCACTTCTTTATCAGCAAAAGTGAACAACTCTTCTGATTATTATTACACACACACACACACACACACACACACACACACACACACACACACACTTTGGGTAATCTGTTCGTATTCTGATTGCTCTTGACAAAAAGTGCCTTCCCATGATCTCTTCTGAAACTGCTTGAACTTCACAGGAGAGTCTGTCTCTGCTTTTCCACACAAGCCCTTTACTCAGGGCCTCTTTGAACACAGCAGAAGGGGATAGGCAGACTTAGTGCTGGCTCTGAGAATAGCCACTCTACAGAAGTCCCTCGGCAAGCTCCACATTCCCATGCTTAACGCCTAGAATACTGAAAGTCTCTCTTTGGAAGTTGATCCTGTTTGACATCTTATCCTGAGTCAAATGCTTTGTTTTCCCTGGGATGATGGGCTTTGGGTGAAGGGGCTTTTAGCTGGACCCTAAATTCTCCTTTATTTGGGAAATGTAAAACTTGTTTGAGGAAAGCTTGTTTTCCAATGCTGCAGTGTATAAATTGTTCATTCTCACAAGAGGGAGAAGTAATGTAGTTTCATACTGATGATTGGTTGGTCCATTGATGAGCATTCAGCCAGTTGACATAATTCCCCCCAGTAAAGTCAGATTTGAATCCTGAAGTGAATCAGTAATGCCATTTCTGTTTCTTTGTTTTGGAATATGGTTTATTTCTATGTTTAAATATATCTGCAGAGAGAGGATTAATCTTAGTGCTGCTTGAAAAGGTGGGAGGGAGGTTGTTGGATTCCGGATGGAAACAGAATACATAATAATTGAGTTGGAAGGGATCTTGGAGGTCTTCTAGTCCAACCCCCTACTCAGGCAGGAGACCCTATACCATTTCAGATCAATCATTGTCCAATCTCTTCTTTTTTTAAAAAAAAAAGTTTTTTATTATTTTTTAAAACATAAACATAAAACACATCTTTTCAAAACAAAGCTTTTGATCTGGTCACAAATTAATACAAATCACTAACAGTTTTCAGTTAACACAACTTAATATTTTACTCTGTTACTTTCCTCAAATCTGTCTATTTAACTATGCCATTATCCCCCAAAATTAAATCTTAAATCATAACCAAGTGTCATTCCTTTTTTCTCTTCAATTTGCTTCAATGGATATATTTTTAAAGTATAAATCACACAGTTATTATAAACATTCATAAAATATTTAATTCCAGCATAATCATTTTATTTTTACTATTGAACTCAACATTTATAATCTTTATTTCTGTTATTAAACCTAACTTATTCATTCCATTTTAACTATTAATCTCAACATATTCCTCCTTATTTTGGCTATCCCACCTCATTTTATTTTTGCTATAAAACCCAGCATCTTTATCTTTATCTTTGTTGTTAAACCAATCATTTTTATTTCTTGGCTGTTAAGCATAGCATAATCATTTTGTTTTTGGCTGTTAAACACAGCATACTCATTTTTGTTTCTTAGCCGTTACACAACATATTCATTTTTGTTTTGGCTGTTACACAGCATTGCCATTTTTGTTTGGCTGTTAAATACAGCATAGTCATTTTTGTTTTCTGGCTGTTACACAGCATATCTATTTTTATTTTTTGGCTGTTAAACACAGCATAATCATAGTTAGTTTAACTATTGATCCCTTCTTAATCCTTTCTTTATTGTTTCCATCCATCTATACATTGCTTATTTTCAGATAATCATATTTATCCTTATCCTTTTCCATGATAATTTAACATTGAGACATGGTTCTTGCTTGTCATACCTTTAAATATATTTATACATTCCTTTTAACATTTTTAATTAATCATATTTATCCTTATTCTTTTCCATAACAATTTAACATTGAAACATGGTTCTTGCTTCAAACATACCTTTAAATTTATTTGCAAATTCCTTTTACAAGAAATTTACACTTAACATTCTTAATTTCTATAAAAACCTCCTTTTTATTATTACAATCCACCATTACATTATTTTATTTTAAATCACATTGTTTAAATTTCCTTTTTTCTTTTTCCAGTTGTGTTTATCTTACTTCTTCATTTCCTTGCCTGCAAACATATTCCTTCCATTTTCAAAGTTTTCAGTTTTGTCCTCCATAAATCATATTAAATCTTTTTCTTATTTTTAATCCAGATATAATGTATTAAATCTCCCTCTCTTGAGCCTGCGCTTAATCCTTCTTTTGTTCCTGTGCCAATTTTTGACTTATTATTGTTTCAACTATATAGTTGAAACCTTATAGTTTCCTTTTCTTTTCACCAAAATCCAGCTGCCTGCAGACAGGGAAAAACTCCTCTGCAAAATCCCACGGCTTTTATCTGTAGAGCTCAAAATTTTTCATAACAGAAAAAGTTGCAAAGTTCCTTTTTAAACCAGGTGATGTCTCTGTACAGTCCACATTTCCATTAGTCATGCAAGTATCCATTTTATGCAATTCTTCTTTTAATTTTAAAAGTATCAAATTTTTTTTTTTAGAATCCAATTCAAATTTTAAAGTGTCCAGTCTTTTTACCATATCTCAATAATTAATTCCCTTAATTCTGTTCAAAAATTAGTTGTTTCTCAGGTCTTTGTCTCTTTTAATGTTGCAGTTTAAAACTTCGCAAAGCCCCTTAGTTGCACAGCCGCTATTTTAGGCTAGGGGTCTTCTAAATAATAACATTGCTTCACACGTTGTTACAAGCCTGGGTTTGTTGTCTCTCACCCGACTTAAAAAGCTCCGTTTCACTCTGCTTTCCTCTAGCACTTTTCTTAGCCCAGTTGTCCCAGCTTCGTGGCAGCCTCAATGGCTGCCGCCCCCTGCCACCGACTCACAGAGGGTTTCCTCTGACCTCCAAGGAACTTGCCTGTTCCTCTTGGTCGTCCGAGGTGCCCCTCCTTTTCCGCTGTCCCTGCAGGATGGTTCCGGTCCGAAGACCCATCTGCAGTTCGGCAGCCGGGGTTTTTGCGGGACTCATCAGAGCCCGCTATTTCCTGAACTGTCTCGCCGCGACACCAAACTGGAAGTCCCTCTATTGTCCAATCTCTTCTTAAAAACTTCCAGAGTTGGAACATTCACAACTTCTAGAGGCAAGTTGTTCCACTGATTAATAGTTCTAACTGTCAAGAAACATGGTGGACTAACATGTTTCTGCACTGTGGGGACCCCTCCGAGGCAAAGACTGACAGCCGGGCATTGGACCTGAGATAACAGACTTTTCCAGACAATCTGAACTGAATTCTCATTAACTCATTCTATATAATTGCATATTGTGTGGCAAGTTAAAGCTTTCAGGACCTTTTGCTTTTAACAAAGAAATCAAATTGTACACCATTTTAGAAGCCTAGGAGTTGGGTGACATATAAATTTAACAATTTATTTTTATTGCATTTAAAATGCATTTTTATTGTATTTAAAAACCAGCATTGTTAGGTGATTCCAATCCTTCTACAAAAACTAGCCTCTTTTGAGTTGTTTAGCAGTCCTATATGTCCATTGTATGCAGTGTTATATTTTCATCTCTTAAGCCAAGGGTCCTAACCTTTGGTCCATGGATCAGTACCAGGCTGTGCCATGCTAGCAACCGGGTGGCACAAACAAGCAAAGCCGCATCCATGACATGCAGGCAGCATGCAGAACCACGCCCCCTCCGGTCCATGGAAAATATCTTTCTCCATGGATCCAGTCCCTGCTGCCCAAAAGGTTGGGGGTCGCTGTCCTAAAGCATCTGTTGTATTGTCACTTTTTGTTGGTGGGAAAAGGAATTATCCAACAATATCTAGTGAAGGTCCATGTAACAGATATCCTGTTTTCCAAAGTGAAGTTGAATGCTTGATCCTCTGGACAGCTCAGCTTTCTTATTACCACAGCTACAGGGCATTGAAATGTGATGATTTGGTGGTTGCTTCTGTTGTCACTGCAGACTTGCTGCATCTCTTGAAAAACTTGCCACTTTCCATGCATTGGCAGGACTAAAATAATGAAAACATTAATCCTTTGTTGCTAGGGTGGACTGTGTTGGAATTCTGAAGTTGAGGAATGCAGATGTCGAAGCCCGAATAGGCATTGCTGGTTCTAAGAAAAAAAGCACTCGAGCCAGACTGGTTTTCCGTGTCAACATCCCACGGAAAGATGGTTCTGTTCTAACGCTACAGACTCCGTCCTCGCCTGTTCTGTGCAGTAAGTGGCAGTCAAACTGTAAGGCAGGGCTCCTAATGACCAAAAGCCCCTTTATTTGTTGAGCTATCCTGCTTATCTACAGAGGATTAAACTTTACCAAAACAAAACCATAAGCTATTTTTAGCATTTACTGAAACAGAACTTAAGAGAATCTGCATAAAATGATCTATTTTAGTGACATGAAGTATAAAACACAGATAAACAGAATTTGGATATTACATAAGGACCTCAGCTCATAAGTGTGTTCCATTCCAAAAATGGCAACAGCTGGCCATGAGTTCTCAGGGGAGGGAATTGTGCTGTACTTTCCCCTGTAAAAGAAAAAGGAGTCTTACTTTTTGAATTTGACTTTTGCTTAAGTTTTTCATAGTGTCCTTTCCACATATAGGTGTCCTGTATATGTGTCCTTTCCACATATAGGCTGTTAGAGCGTTGGAGTTATAGCTGATCGTGTGTGGGTATTTTCAGTTAAATCTCCTTTTCTTCTTGGCGTAGCTCAACCTGCAGGCGTGCCGGAAATCCTCAAGAAAAGCCTGCATAGCTGTTCAGTGAAAGGAGAAGAGGAGGTCTTTTTGATTGGGAAGAATTTTCTGAAGGGAACCAAAGTGATCTTCCAAGAGAACATCTCTGGTGGGTATCAAGGTGTATGTGCCGAGGTTGGGCAAATGAAGCTCCATGGGGACTGGAATGGCCAGTGTGAGAGCTGTGACTTACTCAACAGCTGACTGGTGCCTTTGCATAACAACTTTCCTGCCTTGCTTTCAAACAGATGAAAGCTCCTGGAAAGCCGAGGCAGAAATTGACATGGAGCTGTTTCATCAGGTACTTGCTTCCTCAGGGATGTAATTATCCATTTGATCTTGAGAATATTAATTTAGGCTTTACTATTAAAATGATCCCATTTTATGATATGTTTTGAAAGTGAGGTTCAGATAGACATGCAGATGCATTTTATTTCTGTGCTTAATGGGAAGGATACATTTTCTGAAATCTCTGGAAGCTTTATGGCTGAATGTAGATTAAGACTGCAATAATCTGAGTTCAGATCTTTAAAGCAAATAGAATTAGAGGGGAAAGTAATATCAGATTGGAGTGCTTTTTTCTTTTTGTTAAGTTGCTTATAGGTGAGTTATTTTCTGCTGCAGCCTTTTGCCTATTTTTTTCTCTCTCCCAGTCTTTTCCTAAATTGCAAAATTGCTGTGCATTTCATTTCATTCTTTAAATTCTCTTTTGTGCGGAAGCCATTCCAACTTTTTTGAATTTGGCCATTTGAGAGTCCTAGTTCCAGCTGTGATAAGACTTCAGTCTCAAAATGGTAATTTCATGTAGGGTGGTCAATTGTTATATTTAAACAAATCTTGCAGTAAATCTGCATTCAGATCAAAAATATAAGATCGAAATGTAACATTATTTTATAGACCTTATTTTCTGCCTCAGGAAGGCCAGTGATTTCTCTAGCAATAGCCCTTATATACCACTTGACAGTGCTTTACAGCCCTCTCTAAGCGGTTTACAGAATCAGCATATTGCCCCCAACAATCTGGGTCCTCGTTTACTGACCTCAGAAAGATGGAAGGCTGAGTCAGCCTTGTGCTGGTCAGAATCGAACTCCTGTTAGTGGGCAGGGTCAGCCTGCAATACTGCATTCTCACCACTGTGCCACCTCAGCTCCTCAAAGCTACTCTAGGGAGCAACACAGCTACTAAAGCTATATGTTTGAATATCGTCATACATACCTAAATGAAATCCTCTTCACTTCTGTGATGGAAAAAGGATTGGGCTGTGTTGTCCTCACCGAAGCAGCTGTTAGCAAACTAATAGTTCTCTTGAGTCCAAAGAACAGGGCAGGTCTTGGATAGGATTAGAGTTAGGGATTCATTCCTCCTCCTTAGCAGTTGATAGGATTGGGATTCTTTGGTGGAAGTTTTGCTCAGCTTGGAAAGTCAGATTCATGTTCAGAGTTTGTGTGATTGAATGCCAATGTACTTACTTGCCTTTAAGAGCTCTGTAGAGGAAACTGAGGGGTTTTTTTTTTTTTGAGTCCTCTGCCTTTCCCTCTGTTCCCCTCTTCGATAAATTTTTGCAAAGGAAGTCACCAGCAAGTTTTTGTTTGTATGCCAGATTTCTGAAATTAAGGAGAGCTAGGAACAGGAACAGTCGGCCCTTTTTGATAAACATCTAGATTTTCTTATGTCAGATATCCCAGACTGGAGGCCGTTAATATCTTGCCACTTTTTTTTTCCTTTCAGAATCATCTAATTGTGAAGGTGCCACCTTACCATGACCAGCAAATAACTACACCTGTTTCCGTTGGGATTTTTGTCATGACCAATGCTGGAAGATCACATGACATACAACAATTTACATACACTCCAGATACATGTATGTAAAAAGCACAATATTTGCAAGGTGTGGGGTCTTAGTCAAAGTTTGCACTGCTGGGCCAGGGAACACGAATCATTGGACTGAGAAATCCTGGGCAGTGCTTGCAGTTGAGAAAGAGACTGTGTGCAACTACCACAGATTTCAGGGAGCTGTGCTGAATGTTTCAATCATTGGCCTTTGGTTCTTGAAATGTGTACACTTGTGCTTATTGTTGAACTGAAAAACTGGGAAGCTTGACCTATAATTTCCTTGCTTACATCTCTCTTGAATATTCCGTTTCTTCATCAGCAGCTCAGACTCTGAATGTGAATGTGAAGCAGGAAATATCCAGCCCAACCCAACCCTGCTCCTTTGATGATGCAGCCAAAGGTAACTCTCAACTGCAGCCTTTCTTATCGCCTTAGCCGAAGACTTTGTAAAACTGCTGAGTTCATCACATTGAAAAAGGGCCATCACAATTGAGTGACTTATTTGGGAACTTTAGGGCTACAGATGTTTTCTGTTAATGTGTGCCATTTCTCCTTTGATCTGTTTCCTGGCCAACTTCCAAAAATGCACTACAAAGTCTCATGAACCTCTAACTTACTTTTATGATTTTTACTGTGGTGAGATATAAATGTAATAAATAAGCAAGACAGAGATTACCTGGCCTAACAAGCAGGCTAAGGTGTTTGTGCTGATAAGCTGAACCATAAGAAATGTGTCAGTCCTCAGGGTGAAATGAGTGTTTGTGTGTGTAGTAGCCATTTGAGTTGACATTGGCTTTCAGGAGTGTCTTTTACTGCAGAGACAGGCTAGTGCACAGCCAGGACTTGCCAGGAAAGATCATCAGCTCTTCTCTGTATTAGATGCAGTATTTTTGAGTTTCATCCTCCTGGGGCTGACTTAGGGAGTGAAATCTCTTCTTTTCCTCCTGTAGCGAACTCCAGTGACTGCAAGCTGGACCAAGTAAATCTTCTCCCCAGTGCCTTGGTAACTCCTCTCAGGCCAAACAGTGTCGTTAAGAATGAAGAGGCTGCTCCAATGGAACTTGTGGCCGAGAAAATATCTCTTCCTGCCTTTAATGTAAGAAGCAGATGAAAAATGATTCTGGGCATATGTCTTTTATAAAAAAAGAGGAAAACTATAAAGATTTTATTCAGGATATTTGTTTAACATCAAATGTAGTTTGATATCTAACTTGACAGCTTTGGTAAGACTACAAATATTTCTTTCACCTTTTCCAATAGATAGAAGGAGTTTAACTGAAATGAAAATACTTTGTTTTCCCTTGCTTGTAAATAAACAAAGGAAAGATGTGATAACGCAATAATATACCGTTCTTTTAAAATTGAAGTGGCATAACAAACCTCACGTATTAACAGTTTTACCCACCAGAAGAACTGTTGGCATTCTAGCAAAATCACCTGGGGAAAACGGCTTTATGTCTTCTGACTGTGGTTTTAACACATTATTATAATCCACTCTGATAAAACAACATAACCTTCTTCTTCATGATGGTGTTCATAACAATGCAAATTAATGGTGTAAGGAATGGATTTCTAAAAATTGGAAATATTTTCAGTGGAAAGTATATAATGTAGAATTCAGGATAGTTTATTTTTCTCTCTGAATTATGGTTAGGCAGTGAAAATTCTAAATCTTACTGCTGTGTGTGCATGTTTCTCTTCAGACAACCAGCGCCATTGGGCAATCTCAAACAACTTTGGAGACCACCATATCCAGCATCTTGGGGAACGGCCCTTTTTCCTCTTCTGCTTCTCATTTAGCTCCAGAGAGCGAAAAGCAGTCCCTGCAACCAAAGTATCCTCCTGAGGCCAGGCCTACCCTTCAGGCTCCGGACCTGGTGCAGTCTAGCAGTTTTCCAGTTGCCACTGCTCCGAACCAGCTGCAGAACAGCGACACCCTCCTACAGCAGCCCTCCCAGTTCCCCTTGAGGGAGCCTTCCTCCAGAGAGGCTTTGCAATCGGACAGCACAGCCATGGCTTTGTCCCAGCTGACAGAAGCCCCCCAACAGCCACCTCCCCTCCAGGAGTCCAGCCAAGCACTGCAGCAGCAGATCTCCTCAAGCATGTTCTCCTCAGCTGGTGGGGTGAGCCAGCTTCAGAGCACAATCCAGCAGCTGCAGGCGGGGAGTTTTCAGTCCAGCCCTGGTGGCGGTGGCAGCAACAGCAGCAGAAACGTTGACCTGGTTCAGCAAGTCCTGGAAGCTCAGCAGCAGCTGTCCTCTGTCCTCTTTTCAGGCTCTGAAAGTGAGGATGTTCAAGAGCAGCTCAATGTAGAAATCTTCCAGCAGGTTAGCCAAATCCAGAATGGAGTCAGCCAGGGCATGTTTTCTTCATCAGACACCGTTCACTCAAGAGCAGAAGACCTTCTCCCCAGCGGAACCGAGACCATGCGCCCACAACCGGAGACTTCGTTGGCTGGCCAGCAGCAGGTGCAGCAGCAGGCGCAAGCGATGGAGACGTCTGCTGCGATGGTGATTGACATGCAACAAGGCCTTTGCCAGGCCCCCAGCCGCATGCCGTCTGACTTGTTTGCCTCCTCTTCCTCTTCCTCCTCCTCCTCCTCCTCGGGAAATGGAAGCATCCAGCAGTCCCCAGTGTACCCGCCAACTTCCCATTTGATAGGTGGGCTATCAGCAAGCGAAGACATGCAAATGCAGTGTGAGCTGTTCTCTCCCACCAGTGTCTCCAGCAATGAGGCAGGTACTCCAGGGCAGCAGGAGCAGGTGCCCACTGGTGGCCCTGCCATGTTCCCTGCTTCGGGCTCTGCGGAAAGCAAAGAAGTTTCAGGACAAGCCAAACAGATGCAGAGCACCGTGTTTCAGGCGATGGTCCAAATGCAACACAGTGGGGAAAGCCAGGCCCAGGTTGCTCTTTTTCCTTCCTCGGAGGACATGATGGCTGCCGTTCAAGGCGCCGGAGCCCAGCAGCAGGGCAGGGGGCTCTTCCAGCAGAGTGGAGAGATGCTCTCTCTCCAGGCCGGCAGTTTCTTGCCCCCGGCTGCCCATTCCCAGCCTCAGCTGTTCCACTCTCAGAGCCCCATTGGGGACACCCAGAGCATCTCTCAGGAGACCCCCAGTTCTCTTTTCCACAGCCAGAATGCTGCCTCTTCTTCTGAACAGCTGCAACAGCCCATGTTTCATTCCCAGGGGAGCCTAGGAGTTGTTCCGGACCAGCAAGCAGGCAGCCTGTTTCTCTCCCAGAATGCTTTGGGCTCCTCCGTTGCGCAGGAGGAGCAGATGCCATTCTTTGCCACACAAAGCTCTCTCTCTCCCTTGCAAGGCCCGGCCAGGACTGAGCAGCAACCCTCCTTCCAGCAGACTCACCTCCAAGGCTCTCTGCTCAACCAGGAGCAGCACCAGTCGACACATCAGGGCCTCTTCCAGGCCCAAGTAACTCTAGGCCCCCTCCCTCCCTCTGGAGTGCCTCCCAACCAACAGGGGAGCATTTTCCAAGCTCAGCATTCACTTGTGGCTCTTCAGAATAGTGCCTCCACCCAAGAGCAGCAGCAGCAGCAAAGCATGCGGTTCAGTCAGAACACCATGGGCTCTGTGGCTTCTCAGAAGCCAACGCTGTTGTTCAGCTCCAATCCCAGCACGATGACCAGCCAGGAGCAACAGCAGAGCCAGCCTCTCTTCCACCCCCAGGGTAGCCTAGCCCAGAGGGGCCAAGAGCAGCAGCCCATGCAGTTCCAGAGCCAGAGTTCAGGCTCCACCCAAGCTGAGCCACCACAGCCGCCACCAAGTTTATTCCATGGCTCCCCTCAGATCCAGCTGGTCCAAGGATCCTCCAGCCCTCAGGAGCAGCCAGTCACCCTCTTCATATCATCGGCTTCCATGTCTGCCTTGCAGAGCAACATGAACCAGCAGGAGCTGCAGCAACCCACTTTGTACTCCTCACAGAGCAACCTGACAAACATCCAGGACACTTCATCGCCCCCCCAGCAGCCGCAGCAGCCGCAGCAGCAGCAGCAGCAGCAGCAGCAGCAGCAGCAGCAGGCAGCCTCTTTGTTTCACAATGCATCTGCTGGAAGTTCCATCAGCCAGCTGCAAAACTCCTCCACTTCATCCCCACAGACCTCTGGGATATTCCTCTTTGGCATCCAAGACAGTAAGTCTGAGTGTAAAGAGCACTAGGTTTTCCTTGCTGGTCTGCCTCTAATGTTGGCATTCCGTTTTACATACCTCAGCTATGAAAACACAAATACAGAATTAATTCAGATCAAAATGCTGTGGGGTTTTATGAGCATTGTAACTACTTGGGTTGAAATTGGCATTCAAATTCATGATTCTGCTTAGTTCTCCCTGCTCAGCAAGTTTACACTTGACTCTGAGTGATGCTTGCAAGACCATGTTGGTCATCAGACTTGATCTAGATGCATTGTTGGAATTTTGTTTCTTCAGCAGATTGTGGCCAGCTCTTAACATCTGGACCGGGTTCCGTGTCAGAGCAGATGATCACCCTCAGCCAAGCACAGAATGAGGCACAGCCATCTGTCACAGCTCTCCTGTCCCAGCAAATGTCAGAGAGTCCTCAGATTTCTTCTGCAATGACCACCAATCAGAATATGAAGAAGATTGATGACTTGCTTGTATCTCTACAAAATCAGGGGAACAATACCATGGCTGGCTCCTTCTAACAAGTGAGGTAGGCCAGAACTTTTTCTCGAGCTGGAGAAGTTTTAATTAATGAAATTGGAGAGCTTGTAGCATCCTCTGTACCGTTGTTTGCCTGGAAAGGAGATGGGATTAGTGCTCATCTTGCGAGCTGATTGAGCACAGGCCTAATTCTTGAATCAGGCACCTGTTTTTGGGTTCTTTGGAAGTAAAGGCAGCTCTGTATCCAAAGGTGCTGGTTACCACTGAATGATTTTGCTTAGAAAACTGTGGATGGAGTGTGTTGGCCATAATATATCATCTTAGTCATTACTGCTAGACACTTTTTCCTTTAAAAACTCGAGGCAGTTGAAATTCTGCCAAGCTGAATGCAGTTATAAAAAAGGCAGTCTAGCACTGCCATGTTAACATCAGCATTATTGGGCCCCAATCCAGAGTGAAAGGGATCCCAATAAACTGCGTCGTCTTCTGCCATTGATTCAGTTTCCCCCGTCCTTTACAACCCTGCATAATCTCCTCTTTCAGAGAAGCAATGATTGCTGCTTGAATTTAGGCTCCTGGAAGGACTGTCTCATCCCAGTGGGATTGGCCCGCCCCCACTGGTGCTGACAGAGGAGGCATGGGTTGGGCCCATCTGCCAGGGCATTCTGGCTATTGGGGTCCAGCAGTAGAGCTTTCTCTGCCATTGCACCTGTCCTTTGGAATGTCTTGCCCCCCAAAGTGAGGTTGGCGCCAACCCTCCTGACTTTCGGCAAGAGCCTAAAGATCTGGCTCTGCCAACTGGCTTGGGGTTCCAAAGGAGGGGCTTCAGTGTTGGGGTGGTTAATAGAGTAACAAGAGCTCCTACCACCTTCTTGTCCCTCTCCATTTTAGAGCTAGGTTGAGTATACAGATTTTTTTATCAGCAAAATATAAATTTGGTGTGTGTGTGAGTGTGTGTGTGTGTTTCTTTAAGCCAGGTTTTCCTACGTAACCAAGATTTTACTGCAAGCCTAGTTGAGTGAAATCACATTCACTACTTTTGGGGCTTTTTTTCTTCTTTTCATTCTGGCAGCCAGCAGATTTTGTGCTGCCCAATGGGAGACTTATATAACTATTTCTGGCTCATTAGCCATCATCAGTAAGCCACATCCACATCTCATGTATCCTCCCTGTAAAGGTACAATGCCAGAAGGAAAAGAAGGAAAAAAAGCCCCAAAAGTAATGAATGTGATTTCACTCAACTAGGCTTGCAGAAGAATCTTGGTTACGTAGGAAAAACCTGGCTTAAAGAAAAACACACATAAAACCTACGAAAAGTAAGAAAATAGATATTGTACCTTTACAGGGAAGATACATGAGATGTGGGTGTGGCTTACTGATGATGGCTAATGAGCCAGAAATAGCTATATAAGTCTCCCATTGGGCAGCACAAAATCTGCTGGCTGCCAGAATGAAAAGAAGGAAAAGAAGAAAAAAAGCCCCAAAAGTAGTGAATGTGATTTCACTCAACTAGGCTTGCAGTAAAATCTTGGTTACGTAGAAAAAACCTGGCTTAAAGAAAAACACACATAAAACCTACGATAAGTAAGAAAGAATATATATATATATATATATGTATGTATGTATGTATGTATGTATGTATGTGTATGTGTATGTATATGTATATGTATATGTATATGTATATGTATATGTATATGTATATGTATATGTCTTTGGTTATTCGGGTCTTCTCCCGCGTAAAATTGGAAGTGTCTTGGCGACGTTTCGACGAAGTCTCATTCGTCATCTTCAGGCTGGTGTTCTCGGCTTCGTGCTTCTAATTATATATATATAATTAGGCTTTGTATAGTTTTATCTGTTCGTATTGTAAGCCACTCAGAGTTGCCTTGTGGTAAGATAGGCAGCTAATCAGTTTTACAAAGAAATAAATGAACCTAGCCTGCTTAGCAGCCTGAAGAGCCAGGAGGATCACAACTTTAACCTACAGGTAGCAGATCTCTCAGCTTTGCTCTACAAGCTCCAAAGTATCCCAAATTGAATCACCGGCCATCACGGGGTGGCAGGCTGTGCCCCTCTGGCATCAGAGCCAGAGCAGATAGAAGCAACTATGGTGAGGCTGCTGGTGTTTTGTCCTGTTTACCTTCTCATGGACTTCCCAGACAGGAGTCTGTGAAAGCAATAAGCCTAGAGAAGAATGGAGTGGCTGCCATCATAGGGGCTCCAACAAGAGCCCTTAAGAATGCTGGGTTGTATCCACTTTTAATCTGATGACAGCCTTTCGCTGAGTACCTTTTCATGGAGAAAACCCTGTTATTGAAGGCTGCTGAACACAAGGGAAGGAGGGTTAGTCTTTGTGTTATTTATAAATGTCTTTTTGTTTTCTTTCTTTCATTCAGAAATTCTGCACTGGACAGACTGCATTATCTCTGGTGATTCTGGAGTTTAGCAAAGTAGCATTAACTCTTTGTTGAAAGATGGCCAGAAGCTACATCTTCATTCTTGCTTTGGAAGAACACCACTCTGGAAGTTCTGCTGAAGTGGGGGGCAAAGCCAGGTTTTGTGTTATCCAGGCATGAATTGGACTGTTATTCCTGTCCCCAGTTCTGAGAGGGATGCGGAGTTTGGCTGTCATGTGTCAGCACAAGACAAGGACATTGGGCTCTCCCTCTCCCTCTCCCGTTTTTTTTTCTGGTTTTCACAGTTCTTTGGCTGCATTTCCTGCGTCTCAATCATTTGATGGTTTCCCATGATTTGTGGCCAAGTATGGAAATGGTTTCCATTGAAAAATGTGGCTTGAGTGGTATGGCACAAGTCTTCTGTGTATGCTGTGAATCCCACCCGGGATCATGGCTTGATGCTGCACGTGTTGGGTCGTGAAAGTGCATGTTTGGATTGGGCTCTGAAGCAGCAGCTGCTCCCATCAGAGTGGTGGAGGACCCCTGGGGTGGGGGAGGTTTGGGGGGCACCAGGAGGGTCTTGCAGGGAAAGCAGCCTCTGATCGGGGCTATGGCTTGCTTGGAGCTGGACGCAAGTGACCTCAGTGCTCTGCTGTTCTCCCTTCTCAGAAGGAACCAGTTGCTGGTCTAAGGAACTGGGCTCTTTTCGGAGTCTGCTTTGATCAAATGGTGGCTGACTCTTCTTAAAGCTTCTCACTGGAGTTTCCCACCTTCCTATTTAAATATTTGCCATGTACAGAATTAACTTTTCGGAGGACCAGAAAACGAGAAAGAAATGTTTGTAGTGAATGCATGGCAGGATTTAAGGAAGGAAGAATAGTGTTTAGGTTGCTTTTGACACCATTGCCATTGCTGGGAGATGGAGGCTCCATGCTGGGAATATGGGACCTTCTCTAAGCTCCATTTTGAACTCAAAGATGGGGGAGCAGCCTCACTCCTGCCAGTGTTTGATAAAAGGCCAGTGCAGTCCAGGCGATGTGATCTTGGCAGGCTCTCCTGGGGTTCAATGCCTGCAGCCGCCTCCAGGTCTCTTGTGCATCCACCACTGTGTGGGGTGTCTGCCACTCCAGAATGTCCCTGTGCAGCTTTCGCTGACCTTGGGGGCTGTTTTGAGTATGTCTCAGCTGTTAGTCTTCTGTGTTGAGAAGAATGTCACTTGTCTCCCTTGTGTGCCGGGGGGAGGGGGGGCTTCTTTCTCATGCTGTGCCAGTCCGTCTCTTCTGTTAGTGGTCCGTAGGTTCTGTCCCAAGAAGTTTGGGTTACATTTTCAGTAGTACAGGCTCTTTTGCCGATATGAAGGGAACTTTTCAGAAAGAGACCTACTCGAGGTCATTTAATTTTGAATACAGTTTTCAGTCGTTCAAGTTTTGGATGGTTTATATCTAATGCGTGTTTCATTTTTTGGAAAGCTCTATTTTGTATTTAGTAAATGATAAACTATTTTGCTATTTGTACTAGATGAGTACATTGGCATATATATTATATATATATATATATATATAATATAATATATATATTATCCACACATACGTTCATACACATATATTCTTCTTGCCACAGATTTTTGTGGCAAACGTGAGTTTATAGTCTCTTCTCCTACCACATGGCGTCTGGTTATGGGGGAAAGGGGACAGGTTTGTTAAATCTTCATGGAGTGTTTCTGTAATTTTTGTGGCAGGTGTTCCTTCTTTGGCCATTCCATCAGTGCTGGCTGGCCGTGAAGGCAGCTTCATGCCCGAGGGATGGATCTCCTGCTGTGGGGGACTTGGCAGGGGAATCCCTTGGGATGACTTCTTAAAAGCTGGGATTTGATTCCGCTTTTATTCTCTGTTGATGTCTAACATGGCATTTTAATTTATAACACTAATACCCTCTGCTTTCCCTCTTTTGTAAATCCTATAGATTCCTTGAACCCAATTCTGATGCTGAGAAAGAGAGATGCACACATGCGGAGGGAATTATGGGGAGGTGGAGAGAAGAGTGCAAAGGTCCCCAAGCCAGTTTGTTTTTTGGGAGGGTAGGGGGTGGTATGTGTCACAGTCGGAGGTCAGCTCCTTGTTAAGAGGTCTCCTGTCCTCTCTGAAGGAGGGATGAGCAGGGGCTGTCTGGTGAGCTGCTTGGGGCCAATGCTGAGACATCTGGGACCAATTCTTCATTGAACTGAGGTTCTGCTGATCCTCTTGCCACTTCTTGTGACATCAGCATCTGCTGTTTGTGCAAAATGGTGAAACTGATACTTTGTTAGTTGGTTTTTACTTTTCCTTGGTCCAGTTTAGGTCAATATTTAAATGTGCAACATTTTGAATATGTGATTTGGTTACCAAATGTATCATTTTGGAGCAAAGGGGCTGCTCAGTAGCTGGCAGAGGCTGGTCCTACATCTTTGCTCCTGCTTTCTGTGGGCAAAGGGAGCGGAATAAGCAGAGCTTCCCTTAGCAAGCCCTACACCTGGCTGCTTCAGCAACCCAGCTGGAACTTGCTGCATTTCTGCACAAAGGCTGCATTGCCCACCTTGCTGTTTTCATGGCACCGGCACAAGGAATGTGAGGGACACTGATGAAGGAGAAGGCTAACGGGGAAGAAGGACCCATCTTTTCTTGTGGGAGATAGTCCCTGCCTTTTATGTCAAGCTGCCTAGCTCAAGCAGGGATTATGGAATTCATTTGTAGAATTAAGTAAGGCTTCATGGTTATAAGCCCCAGGAAGAAGATTACAGTTTAAAAGAAAGTGTAATATTTTAAAATACATCCCCTTTATTAAAGTTTATATTAAGAATTTTCCCATACAGGTAATCCTTGACATACATCCTTTCCTTTAGTGACCAAAGTTACAATAGCGCTGAAAAAAGTGATTTACAACCGATCCTCACTCTTACCATGATCACATGATCAAAATTCCAGCACTGGCAACTGGCGCGCATAGCTGCTGGTTCCAGCATCCCGGGGTCAAGGGACAGCCATTTGAGATCTTCCCAGCCAACTTCTGACAAGCAGAGTCAATGGGGGAAGACAGATTCAGTTAACAACTATGTGATTGGCTTGACAATCATGGCAGAAAACATGGTAAAATCGGGTGTGATTCATTTAACAATTGCCATTCTTAGCAATGGAAATTCTGATCTCAGTTGTGGTCATAAATTGAGGACTACCTGTAGAATAAAAGGCAAATTGAAAGAAAAAAGTGCAAGAAATGAAAAAAAGAAAAGAATTTAATGATTTTTCATCTGATAGTTGATTTAATAATCCCTCCTTAGATATATCATAAAATGTATAATCCCTCAGTCCCTTATTTAATCCATGCCTGTCTTAATCTTCAATCCCATAAACTAGTTTCATTTCTTCTTTCAGCAAGAAGTCCGTAAGATTTCTAATCATTCAAAAAAAATTTTTTTTCTATGACTAAATACTGTAGGTATTTCTGCAAATCCCGACATTTTCACAATCCATTCCTCCACTGTGAGGATTTCATTAACCTTTCATTCTATAGTGGTGCTTATTATAATCTTGCTACAATTACCATCTATAAGATCAGTCTGCCATGAGTTTTTTCTAATTCATTTTCCGTAAGACTGAATAAAGAGAGTTCTCTTTGAAATAGTAATCTTTTAAGATTCTTTGCATCATTGTGTGAATTTGTATCCAAAGTTTAATTGGCTTTCTCACAAGTCCATCATCATTATAAAATATCCTCTCGTGTTTTTAACATTTCTTATACTAATTTGAAATACTTTTATATCATATACCAATAATACATCATTTTATTAAAAAAATCCTTTAGATTTATAACATAATGTAAATTTAACACCAATTACCCAGGTTTTCTCCCAATATTGATCTCTATGTTATATCTAAAATTAACAGACCATTTTGTCATGCAATCTTCAACTTCTTGTTCTTCCCTTTCAAATCTTAAGAAAAGTTTATACGTTTTTCCTATTATCCCAAAGGTTCCTTTTTCAAGAGGCAACTGTACACCAGAAAGTCGGCTGCTTCTTGAAAACGCACCTTTGGGACAACTGTGACCTGGATGACTGAGAATCTCCATAGATTTTTCTATTACACATTCTTCATTTCTGTACAATTCAATTTCAATTTCAAATTCCAATTTATATTTTTCAGTTCCACTTGTCTTTTTATCTACATTAACTGTACCCATCCAAACCATTGAAAGCTATATCCCTCTGAGATCAGTTGTTAGTCATTTCTTCATATATGCTGCTGGTATTCTGTAGAATACTTCTTTGCTAAAAGTTAATAAAGGTATCTTCAGGCACAACTAGTGTTCATATTTATTTCATATTCTCAAAGCATTCTTTTTTATATTATTAAAATCCACATTGTTATGCTACAATAAAAGCCTACAGCAAACAAACCTCAGATCATTTCAAACGTTCTTTTTTTTCTCAGCAAGACCCATCATTTCATCCAAATTAAACAAGACTGCAAAGTATAAAGTCAAGCAATCCTAATGCTCCCTATCTTTTGCATCCTGCAGAATTTTGAATTTAACCCTTTATTTTTTTGCCATGCCACATAAATCTAGATAAAATTATTTGCTGCTGTTTAAAAAAAGCATTTTGCAAAACCAGGATTGTTTGAAATAAAAACATTATTTTGTTAATGTATTTGTTCTCACAGAAATTCTTCAAAACTGTGCGAGTTGCAACTTCTCCTTTCTTAATAACACACAATTCATATTAGACATAGTAACATCTAACTGATTAAGATTCTGCCTAGAAACCTGGAGATTGTGAGTTCTAGTTCCACCTTAGTCAAAAGCCAGCTAGATGACTTTGGGTTAGTCACTCTCCCTCAGACCTCAGGAGAGGCAGAGACAAACCATGAATGAAATCTTGCTAAGAAAACTGCAGGGACTTGTCCAGGTAGTTGCCAGGAGTCAAGACTGACTCAAAGGCGTGCTTGCATGCACACACACACACACACACACACACACACACACACACACACACCTATTTTTTTTCTCAGTCTGAAGAAAAACCAACAGTCACTCATAGGTGGGAGTGGATCCCAATCTTTGCAAGCAGCTTTTGATTTAGCCATAGCGAGCAAGCAATTTCCCAAAGGACGAAATCCTTTTTCAGCTAGACTTCTGCATGTCCTGAAGCAATTACCAGGCTAATCCTCCTTTCCCCTCTGCCATAAATGCAGCAGCTGGCTTAGGTTGTTGCATTTGGGCTCTGTCGGCTTGGGGGTCAGCCCCCCGCTGTGGCAATGGAGCCTCCTTGGAGCCAAAAGCTTTGTGAATGCTGGAAAGGCTCTCCTGCATCTCTGTGCCCCAGCTTCCCCAGAGTGTTGGTCACCTTGCAAAAGAAGCTGCATGGATCATGGGAATTGGAGGCTTCAGGCTTTGCCTTCTTCCAGTGTCCTCCTACTTTCCTTCTTCTTATTTCCTGCGTTCCTGCTTTGCTTAGGGTAGGACAGAGATCAAGCAGCCATTGAGCAGCCCCTTCCGGACCCTGCAATGTGAATGTAGCCTGATTTGGCCCATTGTGCATTTGTGTATCCCTGGCTTGTGTCGGTGGGTTTCTCAGAGCACTGATAACCAATTTTCAATTTATTCTATTGAAGGGGCTGGGGTGGGGTACTTTGTTTGCATTTGTTTTTTTAGCTCTTCTGTGATAACTTGTTGGATATTAAAGAGATATTTTGCTTCAATTGGGACATTTGTATACTTGCAACTATATTTCTGTACACAGCTGCAGTCCAGAATAAAACTTTGAAAGTTTTCATTTCACGGTGTATAACTGTTGTGCTGTTCTTTCCAACATCTTCCATTTAATAGCATTAATTCCCTGAGTTTTGCAAAGAGCCTTCCACTCAGGCTCAGAAGCTGAAGAATACCAAGACTGCATGAACATCCTACCCATTCCAGAGCCTCATTTTTTCTGTTGCACTCTCCAGCTGACTTGCCACTTGGAGCTGCACACTTGGTATTCCTCAACAAATTTCGGGGTTGTCTGGGGATGCTTATCCTGGGAAGAGCATTGGGAGAAGTGCAGATTTCTGTCTTGCCAAGGTGGAGATGGGAGGGAGACCTTTATGTGGGAATAAAGTCTAGGTTTGATGATCTTCTGAACTTGGCCTGCATTTACCTTTCAACTTGGCAGCTGCCAAGAGAGATGGAACTTTTTGTTCTGTTTTATGGAGTCCAGACTGAAAAATGCTCGTGATAATCCATATAATATGTTGAAATAGAAATGGGACTCCCCCAAAATGCAGTTTGGGCATCAAGGTTTTAGTTGTGATCATAATGACCATACAAAGTGTAATCTCACCACTGCATTGGTGTCCTCTATTAATTCTGCATTCTGAAACTTGAAGTCAGTCGACCTGATGTGTCTCACACAACTAAAGGGACTTTGCTTTACTCTGCTTTTTGAGCTGTAGGTGTCTCTTCTGCAAGGCTGATGGCCATTTCTAAAACAACCTACAACTGCAGACCTCACTGAAAAAGTGAATGAAAGAGAATCAGGTTACCTCGATGTAAGCTGCTTATTTGGAAAATGGCAGTACAGGTAGTCCTCGAGCTACAAACACAATTGAGCCCAAAATTTATCTTGCTTAGTGAAACATTTGTTTGCCCCATTTCACGACTTTTCTTGCCATAGATATTAAGTGAATCATTGCATTTGTTAACTTAGTAACATGGTTGCTAAGTGGATCTGGATTCCCCATTGGCTTTGCTTGTCAGATGGTTGAAAAAAGGGATCGCATGATCCCAGGATACTGCCACCGTCATAAATATGAACCACTGGCCAAGTATGAATTTCGACCACATGACTGTGGGGATGCTACAACGGTCATGTCACATTTTTCAGTGCCATTGTAACTTTGAACATTCAGAACACTAAATGAACTGTTGTAAATCAAGGACTACCTATAACTATTGTGGAGTGCATAATATTCTTTCACACAGTCTGGCAAATTAACCACAGAACATTGGCACAACATACATATTCAGGGCTTTTATTTCACTAAGAACATTTACAGACAGAAAAGGAGGGGCAATAATCACTTCCTACCTAACATCTGACAGATTAGTCTCAGCAGTTGGATTTGGAATTTAAAAAGAAGGCACTGACGGCACCCTAAATACGCAAAGAGAAAAGGCCCCCAGGTTTTAGGCAACGCGAATGCTGAAGCAATGCTAGCAGACTTCTCTGATCCCATTGGCGGGCAGCCCTTCAAAGCAATCAAAGCCCCAATTACACCACCAAGAGAAAGAATAGAGCTGGGTGGAAAACCTGCCTAAAGGATCCGACATTGCCTTAGCTGGGCACTCGGGCAAGGCCCCGTTGAGGAGAGGCCCCTTTCCCTACACCTGCTAATGTCTAGGGGAGGGGAAGAAGTGGGCTCATGGCCACTGCAATCCTACACAGCTTCCCAATGGGACAATTACTTCTCCTGGGCCTTGACCTGGCTGTCTGGTGGGAATGGCTTCCCCAAGTGCTGGCCAACAGTCAGCCCGTATTTCTCCTTTTCCTGCTCTTCCTGGACATCTTTCTTCAGCACAAACCCCTTAGCAAAATTCAACTCAAAAAGGCTGTTTGGGGCAAAGCTGAGGGGCTTCTCTTCCCAGATGGCTGCCAGTCTCTTCTTCCAGTCCTCCAGGATTTGGGAGCAGACGTCCTCTGGAGTGTGCTGGCCAACGCTGAAAGCAATCTGGGGAGCCAAGACTTGGAAGCCGCAGAAATGAAGGGTGCCACTCTGCATGGGTAAGAACCAGAAGGGCTATAAAGCTCGCCTGGCGCTAGGCAAACACACCATCTTGGCATTTGGTCTTGGAGGAACCATCCGCACCCTGAACGCCTTGCCAGATCCACAGAACCAAGCACAAGGCCGTTCTGTTACTTAAGAGTAGTTTATTTCATTATAAACAGAAATCTTGCTAGAGACTAAATCAACTGCCTGCATAACTACTAGATAGTACCCTGTGAAATGCTGGGGGCAGGGGTGTCTGCATGCATGTCCACCTTTGCCCTCTTCCTGCACACCAGAAATTCTTTTTGCTCTCAGGAAGGCGCCCCTCCCTCCTGGGACTTCAGACTGCACACAAACTTTTCTGGCCTCTAGAAATGCAAGAGACACTCCAGAGGCCTGCATTTCAACAAGACCCTAAGCAACAACCCCATCCTCATTCCAGGAAGTGAGCTGCTGCTAAGATTGGCCTCTGGTCTTCTTCCCTCACCTGTATCGGCCAGAGCAGGATGTTAATGTCTCCATTGATGCCTGCTGGGGTGTACATGGAGCCCATCCCACCAGTGGTGAAGGACAGCACGGCCTTCTTCTTCTGCAGGCAAGCAAAGCACAGTCAGGCCCGGCTTCTCCAGCCAGGCGTCCCCTGGAAGGAGAGGGACCGGCAGGGTCCTGTCACCACCACTGCTGCCTGGCTGGTCCAGCCCCAGACCAGGGGAGGGGGTTCTGCCATGTTTCCCCTAGCAACAGAGGGCACTGAGGCTCAGGGCCAGCATGAGGGCTTTGGGGTGGCCAGAAAGCGGCAGCAGCAAGGTTCCAGTTGGCTTTGCATGGCGGATGCCCGCCTGCCGGCCCCCATTTCCGTCTAGGGAGGGGAGTGCAGCTGCTCCCTGGTCCCCTGCCCAGCCAAGGCGGCCGGGCTCCCTTCAAGCCGCCCCAGCCACACTTCCCTCCCCCCAGCCGCCTACCTGGAAGGGCCCCTGATCGTACATAGCGCCATAGGAGTAAGCAAAGCCCTGGATGAGGATCCGGTCGAACCAGCCTTTCAGGATGGCTGGGAGGCCAAACCAATGCAGAGGAAACTGGAAGGCAAGCAGAGCCGGGATCATCAGGGCGTCGGGGAGCAACCCCTCCCCCCCGCTCCGTCCGGGCCCCGACTGGCTTGGCTGTGATCCCTCCCAACCCGAAAGGCGGCTGCTCGGCGAAGTGCTCTGCCTGAGGCTTCGGCGGCTCCCCCCCGGAGCGTCAGCCAGGAGATCCGCTAGCCGCGCGGGGCAGAAACCGAGCCTGAGGCAGCCGGGCGGGCAGGCGGCGCCCACCTGGAAGATGACGAGGTCGGCGGCTGCCAGCTTGTCCACCTCGCCCAAGATGTCGCTGCTAAGGCGGCCTTCCTTCCAGGCCAGCCCGGCCTCCTTCACGTAGTTGAGGTTGCGGGGGTCATCGGGGTCGCCTGCGGGGGTCGAGCGGAGTTTAGAAGGCGGCGGAGGCGCCGCTGCCCGGATAAAGCGGGCGGGAAGGGGGCGGGCGGGGGCGGGCGTACCGGCGAAGTCCGTGCGCGACAGGACCGGCTGGAAGTGCTGCGCGTAGAGGTCCGAGACGGCCACGCTCCAGCCGCCGCTCTCCAGCGCCTCGACGGCCGCCCGCTTCAAGGCGTGGTTAAACGAGCCCGGTTCCTGGTGGGCCAGCACGATCAACGCCCGTCTCGCTGCTGGGAGAGGGAGAGGAGCAGGAAGGCGCCGCCTGGCTCGGCTCCCACCGCGAGCAGCCAGAGGGAGCGGCGCCCCGGGCAGAGCAGGAGTCCGCCGGCCCAGACCCTCCCGACTCGGCTCTGCCTGCGCGGCGAAGCTCCGGAGGGGCGGCGGCTGGCCGAGGGGGCCCGCACGGAGGGAGATTTACCAGCCATGGATGGGGATCGAGGGCACCGCGGCGGCAGAGAGAGCGAGCGAGCGAGGGAGGAGGCGCCTCTAGGAGCGGCCGGCGACGGAGAGAAGCAGCGTGTCGGGGTCCAGCGGGCAAAAGTGGCCTGGCAGGCCCCTCCTCGGCCTCGACCGCCGGCCTCTGGAGGCGGCGATCCCCACCGCGCCTCGCTCCGCCTCCCGTCGGGGAACGGGAGGCCCCTTCCCAGCCCCGGCCCTCCACGGCCTCAGTGGGTGCGGGCGGCGTCCCGGAGGCCTCCGGAGAGGGCGCGTCGACAGCCCCTCTGCCTGCCCTTGTCCCGCTAAGAGTGCCGCTCTCCCGGCCTTAGGACGCCTTCCCCCAAGGACGGAAGAAGCAGGGGAGCCCCGGGACCAGCAGCTCGAATGCCACTGCCAATCGGCCTCTTATCTCTGGCTCCCAGCTGCAGTCCCACCATCTGTGTCTCCTTCAAAGAGGGGCAGCTGCAATGGAAGGAGCAGCTCCAGGAGCATTAAAACCAGGCAGCACCGGCTCCCCTGGGCTCCTTGGATGCAGGCCCCGGTGGCAACCATGCTGGTATCCACAACAGAAGGGGCCCCAGAGGGCCCTCCTGCCAACTGTGGGTGCCCCACCCACTGAAACACCCTACCCAGTTATGCAAGAGCGGCTTCAAAGACATCAGAGACCTTTGCTGCCAGATTTCCACATAGGTTATTCCATATAGATTTCCATGTATTTTTCCTCATTGCAGACACAGAACACAAGGCAGGAAACCCTGCTGGACTTGTCTGATGAGGTTGGGTCCTTGTAAAGGAGCCAAAGCAGTGCAGACCCCCAGGGGGAGTGGCCTCCACAAAGCCCTACTAGTTTTGCTGCCAATTCTGGTGGGCTCGTGGCCTGGGCTCACACGAGACCCCAGTCAGAAGAAAAGAATGGGCAACGTTTTGGTTTTTGGGCTGAAGGGGTTGCGGAGTTCAAAGGCCAGCACGCCAACCAGGCAACTGGGCATTAGCATGTTCCGAAAAGGACACTGGCTCTTCTAGGTTCTGTGCATTTAATTACCTGCAGCTGCTGAAATACAGTACGCTTGCAAAAGATTATTTTTCACAGGAAACCTTGCTGGAAGAATTTTTAATCCCTTTCTTTAGTTTACAAATGATCTCTCGAGGGAAAACTGTAGGACAAACAAATTTGCTGAGTCTCCCAGAAGGATTGTTTCATCATATGCGTGCTTAGAGCCAGAACCCCAAGGGAGGTTGGTGGCATCAGCTAATGGTAGGAAAGCCAAGACGCACATTTGACAGATGAATCACACTTTAGTCTTGAACAGCTACGGTGAAGCATCTGGGAGCTTACCTTGAGCATCTTGGAAGAAAAGTAGCACAAAACTGGCTCATCTCCAGCCATCTAAATCCCTTCTGGGTTGCTGATGAAAAAAAGGAAGGAAAATGTAGGACCTCTGTGCTGCTTGAGCTGTCTAACCAGAGGGGAAACTAGGTAAGGGTCTCTGTAGGGAAAACTTTCCATCAGCTACACCAAGCATCACTTGAAAGAAGCTAAATTTATTTTCTTCACATCTAAAAAACAGCCATAATGAAGAAAAGCCAGGGTTTATTCCAAATACTGCTGCTATGGTTCTCGAGAGTCCAAGTCAACTTTCTCCAAAATACGTTTTTCCTGCAGCCCTTTCTGGATTGCCTCACAACAGCCCTTTCACCTATGTCCGAAGGGCTGAATCTGGCCTCTCTCCCTCACTTGTTTTTCACAAACTTCTTGTGACTCATGTTCGGGTTCAGGCGCCTCCTGCCCGCACCCAGTGCTGCATCCCGGATCTGCAGATTGGCTGCCCGGCTGTGAATGTCGTGTTCAGCAAAGGGGGAAACTCCAGCCACGTAATCGGGGTCAAAGGCATTGGTCTTCTGCCTTGCCTTGCGGGAAAGCCGCTGCTGGGGGAAGCGCTGGTCCTCTGTCAGGTGGGGGTTACTGGCGTGCTTGCCTCCTTGCGGAGCTGGCAGGGAGTGCTGTGGAGACAAGTCCGACAGGCTGTTACCACCCTGGAGGCAATGGCCTTCCCTGGGCTGCAAAGGCCCTGAGCAGCCTTGATCTGCCCAAGCAGTTCTCTGGCCTGGGGCTGGTGAGCAGGGAGTGGCTGCCTAAAGTAGCTCAGCTGCTTCCAGCCCAGCACTTCTCATGGGGGGGGGGGGGGGGGGGAATAGAGGAGAAGCAGACTGGAGCATTGGCAGCCCCCGCTAGAGGGGAAAGGGCAGGCAGAAGCAGACCACCAGGATGGGGCACTCACCCGGAGGCCACGTGGATTCAGGACTTTGGGGTTCTGAGAAAAATGCAAGTGGAAGCTGCCATCGTCTTTCACTGTCACGGCCACTTTCTTCAGCGTCTTGTTCCCACAATGGGGGCAGAAAAGCCGGGTCATTTTTGACGTCGTCCTAGAGAGCAGCACATCAGCCCCATGAATGCCCCATG
The DNA here is from genome assembly GCA_030761175.1 of Masticophis lateralis. NCBI lineage: Eukaryota > Metazoa > Chordata > Lepidosauria > Squamata > Colubridae > Masticophis > Masticophis lateralis. The sequence goes on along the minus strand of JAUDYJ010000010.1, from coordinate 500,799 downwards.
GCTTCCCAGCCAGTAGTCAGCCTGTGCGCTTGCAAACCACGTACCTGAAGCAACCATGGCAACGCAGGATGTAGCTGCGGGCATGCTGGATCAGGAGACCATTGAAGGCCAGCACATGTAGCCCCATCTGCAGTAGAACGTTCTGGGAGAGACAGGGAAAAGGCAAGTCATGGGGGATCAGAGCATGGCAAGGCCCAACTGGGGTAAACAGGGGGCTGCCTGGTCTCGCCTGCTTGCCTGCATAGCAAAGTCAGTGGTGACGCAGCCAACCTGCACCTTGGCAGGCTCACTCCCCCAGCAAGTGCTCTTCTGGATCTGCTCAATGTTCCTCGGCGTGATCCAGCCCTCCTCCTTGCCACTCTCCTCCTCACTACTCTCCTGGCCTTCAGGGTCCTTCGCCTCCAATAGAAGAGGGTCTGCTTTCTGTGAAGGACGGAATAATTGGGCAGGATCTCTGTCCAGCCCACCGAGTCAAGGAATCCTCTGGGTGCCAGTCATGCAGCTGCAAGGGAAGGGAGGCAGTAGATCTCTTACCAACAGGCCTTCCAGGTCCTCCTCTATGTTAGGCAGAGGGTTCCTCCAGAACACAAAAGAAGAAAACTCAGTCTCTGCAAGTGCTACAGGATCTGCTGGATCTGTTTCTGCTTCCAAAGGGATCCTCTCATTCCCTGAGCATTTTGTCTCGGGATTGAAAGTAAAAAAACAAAATGAACCTCAGTTGATGCCAGGCCTGTGCAGCAGCTTCCCCAGGCACCTGTCAGTCAAGGGAGCAGCCCTTTCTCTGCCATCTTCCAGCCTCTTGACTTTGGGAAGGTTTAGTAGGAGGCTCCCAGTCAAGGCTGAGCACCCAGGCCAGCGCTGCTCCTTCCCACAGCCATCAGCAGAAGGGAAGCTGCTTCCCACAATTACCTTGAGGGGAACATGGAAGCCAGGAACATCAACCGGGGCTTCGGGGTGGCGGTTTGTTAAGCTGAGCTGTACCTGCAGTCCGGGGCAGGGAGAGACGGTACCGGGTGCAAGTCTTGAGCGGAGGGCAGCAGGCCCGGCTCAGCGTCCCCTTCCCAACCGAGCCCCCGCCTCGCACAAGCAGAGCATCTCGCAGGCAGAAAACTCGGGGCGGGAGGTACCTGGGGCCGCGGCTCCGTCCGCAGGGGGCGCCCGTCGCCATGCTCGGCCTCCAGCTGCAGCGTCAGGGCCAGGACCTGGATGTCGGCGGCGGAGAGGCTGCGGAAGTCGCCCGTCTGCTTGGAGAACTCGCTCACTGCGGGCACAAGAGAGCCGGGCTTTCCTGGGGGCCGACGGGGCGGGGGGGGGGGGCGGCGAGGGCCGGGCCGGGGAGGTGACTCACCTAGCCGCACGTGCTCGGGGAAGGGCTCCCGGAGGAGCAGCTCGAAGGGCAGCCCCGCCAGCCGCCGCCTCGCCGCCCGGTCCCGGATCTCCGCCAGCACCTCCCGGGTGGTGTAGACGCGCCTGCCGATCTCCTGCGGGGACAGCGGGTTAGAAGCGGGGGGCCCTCCCCCTCCCCCCCGACGGCCCCCGCCCTGGCTACCTGGAGCGGCGCCCCGCGCAGGAAGGCGCTGGCGTCGGCCACGAGATGCTCCACGGGCGCCATCCCGAAACCTGCCACAGAGCAGCCACGCACTAGAGAGGCACTGACGCCGGAGGAAGTGCCGCTGTTTCCGGGTGCCCCCTCCCGACTCACGCGGCCGCTCTACTTCCCCATGCTCCGCTCGCTGATCCGGCCGTGCCCGGGTGACCCGCCGTCACGTGACAGGCTCCAGAGGCGGAAGCGCTCGGGAGCCTCGCTGGGAATCCCCAGCCAGAAGCCCCGCGGGGCCCCGGAGGTCGCAGCGGCCGCGTCGCTCCGCAGGTGGGTTGTGGGCGGCCCCGGCCGGCAAGAGAGCCCCTGTTCCGCGGCCCGCTCCCCGCCGCCCGGGCCGCTCCTCCCCGGACTTCGCCCAGGCACAGCCAGGCGGGGCCTGTTTCCCGCCGCCGCCCTCGGAATCCCCGGGCGCTCGAGCCGCAAACCCAGCCGGGCGAAGCGGAGCGCCCGTGGCCGCCGTCGCCTCTTGCCGGCCGCGCCGGGACCTCGCCGCCCCGTCTGGGCTGCCCCTCTCCCCGCGTTGCGGCGGAGGTGCGTTCCGGTGCCCGCCGGTGTCTTTGCAGCGGGGGAGGCTCTGCGGCGCGCCCAGCCTGGAGCTGAAGCACCCCGCTGTCGCCTTGCAGGTCCGGATGATGAGATGGCCTCCGAGGGGTTTCCTGGGGAGAAATCTCCGCTGACTGTGAAAGGTGGGTCCGCTTTGCCCTCCCCCAGCCCCGCACGTAGCTGCCCCCCTTCCGCCGGGGGAGGGAGGGAAGGAAGGCTCGTCTCCGGCCCGGCCAAGGTTCATAGGCAGCAACAGATTTGGGCTGCCAGGGTGTCAGCCTTCCTCCTCCCCCGGTTGTAACGGGCAGGGAAAATGCTGCCGTCTTTCCTGCTGGGGGAACTCCGGCTCAGACCGGAGCTCTGCCTCTGATCCCCAGATCACCCCTGGCCGTTTTCCTCCTAAGAGCAGGAGCGGTTCCTGACGCTTCACTGCAGCTCGGGTTGCCCAGCCTAGCCCTTCCTGGGGTCTGTCCCTTCCCTTCCGTGCAGCCCTTTAAACTCCCATAACCTATCTGCAAAGCTTCGTGCGTGGTGTTTATTCTTCCTGTTTAGTGACCTTAAAAACCTTAGTCGCTCCTGGCTTTCCTCTAACTCCGTGTCCTTTGGATCCAGGAACTCAGCCAGGTGCAGCATAGTTGGGGGAGCCCCTCAGCACACCCCTCGCCTTCCACACCTGCCTGGGTGGCTTTTCGGGCTGGCCAGCTGCTTCCCATGCCCCCTGAGTGCCACCAGAGGGCTCCCAAAGCCCAGCGGCTTTTCCCACAGTCTGGCCAGCCACTGGTGCTGCCCTGCTGCCCTCCCTCCCAACTCTCACTTTGGAGGTTTCCAGGGAGCTTTGGCTCCAAATGTGAGGTGCCTAGAGGGAGCTCAGTTGGGCATTGTAGCCCATTGAGGCAGTAATTGCTTTGCACCTGTGAAGCTTTGCCTAAACACTTTCAATTAATTGAAACGGAAGTTGGTGTGCCTTCTTGTCCCAGGCCCTCGGATCCTGCTAGGCACATAAAGGATGAATGCTGCTCTGTGCAGAGTGGCCTGGTTGATGGGGAGGACGAGCAGAGGTCGGGATGAGTGTGGGCAGTCACGTCTGTCCCTTCCTCCCACAGTTGTTTCAGCAAAGCCCAAGGCCCAGGGCCGCCAGTCTCGGATCACATCCTTTGTGGAGGTAGTAGCAGATGGACTTGCCCATGAGGCCAAGAAAACAGGGAAGCAGACCGGGAGCTCCGAGCTGCTATGGAATGAGAGCCTGGTGCTGTAAGGACCGGGGCGCTGAGCCGTTTGTGGGGGAATGGACAGCATTGCTCCAGCTGGGCTGCCTACCATAGAAGCAGTCCGTTGCTGACCAAGGGCGGGGGCTATGTCAGACAGATCTGCAGGAGGACTGGGTGGTGATTCCTCTGCTGTAGCTGCTTCCAGGTTGGTCTGCTCTTAAGAGCAGAACACTGGGTGCTTCTGTCTGCTGCTCTTGGGTCCTGCTTAGGTTTCCCCCCGTTCTTTAATGGTTTGCGGGTCAGTGTAGTCCCAGGGGCTCAACACCCCATCCTTCTCTCCCCCAGGAATGTCACTTCTCAAAGCCACCTGGATCTGAAGCTCTGGAGCTGTCACACCCTGCGCAATGAGCTGCTGGGAGTGGCATCCGTCAGCCTCTCCAGCATGCCGAAGCAGAGCAAGGGGCAAGGTATCTCTGCTCCACTGAACCCTGCCCTCTCTGGGCCTCCTGGCAGCAGAAACACCCAGCCAGGAAAGGAACAAGGCCACCTTGTGAGCAGCTGGGCGGCCTCCTAGGCCCACAGTGGGGCGATGGCAGCAGCAGTAGCAGCTGCTGAAATGGAGGTCATCCCTCCTCTGGCTGCTGGCCATCTGCTGCCCCCCTTGGCAGTTACTGGGGTGGCCCTCGCAACCATGGTGCATAAAGGTCTCCATTCAGGGGCAGCACAGCGCTCGGTCTGTTCAGCCCAGCTCCTCTCCCCGCCCCTTGGCTCCCATGAAGAGGAAGCAGTCTCCTGAGTGGGGCTAGGCTGAAAGAAAACGGAGAGCCGGGAGTGGGGGCTCCAATCTTCTGGCCTGGCGGTGTTGGTCCTGCTAACTTGGAGATCTCTAGCACTTGGGGCAGCAGCATCGGATTGAGTCAGGAGCTTTGTGTGCCCTTGGAAGCACTGGGTCTTTGGGGGCCACCCTGCCTGAGGTGCCCTTGGTGGCTGGGGCCAGAGGGCAATAGTGGGGGGAGCCTCCCCTTTTCCATCTGCTTGCTCACCTGAGCTGACCTCCTCTGTGGATACAATACTCCTTTCATAAGGTGAAAGGCAATTTGGGGGAGCAAATGGATACAAAAGGAGAAAGGAATTTACCTGGCCTCAGCTGCAGGGAAAGGCTTTGAATGCTGCAGCTGGGTCCCGGAGCTCTGGAGTGACATTTCCCCAGTTGTTGTAACCCAGAATGGGAGAGATGCTGGGTGATGGGGAGGCCTGGAGGAGTCCTGGCTGCTCCATCGCCTGCACGCCCCAAGGGACATGCTGATGCTTCCTCCTGGCTTACCCCAGGAACGGAGCAGCCAATGGACTTCACATCCCAGCAAGGAAGAGTGAGGAGGGGGAAGCCAACTGATCCTCTCTGAAAGAACAACTGGCCCTTGCCTCCGCTCCTTCTTGCCAGGCTCTGCCCGAGAGATGCCCCTTGATGGGAAGAGCGGACTTGTGGGTGGACTGACCACTGGTGGATCTCCTGCTTGACCATCCTTCTTTAAGGAATGACCAAACCGGTCAAACTCTGAGGCAACAGAGCCCCCAGGGACTGCCTTTGACCCTGCTGGGAAGAGACCTTCCTGGGGTCCAGTTGAGCCCTGTGCCTTGCCAACCACCCCTCCTGGAGCAACTCCTCCAGTGTCCGAGGCTGCCTGTTGGCCACTTCTGGGGTGGAGGGGCGGGGAGAGACCGGCAGCCCTCTGCAGCTTGAGCACATCCAGGCCCCTCCAGCATCTCCTTGCAAGGGCCTCTTTGCTCTCCAACTTTAAGGAGGAGGGGTCTCCCTTTCCTGCCTGGCCTGATGAGCCCAGCCCCAGCAGTGTTTTACAGCGGCCGGGGGAGAGAGGAGGGAGGGAGCAGTTGATTTCCTGATCGTGGTTGTACCTGGAGCTGGTGGCTATGAATTGCAGCAGCGGGTGGGGGGGGGGGGGAGCAGAGAGTTAAAAAAACCAGTCAGCTCTGTGGGTGAACTAGTGAAGAGCTGAGACAGAGTCCTCCTGTCCTGCTTCTCAGTTTGTATTGAGGGGTATTTTGAGAACCCCCTTTCAGTCCCCCCCCCCCTTTGCAGTGTGAGTGATGGCATGCAAGCGGGGAGGCTACTGAGCAAGGCTGCCTTACCTCCGCAGACACCAGCCCTGCAGGCTGCTGCTTGGCGTGGGGGCTGTCCTGGCCAGGGAGGGCAGCCCTCCACCAGGACTGTACCCCATGGAAAACTGAGTATTGGGGACCCTTGTCTCTCTCGCACACACAGAGCTGTTCAGCAGCCTTTCATGACTTGGAAGGAGGCGCTCAGTTTCTGCTTCTTGGACTCGTGCAGCCTTTACTTCCATCTTTTTCCATGGAGCCTCTCTGGCTTTCCAGATCTTAAAATATAGAATCAGCACTGAAAACAGTTTTCCAGAAGAGAATCTGAGCGCTATTTAAAAAAGAGAGAATGCCATGTTTTATAACTCAAAAATTATGGTTCTAAAATTCTGTTTTCCTTTCTGGCAATTGATATGTACTAGTTTGTGATTAATTGCAGTTCTGAGGTGCTTTTATGTACACTCTTCAAACACTGAACCTCTTCTCCCCACCCCCCAGCCTAAAATTTAGACTCTTTCCATTTCTCTCTGGACCAAACTTCCTTTCTGTAAGCGGCAATCCCCTCCGTGTTCCATTCCGTTCCTCTTTTCTGGGGTCTCTTCCTCTCCCCCACCCCCGACTCCTCCGTCAGCCTTGGGTGGTGCATCGGGGACCCTTTTTCAGGAGGCAGCTGGCACGCTCACCTCCCTCCCTGCTGTGGCTACTGCCCCCCCCCCCCCCATGGGAGTCCCAGCCAAGGGAAGCTCTGCTGCTCAGAAGCCAGTTCAAGGCTCAGCCTGCTTTTGGGACCCTCTCTGTGGAAGCCCCATGGGATAACTGAAGGGATCTGGCCTTGATGGGGCCCACAGTGCGGCTTTTCTTAGGAGGGGATGCACTGAGGAAGGCTGTCATCTTTGGGGGGCAGGGCAAAGACATCTGGGAAGCAGCAGTGGGGAAGTGGACTGTTGAGGTGGGGCAGAGCAGAAGTCAAAGGTCTTTATGGGGCATCTCCCCCAGCATAAAAGGATACGTGTCCAGGGGGCCTGCTGGGCTCCCTTCTGGAAACCAGGCTAGTGGGGGAGGGGTGTATCTCTGCAAGCTGTCTTGAGTTGGAGTTCAGTCTCGAATAGTAGGTGGGCTTCTGCTGGCCCCAGAAAAGGGATGCAGCCAGAACAGGGACCGTTCGGGGGCAATGGGGAGGCAGTGGCTCCTGCGGGAGTGGTGGGGGTGAAGTACCAACTGCCCGATGAGAGCAGAGCCCTGGGGTGAAGCTGGCTCAGACATTGTGGGTGCTGATGGGCAACGGCTTTCACCCTCGCAGTGGAGAACAAGCCGATGACCTTGAACCTGCAGGCAGAGAATAGAGGCGGTCTCCTCTCGGGTGGCGAGCTGACGGTCTTTCTGGATGGGCCTGGCATTGAGGTGGGCAGCCTGCCTAATGGCCCCGTTGCAGCAGCCGAAGGTGAGCTTGCAGGAGCTGCCTCAGATGGGTGGCCCTCCCCGTCCCTGCCTCCCTCTGCAGTACTCGGGCTGTTCCCTGGGGAGCCTGCAGGAACCTCGTACCCAGCTGAGCTGAGTACCAGCTGAGCCCTCTGGGGACAAGGAGCAGCCTCTGGTCAGAGGCTGAGGTGGGCAGATGTTCCTACTCTGGGGCAAGCAGGCCGTGGGGGGTGGACCATTTGGGGGCTGCTAGTGCAATTGGTGCCTTCTGGGAATGGGCTGTGAGGCCTGCCAGAAAGTACCAACCCAGGCAGCTGCCCTAGGCAAAATCCCCTAAGCCCAATTGGAAATTGTTCTGGGCGCCCCAGAGAATCCTGAACTTTTTCTCCAGGCCTGTCTTCTATTATAAGCCTCCAGTCCTGAGGGGGGCGGGGGGAGAAACAGGGTGGTGTCCAAGCTTGGCTCCGTGCGTTTCCCAGCTTCTTGCTCTTTCAGGGCCCCAGGGAACTGGGAGGGAGTCTGTGGGCCCAGCTGCATCCCCAGAGAACAGGCCCGAAGCCTCCAGCACAAACTGCCTTGGTGGTTGGTCCAGGTAAGGCTCTGGAGGGGAGTGCCTCTCAAGGGTGGAGAAGTTGCCTAAAGGCTCCTTGGGCTCCAGGGGGAGGAGAGCCAGCCCACTGCTCTCCCCTGGCTGAGGTGGTCCTGCGGGGCCCTTTCAGAGCCCCTAGCCAGACTCCCTATGGGTCCCTTGGCTGCAGCAAATGCTCCTGGGAAGGGGAAGGTGAGGGTGGTTCATTACCTCCTCCCCAAACAGGGCACGCCCTTTTGTGTGTCGGGTGGGGGCTGACTGCTCCATTCACAGCACCTCTCCTGCGTGAGGAATCGGGTCTGGGAGGGGAGCTGGAGATGGCTCACACAGCCCCTGCTGCTCTGGCTCCTTGGCTGTTCTGCCCTTGGGCTTCCTGGGCCTCTGGCATCAGGGCTCTGTGGCACGTGCAAGCACTGAGATGGGGGAATTGAGGGCCTGGCTTGCTTTCTTGGCCAGTGGTTGCCCCCTGCCTTCTGGCTCTGTGGGCCCAGTGCCCCCCGCCCAGCCTTCCCCCAGCAACACCCATGTCATTTCCCTGGTCCTATTTTAAGCTCCGTAAGCTTTGCCATGTGACTGCCTTGGTTCACTTCCATGAGCTATTAAAAGATGGTGCCAAGTTTGGAGCCTGTAGGAAGGCTACATTCAATCCTCTGCCAATCAGTTGACCTTCGGAAGCAGCTGGGGGGGCATTCTGGAAGCTGGGGGGGGGGCACCTGCCTTCCTGCCTTGCACAGCATGCCAGGGGGAGCCTTCTGTATTTGTTCGTGGGCAGTTTCTGCAGTTTTCTCTCCTCTTCCCCTGTGCCCAGCCTGGTGTTACTTCCAGGGCATTTTGGGTGTGTGGGGTCATACCACCCCCATTGGGTGAGTCAGTGAGTTGATTATACTGAAATTGTATTAATTGATCTTTGTCATCAATCTTATAACATGGTTCTGTGAGGGCCTTAGGAAAGGGGACAGCCCACCTGGCTGAAGATTCTAGGAATTCAAGTTCCCAGAGAGAGGCCTCCCTAGTTCTGCCCTGGAGCGTTGAGTGGTCCTTGCAAGTGAGGGTGCCCAGCAGGCCCAGGGCTTTCCAGATCTTACCCTTCAGCTCTGAGCCGGGCCTACCCAGCCCACCTCTTCATACAAACAGCTGGGCCCCTCCCAGGTCCCTGTGAGATGCTGGGGCCTGGCAGGAGAATGGTGGCCTCTGCACCAAGCATCTCCTGAGGCTGCTAAGCCTTGGCACTCCCAAAAGGAGCCCCATCAGACCCCCAGAGGGCACAAGGTGGCCTCCCGGGCACTCTGCTCAGCTCCCCTCTTGCCCAGGAGGCTACCCCTCTTTGTGAGCAGGGCTGGAGCTCTGTGTGTGTGTGTGTGTGTGTGTGCGCGCGTGCGTGGTATGGGGGGGAGGGCAGGCTGTCACTGGTGATCTTCCTTTTCTTTCTTCCCCAGAGCACCCAGGTCTGCAGTGGAAGCCCCCAGGCAGAATGTGACCATCCTGGAGCACAGTCCGAGCCTGAAGATCCAGCCTCCACAGCTGGGCAGAGGCCAGGAGGGCAGCCAGAGCAGGGCAGGTTGGCCTGGGCAGAGGGTGATGTCTGTCCAGCAACCCCTAAATTGATAGCTGCATTCTGGCGAGGGGGGCTCCAGAAGTTGCGGTCTGGCCAGGGTTGTTGGGAATTGTGGTTCAGCAGCCCTCCGAGGTGCCTGGGGCATCTGCGCCACTGTGGGGAAGGCATGGAGGAGGGTGCTGTTGAGCCAAAGGAGGGGCTCTGTCTTTGCAGTGAACGGAGAGTCCGAGAACCCCGCAGCTGAGACTGAGGAGCAGTGGGCTGGGCCCCCGGAGGCGTCCCCCCAGCCCAGCATGGCTCACCCACCCCCAGAGACAGAGGAGCCAGCCCCAGAAGTCCAGGCCTCCCAGGTGGCAGTCCAGGCGGTGGAGACTCTGCCAGCTGGGTAAGGGGCAAGGGGCCAGAAGGGAGGGAGTGTCTCTGGGTTTGTCCGGCAGGTGGGGGGGGGGCGGGGTTGGGGCAGGCCTGGTTTGGCCTGGAAGGAGAGGCCAGCAGTCTGGCACAGGGCTCTGGCCTCCTTTCACAGGGGGCTCTTGTGCACACACACACACCCAGCACAGAGGCTTCCCGCATTTTCTGATGGAAGGGCTCTTCCTAGGGTGTCTCCTGGGTAGGTGTGTCACTGCCAGGTACTCAATGCGTCCTTGTGTAGTTGTGTGAGCCCTGTTGTGTTTGGCTCAGTGGATGCTGGAAAAATCCCAGCTTCTCAGAAGCTCTTTCATCCCCAGACCTTGTCTGGGGCTCAGCTGCGGTGGTCAGGGGGGCAAGACTCCTGTGTGCAGTCCCTGCATCCCCTTCCCCCCCAGAGGGGGAGGAGGGAGTCCCCAGTGGCTTCACACCCTGACTTGTGCTTGCCTTCTGTTCTTCTCCAGCGGCTCAGAGCTCAGCGTTGCCCAGCCCCCTTGGCCTGGGGGAGGGCTTCCAAGTGCTGGAGCTGGGCTTTGCAGAGAAGACCCCATCCAGAAGGCCCCTCCCCAGTGGACTTACTGGCTGCCCCCACTTCCTGCCCTCCAGCCCAGCATCTGGTTCCTATCAACAGTGCGTCTGGTCCGGGGACAGCCAGCCGTCCTCATTGACCCAGGGCCTGCGCCCGCTCACCATTCCCTGTCTCTTGTGCACACAAAGGCGCATTATGCTGCCTGCCACAAGCACAGCACAGGCTGCGGTTCCTTGCGCAAGGCCCGGCCTCTCGCTTGGATGGCAAGAGGGGCTCAGCGTGGCTGTTCCACTCCCAGCAAAGTGTGCCTTGGTTGCTGCGCTTGGTCAGTGGCTGGCTTACAGGTGCCCCTTTGTCCTCTCTGGGAGGGGGATCCCCTTTGGGGCAGCAGAGATTGCATTCAGGCACTTGCTGTGAGTCCCCACAAGGCCCCACTTGGTTTTCCAAGAGATTCTGAAACACACAGAGAGGGAAGCCAGGAGTCTCTGGGAACGGCCCCTGCGGTCCCCTCACTTCCTCCTCCTCCTCCTTCTCCTCCTCGCCTACAGGTGGGAGCAGCGGGAACTACCTAACGGGAGGGTCTACTATGTGGACCACAACACCAAGAGCACCACCTGGGAGCGTCCCCTTCCACCAGGGTAGGTACTGCAAGTGGCAGGGCTTGGCCCAAGGGATGCCCCAGTGGCACCCAAAGCTTCTGGGGAGTCCAGCTCCAGGGAAACTGGCCCCCCAGCCCCCTCTCCAAACACCCACTGATCTGGCCAGCAACCCGGAGGTGCTGAACGCCCACCCCCATGGGGGACCTCAAGGGAAGCCAAGTTAACCTGGTTAGGGGCTCCTTTTATGTGCAGCTGGGAGAAACGTGTGGACCCCCGTGGCAGGTATTACTTTGTGGATCACAACACACGCACCACCACGTGGCAACGCCCCACCGCTGAGTATGTGCGCACCTACGAGCAGTGGCAGAGCCAGCGCAACCAGCTCCAAGGCGCCATGCAGCAGTTCAGCCAGAGATTCCTCTACCAGGTAGGGGCCTTCACACACACACACACACACACACACACACACCACACGCATGCACACACAAAAGCCCCTGCCAGAAATCAAGCCCCGGTCCCAAGGAAAGCTGGCTGGTCCCGCAGTTCAGGCAGATCCCTTTTGGGAGTCTCCTCGGGCATTCTTGGGATTGGAGGATCCCGGGATCTTTCTGGCTTCACTGAATCTTTCTCAGGCGGCAGCAGGGGCAGCAGCACAGGATGCGGAGTAGGTAGGTAGGAAAGGAATGAGGGAAAAGGGAAAGGAAAGGCTCCATTCCCTGGGTTTGAGAGGGCCAGGGATGCTGGGGGCAGGTTGCTCTGAAGAGGTACGTCCTGTTCTCTTCATTGGCAGCACAGTCCTGGGGCTGGGGTGGCCAGGATCAGGCCCCCGGCGTTTGGGCAGCAAAGTCCCTAACAAACTGCTGTGTGCAACTTCACAGTGTAGGCTAGGACTCAACCCCCCCTTTGCTAGGTGGGAATTAGCCCCGCGCACCTTTGGGGCACAATAACTGCTTTTTCAGCCTCCTAGCTCTGACCGCTCTGGCAGGCCTGCTCTCTCCAGAGACCCTGCGGAGAGCTGGGGAGGGGGCTATCTAAACAACCGGCTGTGGCGGCTGCTGCTGCTGGCAGCTGTGCTGCACCTCCCGGCCCAGCCCCTTTGCCCGGAGTTGCATAAAGGTGCTTTGTACCGGTCTGGGCGGAGGGGGGGTGCTGGGGAGACGCCTGTCTGGGTGGCATGAATGTGCCCTCTCAGGCAGAGCCTGTCTCGCGCCCAGGCGCTGGTTTCACGGCCCCGTGCGAGGGGGAGGAGGCGGCAGTGGGCGGCAGGCCGAGTCAGGAAGCTCTGGGCGTGGCGGGCTTGTGGGAATGATTTCATTGGAAAGGCCTGCAATATTTTCCCTGTTGCCTGTGGTTGGAGGAGGTTGGCCGTGGGGCTGTGGTGGGGCTCATTGCCTCAGCCAGCACGCGGCCAGAGGCGCTCCTACTGCAACCCCGAGCAGGCACACGCCAGATGCCGCTCGGCTCCCTTCTCAGACCCTGGGCAAAAGGGGCACGGCGGGCAGAGCCAGGGGTGGGGAGAGGAGCCACCGGTGGCAGTCCCTAAGCCTTACCAGTCTGGCACTGGCTTTGCTCCTTCCAGTCTTCCGGCACGGCTGCTGACAATGATCCCTTGGGCCCACTTCCTTCTGGCTGGGGTAAGTACTTCAACCTCCAGTGCAGCCTGCTCTGAGCTCTGAGTGCAAATCCTGCCTTTGATGTAAACCTCCCTACTTTCTTGTCTCCTGCACTGAGGGAGCCTCTGTTGGAGTTCCTCCGTTCACCCCTTTTCTTTTCAACTGTGGGGCAAGGTTGGGAGGGGAAAACTCTGTTTCGGATGAGCCCAGCTTGCCTGGGAGACCCCTGAGAGCTGTGCAGGTAGGGGAGGCTGCTGAGATGGAGACTGAGGGAGCCCCTAAGTCTGCCAGGAATCTTGGGGGGGAGGGAATGAAATGGCCTTGTGGCAGCTTTGTGGCCCTTGCAGTGCAGCACAAACTAGGGGGCCAGGAACCCACCTGCTCAAGAGTGACCCACACAGTCCTGTTGTAGTGAAGCCTACTGAGAGCTGGCTTGGAGCTGGACCAGAGTCCAGGAAGCTCTCAGTGTGAGTCCTCCCATTCCCTTTCAACCCAGCCCACCTCGCAGGGTGACGGGGAAGATGAGAAACAACAGCATTCTGTACACTGCCTGGAGTTGTGCAAAATACAGCTGGGTTATCAGTGAGGCTTTTCTCCCTGCCTTTCAAGGCTTGAGAGCCCCCGACCTGAGGGCCGAAGAGCCAAATGGCTTTTCTGGGGTGTTGTGAGCAGGGCGGGGAGGGGGCTGCAAGGCTGGGGGCAGAGCAGAATGGCAGCATCTTCAGAGCGTGAGGAAAGAAGCAGTGAGGAGAGGGGAGGGGGCTGCCACGAGAGCCCCTTGGCAAGACTCCCGGCCTGGCTCCTTGGGTCTTGAGGCTCTGGTGGCGAGAGAGCCCAAAGAGGCACAGACCATGTGCAGAGGGCCCAGCAGCAGCTCCCGGGAAGTGAGCACCCAGCCCTTGTTCTTCTGGCACCCTGAGCCCAATGGGAAGAGTGTGGGCCCCTGGTACACTCCCTGGTGTCCCTGCTCTACTTGACCTGAGCCAGCAGCACCCCATACACCCCTCAGCTTTTCTCTGGGACTGAGCAGTTGAGCACCCACCACTGGGCCGGCCTGCCCTTCTCAGATAGGAAGTCCTTTAGGACCCGTCTTATGCAGGTTTGGCAAGGGGGTCCCGGGAGCCCAAAGGAGGGCAGGGCTCTGCACCAGGCTTCGAATAGCCCCCCCCCCTCCAGGCCAAAGGTTGTGCAGAGCAGCACCTGGAGCCCTTCGGTGCCAGCAGGGACGACTGGCACGTACTCGTTTCCCTCCTGGTCAGGCTGTTGGGGGGCCGTTGTGCCAGAGCTTTCCAGGGAGCTCCTTGGGGCCAGAAGTGCCTCCCCATCGCTCCTTCCCTTACAGAGAAGCGGCAGGACAACGGGCGAGTGTACTACGTGAACCACAACACCCGCACCACACAATGGGAAGACCCTCGCACACAGGGGTGGGTAGCACATCAGCACGCCCGGGCCGCCTTCTGTGGCTTGCCAGATGGAGCCCCAGTGCTCCTCTTGGTCCGCTGCCTGGAGAGCCAGGCTTGGGTGCTTCTCCCCCATGTCCTGCCTGCTCCTGGAGGGGCCTCGAGATTGGACAGACCCAGCAGGGGGGAGGAAGGGAATGCGGCCAAGTCACCAGCTGGGCATCCTTCCCTCCTGTGGCCAGGATGATCCAGGAGCCAGCACTGCCCCCCGGCTGGGAGATGAAGTACACGAGCGAGCGGGTAAGGTACTTCGTGGACCACAACACCCGCACCACCACCTTCAAAGACCCCCGTCCTGGATTTGAGTCTGGGTATGTTCCTTCCTGCCTTGCGATCTCTGGGGCTCCCTGGAGCTTGTGCTGTGTTTGGCCAGCTGGGTCTCCAGGCACCCCAAGTGCTCGCAGACCCTTCATCTTCGTCCTTCCTCCTAGGAGTAAGCAGGGGGGCTCCCCTGGCGCTTACGACCGGAGCTTTCGCTGGAAGTTTCACCAGTTCCGCTTCCTTTGCCATGTGAGTCGTGGGGGGGGGGGTGTCGGCTGGAGGAGGGGGGCTGCCAGGGCAGCCGGCAGGACCCTCACAGCCCTTTCTCCCTCACAGTCCAACGCCCTCCCAAGCCACGTCAAGATCAGCGTCTCGCGGCAGACGCTCTTTGAGGACTCCTTTCAGCAGGTGAGGCTCAGCCTTTGTGGGGGAGCCCCCTTCCACCCCTCCCCCGTCTGATCCTCTTTGTGGCTTCTCTTTCCAGATCATGAACATGAAGCCCTACGACCTGCGGCGCCGATTGTACATCATCATGCGTGGGGAAGAGGGTCTGGACTACGGCGGCATTGCCCGGTGAGTTGGCAGGGCACGATGGGGGTCGGGTGGAGCTTCTGTTCTAACATCCCGTGGGCCCCACCCACCCCAGACTTTATCCAGTCATGCTGGAAGGTGCGGAAGATGCAGGCCGAAAGGAGCAGGGCAGCCACAAACTCCTGCCTGCCGCAATGCCCCCTGCTTGCCGAGCCCTCCCTGCCGGGGCACCTGAAGTGTCTCTCGGTGTCCTGCCAGTGGTTTTACCCTATGGTAGGTGACCTGGTGCTGTTCTACCACAGGGTAGAACCACGGACGGGATGCCGGGGCTCTGCACCAAGCGAGGCAGCCGGGGCTTGGGGAGAGAGGGGGGGTGCTGCTGGGGGGGCAAGGAGCTTCACCGTCCGCTCCTCTCTCCCCAGTGAGTGGTTCTTCCTCCTGTCCCACGAGGTGCTGAACCCCATGTACTGCCTCTTTGAGTACGCTGCCAAGAACAATTACTGTCTGCAGATCAACCCCGCCTCCTCCATCAACCCCGACCACCTCACCTACTTCCGCTTCATTGGCCGCTTCATTGCCATGGTGAGCCAGTCCCTCCCTTCTGGCCCCAGGGAGTGGGGAGGCCGAGACTGTGCCCCCCACCAAAGTTCTGCCCTGCTGGCTGGGGTTAAAGTCCAGGCATCTGCCTGTCTTCAGTGCTTTGGGCAAAGGTGGGCCAGTGGGATGGGCAGCAGCCTCCAAAGGCAACTCTTTTGCACAGAGGGGGGGCTCTTTCAGTTGAAGCAAAAGGGCTCCCCACTTTGATAACTAACATCGGAGGGGAAACCTTAGTCTAGTGCAGCCAACTGAGGCCGGATCTGCTGGCACAACTCTGGTAAAAGACAGATGCTTCTGTGGGCTCAACCAATGCCTTTTAATTCCATTTATTAGTCCGGAAGGGTGGCACCAGACGCTGCTCACTTGTGCCACGTGGACATTTCCAACACAGCCTGCTCTCTTGTGGAGCCTTCTTCGGGAGGCCATCTCCCCATAGAGGCCGCCTTCCTTTCCTCTTGGGGAGGGGCTGTCAGGTTATGGGGTCTGAGTGCCATCAATGGAGGGAGGGAGGGAGGGAGGGAGCAGGGGCTACAAGGCCTGGGTGCTTTGAAAAGGAGGGAAAGAAAAAAAATCTGGAAAAGAACAAAGTACATTTTGTAGCAATGAACACATTTCCTTTCCTAAAGAAAAAATCAGTATTCCCACTCTGCTTAAGGCTTAGCAAAGATGGAGGGGGCAGTGCCCTCTTCACCCGCCTCCTCGCTCGCAGCTCTGGAGGGGGCTGCAAAGTCAGGCGGCCCAGCTCTGGTGCTGGCTGGAGCTTTGGCTCTGCCCCCCTCACACCCTGCAGGCAGCTGCAGAAATACCTGAAGCCTCCAGACCTTCCAGCACCCCTTGCCATGGGCTGGATGACATTAGTGGGGCTGGGGGGGGAGGCAGGCCAGCCTGGGGCACTTGGGGACGCTGCAGGGTTCCCTGTCCCTGGCTGGGTTGGCAAGGGCACTGGGCTCAATCCTGAAGCAGCCAGTGCTTCCGTGCCATGTCAAGGTAGATGACACAGCTGTTGCTCAAGAGTTCAGGAGATGCTGGACCGCCGATTGTGGTCTCAGGGACAGGAGTGATGCTTTGAGGCATCTCCTTTTCTTGCAGGCGCTCTACCATGGCAAGTTTATTGACACGGGCTTCACCCTGCCCTTCTACAAGCGGATGCTGAATAAGCGCCCCACCCTCAAGGATCTAGAGTCCATTGATCCCGAATTCTACAACTCCATCATCTGGATCAAGTGAGTTCTCCTGAGGGCCCTCCCCAGGGGGCACCATCAGTGTTTTCAGAGGGGCAGGACCTTCCTGTAGTTCTGCTCTTCTGGAAGAAGGGGGATAAAGGGGGGTGGCTACTTGGGGTTCAGCTTTGGATGTCAGGGGGGCAGTTTAAAAGTCAACATGGGGAGTGATCTTGGGAGGCTTGATGACAAGAGTCCCACTTGGGCACCTTCGTGCCTTGCGGAAGGCGTTTGGAGCCCCCGTGTCCAGGCCCCCCCACCCCCCAGCTTCTCTCTGGCGCTTGCAGGGAGAACAGCCTGGAGGAGTGTGCCCTGGAGCTCTACTTCATCCAGGACATGGAAATCCTTGGCAAGGTGACCACCCACGAGCTGAAGGAGGGTGGGGAGAACCTCCGGGTCACCGAGGAAAACAAGGAGGAGTACATCATGTGAGTTGAGCCTTCAGGCCAGACAGGAAAGCGCCTGGGCGCTTTGGCTGCATGTTCCTTCAGGACGGTGGGAGGCCCTTCCTCTAGACCGAGTCGAGGGGGACACCTGCAGGGCCAAGCAGTTGGGCCAGAGAGTTTTGCCAAGGCAGAAGATTCCGGGGTGCTGGGGTGGCTGAGTGGCTCTCTCTCCTGGCAGGCTGCTGACCGACTGGCGGTTCACACGGGGTGTTGAGGAGCAGACCAAGGCTTTCCTGGATGGCTTCAATGAGGTGGCCCCCCTGGAGTGGCTGCGCTACTTTGACGAGAAGGAGCTGGAGGTGAGCAGGCCGCCACATGGAAGCAGGGACCTCTGGCTCTTCTCTCAGGACAGCTGCCAGTCCCACAGATTCCTCTGACCGAGGGAGGCTACGGATATGCAGTCGGGGTTGGCTTGGCTTTTGGGGGGTCCAGGTTTTGATTCCTGGAAGCTTCTTGGACAAGTCCCTGAGGTTTTCTCGGCAGGCTTTGCAGAAGTGGTTTGTCATTGCCTTCTGCCTGGGGCTGAGAGGGAGTGGCTGGCTTTCATAGAGCTCACCATCTGCCAATGTTTTACACACAGCAGCAAACCGACTCTACAGCTGGTCAGTCAGATGAGCTAAATCTCTTCTGAATGAGAAGGGCATTCTGGACTGAGGCAAAGGTTGCCTTCCAAACTTTCCTTGGAGGGCCAGTCTCCCCCAAGGCCAGACTGGCGGCTCCTGCTGTGCTCCCAGTACTGGCAGAGCCGGTGCGCCATCCAAGGAGGTCGATGCAGGTGGCCTTGTTGAATTCCTCTGCAAATGCACTATGGAAGCATCTTTGATTCATGCATCCTTGGCTTCGTCAGTCAGCAAATTGTTGCCGTTTCCTTGGGCAGCTGAGCTGGCCGGCTGAGAGAACCAGGTTGTGAGGCTCAGGCTGACGCAGACTGGATGTCTTGCTGCTTCCCCCCCCAGCTGATGCTGTGTGGCATGCAGGAAATTGACCTGAACGACTGGCAGAAGAATACCATCTACAGGCATTACACCAAGAACAGCAAGCAGATCCAGTGGTTCTGGCAGGTGGGCGGCCAGAGAGACCGGAAGGGCTCTGCAGCCCTTGGATCCTTTGGGAGAGTCCACAGCTGGGGTGGGGGGAAGTGGTCAAGAGACCTACATCACCTCTCCCATCTGGTGGTTGCAGGTGGTCAAGGAGATGGACAACGAGAAGAGAGTCCGGCTTCTCCAGTTTGTGACAGGGACCTGCCGCCTGCCTGTTGGAGGTTTCACAGAGCTCATTGGTAAGTCTGCCCCCCATGGAATGGAGGGGGGAAGCAGGGCCCATTTGGGATGTCAGGCATTCTGGTCTCCAGATGTGCCCAGTGCATTTCCTCCACTGCTCCTCCCCATCAGGCAGCAACGGACCCCAAAAGTTCTGCATTGACAAAGTTGGCAAGGAGACCTGGCTGCCTCGAAGCCACACGTGGTGAGTCAGCATGGCAGGACCTGCAAGACCCCCCACCCCCTGCCAAAAGTGAGCAGAGCTGCTCCTGCCAACCAGCCCTTGCCTCTTTCAGCTTCAACCGCCTGGATTTGCCTCCCTACAAGAGTTACGAGCAGCTGAAGGAGAAGCTTCTCTACGCCATTGAGGAGACGGAGGGATTTGGGCAGGAGTGAGGCCAGTCTAGAAGGAGCCTGAAGAGCCATCCTGCCTGCCAGAAAGGACAGAATCTTGGGGCATGCAGCATGGAGTGATCTTCTTGGGGACCACTGGGGCCAGATCATGTAGAGGAAGCACCCCCCCCCCAGCAAGGCTTATAGCGGGGGCTGGATCCCAGAGCCCCCTCCTGAGTTGCATTTCCCTGGCCATCTCAGCCTCTTATCATGGGCACTTTGGGTCTCCTGCAGGCCCCCCTCCCCCCTCCTTCTGTCCAGCTGCTCCGGCTAGGGCCTTTCCTCATCCACAGAGCACTTCAGCAGCAGTCCCCCCCCCCCCTCCTGTCAGCCTTAATATTTCCATGAATGTCCGAGCTCCACCTGAGCTGCTGCCACTCATTGGGGCAGCTTCCACTAGCTGCTCTCCAGCCTGGCACAGTAAGTTTTGACTCGGGGCAACCCTCCCTGTTTCCAGACTGTGCCCGGTAACCTTGGCTCCTTTGCAGACGAGCTCTTGCTGTCAAGGTATAAGGAGCCCCAGCCGGGAGGCAGGCCTGGAGTCTGGCCACAGCCGGCCCTGAGAAGCATCCTTGGAAAACTCCAGGCAGAATTGACCAAAGGGCTTGCGTGTCCCCAAAGGCAGGCAGCATCAGGGACAGTTGACGGACTTCCATGTGGTTGATCTGCTTGTGAATGTCCGAATTCTGCAACCGATTGCACCAGCTTGTGTTTGTGTGAGGGAAGCCGGAAGGGCAGGCAGCAGAGGCCACTCCAGCCCCAGGAAGCGTGGGCTTGTGCATCTTAACACTCTTGGGAGGCCTTTGGCCTCCACAGAGGGTATGTGTATGAATGTGTATAAAAACAGGTATGTGAATATATAAAAGTGTACATAAATGTCTCTGGACACCAAGAATTGCAATAGCTTTTGATGGGATCCTAAGTAGTTTTGTACTGCACCATCTGCCTCAGTGATGCCACCTCTGTGCAATAAACTATCTGCAGCTGCTCATGTGTCTCTGTGTTCCAGGTGCCTGATCGGAAAGGACCCGATCAGCAGGTGCCTCATTTCCAGGTGAAAGGTGGGGGGAGGAGGTGCTAGGGAAGGGATGCTACGCTCACAGGAGCTTCCTGCCTCTTTGGCTGACTCCAGGCACATTGCCTGCCTGCATCGTACTCTGCTTGCTGGTAGCATGTTCATTGGGTGGGCGGTCTCTGCCTGCCTCTCTGCTGAATGGCACCAAAGCTCCGCAGAGCGACTGAGCCTCTTGAGGCGAAGCCTGAAGCCAGAGGCTCCTGGTGCAAAAAGGGAGTTTCCTCTGGCTGGGTTCTCCCTCACCCGACAAATGCTTCAGCAGGGGCCCTGGGCCAAGGCAGGCATCTAGGGAGTGCGCCATGGGCCTGGTGAAGCCTGCTGGGCGCTTAAATGCAGATAGACCAGGAGCCATAGGAAGAGAGGGGCCCTGAGGCAGCTCTTGGCAGAACCCAGGCATCCATGTATGCGCTCGGAGGGTGGAGAGGGACCTGGTCTGGCACAAAGGGCTCTTCTCCTGTCCTTGGCTTCAGATACCTGGCCAAGGAGCAGCCAGGTTTTGCTTGGCCTAAAGCCAAGAGTTTCTGCTGCCAAGGCAGGACCATCCTCTTCCCTGGAGAAACGGAGGGAGGGAGGCCTGGTGAACATGGGTGGAGCTTTTGCTTCCCACCAACTTCAAGCTGCCTGTGGTGGTGGTGCTATCTCCTCTGCCCCCGTGCCATGTCTTGCTGTGAAGCCAAGGAGGAGCATGGCACGAGGGGTGTTTGGGCAATCGGGGGCTCCTCTTACAACATCCCTCCAGTGGAGGAAACTTGGGGCGAGATGGTCTGGCTGCTGCCCTTTCTTCAAAGGCAACGGAACTTCCACCCTCCCAGCCATGGCTGGTTGCAGTGCCTTTCTCCCAGACAGTTGAGCAGGGAAGTCCTAGGACCATCTCAAGCTCAGTAGGCCCCATGGAAGTGGACCTCCATCTTTGTACAGGGATGCGGCCTTTTTGTCTGCCCCCAGATTGAGGAGCTTGGTCTGAATTGCCAGCACAGACCTGGTTTGTGAGGCTCCAGAGCTTTGGATCGGTCCCTCTTAGTGGTTGGCGAGAAACAGTCTTTTCTCCGGGGAAGAAACAAAGAGGCGGACACCAGTTTCAGGTCTTCTGTTTTTCCAAGTCGGGATTGGCAAGACAGTGACAAGACTGGGACAGGGGTCTGCAGCCTTAAAAACTCAAAAGAGCCATTTGGATCTGTTTCCCACAGAAAAGAAAACACCGGGAGCCACAAAACCCTTCCCATGCCTATTTCTTGAACAGCCACAAAACTAGCATATGTAATTGCTAGTTGTTTTCTTCTTAATTTTTTTTTCTTGGATTTATCCATGGTTGGCCTACTAGGGGTTGAAAAGCTCAATAAATCGCATGCTGGTGAGTGTCGAACATTGGCAGGTATGACACATATTTTGAGTGACAGGAAGCCACAGCAGAAGGGTAAAAGAGCCACATGCGGCTCCAGAGCCACAGGTTGCTGACCCCGGACTGGGATCAGATCATGCAAAGATCTGAATTGAGATACTCTTAAGGGCCTCACGTTTTGAATATACTCAGATAGTGAGTGGCCAACCCCAGCATTTGCTGCTTTGTTCACATTACCAAAAATCTGAAATCTAGGACAAGCTAAATTTACAAACTGCAGCAGTTAAACACTAAAACCAACAAACTTCAGTATGTAACTAGGACATCCTTCAGGCTCTTTGGGCTAAGCATTTTGTGAATGTGACCACCATAAATTTGAAAAAATAAATAAAAAATAAATGGTCCGTTAGAACTTAGCAAGTTATTTGGGTCCTTCTTGTCCCCTGCTGAGCACCACTCAACAGCGGCCCTGAGGTTCTCTGCGGAACCGTCTTTGGCAGACACCAAGGAGACTTGCCTTCCTAGCAGCTTCACTTCTGCTTATTTTTGATATAGCTGGAAAAAGGAAATGCAGAGAAGCACAACTTTTAGGCGCTCTGCTCAGAAAAAAAAAACCCTGGCAACTCTTCCATGCTTCCCAAATGAAGTGTAAACAGTGCCACGGCTTCTGCTTCCCACAGCAAGTTGTGCAGGAGTTGCCACCTGGTGGTGCAAAGCACAAGTGCAAAAACCTGGGCTCTAGCTTTTTTAGAATGAGCTTCTTGCTACTCAAGACAGAAGAGGCTAGAAAGCAGCGGTGAAATCCAGCCGGATCTATCTGGCTCATGCAAACCGGTAGTGCTGCCGGCAGCAGGCTCCGCCCACTCACCCACCAGGACATCATTACGTCCCATTTTTAACCCTCTGTGCATGCACAGAAGATACACTCCTGTTCCTGAACCGGTAGCAAAGGTAAGTGGACTTCATCACTGCCAGAAACCGTCTTCCCTGCCCCATGTTCGTCCCCAAGGAAGCAGACACCAGAGCAACCCTGCTTAGCTGGCAGGACAGTGGCATCCAGGGAACACTCCGCTTCCTAGCAGGAATGGAAAGGGGCTTCCTCCTCAATAGCAACCTACCCGCCTGCATGGATGTTCCAGGTGTCTCTGCCAGTCAGGCAGGAAGATGTGAGCACCACAATGGAAGCTTGAATTTAGCTAGACTCTGGCTTAAAAACAAATCCTCCCCAAACTGCCCCCCCCCCCCGTGGCTAATGATCTCTTCCGCCTGCTCAGAAGCCCACCACCTCCCAAGGATACCAGTGTGGCATCCGGACCCCAAAGGATCCAGGCTTCTCTTCCCCATAAGGCAGAACGAGGGCCCATGAGTCACATTCTGGCCTGCAAGCACATTTCAGACAGCCCTAAAGTCATCTGGCTCTCGGTCCCTCCCAAGCCACAAACAGGGAAAAACCTTCTGCCAGAGCAGCCTGGTGCAGTTTAATGCTTTTAATTTACAAATAGAAAACATGATTGCTATTACTACTTCTTCTCTTTCTTCTCTTCTTTCTTGGCCTCGCTTTTTTCCTTCTCCTTTTCCTTGTCATCTTTCCTCTCCTTCTTACTCTCCTCCTTCTCCTGCCCCTCCTTCTTCTCAGCATCTCTGTTGGCAATCTTGTTGTTGATGAGGTTGTGCAGTGCTACCACCGAACGGATCAGGGAGGCCAGGTAAACCACCACCATCTGGTCGTTGGTCTTCAGGTAAAAGGCCTTGACGAACTCTTGCAGATTGACATCTGGCAGCAGGTTGAAGACATCCTGGAGCTGGTAGATGATCTGGTGGTTGATGGGAAGCTTGCCAACTGCCACTTTTTCTAAGTAGCTCCTGATATCCAAGAGCTTGGAATTCAGTCCCTTCAAACCGTGGACCTGGTTAGTGATGCGCTGGGAAAGCGTGCCCACGGTGGTGTCCTTAATGTCACTGGAAGAGCCAAGGAGGAGGAATCAAGTCATGCCACTGCCATCCTCAAAGGGGCTCTTCTGGGTCATCTGAACCCAGAGGGTGGCCCCTGATCCGGGCTTCAGAAAGGAGAATGGAACCCACCCACCCACCCCAGCCTCTGATCTGGCTTGCAAAATGAAGCATGAGCTACAACTTCCCAAATTTTTACCGCAGCAAGTGCTCCACACCGACTTCTTCAGCCTCCTCCGCTCCGATTTCACTGGTTACATGCTCAAAAGTCTTGGATGTTGGGGTTCCATCCTTTAGGGCACAAGAGGGGACAAGTGCCGTGACGCTTCTGGGCAGGAAACGAGTCTTGGCAAGCGGTGCATTTAAAAACCAGGAACCAAACGTCTGCATAATGACCAGAACCCAACCAGCGGGATAGAGCCCCACCGCCCACCCAAGGGAAAAGCTACGCCAGCCCTCCAGGCATGAGGTATAGCTCCTGGGGCAGGGGGCTTTGAGGGAATCAGGTGAGTCCCACTAGGAGACTCACATCATGGACTTCTTCCACAGAGATGTAGCCTTCGGTAGGCAGACCCAGGTCCTTGGGCTTCACATCGATGATCACCAGCACCTGCATGGGAGACCCTCGTCATGCCCATCTCCCGTGCGGACAGCTGAGCCCCCCCCTCCCTCGCCCCCCTTACCGAGTTGGAGCAATAGCGCTTCATGAGTTCGTTGATGGCAATGTCGTTCTTGTGCAGCTTCGGGCCAGTGTGATACCAGCCGACGATCCGCTCGCGAGCTGGGGGGGGGGGAGGCGAGGGGAGGTTATCCGGAGCCTCGGAAGGGCCCCTGGGGACCCGGGCCGTTCGGGGGCGGGGAGGGGAAAGAGACTCACCGTTGACCTTCTTGAACATCCCGTACATGTTCTCCAGGTAGTCGTGGTCCAGGAACCAGACCGAGTCGTCCTTGTCGTCTTCGTCGAAGGGCACTGCGGGGGGAGGGGCAGGGGTGAGCGGGGCGGGGGGGCGGGGGGAGCGGGGGGGGCGAGGCGGGGTCGGACTCACCCGCGAAGCTGTTGGAGACGTCCAGTACCTTCTTCTGCCACGAGCCCAGCAAGACGCCCACCACGCGCTTCTGGTTCCCCACCTTCCCGATCCTGCCGAGACAAGCGGGGAGGAGGCTCAGGCCGCGCCCGTGACTCAGCAGCCCGGCCGGGGAGGGCCAGCGGGAGGGGGAGGGGGCTCCTCACCGGTTGAAGTGATCCACCACGCTCAGCAGCACCAGCGGGTGCACCACCACGCGCTCCACGGCCAGCTCCGGCATCGCGGCGGGGGCAGCGGCGTCTCTCGGTCCCGGCTCTGCGGCTCCCGGCGTGCACCTTGGCCAAGTCACGGCGCCGTCCGGGGAGGGCTTCGTGGGAGCTTCCGGCGGGGGCGGGGCGAGGGACGGCTGCCCGCAGCACTTCCGCCCTTCCTCCTCGAGCAGAAGAGCCAGCCGGAAAGAGCGGCCCCGAACGGACGCCTGTTGTGGCGGATCCGGCCGGGCGGGGGCGGTTTTGGAGCCGCCGGTGGCTGTTTACGGGTTACGGAATAGCGTTGATTTTATTTTATATTATATGTCGCCTCTTATTTTATTTTTCATTATTTTCTTTTATGTTCTTTTTGTTTCTCTTTTGGATGTTGGTGTCTTTTTTTCCTGGCGGGATCTCTGCCGCTTTCCAGCAGGGGGAGCCGTTGAGCCTCCGAAGGGTGCTCCCTTCCTCAATCTGCATAGAAAACCCGATGTTCAAATTAAGGAGCTCAATAAGTAATTTAGCGCATTGATTTCTGGGCATATCTTAAGTGCCATTACCAACTACGGATATTTTAAATGCTATTACCTAATAAAAGGCATGTTTTAAGCACCTTCTATTGATTTTATTACTGGTTTATTTTGCTGCCTTGGTTTAAGATCATTTTAACTACTCAGTAATCAAGAAGAAATATATTGTTGGTGAAATACAGTCAATTTCCTAAAAACCTTTGACATCATTAACTAAGCCATTGCCGCTGTTCGACCTGCTGTTGGGACAGCGGAACCCACTCCCTGGCCTTGAGCCTCCCCCCCCCCCCATTTCGAGGGCTCTTAGTATCCAGCAGGGATTCCCCCCCCCCCCCATCAATTCATTGGCTAACAGCAGATTTAAAGGGGAGGGCAAATTGGGAAAACTGATGTTGCAGAAGGGCGCTTGGGGCTGGGCACTGGATGGCTATTTACTCAAGATGTTTCCGGACAGAAATCCACGTTGATCTTAAGGTGCCATTGATGGGAAACTTTAATGGTATGGGGGAGAGGGGTCCTAGAGAAAGTGCATTCATTTGTCCAAGCACACTTCATTGGTGGATCACCTCAGCTGTAAGCCAAGGAGAGGAGATTTTGAAGGCTGCTCAATTTCCAGCCTTGCCAAAAGGAAGCTGCATTTGCTTGCAATAATAGGGCTAATTCAACTTGCTTCCGTGGTCGTTGTCCCCTCCCTCGCCCCCGCCCATAAATGGAATCGAGCTTTCAAGCTTTGGGCACAGGCTGGAAATTTGTGGAAGTTTGTGACATATTGTGAACTGTCAACTGGCCCCAGACATGGCTGGGTGATCCAGGGTGAGCGCTTAACAAGCAGGTGATTCCAAGGGGGCATAAGAGCGCTCCCAGGCAGAGAGAGAGAAATCCCAGTGGGTTAAACACATGATGTCTGGCCCGTAAACAAGACCAATTCCCAAGGTGAAGCTGATTGCTTGCGGGAGGAGTATGGATTCTGATGGAGCAAGCAAGAACAGCTGCTATACCACTCTTTCCAAGTAGGCCCAGCAATGGCCACAGCTTCCTCCAGTAACCTGAGCATTAGCTGAGCAAAGACTTGGGAGCAAAGAGCGCATACAGGGCACAGGCTGGCATCCCACCTGAGAATACTACAGTCGAGTGCCAGAGATTTATACCTGCAAATCCACTTCTGAATGGAGCTTGCACTTCCCCAATCGGAGCATGGGCCTTTAGAACTGAAATGCCCTTTTTTTGCCCAGTGAGGGCTCTAGGAAAAGAGTGATGGCTCCTACAAATCCAGCATGTGGATTATCCCTTTAGGACGGCTAGCTTCATGGGTGATGTTGCCCTAGTCAGGAGGGATGCCAGGCTCTGCTGGCGAGGTGCATGCCTACTTTCAGAAGCTGCATTGGCTAAGCTTATTGGTTATTTAAGGGAGCAGCATCAAGCTGTCTAGCGAGCAACAGAGGAACAATTTTCCTGCTTTGGGTCCAGCGGCATAAGGTGAACACCTTGGGTGATCATCTGAACTCAGATGAAGAGGACTGTTTATCTCATCACCTTTTTTTTTAACATGCCACATTTTCTACAATTATAATAATTAAAACTTCTAATGAAAAAAAGGCTTCACCTGCAATTATTTTGCACACCTTGAGGACTAGTACATTCTTTAATATGAAGCTTTATTTGTACCAAGCCAAACTTCAAAAGCTTTCTTATTAACTGTTGTCAGTCCTGTGATTTACAAGGGCAATAACAATCTGGAGGGGGCGCATTTATCATAAGAGTGCTGCACGCCAGGAGCCATTTTCTGCAGCAGTAAAGCCAAGTGATAAAATTAGTTCTTTTCTTCTCTAACCTTCTTAAGATGGGGGGGAGGGGCGCTTTTTGTAGCTGTGTTCCTGCAGTTCCCCTCTGCCTGGGAAGATGGATGGCTGATTGAAGGTCTGGAGCAGCAGACGCCCTGAGTGAAACAAGCACGCTTCTTTCTTTCTTTCTATTAGTTACTAGGATTATTTATTCTCCCACTCTTAATTTTTATTTTATTTGCATGACACCTTTGAGATTGAGAAACTCCTGTCTTTCCTTCTTAGGAAAACTCAGATAATGCTGATTTAAGATACATGTATCCGAAAAGATCATTCTTCCAGTCTGTAGTGCAATTCAGTTATTCTGCCATTCATTTAATTCATTCATTCTTGGAAAGGCAATGCTAATTTTCACTTGTAGCACACTTTTGCTTTGCCCCCTGGAGAATCACACTCGAGGCACTATCAATTAATTGATAGTTAAATTACTGGAATTATTAGTTACCAAGGAACCAGTTTTCAAAATCTATGTATACATTTTCTTTAAAACAATAAAATTTCTTATCTAATTATTAAAATAGAAAAAATGTCAAAAATTATTCAATTATTTTAATTTTTCTCATTAGAATACATCACAATGAATGCTTAGTTTTCCATGTGTTTTTAAACTATCCAACTGAAAGGAAATAGTTTGAAATTTGTATGCATTGACACGGCTTTCTCAAAAACAGCAGCTAACATGCTTTCCAAAAATCAAAGGAGCAAAAAAGCAGATTGAATAGCATCACCCAAATTCAATTGTACAGTCCTTGCTTCTAAATAACAAAACTGTGAGAAGATGCAATGAACAAACAAGGTAGATACATTTTGCTTCTAATGAGAGGGGAACCCAGAAGAGTGAAGAGCCAATTCTTGCCTTCCAAAGCTCTCTGTGCAGGGAAAGCTTTCGCCAGAGCCCCTGAGTGTGAAACCAGCCCTGGGTTGCCCAGCAAATGACATCTCACCGGTTGCCTTCAGTGGCCTAAGCCAGGTTGGCTAAGTGGGTCGAGGGCTTTTCCACAGAGCAGCCCATGGAAAGAAGAAACATCTGCTTTCAATGAAGGAAGGCCCTGGAGGACCACCGTATGCCAATGAAGTCCCAGCAGCAGGAGTTATGGGTCTGAACTCTGAAGCCAACACATCTGGGGAGCACCTGGTTGGGGAATGTTGTTCCAGGTGGAAACAGTTACTATAGCAAACCTGGACTGTCTCCTAACCAGTGGAGTCCATGTCTGGATTGTGTAAACTCTGCTGATTGGTCCAGGCAGGATAACATCCAAGGCAAGGGGAGTCTTCAGCTGTTTGCTCTAATTATATGATGGTGCTTAAAAACGGAGCAGGCAGAGTTTGGCCCCTCTGATATGGCTGCAAAGAGAATTGGGTGCTGCTTCTTATCCTTACCATCTTGTTTGATCTATTGCCTCTGATATTTTAAGTTAAAAATTATAATTTCTTTGCATTCGAAGGCATATTTGAGATGCAAGTTTCTAAAGACCTAAAAACTGTGACTTTCTGCAGCAGTTTGGGGGTCATTTTTATTTTTAAAAAAGTGTGCTTTTAAGTTGGTTCATCTGTTAACGAAACCCCTAAACAAATACACAGAGTTGCAGTTGTGTTTCCTGTTAATCATGCATGCGAAACTGCACTGAAGGAACCAACAGAACACTATGCAAGAATAAAAAGTATGTTTTCTTCCATCCTGTTTATTTTGCTTTCTTTTACAAGAATGAAAAATTATGAAGAGAACAGAAAATACCATCAGGCTACTTGTGCTAACTGCTGCTGATATTCATGGCAAACAAGCAAACCAATAAAAAGCATTTCTGATTATTTATTGCAGGGTGCAACTGGAAATTTGATTCTTTAGCTTGGAGGTATTGAGAATTTTCTACAAAAAAGAAAGAAAGGGTGATGAAGTGCCTGACTCAGAATGAAAGAAAACATGTAGGTTGAAATAGTTGCCTCCTGATCTGGGAAGGACAATTTATTACACAGTTGCACTGAGCCATGAATTCAAAGAAGAGAAGAAGGGGATTACTCTGACTTTCTGCCACCTTTTCAAAAGTACTTTGCTGACTCAACTATTTCTAAGACAAAGATGCAAAGTGTTTCTTTTCAGACACATCATGCATTGGGGGCGTCTCCTCTTTGTGCCCCAGGAAGAGTTTGCAGATGCCGTGGAGGCTCAGGAAAAGTCCAAGAATACAGAACAGAGCTCTAGATTGGATCACAGGCATTTCCCCAAAGAGCTAGTTTTTACGAAAAGAGGCTGGGGGTGGGTGAGAGCAGCCATTTAAGACAGCCAGTTCAATAGCTCTGTCACAATGTAAGCCAGAATGCCCAGCTCCACTAAGCACATGGGCAGTGGCTAGTTTCTCTACTGTCTTCTCCAAGACAGTTACTCTTGTTTCCACAGAGTAACCCAGACTGAAGGCAGGGCAGGCGTCACCAAAAGCTTTGACTTCAGTGCCTGGAATGGAGTGTTCACCACACTACTGGGGGCATAAAAAGCCCTAGTAATTTAAGCCCCCCCAAACCCTCTGCATTTGCCTAAAGTGCTGGGCCAGGATTTCTGGGGGCAGGGGGCTTGGAGCAGAGGGCCATCCGTGCCTGGGACCTCTAATTTCCAAGCCCACCTGTCTGCTTAGGGAGCTCCTTTCATTCGTAGATATTTAGAAAATATAATGTGGCTTTTTCTGAAGACCATTTCTCAATTTGTGAGAAAATGCTATTCTTTTTGCATATTTGTGACTCTGCCCTTGAGGACCACCCGGAGGCTTCAGCTGGTGCAGAATGCGGCTGTGCAGGTTGTTGTGGGAGGGACCTGATACTCCCATGTTACACCACTCCTGCGCGGCTTGCATTGGTTGCCGGTTGCCCTCCGGTGAGATTCAAGATGCTGGTGCTAACCTATAAATCCCTTCATGGCTTAGGTCCAGGCTATTTGTCGGACCACCTGCAACCAGCGTCAACTTCCCATCTCCCGGTACCCTCTCACAGAGAGAGCCTACTCAGGGTGCCATCGGCTAGACAATGTCAGCTGGCGACCCCCAGGGGTAGAGCCTTCTCTGTGGGTGCCCCCACCCTTTGGAATCAACTTCCCTTGGAGCTCCGGCTAGCCCCTGACCTTCGTATCTTCCGCCGTGATTTGAAAACCTGGCTATTTGTGTCCCTCAGCCTGGACTGATGGGGTAGTATATTTTAACTTTATATATATATATATATATATATATATATATATATATATATATATATATATATATATATATATAATTTTATTTTCGTAGGTCTTTATGTGTATCTTTCTTTATGCCAGGGATTTTCCTACGTATATTAAGATGTTTCATGGCCTAATTTTCAGTGAAATCTCAATTCACAATATATATATATTGATATTGATATTGATATTTTTATGTGTATTTGTTGTTTTTACAGTCGCTTGGTCGCTTGTCATTGTGAGCCGCCCTGAATCCTTGGAGATAGGGTGGCATACACATTTTATAAAATAATAATAATAATAAAAATAGTGTAACCTGTTTAATTTTCTTTTGCTCTTTCCAGATGCTAGAAAAGGTTAACTGGTTCTCATCTGAGCCTGGTGAAGACGGATGTTTCAAGAGAGGGCCGTAGAAGAATTTGGGGGAGCGGGAGGAGGGGGGGCGCCGCTGCAGTTTTGCCCAAGAGGATCTGGTAAATTGGTTTATTGGCATGAATATTGGCATCTGCGGTGCCAAGCAAAAATGCCATAGGGAATCAGGGGCTTTGATCCAATGGAATAATTAATTCAAAATCTCAGTTAAGGCCACACATGTTGACTATATTGGTAGACCATCTCAGTTTTAATATTAAATTCTAGCCAAATTTTTAGATCGGGCGATGGAAGAGACAGGACTCAGTGCTAACAGTAACAACAGCTCTTTATTAGTAGATCAGTACAACCCAGCAGCCGGCTCGTCTGACTGCTTGTCCTTTTATAGGGAGCTGTCAGACAGGTTGGCCAGTGGGTTTGCGTATTTTTCTGCCAGATTGGCAGACCTGAGTAAAGCCTACACTCACTCCTATTCAATATGTAACACAAATATTAGGGGCTATTTTTGGGTCTTTAAACATGAAAGGAAACATGCCGCAATAAAGAGGCGACTCCTGGCTCCAAGGCTGCAAAAACCCTGGTGCTCTCCAATAGACTCCAGCAGCTGCATTTGCTACTCCTGTCCTGTATTATCTGGTGTGTATCTATCAGAGTCAATCACAGTCGGTGTTGGTAGGAGGACAGAGATTGACCCCAAGGCCCCTCGTCTGCAGGGTGCCTCAGGGCTCGGTCCTCTCTCCCCTGCTATTTAACATCTACATGAAACCGCTGGGTGAAATCATCCGGCGACACAGGGTGGGATGTCAGCAATATGCCAGCTGTATATCTCCACCCCTCGTCAGTTCAGTGAGGCGGTGGATGTGATGTGCCGATGCCTGGAGGCTGTGAGGATCTGAATGGGAGTCAACAGGCTCAGACTTAACCCAGACAAGACTGAATGGCTCTGGGTATTGACCCCTAAAGACTATGTCGATTGTCCATCCTTGGTTCTGAGGGAGGGAGAAAGTGCCCCCTTCAGAACGGGCTCGCAATTTGGGTGTCCTCCTAGACTCACAGCTGAGATTGGAACAACATCTGATGGCTGTAGCTAGGGGGATCTTTGCACAGGTTCGTCTGGTGCACCAATTGCGTCCCTACTTAGATCAGGAGGCTCTCCTCACAGTCACTCATGCCCTTGTCACCTCACAGTTGGATTACTGCAATGCGCTCTACATGGGGCTACCCTTGAAAAGTGTTCGGAGACTATAGTTGGTCCAGAATGCAGCCGCGCGAGCTATTGTGGGTGCACCTAGATACACCCACATTACACCAATTCTCCGCGAGCTGCACTGCCTCCCTATCAGTCTCCGGGCGCAATTCAAGGTGTTGGTTATTACCTTTAAAGCCCTACATGGCTCAGGGCCAGGCTATCTTCGAGACTGCCTTCTACCGCATAACTCCCAACGATCGGTAAGATCCCACAGAATCGGTCTCCTCTGGGTCCCGTCAACTAAACAATGTTGGCTGGCGGGCCCGTGGGGGAGGGCCTGCTCTGTGGCTGCCCTGGGTCTCTGGAACCAATTACTCCCTGAGGTCCAGACTGCCCCCACCCTTTCTGACTGCCTTCGGAAAGCGGTGAAGACCTGGCTCTTCCGGCAGGTCTGGGGCTGTTGATCTCTCTACGGTGATCTTGCGAGACCCGGCCATGAATTGGAGTGTATGGGTTTTAATGTTTTCTTTTTAAACTTTTGTATGGGATATTGTTTGCATTATTTTATTCTTTGTTGTTAGCCGCCCAGAGTCCCTCGGGAGTTGGGCGGCATAAAAATGTGACTAATAAATAAATAATAAATACATAAATATCCATTAGTTTTGCTGTCGCAGCCCATCTGTCAATCTCTGCATTGTTCAAGGCCTTCTCATCTGGTGATGCAGTTGGAAAACATATCCAGGCAACCCTTCCCTAACCCTCCCTGGCACTGAACTATTAAAAAAGAGCTGAAACCCAGCTCTTGCAATTGGTACTCCTAATTTGCACCACCTCTCAGTTGCGATCAATTATCTTTGGGAAAGCCTGGCCACTCCTGCTTCATCCACAGCCAGTGGTGGGTTTCAAAATTTTTTACTACCAGTTCTATGGGCGTGGCTTGGTGGGCATGGCAGGGGAAGGATACTGTAAAATCTCCATTCCCTCCCCACTTCAGGGGAAGGTTACTGCAAAATCCCCAGTTCCTCCCGATCAGCTGGGACGTGGGAGGCAGAGAAGAGATGGGGGCGGGCCAGTCAGAGGTGGTAATTACTGGTTCTCTGAACTACTCACAATTTCCGCTACTGGTTCTCCGGAACTGGTCAGAACCTGCTGAAACCCACCTCTGACTCACACTCAAAAAAAGAAAAGAAAGTCAGTTTGGTGTGGTGAAAGCACCAGACTAGACACCAGGGGACTGTGAGTTCTAGTCCTGCCTTGGACATGAAAGGTGGCTGGGCCAGTCACTCTCTCTTAGTCCAGCCCACTTCACAGGGTTGTCGTTGTTGCGGGAGAAAGGAGTATTAGATATATTCACTGTCTTGAGTTATTTATAAAAATAATAAAAATGGGATGAAAAAAATCTAAAAAACAAAGCTTATAAATGGAGCAGGTAGTCAGTTTCTGGCGCTTTCCTCTGTCTACAGTAGTGTTGATATGTGCAATATTATTTTCTGGAATAAAACAGCATGCTGAAAAAGAAAGAAATTTACTTTGAAAACAGCAGAGGCAACTTTTGCAAAAAAAAGAATGAAAGAAAAGAAAATGCCTTTTGATGTGAGATATTCAAGTTTTAAATGCTGTCTTCAGCAGAATTCTGGGGTTATGTTGAAGGAAAGCCGCAGTTTTGGAAATATGAAATATGAATTCTGGTTCTAGAACATCAACTGAATAAAGTTAGTACAAAAGTCCCTTCATCCTGGTTTAAATTCAGGTCTGGCAGTTTTAGTAGTATTTTTTTTGTTTTATTATCATTACAAATAGGTTTAGCATGGTCTCTAAAACATTAATATTTTTTAAAACAAACTGGCCCTTAAGTAAAGTGGGAAACAAATTGTAATTATTAACAGGAAAAGTTAAATGTATGCATGTGCATGCCAATTTATGAGTTTAAATTAAATATTTTTGTTTATCCAGAAAAACTTATGTAAACTTCTCCCTAGTGAGAAGCAAATTAAAGCATTCTTTACTAGCATAACAAACAATAAGTCATTATAAAATTACCAAATTACATGGACAATTAAATTGCTTAAGCAAGATATAATGTCAATCATGTTACAGTAATTTATACACACTGGAGCAAGCTCAGTGCGGCCGACTTGAACGGGAACACTTAGGCAAGAGGTCATCTCAAGTGGAACCAGAGTCACCAGCATAACCGGCACAGCCTCACGTGTCTCAAGGGTGTGGATGGCCACCATTTCCAGGGATCTCTCAAGGTTGGTCCTCCTCCTCCCAGCCAGGGAGGGGCCATTATTGGGGAGCAACTCTTCCTTTTTTCTTGGCCAGGAGCAACTTGCCACTCTTCCCTGCCTCATGAGGGAGCCTGGCTGGAAGCCAAGAGGGGCCACCAAGCTGTCTGCCTGTCTGCCTGCTTGCCCTTGATGGACGGGCGGGCTCAGGGATGGCAGGGGTCTCCTCTAGGATCCTTGGAGAGGCTCCTGACAGTGTCTGGGAGGGTCTTTCTGACTTCCAGTGTGGATGATCTTAAACTCCCAGGCATGGAGACCCCCTGTCACCCCAACCCTCCTCCCTTTTCTCTTCCGGGTGATGAGAGGATGATGGCTCCACGGAGGATTGTAACCAGAGGATGTAGAGGTCCTTCTAATTATTAGGTCATTGTAATTGTTTCCCCAAACAGCACCAACATTTCAGGAAAGTTGATTTCAGTGTGTTCAAGCATTTCATTCTACAGGCAGACCCAAAGCTGTGAAGCATTCAGCTCTTGAACTGCAAAGGGCCTGGCTGCTCTTCGGCTGCTCCTTGGTCACTCAGCCCCAAGGGCCACAGGAGGGACCCAGAGCAGAAAGGAGCCCTTTCCTGTAGAGAGGCTCCTGAGCAGTGGCTGGAGAGGAAATAGCTGTCGTCTGAATAGGGGAGAAAACCAATGAGAAATCCACTGGAAAAATGTGGTCCTTTTTACTTTAGCTTTTGTGCAAAATGACCTGTTTTATTAATGCTGCATAGACTTTGGGGAGAGCCAAGCAGCAGCATGCGCTTGAATGCATAGACATATTTTAAAAATCATCAATGAATAGAACAGATGTGAAGCAGCCACTGGATAAAGGGAGATGAGCAAACATAAATCACTAGTCCCCAAGGGGAAGTTTTCCTCTGAACCCTTTTATTTCAGCTCTTTCGATTCTCCCTACTTTTAAATATTGTTTCCTTGTCTTATGCTTTTGAAATTTGTTTTGCTCAACACGTCTAAAGACCTGAAGTTGGTGTCTTTCTGTACTTTACCCAAAGTACAGAATGAAATTTTTGTTTGAACTGGGAATATTAAAAAAAAAAAGTTAATGCAATACCAGAGCAAAATGATGGTCTGGGGTAGGACACCCCCCCCCACTTTTGCAGAGACCCAGCTCAAATCTACTCCCCAGGGAGGGGTTTTGGTGGTTCTGGCCCAGGACAGCCCCAAGCGGTCTCCCATTTTGTAGCTCCTTCAGTTGAACAAAAGCTCTAAACTGCCTGTTTAAGCCAAGCCCCACATCCATCTTGCATCCTGGGATTGCAGTGGGGTAGCTCAAGGCCCTTTGGATCTTTCCCTTCTCAAGAACAGCCCCCTGACTGGGAGTGGAGGAAAAAGCCCATATCCTCCCAACCTGGACTGGCTTTTTATATTACCCCAAACCAGGGGGCCAGGCAGGGAAGGCGCTCAAGTGAACCATTGGGCAGGCCAGCTTTTCAGGTCCTGGCCACCCTCCAGATGACTCATTGGCCACCTTTTTATTTTGATAAATAATCTGAGGCAGGTAACAGACCTTAATACTCCTTTATCTTCCTCTTTTCCCCATAACAACCCTGTGAGAGAGAGTGGTTGGCCCAAAGTCACCCAGCCAACGTATGTGCCTAAGGCGGGACTAGAACTCACCATCTTCTGGTTTCTAGCCTGGTGTCTTCACTAGGAGACCAAACTGGCTCTCTTTGAGGTGGCCAATATCCCAAGGAGTCCACAGATTTCAGTTTTTTTTTCAACCTGGAAATAGGCAAATATTGTGGTCTGTTTTTGTTTGTATGTGTGTGAGAGAGAGAGAGACAGAGAGAGAGAGAGACAGAGGGAGACACAGAGAGACAGAGGGAGACACAGAGAGAGAGGGAGAGGGAGAGAGACAGAGACAGAAACAGAAACAGAGAGAGACACAGAGAGAAACACACACAGAGAAGAGACAGACAGACAGAGACAGAGAGAGAGATGGAGAGAGAGAACAGAGAGAGACACAGAGAGAGAGGGGGGGAGAGACAGACAGAGAGAGACAGAGAGAGAGGGAGAGAGAGAGAGGGAGAGAGAGAGAGACACACACACACACACAGAGACAGAGCGAGGGAGAGACAGGCAGAGAGAGATAGAGAGAGAAAGAGAGAGAGGTTCCCCTGTCCTACCCTTGGTGCAGTAATGGACCCTCGTATCCGAGCAGGGTGGGGGTGGGATAGAGGGCTTTCCTTGACAATAAAAGTAACCATGAATAGGAAGGAACCCGGAGAGAAAAAGTCTGCTCAGCCACCTCCAACCACAGAGAACTTGTGCGTTTCCAGGAGGCTGTCTCAGGATAATAAAGGAGGCTTCTTCATGCATTCAAGAGGATAATGTGCACTGAAATATGAATCCACAGGGATGGCGTGCCTTCAGAAATCTCTCCTCTGCATACAGCATAATCCAGTATTTCATAAACTCAGGAAAGTATTAAATAAAAATAAATTTCAAATGTCTGTGGCCTCATCACAAATCACTCTGGAGAAGGGGAAAAAGAAAGCTTCCTTTGGCCAGGAAACCGTCTTGTGTTAAACAGCATCAGAAAACAAAACTATTATTGTAGGAAAAGCAAATGTCAGCTCCACTTATTGCAGTGGCTGCGTTGCTTCCAATAACAATTTGGCATTTTATTTAGTCTGCAACAATCTACATTTTAAATTTAAAACAAAGATTTTTTTCCCCCTCTGAGGTTTGAGTGCCAAGCAAAGCAGAGCAGAGTGGAACATCTGCTCCTGATTAAGTCAGGCCCTGAATACAAAGCAAACATGGATTTTATCCATAGTCAACAGCATTTACAAATGTAAAGGGAGGAAGCTACTGCATTTTTGAAGCATGAGCTGCTTTGCAAGAAGAGAAGCAGGGGCACCATAGCAGATGGCGATAATCAGTTCCACCTGGCAAGGGCTTCTGATTAAGCAGAATTGGCATTGGCACCCTGGCCAGCACATCTGGGTCACAATGGCACCTTGTCTCTCTGTGTTCTTTCAGGGGCCCAAATGCTCAGTGGGAAAGCCCCTGGAGACCATGGGGGTTGAGGGGCAAGACCTGTCACCTACTTGGCTGGGCTCCTCCTTCCTTTGCTGAGCCCTCTTGGCCTCCACAGGCCTGCATGTAGGGCAGATCCCCTCTCTGCACATTCTCCAGAGTGCCACCCCAGGGAGTCCCGGCCACCCTCTTCCCAACTGATGTGGCTTCTTCAGACTCGCTACCCTTGTTTGCCCTCTGACTTTGAGCTGCTAGTGCTGGCCATGGAGATCTTTTGGACAGGGATGGGCACCAATCTCTGGACACCCGCCTCTAGCTGGCTGACTTGGGGCAAGGGTCTCCTAGACAAGAGTCTCCTGGGCAGGACTTGGGGGGCTGCATGCAAGGGCCACCAGGAAAGAGAAAAGCAGGGCCAGCAGTTCCTCTCATTAGCTCAAGAGCACTTCAGAATAAGCAGAGAGGGGCTGGGGGCAGTGGCTATTCAGAGCCAGGGGAAGTGGATGAAGCAGAAGCAGAAGCAAGCACTACCCAGCAGAGTTGCAGAGGGGTGGTGGCTCTGGGACCAAGAGCTCCCTCCTGGGGGCTCCTGAGGGAAAGGATGCAGGAGGCTGGCTAGCAGCATTTTTGGAATTAGCATCCTTGAAAGAAGTGTAAGGGGGGGAAAGCCATGCAGAGACCCCTGGCATTCTGGCCTCTTCCTGGGATGCTCCAACATGGAGATTTTGATTTAAAATCCTGCCATTTTCTGGCGGTCAATTCCAGGACTCTGATAATGCACAGCTTGCGGGCTTTTTGCTATTCCTACTGGGAATATAATCCCCACATTAGTTCCATATTAGTGCCTTGTTTGGTGATGTTAAAAAGCACCAGAAAAAGATTAACTAGAGTCAAGCAGGCATAAGAGAGCTGTGATGATTAGTGTTTGGGGAACAATTTGGACAACAACATTTCTGCTTTTACCAAAGAATTGATTGGTGTCTCTGGCTGCATTTTACATTTGAATAAAAGAGCAGTAGCAAAAGGCGTTAACTGTCGGCTGTTGCTCCAATCCAGCAAAGCCAACACCACCCTAGAAATCCCTGGCTCAGGTGGGCTCAGCCCGCACGGCCTTGTTCTGGAGAGCTTCCCTCTGTGGCACCAAGGGGAGAGTGGCAGAAGTCCCCTCCAGCCTCCTCTGGCAACCCTTGACCAAAGAACCTTGGCAAGGCCGGCCTTGATGCTCCAAGGCAGAAGGAAGGCTGGGCGTTGCCTGCAGGCCAGGTGGTGGGACCTGGGCAGTCTCTCTGTCTTTCTAAAAAGGAAGCATCCGTGGCTGAATCTCAGCTCAGCCGCACCTCATCCTGAGAGCATTTGCGCTGCTGTTCTCCTTTTGTTTCTCAAGCTTGCATAGATATCATACAAAGCCGTCAGATCTTAATGGTTATGTTTCATTATAATTAGGCGCTTAATTTGTTTGAACACAACAGAATAAAATATATGGATCAAAAAATTGAAATGCACTCTTTTGTGGGTGTGAATTAACTTTGCTTTCCTGGACAAGGAATTTAAGCCTTTGCAGAGTGATTCAGAGAAGAACCTCTGCCTGCCGTGGGTCCTTCTCTGGTCAGCTGAGGATTCACCTCTGAGTCCCCACCCTCTTAGTTGACCCTAATGGTTGAATTGGTGGACAGAGGGAACTGTTGACTTGGCTGAATGCTGGAATGCAGCCAGGTCTGTTTTCAGTTTAACCAGAAAAGCAACACAGCATCACAAACTATGGCAAGTTGGTGAATTCTCAGGTCTCCCATAAGAATACAGAAGAGCCGTGACTGGGATCCCAGAAGCTGACTCGTGATCACTATCAGGAATATGGTTATAAACCCCGTAAGTGATATAGACAACTCTCAGTCTCGGCTGGATTTCTGTTCGCCAGTGGGCCAAGCAAAGCAATCCTTAGGCCATGGCCTCGTATGGATGCTAAGCCAGAGAGAGGGAGAGAGAGAGAGAGAGAAAGAGAGAAATGCCTTTAGCATCTAGAGCAAGGGTCAGCAACCTGCAGCTCTGGAGCCGCATGTGGCTCTTTCATCCCTCTGCTGCGGCACTGTGTCACTGGTCAGCTCCACAATTGATAGGGCTTTTGGTTAGGACAGGTAGAGGAAAAAGGACGCCACACTAGGAGGAGACTCTATGGTGGTGGTGGTGATGCTGGTGAAATCGGACTTCCAGCTGGCTCCAGAATTGAATGGGGGGGCTTCCAGTTAGGACATTTGTGGCTCTTTGAGTATTTAAGGTTGCCGACCCCTGCTCTAGAGAAAGAGGGAATAAGCAGCATTTGCTTCCCTGTGAACTCTTCTGGGCCAAAGTGGCATTAAATCCGCCCTACCTAATGGCCTCCAGGCCAAGGATGCCAGAGATGGGGAGCATTCCTCTTGGAAGAAGCGGAGATTAACTGGCTGGGGGATCTGGCCATCCTGCTGGGTGCCAGGAGGGTGGACATCCCCACAGACAGCTGGGTGCCAGGAGGGCAGGTAGCCCCAGACGGCTGAGATGCTAACAGGCCCAAGTGAGAGTTTTAGGAAGCCTCCCGCGCTGCCCCTGAGGACTTAGGCAGTGTTGCATCTGAGAAGCCCTGCTTCACGGGGGGGCTCCTCCTTGCAAACCAGAACCCAGAGTCTGAGAACAGACCTGGTCCCTGCTCAAAGTCAGCATAAAGATTGGCTCAGCCTTCCATCCTTCCGAGGTGGATAAAATGAGGACCCAGATTGTTGGGGGCAAGAGGCTGACATTGTAAACTGCTTAGAGAGGGCTGTAAAAGCACTACGAAGTATAGAAGTCTAAGTGCTATTGCTATTGCTATAAAAAAAGGGTGAGGAATCATTAATTTCACAGGGGGGTGATGGCCACAAAATACAGTGCTAGGAACTGATTGAGATATTGGGAGGAAAATGTTCATGAAAACTGATTATTTGAGTCCTTTAGTTAGGGAATTTAAAAGAAGAAGAAAAAAATTAGGCCTATGGGATTCCTCACATATTATTATGCCTAATGCTCAGGGTTATGTTGAATGGGCAGCATGAAGTAAAACAAAATTATTGTTTTGTGCAATAAATTTGAAGATAACCTAATCAAGCCCTGGATATTTGTATTCACATATTATCACTCCTTCATTGCTAGAAGTCATTTATTTCATCTTAGTAATGTGCCTTCTTTCTGGTCCAGCAGTTTATCAGAAGTGTTAATCTAACGGGCAGGAAGTGTATGTGGAAGGGGGGGGGCAGAGGTGTAAGACAGAGAAAGCAGATTTAACATTAGCTTGGAAATATTGCACAACTCATTAAAAATGTAATCATGCGTAAAATGAGATCAATGGAAATTTATCTAAAAGTGCAAGGAGAAGGCATTTTCTCATATGATCCAGGATTTAATAGACTGGATTTTAATTTAGTCAGTTTGCAACCAAAATCCCTCCAGGCTAAATAAAACAGCTTCCCCTCCCAGTTATTGTACAGACAGCTAATTTTCTGCACCCTTCCTTCTAATATTCAATCTTATCTCTTGCCAGATAGAGGTTTCAATATATTGCTAAATTTGTTTTCTTTACATTTCCCATTACAGCTTTTCATTTGCATGATAAATGATCAGAGGTGGAAGTAGGAGAAAACCAAGCCCAGCTCTTTTATTCATCTGGGCAGAAAAAAGGCAGCTGCCCCCCTTCCCAGTTCAGGTTGAGCAATGGGAGCTGACCCCCAGCGAGCTGCCCAGCCAGGAAGCTCCTCTGGTTCAACAGGCAGCCTGGCTGCTGATGGGGAGCCTGGGGGAGCTGGCCATATTCTGCATCCACCCGGAGAAGGCAGTGCAGGGCGTCTGCACTGGGGTGGGGGGTCTTCACAGACACAGACACTCCCGGTTGGCTTTCCAGCCAATGATATGAGTTGAGGGGAGCTTCCAGATGCTCTGCTTGAAGGGGGGGGGGCTACGTGGTTGCCTCGCTTGGTCCCTGGAGGCATGTGGGGAAGTTTGCAAAGGGTCTCTCGGAGATCCTCATTTTGGGCCAAGCTGGACTCCTGGGCTTCCCAGGTTGCTCTCTGCAAGTTCCTGAAGGGAAGCACGCTCTACTCTCCAGGAGGGCCCCAAAAAGCACTGGTTCTGCCCTCCAAGAACAGGGCCCCCCTCCACCCAGAATCCATCTTCATCCCAGCAGATCCCACACTGATCCACTCAACCAAGTGAAATGAACGGGGAACCACAATGCTCCCTTTCCTGGCAGGGATGCCAAGGAACAGCCCCTACTGTGGGTCTTGGTTTTACTGCCCCTCCCCAAGGACAGCTTCAGGGGGGCGCTGTAGCAGAGAGCTTCTGGGGGTGGGATGGTTCTGCTGTAAACCTTGCTAGATGCTGAAGGTATAAGACTTTATAATATTATGAAGGGTATTTTTATTGTGACTGTACACACAATATTGGTTACATTGACCATTGGTTTCATGTAATTTTAATTGCCGTTTAGGTTTTTTATTTATTTATTTATTTATTTATTTATTTATTTATTTATTTATTTATTTATTTGTTTGTTTAGATTTGTATACCGCCCTTCTCCTTGCGGACTCAGGGCGGTGAACAGCCAAATAAAAATAGTACACAAAAGTTAAACAATTTCTTTAAAAAAGCATATAACTTTGGCTAAAAATTAAAACCATTAACCATTAAATATTTAAAATACCCAACCCTATAATACAGATCTTAAAAATTCAGCGGGGTCAGGCTAGACCAGCAAGCTGAAAGAGATGAGTTTTCAGGGCCCGACGAAAAGTCCGGAGGTCAGCAATTGTTCTCAGTTTTGGAGGAAGATCGTTCCAGAGGGTAGGGGCTGCCACAGAGAAGGCCCTCCCCCTG
The DNA here is from genome assembly GCA_030761175.1 of Masticophis lateralis. NCBI lineage: Eukaryota > Metazoa > Chordata > Lepidosauria > Squamata > Colubridae > Masticophis > Masticophis lateralis. The sequence goes on along the minus strand of JAUDYJ010000010.1, from coordinate 459,542 downwards.
GGGGTCGCCAGCCGGCATTGTCTGGCTGACGGCACCCTGAGGAGACCCTCTCTGTGGGAACGCACCGGCCGGTGGGAGGCTATTGGCGGCAGAAGGCGGTCCCGTAAGTACCCTGGTCCTAAGCCATGGAGCGCTTTAAAGGTGGTCACCAACACCTTGAAACGCACCCGGAAGTCCACCAGTAGCCAATGCAGCTTGCGCAGGAGAGGTGTCACATGGGAGCGTCCCGTCGCTCCCATAATCCCCCGCGCGGCCGCATTCTGCACTAGTTGGAGCCTCCGGGTGCACCCCAAGGGGAGCCCCATGTAGAGAGCATTGCAGTAGTCCAGGCGAGAGGTGACGAGTGCCTGAGTGACTGTGCGTAGGGAGTCCCGATCTAGAAAGGTATAGTTTGTTTTTGTTTTTTTGTTTTGTTTGGTATAGTTTATTCAATATTTATCAATTTAGTTACAGTGTCAGTGTAGATGCTAGTATCTACAGTAGATACTAGTATTTATCATACTAGTATCTAGTAAATAGTAGTGATAGTATTTATCAATGAAATTTTCCCTGGTTTTTCTCCCTAACACTCATCTTCAGCCACTGCCTAAAGACAGACCATGAAAGCAGGGAGACCCCATTCTCAAGAAGTGAGGTCCCTCCATGGACTGCTCCAGCCTTGATGTGGGTCTCTGCAGGGCAGAGGCTGGAGCCTGGGTGGTCTGGAGGAGTGCTTGGCCTTTAACTGGCCATGCTGATCAAAGTAGATCAAACAGGCCTTTGCCCAAACTACTGTTGACCAGAAAAAACCCAGAGCCCACTTACCTCTTGAAAAAGCATCTGTGGGGCAACCGTGACCTGGATGACTGAGAATCTCTATTAGACATTTAGCATTAAACTAGAGAGCTCCGCTGCAGTGGCCTTCCATGCTGAATAATTGTCTTTGCTTAAGCAAGAAAATGATGGCGCTAAAGTTTGCAGGTGGAGTTGATGTTATGGGGAGGGGGCCTCTGGATCCATCTCCAGAGACTAGCCAGAGCTCCTATCTCAGGTGGGAAGGGGAAGGGCCTTTTCCCCAAGGGAGAGCCCTTGCCTCTCTTCCTCCCCCTCTCCACCTGTTTCATAGCTCACAGGCATCTCTTTTGCAGGGGAGGGGGGAATCGCCAGCGACCAGAACCCTCCCAACCTGCCTCCTGGAATTCCCACAAGCGTTGATGTGCTTCCAGGATAGCGGTTTGTGCTTCCAGAGAACCAACTTAGAATCTGTAACCTTTGTGCTAAGCAAGTAAATAAGCGTGTTAGGATTATGTTACCCTGTCACAGAGTCCTTGTTTCTGCGGCAGTCGGCTAGCAGGGCTCAAGATCTACAACATAAACCCTCCAAGGCAGGCATCTGCTTAGCACTTGTAAAACAGCACCAATATGTAAATGTGTGAACCACGTACTGGCTTAGCACATCAGCCTCACTTGGCTTGATCAGCCTCAGGTTTCAGCAAAAGCAATTCTCCTTAGTCCCCCTCAAGGCTTCCTTGACGGCAGAAGTGGAGTGGCATTGGCAGCCTTCCTTTTCCCTGGCTAGTCTTTGCTACAGAAGAGGGGGGACCCCAGGATATTGTGGGGGGGGCGGGGGCAGAGAGACGATCACAGATGTCTGAAACTGCATTACCTCTTCAGCTGCTCATGTTAAGTCAGCAATAAAATGGGGAATGCTTTTCTCCCGATTGGATATAGTGATCTTGTTAAAAATAGCTGTTGTGTTTGCTTTTTAAAACTTACATTGCTGAGCAGAGTCTTTTTAATGTGCTAGAAACCCCTATTATTCCGCATATATGAATTCATAAACAGGAGGAAGGTGGGTCAGACCCGCTCTTCTAGAGGTATCGAGGCTCACCCTTGCTTACATTTTATCATTCTCATCATTTATTTATCTCAGAATACATCATAAATCTGATATCATTGTTTGTGTTTCTTACACCATTATCTTTAAAAATTTATACACCAATGTGCAAGCAAGCAAGAAGAAAGGTTTCCAGACCCAGACAGCAGCCCAACAGCCCCCGGAGTTGAAAAGCTGGCCGAACTGGAAGGGCCAGACCCAGAAATGGGGTGGGGTGGGGTGTCTCTCGGGGAAGTCCCTACTGAACCAGGTTGCAGCTCCGGCGGGAGCCCACTGCCCCTCCCCCTCTCCCCAGGGCCTGCCCTACTCAGCCGCATCGGGGCCGAAGGAGCCGCGGGGCGGAAGCGCGCTTGTCCGGGACAGGCCCTGGACGGAGGAGCAGCCCAGAGGGCGGCAGGGGCTGCTCCTCCGTCCGGTGTGGGCCCCAGCCAGGCAGCTTGAGCCGCGACCCCCTCGCCGCTCCGCTAATGAAAATCCCGGGCGGAGCAGCCCAAGTGGGTAAGAAGCGGCGAAAGAAGCGCCGCGAATCCCTCGGGAGCTTTGCGGTCGATCCTTTCGCGCTTCTCTCCGACTTGCAGCTCAGCTTCCCGCGAGCCCCAACCTCGGGGCTCCCGCTCCTCGAAGGCACAAGCGCCTGCCAGCCGGGAAGTAGCGCCTCCCTCTGTACCGTCCTCTGCCCCCCCCTACCCACGCCTCCTCTTGCCCGGCCTCCCAGAGGAACCACCGCGCCAGCAAAGCCAGAGGGGGGGGGGGGCGCCACTCCTACTGGCCGCCTGAGCGCTCGGCCCCCGACTCGGAGCAAAAAGGAAAGCCCGCCAAGGAAAGGATGGCCAGCTGGAAAGGCCGTTCGTCGGCCTCCCCTTTCGGAAGGTGGTGCGACCCCCACCCTCCTGTGCCAGCCAGCTCCCCGCTCCCAGGCTGAAGGGGCGCGCGGAGAGTCGACTCCGGTACGGAGGGCTTCCCTCGGCCTCCCAAATGGCGGGGGGGGGGGGTGATGGTTGCGGGCAGAAGGGCGCGACCGATTCTCCGCTCTGCCGCGACCCTCCGGCCCGACTCCCGCCTGCTTTCCGCCGGACGCGCTGCCGGTTCAAGGACCCGCCCGGTCCGGCCCACCTGCTGTGGTTGGTCGGAGCGGAGAATCCGCGACCGGCCGGCAGGGGGCATCCTTTCTCCATCAAAGGTGCCTGGGATCGCTGGGTGAGCCCCGCAGGCAGGGAAAGGAAGGTGGCAGCGGGGCCGGGACGCCGCGGGAAACGCCCTGCTCGCAAGGCAGATTTCCCAAACGGGCGGCTGGACTCGGAAGGCCCGGGCCCGGCCGCAGTTCGAGACACACATGCTGGCCGGCGAGAACTCTCCTCCCTGCAGCTTCTGCCCTCCAAAGCGGCCTTTGCTTCCCGCGGTCAGACGGACGAGGCGCTTCGGCGGAGGAAAGCTTTTTCGGGCCCCGGCAGGTTTTCTAGAAGCCAAAGTCGCCACTCCCCCCCCCCTCTTGAAAGAGACCTGCGCGACTCCCCCTCCCTTCATCATCCCAATAACTGAGTTAAATGCTGTCCAATTTGGGGCTCTGAGTAACCAATACTTTGCTCGGGAGGGGGGTGTTAAATTACCGCCCAGCGCTGTAGCATCAAGCTCTCTATTTGGCGTTTTTCAGCACTGACTTCCATTTTGTTTTGAACATTTAATATTTCAGCAATTCATTACACATATTTGCAACGAGGCCATAAAGATCCATGATTTGGGCTAAATCTCCCGGTAGTTTAGCACCAGCTCAGAGGAAAAAGGCACGGAATGCTTTTGCTGCAGTTTTCAGGGCAAAGAGCAAGCGAGAAAGATGAGCTAACTTTCTGCTTTGAAATAAAGCGCTAAACTTCCAGACGTTCTCTGTATTTCTAATGCTTCTCAAGATTGAGCTAAAACAGGAAAAATATTTCCATCGTCTCGTGCTTTGCTTTAGGCCTGGAAAAAGGCGGCGGCGGCGGCAGCAGCAGCACCCTTTGTCCTGCTCCAGTGACATTGGTGGGATCATTACAGGGAAATTAATCTGCTTCCATTCTTAATGCCTCATTGGCAGATCAGTAATACAACACCTCCGTCTCTTCTTGGGAGGCAATGAAGTGGGCAACACAGTTGTGAACATTCTGTTTAATAACTATGTTGAGACGGTCATGCCGAAGTTTTGTTTTAAAACGCAGTCGTGCTTTTTCTAAATGTCCCCGAAATTAGGATTTGCACAACATATACTTTAATCTCAAAACGTGAAAGCTGGTTTTAATATAAACAGGATTTTAGTTAAAAGTTTGTAAATAGAAGACTTGTTATTTTTCCACTCCTTGCCAATATTGCTGTTATTTGTTCCATTGTTCCTGTGAATAATATAGCAGAAATGCTAATAGTTTAACAGCTGTGCAAGAATTCCAGCTGGCCCCTTTTGGGAGTCAGCCCTTGCCTCTCTGAGAGCTGTTTTCAGAATGAAGAGGTGTCTTCCTCTTAGCCTTTGGCTGAAATTCAGACACACAAGTGGCTGCTCAGCATTGCATGTCCAGTTGTTCTTGCACACACACACACACACACACACACACGGACACACCCACCCTCCCACCCCCAATGCTGCAGAAAATCTAAATCTTCTGCCCAGTTCAATTCAGCACTCTTTCTGCCTGGGGGTGGGGGGACACAGTTCTTAAAAACCTTCTTTCCTCCTTTCGTTTGGAGATTAGGGCAAATGTTGAAATGTATCAAAAACAAATAAACTAGAACAAAGTACATTTCTCACATTCTTGGACTATTTATTTTCACGCCTACTTCTTTATGTTGCATTTTACAGGCATGCTTCTCGTCTCTTGCTGTTTCTTATGTGCAGATCTCCAGTTTGATAGGATGTGAATATTTCCAAATGGCTAGAAATCAGATTCGTGTAGAAAATCAGCCCTACAGTGTCTTCTGAGACAAATACAGGTTTTCTGGGCTTAAAACCCAAGAATGTTCCGAGTGCTAAATGATGCTAGTTAAATACCCCAGCTGTGTTCCTAGATTGCGGCAACCAGGAATGACCATGGCTGGTGGCCAAAGGACCAGATGTGCCAGCATTTGCCAGAAGACGGTTGTCTGAAGGCCCAGGAATCCCTGCCAAGCCCAGGGAGGCTGGCTGGGGACAGCCCTGCTCCCTCCCACCCACGCTAGGCTTAGCAGGATTGGACATCAGAGGAAGAACCACTTAGTGCTTGGCAAATGGCCTTGGGTGTCCTCCATTTGCTCCTCGGGGATGCCACCCAGAAGCCCAACTGGTGAAACTAGGAAAGCACAACCTCATTCTCCTTCTTTGACTCTTTGACTCTAAACATTGTACACGTAGTCCTTGACTTAACAACAGTTCTTTAGTGACCAAAGACAATGACACTGAAAAAAGTGACTTATGACCATTTTTTACACTTATAACCTTTGTAGCATCCCTATGACCGTGTGATCAAAATTAAGATTCTTGTATTAGTTCATACTTATGACTGTTGCTGTGTCCCAAAGTCATGTGATCACCTTTGCAATCCTCTTGACAAGCAAAATCAATGGAGCCAGATTCGCTTAACAACCGTCTTACTAAACTATCAACTGCAATGATTCACTTAGCAACTGTGGCAGAAAAGGTCGTAAATGGTGCAAAACTCACTTAAGAAATATCTCACTTAACAACAGAAAATTCGGGCTCAGTTGAGGTTGGAAATTGAGGACTCCCTATACTTGATTCCAGACAAACACCCCCTGCTGTCTGCCTTCCACTCCACTTTAACGTTCTCCAGGAAGTTCTTTTCCATTTCTTCCCTAGAAATAAATGGCAGCTGCTCAAGAGTTGCGATGGAGGTGGGGGACTCTTCTGATATTGAAAACAAGCTGTGCTTTCTGCAGGAATCCTCCAGCCTCAATCCCGAAATTATTTCTGGGCTGGCTGGGGGAAAGCTTGACAGTGTGTCTATGAAGGGACACATTGGGTTGTGGCACCTGCTGTGTTGTCTTTCTGTCTCAGCTCAGACCATAACACAGCTGGTCTGTGGGAAGCCCCTTTCTGCAGTGGGCACCCTTCAGATGAGGGGGCCTCCTGCAGATCCAGGCTCTTGTCCAATGGAGCCCAAGGGACTGTGCTGCTGTGCTGGAAAGGGATTCCCAAGCGCTACCTGGGCTGCTCTTGGCTGCCTGGCTTTGTGCTGCCCTGTGGTAGAGGAAGAGTTAACTTCTAGGCAGGGGAGGGGGGCAGGCTGCCCCGAATTCACGCCGGCAGAGCGAGGGTTGACCGCTGTCAGGTCGTCTGATGTGCGGCTCAGCAGACCTTCATGCCATCATAAATAAAACAGACAAATTACTTTTTTTTCCTAGGGTGGAATAAGCGTGGGATGGGGGTGATGGGGATGGAGGGGGGGCCTGTGGCTGATGATTTGGAAGTGGAGTGAAGAATTAGAGAGGACGGGGGGGATGGTGGGAGCGATCTTCGCAACTGCTCTATGAATCTCTGGATGGCAGCTGAGAACAATGGGGAAGCAAGCAATTACCTTCACTCCTTTCCCTCTCCCAGGCGCAGGAAATATACTCCTGCCTGAGACCCCCCCTTTTATGCCTCTAATTCAATTCCTGGACGAAGCGAGGGAAGGCATAACAAAGGAGGGGGGTCTGCTTAACAGTTGCTGCCCTCTGGGGACCACAGCAGTTTCAGTACAGGCCCTGGTGGATGGGGGGGGGAAGGGTGCCTTGCCAGCAGTGAGGCTTCCGCTGCTCCCCCTTGATGGTCCCCAGTGTTCTATTCAGGCCCTAGATTGGGGGTCCATCCAAACCTGAAGCAGAGTCTGTCCTCACAACCTTCTGTCTATGTGCTGGCAGCAAAATAAGCCCCCTCCCCAGCTCGTAGCCCATAAGCCATGAGAATCGTCCAGCAGTCTTCTCAGTTCAGTTTGCCACACATTCCCCGTCTGCATCCCTGGCCAGTGCATGCGTGTGAGATGCCTCCAGACATTTGGGGCAAGGGGGAGGAGGAGGAAGGAAGCAACTTGGCCTGGCCTGGGGAAAGGACTCTTCCTCCTCCTCTTCTCAAGAAATGCCTTCTTTGTTCTCTTGTGGAAAGGCTGTCCTGGGGCTCCCCTTGAGCAGTGCCTCTTACAGTGGCAGGCTTGCCAGGGTGCCCACCAAAGGGTTGCCCACAGTCCCATCCAGAGGGCAGTTTCAGCAACCATGTGTGGCTGCAGCTGGAGGTGCAGCCAACTCCGACTTCTGGACTGCCTGCTTGGAAGCCACCAAGGGGCTCTTGGTGCCAAGCAGCTTGGGTTAAGGCACCCTGAGTCTGGCTCTGATTAACAGGGAGGTGGAAGGAGAGGCTGTGTCCTGGGAAGTGGTAGGCTGGGTGGGGCGGGGGGGGGGGACTTGTCACAGAAGGCTGGAATAAATCATGATACAGTAGCTCAGGCTACAGGTCGCAAATCTTCTTAGAGATAAAAGAGAGGCCCCTTGACCAGGTCCCAAGTGTTGCTTCCATGTGCTTTTTGTTAGCAAAGCAGAGCCTGGAAAATTTATCAAGAGGCGCAGAGCACTACAAGGTGCACCAGGGACGCTTTCCAGATGTCCCCAAGTAGTTGCTGTTCCCTCCCCCATCCGCCCTCCGTAGGAGCCACTCTAGGAACAGCCAGCCAGTCGGAGGAATTCAGCCGGGCTGAGAAAGACAGAAGAAAAGGCCTGGACGTCCAGCGCTTGTGGCCAAGGAGCCTGAACCCTTGTTTCCACACCAACATGTGGGAAGGTGTGGCCCAATCTAGAGTTGTTCTGTACTTCCTCTGGCAAGGCAGTGGGAGTGCTGAGGAAACACAGAGCAGAAGAAAGATGGGCTTTCAGCAAAACCACAAAGTTCTACTGGCTCAGATGATCACTTTGGGTTGCCCCACTTGGGCCCAGCCACATTGCCTGGCTGCCATGACCCATGACCCCTGCCTGTGTAGGGAGCCAGGCCAGCAGCGAGATAACAAAGGGGTAGAACAGAACTCCCCCCGCCCAAGGATAACCAAATGCTCTTGCCTGCACCCCCACTTCCTTATGCCCAGGGAAGAACAAGGAGGACCAGGTGGGGGAGGGGGCGCAGGGGTAGAAATACTTGCAGGGCTGGGTGGGAATCCAATCCCCCACCTCAGAAATCATCTGCAAACTTTTCAATCAGCATTGTAGATTCAGTGGATTTTGCCAACCAGAACCAGATGTGCTTTTCTTTTGACAGAGTGGAATAACAAAATCATATTTGTTCAAACCATAAGGCAGGTAATAAATAACTAAAGATATGATGTTACAGCTTAGCATTCTTCAAAAGAAATGATGAATATTGCTGAAGAATTTAATTTGAGATATAAAGGCAGCATTTGAAGATAAAACCAGCTGAACTCTTGATAACATTTCCTTTCCCACTGGGCCAGAGCCAGGGTGGGGGCCAGAACAAAAGTGGTCTTCCACAGATCTGGCCAAGGGGCCAGTCCTTTCCACGAGCACACTGCGGAAACTCTAGCATCTTTTGGGAAGACTGGCTCTTGGGATCAAAGAGGAGCAACAGATGATGTTGGCATGGCAGGTGTCTGCCCTCCAAATCTGGTGTCTGGTTAGAAACCATTCATCTTGACAGCTTCTGCCACACTCCCCGTCCAGCAGAGACTCCTGTCCCTCAGGGCCAAGAAAGCAGGGCCGAAAAAGGCTGAGCAGGGCGGCTCAGCTTTCTTTCTTCCATCGGCCTTGGCAGTTCTGGGCCCTGAGGGCTCTCTTGCTGGCCTCATGCTGGCGAGCGAAGGAAGCTTCTGGGTGAGTTATCTAAGCACACTTTCTGAAAGTGCAGCTTCCAACGAGAAGACCTGCTGTTGCCCATCCCTAAGTTGTGCCTCATCTTTGCCTTCACTCCTGGGAAATCCCCAGAGCCCCCCTGGTCTTTCTTTTAAGTGCCGGGAAGCCCTCACTCTGTGGGAGAGAGGGAATGAGAGGCAAAATGTGTTTTCATTTAGCATTTGGCTGTGTGGAAAATGATGGCTTCTTTCAGGATAACTCCTTGTGCCAAAAAGTTCAACAAGGAGCTCTTTCTCCTAAGCCCAGAAAGCCTTCCTGATCCTGACCCGTCCCTAGCCTTGGCCAAGCCAAAATAGTTTCACCTCTGAAGTTTATTGGCAGATCTGGAAAAATCAGCTTTGCTCAGATTTGCAGATAATGGATGTCTTATTTGATGTAAAAGGTAGGCGGGCAGGCAGGTAGGGGAAGGGGAAGGGGAAGGGGAAGGGGAAAAAGACAGAAGGAAGGAAGAGAAAGTTTTTTACAGAAGTAGCCACTGAACAAAGGTCCTTTCTTTACACATGTGGACTTCACACAAGCCAATGGTCTGGGACGGACTCTGCAGAAGGCAGTTTTCTTAAGGCTCCTCTGTTGGTTACCCTCAAAAGGGACCAGTTTAGGAGCAGCAGGGATGGCTGTGCCACTGAGAGAGCCTGAGGATGGCTGTGTGGCAACGGATCTTGGCAGCTGTATCCAGCCTTGCCTGTTGAGAGAGTCTGATACATGTGTCTTTGATCCCCAAAATCTGGATTACTAAAGCTGATGGCCACAATTAAAGGCAGCCCTGTTGAAAACCTGACCTCTGTCTGCTCTCAACTTCATATAAACTTTTCAGTATGCCTGTAATTTGGTATTAAATTACCTGTGCTTTATTGCTTTCCAGCATAACTCTGTCCTGTTGATTTTTAAGGATATGAAGGCTAACATAAAAGAAAAATGGCATCATATCTGCATAATTATGTCATTATAGAATTGTTTTTCTGCACTTAAGAAGACTTGCATAGCTTATGCCTCTTTGGAGAAATGATAACAGGGAAATGGAGGTCCTCTTTCCCACTTGGCATGCATAGTATCAGGAAGGGTCCTTTGGGGGGGGGAAGGTTCCCTAAAAGGGCTCCTGAGTCTGATTCCTCCTTAGCCTCTCTCTTCCCCCCCTCCCCCAAACAGCCTTCCTTTATGCAAGAGGCCAAACTGTGCCCCAGACTCAGACCGGCTCTCTTTCAGCCAAAGTGATCTCCCCCCACCCCCACCCCCACTTGAGCTCTGTGCATAATTTCCCCTCCTATTGCTAAGCTCAGGAAGGATGGGGCAGATATTTAGCAGTATTGCAAAGAACAAAGGCAGTTGGTTGGTTGACAACCCTGGCTGGCCGTGACCCCTGCCAGAGATAAGGATTCCCCTTCTGAAGCCAGCACCTCCCTCCCTCCTCCTGATTTCTGAAGGAGCTGCTGAGGGAGCAGCCTCTTGCCTTTGTCTACTGCTCATGACTGGAAAACACCCCAAGAGATGCCCTGGGATTCATGTCAGTGCATCGAGGCTGAATCTTCTGCATGGGAAGAACTGGCAAGCGATGCCACCACTGCTGCCACTCAGGGGAGGTGCTCTTCCTGGGGCACGGCAGCAACCTAAGTAGCTACTTTTGGGGTTTCTTCTTCGTCCCAGGGTTGCTGTTTCCACAAGGCCAGCACCGAAGTTTCTGGTTTGCAGGCCCAGTGTGCTTGGGAGCAGGGAGTAATCTGGGTGAAGGACCCAGGGACGGACCGAGGGAGGAAGAGCCAAGAGCCGTTTGATTAGCCGAGGCCTCCCTTGCAAGGGAAACAATTGAGCCAAAGGGCCAAGATGAAGGAGCTCTTCTTTCCTTCCTTCCTCAGTGCTGCTCTGAGAGATTTTGCAGGAGATCCTAAGAAAGTGGTTGAGCTGGCCCTCTCTAAAACCTTATAAGGAGTAGAAAAGGCTTTCCTAAAAACTCCGTCATCTTCCAGGAATTCAAACAGCAAAAGAAAACAGAACTGTAGCCAGAATCAAAACCAACAAATGCCCCTCCCCCCGGCCATTGTCGTCAAAAGGTGGCATCAGAGCCATTGTCCTAACTGACTTTGAGTGGCACGTACCCCAATATGGTAATTGGATTAAAACCAAATAGGAAGAAGAAAGAAGAGCTGTTCTCAGGGTCTCTGGAGGGCGCCAGGTTGGGGAAAGCCGGGGAAGGAAAGCAAAGCTTGAGACAAAGGATCGGCTACAACTATCTCTCTCCCTCTCTCTGCCTTTCATGCTTTGGGTAATTCCTGGAGCAGTTTTGATTTCCAACCTTTTGCTCTACTTGCAATGCAGCTGCAGTGCAGCTGCTACAATGACTGATACAGAGGCTCTCAATTATCAAATCATTTTATTTCCTATTGAGCTGCAGGTAAAGTGGGCCCTGGAGATGCGACGATCAGAATTGCCTCTAACAGAGGAAACTGCAGCTGGAGTGTGTTGGAGGGAAGTTTAGAAAGAAACAGGATCTACTTGGCTGCTCAGACTTTAGTGTCTTCCTGCTTAGGTAGAATAAAAACAACTCTGCACTGAGAGCCGCTGTGTCTTCTCCTGCTAGGCAGCTCTGGCCCATGCGCACAAAGACCTCCAATTGGGGACCCTATCTGACTCAACCCTATTAGCCAGCAAAATGAGGGGGGGCTTCTAGCAGAAGAGAGGGGCTGGGAAGGCCCATTGATTCAAATGGAGTACCCAGGTTAAAATTCTGGCTCCCCCAAGAGGCTGCATCAGAGGACCCCACCTGCCCTTTGACTGACGACGGAGGGCAAGCGTCTCCAGAGGGGAAAGCGTCAGAGGAGTGGGGGGAAGCTGGTGGCGGGGGGGGGGGAAGATGTGGTCACGCCCAATCCTGGAGGGCTTGCAGCCAGGCAGGAGGTCGGCCTCGTTTCTCTCCCCCACAGGTCAAGGCGCAGCAGGTGCAGCAGCTGCTCTTCAGAATCTGCCACAGAACAGAGATGGAGTCTCCTTAGGGCTACCAGGTCTGGACCCAAAAGTCTAGGCAACCAATGCACGGCAGCATCAAAGAGCTCTCCTCTTCTTCCTAGTGTTCATCTGACGTTTTGCACCCCACTTGTTATTCTTCTGCTCCCCCTCCCAAGGATATTATGGAGAGCAAGGAACAGGGGACCCCTCCCTCCTGTAAGGCAGCAGCTGGTGCCCGTTTCTCTTTGACTGCTCCTGAGCAGTGCCCAGGGCCTGGTGCCCCTGCCATAGGTGGGGTGTTTGCCCTGCTCTTGTTTGCATCAAGAGTCAGAATGCAGTGTGCTGTTTCCTTCCTAGGCAGGGGGTGGCACTATTTCCACAGAGTTGTGTGGCAAAACTCTTGCTCAACAGGAAATGATTCCCACACCCCCTCTCATGTTTTTTGCATCTTGTATGTAAAGTGTTTTATGCAGGAAAAATCATGGAGAAGCAAGCCCCTGCCCATAACTACAGCAGCCGACTGCCACTCCAAAGGGCATCCTGGCCAATGGGGACCTCAGGAGGCACTCCCCTCACCCCAGGTGGATGTCAGCGCAGGAGTTGAGCATCTTCTTGCAAGTCAGTCAATGGAACTGTCTAATTCAGGGTTCAGTCGTGCCCTGATCAGAAAAGAAAGAATTTCTTGGCAGTGCACCTCAGCCGTCTGGGCCCTGGAAATGACCATAGCTCTCCAGTCCCTGGAGACCAAGCTATGGGCACCATTTGGTACAGATGATGCGATTCGGTCTTTTCCAGGAGCTCCTGCAACTGCCTTGGCATCCTCTCTTTGCTGACAAGCTCAGTGCCAGCCCAGCCTGGCTGCCAGGCAATGGTCTGATGCCCAGGCAATCGGCCCTTGAAGACGGAGGGTGGCCACTGCCAGTGCAGTTCTGGGATCAGCTCATGTGGCCAATTTTCCTGCTCGGCAGAAAATGGGCATTTTTTTCTTGTTTTCAAATCACAAAACTGGCGGTGCGTCAGTGTTTCTGACTCTCACCTCCCCCCCCCTCCGGGGTTTCAAGGGGGGAAAAGCTCCCATCATCCTAAATAGACTTATCTTCTAGAAGCAAAATCCAAGCACTCTTATTGTGAACAAACGGACATTGTCAACAGAGGGTTAAGGATGAAAACCTTGAGGGGTCTCACAATTACTGTTTGGGAGACAGAAGCAAAGATAGCGTGGTTCAAGCATACCCCAAAATTAGCATAATTGGGATTTTTTTCTGCATTGCTTTTATCAGACCCTGAAAGGGAGGAGGTCATCCCACTTGGCTTCCAGCCTGCCATAGAAAGACCAAGGGAGAAGGTGCCCTGCCATTTGGCTCTCCCTTTCCCAAGTGCCAGGGCAAGTGGGGGAGAAAGACAGGCAGGCAATAAACAACTGAAAGAGGCCAAATTCTCTGTTGCTGGCTTGGTTTGCAAGGGCAGAGAGCCGATACGTAAAATCCTCAGCCTGTGTTTCTCATGGCAAAAAGGGCTGCCTGGTTTGGGCTGGGGGGAAAAGGGGCCAGGGAGGAATTATGCAGAAGGCAGAAATGCTGGCTCTGGTGGGGAGAAGCAGCAGCCTTCCCTCCCTTGGTGGGATTATGTCCCTTCTCATAACCGATCAGCCGCCTGATCAGAAATTCATAGCAGCAGCCATCTCTGGCTGCCTGATTGAATTTAAATAGCTAAAAGGGGGCTTGGAACTATGGCACTCCCTCTCCTCCTTTCTCAGTCGCCGACTCCTCAAAATGCCAGCCACCACCTTGTCATCCTTTCCGCCATTTCTTTTCCACCCACCACCATTTTAGATTCGGCATGAACTAGCGTGAAGTTATCAGGAAATGGAAGATGATGTGGGCAAAGGCAGGGAGGGGCGCAGGCACACACAAGGAGGGAGGGGCAAGGAGGCGGCAGGCAGGCTGAGAATTGGGACGGTAGAAAATGGTAAATTGCTGCTGTCATACTCTCCCTGGGATAGTAAAATCTGTTTCTAAAGGCTCTTCCCTGCCCTCTCTCAATTATTTTTCCTTCTCTGAACCCCCTCCCTTAAAAGGAAATATTTCATGATAAATATCCAGAGGGCAGCTGGAGTAAATCAACAGAACGACCAGCCACGAGAAGCTCTTTGTGCCACGAGCAAGTGTCCGTTCATCCGTCCCTCCAGCTCTTCCTTTTAGGAGGGGACGGAGTCTGAATCTAGGGGCCCACAAGCACAACCCTGAGATGCTGGGGGGATGGGGGAGGGGGAGGCTGCCAGACAGGTGATGGCCACCCGGTCAGAAAAGATAAGGCAAAGTTCTTGCAGAAAGAAATGGCCAATCATCTTCATGGGACTCTCCCAGCAACAGGGATGCAATGCACCTCTTGCCCACATGCCTTCTGCCAGAAAGTGAGAACAACAGCAGGGACAAGGTGACCTTGGCTGGAAGGGCTTCCCCTCCTTCCAACTTCCCTCAGGTGCCTGGACATGACTCTCCTCTGGGACGCCTTGCACACAGGCTCCAAGCTCTGTCTCTTGCTGCTTGTCAATCCCCCAGACAAACCAGGCACAACTAGATGAGGTAGACTTACTGTTACATTCACAGACTCCTGCAGGTCTGAAGGTGCAAACTTCTCAGTACCACTTTTAACTGCTTGATCCATTAAGGCAGGTCCTTACTCAGTTTCTTCCCCTGACCATTAAGTCACTGGGGCCTCCTGCCTCTCTTCTCTGATGTGTCCCTAGGCTGCATCTCTCCCCCCTCCCTTTTTCCCCTAAATACTTCCCAATTCCCTTGAACCACCCTGGCTCCGAGGGTCAGGGGGCAAGTAGACAGGGCCAAACAGAATAATCATGTAGGGAGAAGATCTGGCAGCAACTGCTGTCTGCTTTCCAGCGGCCGTCCGGCCGTCATGATGTCCCTTGGTAGAATAAGAGGACGAACTTCTGCTTGCATCTTCCTGCTCAGTAAGGACACTGAGAAGGTGCTGTGCAAAGACTGCCAGCAATTGGCCTCTGCAAGAAGGAAGCCTTTCTTTTGCTTGGCAACCGCAGTAGGGAAAACAACTCGAAAATTAGTTTTGCCATGATGTGGGGAGGCCAGCATAATAACTTTCCCTTTGGATCATCTCTAATTTCCACTCATTGGGCCAAAGAAATGAGTTTGGGCTGTTCTGCATTAATAACAAATGACCTCTCTGAATCTGAGACCAATTCACCATAGGCTGGCTTCAGTTTGGGGAGGAGATTATTGCTAGTCCACTTTGTTGCCCCACTGGCAGGGTTTCAGCTACCTATGGGGCTGCAGAATAGTTGGGAGAGGTGGGCTGAAGTATTTTTCCTGTGGCTAAGAAGTGTGTAGCAATTGGGAGCTACCTAGAGTTGGTTATAAGATAGGTGGATATAGAGATGTTTTAAATAAATAAACAGCTTATCGCAAGAGATGACAAAGGCAGAATTAATTCGAGTCAAGAACTGAGACTATACTTTTCAGTGAAGGAAGAGTTCCTTATCTGGTAGTCACCATGATGGCGCTGGGGCTCCTGCTGATGCATTGCTTCTGGTCTGCTGGGGTTCCTGGGTCACCAAGATCCTTGGCAGACTAAACACCTCTGGGTGCCAAGAAATATAATGCAGGTATTGCATTCAGTAAGGCTAGGAGATTTGAGGAGCCAGCTAGGTGTCACCCTGGACTCAATGGCCCAATTACTCTGCAGAGAGCAGATAGGGCTTCAATTTCTGGGTGTTCAGAGAAGCTACAACAGGAGCTCAGGGATTGATATCAACCTCCAGCCATGTCTGAGTGGTTCTACTCAGATCTTCCTTTGTAGGAAACACTCCAGCTTCTGTGCAGGAAGTGAGCATAAGGAGTGCATCATAGTATAACAGAAATTAAATCCACAGCCCTCCTCCTGAGCTTACTAATGGCTGAAATCTATGAGGCAAGATTATTATTACAGTTAATGGCACAGTCAGTCAGATGTTCAGATTTGGATTTGGCATTTTTGTCCACTATCAAGTTTTTCCCAAGGACCTGGGATAGGGAGATGTTGATGCCTGATGTTGCTAGAGGTCTCGTTGCAGGATGGAAGCTGATTCAACCAAAGCTGACTGATGGTGAATTTGTCTGTGCTGCTGGTGTTCAAGTGGTGCTCCAGATGTTTTGGGATTGCACCCAAGGCACCTATTAGTCCTATCTTGGTTTTCTTTTGCCACAGTCATTCTGTTTCTATTTGCGGGTCTTTGTATGTTATTATTATCTTCTCCAGTTCTTTCTCTTCTATTCTGCTGTTTCCAGGAACTGCCATGTCCATTATCCAATCATCATCAGAATAGAATAGAATAGAATAGAATAGAATAGAATAGAATAGAATAGAAGAGAAGAGAAGAGAAGAGAAGAGAAGAGAAGAGAAGAGAAGAGAAGAGAAGAGAAGAGAAGAGAATTCTTTATTGGCCAAGAGTGATTGCGCGCACAAGGAATTTGTCTTGGTGCATATGCTCTCGGAGTTGATAAAAGAAAAGATACATTCGTCAAAAATCATAAGGTACAACACTTAATGATAGTCATAGGGAAACAGTCAATATAAATCTTAAGGATACCAGCAACAAGGTTATAGTCATACAGTCATAAGTGGGAGGAGATGGGTGATAGGAACGATGAGAAGATTAATAGTAGTGCAGACTTAGTGAATAGTTTGACAGTGTTGAAGGAATTATTTGTTTAGCAGGGTGATGGTGTTTGGGGAAAAAACTGTCCTTGTGTCTAGTTGTTCTGGTGTGCAGTGCCCTATAGCATCATTTTGAGGGTAGGAGTTGAAACAGTATATGCCCAGGATGTGAGGGGTCTGTAAATATTTTCACAGCCCTCTTTTTGACTCGTGCAGTATACAGGTCCTCAATGGAAGCCAGGTTGGTAGCCATTGTTTTTTCTGCATTTGTAATTATCCTCTGAAGTCTGTGTCCATCTTGTTGGGTTGCAGAACCAAACCAGGCAGTTTGGTTTGTCAGAGATGCAGATGACTGACTCAATAATTATCATCATCGATTTAATCTTCAATTTGATTCACAGTCCGGGACTGGTAAAAACTTAACAGTTCACGTCCTAACCAAGGCGCTATTGAAGTAAAGTCTGTTATTATTATTATTAGTAGTAGTAGTAGTAGCAGCAGCAGCAGCAGCAGCAGTAGTAGTAGTAGTAGTAGTAGTAGTAGTATTCACTCACCTGGATGCTCCAAGATTCCTTCTTGAAGACCTTAGTTTCAAGAAGCAAGTTCAGGACTGTTTTATTGCAGCACCAAGTATTTTGTTGTGCAGAATTGGCTGTTGGTCTTAAACATCAAACTCTGTACTCTGTTCTGACCAAGTCAAGGTCTAGGAAAATTTACAGGAGTACCTGCTGCTCCACCGTAAGTCTTGCTATAAGCTGTTTGGATGAGTGAGAGACCTGTTTGGCCTGTGCCTGCTTGTTGGCTGTGTCCATGTGGCCGACGTGCCCTTGATCTCCAAGCAGGATAGCAAGGGAGGGAATGGTTGCAGAATACAACCAGAAGACTCCTCTGAGACTAGTCCTCTCCTAGCAGAAAGGAAGAACCCAAGATATGCCTTCTCCTCAAAGAGCTTTGGGAGTAAATCAGCAAGACATCTGGCAGTTGAATTTGGGGTGGGGGTTATGTACGCTGCCTCTGCTCTTTAAAAAAAGACCCAGGGTTCTGTGGTTGCAGAGCAAATACATCCCTTCCCGTTTCTAGTTTCCTCCTACTTTGTGGTATCAGTAATTCACACATTTGTCTGCAAGAAGTAGTTTCAGTGAAAATGTGTTTTGTTGCACAATGGAAAACATTCTGCTAGCCATTATGTTAATGAGGAGGGTGGACTGGAAACCCAGGCAAGGACTTCCTGGCTGGCTTGATCCCTTGGGGGAGGCCGCAAAGTCAGATCTGGCCTGCAAGGTGTTTCTAGGAGCACCTCAGAGGGGCTGGAATGGAGCCTGAGATAGGTGGCACAAGGAGCAGGCCGCTTAGCATTGCCCACGGCCAGGGGCAGGCCCCCACAAGCAGCTGGGCCCTCTGACAGAGGCAACGGGTTTCCAGGAGTCAGAAGTGTGTGGTCGGGGTCCTTTCCAGCATAAGCCTCAGCCATGGAATAGGAAATGCCATGGAAAGGGGTCCCTGGCAAGCTGGCACTGGGCAGGCTAGTGCAGCCCCAGGAAGCCTCGCTAGGTTCCTCTTTGGCCCTTCCCAAAAAGACTGGTGGGGTGCTGGGAGTGCAGAAAGGGGCAGAAGGCCAGGTAGGGCAACTCCTGACTGGAGTGGCTGCGGGGCTCTCCAACAAGCACCTCCAGCCTGGCTAGGCCTCCCTTTGGCCATCAGACACCTCCGGATTTTCTTTCCTGGCTTCAGGAGGGGCTCGGCTGATACCTGGACTGCGACTTCCGGCTCCTTCTCGCCCTGCAAAGTTACAACAGATCCCGCAAGGCGTTCAGTCGCAGTTTGTTCGGCAAAAGCAGTGCCATTGGGCTTCAGGCGACCTGGAGCCATGGTGTGTAAACCCGGCGTGCCTCCACGGCCTTCCCCCCATGCGCTTGGGGCGAGGTGGGGCTGCCGCGGCCGCTGAGAGGAGAACTCCAGAATCGGTCGCGCTCCATTCTGCGACTGCAGAGCTCAGCTGCTGCCGCTACTCCCAGCTGGCGCCGCGTGGCAGCCCCTCGCTCACCGTTTGCTCAGGAGTCTCGGCAGCATCCGAGTGGAGATGGCATCCGGATCCTCGGCGGGCTGGGAAGAGCCCCGTGGCCGGTTAAGTCCAGGACTGTTCCTCCCCCGGCAATGCTGCAGCAAAGGCGACCCAGAGACAGAAAGGCCGGCCTGACCCGTGGAAGAGCTTCTGGAGCCCCGTCAAACCTCTGCGCGGGGAGAGGGTTGAAGGGTCTCGGCGAGCAGCTCGGCCTTTATCTCGGACCTCAAGCGGAGAGCAGCCTGGCCATCGAGGGGGTGCAGCCAGGGCAACTTTGGGAGCGCCGGTGTTGGCGGGCTGCTAAAGGAGCCGACGGGAAGAGTTTTCCGAGGGAAAACCCAACTTGCCATCCTGGTAAATGTGACGAAGATTAAAGCAAAACCCCTGAGGAGAACCAGCTCTGTTTTTAGAAGAAGAACAGGTGTAAAGCACATTGGAGAAGCCTGTTTCTACGAGGGCCTTTGTGTCTTTTTTAGTGCAGGCTCCAGATTTATTGATTTTCTGGTGGCTCTTAGCAAACTCTCTCATTTCCTTCGGTTGCTTTCTGGATTAAGGAGCTGCAGAGCCCTGTTTTTGGTAAAGCAACATTGATTTAGATAGAGTGTCAGTTTTGACTGATCAATTCTCAAAAGTCGTAGAGTGGTTTTATCTAGTTTCAATACTTCAAAATGAAGCCAAATTCATTTTGGGCAGAAATGCCATTTAAAGGTTTCTCTGGGTTGCAGCAAAACAAAATTGTCTGGTTTGGTTTTATGGGACTGTGAAAAAAAAAATGGAGAGGTGGGAGGACGGTGTATGTGGGCCTCCAAGCCGTGCTACAGCAGCCATGATGACCAGGCAGCCTTGGAGAAGCATCTATTTTTATGGAGCCTTTAATCTGAAGGAAGCTGTGGCTCACTTGTGCACCTCACTTGTGTTGGCAGAATTGCAGGGCTGTCTGACAGCATTTCTATCATTGGCCTAAAATATGTTTTACCCACAGGAGGATACGCCTTGCAAGAGGCACATTTAATTCTACTCTTCAGAGAAATCTGCTTCTTCCTTGGATTAGAAAGCATGTTAATAATTCCTGCAATCCGTGCTCTCTCTTACTTCTTCTCTTTTAGGTTTTTTATTTCTAGACAGAAATTGTTCTTTTCAAAGGCACCTCATGGAGCTGAAACATAGGAAGAAAAACCATCGTTCTCTTGTCAAAAATAGCTTGTTTGATTTTTCTGGCAGATGGTTGGGCTCAGGTAGTATTTTTAGAAAAGACTATTTTATATAGAAATATTTGTGACTTTTCTAATGCCAGAAAATAAATGTCTGTTGCTAATGCTTTTATGATTAGAAAATGTCTATTTGGGGATATTTGAAAAATGTATAGTACCTTAAATAGATTAAAATTCAGCTCTAGAATTTTTTGTCTATTTTCCTGAAGATCTTTTCTTTCATCAGACCTTCCTAAGAAATTTATGTTTTCTTGAGTTCAGTTCAGCTCAATTTTCCTGCAGAAAGGCCACAGGCTGGCAGAAATCCCTTTTGATGCTTCTTCTTTAAATACGATGGTTCTCCCTGTCAGCTTTGTTTAAGGGGAATTTCGTAAGTGAAATTTCTGCATGAAACAAAAGATTTGTTGTCAGTGAGAAAGTGCAGGGACGGGGGGGGGGGGGGGGGCGGGGAAGCTTTAGATTAATGGTCAGTATCTTATGCCACAAATGTGCTGCAGAGAAGGCACTAATTCCTGACAAGATCTGGAGTAATTCCTAATGCTGTGGAAGCATTCCTTCCTTCCTCCTTGTGACAGGTGCTGGGGAAGACCTGCTTGCTGGCTCGTGCATGCCTATCATTCCATTAAGGACTGTTGAAGTCTGTCTGTCCGAAACTGCAGATTCAAATGTATCTTCCCTCCTTTTGCCTGCTTTAAAATAACATCACAAAGCCCTACAGCTTTTGGTAAATCCATCCTTGGAGTAAACCCATTTTCCCCATCTCCATTTTAAAATCCTTGTTAAAATCCTTGTGTGATACTTGTAATTTCAAGACTGACCATTAAAATGGCCTGAAAGCTTATTGGAACAATGCCCTCCTGAAAAGAGAGGCTGTGCCTCCATCTGGCTGAAGGGCTGCTTCTATTGGCTGGGCTGGGCTGGGCTGTGTGCAGAGAAAGCCGCCTCCCTCCCTTGCGCTCTGTCCAGAGGAAGAGGGCCAGGCATGTGCACAGACGCCCCCCCCCCCCACCACCACCATCCCCTGCAAAGTTACTTCTTTCTGAGCTGGGGCAGGAGGGGGAGAGGGGAAGGGCAGTTATTTGGAAAGGAGAGTCCATTTTTCTGGGGGGCCTGTTTTTAAGCCATTTCCTTCTGCATTATGCTAATATTTCAGCTTTTGTTTTTTTTCTGAGAGACAAACTGACCTGAGCCAAGGGAAGTAGGGGCTGGCAAAGTGGAAGGAGAGGGTGTGAACCGGGTACTGATTGCAGATGGAGGAATCTATTAAACCAAAGGTAATGTTAGCCAAATGGGAGAATTCAATTAAAAAGCTTTTTAACCTTCCTTAAGAGCTAATTTTTCCCTTCAAAGTTCTGAGATGATAAAATACAATATCATTTATGCTTTCCATAGGTGTTCATTCTTAAAACTCTTTTTCTTTTGCTCTCCTTTTTTTTAATGGAAAGAAGATAAAAGCATCACCAACCGCTCAGAGGGCATTAAGAGAAAACACAAAGCAGCTGATGGTAGCTCTGCCCAGAACTGCCCTGTGCCCACTGAGCAAGAGAAGCAGGCCTACTGGGAAGGAGACACCCCCCCCCCCCCCCCCCGCACTATAGGATTGGCAGAATTGGAGGCAATGATGGCCCTTAAAGAGGACTGTCTACCATTTCCCTCACTCTCTTTGATTTCATAGAGGTGTCAAAACTTCTCAGAGAGAAAAAAATCACATTGACAGCTTTTAATACTCCCCTTTTTGTCTTCAGAAATTATAAACATCTGAAGGAAATTAAAGGGGGGGGGAATCCCTCCAGATGCTTTCCAGATTTGCATCCTCCACATTAACCGCCTTCCATCCTCAGACATTCTGTTCCTTATTACAGTTGAAAGGCAGGTACCTGGATGGGAGGGGTTAATCTCAAATTGCTGGAGGTTATGAAGTCTGTTGGCGCTGGCATCCTCTCCCTTTGGAGCAGGGAGTTTCCTTTGAGAGCACAACCTTTCTTGGAGCATGCCAGGAAAGCTCCAGTGGAGCAAGAGCAGCCTCTAGGACAGCAATGAGCTTTCACTCTTAACCCTTTTGTCTCCTTGATCGGTGGCCCAGAAACTGGCCTTGTGGGTGGGGGTAGGGTGGAGGGCAGAGGAGATCAGAAGTGGGGAAGGACAAAGCGACTGCTGGCTGGAGAAGGGCAGATCTTCCAGCCCTACTGGGAGGGGGAAACAGTTCTGCTTTGGCCTAACAGGTCATCCTTCCCCATCAGCCTGGGAGGGCAAGCTTTGTCCATAGCTAGTATTTAAAGTGCCCCAAGGAAATTGTTGCTGACATGCTTTGTCTCCAGAATCCACATGGACTACTATGCCAATTTGGTGCTGGGCCTCCTGTGGAATGAAGGGTAGCCATTCACATGCCAGCCTGGCCTTGTTTCTGGCTTGTCAGAGTTGGCAGGGAAGGTGGGTGGCATCACGGTGCTCCCTTTGGGGCCTCACCTGCTCTTTCCCACAGGTCTGAAGCCCACAAGTGGAGCAGGCCCAGAGAGAGCAGGACACACAGCCAGCTGAAGCGCTTTGGAAAGCGCGCTCAGGACCCCGGCTGGTTCTTTTGTTCAGTTACAAGGCCTTGGGCTCCAAAGCAGCTGGCTTCCTCCACTTCCTGCTTGCCAGCTCTCCCCTCCCACCTCTGTCTTCCTCCTGGCTCAACAGGATTCTTTGTTTACTTTGTACCCTCAACAGGGAATTCCCATCTTTGGTCCCCACCCCATTTGGAAAATGAAGTCTGGAGGTGGCCCCCTCCCTGGGGCACAAACAGGGGCAGGGGAACAACAGCACTTGGGAACCTGTAAGGTCAGAGAGATGTGGAGGGCAGACACAACAGGAACATCTTCTCTGGGCCTAAGCAGGCCAGATCCAAGCCAGCCGAGCCAAGAAGCGTCATTGTACCCATGGCTGGCCTGGGAGGTGGCGCTGCCATCAAGCAGCTCGGGGAGTCACGGATTACCGCGGGCTGAGGCATATCATGTGGCATGTGCTCCCTCCGGAGACTGAGACCCAGGGGTGAAATGCTCCCAGTTTGGACCGGCTTGGGCGAGTAGGTAGCGATGATGGCCGGTGGTTCAGAGAACCGGTAGCAGTGGCAGCTCTGCCCACCTGTCCCATTCCCCGGAGTCGGGGAATGCATCATTCCCTGACTCTGGCCTTTCTGCAGAGCCGCTGCCTGCTCACCCTTTGCCACGCGGTGTATCCTGCTGCTCACCTTTCTCCCGCGGCTGGCTGTCAGGGAAGGCAAGTGCCTGAAAGTTATTGGAGTTGTTCATTCTCCTTGAATGAACCGCTCTGCTCCACGTGCCAGCTGCGCAAGCGCACACCGTTTATTTAATTCAACGGCCGGTTGAATGTGCACTTGCGCAGCCGGCGCGTGGACCAGAGCAGCTCATTCAAGGAGAATGAACAACTCCAATAACTTTCAGGCACTTGCCTTCCCTGACAGCCAGCCGCGGGAGAAAGGTGAGCAGTAGAAGTTGGGGAATGGCCCATTCCCCAACTCTGGGGAATGGGGTGGGTGGGCGGAGCCACAGGAGGAAGGTAAGGACAGGCTGCCGGCAGAATAGAAATTTAAAAATTTTTCCCTACTGGGTTCTGTGGGCATGGCTTGGTGGGAGGGGGTCTTGTGACTGGGCATGGCTGTGAGTGATATCGAGTTGGCCACACTCACTCAGTCACAGGACACCCCCTCACCAAGCCACGCCCATAGAACCAGTAGAGAAAAAATTAGATCTCACCTCTACCAAGAGCCTTAAGGAATTGCCACTCCCTGCTCTGGTATTCGTTAGGCCGGCATCAGCGGTCCCTTGGCACATCTGGGACAAATTCCTCCTGTAACTGGAGGGCGCCAGGTGTGCATCTGCCTGGCCGTCTTTCCTGCCGCTTCCCGCTGCCACGTTTCCACAAGCACAAGACCACCAAAGGCCACAGCACGATCTCTTTTGGGGTTTCAGAACCGCGGCCACTTTGACTGCAACAGTTTAAAAAAGAGGAGGTACCGGGACACATGGGGAAAGGGGGTGCCGAAGAAGTCAGCTCCTTTGGACACAACAAACACCTGCATGTTCCATTCTGGAGGAAAAAAGCAGGCAGGATTGCAACCTAGGTCTGGAATATGCGACAGAATTCAACTTTACAAAAGAAAACCAAAGTGATATTAGGCAAAATGCACGTTGGATCCCAATCTGAAAACACCTGTTGCTTAAGGATGCGCTTAGCCTGGGGTTCTGAATTGGTCTGAGTGCTCTTTCTGGCAACATGGATGTCGCCACGTTGTTGAGCTCCAGGCACAAAGAATTTCCCCACTGCCTCGGTGGCTTAAAAGTAGAAATTTTGTGAAAGCCAGCTGAGCGAGAGTCTGTGCTTTCTTCAATGACCGCGTTCTGGAGCAGCCCCTGCCCCCGGAAATGACCCTTGCTCTGAACCACACCTGGGACAACAGGTTGCTTGGGCTCTCTGGTTGCAGGATCCCTGGTACAGCTTTTCTGCACTTTGTAAAAATGCCACACACTTTGGGAAAAAGGACTGCCATTTATAGTCAATTTTTGACAGTTATATAAATATTAAAGGATATTACACCCCCCCCCCAGCTGATTATATTCCTCCCAACATTTTGCAATAAATCTCACCTTTTTATGATGAGGGAGGGGCTCTTAGGTTTAAATATTTTACGATGTTTGGAGATATTCTTTAAACAGCCTGGATTTATTATTAATGGTTTAAACATTTATAACAGCCTAAAAAATTCTGAGGTATGGTCCATGATACTGTCATAGACCAAGGTTATTTCTTCAGTGTGGAGTGTTTTCTGCTGACACAGACAAGGGCTGTTCTCTGGGTGCTGGAAAACTCCTCTCCCCCTCCCCCCTTGAGAAGGTGGAGAATCCTTCTCACTAGCCAGGAGTAGGAGGAGGGGAAGTGCTGAAGGGTTGGTGGCACTGATGCCCACCGCATCAAAATCTCACACCGGCTGCTTTGGGTGGACATTCCCAGGGGTTCCTCATTTTGGTTAAAAGTTGTGGCAGATGATGTGTTGAAGACTCTGGGTGCCTCTCTGAGGGCAGCAGGGCCTGGGGAGGCTACCTTTTTTTAAGGTAATAGTTTTTTGTGTGATAAATGATTTGAGTCTTCCACATTGACTTGGACAATGTAATGAATATGTGATATCAGCAAGAAGCCAGAAAACAGAGGATGCACCTTTCTTGCCCACCTCCCCACCCCCGGTCCGTTGTTCATTGGTGTCTTAAGGAACAAAAGGCCATCGGGTGTGTGTGAGGTGGGGGGTGAGGCAGTCCAACAAAAGGAGCCTGGTCAGAACAGCAGCTTTGTCAATCCAGAGTGATTTGGGGTAGGGTTTTTTAACACCTCCATGCCTTGACAAACATAATTGGTTTTTGATCCTCAGAACTCAGTTGGGGATTAAATTGGAATCCAGACATTAAAGAATCCCCCCCCCCCAGCAGAACCAAATTATATCCATTTCCCCCAGTTCTCTTAATTTAGCAAATTTCACCAGACAATGTATTTCCTGATCTCTGAAAGCTTTCCCAAACCCACAACACCAGTCCAGACACACACAGGGAATAGATGTTCACCCATCAGTATCTCTTTCTTGCAAGCTTTTCTTGCTGTGCTTTTCCACAAATGCAACACATGGCACATTTATGGCTGTGTTGGTTTTTACTTGCTCTGCAGTTCTCCATCATTGTTTTGCCAGTGTGGCCCTTTTCACAAAGAACCAGGGCTCCGAAAGCTGGTGTCCAAGATACTGGGGGTGGGTGAGTGGGAGGATGGGCTGCTGTTTGCCTTTTACCCCATCCCATCCCCCCCTTATCAGATCCTTTTTGCAGCATGGATCTAAGGGTATAAATCTGGTTTAAGATAAGAAGACAAATCCTGTTTCCTTGTTTCTTCTGCTTCTTTTGCTTGGTGAGAGCATGGCACGGGTGTGGTTTCCCCCTTCACTTGACCTGTGTTATTGCATTGCTATGCATTGCATTGCATTGCATTGCCGCAGTTGCTTTCAAATTGCATTTAGATGGAAGTAATTGAAGAAAAGAAAAAGCACCATCTACTTTTTCGTTGCTTGGACCCTTTGTGGGAGGAGGAGGAAGGAACAATTGCAGTGGGGCAGCAGCAGCATTTGTGATTACAGAACAGGGAACACCCCTTTTGGCAAGCAGGGAAGGAGGTAAAATTACACAGATAATGAAGTTCACTTCTGCACAATTACACTATCTGGGATTTTAGCTACCTTCTGGAAAATAATGTTGGTTCTAACACTGAAGCTGGAACTCAGCTGTTGATGTCCAGCTGATTGGGGGGTGGGGAAGAACTAATGCATTAGCCCCCTCACCCCCAAAGCAGCCAAGCAACTGACCATAGTTCTCCCTTTGGAAACCTGCCTCTGGAAAGGGACAGCTGCAGCAGCCAGGAAATGGTTTTGCAGCCAGCCAGCGTATGCAGCAGGCAGCCTTGTCATCTATTTCTGGCACAACTCTGGTATTACTGTTATTATGGTTATTATTCCATCCCCACCCCCACTTACGAGCTGCCTCCTCTCCCCAAGCAAATTGCCTCTGCCTATCTGACTGCTGGTCCTGGAGCCAGGCAGATAAAGTGCTTTCAATCTCCATGTCCTGTTGAAGGGAGGCGAAGTAGGGGCAGGCTGGTCCTTGTGGCCCAGCAAGAGTCTTGGCTGCATCTCCCCCCCACCCCCCCTTGGAGAGAAGCTGCATCTGAAGACTCTGGAGCTCATTCAGGAAGGCCAACATTCTCTCTTGCTTCCAGGCAGTTATTAACAGCGGTGCTGTTTGCAGAGGAGTCCCAGCTGTGGCCTTAGCAAAAAATGTTTTGCTTATTAATGCCCTATGGCCAAAAAAAAAAAAAAAAAAAAAGCAGCTGAGCACTGGAATCCCCCACCCCCCAGGACAGAAGATGTAGGGCTGGGGAGGAGCATACGGGAGAAAGCACATCCAGGGAAGGGAAGGGGAGGTCTGTTAGGACAGCTCTTTGTTGTTGGAGGAAATACTGGATTTTAATGGTTGAAGAGAAAGCTGCTAATCTCTGGAACTCTTGCAAATTAAGGTGGACTGACTGGGCTTCTGAAAGCCCATGGAGGGAATTGGGGAGCCCTGTGGCCTTTCCAGGCGATGTTATAGCCACCCCTTTCTATGTCCCTCATGCTCTTTTTTGTTGTCCTCTCAGGGTGCAGAATTTGAACTTAATATTCTATGAATATTCTTCCGAGCAGGGCCCAGTTTCCTTAGCTGGATGAGGATGGTTCTGGTTGGCAGCACATGTTTGGCTTGGAGAAAGGGTTGGGACCAGTGGGCCTCAGAGGCATGCCCCACCCCCCACCCCCAGTTCCAGGAAAAGATAGCAAGTTCAAGGGAGGGGCTGCCTACAATCTGGGGAGCGGGGAGGAGAAGAAGATGTGAGAGAAAGCCCCCGACCTGGATTTGGGCTCCCAGTCCATCTCTCCTCCTCCTCCTCTGTGGATGCGTGGCAGAGCCCTGCGTTGCCCAGGGAAGCTCTGGCGGGAACAGGATGGCTGGGCAGTGAAGAAGCTGGGCGAAGCGGCCTTTGGAACCTCTGTTCCCTGCTGTCCTCCTTGCGCTTGTCTGCTTCAATGTTAGGGCTGAAGTGAAATGTTTCCACAGAAAATGCAGATTAGGCAGCCACGAGGCCTTCCGGAGGCTGCTGGCCTTGGAAAGGCTGAAGGAAGACATTCCTTTGAAGACGGCAGGAGCCAAATCAGCTTTCACGATCCTTCGGGTCGGTGTTCTGAAGCAGCAGGAACACAATTACGTTGAAGAAAATTTCTTCTATTTGCCATCTTTCTTCGGAATGCCCAACAACTTGTGCTGGCTGAGGCATTTTAGGTAATTAAAACAGATTATTTCCTTTTTAAAAAGTCAACTATATATTTTAGTGTTTAGAAATTGGATAATGTCTGGAAAATCGCTGGAGAGGATCTCTCTGCCTGAGGCTTTCCAGACAGCCTTGCCAGAGGGAGATGGATCAGCCTGGGGCCGGCCTGGGTCACTAGGCCAAATTGGTGCTCCTGCCTGTCAAAAGGCAGGCTTGGTATCTGAACGCTGCCTGACCTGGGGCTTTTCAGTCGGTGGGATCCAGAATTTAAAGGATGGAGTCAAAAGAGCAGCTGCTGAAGCAGATGGAGGGACAGGGGGAAGACCCCTGCACAGAATTCTCCCGTCATTTTGTTGGGCATAACCTCATTCCCAAAACAGGGATTTCTTATTTCTTCAGTTTCCTTACATGGTCTATAACAACTTCCTATCCTGGAAAGAAAGATGAGGAGGATGGAATATGAGTTGGTGAGGAAGCAGCCTATTCTCTGCTTGCATTTTTAATTCTTTCTTTTTAATATCTGTACTTGCAAAGATTCAAGTGTTGCAAGGCATCTATTTAGCAGATATTTTCCTTCACTTGCCATGGAAGGATGGTAATAGCTAAAAAAAGTAAAGTGTCATTGAAAAGTTAAGGTTGCATTATCACAGAAAAAGGATGATTGTCTTATGCCAGAGAATGTGATATGTCTACCCCTCACTCATACGGTTAACTGACACAGATTTTTTTTTCTCTAGGATGCTGAAAAGGAACTGCAATGTTGCTTCTTTCTGCTTCCCTCTCTGGCCTGGAAACTTCAGTCAAACCTTCCCAGTTGTAAATTGGGACCAAGATGTTGTTCTGCATCTACAGTCACTTGCAGAGTGGTTTATGAGTAAAAGTTCCCACATCTGTAGAAACAGAGAGATTGCTCAGGCTCGGTAGGCCTTTCCTGACACTAGACAGCTCTAGAGCTACAGCCCAGACAAAGGGGCACATCTTCAAAACTCACTGGGAGAAGGGTGCACATCGTCAGGCAATTCCAGAAGTGAACTGATTTTGCAGCTAGAGAAGTACAGAATTGCATCACTACAGTGGGAAGAAAAGGAGTAGGAAATATGCTTCTGGAATTTAAGTCCTTGGTGTGGTTTGCTGTAGGCACCACAGTCGCTTCCCTGCCTCATTGCTGATGTGCTATTCCATCTGACACTGTGATGGCTGTTTTGGGAGCAACAAAGAGCCTTGTGATGAGGAAGAGAAAGAAAGAATCAAATGCTTTTCAAGGAGATTCCTTACTTGTTATTTACTGGACTGTTATAATGCCAGCTAGAAACCCTTGTAGTTTGGGGACAAATACCACTTGGAGGCATCCTGTGCCTAGATCTGTCTCCCTTCTTTGTAGAAGTATTAAGTCTTTGAAAACAAGTGGAGGCATCTGAGATGATGGTGGGCATGAGGAAACTTTTGCTCCTGTCTGCATCACAAATCCAGGGAGGACCTTGGCTTAGTTTTCAGGCTCTCCATCCAGGAGGAAGAACTTGTGGACTGCTCACAACCTTCTCTTGATTGTTTGAAGGCCCATGAAGTTGTGGTACTCTGAACGATGGGCACACGTGACTCTCGCAAGAATCTCAGTGCCTCCTTCCATCACCTCATCGTAATGGGGACTCCTCTAGTGAATCCATCACCACCTGCCTTAATGATGCCTCTGTTTGTTGCTGTTCCTCTTCAGGTAAAGGGCTGGCATTGCCTATTATAAGATTATGATTGCTGGTCTTGGTTCACCCCTTGCATGTTTGGTACTTGGACTGAGAGGCTTCTTTTTGGTATTTGTTGTACTCCTGGAAAGGGGGTGCTGTCTGGGGCTGCCTTCGTGGTTTTGACTCCAGTCCCTTTCTGCATCCAGATGCCACTTCTCTGAATGATGAGAAACACTGGATGAGACCTCTTTGCTTCATGCCTAGGAGCCTCTTGTTTCTGTGAACCGGAAACTGTGGTGAAAATTGACTGGGAGGGCATCTGCTTCAGAAATCAACTCTTTCCCCCTCCCTGTCCCAAGAGGGTCTGATGGTCACTCCAAAGTGGGTCTTTCCTGCCACTTACATTTCCTCACACATCTGCAGTTGCTTGGAGTTGGCTTCCACTTGCCTCCTGGTCCAGTTCCAGCCCATGGAGGCCAGACCTCCCTGTGAACCCTGTGTGTGACAAATGTCAGCCAAATGTCCTTTGGTGCAGCCGTGGGTGCCCTTGAGGGAGGAATGGACCGGCCGTGACATTTTATTAGGTTGATTTTTACTGGCATGAGTAAAAGTTGTGAACAAGAAGAAAGAGGAAAAGGAGGAAGCAGCCCATACATTAAATTAATAATTCTAGGGGCCAATGAACAAGTCATCCATGCAGCCTAGAGAATCACTCTGGTAAACAGATTTATTTTGGTTTATGCTACTCTGGGAGTCTTGGAACTACTGTATCTATTTCTTTAGTTGGTTGGCTTGTGTGATGATGAGGGACAAATAATGTTGGAGCTTTTTAATTTTTAATAAGGAGATGAGGATTCCCTCTATGTGTTGTGCCAGTCCTGGGATCTGTCTTCCAAACCAATATGAATCTGCAAGGAGTTGTGAGACAGCAGCTCTGGAAAAGTCTGTTTTCTCTTGGAAGAGGAGTTTCCTCAAGAGATTTCAGAGCTGGGGCTTTTAAACCTGGTTTTCTGCAGCTGTCCTTTCCATCTTTCATATTTCTGTAAGCATTAAATAATTGCAGGTCTTTTGGAATCTAATGATTAGTTTCCCTTTGTGCAGGGGGTGAGGGCAGAAGAAGCAGACTGCCAGGGAGGAGGAGGTAAGTTGAGTCACAAGGGGAGCACTGAGTCCAGGTAGGGTCCTTGCTGTTCACAGGCTGTTAATGGAAAGATGCTCTTGGTGACTGTAGGTCCATGTCAGGTCCAAGCCAGGTGTCCCTTTCGGGGGTCAGTGTCTGGAAGAGTATCAGCTTACTTTGATACTAAGAGGGAAACTTTGAAGAGGCCATTGGTTAACTTGATGTTTGGATGGGTGGGAACAAGTGGAACCAAAAATGGTACTTCCTGAACAAAGAATCCTGAGAGATTGGGGTTTCAGCCAGTTTACAGTTTAGGATAGTAGAAGGAAGACTGAAATCCTTGGTACAGAAGGTCCTGCTGCTTTCTTGGAGAGGCTATTGGCTGGGCAGTGAAGAAAAAAAAAAAGGGAGGTTTTCAAGAATGCATTTTAGCAGACTGAGCAATAGAGATGGAGCTCCCATGGAATGCTTACTGGATCACTGTAAAGCCCAATAACAGAAGCTTAAATTAAGCTGCAAAAACTGTTTTGCAGCAGAATCACTGTGGCTTGGAGCTGGTGTTTTCCCACTGCCAGATTATATTGCCACGCCCCGTCTCCTGGGTTGTCCTCTCTGTAGAAGTTTGCATGAGCAAAATATTTTCAAATGCATCTCTCTGCCACAGTGACTAGTGACTTCTTAAAAAACAGCCCAAGGGCATAATTGAAACAGAAGCCAGCTTGGGTTAGATGCCTATTTCAGGCTTCTCTTACATCAGCACAGGGTCAACCTCTGCAGAAATTGACTGATTGCAGAAGGTTGAAATAGGAGGACAGGAGCAGAGCAGAGGCGAATTCTGTTTTTTTCTGCTCCACCTTTCCCTCACTTTGCTTCTGCCCCCACCTCCAGAGATAAAGAGGGGTATACCTAAGCCTCTCTTCTGGGACAGGAGTGGTGGGCATCATCTTTGACTCTCTAGAAGTGGCGACATCTGGTTCAGTCAATAGTCAAGGGCCAAACGACACGCCATATTTCCATATTTCCTTACATCAGTAGCTGATATCAAGAGGTTAAATGAAAAAGTAAAGTGGGGAGAGTTAACTCTTCATCTCCCAGGAGTTTCCCCTGGTCAGTTTTTGTCTGAAGTCCATTTGCATCTGTACCATGGACTAGTCATCAGCCAAGGCCTTTTTGGTAAACTTTGCCTTGCTGATGCCAGAATGGTAGAAATGGTTCTCCAATTCCTTTTGCAATGGAGCACTTTCCTTTTTCTTTTTAGCTTTTTCTTTTTAGCTAGCTTGCCTTTTCAACTTGCAGGACTGTTTTCTTCAGGGGTCTTTATACAATTGGTACAACTCATCCCCCATGTGATCTAGCATCCAAAACAGCCTATTAGAAATCTATAGAAATCCACAGAGGATTCTTCAAATTTAAAAATTAAATCTATTGCTCGGGTGAAAACCGTAAGGATAAATTTCATACCTGAGCAAAGTTTCATGGATGAGCGATAAACCCCCAAATAGACGCTTAAATGAAAAAGCCACTAAACCCATTTTGGTGGTAGTTGGAATGCAGTGCACTAATAAAGGACAAGAAAGTGTTATTTTTAACTTGGGATGGGGTGTTTTTTGCTTTTGTTCCTTTGCTCTAAAGGTTTTTAGCCATTATCTTGAACACTATTTTGTAATAAATTCATAGTTGATACGTTTCTGAGGGCTTTAGTGTCCATTGAAGTGTCATTCTCTGAGGGTGAGAGAAAGACTGGAGAAGAGAAATTCTTTAAAATTCTAAGGTGTTCCTAGAAGGGGAAGGGGAAGGGGTTAGCACATTCTGTTGCCCAATTATTTTGAACTGTAACTTTAAAAATCCAATTATTTTGAACTGTAACTTTAAAAATCCAATTATTTTGAACTATAACTTTAAAAATTACATGAGGTTGGCTGGGTTGGATTGGGTTGGCTACCTTTCTGTGCAGACAATACAGAGCTCAATTCATTCTTGCAATGCAAAGGAGGAGAGAATCAGTGATTATCTCACATGAGTTGCATGCCAGGTTCTCCACCCACCCTACCTACCCCGATCTTTTCATACTTATTTTGTCCTAATCTTTGATTTTGCTATATTGGAATTATTTTGTCTTTTGGAAAGTGAGAAACAGTCCATGTTTGTGAGATTCTCAAAAGATCTGTGTTTGTATGGATGTAATTTTAATTCCTATGCTTATTTAGAGGTGGTGCTCATGTCTGAAGGCAGTTGAAAATGGAACAAAATCCACAAGGCTCACAGGGAGACTCATTGTGCTTCCTTTCTAACATAGCCTGGTTTCTGAACACAACTCTGCTTGCAAAAGATCCTTGCAGTTTCTTGCTCAGGCCTTCAGTCCAGGATTCTGAGGGAGAGGGCAGGCCGCAGGCCTTCTCTTTTAAAGTCTCCATGCAAATGGAACCATAGAGGAAAAGTAGCTCCCGGGGACGCTTGTTTTGAATTGAACTCCATTTGCAGCAGGTTGGGCACTTTGGAGAGACCTTGTAGAGTTGCTGTGGTGGGGGAGGGGGGGCTTGGTTTGAAGCTTCAACATCTGCTTTGAAGGATGGACTTGCCCACCTATTAGCATGAGAAACAGAGGGACAAGAGGGCTGTTTTGAAGAAGTCCTCTGCTTCCAGGATCCTGCCTTCTTTTTGGGAGCTCACGCTCTTAGGGCAAGGGAAGCCCCTTCCCTCTTCTGTGAACAGCTGATGTGCCTTCAGGAGGCCAGAGACTTCAGACAGTAACATAATAAGTGTTACTGTAATAAGTGTTACATAATAAGTTATGTCCTTATAAGGACATCCGCCGGGGATTGGCCGAAATCCACCGGCAGGAAATTCAGACCACTGTCTATGGGTGGTGTGACTGCCGGAGTGAATATAAGGAGAGCTCCAGCAGCGCAGCGCCAGTCTAGTTCTCACTTAATAAAGGTGCTGAATGGACCTGAGCTGGTCGTGTCTTTTGTTCCTGCGCCTGATCTAACACTGGCGATGAAGGAGAAGAACCAGAGCAACGACCACGTGGCACGATCGCCAACTGACCAAGAGCTGACTTTCTGAGCTGAAGTCACTCACCTTCGGCAGACTGAAGCATGGCATTGCCGCAAGCTCCGATTGCATCACTGACCCCATTCAATCCCGGACGGGAGAAATGGAGGTCCTACATGGTCCGGTTTCGCCAGTTCCTGCGAGGGAACAGCTACCAGGACCTGGACGACAATCGGAAGAGAGCCCTCTTCTTGGCACATTGTGGCTCCGAAGTCCTGGAGATGGCCATCGACCTCGTAGCGCCCAGGGATATTGAAGAGATGTCCTGGGCCGATCTTCAGGAAGTCCTGCAGGAACACTATGCACCCACAGGCACTCCGATTGCAAACAGGTTCACCTTCCACCAAAGGAACCAGCGGGAGGGTGAACCCATCAAGGATTTCGTGGCTGCCCTCCATCAAATCACAGCAAATTGCGAGGTTGACAATGTCGACAACGCCATCCGTGACCGCATTGTTTTCGGAATGAGGGATGTGGCCCCCCAGAAGAAGTTCCTGAGCTGCAAGAGAATCCCGGTCAAAAAAGTCCTTGAGGAGGCCACAGCCACCGAAATGTCCGAAAAAGTGGCAGCCGTGATGGTAAAGGCGAGAGGGATCCACAAAATCCACAAGACAGTTCAGAGTTCCTCAGATGACTCTGCCGCTGCATCCGAGTCAGATGAGGAAATGGCCGTACACAAGGTTTCCTGGCCCCCAAGGCGAGAAACCCAAGAAAATGGCGACTGGGGGGAACGCTGCGGCAACTACAAAGGTGATCACCCCAGGGCTAGCTGCAGATGGAGAGACGCCACCTGCCGACGCTGCCTGAAGAGGGGGCACATCGCCGAGGCCTGCAGAGCATCAGATCCAGCCCCCAAGCCACCCAGACCCCGAATCCGCAAAAACCAGAAAGATCACCAGAGGGCATCCAAACAGTCCTCTTTCTAGTCCAGGCGCAGGGACGACGAATTCTTCCACAGCGGAGTGGTGCATCAAACAACCATTGCTCACACAAGTGATGACAGTGCCACCAAATTTCACGTGACACTGCAAGCAGAGGGGGCACAATGGAGGTAGATTCGGGCTCGAACTACTCCATTATGGACTGGCAGCAGCTGAAGTGGCTGAAGCCCACATGCAGTAAAAAAGAGCTGAAGCCCCTGCGGTCGAGACTCGTGGATTTTGGCGGAAACACCATCGGCGTCCTGGGAAGAACCTCACTCCAGGTCTCCTACAAACAGTTCCACGGCAGCCTCCCCATCACTATTGTGGAGCATAGCCGCCCAAATCTGCTAGGAGTGGAGTGGTTCAAGCCACTAGGCTTGATTGGAGGGATCCACCAAATTCGGCGGGATGAACTCGACACCCTCATTGAAGAGTTCAAAGAAGTCTTCAATGGTAAGCTGGGGAAATTTGTGGGGAAGCCAATATCATTCAATTTAGATAAGGGAATCACCCCAATTAGGCTAAAGCCCTGCTGGGTTCCGTTTGCCTTGCGGGCTAAAGTAGACGCTCAGCTAGATAAGCTGATTGCCCAGGGCATATTGGAACCTATCGATCATGCTGCATGGGAGACTCCCATTGTGACCCCAATGAAGCATGATGGATCAGTGCGCATCTGCGCTGATTATAAATGCACAATCAATAGAGCGTTGCCACAGAGCGCATATCCAGTCCCAGTGGTGCAACATCTGCTGCATTCACTAGGGACTGGCTCAATTTTTGCCAAACTGGACATAGCCCAGGCTTACCAGCAGCTGCCAGTAGACGAAAAAACGGCAGAGGCACAAACGATTATCACCCACAGCGGCGCATTCAAATGCAACCGTCTCCAATTTGGAATCAGCGCAGCCCCAGGCATTTTTCAATCAATGATGGAACGCCTTCTCCAAGGCGTTCCAGGGGTGGTGCCGTACTTTGATGATGTACTAATCTCCAGAGATTCTAAAGCCCAACTCCTTGAACGACTCAGGCTTGTCCTGCAACGGTTCAAGGCGAAGGGCTTGAGAGTCAGGAGAGATAAACGCATCATTGGGGTCCAGGAGATTGAGTTCCTGGGCTATCTCATAGATGGCATGGGCATCCACCCCACCAAATCAAAATAAAGGCCATCCATGAAACTCCCAGCCCCAAAAACAAAGCGGAGCTTCAGACTTTCCTAGGATTACTTAACTACTACAGTGTATTCCTTAAACAGAAAGCCACGATTGCTGAGCCACTTCACTGCCTACTGGGGAAAGCACCTTCCTGGGAATGGGGAGAAGAAGAGGAAGCGGCTTTCTGAATTATCAAAGGACTGCTATCTTCAAAGAGTGTTCTCATCCAATACCACGAGACACTGCCCCTCAAGCTAACCTGTGACGCATCGCCATACGGGGTTGGAGCGGTGCTCAGCCATGAACTACCGAATGGCTCGGAAGCACCCATTGCATATTTCTCAAAAATTATGTCCAGTGCTGAAAGGAACTATAGCCAGCTGCACAAGGAAGCCCTGGCCATCGTCGCGGGAATCAAGCGCTTCCACGAGTACATCTATGGAAGGAGCTTCACAATCATGACGGACCATAAGTCGCTGCTGGGGCTTCTCGCAGGCGACAAATCAACCCCGACCTTCATGTCCCCAAGAATGACCAGATGGGCCATCTTCTTAGCCGGCTATTCCTACAGACTCGTCCACCAACCCGGCAAGTCAATTGGAAATGCCGACGCACTGAGCAGATGCCCGTCCAGAGAACCAGTGGAAGACCCAGCCCCCATGCTCAAGCTTTTCTACATAGACAAGGACAACGGCTGCCCAGTCACATCCACAGACGTGGCTGTCCAAACACAGAAGGACCCAACCCTCAGCCAAGTCAGGTCCTGGGTCCTGCGAGGCTGGCCGACAGGAAAAATGGTGGAGAAATTCAGCCCCTTCATCAGAAAGCAGAAGGAGCTGTCCACAATGAACGGTTGTTTGCTATGGGAAGACAGAGTG
This sequence comes from Masticophis lateralis, assembly GCA_030761175.1. Taxonomy (NCBI): domain Eukaryota; kingdom Metazoa; phylum Chordata; class Lepidosauria; order Squamata; family Colubridae; genus Masticophis; species Masticophis lateralis. The sequence goes on along the minus strand of JAUDYJ010000010.1, from coordinate 423,244 downwards.
CTGATTCCCAGCACTCTGCAATGAAGGACGCTAGAGACTCTGCACAACGGGCACCCTGGCATCGTCCGCATGAAGGGTCTGGCATGGAGTTACGTCTGGTGGCATCGCTGGCCAAAGACATCGAGGAGTGGGTCTCCAGATGTGACCCGTGCCAAGAAGTCCATTCCGCACCCCCCCCAGGCTGAACCATTGCAGTGGGAGACACCTAGCAGCCCCTGGTCAGCCCCATACTGACTTTGCGGGTCCGATGCAGGGGCGCTACCTCCTGATCGTCGTTGATGCCTTCTCTAAGTGGCTAGAGGTAGTACCCATGGCATCCACCACAGCCGAAGCAACGATCTGGGCTCTTTGCCGACTCTTCACTACCCACGGACTACCTGACATGTTGGTTTCCAACATCGGGCTCCAACTTACGTCCCTGCCCTTGGAAGCGTTCCTGGCCAGACTGGGCATCCACCATGCCCTCTCAGCGCCCTACAGGCCAGTGGAAAATGGACAGGTCAAACGGATGGTGGGGCTCACCAAGGAAACACTCACCAAGATGCATTGTAAGCCGCCCTGAGTCTCCGGAGAAGGGCAGCATATAAATCAAATTTTTTAAAAAAGAAAAAAGATAGGCACGGGCGACTGGCAGGAACGGATAGATAACTTCCCCCTCACCCTACACATCATACCGCATGCCACCACCCGAAAGTGCCCAGCGGAACTACTGATGGGCAGACGACTGAGGTCATCCCTGGACTGACTGCACCCCCAGTACAATCCAGAGGTGCCAGCAACAGCCAGCCACCAGCTTCAAACTTTTGCCATAGGGGATCCGGTTTTTGCTTTAAACTTTCACAGATCTCCGAAATGGCTGAAAGGGAAGATAGCTAGCACAAGCGGTCCGAAATCCTACACTGTGGAGCTGGAAGATGGACAGGTCTGCCGACGTCACATCAACCAGCTCCGGAAAAGGTGGAAGAGAGTTGGTCAAAACCACCCTGACGAGGTAGACCTGCCAACCCCCGAATAGGTAGGCCTGCCACACCCCGAAGAGGGAGGCCTACCACACCCCGCCAGGGTAGCTTGCCTCACCCCGTCAAAGGAGGCCTACCACACCCCACTCAAGTAGGCCGGCATCCACCCAGGCACGAAGGCCAGCATCGAGCATCAGGAGTAGACCGGGAACCATCCGGAGAGGGCACCAGACACCCCCCCGGTGACGGCAGCCACCAACTCCCCAGGGACAAGGACCGACAGAACTGTGAGGCGGTAGATCTGGGACCAGCCGACGAGGACACCCCACAACGCAGTGTTGAGGTTGGCCAGCACCACCCCGGCAAGGGAGACCTCTACTGCAGAAACCCAGTAGACCGGGGACAAGCCACTGGGGGAGCCTCGAAGCATTCCGGCGAGGTTGCCCAACATCACCCCAGCAAGAGAGTCCTCCACTTATCTCAAGAGGCAGATCCACGACAACCCCATGTCAATGAATACCAACCGGACGAGGATGGCCAAAACCACCCCTGGGAGGAGGGCCTCCAGCCCCCCCAGCGAGGGAGGCCTGCACCGCCCCAATGAGGTAGGCCAACGGCGTCCCCATCTTGACCAAAATCAATGTCCTCCCGGGCAAAGCCATCCTAGCAGAGAGAGCCCGCACCACCCCTGCGAGGGAAGCCAACACCACCCCAGTGAGGTTGGACAAAAGACACCACAAGCCAGCAGCCACCTCGGGAGCACACTGAACTCAACCAAGGGTCGCCCGAAACTAGACAACCCACAACGGCGGGTACCGAGACCTGGACCAGAACCCGCCACCACCGGACCTGTCAAAGCCAAGGGGAACACCAACCACTTACCAAGATTCAGCAGTCCCCCACCGGTCAGCAACGACAGCGATGTGCAGCTTACCACCCAGGCCAGGAGAAAGACCAAGATCACCAGCCGACGGAGGTCCAAGACCCAGCCGGAGGTGCTGGGACGGTGCCCGCACACTCAATGGCCGAATCCTGTCCGGTTCCAGGGAGGGAACCGGGAGAGATAGGAGCCCAGCCGGTTCCTGACGATGGCGAAGGTCAACTGGGACTGCGCAGGTCAACCAGGGCTCCCTGGCGCCCTGGGTACCTGCGTGACTTTGTCGTATACAGACCTGATGGACGGACTAAGAACTAGGGGGGAGGAGTTTTATGTCCTTATAAGGACATCCACCGGGGATTGGCCGAAATCCACCGGCGGGAAATTCAAACCGCTGTCTATGGGCGGTGCGACTGCTGGAGCGAATATAAGGAGAGCTCTGGCAGCGCAGCGCCAGTCTAATTCTCACTTAATAAAGGTGCTGAATGGACCTGAGCTGATCGCGTCTTTTGTTACTGCGCGTGATCTAACAATAAGGGCTGGGAAAGAAGTGGCAACGTGAAAGGGGATGACCTTTATTTGCAATCCTGGCTGAGATTTACAGTTTATTACTGATAGCTTTTATAAAGAGCCATTCAGTTCAGAGGTGAGAGGTTTGTCATCTGGAAATGCAATTAACTTCAGCCATATCCCAATCCCCTGGTTTTACAGGGAGAGCAGGCACTCCAGCGCGATCGTGATTTTCTTTTTAATATATTTTCCCCTCCATTTTAGGCCCAACGCATCCCTGGAATTTAAAATAGCTACATGGTTTTGTTACTATTTATGAAGAAAGGAGAAATCGGAAGGGACCCCTGGCCCAAGTTTACCTTATTCTGTCTCCTCTCCTGAAAAACACTTCTAGGAAGAGGAATGCTCAAAGCACAAATGTAAATAACCTTAGGAAAAGATGGTATGGATGGGGAAAAAAACAAGTTACAAGAATAAGATCCTTACTTTCAGAGGGCCAGGTAAAGCTATGACAACAGAACTGGGCTTATCCTTTTGGGCAGGAGAAGCACGAGATATTCTCAGGGTCTGATTGGAAAAGACCCCACCAGACAAGAGGAACGCCCTTGTGACGGGGTGTCACCCGGCTCGTTCTCCTTACTGGCTCCACCACTCAAGACAAGAAATGTTTCAGTCAGGTCAGAAGGACAAGCATGGCTCCCCATTGCATAGAGGAAGCCAAGCAGTACAAGTCTTCTGGGGAAAAGAGAAACTGCCTAACAGCCCCACTGCATTGGGGAGGGATGGTGAGCCTTTGCTCCCAACCAACCTTCAGCTGTGGAAAATTTGCTGGAAGTTCACGTCCAGGTGGCTCCTGCTGACTTTGTGGAGAAGATGCGAGGCAGTCTTCTTGGTGAATTTGGCATCAAAGGAGTTAACCAGGGCCGCCTCCAGAGATGCTTTTCAATTTCCAAATATCAAAGTTTTGATATTTATTTCCTGAGGCTCCCCCAAAACATGACTAAGCTCAAAGGTTGGCCAGGGGCTGCCAGTTGCTGGCTAACCAGAATAGGGATTATAAATTTTCTTGCTTTTAACTCAGGAAGTAGAATTTCTGCATCAAACTCAGAAGCAAGGACAGAGTGTGTTGAGCAGGTCCATTGAGATAGTTGATATCTGATGAAATGAAGCCAAAGGATTGGCTGAGGAAAGCATTTGGAAAGTATGGGAGCCAATATGAGTAGGCTGTAATCCACCTTGGCCACAGAAGCCCCCTTGCTTGCTTTGGCTGGTCAGTCTCAGCCCATCCTACTACAGAGAACTTCTGTGAGGGAAGATTGAAGGAAAGTGTGCAATGCATGCAGTGAGTGAGTTCCCAGAAGAAAGGCAGAGAAAAGTTCTGATCAATAGGTAGGCAGCTACAGCTAAATAGAAAGAAAAAGGACTCTAAGAGCAGTTATTTAGAAGAACCAGCTCCCTCCCTCCCACCTCCCTAGACATTATTTCCAAGCAACATGTGTATCCTATGGGTAGCAGGGGAGAAGATGCTGTAAGTTACAGGTATAAGAATAACCCCCTCCTTTTGACAGGTGTGTGTGTGTGTGTGTGTCTTGGAAGCCTGGCCATGTTCACAACACTGACCTCCCCACCTCTCCAAATAGCTGGACTGCTCTAGTCTTGGAGTAAAAGTACAGCTTTCTCATGTACCTCAATGATAAACTCCAAAGGTACTGTTTTCATGTGTTATAGAAACAGCATGAGCATTTCTACACAAATTCTATTTTGCCTTAAATAATGCTCTGGTACCTTATCTATTTGTGGCCATAATTAAAGTTGGATTAGTGGAAAAGATTATGGACTTCTTTCAAGCCATTTGGGACTTTTCTGCCTTGCCTTTCCCTCTTTATAACTTCAGGGTGCTTGAAAAGTCCACTTAATACTTCAGCTCTTAATCTTTGAATTTTGCAATTCTTTAATTTCAAAGGAGTTGTTTACATGGTGTTCTCAGCTGACTTCAGGAGTCCTGGAGAAAAACCAATTTTTCTTACTCCTCTTAGGCACATTTCTTTTTCTCAACTACTGTATTTTCCTGCGTATAAGACTACTTTCTAACACACAAAAATCTTCTCAAAAGTCGGGGGTCGTCTTATACGCCGGGTCTCATTCTCCTGTAACCAGGCAGACCAGCCCATAAGGCTCTGACGAGCCTTAAATGGCTCTGAGGAGGGTCGTCTTATACGCCCAGTCGTCTTATACGCCGGAAAATACGGTACATATAACCTACATATCTTCAGTGATTGTAGCCCTGTTTCTTGCAGATGTAATTTTACTTCTTATATTATGTGTCTATGGAGATGCTCCATCATCCTGGTCGTGGGGGTCCCAAAGGTGCTTTGCAAAAGGCAAAGCCTTGGTGGTGCAATGGACTAAAGTGCTGTTAAGTAGCACTTAGCTGCCAGCTGCCTGCAATTACTGCAAGTACAAATCTCACCAAGCTCAAGGTTGACTCAGCCTTCCATCCTTCCGAGGTAGGTAAAATGAGGACCCGGATTGTGGGGGCAATAAGCTGACTTTGTATAAAAAAGAACACTGCTTAGGGCGGGCCCCAAAAGCCCTACTAAGCAGGTATATACAAAAGTATGAAGGCTACTGCTTAATGCATTGTAAGCTGCCCTGAGTCTTCAGAGAAGGGCGGCATATAAATCAAACCAATAAATAAATAAATAAATAAATATACTGAACTTTTTTGGTTATTTCTTTGAAAACATTTCAAATTAACAAATTAACAGAGTTGGAAGGGACCTTGTGAGTCATCTAGCCCAACCCCTCGCCCAAGCAGGAGACCCTGCACCATTTCTGACAGATGGCAGTCCAGCCTCTTCTTGAAAGCCTCCAGGGATGAAGCTGCCACAACTTCTGAAGGCAACTTCTGTTCATATTAAGCTTTGCTTCTCATCCAAGAAGTTTCTTTAGAACGTGGATGAGAAGCAAAACATTTTCAAGAAAAAAACCCAAGAGAGTCCAGATGCCTTTTGAAAAACAGCTTTGGGTTTTTATATTATTATTTTTCCAGATATTGCCTCCACTCCATCCTCTTGGAGATCCTTCAAAGCAGTCCTTTCCTGAAGATTTCTCAAGGTCCTTGCTCAAGCCAGTCCTTGCTCAATATGACATTCAGGGAAGGCAGAAGCCAGAGTTTCTGAGGAATAAAACAAGTTTTGAAGTCAACCACAGTCTCTCAGAGGAGTACTACTCCTAAAAAAGCTTCGGTGCTGGAAAAACACAGGCTTTCTATAAGCATTGATTGATTGATTATGTGCCTTGAAGTCATTTTTGACTCCTGGGGATCACATAAATAGGCTTTCTTCACGACAATCTATCCCTAACCCGTACTTTCAAGACTCTCAATGATGTACTCATCCACATTATATCTGAGTCCTTCCACCTTTCTGCTGGTCACCCTCGTCTTCTCTTCCATCTTTCCAAGCATTGGAAGTCTTTTCCAGAGAGTTGGGTCTTGGCATGATGTAGCGTAGCCAAAGTAGGATAATCTGAGCTGGTCATTCGTGTCTCCAGTGAGAACTCTGCTTGGATTTGCTCAGTGATCCAGGTGCTTGTTTTCTTGGCTGTCCATGTCTGTTCTCAGGAGTTTTCTCCAGCAGCAAAGTTCAAAGGTGCCAATGCTCTTTGAATGCCCTGGCTTGCTTGATTCTGATATCCATCATGGTACCTGAATACCTTTCTCAAGGCATACCGAGTGCTGGTTTATTTCTATCCTGCTTGTTCCGTTACTGTTGAAGGTTGAATCTGAAAGGCAGAAATTGTCTACTACGTGTAGCTCTCAACTTACAAGCATTTGTTTAATGATAGTTAAAAGAGCTGAGGTGGCGCAGTGGTTAGAGTGCTGTACTGCAGCTACTTCAGCTGACTGCTAGTTCAGCAGATCAGCAGATCAAATCTCACCAGCTCAAGGTTGACTCAGCCTTCCATCCTTCCGAGGTGGGTAAAATGAGGATCCAGATTGTTGGGGGCAATATGCTATTTAGTATACTGTTGATTGTTGTAAGCCGTCCAGAGTCCTTGGAGAGTGGGCGGCATAGAAATATGATTAATAATAATAATAGTTCAAAGTTACAACGGTCTCCTCAGGAAAACTTATTTCAAACCCATCCTCAAAATTGCCACCGTCACACCATCCCTGTGGCCATTTCGCTGCCACTGAGGAACTTGGCAACTGGCTCACACTTACAGTGATTGTGGTGGCTTGTGGTCACATGATCATGGTCTGGTATTTTCCCAGCTGGCTTCCAATAAGCAAATTGGGGAAGCCAGATTCACTTAATGACTTTGTGATTCACTTAATGTTGTTTCCAAGGATTCCTTCCTTCCTCTTTAGTCTCTCCCTCCCTTCATTGGCCATTGCCATCCCAAGCCACGCCTCCTCCCTAAGTCCTTTGGGAAAGAGGGAGCAAAGGCAAGGAGGAGGAGGAAGAAGAGGAAGAGGAGGAGGAGTGTGCTGGCACTTTACTTTGACTTGCAAAACATCTGTCAGGAAATGGCCCTGAGCAAATGCGGGCTGTGAGATAAGAGGCGCTTGAATTGATTATTATGAAAAGCTGCCCATGTTTCTGTCTGTGTGAAAGTGATGCATAAATTGGCTTTTGCTGTGGAGGTTTGGCAGTGGGGATCTTCTCGTGATCTTTGTTGGGAATAAAACTATTGGATTCTTCTGGTGTCAGGATTAAACAGTGAAGGTTCCTAATGATACCAAAGGTTTTAGAGTTACCACAACAAATATTGACAGATGTAGACATTGCTAAATAGAAAGACAGACTGAAGCGATGGCTGCTTGAGGAAAAGGTGAAAGGATGTGTATTCTGACTGGGTCTCAGCTTCCTGGATCAGGAAAGGAAATTGTTTTTTTCAGCTGAGACATTTGAATAGAAAAGGTCCATCTAATTGGCAGCAATAGTAAAATAAAGTTATATTGTGGTTCATTAAAATAATTGAAAATTAAACTAATAGGATCATACTGCTTTTCACAAATCCATGACAATGTATAGAATATTTCAATAAAGTTGATCACTATATTTCAGAAAGAATAAAAGAATATCAGAGCTGGAAAAGAGGCAGAAAGGACAACAGCAGGTACCATAAGAGAAAATTTTAATTTGCAATGTTTGGATCCGGGTACCTACGAGACTGCCTTCTGCCACCGATAGCCTCCTACCGACCGGTTCGCTCCCACAGAGAAGGACTCCTCAGGCTGCCCTTGGCCAAATTATGTTGGCCCCAGAGGGAGAGCCTTCTCTATTGGAGCTCCTGCCCTTTGGAACGAACTGCCCCCGGAAATACGCACGATTTCTGACCTCTGAGTTTTTCTCTGTGCCCTCAAGACCCTGCTCTTCCTGCAGGCAGGGCTATCTTTATGATTGAGTTTTAAATTTGGAGTTTTTTTTAATTTTGGGGTTTTTAACTAATTTTGGCCGAAAACGTAATATATATTTTTTAAATTTGATTTATATGCCGCCCTTCTCCGGAGACTCAGGGCGGCTTACAATGCATTAAGCAATAGTCTTCATACTTTTGTATATTTATACAAAGTCAGCTTATGGCCCCCACAAACTGAGTCCTCATTTTACTTACCTTAGAAAGGATGGAAGGCTGAGTCAACCTTGAGCCTGGTGAGATTCGAACTTACAGTAATTGCAGACAGCTGATGTTAATCACAATGCTTTAGTCTGCTGAGCCACCAGCCCCTTTTTAATAATTTTAATAATTTTTAAATTTAAATTATGATGTTTGTATTGCCCTTTTACTTGGCTGTGAACCGCCCTGAGTCCTTTGGGAGAGGAGTGGTATAGAAATAAAATTATCCTTATCCTTATCCTTATCCTTGAACTATGGTGAAGAAAAGAGGCAGGGCTTGGGTCTTTAAAAGTGTGGATCTCATGAAAAAGCAAATACAGAGAAAGTTTCATTCCCCTCCCCAAATACTGGAAGCCGACTCATCCAATAGAGCTGAATGTTGAAAGATTCAAGTTAGGTAAACAAACAGGAGCATTTCATGGGCATTTAGAAGTAGATCATATGCATATCAGTATCAGAGGCAGTAAAGTTTCAAGGCCAATAGCAAGAAGATGAGGGGAAGAATGTGATTCCACTCACATTCAGTTTGTGGGATTTCCAGGAATTTCAGGGACGATTGTGAAATAAGTGCTGGATATCTTTGTCTCTTATTTAATATTTGCTAAAATAATTGTTCCATTCTGAATTGAACATATTCAATGTAAGGATACACTTTCACTTTAAAATAAACAAGTATGCTTTATAGTTTAAGAATGAAATTGCCTAGTTTTACTGCCAAAGAAAACTCCTTTCCTGGCATTATTAAAAATGTGGGAAATAGATTCTGCTAATCATGGAGATTTATTATAGAGAGCACTATACTTTGGAAGGGCGTCCAACATATTTCAAATATCAGATGGCAGACCTGTCTTGACCCAGGGTCATGATAGACAGAAGTCAACCTCAAATTACCCAATTAGAGTTTCCATCACAAGCTTTATCTGGTTGGAAAGATATTGGAAAAGAATAAAGAGATTGGTTTCAAAACTGTTGAAGATGACTGAGAAAGTGGATCCCGAAGAAAATACTACCAATTTTTGTGTGCAACACAGAGTTCCACTCCGTTTTGAACCTATTCAAGGATGGCAATCGTAAGGACTTTGTGAGAAAGCGGTGCTGGGAACTACAAGGGGGGTTGAAAACTAACCAGCTCTTCTACCCAGGGCTGTCCTCTGAGCTTCAGAGGTCATGGATCAAAACTCACCTCAAAGAGTCTCCTGATACCTAAATAACTTTTAAGAACTGCCTTGTCCTTCCTTCAACAACTAAGAAATGAGAAGAGCCTTAGATATTGTACAGTTTTTGAATGGTTAGCACCACTGAGCTGAAGGGTTTGCTTAGTGGGTGTCAACGAAGTGAACCAACGGGGAAGCATCCTGATTCAACCATGCTTGGTTTTCTTCCAAAAGTGGTGGGAGAGGTGCCTTAAGAATGGGGGCTCTAAAAACAGTTTGCAGTATGAATAAGTGCTGGTAAGACCATAAAAAAACCAGAATCAGAAACAATTGTGCATGTTGGAGAGGGAGCTCGCTGCAATCCACAGGGCTTGTATTTCGGCAACAGTCTTTCTTTTCCTTCCTTCCTTCCTTCCTTCCTTCCTTCCTTCCTTCCTTCCTTCCTTCCTTCCTTCCTTCCTTCCTTCCTTCCTTCCTTCCTTCCTTCCTTGGGAGACTAGATCAGGACTGAATTCCACAGGCCAGTCAAAATGGAAGTTGGCAGAGGCTGGCTTCAGTTGACATCTGTTAAAGGATAATAAGAGACCAATTTTCACAGTTTTGCCAAGAGAGTAAATGTTTGCTAAACATGAATTGGCAGCATTAAGTGATGCCAGCCTTAAATCTATTTGTACCCCAGTGATGCCTTGCATTTTCTTTGATTTGTGAGCACTTTGCACTTAGAACAGCTGTGGTAAAATGGCTTTGATAATGAGCACAAATTAAAAACTACTTTTGTATGTCACAAAGTATCATGGTATCGTGATGTTATGCCCTTTGGGTTAACAGATGCAACAGGGGCCTTTTAAAGATTAATGCATAGTGGCTTATAGGGATTAAATTACCAGAGCTAAATTATCTGCATAGGGCGATGTCAGAATGAAGTGAAAATATACAGCAAAGAAATGCCTGGTGAGATGAATTTTGAGAAAGTGTAGTCGTTAAGATTTGGCATTGAACAATCTGGCATACTAACTAGGGGACCTGGAAGTCTCCCTTCATACACCCACGGTTTGTCCTTCTTCTTTGACTAGTTAGCAGGTGAGGAATTTTGAGGGTATGTCCAGAGATCCAGAGAATCATATGGCTGAAATAGACCATTTAAAGCTGTCAGTGCTGGGATCCAGATGAAAGTGTACTTACAGAGGACTGTCTGGACTCTGCCTGAAGATAATTAGTGAAGGGGCTTCACACCTGCTTTAGTAATTGGTTCATTGCTGAATTGCTGAATTGGTTCATTGCTGAAAAAAGAGCCTCAGATAGCTCAACAGGCTAAATAGCCTGTTATTAACATTCAGCTGTCTGCAATTATTGCAAGTTCGAGGCTCAAGGTTGACTCAGCCTTCCATCCTTTCTAAGGTAGGTAAATTGAGGACCCAGTTTGTGGGGGCAATAAGCTGACTTTGTATAAAAAATATACAAAAGTATGAAGGCTATTGCTTAACGCATTGTAGGTCACCCTGAGTCTCCGGAGAAGGGCGGCATATAAATCTAATTTTAAAAAAAAAATTAAAAAATGCTCTACCATAAAATGTTTTCCTGACATTTAAGCAGAATCTGTTGTGGTGCAACTTAAGAAAATTATTCTGTGTCCAGCACTTGAAATATTAGAGAAGATACGTCAACCTTCCTCTGCGTAGTACCCTTTTATATAGTTAAAAAGTGTTAGCATCCTGCTCAGATATCTTTTTTCAAAGCAAAATACATCTTTTGGTTTCTCCTTACAGAATTGTGTGAATACCTTCCTTGCTCCTCTGTGCATCGGTTCCAATTTATCTCAATGTATGTATCTCAAAACATGATGCCCAGAAGCAGAAACATATCCAACAAATATGTGACCAGTGCAGAATAATGAAACTGTTGCATTCCAGGATCTGGAAATGCCACTTCAGAGGAAGGTACCTAAAATTACAGTTGTCCATGCTGCTGACTCATATTAAACATGAGATAGAATGCAGTTCTAAGATCTTGTTTACGAATAGTGATACTATTGCCAAGGATTCCTGAGTCTAGGCTGTGCATTTTGTTTCTTTCTTCTATATCAAGGATTTATTACTCTATTATCCTGTTATTTTTAGCCTATCTAAGTCCTCAAGATCGTTTTGAGGTTTGATTCTCTTTTTTAATGCAGGACTCAAGTTTTGTGCTGCTAAAATCCCTTAAAATAATTACTGAATTTGCATGACCAGTCAGTTTGTTCTGAGATGGGGTTCCCATCAGGGGTGAAAGGTTCTGACAGGTTCTGGAGAACCGGTAGCAGAAATTTTGAGTAGTTCAGAGAACCAGCAATTACCACCTCTGGCTGGCCCCAGAGTGGGGTGGGAACGGAGATTTTGCAGTATCCTTCTGCTGGAGTGGGGTGGGAATGGAGATTTTGCAGTATCCTTCCCCTGCCACGGCCACCAAGCCACGCTCACCAAGCAACACCTAGCCACGTCCATAGAATTGGTAGTAAAAAAAAATTGGATTTCATCACTGGTTCCCATTCTGCTCAGATAAACAGTGTATTGACTTATTTATTAGATTTATGTGCCACCCATCTCACCTAGAGGTGGCTCTAGGTGGGTTGTTCAGGCACCCCAATGCTGGATTGTAGTAAGAAATTGCTCCTGAGGCTGGTGATTTTATTCAACAGACCTAGCACTTTTCGTAATGGCTTCATCTTGTTTTTGAGTGCTGACCATGGCAACTTAGTTAGCACCTTGAGTCTTCCCTCCCCCTCATCTAAGGGCAGTTGTTCCTGAAGCATCATTCTGGTCCCAGCATTCCAAGCAGCTTGAATGTTGAGGCCTCCTATCAGGAACATCATTCTCTTGCAGGAAGAAGAGCCCTGGGGCTCAGGTTGCCTGAAGTGTCTTGTGGGCCCAATGGCACCCCCGGGGCAGGGATTACTGGTTCATCAGAGAAGAGGAAAAGGAGGAGGAGGAGAGTGGAGAAGGTATGAATGAAGAGGTCTGCAACAATTAGCATCCATGGGCCCCAAGTTGGGAACACTGGGTGAAGTTAGCACTAGTGCTATGATGCCTGGGCACACCTGGGAATGGGTCAGGCTGTCCTCTCTAAAAGCAGTAAAGGATTCCAGAGGGGATGCCCCTGAGAAGCACATTCAGAGGTGGGGAACTAGCACAAGCAAGTCAATTGCTCCCATATAAGGACCACCTTTTACCCACTGTGGCTGGCTTGTCAGTTGCATCTGCTTCTGGACAGGAAGGACCTGTGGTCTTCCAGATGTAACTGACTAGGGGCTGGCATGGCCTGGGAAAAGAAGGATGGCAGCAAAGCCAACCGTGGGCAGAGCTGCTTTAGATGCCTCCTCCTTGTCTATCTAGAAGTGGCCACAAAGGCCACAGCCGAGTGCCTTTGGTGGGCGGGCTTTGTCAGGCAGGGAACAAAGGGGCAGATTTGATCTTGCCAAGAGATGGGAAGCCACTTGACTTATTTCCAGGCTTCTTCAGAGCACATGCCATGGAGCGAACACCTGCCCTAGGACGTTTTTCTGCTCTTCCTCTTTTCCATGTAATACCCTGCAGGATTTAACTTCACAGATTAAGGCTCAGAAATGGTTATGTTGGTGTCCTGTAAGTGGCTTGTAAAACAGGGACTGTGAGTGACCTGGATTTTAAAGAGGCCAAAAGGAACATTTTGGGACCTTCCAGTTTTTCTTTCTTGCAGTGGTTCCATTTGTCTTAAGATATTTTATAGACTGGGACTCTGGTCGGCTTTTTGATGTTTTATCCAATTTCAATTTGGTTGAAGGCTTCCCAGAACCTGAGCTAGGCATTGTCTTCCAAAGTGTATGTATTGATTTATTGGTTAGACTCATATTCTGCTTCTCCTCTAGAGGTTCAAAACCATGCATATGCTGTTTCTTCCTATAACTTCTCCTCACGTTTGTGCTACAAAGTCTCTTAGGGACTGTCTCTGGCTGTGAGTAGTTCTGGTTCTGGTTCTGGTCCTGCCCGTGCACCATCACCAGGTGGAGCTGAAGACCCAGGAAAGGAAAGCTGCCCTGGGCTGGGCTTTCTACTGCAGCTCTCCCAAAATTCTGGTTTCACTTTGTCCCAACGATCCAGGACTGGACAAAGGGAACCGGTTCAAATCTGGCGGCTGGGCTCATTCCTCTCTCTGAGCCCCAGTGGGACCATCTGGCTTCACATATTCACTTTGTTAATACATTTCTGTGCTGCCTCATACGGAGGAGCATTTCAACACAGCTTAAATAATAATACGAACTATTAAAACAATGTAAATATTTTTATTAAATAGGTGGGAGGAAAGAAATTAAAAGCCAGTAGAATCCTCCAGCCACATTCACGTAGCCTGTTAATTTTGTTAATTTCTATTTGTGAGGCTTGCTCAATAAACCATGATTCAAATAAGCCACCTGTCCACAAGGACCGAATTGAACCCCTCAGCTTCCATTTAAAAACAGTCAATTTCAGGAACAATGTCCAGTTTGCACAAGTGAAACTGGATCACAAATGGGAGTGATGAGGGAAGATCCTTTTTGATCTGGGGAAGCGTGGTGTGAACCCCTTTATGGGTGCCAGGCAAGAGGATCCTCTTCAAAAGCTGCCAGTCTGGATGAAGGGCAGCCTGGTGAAGGGTCCTCTTCTTTTGTTCAGTCCAAAAAAACACAAGTTCAACAATTCTTTTTGACTCGGGGGTCCTGAATACTCTTCAGAGGCAAGAGAAAATTGAAAGCAGTTTCCCAAATAATGTATTATTATCCCTCCCCCCTATTTTGTGTGTTAATACAACGCAAGCATTTTGAATTACATCTGGTGATTTATTTACTTATTTGATTTAACAATATACTAAGTAATACAAAGTTCTAAAAATACACATGCAAATTATATGCATTTATATCAATATATAAATATTGACTTATATCAGGACATAATTTACTTCTTAATATTGCATAAATAATTATTATTGTCTTAAAGTGGTTAGTTCTGAATGTAGTAAGTACCATTTTAACATTGAAATATAAAAAGTTGATAGTTGGGGGTTATAGGACTTTTTTGGGCCTGGTGTGAAGAAGCCTGGCTCCTGAGCGTGTGGCCTTACGGAGGAAGGAAGACCCCTGGGCTGCCTGGTGGAGTGCCAGGCGCCTCCTTGGCAGCATCTCCCCCAAGGGCACCTTCTCTGTCTGGGCAGTCACGTTCACGCCAAGGTTCCCCATGTGCCTCAGGAAATGCCGGGATTGGTTAAGAATGAGATAGTGGATTAAAAGAGATGACTTGGTGTATGTTTTGTTCCCATCACAATAACACTTTGCAGGTGATTATTAAATTAGAGATTTTCTTTGTCTTTCTCACAAAAAGAGCCCCTTTTCATGTCAGCACCAATTATGAGCGGTAATTTTTCTCATTTTACAAAAGAAATTTCTGTCCTACCTTTCCCCTCCCCTCCCTCACAAATAAAACGGGGCTTTGACATTCAGTGACAAGGAAGATATTTTTCCTTTTTTGCACACACTGTGCTTTTGAGTTTTCTTTAAAAATTCTGTTGACTCTATTGAAATGTGACAGGGCAATATTTAACCTGAATGGAGGCACGTTGACTTCCCTTATTAAAACTGACAGCTAAGGACATTTTGCTCTTTATTCCTTCTGATACATGCAGACAAGTCTTCGCTGCTAACTAGTATACAAAATCAAAAACAAAAAAATACTAAGGAGATGAGCACCTTATAAACAATATATGAATGACAATTGCAAGTTTAATCTAGCAAAGAAACCTTTTTTATCCTTTATTAAAATTAAAGCCCTTTCAGATTAGCTTGATATACGAAGACAGCCTGACACGATTAATTTCCAAGTGTGGACTCCTTTTCTTCCTCAACTCCCCATAATACTCTGGGTGTCAAGTGAGGTGGGGGGAAACCATCTTTGGATGTGCACAGGCAGGCTGTTTCCCCTTTCAAGAAGCAGAGATTCTACCTGGGAGCCGAGAGGGGCACTTGCTTCTGCGAGGCAAACCTCTCTATTGTGATCCAGCAGCAGGCCCTCAGGAAGCAGGCCCTCACCCAGGAGTGCAGACCCCGAAGAAGGAGAGCAAGGCTAGTCCATGGGAGCAAAAGCTGGAAGGAACCTCTGGGATTGCAAAAAGAAACTTGCTGCTCACATAGCAACGGTATCCTGGTTTTATAGCAGATGGAAATGTCTTCTTGGCCCTCCTCTCTTCTGTCCTTATGCACCAGAGTTGAAGTTGCTGGCAGACTTGAGGGCATTGGCAATATTTATTCCTCAAAATTGTCCTCGAGAATGTCTATGGCATGTGGGTCAAGGGAAAACCTATTAGATAAAACAATAGGATGCCCAAATAAACAAAATTTGTATAGGAACTTTTTCAAGCATAACAAATTCCCTTTAACTGCCAGCACTTTTTTATGCCAGTCACTGTAAACCGCAAGAACACATGTGTTCTGTATGCACAGCTGTTAGCAGATGAGTGTATAATGTGTCAGAACATATGTAGGAATTAAGTGGAATGCAATATTGGCCAAATCTAGGAAGCAGAAGCTCACCACCTGCTCCACCCCTATGCTTGCAGCTGCTGACAACAGTCGCCAAAAGCTCCGTAGGGAGGCCCCCAGGTGCTCTGGAACTACCTTGGGCCCAGTGCCCTTGGCATGAGTGCAGGTGGCAGAAGGAATGCCCTGGCCCTCATGGGACAGGGCATGGTTGGCAAGAGACACCCATCGAGGGGGTGCAATGAGAAGAAGGAGCTCATGACTTTCAAGAAGGGATGGAGCAACAGGTTAGGAGAGGCCATTTATGAGTGTGAAGGTTTATTGCCCTAAATAAGAATGACAGTTTTTAATTCTGCAAATTGTTTGTATGCAACATTATGCAGCCTCTTTCAAACCAGTTGTCTCCATCGATGGTCCTAAGGGCAGAAAGTATCTCCCCCTCCAAAGCTGGGGAGACAGTGGGTTGGTGCCACCCTGGGATTTCATACATTAGTAGTAGTTTGAAAGGTGCTTTTCTTGGCCAAACTTTTAAGCCGAGTCCCTTGACAGCATCTTCTTGTCTGGTGTTTCTGTAATGACACAATCAGACCTTACACCACAAAGAAGAAAGACAGACAATAAATTCAGACAATCCGCTTCATGTATTGGAAACCTGGGGACATTCGTCCATTTCTTAAATGTCTGTAAAAATGTAGCAACCTATCATGGTTGCTGATTTGGCTGTTGTTGGTGCATTCTCCTTTCAGTTTCTGTTTGTGACCACAATGTTTGTTGGATTTTCCATTGGGGAGGCCCTGGGATGTGGAAAGCAGTGCAGTGCCTTCTAAAATACATTTTGCTTTAACTCAATTGTTTGTGCTTTTTCCTCTTTTGCCAGTCTTACCTAGAAGCACGCTATTCCTACAAAAAGAAGGGAAAATGGGGTGGGAGGTTGCCTCCTATAATAAACTGTGTAAGATTCCCCCCCGCCCCTTAACCTGAATGAAGAAACCTATAAGCAAATATGCCTTCACTTTCAACCTAATGCTTTTCCTTAGGAAGGGAAAGAGACTTCCACAAACCTATCATTCTCTTACTTTTTGAAGACAGTTGCTGGACCCAGAGCACTGAGGCAAGGACAGTCTCTTCCAGTCTGGTTCTTTGGGGCACCTTTCTTTCCTTTTTTGTCATGGCCTCCTTGACGAATAGAGGGCTTGTGACAGGGCTTCACTTCAATCTGGGCTGAGGTGGGAAGGGAGGGAGGAGAGAGAGGAGATCCTTCTCCTTCTGGGCCCCCATCCTTTTACTTGCCTCCTTCCAGGGGTGCAGACCAGCAGGGTGTCTCCAGAGCTCCCTACAAAAACAAAGAAGCCAACGGTAGAGATGCTTTGATGCCAAGGGATGACTAATTGCTGGGCTTCTGTGGGTGGCCATTGAAAAAGCTCCCTTCATGCGGGGAAGGAGTCCCTGCTCACGGGTTGAAGGGCACCAGATCCAGAGAGCCAGCCCTTGGCTTGAATCTTTCATGTTCCTGCGGAAGAGTGATTCCAGGTCCAGGCAAGAGCAAAGGCAACGCAGGAGCCCTTCCAGCATGGAGCCGTCAAGCTGGGAGTTCCACAGGAGGAGAAGGAAAGGGCACTGGTTTTGGAGCACAGATGCCTGAGAATTAAGACAGTTTTTATCCTGCTTAAAAAGCATGTTTCTTTTCCCAAGTTTTCGTGAATTTGATAACTAATGATAAGCAGGGTGTGGAAATTGCCCAGTGGGAGAGCAGTGCCCTCAGCTAATCTCTGCAGAGGCTGGGTGGTCTGCATTGAAAAGGGGCTTGGAAGGTGGATGCCATCCCACAGAGCAAGGAGTTCCCTTCCCCACAATGGAGAGAAAAAAGAAAGCAGGCCAGAGAGGTGGGGAATGACTGCCTTAAAAGAAAGGAAGGAAATAAATTCCAGCAAACAGAATGAATGTCTCTTCCTCTACCTTTGAATGTCTCTTCCTCTACCTTTTTCAGAACATCTCTCCAGGAACAGCTATCCTTGTTTATTGTATCTATTATTTTTTATTAGACAAATTTATATGGTTGCCCACACACATCAAGGTAATTCCAGATGTCTTACGACATTGGAGGAGGAGCAGCAAGTAAAACTTGAAGTGATTTTTACTATGTACCTGCAACTTTTTCTCTGGAGGCAGGGACTGAGAGAAGAACTGCTGTGGCTCCTGGATGTGACTTGTTCAGAGGTGTAGGCCAGGACCAGGAGAAATGGTTTATGATCGGTAACTGTCAGGCCACCTTCCATGTATTGGGGCTGAACTTGGAAGGACTAGAAAGCAGACTTTTAAAAGCACACGGCCTGTTTAACGCAGCTGATCAGCAGATTCCCCCATAAAGGAAGAGAAGAGCAGGCAGTCTGGCCCAAGAGGTACCCCAGGTCAGGAGAGGCCACCGGGAGGACCGTATCCATCAGCCACCCTGGCAGCAGCCTTTGCCAGCCATTGCCGCCCTTCAGAGGAAGAAACGCAACCAGGCTGTGAATTGGTTGTCATGCTTGCATTGACAGATTGGGAAAGCAGTTTGTTCTACCAAATTTAACAATGATATATCATTATCACAACTTTGGGAGAAATCTATACAATCAATAAGTTTGTAGCCTGAACAGGATTTGTATCGCTTGCTTGCTGTGCTGGTGTCAGGCACGGGCATATGGATTGAGTCACAGCCTGAGATCAATGGAATTTGTGGACAGTGAGCTCAATAACAAGCCCATCTGAGAAGACAGAGATGTAAAAGACAAATTTACTAGAGTATAAAAAAGAAGTTGATTTCTTTCCCGTGCCTGGCTGCCAAGTGAGACGCAGCTGCGGCTGCTTGGGAGGTTTTGAGGTTCAGTTGGATGGGGAGGAGCCCCCCCCCCGCATTCCTGAGTTAACATGGGGGGAGGGGAGGAATCTGGACTTTTCCTGGCAAAGCCAGGACTGGGCAGCTGGCCAATAATGGTGGGGTGGCGATGGCGGAGTGGGGAGTGGAGATGGAGGGCTCCCTTGTCACGGAATAAAGACTGGAAATGGCCAGGAGGTCTTCTGGGGAAAGACCATCCCACAGCTTTATTGACTGTATGCTGGCTAATGGTCCAAAATAACATGGCATAATTAAATAGTTTAATGAATTCACAAGTCTTTTGTTTGAACGAGGCTCAGATTGCCCATTTCAGGAAGCTTCACAAAGAGTCCTGCTGGTCATGAGTTAAAAGTGGGAAATGAAGCCTTTGAAGACATTTTGGGACCTCATTATCCCAGCATGTAAACGATGCTCTGGAACAGTGAGGCTTTCTCCCTGATCTTTCCCAAAACAAAAGAGACCCTTTGAGTGGCTGGGACAGGATTCTCCTTGGTGTCCAAGGCCAGCGGAGCACTTCTCGGCAGGCTGGTAGGTCTGTGTGACCGTAATGCAGCTGCTCTGGACGGGGGGGGGGGGGGGGAACCCAGAGTGGTTCTGGCAAGGCTCCAGGGCATCCAGTGAGGCTGGGACCGGGAATGAAGAGGGGCTGAAAGTTGGTTCCCTGGCCATCCTTCCACTCCTTGGGGGCTACAGGCCACAGACTGCATCCCCAAAGGCTCCAGTCCACCCACCTGGTGCTCCTATCTGGAGGGGAGGAACGCAGCCCCAGACTTCTGTGCTGCTGCTCTTCTGCCTGCTGGGCGCTGGCCCCTCTTAGGGAAATGTTCTCGGCCCCAAAACCCAGGTAAGTGAGCCACGTTGTACACTGTAATGGAGCTGTTAAAAGGGGGGAATGAATGTTGGCATGATTTCCTCACCCAGTGCAATTGTCTGATAGATTGTAGGCCAGAGGGATAGTTTCTCAAGGGGCTTTGCATGCTACACCTGTGCCTTAGCAAAGGGCGCATCTTAGTGAGGGGCCCAGAGAGCCCACGGGAGACCCTCTAATGGAGCAGGAGGCCTCCTCTGGGCAGTACAGGGTCTGCCCAGAGGAGGCCTTGGGAAGGTCAGGCACAGCCAGAGGTCTCTCTCTCTCTGGCTGTGCCAGTGGGAGAAAGCAACAGAACACAAACCTGGGAAGACGTAGGGTGGATGCCTTTTTCGAGGGCTTCTCTTCCAGAAAAGTTTCAGGACAGAGAAGGTGGCAGCCTTGGGCCTGGACTAAGAATTAGCCGCTCTTACTGGGCTCTAGCTTGGGACTGAGCTCCCTTCGTTCAAAGCTTGCAGAAAACTTGGCCCTCCCTTTCTAACTGTGAAAGGGTGCAGGATTAAGGAGCAGAGCTCCACTTTTAGAGGAGGGTGAGTTTTGAAGGGAGGTGACTGAGATCTTTCTGTCCATCGAAGGAAATGAGAACCGCTTGCTTCAAAAAATATCTCACATGCAAAAAGGGCAGCAAATGGCATTTGGCTGGAGAGGGTCATTACTAGGGCCACAAAGTAGCCATTGTGCAAAAGGTTTCTCTCTTCTGCCGGGAGCACCTTTCCTTGGTTTTGAGAGCCTGGATCTCTGGCAAAGATGTGCTTCATAAAGCGCCAAGAACTCGGTTGCTTTCATGGCCTTCAAGAGACCAGACACCCCCCTCCCCATATATGTGTGTGTGTGTGTGTGTGTGTGTATGTATATGTATATGTATATGTATATGTATATGTATATGTATATGTATATGTATATGTATATGTATATGTATATGTATATGTATATGTATATGTATATGTATATGTATATGTATATGTATATGTATAAATATAGGCCCTTGAATTAGTTTTGTAAATCCTGGACCAAGGAAAGGCCTCTTCTGGCTGTTGCCCCTTCCCATGTATCTCTCACCTTTCTGGGCAGGTTGATTGGGGGTTTGCCCTTTCCGTGGGCTCTTTGGCCTGGCAGGGTCCCCAGGGCACCTCTTCCAGCAATGCATTGCCTGGGGGCTCCTGCAGGTCTCCTTCTGGCAGAACAAAAATGGGGGCCCTGTCCTAGAAAGCCAGTGGAGTTGCTTGATTAGCAGTTCTAATTTCTACTTCTAATTTACTTGAACTACTTCCTTACAGGTAGAGTAAAATAAAAATGCTGAAACTCTGGTTGTGATGATGCGTCATGTTACCCTATTTTAAGACCAGTTGATCATAAAATTTTCCTGCTCTTTGTTCATTTATTGATTTTGATTTATAATCCATACTTGTTCACAAAGACCTGGGAAGGCAACTATCTTAATAAGTACTGAATATAACATTGCAAACCATAAATATTCAAATGCGCCCCATAAAAATGTAGCTTGTATAGAATTAAAAGGTAAAATACGTCTATCACCCAGCATTACTAAAGGAAACTGCTGAGATAAAAGTGTACAAGTTATTGCCTACTGCTATGTACTTGCTCAAATGTTCTGGTAACTTTGCAAACTCCATTTTACCTAACCAGATATCAATTCCATTAAACTTAATGGGACATACTTCTAAATAGATACATGGTGGATTCATTAGGTTAGTTAACTTACAGACAGATGCTTATTTCCTTTTCAGCAATCAAGGCGATTTAAAGTGGCCCTTCTTCCAGGCCACCACTCTCCCCTGCCATCCCACTTATATTTCTTGGTTCTGCAGGTGTAGCCTACTGGTGAATGAAACTCTCTGCAGGGGCTGCACAGGGGAGCAGCCAGGTGGGTTGGAAGATCTTTGCTGGGAGGCTTACTTTGCAAGGGGTGCATTTCAGCCGAAGGGGCAGTGCATGGACAAAAACAGCCTGTGTCCTTTATGAGGTCCTCCTTGCCAATCTCTACCAAAGAGTTACGTAATGGGACTTATCCCAGTGATGGGAAGACACTGTCAGGAATGGCAGCTTTGTTGAATGATGTTGAGAACAGAATCCTCTGGGATGATTTTCGTCCCCGCAGAGCCCACTGCCATGGAAACAGCCCCCTCTCTCTGGCACCCTGAAAAGGGGCCCCTTAGGACTGAACTCCAGAGGGGGCCAAGGGCATGTCTCTTCTGCTTCCCCACCCTTGGTGTGGACTGAGCCATTTATCCACAAGCCCAAACCGGCATCTGCCTCTTGCGGCCTCTGTTCCAGGAGGGTGCAAAGGAGTCTCCGCTGTTAGTAAATCAGATCCTACCTCTCTCGTCGCCTGTTTCCAGGACCTCTCCCAGTCTTCTAAAGCCATTGATGCCACATTTCTACCATGTTCTTAAATTATATCTCTTGTTTAACAGAGGATAAGTCCTTTTAATGAGGGCTTTAATGTTAGCACTGGCTGCCACTGCCTAGGGAGCCCCTGTTCTTTTGTTTCTAATGAGCAGCCCCTCATTTGCACTATTCCTAGATTTATGGAGGGACAGAAAAACCTCCCAATTTATTACGTCTGAAATAAACTGCTCCCAAAGCAGAGCCAAAGAGGCACTAAACTCTCTTCTCTGTGGTGACTTTCCATTTCACTGAACGGCAAAGCACTGTTCCAACTAGAGGAGTCTGAACTCAGAGGAGTTGTCCTGGTCCATAATGACCATTTGAGTCTTGACTCCACAACCACACTGCTGGACCTGGGGCTTTTGAGCCTGTCACACAGGATGCTCTAGACCCCTGGACAATCCTTGCTGTTTTTAAAGCATCACATCAGTAGGTAGACTCGGAATCCTTTTCCTGCCATGTTCCTTCACATTCCCTTTTGCACTCTTCCTTGATACATTTCCTGTTGCAAATTTTATCATGAAAATGGCGAAATCCAAGGCCCATCTGAAGTCAATAGGGAAACTGAGTTGTATGAGAGCCGCTCCAAGCCCTGCTGCTCCAGGCAGTGTATTTAACTACAGGGTAAACGGCATCACTTTGACAGGTCTGTTCACTGTGGGTCAGGCTTTTTTTTACAAGGAAGCCTGATGCTGGAGCCCTTTGTCTAGATTTGAACCATTTCTTTCTCTCTTCCACTGAACATGCAAGAGAGAAAGTGCAGGATGGACAGACCTGCAGCCTCGTTTCTTAGGGGAAAGAGCTTCCAAACCCTTGCTTCATGTTTTGAGTATCTTGGCCTTTTTTCTCCACTCTTGGTTTCAGACAGTTTAGGCCTAGGGAGTAACTTCAGAAACCAGCTTGGCAGAAGTGCCCTTGACTTGTTTCATTTTTGATACATTTCCCAAATCTTATTTTGGGGTATTTCAAATACTCCAGAGAGGTCCAGTTAGTTTTCCCTGCAGTGTGGGAACTAACTTCCGTAGCAGAGCAACTCTCTAATAAATGTCTCTAAAATTTAGGACCTGGTTACCTACGGGACCTCCTACTACCACCAATAGCCTCCCACCGGCCGGTATGCTCTCATAGAGAGGGGCTCCTCCGGGTGCCATCGGCCAAACAATGCTGACTGGCGGCCCCCAGGGGCAGAGCCTTCTCTGTGGGAGCACCTACTATCTGGAATGAGCTCCCCCCCCCCCCCGGAGATACAGAGGATTCCGGATCTGCGCACCTTCCACCGTGCTCTTAAGACTTTTTTATTTCACCAGGCGGGTCTGGCCTAATCTTTTTCCCTCTTTTAATATGTACAATTTTAAATTGGTTTTAAATTATAGGGGTGTTTTAATTTGTTTGGGCCAAAGTGTTTAATTTGATTTTATGCTATTTTTTAAATTTTGTATTTCTGTATTTTTATTGTTTGGCTGTTCACCGCCCTGAGTCGTTCAGGAGTACGGCGGTATATAAATCAAATAAAATGAAAATGAAATGTAAATAAATCATAGCCGTCCATCGATCCACTTCAAATTATGACCTCCTTCCCTTATTAGTCTCTTGGATCAGAGACTTCTGCCCAAGATAATTTATGTCCAGAGAGTGTTGGTCACCTTCCAGATTACCCAGACATCTGGCACTGGAGCAGGTGATGGGTCAAGCAAGCAGACCAGGAAAGTCCCTTCCAGAGCATTATTTCAAAGAAATGAATCTTCCCAAATTTAAAGTGGACTGAGAATTCAATCAAGTAGAAAAGGACATTTCATTGCATGTTGGTGGAGAATACTTATTTTTACTCTGATAGCTTGATTAAGTAGTAATAGGAATTTATCTTTGTCATGTTACATAGATACACATACACAGCCACTACAGAACTCTGTGATTTCAAAGTGTGGTCCAGTTACTGTATGTATATTTGTTCAGGATCCTCTTAAAGGAGCCAGAAGGGTTGCTGAACTTTTCCTGTTTATCTGTGAAGTTTGGGTTGGATGCTATCTCGGTTTGGGTTGAAAGATTTGTCAAGCATTGGCTATAGAGATGTAAGGCCAATGAAGAGGAGGATTTGGATTCCTTTTTGCGTGCTTGTTTGGTGCTGCTGGATAAATAAACAAGGAAAATCCTTCCACATGATGAAATGATGGAAGAAGCAAGAGCAAATGGGCCTCCTTGCAAAGGTTCGGGAGACCTTTGGGGTCCCGTGTCCTGGTGCTTTTGTCCGGGGTGGCTTCACAGGTGGAGTAGAAAAGTTGGAGAGCTGGAGAGCTTTGGATGTCCTGTGTGGATCACCAGGAGAGCAGGTGGAACAAATAAATGCAGCTGCCTTTGAAAAAGACTTCACCTTGTGGCCATGGCAGTTGCAGTGGAGATGGGTGGCAAGGATGTGGGGAAGGGCGGGTGAAGAGTTGGCCAGTGGCCTTAAGAAGATCTAAAGGAGACCCCAGGGGGACATCCCCATTTGCTAGTAAGTGAGAAACAGGCAGGAGGAGGAGCAATCTAAAAGCTGTATAAATTATTTCTATAGATTTCACCTCCAAGTAAGCTTTATTTTCTCTTTATAAAACATAAAAACTTTAGTTTTTAGTTTCAGTATCTGCAACTATGTTGTTTTTCTTCTTTGAAAGATAATTTATATGTATAATAATTGGGAAATGACAAGATTCAGGATTAGATCTCTCTATATTTCTTGCCTGCCAGAAATTACACCAGAGGTCATTCTTTAGAATTATGTCGATAGGTAAAAGTCCCAAGAAGAATCAGAAGGAAAGGCACCTGAAATTAAAGTAAAATTTATGTGTAAGATTTATAGTTTCTCAGTGACAAATCTGATGTTGCCAAAAATGTGAAGAGGAACAGGTTAGATTCTTAGAGCAAATTGCACCCAGCATCCAGCTGCTCAGATGAATTTTTATTTGGGGGGCATCACAGGGGAATTAAACACAGATTGAAATGGGGGCATCACAGCCAGAAGAGGCATAAAATGCAACTTCATTCATTTGCTAGCAAAGGGCCATCAGGATGATGGGAGATGCTTAAGGAACAGAAAGGGGGCATATAAATCAGGTTAGTAAATAGAATTTAATAATTTAATAAACAGGAGGCAAAATATTAAACCTGAATTATAAGTGTTGCAGAACAGATGGAACTAAATTAAAATATTTGCTGACTTCGATCTGTCCACAGAGTTCTTCCCCCTAACTTATTTGGCTTTTAAGAAGAGCCATTTTAAAAATATTTGAATTATGCTTTATTAGTTGCTCTGCTTCATATTAATTTATGTTTTTCATTTGTTAATGTTAATGTTGATTTTATTTTTATACCGCCCTTCTCCCGAAGGACCACCGAAGGGCAGTGTACAGCCAATTTAAAACACAAATATACAGACATCATAATTAAAATTATTAAAATCATTAAACAATTTTGGCCAGAATTAAAACCCCAAGTTAAAACTCCAATTTGAAATCATTTAAATAGACAGCCCCGCCTGTCGGAACAGTAGGGTCTTGAGGGCATAGCAAAAACCCCGGAAGTCAGAGATCTTGCATATTTCTGGGGGCAGTTCGTTCCAAAGGGCGGGTGCTCCCTCAGAGAAGGCTCTCCCCCTGGATGTCGCCAGCCGACATAATTTGGCCAACGGCACTCTGAGAAATCGCTCTCTGTGGGAGCGAACTGGCCAGTGGGAGGCTATCGGTGGCAGAAAGTGGTCCCGTAAATACCCTGGTCCTATGCCATGGAGCGCTTTAAAGGTGGTAACCAACACCTTGAATCTCACTCAGAAGACCACCGGGAGCCAGTGCAGCTCGCACAGGAGGGGTGTTACATGGGCACAATGGGTTGCACCCATAACCACCTGCGCAGCTGCATTCTAGACCAGTTGGAGCCTCCAAGTGCTCTTCAAGGGGAGCCTCATATAGAGAGCATTACAGTAGTCCAACCGGGAGATGACAAGGGCATGAGTGACTGTGTGCAGGACGTCCCGGTCCAGAAAGGGACGCACCTGGCGGATCAGGCGAACCTGATAATGCCCCCCCTGGCCACAGCCGTCATATGCTCTTCTAAAGACAGCTGTGCATCCAGGAGGACACCCAGATTGCGAGCTCTCTTTGTGGGGGGCAAGGATTCAACCCCAATAGTCAGCGATGGCACCAGCTGACTATACCAGGACGCCGGGAGCCACAGCCACAGCCACTTGGTCTTGGAAGGGTTGAGTCTGTGCCTATTTCTCCCCATCCAGACTCGCACGGCCTCCAGGCATCAGGACATCACATCAAGGGCATCATTGGGGTGGTCTGGGGTGGAGATGTACAGCTGAGTATCATCAGCGTACTGATGGACTCTCACCCCAAAACCACGGATGATCTCACCCAATGGCTTCACATTTGAAGGACAATATGCATTTTAAAAAAGATGATTTTATTTTTATATTTCTTTCAACCCTAAAAAGTAGTTTAGAAACGCTGTCAGAAGTAACTTCATGCCAGCCACCGGAAAGGCACCTTTGAAAAGTGGCCCATTCAACTTCAAAATCCCACGTTGACAGAGCAGGGCAGGAACAGGGAACATGAGGAGAGGAGGGGAAAGCCTGGCTTGTGCAGAGGTCCTTTGCTTGACCTGGATGTTGGCATCACTGAAAACGTTTGACCCATCACCTTGTCACACCACGGTTTCTTCCCCCAAATCACTGTGTTGCCCTGGCCTAGGCTGACCTAGTCCCAACCACAATTCATGGTCCCCTTTGGTGGAACAGGAACCCAGGAGGCTTCATGCTTGATGTCTGGAAGGGAAGGAGATTTCCCAGGCTTTTGAATGCTTCACAGGGCACGGGAACCTCTGATGCCTTGTACAATGTAAGGAGAGAGGCCAGTCTTTCCACAGGCCTTGGGGGGGAGGGGGCTATGATTTGTCAGCACTGCATTCAAGGGCTGGGGTGCCCCTTCTCAAGTTCACTGCAGCTCTGCCTTTCCCTCAGCTTGAAGAACTTGTCATTATTAGACAGGGAAGGTCAGTATTTTTGCAATCATGCCAAGTCATTAATGAGCCTTTTTTTGGGGGGGGAGGTGCTGGTTGTAGAACACTGTGGACACATTGATCCAACCAGGCTTGGGTCTGGGGTGGGGCTGACTGGAAAAACCTAGCAGGCTTGGGCAGAGATCAGGAGGAACACCTCAAACAACCAAGAAGTTCATGTCAGCCCCACTGTGCCGGGACTGCCATTCTGGCGGGGACGGCATCAAACGGAGCAAACCACCCCATATTCCAGCGGGGAAGGTAAAATCTCTACAACAAGCTCCACACTGTTGTCTGGCATTTTCTTTTCCCGTGCTAATCCGGAACCTGACAGTTCCTTGAGCTGCAAAGACAGCAACTAAGATAATCTGATGCAAGATTTCATGAGGCTCAGCAGATTTGCTTGGTGGGGAACCCAAAATACTGATGTTCACATCTGCTTATAGCCAATCTACAAATGGTTTGTCTTTTGAAATACTGTTTTAACGAATTGATTATTGCTAAGCAATAAAAGTTTTCATAAATATTTCTGTTCTGTTTTGATACAAAATTAAAAACAATATGGCAACTATGAGTGCGTTACTTGGAACGCTGACACTGTAGTGAAATTATGATTTAGTACACCAGCTGGGAGGAGATGTCCATTATTTTCAATTGTCAGTTAAATCAGGACATACATCTTCCAGCACTGACACTCGTTGCAACATTTACATGATTTGCAAAATGGTGACAAAATGCAAATGTAACAAAGTAAATATGAGAGGAATACTGTACTTTCCCTGTTGGATGGGTGCTTTTGAGCAAAAGATACGCTAGTATTTGTGAATTTTATCTTCCATTCACTATGTGTATGCAAGGGATACTTTGGTGCTTTAGCATAGGAAGATATTGGGAAATGCCTAGCCAGGCAAGGAGGAGGACTCAAACAGGGAATTAACCTTGAAATCTTGTGCAGCTGCAAGAGATGCAGGAATGACTTCTCCTAAACTCCATGGAACCTTATCTATCTATTCCCAAGGGAAGACAAATAGTCTGGAGAGATTTTTAATACAGGCAGAACACAATAAAGTAGCTAGTTGGAACTCTATACGTCTGTATCTGGTTTCTTGCACAGAAGGTGATTCAGTTTTACTGAACCTTTGTTTATTTTGTTATTCTTGGGGCTGGTCTCCAGTAAATGTATCTGTTCTTAGAGTACCCTTTCATTCTTTTCCTCAATCAAAGTGGTGATGGTGAAAAGCAATTAATTATGTTCTCTGAAAACCAAGTCTTATTTGCAATTGCGACATTATTTCCTCATTATTATTTTTCAAAGTTGCTTTACTAATGAATTCTCATTTGAGGGAAGAGAGAAGAAGTTAGAAACCTGGCTTCTGCAATCTCAGTTTTCATTAGAACGAGTTCTTATATTTAGTGGCAGTAACATTCCTTGTAACATTAGCCAGTTGGCTATCTTAGAGCAGCTGGTCCCACCTTGCCCATTCCTGCACTGTACTCTTCAACCCTCCTCAAGAGTGGGGGCGAGGCCAGGGTGGCCTCTCTTCCACATCCAGAACTTCTGGGCTGCTCTTGGAGCCTGCATAGCTTTATTTGCAATCCCCATCTGTGCTGTGGCTGACCCGTGGGAATCCTGCTGAGGATCCTTTCAGCGCATGGGGTCTCTGAGGAACAGGAAGGCCTGGGATGGGGGCCATAAGTGGTTGCGTTTTGAATTGATGGACGGGCCTGTGGCTTTTTGCCTTGAATGAGAAGCCAAAGGCTGTTTTGTTTTCTCTGAATTCTCAGAGGAAGGCAGGCTTATTCCCGTCTTTTACAGTAATCAGATTTATCTGGCATCTCTCAGCCTCTTGAATTACTTATGCTACAATTGGCCAACCCAGGAAGGTTTTGGTTGATTTATTTATTTATTGTTCTAAAGTGATGGCTTTTGACATGAGGTCCCCATTTCTTCCTCAGGGAGTTGAGGAGGAAAACGGAAAGTGGTTTCAGCTATAATTGTATGGAAAGCTGCTTCTTCTTCTTTTTTTGTAAATGCAAAAGGTGCCCCAGTCTAGACAGCAGAGCACCAAAGTTCAGGACTCTCTCATGTGACAAGATCCTTCCCAACCTTCCCATCTTTTTCTAGAAAGCCCGTCTATGAAAGCATCTTGCCATTTAATTCAGAGAAAGACTACTAATTTGAAAGGAACAGCAGATCTTGGCATTAAGGCTCAGAGGGGCTTTTAAAAAGTGAAGTGAAATAGTCTAATGGGATGGGAAACAAATGGTGGGGCCAAAGCTGGAATTGGAGCTTTACAGTGGCTCTTGTAGACCTGCCTGGAATTTTTGTGGGTGTGACCTTCAAAACATGCTTATGGAAGAACCAAGGCAATATGTCCTTTCTAGATGAACCAATTACATCCTTGTGCTTTTGGCTTTTATCTTACGTCAGATGCCAAAAATATCCTGAGCACCTCTCCTAGAGCTTCTCCAAAATACATCGCCTTCCTCATGGGCAGTTGCATGAATGTCAGTTTGCTTCAGAGTTTTAAGGAAGGTCTTCTCCATCCATGCTCCAGGCAGGAAGAGGAAGGGTTGAACAGCCTGTGTCCTGGATTAATTAATGTGAGAAGAGGAAGAGACAAGGGAACAGTCTAGACATGTGTATTTAGGGGACCCAGGTGGGGTTTGCTGTTGCTAAAATTCACCATGAATTTCTGGGGATAATCCAGAGCATCAACCAACAGAAGGTTTCATCTGTCTGTCTTTCCAGATGCAAATGCAGCAGCACTTTATTATGTGGAGAGACATTCAGTCAATCAAATCGTTGTCACTAAGATGCTAATTACTTTCAATAAATGTACATCACCCATTTAATGCAATGAGAGTTTAGAAAATGATACACCTTTGATAATTACAGCAACCAAGATGTGCCCATCAATCTAATGTTTTAGGTTTCTGATTCATTTGCATTCCTTTATTTTTATTAAATGAGCTTTCAGTTATTTTGATTGATTCACTCAGACTTCAGAAAAAAATAGGATATAAAGATTTCATGTAAAATAGTGTGTGTATAGCTCGTCTCATATAGAAATGATGTGGTAAGATAGCTTTTTCTATTAAGAAAGGAAGGCAGAAGTACCACGGGGTGGGGTAGATCTCCTCCCACTGGCTTTACAGAATGAGGGGTGGAATCCAGCTCTCGGCAGGAACCTGGCAGCATCTGTTGTGGATCATGGTGACCATCACCATACCATGTGGATCCAGGACTGGAAGGAGATTCTGCATCAGTCGGGGTTTGGGCTGCAAGAGGGTCAAGGAACAGGCCACAAGACATGCCCACATGTTGTGTGAAAGAAACTCTTCTGCTGCCAAATGTTTTTCCTTCCTTGGGCTAAGGCACTGATGGCTACCTTTTTGCAATCGCGTGCCGGGGGCGGGGGGGGCAGGGCAGGTTCATGCACACGGATGCCCACACCCATAATTCTATGCGTCCCGCCCCACGCATTTGCGCGTGACCCCCCCTCCACCCCGCACCCCCTCCCGCTCCTGGCATGCAATGGCCCAGTAGGCCCGGGTTTTTTTTCTCACCTGGCTCCAGATCCTCTGTATGCATCTCGGGAAGGTGAAAACAGCCTTCCCCACCCCCTTGGAGGTCCTCCAGAGGCCCAAAACAGCCCGTTTCCCAACTTCTGATTGGACAGGAAGTGACTTTTTTGCTGTCCCCAGCTCCCAGAGCCTCTCTAGGAGCTTCTGGAGGCTGCAAAAAACATCACTTTTCACCCTCCCCAGATGCATAGAGAGGATCTGGAGCAAGGTGAGAAAGAAAAACGGGCCTTCTCCACCCACCTCAGGCCCTCTGGAGGCAGAAAACAGCCTGTTTCCTACTTCTGGTGGGCCCAGAAGGCCCGAAAATCCACTGGCTGGCATGCACATTCTCGCCGGAGCTGAGCTGGTGTCCCACTGAAATGGCTACGCGTGCCATAGGTTTGTCATCATGGGGCTAAGGCCTCTCCCCAGCCAGTCTCTTTCTCAGGTGAACCAATAGAAGGCAGGAAGAAACTCCTGCCATAGGAAGGTACTCTCTCAGTTTATCTGCCATATGTGATCTACTCTCAACAGTTTGTGTTCCTGGCTGCCTAACAGAATAATCTGTTCTTCAGAGTATGAAATTGTTTATTTTCATTTGCAATGATGCCCAGGAAACAGAAGCAGGGTGAGAGCAAAGATCTGAACTATTCACAAATTCATCACTGGTCTTTAGTGGCTGTCTCTTTCCAGCATCTATTCTGCTGTGGACTCACTCCTCCACTTTGCAACTGAATTACACCATCATGTATTTTTTGGGATGCCTTACTAATTATTATATTAGGAATGCTGCAGTCCAGAGACCCTTAGGAGGTGATGTCCCACAAGTCCTTTTCAAAAGGCAACTGGACTTCCTTGTTTTTTTTTTCTTTGAAAACATTTTACTTCTGAAGAAGCTTCTTGGATGAGAAGCGAAACGTTTTCAAGGAGAAAAACCAAGAAAGTCCTGTTGTCTTTTGAAAAGCACCTTTGGAACCCCCATGACTTGGATGATGGAGCATCTCTGGACACGTAGGCGGGGGTGATTCTTGAGTTTATGGGCTCACAGGGACCTGGGCATTGGCCCCACTGTGTGCAGCAGTGGGGCAGTCTCTGCATTGCTGGGTGCAGCCTTTCCGCATCCCAGTCATCAGTTTTGGCATGCTAATTACAATTACAAAATACAAATCTGTGTAAGAATGCAACAAGAAAAACATTTGAAGTCTTGTGCATTTTGCACGCTTTTTCAAATGTCCATATCCTTCAAGCTGCTTAGAGTCACCGAAAGTGAGTGGGAGGCCACATACATTCTCTAAATCAGTGATGGCTAACCTTTTTGCCGTTGCATGCCAAAAGTGGGGGGGGAAGCGGGGGGTCGAGTGCGCGTGTGCCCACACCTATAATTCAGTGTGCCCCACCCCCATGCATGCATGGGTCCGGTGGGCCCAGTAGGCCTGTTTTTTGCCCTCTCCAGGCTCCAGAGGCTTTCTAGGAGCCTGGGGAGGGCAAAAATGGTCTTCCCCACCCCGCTGGAGGCCAGAAATGGCCCGTTTCCCAATTTCCGGTGGGCCTGAAAGGCCCAAAAATCAGCTGGCTGGCATACACATGCATGCTGGAGCTGAACTAGGGCAATGCTTGTGTGCCCATAGATATGGCTCTGCGTGCCACCTGTGGCAGGTGTGCCATAGGTTTGCCATCACGGCTCTAAATAAATACACAAACAAATAAGTCCAGCGGTTGAATTGCATGCGAGGGGGAGGTGACATCTGCATGAGTATGTATAAAATCCTTTCTAATGTCAGCTTTGGTGCAGAGCATGGAATAATTTTTCCATCTTAGTCCAGCATTTTTTGAAGGTCAGGCTTTCAATTGGGTTGCTAGTGTCTTGCTGCAGAGTTTTCAAGGCACGTTAATTTTTGGCCTGCCATTGATGGATGGAACACTTTGAATTCTGACACACAGCAGCCTGGCTGCAGTGACCTGCGGTGGCTGATGCCAGCCTGTTATTTTATGTCCGTTTGTCAGCAGAAAGAAAACAAGGGCTTTAGAGCTGTCCTTCCTGACCAATCAGGGAGATGAGGGTACCCCTTTCTCCCCCCACCAAGGCAAAGAACCCTCTAATCCCAAAGAAACTCCGCTGAACACAATGCCGAGTCCCGAAGCTGCAGCACTTGGATTTCTTGTCCTGTAGTTGTCTGCCACCTTTCCGATCTACCTCCAGGAGGGTCCTGGGATCCCTCACTCACACATATAGCGCCCGGCACAATTTCCCAGGCTCTTACCCTGCTGTTGCTTCTTCCTCAATATTCTGCTTTGCCAAACTAATAAATAAATAGTATTGTCATAACCATAACTCGTAGCAGTGGTTTATTCCAGACTTCTGATTTTTTTCCCTGTGGCTTCCCTGTAGAATTATGCAGAGTGCATAACATAGCCAGGATGATATTCTTACTAATGGGAATAATTCAATAATTTCTTGTTCTGAAACAGAGGAATAAATGGTGGATTTTCTCCTCAGAACAAACTCCAGCAGCAGCCATGGCCTCCTTCTCCTCTTCTCCTATAGGTTTTTTTTTTTTTGGGGGGGGGGGGAGACCAAGAGATTCACCTTAATTAATAGCTGTCCTCTCTGATAGTCATGTACTGTTCTTCAGTGACTTTCCATCTACATGAAATGCATTTAATGTGTGCAAGAAAAAAAAGAAAGGACCAGGCTTGATATACAAACTCATTTTGGCTATTTCAGGATCCTAATACAAATAAATAAATAAATAATGGGGGAAATGGCCAATGTGTGTGTTGGACACTGGTCTGCTAAAGGTTTGTTGAATAAGAAAAGAAGTACCATCCAAAAAAGCCCACTAAAAATGTCATTGGAAAAGAAATGGACAGCAAATAAATTTTATAAACAAACAAACAAACAAACAAACAATGATCCTGTCAAATGCCAGGTAGTGCAGTGCTGATGAAAAGCTCAGGGTCAATCCAATGTGAATTTCTTTTGCAGGCAGAAAAGATGATATCAGTTTCTGTTTGTCCAAACTGGATTTTATCCTAAACAAAAGCGAGAGAGGGAAATGAATTTGAATAAGAACCAAAAAGTGATTTAAACTGCTAATAACTGTGATATTGAAAGTTAAGCCTTGCCTCTCCATTTTCTCCCTGCCTTCCTCTTCTTTGAAATCTCCTTCTAACATTCAGTTTCTGGGCTGTTGTCATTTTGCTGACCCTATTGTGTACAGTAATTCATTCTTCCTTGGTGTGCTGCAAAGGACCCAACCTGCTTACGGGAAGGTGTGGATGAATGATGTGAAGAGAGCCCATCTTGCCATCCTAGGATAGGCAGTCTACCATCCTGGGGTAAATGGCTAACCTATGCTGGGTTGCAAAGGGCACAGCTCATAGCCTCCCATCTCCTGCGATCAGTGGGTTTCTTGTGTTTCTGGAGATACAGTTTTCACAGAAAAGATTGGAAGCAGCTGTGTGCTTTTCCTACACAATCAAGTCAGCAAAGAGTTTCTTAGAACTTCTTGAGCAGGGGCTGAGCCCTGGAACAGAGGCCTATCAGTGGTAGATGGATCAAAATTCTGCAGACACACAGAAAGCTTCAGTAACCCTGGCCACTTCCCACCTTCATTCCATAGAAGCATTATATTAAGAGATGTAGAAATAATAATGGTAGTATTACTAGTAGTGATAATACTAATAGCATTTTCAAAATGTTATAATTCCCTGGCTGACTTTACTGTAAATGGTAAAAGATCATAAAAAGATCTACCTGCTCACTAGCAAGTGTTTCTGTCTGCAGAGTCGTGTTTTTGTGTATTTGCAATAGTCCATAATTTGTGCATCTCTTTTTTTTTTTGTAAGGTGCTTGATCTGAATGTGGTTCCTGTAAGCCTCTTAGCTGCAACCAGCTGCTTTTGTTCGTGGGCTGAGAGTTGGCTTCTTTTCGGATAATGGATGATGAATGGGCTCCAATTCTCCTCTTTGCACCCCATAACTCTTCTTGTCCAAAGGCTGCTCAGTTTATCTCTCCTCCACCTAAAAGGCACATCCTTCCTTGTGGCCTCAATGCTTACCAAACTTACAGTACCTTAAGTGGAATTCACATCCCGGTGTAATATGAAAGACCAGATTGCTGCTTAAAAAATCACCCAGTGAGTTCACTCTTACACAATCCAGACAAAGGCGTATTACTGTTGTACGAGAGTCGAGCTTTGTCAGAATTGGGAAAGCAGTGGCTAGCCACCTTCTGCTACTGGACAGCGCTGCAGCTGCAGGACTGCATATAAGGTCTCCAGGTGTCTGCAAGAGGCCCACATCGGCCTACACAAGCCACCTTAGTGAAAAAATGCTTGTTGGGCTTTGGGACTCTTGTGCTTCCTTGACCTCCTGCTGTGCAGTATCTGAAGGAAGAGGAGGGTGGCCAGTCAGGGGCAGAAGAATAGCTGGTCCTACCCTGGGTGAAACTGCCTCTCCCCTGCAGGATGAATGCCCTTGCACCTTGCACTTCCCTGAAGGCAAGCCCTGGCACAGGCAAGTTAGGGTGCCGGCTGTTAGGAGGGAGGGGGGGCTTTCATGGGAATGGGAGTCTTGAGGGCCCAGATGTGTTGAGGGGTGGGGGCCTGCAGAAATTATTTTAATGTCTCCTTAATTTCCTTCTCAACTGTGGCCTATTTCCTAGTGTGCACTTTGAAAGGATGAAGCATTACAATAGGGATAGTATGTCAGTTGTTCATGGTTAAAACTCCCTCCTTGAAAAAGGGCTGATTTATGAATTCCATCTTTTTTCTTAAAGGTGCACTTCATTTTTTTTTCTTCCCAGCTAAAGAAATGAAAGGAAATAGCTTCCGGTTTCACACAGCAGAAAGAGGAAAATGAAGCAATAAGCTAATTCCCTCCAGTATTATGTAATAAAGTTACATCAGTTTATCCAGCTTTGAATGTAGGACCGTCTGTTTGTGTGCTTTTCAAATCTTAGGTCTGATCATAAAAACTAGGCACATCTTCTGTTTGTTAAGAGGTTGTGAAAGATTTGTTGGTTTTATTTATCAAACATTTCATTAATCACAGATTAAAAATGTGGATCAGAAGGAAAGCTTTCTTCTGAACACATTCATGTTCACAAATATGTGAAACCGTGTCCTAGATGTGCACTACTATCAGCTCTTGCTGTCCTTTTGCTAACTTGATTTGCCTTTCTGGACTGGTTTGCATTTTTGCTGAATTTCAACAAATTGGTAATAAACGGAACAAAGATCTGATTTTTTTCAGCTACTTCCAGGACTGAGGATCCCAGAAAGGCAGAAGCAAAGGCGTTTCCTCTACAGCTGCCCCCCTCCCCCATGGATGGAGGGATAGTTGAAAAAAAAGGGTGCAGGAACCCAGAGCCTGCCTGCCTTTGTCCACAAGGAATAGACGAAGATGGGGGGGGGGGGGGGGCATGATGCACAAGGCAAGCAATAGCAAACGGCCTTTGCTCAGCTGAGCTAAAACGGCTATGTTTGCAGATGCAGACCTTTGAGTCTGACCTTCTGCTAAATTGGATCAAGCTTTTCTCCAGAAGCATCTCTCTCTCTCTCTCTCTCTCACACACACACACACACCCCTTTTGAAGAA
Organism: Masticophis lateralis; assembly: GCA_030761175.1. Lineage (NCBI taxonomy): Eukaryota > Metazoa > Chordata > Lepidosauria > Squamata > Colubridae > Masticophis > Masticophis lateralis. Next base: position 387,245 of record JAUDYJ010000010.1, on the reverse strand, counting down.
GCCACCCCCACCCCACCCCCACGAACTCAGCAGACGCATTCGGGAATGGATTACATACCAGTCGCTGATTTTATTTCAATCTGTCAATTTTGTATAAAAGAATGATCAGTGGTGTGCAATTCTGTTTTTCCTATCAATTCATCCTTTCTTCCTTATCCAGTTGGAAACTCTTTCATTGCCTGGGAAAAGCGCCTTATTTTCTCTCCCTCCCTCCCCCATTAAGCTTAGGACACCTGCAGTAAAATAGTGATTTATAGTTCCTAATGCCTCAGTTGCAGGATAACATAAAAAATACAGTAGCTGAAAGAAAGCAATGTTTTTGTGGTATGAACACCATAATTTCCCTCTCTTCCCTCCATCTCAATTACTTTCTAGAGTATTATTATTACCATTACTGTTACTACATGTGGTAGTAGTGGTAGTAATAGCACCTAGTGTTAGTGGGAAGCAGCATGCAATAATTGATAAAGGTAGCTATGCATTCCCTAGACCCATCCAGTAGTGAGACAGTTGTGAACATAAGCTTAAAGAAATCACATTCATGCAGAAAAATTCAACACTTTATCCTTGATTTACTCCTCGTTGGATGGATGCAATGAAACACCATCTGAGCAGCATCGTTAGCAAGAAACGAAGATGCGGTTTGGGAGCACTGAAATTCAGCTGCCTTTAAGCAATAGAAGTATCACATGAAGCTGTTTTATATGGTAAATGATTGGAGTCTATAATTCTCAGGTTGTGTGAGGCTCACCCATGATCTTGGTCCACCCCAGACCGGAGGCTTTTGTTCTCATCCCTCAGCTTCATCACAGGGGCCTCCTTTCAGTGATTTTGAAACTAGTTATTTGGATGTTTCTAAAAGATCAAGCCAAAAATTTGGTCCTTTTTCAGCTTCAGTGATGGTGTCAGGCAAAACATACATTTAAAAAAATATGTTCTTTGGCAAAATTCCCATGAGCATGTGATGTAAGCCTAGAAGTGTTTCCCTAAGCGCACATCATCATCTTTTTAGGGAAATTATTACATTAAACTAGTAGCGACAAATTTACTTCTCTGCCAGTTTGTTTTCCTAGAATTTTACTACCACTAGAAGTTGTGTTTTATACAACTTCTTCTTCAGGTGGCTTTGCAGGCAGCCAATCCCTGGGAGAGGGCCCCCCGCTAGGTTTCGCCTTTGGTGCTTGGCCCGGGCCCCAAACAGTTGCCCAATGGCTCCGCAGGCCCCCCTCCTGAGGGAGCAGATCCTAGCAAGGCAGGCTTGAGGCAGAGACCAGAGTCAGACTCGTACAAGATTCAAGTTGCCCCAGCCAGGGCTTTTCTGCCAGAGGCCTGTCAGGCTAGGATTAGAGATTGGCTGGGAGAAACTGTCTCCGGTTGGTGGCAGGGTTGATCCCTTAATTTCCCAAATCAGGGCTGGTTATTTCACATTACAGTGAGCAAAGAACTGCTTCTCTGGGAGAACGAGGGATGAGTGCCCCATTGCCTTGGATCATTGTGGGAATGCACTTCATCCATTCACAGAGCTATTGGACAATTGTGTCCAGTTGTATTGTTTATCTGTTGGCTAAGAAAGAGAAATGAATGCTTCCCCTTGCCCATTCTCTCTTATTTTCTCTTAATTGTGCCTGTTTTTCAAATTCTCCTGGGTACAGGGGTCAGTTGCTCAGTGACATCCACAGCTGCATTCCCAGACAGGCCGTTTTATGGCTAATACAGCCCTGTCCCACCTTTCATCCCGCATGAGAAGAGAAGGGCTTTTGTTCAGAGGAGGAGTCTGGCTTGGCCTCTCCTGACTCACTGTGCAGAAGATGGGAGCTTATGATCAATCGACTGGATGCAGGAAACGGATTCTCCTTCTGCTTTTGCAAGCTGTGCCTTCCAGCAGAGTCTCTGAGCATCTGTTAAAGGGAAATGACAGTTGGACTGACCTTTCTCTCCACATCACGGGTTAGAAAGAGATTTAGTGGGACGCAGGAGCCCTCAAACAAGCTTTCTTACTTCCCCAGCTTCCCATCCACAGTGGCCGAAGCTACCTGTACGCTTAGAACGGTCTCTTAGCAAAGATATTACTCTATCTAGACTGGCAATCCTTTTTATCCTTTGGACCTGCGGTGGCTCTTTACCAAGTTATTCTGATGTTTCCAAAAGGTCAAGCCAAATATTTGGTCCTTTTTTTCTTATTTTTTCTGGCAGAGTAATAGGAACTTATTTACATCCAATGGGATGCAGGGAAGTACTGGATATAAAACAGCCATTTTACTGCATGATGATTTGAACTAAATGAGTAATGTTGGTGGAACCTCTAATAGATTTTCTGCACACACACCCATGCACACACACACACACACACACACCAATTAGTGCTCTTTGTGAATCTCCCACATGCCTGACACATATCTGCCACAACTGTGGCTGATGCCAAGTCTGCCCATCCTGTCATGCCCTTGTCTGCTCTCATTAGCCTGGGATCAATGTCCAGCTCTAAGGCCAACTCACAAGAAAAGTAGAAATGCAGTGTTACCACAAATTTCATCAAGTAAAAATGCTGGATAAGGAAATGGATCCATTGTGACCTCTTTGACATTTTAAAAATGTTTAAAAGCTGAAGCTAATCCTTTCTGATGGGCTTTCATTTTGTCTTGACAATGAAGAGACTGGCATGGTGACAGCCAATCTTAGCCAACACAAAACCCGCCAGGTCTTTCCAGCCAAAAATATTCTCAACAAATACAATTTCATTGATACAGATTTTGCAATCCCCTGACACCTAAATGTATTAAATGGCATCAACAGTTTAATGCAATGGTAGAACAAACCCAAAAATAGATTAAAATAAATGTTTCCCTCAAAAGTTTAAAATACCTAGCTGTGTCTCTGTGACTTGCTGAGGTGCCGTGGTGTACAGTTTGGGACTTAGGGGGTTAGAGTTTCTTTCCTCCTTTAATGCTTTGGAAAAGGGAAGACTGTCATCTCCAGGCTTCACCGAAACCAGGGGGCAAAAGTAGCAGCATTTAACCCACCTGTAAACACAGGTGTCCCTTGATACTCAGGAGCCTCTTTAAAACCATCATGAAATTGCTGATGTGGTTGGCCTGCAACACACAAACTTTGTAGGAAGGAAGAGTGTGGCTTGTGACATTTTATTTATTTATTTATTTATTTATTTTATTGAATTTGTATACCACCATTCTCCTGCTGGACTCAGGGCGGTGCACAGCCAAGAATAAAAAACATCCCAATACAAAATTTAAAATTAAAAAAAAAAACAATTTTGGCCCAAAATTAAAACATCCCGACTAAAACCCATTTACAATTAAAAATATCTAAAGGGAGGGGGGATTTACGCCAGCCCAACATGATGAAATAAAAAAGTTTTTAGGGCACAGCGAAATGCTCGGAGATCTGGTATCCTGCGTATCTCTGGGGGCAGATCGTTCCAGGGGGCAGGTGCTGCCACAGAGAAGGCCCTCCCCCTGGGGGTCACCAGCCGACATTGCATGGCTGATGGCACCCTAAGGAGTCCCTCTCTGTGGGAGCGTATTGGCTGATGGGAGGCTATTGGCGGCAGAAGGCGGTCCCGCAAGTACCCAGGCCCTATGCCATGAAGCGCTTTAAAGGTGGTAACCAACACCTTGAAGCACACTCTGAAGCTCACTTTGAAGCGCACCGGTCTGAAAATTAATAAGGATAAGACAAAAATAATAACAAAAAACCTAACAATAAAACAGACAGAGGAATTAGAGAAACAATCCAGACTAAAAGTAGTTAAGAAAATAAAATGTTTAGGAATAAATTTGACAAATAAAAATATAGATATAAAGAAAAACAATTATGATAAATTGGTTTACCAAATTAAAAATGATCTAGAAAGGTGGGGAGGACTAAATATTTCATTTTTGGGAAGGCTAGCTACACTAAAGATGAACATCCTGCCGAGGCTCCTCTATCTATTCCAAACCATTCCAGTGAAATTAGAAAAAAGTTTTTTTATTAATTTGAATAAAATCACGACAAAATTTGTATGGGAAGGTAAAAAGCCTAGAATAAGCCTGAGCACACTACAAGACAATAAATTTAGAGGAGGGTTTGGGTTTCCTGCGTGGGACAAATATTACAAAGCAGCAAGCCTGTTATGGATAAAGGAGTGGGTTAACTTAGAGAACCAACGTTTACTAAAATTAGAGGGGCATGATCTAATGATAGGGTGGCACGCCTTCCTGTGGACTGCCGGGAACAAAAGTTATCATCATTTTAAGAACCATATAATTAGAGGTGCCTTAATCGATATTTGGCTGGAAATTAAAAAAAAAATGTTATAAGAAAGTTCCCAGGTGGTTTTCCACTGTGGAGGCAGTCATGCACCCAAACACCATATCCTTTCAAAAAATTATACAATACCGAGACATATTAGACTCAGACGGGATATTAAAAACGCGTCAGGAACTCAGAGATTGGGGAAGAATTAGATTGGTGGCCCTACCTTCAAATACAAAATAGATACAGAAAAGATAGGGATGAAGGAGGAGTTGAGTTAAACCCAAATAGATTAGATAAAATTATGGAAACGAAAGAAGGGAAGACGATATCTAAAATATATAAATATTTATTAGAATTGGAATTGAGTAAGAATTTAATTAAAGGGCAGATGATTGCCTGGAACAAAAACATAGGCGGAAATATCCAATTAGAAGAGTGGGAAAGAATTTGGGAAAATAATATTAAAATGACAAAATCGGTAAGTTATAAAGAAAACCAATATAAGATATGGTATAGATGGCACTTACCCCCGTCGAGGCTAGCACAAATGTATCCCAACTTAGACTCAAAATGCTGGAAGTGCAAACAGGCTAGAGGAACTTTTTACCATATGTGGTGGCTATGCCCCAAAACTAAGGCATACTGGGAGAAAATTAGAATGTGGATAATACAAATAGTAGGAGAAGAAATTGAACTAGACCCCAAGATATTTCTATTAGGAATTTACAAACAAAACATTAGAAAAGAAAAGATATACTTAATACACCACATAATTACAGCGGCGAGAATAGCGAATGCACAAGTATGGAAGAAGGAATATTGCCAAACAATCAGCAAGTAATACAAAAGATATATTTGTGTGCGGAATCGGATCAATTAATGCAGAAATTAAAAAATGAGGAAAGCTCAAAATATTCTAGGGTATGGGATAGATGGTACAATTGGATCAAACAAAGACAAAATGGATAATGATACTTTTAATTGAATATGAAAGCTAATTTGAACGAGCAATATATGTTATTATACTCTTAGTGAATTTTAAATTAAGAATGAAAATTGGAAAGGTATTTGTATGTTAACCTTATATAAGTACCCATGATGACTTCACCGACAAAAGGCATGTGGATGAAAATGGGACAAGCAATGAATGGTATAATGTGTGTATATATATGTGTATATGTATAGTAAACACATATAGATACTTAAGAGAGTAGAAATGAATTTCATCATTGATTATGATTTATGGACATGGATATTTTAATATGGTTTTTAACAGTTTTTGTATACATTTGAAAGTTAAATAAAGTTTGTTTTGAAAATTTAAAAAAAAAAAAGGAAGACCACCAGAAGCCAATGCAGCTCCCTCAGGAGAGGCATCACATGGGAGCGCCCTCTCGCTCCCATAATCCCCCACGCAGCCGCATTCTGCATCAATTGGAGCCTCCGGGTGCTCCTCAAGGGGAGCCCCATGTAGAGAGCATTACAGTAGTCCAGGCGGGAAGTGACGAGTGCCTGAGTGACTGTGCGTAAGGAGTCCCAATCCAGAAAGGGACGCTACTGGCGAATCAGGCGAATCTGATGAAAAGCCCCCCTAGCCACGGCCTTCATATGCTCTTCTAAAGACAACCATGCATCCAGGAGGATGCCCAAGTTGCGAGCCCTCTCCGTGGGGGCCAATAGCTTGCCCCCAATAGCCAGCGATGGCGTCAGCTGGTTATATCAAGACGCCGGAAGCCACAGCCACTCGGTCTTGGAAGGGTTGAGTCAAAGCCTGTTACTCCCCATCCAGACCCGCAGGACTTCCAGGCACCGGGACATCACTTCAAGGGCATCGTTGGGATGGCCTGGGGTGGAGATGTACAGCTGAGTATCGTCATCATACTGATGGGAAGGTAAAATCTCTACAACAACAGAGAGATTGGGAACAGCTCCTATCCCAAGCCCTCCAGAGATCATCCACCAACACGACCAATTTTGCTTGAAGTGTCATTGGAAAAGAATATGCAGCCAACAGTAACTGGTATTTGGGAGAAGACAGGCGGAAGAAATTGGGACTTATTTCATGGCCTTGAAAGCCTCAAGTTTCAGGGGAATTAGTCTGAGGAAGTACCCCATGGGAAATTGTTCTCCCCAGACCACTCAAGGATTGGACGCCACACTGTGGGTTAAAATCATGCTTCTGGCCTTCCTCAGATCTACGGAAGAGTTTTTTGCCTTCATCCTCCATGCTGAGGGAGATCTCTATCGAAGGAGGCTCTGTTGAGGGGAGAAATGCTGATGAAGAAGAGAGGTCCTTTAGTGCATCTTAGCAGGCAGTTTCTTTAAGGCCTTTAACATCCTGAGTGGAAATAAAGGGCTCAGACAGAAGGAAGGAGTTCAGGACCACTGGAAGTTTTTTAAAATTTTGGCTACAGCATTAAAGAACCTTTTCTAACCATAGCCAGCTTTCCAACCCTCTTCTCCTTTGGTCACTACAGTGAGGAATAGATTAGAGGGGGATCTCAGCTATATTATTTGTTGTTGATGTATCTGTGTGTCTGTCTGCCAATTGTTGTGGTTGCCTTTTAGCCTCTCAAACCTTCTCTTTCCATATTCCCCTGACCCCCTTTTTTTCTTGGTGTGAGTTACCCTGGCATTGAAGAGTAGATACAGACCTTCAGATCAATAGACAACATCTATCTGGAGGGACAGAGGGAGGAAGGGGGGAGGAAGGGAGATCTATCAGACATACCATAGATTCAGACATCTCTTAAAGATGAGCTGTGCAGGTTTTTGAATAATAGATGCTTGAGAAGCTGGATTATTAACAGGAGATGTGTGCACAGCTTTCTAAACCCTTTTTTGAAACAGCTTTGGAGTTTGAATTTTGTTGCTGTCACTTTTTCACCAGAACAAGCATCAGACTAGACAGGAGCAGGAATGGAAAAGACAGCAGTGGAGGTAACGCATTGGCCCTTCCCAGGAATATTTCAGGATGTGGCCATGCATGTGTTCTCTCCTTTGTACCTGTGGCCATGCAGGACACTCTTTCTGCCAGCCATGCAAGATCAGGGAGAGAGGTGGAATTGGTGGACCCTGGCTCTTGCCAGCCTATGGCTTTGGCAGCTTGATGTTATTTCTATCCTCTGAAGATGCAGTCTTATTTAAAAGTCTCAACCCCTTCCCTTCAGCCACCCAGGAAGCTAGAGACTGGGCAGGAGAAGAGAGGTGGCCTTACCTTCTTTCCTCTTTCGCCCTGATCCTGGCTTCCCCTGGGAAAAATGGGATTGGACCTCTTTGGAAAAGTGTCTCCCCACATAATAGATTGGACCATTTTGCTGAAGGAAACCAGACAAAGCCAGGTGTCTTTTTTCTCTTCTGCTTCTCTTCCATCATGCAATCCAAGGGGGGCGGCTGGGGTTCCACCCCACAGGCAAAATGTGGGGCTGCTGATCAACTTTCTCTGAGAACAAGCTGGAATCTGCAGGGTGCTGCTTTATTCAGCTGTCCTCTCCTGGGGTCCAAAGCAAGAATGGACATTTCTACAGACAGTCTCTGTCCAAACCAGCTAGGTGACTCTGGCTTTTCTTCTGCCCTCGACTTGATCACTTCTTAACCGCTTTGAAGACAGGCCTCCCTCCATTTCCTGGGGCCCAGGAAGATGGCTGGGATTCTGGTAGAAGATCCTGCATCAATTGGTGGGACGTTTCAAAGCTTCACATCTGCTCACAGCTTTGTTTTTGCAAGCTTATAGAGGCTTGATTGACACAGAGCCTCTTCTTTAAAAAAAAAAAGAATAAAATTCATTATAAAGGGGATGAGGACCCAACTTGTCCCTGTTTTACAGAGAGGAAATGAAGCTGGGGGCTGGGCATGAAGAGTTGCTTTTTAGTTGCTTCAGATGGCCAGGCTGCAGAAAAAAAATGCTCCTTGGTGCCAGATCTTAGTATCTCCCCCACCCCCTCCATTTCTGGCTTTTGGTTCCTCCAGATAGATGAATCAATTCCAAATGCTGACTCCATCCTGCAAACGGGTTGGGCCTGGGGACATCCTGGGCATGGAAGCTGCTTTGCTCTGGGCATCCAGGGGGTAACCTAAAAGAGGGACTTGGTGGCCACAGGGTGCGGAGCTGCCTCCTCCTCCCAGGCTCTGAGTGGGTGTCAGGAGTTGGCCATGCTGGTTCCCAGGGCTGCAGCTCAGGCTGTGCTGCTGCCCCCCAAAAGCAAAGGGGCCCTTGCAGAAGATTCTTCCGCATTGTGGCAGGTGGAGTGTCTTGTCTGAGAGGGCTGGGCGAGCGAAGTTAGAGGTCTTTTCTCTTAGGGCGTTTGAATTGAGAAAGTGTCTGTCCAAGAGAATCTGTGGTGAGTAATGAGTCAAGCACATTATGCTTCTTTGAGTGAGGGTTTCTTACCTGCCGCCTTGAAGGAGGCGGTGGTGAGGCCCCTCCTCAAGAAGCCTTCTCTGGACCCGGCTGTTTTGGCAAATTATCGTCCTGTCTCCAACCTTTGCTTTATTGCGAAGGTTGTTAAGAGTGTGGTTGCGCGACAGCTCCCTCAGTACCTGGATGAAACCGTCTATCTAGATCCGTGCCAGTCCGGCTTCAGACCAGAGTACAGCACGGAGACGGCATTGGTCGCATTGGTGGATGATCTCTGGAGGGCTCAGGATAGGGATTGGTCCTCTGTCCTGGTCCTGTTAGATCTCTCAGCGCTTTTGATACCATCAACCATGGTATCATGCTGCATCGGTTGGGGAGTTTGGGGGTGGGAGGCACCGTGCTGCGATGGTTCTCCTCCTATCTCTCCAAACGGGTTGCAGTCCATGTTGGCAGGGAGGCAGAGGTCGACCTCGAGGCGCCTCGTTTGCGGGGTGCCATAAAGGTCGGTCCTCTCACCGCTCCTGTTCAACATTTATGTGAAGCCACTGGGTGAGATCATCCGTGATTTTGGGGTGCGATGCCAACTATACGCTGATGACACTCAGCTGTACATCTCCATCCCTGACCACCCAAATGATGTCCTCGAAGTGATGTCCCAGTGTCTGGAAGCCGTGCGGGTCTGGATGGGGAGAAACAGGCTTCAACTCAACCCTTCCAAGACCGAGTGGCTGTGGATGCAGGCGTCCTAATATAGACAGCTGACACCATCGCTGGCTATTGGGGGTGAGTTTTTGGCCCCCACAGAGGGGGCTCGCAACTTGGGTGTCCTCCTGGACACACGGCTGTCCTTGGAGGAGCATATGACGGCCGTGGCCAGGGGGGCCTTCTATCAGGTTCGCCTGATACGCCAGTTGTACCCCTTTCTGGATCGGGACTCCCTATGCACAGTCACCCATGCCCTCGTCACGTCTCGCCTGGACTACTATAACGGTCTCTACATGGGGCTCCCCTTGGGGTGCGCTCGGAGGCTCCAGCTGGTCCAGAATGCAGCCGCATGGGCGATTATGGGAGCAACCTGGCTTTCCCACGTAACACCTCTCCTGCGCGAGCTGCACTGGCTCCCGGTGGTCTTTCGGGTGCGCTTCAAGGTGTTGGTTCTCACCTTTAAAGTGCTCCATGGCATAGGGCCAGAGTATTTGCGAGACCGCCTGCTGCTATCGATAACCTCCCACCGGCCAATACGCTCACACAGACAGGGCCTCCTCAGGGTGCCTTCGGCCAAACAATGGCGGCTGACGGCCCTCAGGAGGAGAGCCTTCTCTGTGGGGGCACCCACCCTGTGGAATGAGCTGCCTCCTAGTATACGATTGATCCTGGACCTTCGCACCTTCCGTAAGGCCCTGAAGACTTACCTATTCCAACAAGCCGGCCTAGCCCAAAGGGTTTTTTAATAGGGTTTTTAAATTATATGGATTTGGGGTTTTAAATTGGAATTTTATGGATTTGCGGGTTTTAAATTGAGAAGCCAATGATTTAAATTTATTCATTTTAGTTCCTTATAACTTTTGTATTTTATGTATTTTAATTTTTTGGCTGTTCACTGCCCTGAGTCCCTTTTTGAGAGAAAGGGCGGTATATAAATCTGAAATAAACTAAACTAAACTAAACTAAAGGTCAAAAAGGCAGAATCAAAGGAAACCAAAATTCAGGGCAGCATCTTCAGCTGCCTTCGGCAGCTGCCTTTGCCCTCAGTATTGGCTGAAAATGCCCCTGCTTGTTCACTACGCCTTAGATTGACTGCTGCAAAGCGTCTCCTTGGGAACCGGCTGAGCTGTGCCCAGTTGCAGAAGCATGCTCCCTCTGAGTAGAAGGCAATGAGCGGTTTATGTTTAAAGCTAATGAGAGCTTTACACCCCACTTGGCTTGTCAGAGCACCAGAGCTATCCATTGCTGCCTTCCTGGGCCCCCAGGACATCTGGTGGTAGTGTCTGGGTTGTAGAAGAAAGATGGATGGAGCACGGCCACAGGGCAAGGAGTAAGCCAAGGTTGGACCTATGTGTGCTATGAAAGTGGGGGCTGAATGCTGGGCATCCTTTGAAAGGTATAGAATGATCTGCTTCCTTAATGGGCGCCATGTGGGGTGTGAGGAAGTATATTTTGCAAAAAGATCAGTTTGTGGGCTCCCCATTTCCACACAAACATGCTTTGGAGTCTTCTGAAGGAAACCAGAAAAGAAAAATAAAATAGTTCTTCTACATCCCCACAATTTGTACTTTGGAATTCTTTTTTTAAAAATAATATTTATTAAATTTCCAAAGATTAAAATACACAATACAAAAAGAAACATAATACACAAAAAAAGCAAGAAACACACACACACACAAACAAAAAATATAAACAATCAAAAACAAACATATCAAAATTTCAATACTAATAACAACTTTTCTGCATATGTATCTTTAGCCTATTTAACCTCTTCACACAAATTATACTTCTAAATATCTGTATCTTAAACTTACATCTTTATCTAAATTATCTTGACTTCTATTTACAATTCAATCTCATAACAAAAGCATCCCTTAAGTTTTATGTTTACTCTCCAACCAGGAATATTTATTCCATATTAAATAGTACTTGGTGTCTTCCCTCTCCTTCATTTCCATAGATAATCTGTCCATCTCTGCACATTCGTATATTTTTTAAATTATTATTTGATCTGGAGTGGTGTCTGATTGTTTCTAATTTTGTGCTATCACAATTCTACTTGCCATTAGTATGTGTAATATGATATATTGTATACTTTTCTGCATTTTCCCTTCCAGAATACCCAGGAGAAACAATTCCAGTTTTCTTTCTATCTTCTGCCCTGTTATTTCATCCAGCCATTTTTTAATCTTGTCCCAAAATTTCCTAATATTAGGACAAGTCCACCACCTGTGGTAGAATGTCCCTTGTTTGTGTCGACATCTCCAACAATTTGGAGACCTATTCGAGAACATCCTGGCTAATCTCGCTGCTGGCAAATCCAGGTCCAGAGGTACTTCACAAGAAGAGTACTCCACTCCTCTACTCACAATAGAATCCCTTATGCCACCGGACTTGAAATTTTGGGCTTGCACAATTTGTACTTTGGAATTATAGCGGAGCCAGCATTTTTCTATTTTGCCAATGCAGTTAACCTAGATTGGAGAATAACATGGCCTTTATTTGCCCATTTGCTTTGGACTGCAAAGTTCTGGACGGTCACCAGATGGTAGCAAATAATTTTTGAATTTTCTGTGCTGCCATTTAGTGGATATCTAGATGTTTGCAGTCCTGATAGCTCCAATTTCTCCTTTTTAAAAAAACAATAATTGTGGTGCAGTACTGAGAGTCTGCATGTTAGTAAGCCCTGTGACTGTTCCATAAAAGCGATGTGCGTGAAGCTCATTTTAAATGACTACACAGCTGAATACAGAAATAATGGCATAACCAAAGTTGCGATAAACAGAAAGTTTTAAACATCCCAGATGACAAATGGATATACCCATTTAATTTTGTGTACAGTTTGCTTGTTTTTTAATCAATCCTAATTTTGTTCTTGTTGTTTATCCGAATAAGGTCTGGAAACTATTTTTCCACCTCTTTCCACTGATACTTAACGTTTGTTTTTTTATTCACTCTGAAGATATAGGGATATACATTTATAATTATTCAAAATCATCATTAAAATTTAAGATGAGAACTGTTTAATAGTTGCTTTGCAAATACTTTTCAAGGTTTTAGTCTAAATAGCATCAAAAGAGGCTTTTAAAGAAATAAAAAATTAAGCAGGGACTTCCGGCAGTGTTATATATATATATATATATATATATATATATATATATATATATATATATATATATATATATATTGATTGATATATATATATATATATATTGATATATATATATATATAACTTTATATTTATATCGGATCAATTTTTCTAAATAAGTGTAAATTCTGATCAATATTTAGCAATAATAGGATTCTGAATAATTGATATTTACTAAAATATATGGTTGATTTTCTAGGATTTAATTAATTAAGGGAAATAGAACTTTAAATAAATAGAAATATCTGAACAGTTTAATATTTAATCCTTGCTTATTTATTTACATTAGTGATACTTGATTTGATAGATTCTAGTAGATAGATTAATTAATTTACTGTACTATTTATACCTATTTAATTCCATGGATGATTGTTCAGGAAATAATTAATTAATTAAGGGTAATAGAACTTTAAGTAAATAGAAACATCTGAATAGTTTAATACTTAATCCTTGCTTACTTATTTATATTAGCGATACGTGTATTGATAGATTCTATGAGATAGATTAATTAACCCATTGTACTACTTATATCTATTTAATTCTATGGATGACTGTTTAGGAAATAATTGATTAATTAAGGGTAATAGAACTTTCAGTGAATAGAAATATTTGAATAATTTAATATTTAATCCTTGCTTAAATACTTACAAGAGTGACATTTGTTTTGACAGATTCTATTTGATAGACTAATTAATTTACAATAATTCATTGTATTGTTTATATTCAGACTTAATGATGTGTTAGAACCTGAAGTTTTTCCCCATACCGCCTCTATATTAGCCTTCTTTCCCTCCATTAGAGTGCATAAGTTATATTGATATACCCATACATTTAAGTGCCTATTAGAGTGTCTAGTGCTGAAAATATACATAGAAATTACAGACTAATTAATACTGGAAGAAGATAAGCCCCAGACATTATCATAGATAAACACACAACTACAAGTAACAAAAACGAAAAACCAATAAGAATATTTAAGTGTATGAAACTTTGGGACAACCTACTAAAAAGAATCAATATGACAAGCACTGCCACAACCACTATAACCAAAACAACCAAAAAAATAATTCCAAGCCAGGCCCCACTTACAGCTTCTCCTGCTCAACAGAGATCTCTAGAAACAATGTTAGGAACTGAAAAAGAAAAGGCAGCTTCCATATCCAGCATGCAAACTATTCATTCAGCTCTGGCAATGCTACAGGAAACGATGATTAAGACCCAGGAATCAATTGCCAACAATCACAAAGAGACAAGACAAAATCACGGTGATCTGAAATCTGATGTGGGAAGGATAAATGATAATATACAGAAAATGGATGATAAGATAGAAAAGATTCAACAGAACATCGCCAATAATGAACAAAGGATCCAAAAAACGGAACTCAAAATGGAACAGACAATAAAAAAAGTAGAAAGGCTGGAACACCAACAGTTGACAAGTAATCGGGAGATGGAAGACGCCCTTACATTTCTGGAAATGGAAAAAGCATCGTTCTATTTAAGGTTCCAGAACATTACAGAAACCAAGAAGGAAGAGATTATGGAGGAGAGATTATGACAGAGATTTTTGCGGAAACATTACGGAGAGACAAAAACGATATAAGAAGAGATATTGATGAAATTTACAGGGTTCATACCAATTACGCACAAAGGAACAAGCTCCCGAAGGAAGTACACGTCCGATTTACAAAGAAAACAACAAAAGAAGAAATATATAAGAAAATGAGAGAGGAGGCGATTTACTATAAAGAGAAGGAAATAATAACTTTGAGGCAAATCCCGAGACGTGTGAGAGATCAGAGAAAAAACTATAGCTTCCTTACATCACAATTGAACAAGCATAAAGTAATGTTCCGCTGGCTTTTACCAGATGATATTCTGATTTCGTGGCAAAATAAGAAAGTGAAGATAGACAACTTAGAAGGAGCCCAGGAGTTTTTTGATCAATATTTTATTATGGAAGAAGACCAAGAAGCCAGAAAGGAACCAGAGAATAGGAGCCAAGATGAACACTCTATAGAAGAAAAGGAAGATGACCAAGGGGAAAGGAAAAAACAGGAAAGGGAAGAAATGGAGAGAGAAGGAGCGAGGGGAAAAATGCAAAGGATAACAAGGAACACAAGTAAACAAAAAGCAATTACTAAATAAGGAGGAAGATGGAACAGGAAATAAAAATAATTTCAATCAATATAAATGGATTAAACGCCCCAACCAAGAGAACCCGGACATTTGCTAAGCTACATAAATTGGAGATGGATATAATCAGTCTACAGGAAGTCCACATTAAAAAAACCCACCAAAAATTACTAGAAAATACAAGACTAGGAAATCTTTATACTTCACTATCAGACCAAAAAAAAGAGGTATTGCGGTTTATATCAAGAAGCACTTAAAAACAAAACAGGTATATAAAGACGAAGAGGGAAGAGTTCTAATGATTGAAATACAAACAGAGTCAAAAGCAATATTACTGACCACGATCTATGCACCAAATGAAAACCAACGGGCCTTCTATAAAAATTTACATAATAAAATAAAAGATCTAGACTATGAAAATATCTGCCTCATAGGTGACTTCAATGCAATTTTAGATACAGAAAAAGATTATAAGAGCACCAAGAAGAACAAAACCAGGAAAAAAAACCTACCAGACACTTTTATGGAAATGGCACAAGAACTGTGTTTACAAGATGCCTGGAGGGAAGTAAAAAGGAAAAAAAGCAGTATACTTTCTATTCTAATCCACATCTATCCTGGTCTAGGATAGACATGGCGTGGATGACAACGGACCTTAGGAAATATTTAGACGAAATAGAAATATCCACGAACGTATGGGCAGATCACAGTCCGCTAAAAATAATTTGGAAAGGACATCGAATAAAAAAGACGTGGATGATGAACACTGAAATCTTAAAGGATAAGGACTATATACAAACAATAGAAAAAGAAATGAAAATTTTCTTCGAAATTAATAGAAAAGAGCAAACTTCCACCCAAAACCTCTGGGATACGGCAAAAGCATACATAAGAGGGCTGACAATAGCATATGTAGGGAAGAAAAACAAAGAACAATGGCAGAGAAGAGAGAAATGGCTGAAAGAACTTAAGGAATACGAACACGAGTTACAGAAGGAACCCCAAAATAAAAGGATCAAAGAAAAAATAAATTTGATAAAACACAAAATAAATTTGAACACACAAATAGAAATAGCCAGGAAAATCAAACTAGTGAAACAAAACTACTTCGAACATGCCAACAAGACAGGGCGATGGCTGGCATACAGACTGAAAAAAGAAAAAGAAAAACGGACCATACACTAACTAAAAGACAATACTGGAGAGATACAATATAGACATAAAGATAAAAAGGATATAGCAAGAGCATTCTTTCAAAAACTATATGAACAAGAGTGACCCCCAGAAGAAGATATTAGACAATACCTAAGGGAAGCCGAAATCAAAGAATTAGAAGAGACGCACAGAGACGCTTTGGATAGACCAATTACAATGATGGAACTTATTGAGGCAAAGAAAAAACAAAAAATACCAGCAGAGTTCTACAAGAATTGTCAACAATCAGTAGATGAAACCCTGCTTGAAGTATTTAACGATGCAATTATGCAAGCCAAAATTCTGAATTCCTGGACAGAGGCTATCATTACATTAATACCCAAAGAAGAAACAGACCACCACAGATATCCAAAATTGTAGACCAATATCTTTGTTGAATGTGGACTATAAATTGTTTACATCAATTATCACAGAAAGAATTAAGAAAATAATTGAAGAGTACATACATCCGGATCAAAATGGTTTCATTCCAAAGAGACAACTAAAAAATAATATTAGGCTAATAATTGATGTACTTGAATATTATGAAATGAATGTAGATAAACAATCAGCCTTAATTTTCTTAGATGCACAAAAGGCATTCGACAATCTTAACTGGAAATTCCTCACTTTACAATTGGAAGCTATGAAATTCGGAGAAAAATTTATAAAGATGATAAAAAGAATCTATTCGGTACAGACAGCGAGAATAACAATCAACGGCGATTTAGCAGAAAAATTTCCAATATCAAAAGGGGTGAGACAAGGCTGCCCCCTATCACCCCTATTATTCATATTGGCCTTGGAAACCCTCTTAAAGGAAGTCAGACGAGACAACAAAATAATAGGTCTAAAAGCCAAACGAGAAGTATACAAACTCCAAGCCTTTGCCGATGACATTGTATTCATTATAGAACAACCAACTACATCTGGCGCCAAGTTGCTAAACAGAATAGAGAAATATGGGAAAGTAGCCGGTCTCAAAATCAACAAACAAAAACAAAGATATTGACCAAGAACCTCACTAATCAACAAGAAAAGCAATTAGAAGATGAATTAGGCATACAAATTACGAAGAAAGTAAAATATCTAGGAATATGGCTGACTAATAAAAGCTCTTCCATTAGAGAAGATAATTATGATAAATTAACAAAACAAATTAAAAAAGACCTAGGAATTTGGAAAAAGCTACAATTATCACTTTTGGGGAGGATCGCTTCAATTAAAATGAAGGTACTACCACGGATATTCTTATTCCAAGCAATTCCAATAAAACCAGGGAAAATTTTTTTCAAGGACTTCAAACAAATCAATAGCTGACTACATATGGCAAGGGAAGAAAGCACGAATCAAACTAAAGCATTTACAAGATACAAGAGAAAGAGGAGGATTGGCACAACCCGACTGGGAACTTATTACAAAGCATCAATATTAATTTGGATTAAGGAATGGATGGATCTAAAAAATCAAAGATTGCTGAGTCTGGAAGGATTTGACCTACAGCGAGGATGGCATGCCTTCCTTTGGGAAGGCACAGATAAAAAACATGATTATTTCCAGAGACACATAATCAGACAATCATTATATCAAACATGGCAAGGTATTAAAAAGGTACATTATGATAAAATTCCAGAATGGCTGTCAACAATGGAAGCCCAGATTTACCCAAATGCCATGGACAGCAATAAAATGAAAACCTACCAAGAGTTGCTAAACCACATGGGGGAACTAAAAACAAGGCAAGAACTGAAGGAGATGGGTACAGACATCGACTGGTGGCCATATGCACAAATTAAATCAAGATATAAAAAAGATTTGGCTCAATTTGGATTCCAAAAAGGTCAAACTGAATTGGACAAAATCTTGCAAGGGACACAAGACAAACTAATTTAAAAAAATCTATAATTATTTACGAGGATATAAATTAGAAGAAGAGGTAGTGAAAGAAAACATGATAACCTGGTCAAAAAATTTCGGCTACAGTATCAAACTAGACAAATGGCAAAAATTATGGACAATAAACTATAAATTGACAATGTCTGTACCATACAAAGAAGATCTCTACAAAATGTTCTATAGGTGGCATCTGCCACCAGCCAGATTAGCAAGAATGTTCCCCAATACACCATCAACATGCTGGAAATGCAAACTCCATAAAGGCACTTACTATCATATGTGGTGGACCTGCCCATTGGCAAAACAATACTGGCAAATGATTAGATCCCAGATAGAAGAAACTACACAGCAAAAGATAGAAATAAGACCAGAAATCTTTCTACTTGGAATACTAAACTGACAATATGAAAAAGAAATAACATATTTAATTATACACATGATAACAGCAGCACGAATACTATACACACAATATTGGAAGAGTAGTGATATACCGACAGAAGATAGGATAGTTAGCAAAACCATGGAATGTGCAGAATTAGACAAACTCACTAAGGAACTACAAAATAGGGAGGAACATGATTACTATTTAGTATGGAAAAGGTGGTATTGTTGGTTGGAAAATAGAAAAGGGAAAAAGGGTCAGGAAGTAAATTGAACTACCAAATACAGAAAGAGGAAAACAAAGTATACATACAAGTCAATAATAAACCATAAAGATAGGGAAAGACCAAATAAGGAGGAGTTAAATCATGAAATAAGATTACAGACTACAGTTGCGATAAATTGGATAAATATTTGAATTTGTGTTTATATGTTTATATGTTTTGTATGTTTTACTGTTTTGTTTAGTCTGTATATATAAATAAAAATTGAAAAAAAAATAAAGAAATAAAAAATTAAGCCATTAACATTTATTTTCAGACAATACTCATTAAACTAGAAATAAGTACTGTTCTTAAAAATAACTTCATTCATTACTTCATTCATATATGTTATACATATATAGAATTTATCTCCATATATTTCTTTTGAGAAGACTAAAACCCATTTACAGTTGAACTCAGAAAGGGAAGCTGAGCCAATCTATATTTATTTAGAATTTCCATAATTAAAATCTTCAAACTGTTAAATTCCATTCTATTTTGTTTTCCTTTCAGGAAAAAGCCTGCATAAAATAGAGGAAACATGGTTCTGTATGGGGTTTTTTGCGGGGGGGGGGGGGGGGGGGATCATATTAAAATATCTTAATGGCTTACAAGTTATTCTTCCTTTTTTGAAAAAAAATGCTTATATATACAACCAAATCATCAAAAACGACAGGTAGTTTTAATCAATTTACATTTCCCCATTAATTAAAAAGGTACTTGTCTGAAAAGCAGAATGGATTTAACCAATCCAAGCAGCTTAAAATAAAGTTTAGATTTGAGTTTTTTTCATATTTAATAAATTTTAAATGACTTTTAAGTAGGAGTGGCTAACAGAGCAAATCACTTTAATGGCTCATCCCAAATAAGGGTTGCATTTGGAATTTATGGGTTTCCTGATAGCAGGGATATAATTTTCTCTCTCATTTAAAATCTTATTTAAAGTTTTTTTCCAAAAAAAAGGAAATATGTTCCTTGTGAAGTGATAATAAAATAAAAGGGCATTCAGAAAAACACTTCAGCTTTGCTCATCAGTAGCCATCCCCTCGTCTACTTTTACAAAATGTCAGTTGTGTTTATCTTGCATGTGAAAGACAAATGTTCCTGCTGCACATGGATTGTAACTCAGGCCATATTTAACTTGAAACAAAAGGCAACCCAAAAGCACTGCCTATGGAAGAAGGAGGTGAGCTGGCCATGGTCTAGAGGGTGGGATTAACCCTTTAGGGGAAGGACCAGGCAACAAGTAGGGCTGGGTTTGATGAGGAAATGCAGAGGCATCCATGCAAATCCAGGCCAGCTGGGGGAGTTGGCCACAGGGGTCCTTCCTCCCTGATCCAAAACCCACAGCAGCTTGGTGATTGTGTTCCCAGGCATTTTCACGGGCAGTGATTGCTTTGTTCTTGTTAAGCATGTTGATTAAGGGTAATAAAGGAAGCCCATGAGGAATCGGGGAGGAGGATCAATTGTTTGCATCCAGCATAAGTTTTGCTCTTCCATAGTTGAGCCTTGTAAGGTTGATATTTGCTATCCAGATTTTTTGGCAAACCTAATTTCAGAATCCATAATGTATGATTTTGAAACCAATTTGTTGTTGTTACAAAATAATTTTGAAGGTGCTTACAGGTCCTTGAGAAGTGAGTGTTAAATTATAGATGGGTTGCAAGAGAGTATATTTTTGATCTCCTCGTGCAGGGAATCTCCTAGTGGCCTTGGCCCTTGTGGAGGGGGGGAGGGAGAGCTTGGAACAAGATCCAAGTCGGACAGAACTTCTGCCATTTCCAAATAATAAGGACTCCGTGTGAAGCCTCCAATCTTTGGCTTTTCATTGTAGAATTGTGGAGTTGGAAGCAACCTCAGAGGTCATCTAATCAACTCGGTCGTGGTGCAGGATCTGCTAAAGTGTGGTGGAGAAAGAGAGAGCTATTGGGCCTCTGTTTGAAGACCTCCAGAGAAGAAAAATGCACCCCTTTCATGAGGAAGCCTATTACACATCAACTGGGATGGCTAAATGGGTCCTCCTAGACAGGAACAGTCTATCTGAATTCTCAGGAAAATAACCTGGACATTTCCACTTGTGACTTTCCAGCAGCTATATTGGAAGGCAATATCAGGGCGAGGGACCCTCTTTAACCTGTTACTCTGTGGTCACCATGTGCTGGCCTCTGCTTTGGGTCTGGTCTGTCACCTCCCTCCCACTGGAACTGGCAAATTGGGAACAGGCCCCTCGTGGCCCTGCAGACCAGCCAGCAAGGCTTAGACCAGGCCAGGTTTGCCAGGGGAAACTAAGTTCTTAGCCAGGGAGATCAGGAATGTGTGAAGTTTTCCTTCCCTGGGGACTTCAAGAGATGAAACGTTAAGCAAAGGAAGGCTTTTTAATTTCTAAGATTACAACCAGCTTTTAATAATGTGCTGCCCTGGAAATGAGAACAGATAATATTTGCCTTGTAAAACAGCACAGAGAAGCCCCTTCAGGAGGTGGTGGCAGCACCTGCCTTCAGCTGACAAGCGTGGAGAAACAGGTGGAAGCCGTGGTGGCAGCTTCCGTGCGATGCCCCCGTTGGCCTTGCCCTTGCCAAGAGTCTTCCCCAGCGTGAGGGAGGGCAGTGCTTGTGGGACAGCCGCAGAGGAGAGGCCCCCAGGGCAGAAACAAAGAGCCCAGGGGTGCCTCCAGTTCTGCTCTGAATGTCTCCATTCTACAACAGTTCTACAGAATTAGCCTAATCTGACGTATATCGCACAGGATCCCCACATAAGCCATACAACGTCCGCTAGCATAACTTTATTTTATTTTGAGAAAGAACAAGTTTGAAAAGCAGGTCGCTCTGCCTAGAATATTCTTACTCCCCACCCCCCACCCCAGCAATCTCTTTATCAGATGGTCAACTTTGAAAGAAGGATGGCCATGATCTCTCCCTGAGTCAGATAAGAGTTCTGGTAACTTCACAACTTCCACTGTTTTGTGGAAGCGATCTGTTCTCACCTGATTGCAGGAGGTTTCCTTTGACTTCCCAGTCTACAGGTTTCCTGGTGGTCTCCTATCCATGTATTTAGTAGGCCCAGCCCTGTTTAGCTTTTAAACCTAGCTCCTACTTGATTCAAAAACTATGTGAGAACTGAGGAATCCTTGGTGCTGGTCTGTTTTAGCTTTCTGATTTTGGTCTAAGGCTTAATCTCTTGAAGTGATGGAATTGTCTGAAACCATCCAGAGGCTTGAATATAGCACCTTCCTCCATTCCTAATCCTTAGGATTGGGTGGGCATCCACCGTCTCTTCTAGAAACCTTCCCCATTCACAGATTTTTCTTTCTTCTTCTCCTCATGGGGGGCTTATTGAACAGAGGATCAGGATCCTAGACCAACTTTCCCTGATCCAGTGGCTTTCACATGGCCAAAGAAAGTGACGGAAGCCTTTCGTGGATCTCTTTGGGAAATGCTGAATTTAATATGGTTCATGGGTGGGAAACAGCTGGAACCATGGGATTCCCAAGATTGAATAATGGAGGGGAAGCATTCCTGTAAGGGGTTCTGGGGGCAAAGGGGCCCCCGCTGTTGCATTGAGAATACCCTCCTTCAGGAGATGTTGTAGCTCACTTTGGCCAGAGAGCCCCTTTGTCCTCACCGTGTGGCCTCCCTCCTGGCATCACCTCCTCTCTGCTCTCCATTTACTGCCTGGCTTGGACAAAGGACATGGGGTGATCGGAGGGGTGGGGTGGACGGGGGAAGGCAAGTAAGAGGCTTCCATGCTAAAATCTACTGTGAAATTAGTCCATTCTTACGGTTGTCATGGATTTTGTACAGAAAAGACATCAAATACCAATTTGGTCTTGGATTTGGGAGATGCTTTGGGAGGCAGATGCTTTGAATCCCAGTTGTTTTGAGTGGAGCCAATTATTAGCTGAATTTCAGAGCCACTGGGGGAAAAAGAACAACGCTTGGTGTGCATCCTTGGTGCCTGTAAACCTGCCCACCGTCTAACTCCCCAGTGCTGAGCCAATCACTGGCTTTGCCTTTCTTGTAATTCTGACTCCTGTCACCCCCTTAGAGATACCCAACATCACTGATTGGTCACTTGGTCTGTCTTTCCCCCACTGCACGCACATCTTCACTTTTTCTTTCTACCTGTTACCTCAATTTACAGTTGAAATAAATAAGGTTAATTTCTTCTGGCAAAAATTAAAAATACGAACTAGGGAACACTGAAACTGCTCTAGCAGGCCACGCGGTCTTCTGCAGGGGGCAGGTTGAAGGAGCAGAGATTTTGGAGGGAGGACTGGGGAAGATGACAATGCTTTCACCTCCGCTTCTGTTATGAAGTGGGGGGTATTTGAGGTTTCCCTCTGGCTGCTGGTGGGGATGGGGAGACTCGGAGCTCCCTCTCATTTGTTTTTAGCATGGCCCTTATGCAGACCCATCATATCCTGCCGTCTTCTTCCATCAAAGACAAACTGTAGGGACAGGAGAAGCATCATTTGCCCAGATGAAAAATGTCTTGGCCTCATATATGTAGACGGTAGTATAAGCCCCCCCCCCATCTTCCTCCTCTTTTATTTCATTCTATGATCTTTCTGTAAGATTAATATTCACTGAACAGAAAGCTCCATTTGTCAAGAAGGTGTGTGGGCTTTCAGTGACAGGGAAGAGGCAGGAACCCCCCCCCCTTTGAGTCTAGATGGGTGGGTGGGTAGGCTCAGCTTTGCCAGACTGGATCTCCCAAGGGTGACAAGGGAGCAACACAGGGAAATTGATCACAAGCAGAAGTCAGCTGTGGCTGAACCAAATCCTTTCTTCTCTGTGTGGAAACAGATTACTCTTGGATAGAATTGCCCACTGCTGTGTGGCCATTCCTAAAAAAGAGAGATGGTCTTCCTTCCAAAGCCCACCCTCTAAAATGCAAGCGGAATGTAGTAGCTCTGGCATGAGGGAGGGGCTGACCAGGTCCCCAAAGCACCTGAGGGCAGGACAAGAAGCAACGGGTGGAAACTAATCAAGGAGAGAAGCAACTTAGAACTAAGGAGAAATTTCCCAACAGTCAAAACAATTATCAGTGGAACAACTTGCCTCCAGAAATTGTGAATGCTCCAACACTGGAAGTTTTAAAGAAGTTGGATAACCATTGGTCTGAAGTGGTGTAGGGTTTTCTGCCTAAGCAGGGGGTTGGACTAGAAGACCTCCAAGGTCCCTTCCAATTCTGTTATTCTATTCAGGTGCAGCTGGCGCTGGCAAATTAAACTCTGGACTGGAGGGGGGAGAGAAACAGAGTGGAAGCAGATCTGCTTGGGACCTTTAAGTGCTATTTATCAAAGGGGAACTGAAAACCATATTATTAAGCACTTTTTTTTGGGGTGGGGGGGCTTGTGAAGAAAAAGAAGAGATTGGTCAGGGCTCTGCTTTTTCCCTAACCAGGCAAAGTAAAGAAAGATTCAGAAAAACCTTTAGAAGCATTCAAGAACCTCCCTGGCTTTCATCAGATGTTCTCTGTAGGACAAGACCAAAAAAAAAAAGGTCTTATCTTTTTATTTTTGCTTTGCTTTAATCTTATTTGATGATGTCTCTACAGGCTGGGACAAGCTTTCTTGGATGGCAATTTCACTGCACCATATGTGTCTCTTGCAAGATAGCGGAGCGAAATGAATCTTGGCAGGAAGAGAACTAAACATATCGACAAAGAAAAAAAGAAAAACATGATTTACTTAACTCCCTCTTGCCTGCCTGTATTTTCTTTTATTCAGCTGCTCCTGCTGCATGGGCTGAAAACATAGCAGCACAAATGTCTGCACAGAATACACACCTGGCAAAGGATATATTTAAAAAGCATCCTGGCACCTGCTAGAGACAGGTGGATGAGCAGACCTTGCTCCATTCCAGGACATCCATACCACATATCACACAACTTGCCTCCTTTAAGTAGGTGACAAGTACTTTGGGGGTCTCTCTCTCTCCTAGTATGGCCCTGTATCACAGCTTCCTGCTCAGAGCGGTGGGTGGGTTCAAGGGGGAGATCACTCTATTCTGATGAGGTTCACCTGTGCAGGCCTTTGAGAAATAAAACTTCAGGTGCCACTGAAATCGAGGAACTGAATTCTATACATATGGAGAAGCTGGAACTTTTTTGGAAAGGCTTGGGGTTCACTAAGACCACCTTATTCAGAGGAATTGGTAAAGAGGTCAGATACCCCCAAATTTCTTCCATCAGCCGGAAAGGCATAGAATAACTTTTGTGGTTAGGCCTGGAGGTTGAGGTTTCCCTTGCATTTCTCATCCACTGTTTCTAACGACATATCCGACGTGTCCTGAAGACCTTTCTATTTCAACAAGCAGGGCTAGCATAAACATCAAAATTCTATGCCAAGGTCTTAGTAGATACACCAAGTTGACTTAATTTATTATTTACTGTTTATAAAATATATTTATATGTATATGAAATCTTAATCTGTTCACCGCCCTGAGTCCTTTGGGAGAAGGGCGGTATAGAAATTCAATCAATCAATCAATCAATCAATCAATCAATAAATCTATGAAAAATAATGCTTTCCGTTAACAAAATGGCTTGAGTTGCATCACAGCAGAAATCCTTTTGGGGGGCATTAAAAACTTCTGAGCAGCTTTGTGCTTTGCATGCACAGAGTGGGGGGGGGGGATGCCTGATGGAGCAAGGCTTGTTTGTCAACAAGGCTCTTGGCTGAGGGAGGAGGTCCACCTATTTTCTCAAAGGAGATATTTAAAAATGAATTGAGTAACATATTACATTGTTTAATTTTATTCTCTCATTGAAAATAAAATATCTGTAGAGGTTTTTTTTTTTTTGGTCTGAAATGAGGAATGGCATTTGAGCATTTCCCGTATCTCAGGTTGCTTTAAAGGATTGACCCACACCCAGCCTCATGGCTGAAGTTGCACTGGGCTGTCCTTTGCTCATGTGCAGTGAGTGTGAGTGACAGGAATCTGGCAATATTTTCCCTCCCAAGAGTGGAAACTGAACTTCCAGTTATGGCACAGCTTCAGGACCAGAGCAGCACTAAACCAATGAATGGCTCAGAAATGGTCAAATGTAACCAAAAGCCCCTTGAAGATTAATGCATATCGTTCTATGAGCTTTTGTAAATCCTACATTCTTGAGTCTGATGAAATATCATTCTTTAAAATTTATGTCATAATGTATTTGTTAACTTTTAAAATGTCATTTGCTTGTTAAAGTGAAACCTGGTAGGAAGTCCTCCAGAGCAAATCCTGTTTCTGTGACTTTCCATAAATCTCTGGGCCACAATAAAAAGTCGCTTTCAGAAACAAATGGTTTCCAACCCATTCTGTCATGCAATTCATATTCCATCTTAATGGCATCCAAGGTCAGAGGACTGTCTGATGAGGAATAGCAAAGGTGCTCCTCAGTTTGGCTGGGGAGGGAGGGCATATTCGGACATTGGGGTCAGTGGAAGGACTCTGCTTATGGGGCGGCTTGAACAGAGAGGTTGGGGTAATGGCAGCTTCTTTTTTAATCTGCTATTATTAAGTTTATGCAGCATTCTGAGCAAGAAGGCGGTGAATGTTAAGCTGATGTATATTTCTGCAAATTTGGTCTTCATTTCATACAGCTTTTGTGTCCTTAATTTAAGGATTTGTTCTGAATGTATGTATCTTTGCTACTTTAAACATGATTTTAATGTTCTTTGTTAGAAAAGTTCTGATGTTTGGGATCAGTTGCAAATCTCAGTTTCTTCTGAGGTATGATTTTGTGTAGTTTGAAGGCCACCTTATGTGCTTTATTTATTTGAACTTGTTTTAATGTGTTGTGCTGTGTATGTTTTTGCTTCATTGTAAGTTGGAAGGAGGAGCAGGAGGAGGAATATAAATACACCTGCAAAACAAAAATGACACAGGCTACAGATTATACATATTTGAAGGGTTGGGGCAGTGGAGTTAATGAACCTCCAAAGTGCTGTTAGGTGACCCGTTTGCTCTCTGTCCTGATGGACAAGGAGGCGGATCTATTGCTTGAAGGTCACAGAGGGTGCAGGATTGGGCCTGACTTTATGAGGACCAGTTAAAAAAAGCAGGGAGGGTGGGTGCCTGGCTGTTTTCTCATTCTGCTTTTTCTGCTCCTGTGGCAAAAGTGCGGCTACTTGTCTATCAGAGAGGAAGTTTTCTGGCTGCTCACATCTGGTCCTCAGTTGCAGTTTCCTGAAAAGGTGATAAGAGAAATAGCTGTTTATTTGTAGCAATAATACTGTTAAACTTTGGGGTCAGAATGTCCCATTTTGTCATCCTTTTGTCACCTTTGTCATATGAAAGTGGGGATGTACCTCCCCCCCAAGGGGCTCCCTCCGAGGCAGCCAAGAGGGAAGGAAAAGGGAATTGTGGGGCAACAGCAGTTTTAGGCTGGCCTTCAGCTTTGCTGGATTTCTGTGGCCTGAAGCACCTGGGACACGCCAGCCATGAATGGGGGGGGGGGGGGGCAGGGGGACAGAACAGAGTAATAATCTCACACTGGCCTATGTAGGTGTGTTTGTGTGCATGGATATGAACGATATAATCTCCCCTCTGAAATTACCATTTCGAGGGGCTAAGAATGAAGAACTTATCAGAACAACCACCTTCTAATTTAAGTATTAAAGGGCAGCAATAAGGCTTTTAAGGAAACCAGAAAAACGAAATAATATTTTGAAGTCTGGGGAAATGCATTTTTCTTGCCACAGTTTAGTAACAAGGGCGCTTTTAGCACCCAAAAAGAGGTGTGAGGAAGCTGAGCCGTTGTGTCAGGCTAGTGGGATATTTAAGGCAGACCTAAATTTGGAAAGATTATGGAATGTACAAGTTTCTTCCTTTAAAAAGCTGATTTTTTTTAAAACGGAAAACGAACAAAAATGGGTTTAATCTCCTAAATCGGGTCCGCTTTCTTTTGTGCATCCTCCGTTCACCGCATGCAGGAAAAGAGCAAAGCCGATGCTTTCGTAACCTTTCAAATGTACGCGGGACCAGCTGTACTTTCCAGGGCACGTTGCCACTCGTTCTTTGGTCTCACGCGCTCTCCCGTCGATCGCTTCAATGCTTACAAAATTATAGAACAATTTCCGAGAAAACGTGCAAATCCAGAGGGCTTGGGAGAAATGGCCGGGAGAGTTCAGGACAGAGGCGGTCCCTAGTTTTAAGGCAGAGCCCGTTTCTTCTCCGAAGGGAAGCGGAGATCAGCTTCAAAAGCCCGGCAATTTCGCTTTATTCCAAATTAGAAAAGCGGATCTAAGCGAGGACCCGGGTCCATATTCGGGCAAATGCCCGTTGAAGAGATGGAGGCCCCCTCGATTTTGGTCTCCTTAGGGAGGTTTAACGAGTGCTCTGAAGTCTAAATTATTAATTATTAGTAATTATAAAGCTTTGTCTTATGACATATTTCTCCACTCCCCGGGTCTGGCTAGAAATTAAGTTCACGCCACGAGTTCCTGGCTTTTTCTCTTCACCAGAGAAAATTACCGAGAAGAGCTCGTTTTCTCCTTTTCTCCTGCGACACGAAAGAGCGGCGGCGGCGGCGCAAATCCGGCGAGGGCCGCCTCTGGAATGCGGAGAGCCTCCCTCACAGGGGGCGCCGGCCGGGCCGTCTAATCCGGCTGTTTGGCGTCGGGCGAGACGGGGAGGCGCGGTCTAGGGCCATCTGGGGCCGGATTAGCCGGCGGCCACGGTCAAGTCCACGGTCCCGGCGTCCCGGCAAGTGGCTCGTCTGCTCCATCCGCGGGTCTAACGGCCAGGCCAGCGGCCTTGAGAGGTCCCTGGCGACCCAGCGTTCCCGCACGGACTTGTTTAAGCGCTACGGATGGGGTCTCCGGGCCATCCCGCCGCTGGTCCTGCGGGGAGCCCTTGCTGGGATCGGGGCTCGATCGGATCATCTTCTGCTGGCGGCCCCGGAGCCCCCTCCCCCCCGTCGAGGCTGCCGCGCCCTTTTGACCGGATCATTGCCCTCGGACGGCAAACGAAACAATGCCCCACCCCCGGCTTGTCCAAGGAGCAGGAAAATGATAAAGATAAACGATTTAGTCCGAACCGGGAGAGCGCTTGACTTTTGCATAACAATAAGGAGAGATTTAGCCTGCCAAAATGAATCCAGATTAAACCCTTGGCCAGCCTCCCTTCTGGCCCCGCGCCCTTTATCCCCGCGGTGGCTGGGGATAGGAGAATGCTCCGGACGACGTATTCGGCCATAGGTGTGTGAAAATGGGAGAAAACCCTACTGGTTTTGTTTAGGAGGCAGTAGGACACGCATTCCTTAGGAATACTTGCTATACTTTAAGGATCCATTTAAAATATGTTGGACTTTTTTAAAAATAGCGCTTTCAAAATCTCGTTCTCTCATTTGTTTTTCTTGGGGGAAAAACCGTCTGCATTGTCATTTTTCCTCAAAATACCAGAAAAAGGTTTTTTCTTTCTATAACAAATATAAATCCAGCTTCCCACTGTAAATCAGTAGTCGTTATTTCAGCCCTATAAATACAAAGTTTATTTCTCTTGCAAACAATATTATTTTCCACATAAATGTATCATCTCTTAAATATTTGCATTGAAAAATAGGATATACTGGTGCAGATAAATCAGCAGAACAGATTCCCATCTCTAAACTTTATGTTTCAAATTAATTTTTGAGAAGGAAAATATCATAGGAGAAATGCTGTTTTTTAAAAGAAATTCAAAATATATACATTTTCTGGAATATAATTGAATAATACAGAATTAAAGGAAATCTAGTTTTTAATATGCAAAGATTTTAATAATTTCTAAAGGTAGTATTCATTTCTGGAAATAAAATACAAAAAGAAATTCTGGAGAAAAGCTTTATGGTTGCTTTTTAAAAATACAAATTAAGTGTAACTACTGTTTTGACATTTAGTTGCTTCTTTGAATTATCGTGAAAATATGTTACTGTCGATTTTGTTATTATTTTTTGAGCTTCCTGTGTTCTATTTGGGATTATAATCTGTTTCAACCTCTTAGATGGTATGATTTTCTGCAGCGATATTTAAAATAATATTAAGTAGAATTATTTTATTAGATTTGCTCTTTTTTACTTTATAGAAACGTATCCTGCTATTTCACTGAAACTGGATGCGTAAATAGATTTCCTGAAAGTCAAGTCAGGTTTAGCAAATCAGCGCCCCGATTCCAGAGGAAAAGAAGAACAGGTCGGAGGCAGCTATCGCCCATCTCGGCCTCCCGCCCGGTGGGGTCTCCTTCCTCGCGAAAAGGGGCTGCCGGGTGGGCGGGCGGGCAATGGCAGTGTTGAAAGATGTGGGCAAGAGGAAGAGAGAATGTGCCCTATTCTCCAGAAGGAGAACGGGTCAGATAAGTCCACCCCCACCCCCCCACCCCCCGGTGAATGGAAGATTTTCTCCGGAGGAAAGAAGATGGACGCGTGAATTTGCTCGGATCGGATCGGATCTGTTGCAATCTGGGTCCTAAAAGTATCTAAAAGGAAAGCCTTTTCTTGGGGGAACTCTTCCCACGTCTTCCCCAGGATTGTGAGGTGCTTTAATTTCTCTTTGGTTGGGGCACCCGCAGAGAGAGACAAACAACTACTTTGCTGGCAGCTCAGGAACACAGAACGCCGGGCAAAGTGCCCAAAAGCAGGAGGGTTTTGACATTTGTTTCTAAATCAAATTTGGATCCATTTTGGAATCGACGCTCTCAGGATAGGAAGATACAAAATTGAACACACAGCATTAACCTCTGTGCGTGCGTGTGTGTGTGTCGGTGTGTCGGGGGGGGGAGAATCTGCATTGCTGACGACGATTTCATCTGCCTCACACCTTAAACGGGGTGTGGGGGGAGAGGCAGGAAGACTCAACTCTGGAAGAAATGGGCAGCTCTGGGAAGGCACGCAGGCAGGCGAGGAAGGAAGGCTGAATTTCCGATTCGCTCCCTTTCTTGACAGTCACCAGGGATGCTTCCTCACCCCTTGCTAGAAGCCAGACTGGGGCATAGCATGTTTTTAAAATGGTCGTATGAAAAAGAGAGGCGAGATAAAAATGGGGGCGAAGGCAAGCAGCTTGTCAGGCAGATGCACAGAAAAGGCAGGTTTTAGGATCACAATGCGGGATGCATTTTGCTTTTATGATTTGAATATGAAAAGGCTGAACTTTGCTCGTTCCGGCCAAGCCTTTGGCCTTTGTTGTATTCCAAAATGACAGAATGCGGGGGTGTTTGTGTCACACAATGGGATGACCGTGACTTTGAACAGATAAATAAAACATGTGACTCCGGCGCTGCGCCGCTCCCGTCCCGTCCCGTCCCCCCCCCCTCCAGTCAGCCTCCTTCCAACTGTGATTAAATTTGCTGTGGTCATTTCCCAAATGTCCGCCTGATAAAAAACCCACCCCTCGCCTTTTCTCACACCGCGGCTTTGAGGAAAGGCTCTTCCTGTGGTTCCCAATCTGCACTCCTGCCAATCATCCGGCCTTGCGCAGACAAGCATGCCTCTTTCATTAGCAGAAATGCTTCACATTTGATTGCATCACCCCTCCCCCAGCCCCCAACTTCAGCTCGCCTCCCTTAATAAAGCGCAGCCGCTCTCACTGTGCAGCTGTAATGGGGTTTCCTGAATGCCCCCCCCCCCCCGCCCTCAGCCGGCTTCCTTGCAAACTGCCTGGTGTGCAATAGAAAAGAATACATTTTAATAAGCCTTGAGAGGAAAGGAGGGAGGGAGGGACGAGGTGCTGCTCCGTTCTCTTGTTCTTTGGGAAGAGAAAGAGGCGGCCCCGTTGCAAGTGCGGGGGGGGATCTAATATTGCCAGAGATAATAATAACGATGTTAATATCCGGAATTTTCAGTGTACCATAAGTACATTTTGTTTTTCCTTTTAGCACGATTTATAATTAAAGATTTTAATCTGGCTTCACATTGAGTTAATAAGCCCTTTGATTGATTAGGATTCATAAAATTGCCATTTCCCGCTGATGCTTTGTGTTCGGGAGATGCTCTTTTGAAAAGCCGGGCGAAGGTGACGGGGAGGCGGCCTTTGTTCGGGAGCCGCCTGGTTTCCAGGGCAGCCAGCCACGCCGCTGGTCTCGCAGGGGCGAGGCCGGCCTGGACGTTCCGGGCGGGGGAGGAAACGAACCAGCGCGCCCTCCCCGAGGAGTGGCCGAGCGGGGCCGAGCGCGTGGCCCCCGGCTGGAGCCGGAGCAGGGGACCCCCAATTCTCCAGAGGCTGCCCGCTTGCCTTCTGCGCCCTTTGGGAACTGGCGTTGGCCTTGCGGCCCCAGCAGCTCCAGGAGGCGGTCCAGGGCATCCGTGCGCCCGGAGATTGGGGGGCTTGAGCCGAATGGCGCCCGGCCCCTCCCTGAGCGCGGAGCATTAACACTGCGCTATGCCTAACCCGTTGCGCCTCGTGCCCGGCAGAGCCGTGGCGGGGCGGTGTTGCGAGGGCGCAAGTGGGCTGGGCCGTCCTTGCTTGGCAAGTGGCACGAGGCCCCCCGCCAATCCACAGCAATTTCCTGCCTCTCCATCCCTGAGCCCCCGCACTCGGCCTCCGCGACGCCGATTGGCGGCTCTTCCTAGGGAGAACCAAGGACGCAGCCCTCGGCAGAAGCAAGGGGGGGCGGGGGAGGAACGCGGACGGTAGTGCCGCGCGTGCAAAGACCATTTCCCCCCCGATTAAGCATTGTGCCCAGCCTGACGCATCCTAGGCCTCAGCGCCCTTAGATGATGGAAAGAAATTTCAAGCAAATTCTCATGTTTTCGCCTAGCAACCGCAGGCAAGCCGGAACAATAGTAGCCGCTTTCCTGCTTTCCGGCGGCAGCGCGGCGGCTCCTGCGCCCTTCAGCGCAGCTGATCAATGTTTCATTAGACCAAATTGTCTCCTGGCCACGCAACCTTGAAAGCGGACCCCTTAATTACCTGCCGGGAGGTCGGGGCCATTGGCTCGCTGGCTGGCCGGCTCGCCCTTGCTTCTCCCTCGCCCCTCCCGCAGGTGCAGGAGGGGCTCTGGGCGGAGGGGCGCTCCCGTCTATTCCCAGGCAGCCTCGGAGCCGGGAGGAGGAGGAGGGGGGGCCAGGGCGATCCCGGGTCTGAGGTGAGAGGCCAGGGTTGAAGTCCAGATGACCGCAGGTGTCCGAGGGGCTCCGGGCAGCAGATGGACCTCTGCTTTGGGGCCATGCATTTCCATTGGCGGTGCCAGGCGGCTTTGGGGCTGAGAAGCAGAGGGGTGCAGGAAGGAGTCCTTTGCTCGCTCTCGCGGCCGAGGAACCGTTCAGCCCGTGCCACAGTTGGTAAAGCAGCCTGGTGCCTGGGAACCTCTCAGCTGGCTGTCCTTTGTCACCGGGATTTAGCCAGGTCACTGTGGATCATCTGGGAGGCTGCTGGGAGTCCCATCTTTCTGAGCTCAGAAGAAGGAGAACACCAGGAAGACCCCCCTTTTAACCAAGTAATCCTGGTCACCCACACCGAAAACTCTTACCTATATTTTACCACTCCTGCACCCTGGACTGGAACACGAATGCCCCCCCCCCCGCCCCCCAGTAGGACTGAGACCTGTGCTGGAGCTAGATCTTCACTGGTCCTCCTTGGACAATGAAATGGTGTTTTAGTCATTTTAGCCTGATTCACACGGAAGAGCTGATTTTCTTAAACCTTATCCTTTGAAAGCAACGATAGGTGCAGGAGGCGGCCGGCGAGGCTCTCTAATGAAGGGAGCCGCGTGATCTCATTGCATTAAGCTAAAATAACCACTGAACATGAGAACAAGAGGAATGGGCTGGCTGGTGGGGGGGAGGTAGTGGGAGAGGCAGTGAAACAGGAGCAGGCATATTACCACTCATGTATGTGGATCACACCGCCAGATTGTGAGCAGTTCCCGCACTCCAAGTATCTTCTGAGCAGCCAAGAAGGAAGCAGCTGTGCAGGCGCTTGGCCTGGGCATCCCAGGGTGTGTGAGTGCATTTTCTATTTATTACCCTCTTTCTGGTCTGCCACTCCAATGGGATGAGAGGGATGTTTACATGTGTTTGAGGAACTGTACGGTGCCTTTTTCATCCTGGAGGCAAGTAGGCATCAACCTCAAATCCTCCTGGACATTTTGTCCATTGACTTCTCTGGGAATGTGGGGCAGGTACTGTGCCACCTCTGCCAGGCGGCTTCTGCCTGGGGTGGATGGGATGGTGCCTTTGGCGGAGCTGGAGCTGGTCCTCCTCTTAAGGTCATGAGAATGGGCACTCAGAATGGCAGCCTAGAAAAACCCGCTGCTTCAGGCAGGGGCTGCACTGCCGTGGCCTATCTGTGCGCATGTGCTTGATGTTCAAGAATCATCCGCATGCCCTGAGCCAGCCCCATGCCATCCCAGGGTGCCAAAGAGTGCCACCTTGGGTAAGGCCAGCAGGGCCAGAATCTTTGCAGGATGGGCAGCTCACCCCAACCCCGAGGACAGCAGCAGTTGGGATGCCCCTTCTGTTGTTTTCTTTTTGTAATAGCGTTTGCCAAGCAGGATAGGAAGAAGCCTGTTGCTGAGCAAAATTTGGGCTTTGGGGGAGGCAAAATTTTTCATCCAAGGTGCTCTAATGGCCGCAGGAGAAGGCAGCTTAGGCTTGCCAGCTGGCCTTTGCCCTCCTGAGTCACCCGTGAGTTTGCCAGCTTTGGGCTGGTCTCAGGGTTTCTTCAGCTCTTGCCTTTCACCAGCTGCTTCATTTGCGCTTTATCCAAGGACACGACTTGCCAGCACCTGCCACTTCCCTCATAGAAAACTGAGGGTGAAGCAGGTGTGCCAGATGTCATGGGTAGAGTGGGGTGGGCAGCCCTTGTGACCACCAGAGCATTCCAAGGCCAGCTTGAGAGAGGTCAGGGCTCCGTACTGGCGGAGCTCTGCAAATGGGAAGCCTCCTCTGTGCAGAACCCACCCAACGGTGTTCTACCACTGGGACAGTGAGCTTTTGCCCTGGTCAACCTGCCCTGCATGTCTTTTAAGTTTCTGGGCTTCGTTTTATCTGGGGAACCCAATTCCCATCTTTTGCCTCTGACCTGCTGGCAGGTAAAAAGAAGGCCTGGCCTGGCCTGGCCTGGGCCTCCTTTCGTCCAGGAGGGTCTTCTGAAACCAGCCACTAGGGGGCAGCATCTGCGGCTTGGCTCCTTACATTTGCCTGACTGCCAAAGCCTGCACTCTTGTGTGGAATCCATAACTGGCCCCCCCGGGAGTGTAATTTTATTCTCACTACAACTAGTCTGAAAAGATAGGTTGGGTGAGAGAGGGTGACTGGCAAAGAATCACTGGATCTTCTTGGTCCTGGTCCTGCTCTTGGGAGGTCTTCTAGCTCCTCCTACAACTTACAATGGATCTTCATTTTGAGGAGCATGTAGACTCTGAGGATCTGGCCCTCCAGGAGCTCCCAGAGTGAATTTGGCACATTCAACTGTGCTGTTCCCCATGATCATTCCCCATGATGGGTTTGGTCTGCGGGCCACTTCCACCAAAGTTGTCTTTCTTGCCAGCAACTGGATCCCTGAGTGAATGGGATCCATTCACTCATTGCACCAGCTGAAGGCCATGGGCACCTCCCTTCTTAGAGGAAGAAGAGCCGGTGAATCCCTGAAGCGCCACGGCCCAAAGCCAGCCGGCCAGCCGGGAGGGGAGCTGGCCTCTTCCTCTGCAGGAGATGAAACAAAGGCCCTCTACTTCCCCTCCCCCAGCCCCTCTGCCAGTGTTTCGGTCTAATTAATGTAAGGCCCACTTGGCGCCCCCCCCCCCTTGGCCTGTCACTCGTTTATCATGCGACCCATCTAGCCCTGGGTAATGACCTTGAAAGAATATATCAGCCCACGGTGGCGGGAGTGAAGAATTAAATGGTTTCTCTGAGTGCTTATGGTCATTGCTGACAATTTATATGACACAGCTGCCCTGAGCCATCCACACTGCCCATCTTGGGGTAATCATTTTCCAACCAAGAAAGGATTACATGCAGAATTGCCTCTGGCCCAAGTCCTCCAGCAGCCTGTCTGCGTCTGGAAATGGGCTGAAAGGATGGCAGGACTGGTGAGCCCAAGACAGTTTGAGCAAGGTTCTGAGCTGGGAATGTCTAGGGAAGTGCCTGGGGACCCCCAGAGGGCCCCACATCAGGGACTGGTTCTGGGAATGGTTTGCAAACAACAACTAAGGAGCCAGAAGGTGAAAGGGAGGCTTGTGGTTCCAGCTGGCTGCTTCCTTGCCTGTCCCCTGGATCAACAGATGGACAGTTTCCTCTGAGGAAATCGCACACCTCCTTAGGAGTTTGTGTAGCTGCCTGGCAGCAGAAGTGCTCCATCTGATGAAGGCCAAAATTAAAGGTTTTTCAGCTCCACTCGCTTCAGCCCCTGTTATTTCACCGAGATCTGGCTGTGGCTGCTCATTCTTCAGGCCACGTTTGCAAAGCCTCCTGGGTTTTCTATGAGCAGACAAGGACTCTGTGAAGCGGTTTTGGAAATTCTTTGAAGAACCAGGAAACCTCTGAAGATCATCTCTCTTCTTGGCATCCCCTCTGAAACTAAGCAAGGGAAAGAGTTTGTGTATTTTATGGACCAGGTTTTGTAACTGGAAATGCAGGAAAAGCTATCTTTTTAAATGTTGTTATTAAATATATTTTTGCAAGCATCTGCAGAAATATATTTACAATTCTAGTTGCTGATCCTGAATAGAGTGGCCCAGACCAGGCACTCCAGGCTGCTCCCATTCCCATGCGATTCAGTATTGGACAACACGGTCCCCCTAAGTGAGCCATGGAGAGCCTCTATTCCAGAGAGAGAAGGGGATCCAGGCTGGAGGGCCGGTGCTTCTTAGGGTGTTGGGGTGCAGGAAGGCTTTCTCCCCCGCACCCCCCACATCTCCCATTCCGCCCATTGCAAGTCCTTCCAAGTTGGGCCTGTATTACTGCACATCGGGGAATGCGTGTGTCTGTTGTTTGGAGAATGTCGCATTTATATTTCTGCAAATATTAATGTTCTGGCCATGGACACTCAAACAACAAAGCACCAAGAAGAAGTTGGATCAATCAGCCAGCATGCAGGACGTGGATCTCTGCCCAATTGCTTACTTGAGATTTGGGAGACATGCACGCCAGCCCATGTGCAGCCATCTGCAACTTACACTTAACTCATAAACCCCCTTTATGGTGTAGACATGCATCCACACCAAGTACAGTTGAGGGCCAGTCTAAATCAAGATGAATCACTATAGATGGCTGCCAGAAAACCTTGTTGCAGCGTTAAATCAGCTGACCACTAGATGGTAGCAAAGAGCTAACCATTTCTATACTGCTTTGCTGCCCTATATTGGTTGTCTGGATTATTGCAGTTGTAGGAGGCCTGCCTTTTCTGGCCATGTCTTCAGGAGGAGGCAAAGGGTCCAACTAGGAGCAGCAACTCAGACTCATGAAGGGGTGAGGAGAGACCAGTCAAGGTCAATTAACCATGATGCCTTTGATTAGTGGAAGCATGGTTGAGTGGGGGTGGGGGTGGGGTCCAAGTCCCAATCATGTGTAAGCAAGTGAAAAAGACAGAGGGTTTAATGGAAGGGGCAATTCAGGAGGCCAAATGACCCAAAGGAGCCAGTTGGGAAACAGTTCCTGCACTGGCCTGGCCAATAGGCAGTGGGAGCAGACTGAGGGGCAGCATGCTTACTGATAAGTGAGGGCTGGGCAGATGGAGGTTTAGGCAGGGATCTCCAGGAGGGCCATCCATCCTTCCTCTGTTTCAAGGATGGTGGTCGTGCCCCTCAGGGCAGCCCCCAGAACCTCTGGCCTTTCTCTGCCATTCCTCTTGGCTCCCAACCCGCAGAGAAATGAGACTGTGCTGGTTTGTCTCCTTTGGAAATGGTGCTCAGAGCAGCCCGGGGCTGCTGCACCTTTGCCCCTGAACATGGTGCTTCTCTAGGGCAGCCAGCATCAGGATGACAGCAGTAGAAAACAATAATGCTCATCTTGACAATATCAAATGGCTTCTCGCCTTGCCTGAGAGACCGGCCCTTCTATGTGTATATTTATATTTAGCATTCTTTCCCCTGCCTCCCTTTACATTCAGTAGAAAAGGTTTGGCTTGATTAATATTTTCCGCTGTCCGGTAACCATGGCAATTGGGTCAGCAGATATAATACTTAATTTAATCTTCCAGCGGCTTCCGTGTGCATCCTCAGTGTCCAGAATAATAGAAAGCTTTTGCCCTTCCTTCCTTCCTTCCTTCCTTCCTTCCTTCCTTCCTTCCTTCCTTCCTCCCTCCCTCCCTCCCTCCCTCCCTCCCTCCCTCCCTCCCTCCCTCCCTCCCTCCTCACATGGCCCTAAAGGTATCAACTGTTTTCTTCATTTGCTGCATGCATTTTAAAAATGCTGGCCCTCCCTTCCAGCTGATCCCCCCACCAGTCCCATTCCTTCGCCACTTCTACCACTGTGAGATTGAGGGAGCATTCAGAGCAGCATCGTAGGGGATGGGTCCAGCTTCTCTGTGGATTTTCCCGGCCACTGCCATGAGTTGGCCAGGATGTAACACTGCAGCCCCTTGGCTCTCCAGGTGGGTTGAGCGTTTTGCTTTCTAGCCTTTGGCTGTTTTTGTTCTGTGCTGCTCTTTCCTTCCCTTGGAATGTTCCTTGAGCTGCTGTCTTCCACACAAAGAATCCCCTTTTGTGTGGCTGGGAGCTGAGGTCTGGGGAATATCCTGAGGGATATCATGCTCTGAGGATGCCTATGCACAGGTGACTCAGCTGGTATCGGTCTCCAGCCTCCCTCAGAATGGCTGCTGGCAAAAGATGAAGAGGCTTTGGACACCTTCTCTTTTGGTTTGCTCTGGCATGAGCTTTTTTTCCTTAGCCTTCCCAAGATGTGTGCAGAGTGTCTTGTCTGCTTGAGAAGAAAGCTCTTCCTCTGAGGAAGACGGTGCTCAGGAGCCTTGGGAATGCCTGGAGGGCTGCAGTGGTCCTTGGCAGGAGGAGATGATGTGGCCTGGCGTGGCTTGAGTTGGCTACCGCAAAATTAACCCTAAGCTCTTCAGCTGCTAGCCCAGTTGGCTGCCCAAGAGCGGAGAGCCCTGGGCAAGGGGAGGATGCTGGGACTGGCCGAGAGAAAGAGGGGCTTCTATCCCTACTGTTATTAATAATTGCCTTGCCCGTGTTGGGTGTTGCATACCTGCCCTTCAGAGAGCCCGCAGGGTGGCCCTGAGATGAAGCAGAAGCCAAAAGGGGCTGAAGAAGGGCAGTGATTCATTTGGGCTTCACAGCCTTTTCCTCTGCTGTGGCTGCACTGATTCTTCCGGTGCCCAGGAAAGGCATCCAGGTCCTGCTTGGTGAGCCCAGCCACAGCCTTCCCAGGTTTGCTTCCAAGCAAAGGAGAATCTTAGGCCAGAAGTCTTGTGTGGACAGGTCAAAACATTTGGGGAGAGTGCCGTCACCATTCAGGAGGCAAATTTTGGCTGGCCAAAGCTCCCTGACTTTGAAGGGACCCCATTCTGACTCCACTCCCCTAATCTCAGAAAGGGCCCCTCCGAATTTCTCCAAATTATGAGGGCTTGTTGAGCTTTTCCATTCTGACCACAGCCTGATCCTCGTTCTGGGCTGTTTCTTGTGACAGAACCTTTTGGAGAGTCTTTTTCTTAATGGAACTGGCGAAGGGACCCAGACATACACAACACGTTTCCTTTGGATGTGCTGATGGTCAGTGCAGTTATGTGCTTGGCTTGATTATTGACCGATAGCTATAAATCTCTGGCATTCAGAAATGCACCAGGGAGAGAAAGGGAGGGCTAAACTTGTTAAAGCTATGGCATGACCCATGCATGTTCTTTCCCAGCGGTAAATCTACTTTAATTGTATGTAATTTTTAGTCTGATTCCTGCTTTATGATGCTCTTGGAATTTCCTAAGTAATATCTTTTTAAAAAAATTGTTCTACCTTTATTACTTCATATAAATAACTCAAGATGGCAGACCTACCTAGCACTCTTTCCTCCTCCTGTTTTCCCCACAACAACAACCCTGTGAGGTGAGTTGGACTGAGAGGGAATAACAGACCCAAAATTGGCCAGCTGGCTTTCATACTTAAAGCGGGATTAGAACTCACCACCACAAAACCAAACTGGCAGTTTTTCTTTTTATTTGTCCTACCTGAAGGTGAAATGTATAGGTTTGCATTTTGTTAATGCTGTTGGCTCAGGTTGTTTCCTTTACTTCCTGTTGTATCCAAATGTGTGTGTATGTTTCAGGATGGCTGCAATATTATGTTGAAAATGTAACAGTTGCTGCTTCTCCTACCCCAGAGGCCTCAGGGGTAGAGACTGCAAGGGAGGCCTCCTGGCCCAAGCCCCACTCTCTCCAAGGCAGAGCCAGCCTCTGGGTGGAACCCTATTTGGGCAGACCTGGGCACTTTGCGGCCCCTCGGCTCTCCTTCTCTGGCCTGAGTGAGATCAATCAGAGATTTGAAATCAAGCTAATCAGGACCATATATTTTAATGTTTTTTATAAAGTGGTAGATTAATATTGAGCAGAATTAATTTCAGCCTATTGGTTCAACCCTCCATAACAATCACAGTTTCTCATGCGGCCCTTGGGAAAAGCAATTGTCCTCCCTGCTTTAGGGCCACTTCTGAGGCACAAGGCTGAGGAGCACAAAAGCAGAAAGGTCTGTTTCCTGGTGTTTTCCCCATGTTGGCCCAACAGGCCCCTAAGATTATTACTGGAATAGAATCAGAAGGGATTAATTTGAAATTTCTATGTTTCCTTAGAAAAGTTTTAGAACAACCAGCCAACCAACAAATGGGTTGTTTGAGTGCCTCTAAAAGTATTTGGGGCGATGACATAAAGTGTAAAATTCCTTGCAAAGATTCCTGAGTAAATGCAGTTGTGAAATTAAAAAATGGTAAATTGGTCACTGCAAATTTATTTATTTATTTCTTTATTTTGTTAAGTGCGTATTAGATAATATATATCAGTGTAAGCATGAATTGAATATAAATAAAAGGGAACCTTAGGAGAGGGACGGTAGGCAGGCTGGTGCTAGGATCTACATTGAGATTTGGTTACCATCCCCGTGGAGATGGGGTTGAGTCAAGGATTTATGGATTGCGTTTCAAAAAGCCCTGGCTGGTCAATCATTCCGACTCCTCTAGCAAGACATCAGCTTGTCCCCCTCCTGCCCAAGTTTCCTCTGCACAAGCTGGCAGGTCTTCATCGCAGGACAAAAAGGGGTGGCAGATATCATCACAAGGAGCCTGTGTAGCGAAGAGGGCTAATGCCTCCTACTAAAGGCAGCAATTAACACCAGCTGCCTGTAATTTCTCTGAGTTCAATCCTAGCCAGGCTCAAGGTTGACTCAGCCTTCCATCCTTTCTAAGGTGGGTAAATTGAGGACCCAGTTTGTGGGGGCAATAAGCTGACTTTGTATAAATATACAAAAGTATGAAGGCTATTGCTTAACGCATTGTAAGCCGCCCTGAGTCTCCGGAGAAGGGCGGCATATAAATCAAATAAAAAATAAAAAATAAATAAATAAAAATGTCCAGGAAGAGCTGTCATCACACTCGAGAACGTAGCCCCGGGACAGGAGAAAGGAAGGGCACCTTCAGGCTCCTGCTACTGACAATTGTGCAGCTGGAGGAGAGATCCAAGAAGGGCTGGAAAGTGTCTACTGGAAGCAGTGATGGTGGTGGTGGGGTTTCTGGTTGATCATGCAAATAGTAGATTCAGAACTGAGGGGCTTCAGCCTTAGGGGCTCTGCCCCAATTTGTGAGGAGCAAGACCACCTGCCCAGCTCCTTTTTGTGCTCCCCAGCATTATAGGCTGGAGCAGCCCAGAGGCCGCTTCTCCATTGACGCCCGGCAGGCAGTTGTTTTACATAAACTAGCTAGCAATCTGCTCTCCTTGTATTGATGTAGACATTACCACAAATCGCCACTTAGGGACTTAGAAGAATTGACTTGCTGGTTTCAGATCCAATAGACATAACTTGATCAGATGCAAAGTTTAAGCACACTTGTCTGGCAGGCTGACTACACCTGAGACAGGATGTGGCTCCTGCTGTAAAGAGGCCCTTGGGGGATGCTATCGGTTAGGACATTGACCATGTGGTTGGGAAGGTGCAGTGCTGGTTAGAGGGTGGGAAATCAAGCCCTGGTCTTGCCTGACCACACCGTTCTCTCCAATGGTTTGCATGGGCAATAACACTCCCGGTGACTTGGGATTTTGTGATCCATTGTGATGAATCTGGAAAGCTGCAAATGTGGAATGTGACAGGCAGGGAAGGAATTTGATGGTGCGTGCTGAATTACAGCCAAGCCGGAGGACTCTGTGGGAACAGAGCTTGGCCATACTGGGGTTCTTTTTTGGGGGGGACAGGAATGCAACAGTCACCCCTTCTGAATTCCTCTTCCTGTTTGGTTCTGTCAAAGGCTGAGCTTGGGGAATTTGTACCTATACTTCATTTGCCTGCTTGACTGCTTTAATTTTTAAAGTCTTTTGAACTTGTAGTGGCAATTACCTTGTGACTTGTAAAATTGGGGGAAGAACTGTGGAGGTACAAGCAACAAGCTAAAAACCTGGTGAGGAGGCAGCCAAATGGAGGCTGGGTATGGAGCTCCCTGGCATTCCAAGGTTCTCCTGTGACATTTCAGGTCAGGCAGCCTCGCCTGTAGGAGCAGAGGCCAGTTGTCTTGTCCCATTCCGTCCCAAGAGCTACAGATCCCATAGGACCTGCTCAGATATTGCGCCGCCTGGTCCGAGTCTCCTTCAGAGATGGCATCAGCTCTGTCTCCTTTTGGGAAGGAAGAAGTTCTACAAGGCCAGGAAGCCTTGGGGTTGCCCGACCGATTTATTCGGAGAAGCTGAATCTCACAGGCCTCAAATCAAGGCCTCAAATCACTGCACGACAGAGAGAGGAAGCAGCTGATCAAAGGTGCTCTCTTTCTCTAGGGCTTTTAGGGGCAAGTTAATACAATTGCAATTTTAGAAGAGAAAGAGAAGATTGCAGAGGAGGAGGAACCGTATACAACCCACCCTACCTAACCTCCCTCCCCCAAAAAACTTTCCAGGGAAATTAAATTAAATCACTTGAGGTGCAACCTCTTTGGGAATTGAGAGCCAATACTTTCTGGACTTTGTGGTAGGTAGAGTAAGGCTCCTTCTCAGAATCTGTACTCGGAAGAGAGGTTGTGTGGTTGGAAGAAGCCTCTTCTGTAGCTTAGGTAAGGCTTCAGACCCATTTGTTTTCCTAATTTGCAGTCTCTTAATGAAGAATGCCTCCTAATCGTCCAGCCACCAAAGCCTTATTTTACTGTCTTTAGGATCCACAGAAGAAAAACTGTGCCAGACTTTGGAATATTGCACAGTCCTGTTGT
Organism: Masticophis lateralis; assembly: GCA_030761175.1. Taxonomy (NCBI): domain Eukaryota; kingdom Metazoa; phylum Chordata; class Lepidosauria; order Squamata; family Colubridae; genus Masticophis; species Masticophis lateralis. Next base: position 344,604 of record JAUDYJ010000010.1, on the reverse strand, counting down.
GTGAAACAGCTGGGTGCCATTCTTGAGCGATACAGAGCCATCCCTTGCCTCCCTCTTCCCTTCCCTGCTCCTTCTGGAGAACAGCCTCATGGACAGAGAGCAGGTGGCTCCAGAGGTTTGCCTGCAGCTGGTTTGCTCTGTCCCCCTGAAGGTGAGCCCCGCCCTGCAGTAGCTGAGCCACCATAAACTTGCCTCCTCCCCCCCCCCCCCCCCCGTGCTCCGTAGCAGTGCATACTCTGGGAGGAGCTGCTGGTCTCCCAGTGCCCCGGGAAGGGCATGGATGAAGCAGAGTGGAGGAGCTCTGAGGCAAGCAGGCCGATGCCTCCCCTCCATTGCCAGGCCGAATGTCTGCATGAAGAATCCTACAAGAAAAAGGTGTAACCTGGAGTTCCATTTAATTTTGAGACTCGAGAAATTAAAGTACTTGGTGTGGATTGTTTTGCAGTTAAAAAAAGGAACCTGCCAGGATCATGAGAGGAACACCTTGAGGTGTGACGCCACTAAGTTGATCTAGCAGGGTCCTGTAGCCAATCGTGGCAACCCCTCCCCCAAGAAGAGATGACCAAACCTTTCAGGCAACCCAGCCCCGAGCAGGGCAAAGGAAGGGCAGGGCTGTGTCTTTCCACCTTTGAGCATAGCATTTTCCTCCGCATCTGCACTGAGCATCAGCAGGGTCACGCTTGCCTAGGGCATGGAAAGGGGAACTGGTGTGTTCCACTTCCTCCTAGGATATGGATGTTGCTTGAGCCAAGTTCTTTGGTTAATTTATGGTACAGTACAATGTTGTGTGTCCAGAACATAGGATGGCAAGTAGCCCATGGTTAATTATCCAGGGTTTACTTGTCACCCGACCGGTTATCCAGTAGTGGGATTCCAGTAATTTAACAACTGGTTCTCTGCCCTAATGATTTCTTCCAACAACCAGTTTACCAAACTGCTCAGAAAATTAACAACAGGTTCTCCCGAAGTGGTGCGAACTGGCTGAATCCCACCACTGCAGTTATCCATTGGCACCTGTGCATTTTGCGTGATGGCCTCTGCTTAAGGCTATGTGGAGAGTCTTTGGCTATGGTGGCGCAGCAGACTAAAGTTCTGTTAAATAGCACCAGCTGCCTGCAATTACTGCAAGTTTGAATCTCACCAAGCACAAGGCTGACTCAGCCTTCCATCCTTTCGAGGTAGATAAAATGAGGACCCGGATTGTGAGGGCAATAATCTGACTTTGTATAAAAAAGAACACCACTTGGGGGGGGGGGGCTGAAAGCCCTACTAAGCAGGTATATACAAAAGTATGAAGGCTATTGTTTAATGCATTGTAAACCGCCCTGAGTCTCCGGAGAAGGGCGTATAAATTGAACTAATAAATAAATAAATGACTTGCCAGGCTTTCTGTGTAGCTGGCACAAGCTGAGTCTCTGTGCTCTCTCTAGTGTAACATCGGTAGCTTCCAATCTAGACAATCACAAGCCTTCACAATTCTATTCTCTCTAGTTGACTTGGGAAGGTCTGTTTAGCATATGCACAAGTTTCTATCGGCTGCTGATTTTATTGACAATCTAGATGGATTGAAAGGCCAAAAGCTTTTTGGTTGCTTTGTTCAAACAAATAAGAAAAGCAGAAATGTAAATTACATCACCGGGTTCGCATTACGGGTTTGCAAATAACACCAGACTAATGGTTATTGCAAAGGAAAATAGCGTTGGGATCAATACTCCATGCAGTCGAATGGAATGCCCTTCTCTCTCATTGCAAAAGTGGCATTGAAATCAGAAATCATCTTCTCCCCATTGGTACAAATCAAACATAAATCATGGCTGAGGAGGGACATGGCGAGCCTGGTCGGCTGCATCTTCCTGAAGATGAAGCAGGTAAGATGCCTGTGATGCTGCTACAGGAAGGGAGGAAGGAGACTCTGACTTTTCCCAAAACAGGGAAGTGAAGCTATTTGGAGGCTGCCCCAGACAGGCAGAGAAAATCTGGGTCTCTCCATCAATCGTTTCCCACCCTCCTCCTGGACCGCTCTTGTATGACGTAATCAAAAAACAAGGTGATCCTTGATCTAGAATCAAACAGGCTATGGGAATTCTGAGAAGGCCTGTGCAGCCCTGACCATTTTTCAGCCTAGCTACAATAGTTCTCTGCCTATGTTGTTTAGTAGTTTGGCTGGAGTGTCCTTGCTGTATGTTATGGAGAGTGTCCCGTGCCAACCTCATCATGCCCTCCTGCCCGCATCAACGCATCAGGTAGGGTCCTGGGGATATAAAGCAACCTTGGTGAAAAGACAGCCTACCCACTCCAAGAGAATGGTTCCACTCCCAGGCGTCTTGTGCTTTTTTTCATTCTTTCTGAACAAATTGGTTTCCAGAGCCAATTGCCAGAGGAGAGATTCGGGACCAAATTCAGTGCAGGAGATCTGAAGAGCTACCTGAAAAAGAACATTTACAAATAAAAGAGAGAATGGAAGGAAAGCTGAGGAGGAATGAAGTTTCATTTTACACCAAAATGTCCTCTTCCCCCAAAGCTGGCCTGTAAATTGCTTGAAATCGCTTGCCTGTATTTGCTTTCTAATTTTGTATAATCGGGTCTATTTCTTCTCCTCTGCTCTTGAGCTTAACCTCTCCCTGCCTCTAGACCTCCTTTTCTGACAGCAATTTAATTCTTCAGAGCTACCTAGAAAATAGTAATAATTTCCAGAACTTCCAGCTTTCTAGAATAAATACAATATACACCTGTTATTATTTGAGCATTGCATTGAAGGGACATAATAATAGTAGAATAGGTAGTGGGATATAATAATAACTTGCTATTTTGCTTCTGTAAGAATTGTTTTGCTCCTGTAAGAATTAGAATTACCTCTGCCATTTGCTTCTCCCAGTGATCTAATTTCTGCTATCTTGTTTTTTTTATTTATACATTTAATATATATATATATTTATAATCCCCCCCCCCCCACAACATGTTTTTAATGTGTTCCAGTGGGCTACAATGCAGCCCAATGGAGAACATGACCCTATTCTTTTTACTAGGTTATTTGTTCACTGTCAGCTTTGGAACCATATTAGGCCGGAAGCTCCAATGCTGCCACCTTCTCATGTGTGGGAAAGTAGGAGAGGAGGTTAGCAGACATAATAGCATTCTTCCTTCCGACCTTGACCTTGTTGGTCAAGGTCAGTGCGATCCAGCATCTAGAGAAGGAGTAGTCAGAGGGCTGGATTGGGATGAAACAGAGGTTGATTGGAGCGTGTGACTGACTGAGGGGAAAAGGGGATGGTTTGGGGAGCTTTGACTTACGGAAGGAAAACCAGGCTTTTCAGATTCGGGTTTCCTCAGATGTGCCAGTTTGCCTACTCTAGTAAAGAGAACTTTGGAAAATGCTAGCTTCCACATCTTTACTTGGAGTTGGGGTTTCTCTGGAACGCTGACAGGCTGCTAATATTGTTGCCCATGTTTCCTAAGGGGATTTTTCGGATCTTCCCGTTGGCTCGGAGTTGGTCAGAACTCTCCCCTGAATCTAAAAATTCTTATTCCAACAGTCACACTCCTTTCAAAGTATAGGCAAACCTCTAGTAGGTAATTCCCATGTCTCAGTCACTCTGTTCTGACCTAGGCTTCCTGAGACAGTAAAAAGCACATGCATAGTCCCAAAAACCCTCTTTTTATTTCAACGGCTGTGAATTATGTTCATTCACAGCCCGTAATGAGTCACAAATAGTTTGTAAAGAGTCTGCCAGAAGTCTGCCAGAGTCTTTCAGGATAAGGCTGATAAGCACCCACCTTTATCTTCCTTGGCATGCTGCCAAAGACCTAATTGGCAGTTAACTTTACAAGGCCACACAGAGCACAAAGTCAAAAGGGAGCAGAATTCAAACTGACCAAGACGAACAAAGTTGCTTCCTGCAAAGGCTCACGTGCCTTTGCTCCTCCTTTATGTCCTATGGGAGGGGCCAATAATCTCCAAGCCCTACTCCCGAGTCATCCCTTTTGTTTTAACTGTTTTTGCCTTCTGGCAGCTCTGCGCATGCGCGCACTGGGAACAGGCTTTGCCTGTCTGACTCTGGAGGCTCCGGAGGCAGCACATAACTCCCAGATGGTCCTGGCCCTCTCTCTGCCTCCAACACAGAGCCTTCTCCAGACTCCAGGACTGGCCCATGTTCCTCCCCAACCTCCTCACTATCCAACTCTGCTGCCAGCTCCGCAGGCCGTGGCAGATCACAACACACTCACACACACAAGGCAACACTCCTTTCCCCTTCCCTTCCCCCCAAAAAGTTTTATACTCACCTAGAAGACCTCAGTTCCACAACCCCCAGTGCAAGCCTCTTTGATTAAGGCATTCAGGTTTGGCTGGAATTGGAATCTGCCAGCAAATGACCAAGTTTAAGTCATCCGGTCAAATTTGCCAGGAGCACACTTGACTTTGCTACTGGCCCCAGCTGGTTTCTTCCATCTGCCATAGTGAAGGCCACCCAACTTCAAAGGAGTTCAGCTTGTGAGGGGCCGAGGAAAATGGTGCCTTCGAGCCCCACATTGGGCGGCAGAAAAATGAAGGTCCCAAAATGCCCTTGAGTCACCAGAATACCAAAGAGACCCAAGAAGAGGCTTGGAAAGTATCAGCTTATAAAATTGCAAAATATAATAACTAAAAGTTGGAGAGGGAGAGAGTAGGATGAATGGTGAGGTGGGACCTGAAATGATCTATAAGCCACTCCCAACATGAAGCCCCTCCTTTGGAACCAGGGGTGAAATCTAAAATTTGTTACTACCGGTTCTTTGGCCGTGGCTTGGTAGTGGGGGTTTAATGTGACTGGGTGGGCATGGCCAACTTTTTTTTTAAATTTTAAAAGCATTTTTTCTACAACCTTAAGAGGTTGTAGAAAAAAATGCTTTGAAAAGCCTCTGACGATCCCAGCTGAGCCGCACGATCATTAGAGGCTTTTTTTTTACTTTTAAAAGCATTTTTTCAGCCAAAGAGGTTCTAGAAAAAATGCTTTTAAAAGTTAAAAAAGCAGCCTCTGATGATCGTACAGCTCAGCTGGGCAATGGGGGGGGGCAGGGATTTTTGCTACTGGTTCTCCGAATCACCCGCCGCCATCGCTACCGGATCGGGCGATCCAATCCAAACCGGGAGCATTTCACTCCTGGTTGGAACTCCTGAAGCCAGTGAATTCGCAGGAGAGTAGTCCTCCCTGCGCCTCCATGGGCAAGTTCAGGGACAGTCAGGGCTCAAGCAGCCCTCGCATGGGGTCTGGACCATGCTCCTTTCTTGGTTTGGCTTGGTCTCTCTCTTCCAGTTCTGGCCTTGGCTGCCAGCAGTGCAGCTGATGATCAGCTCTGCCCCAAGACTTCATCAGTCTTGGGGCAGAGCTCTCTTGGCCATCCTGGGTGGTTCTGTGGGCAGTGCTGCAGATGGGGAAGCGGGGAGGCTGGGGATTGGGGCAGAGAAAGTGGAGGGGCCGCGTTTGAGCTCCTGCTCTGCAGTTGTTTCTCCATCCGAGAACCTCCTCTCTTGCTGGAGCTTTCGAAAGCCCACCAAAGTTCCTGAGAGCCTTAATATGACTTTTTAGGAAAAATGAAATAATGATTCAATATACAGGCATTGATGAAATATGTATTTTTAAAGCAGTAAATTAAAAGCTCATTAATATTTCAAAGGGGATATTTTATGCTTTCATCTCTGTTTCTGACCTCTGGCTTGGAGTTCCCAGCATGAAGGCAATGGTGAAATCTGTTCCCCATACAATGCTAATTATAAGTAAATTGCCACATAAACGTTCAGTCAAGCACATTAATTCTACATAAAGTGAATTACTGTAGCATAAAATTTTCAAATGTGACTGAAGTTTGTAATCTGCCTCCTTCCTTCCTGCCTTTGCTCTGGATTGAGGGGCACCTGGACTTTTCTCTGGCTGAGGAGCTCCCACACAGTTTAAAAAGTGCTTTTGGTTCTATTCAGAGGTTGCTTTTTAAGTGGCTCTTAATTACACCAAATCTGTGGCACCTCCTGGCAGAGCTTGGTGGAAACAGGAGCCGTTGAACCCCCTGTATGTCCCTCCTGTCTCCCAGGGGAGACCCAGGCATTTCTGGGGATGCGCAGCACTTGCCACCCTGCTCCAGAATGGATCCAAATCTTTGCATCTCCCCAACAGGGCAACTCCGGGTGACTTATGTGGGCCTTTTAATTCATTGATAATTATTTTACCTATTGCACAATACATTTTAATGTATTAGAGACTGCTGCTATAAGGGAATTCTGCCTTGCTTTTGTTAAATGGTGTCATTACAATACTGCTTCCTATAAAATTAGGAATTAAAATGTTGGAAACTGTACTGATTATTGAAATGGTTTATTCTATCAGCATATTTCTTTATCCATTTCAGAAAAAGGAATACAGTTGCATATCTATTTTGATTGTATTAATAGCAGAAAAGGGCCTATAATCTTTCTGGGTCCCTCTATTTTAAATTGCTTTACTGCCAGCAAAGCCTGTCGTCACCCACTCATTAGCTGGGATCCGAGCCAGGAACGTCAGCCCCAACTTCATCAACAGTGCCTGGGTGGCTCCTTTGAAGTGCGTGGATGGAAAGGCAGAAGGTGCTCTCAGGTGCCAAGGGCAATGTGTGACAGGCGTAGCAACCAGCAGTTCCAAGCAGAGGCAGAGCTAACTTAGTTGAATGCAGGGGGTCATTGGAAAGCAAAGGAGGGTGGGGCTCCCACTGTGTCCGGCTCACAGCACAACCAGGTGCGCCCAGTGGGAGATGACCCTGAGTCTCCCACAGCAAGAAACTGAATGTGCCCTTATTCACAGACCAAAAAGAAGGTCTGAATGTCTGCCATGTCACAGCTGATGAAACCCCAGGAATGCCAGTGGAAGAGGTCAAGTCAGTATGGGAGACATCAGCACAGGGGTTCTCAGGACTGAATTTCAAAGACCCAGATTATCGCTATGTCCGTTCGTCATTCCATGCCTATTGGTGCATAAGTGTATAGAAACTCCATCTGGTCTTCGGTTTTTTCCTGCTGCTGGAAAAAAGAAAGCCACTTGGTGTGGTCAATGGGACAGTTGGGGAAGATATTCTAGTTCTGTAGGAGAGGGGCAGGAAGAAGCCAAATGAGACGGCGTCATTGATGGATGGATCTTGGAATTGGTTGCATGGGCAAACGTGGCAACATTCTTTGCTTTAGTTACTTTTTTTTTTTTTAAATTTGATTTATATGCCGCCCTTCTCCGAAAACTCAGGGCGGCTTACAATGCATTAAGCAATAGCCTTCATACTTCTGTATATTTATACAAAGTCAGCTTATTGTCCCCACAAACTGAGTCCTCAATTTACCTACCTTAGAAAGGATGGAAGGCTGAGTCAACCTTGAGCCTGGGGAGATTCGAACTGGTGTAATTGCAGACAGCTGGATGTTAATTACGGTGCTTTAGTCTGCAGAGCTAAACCAGGCTTCTTTTAACCAGGCTACTTGAGTCCATGTTTATGTTAGTTGTTTGATGAACCATCTTTCTACTTGCTCATTATTCCTGTACTTCTATGTTCTAATTTGTTGTCTTCATTAGAATAGAATAGAATAGAATAGAATAGAATAGAATAGAATAGAATAGAATAGAATAGAATAGAATAGAATAGAATAGAATAGAATAGAATAACAGAGTTGGAAGAGACCTTGGAGGTCTTCTAGTGCAACCCCCTACTTAAACCCTACACTACTTCAGACAAATGGTTATCCAACATCATCTTAAAAACTTCTAGTGTTGGAGCATTCACAACTTCTGAAGGCAAGTTGTTCCACTGATTCATTGTTCTAACTGTCAGGAAATTTCTCCTTAGTTCTAAGTTGCTTCTCTCCTTGATTAGTTTCCACCCATTGCTTCTTGTCCTACCCACAGGTGCTTTGGAGAATAGCTTGACTCCCTCTTCTTTGTGGCAGCCCCTGAGATATTGGAACACTGCTATGATATCTCCCCTAGTCCTTCTTTTCATTAAACTAGACATACCCAGTTCCTGCAACCGTTCTTCATATGTTTTAGCCTCTAGTTCTCTAATCATCTTTGTTGCTCTTCTCTGCCCTCTTTCGAGAGTCCCCACATCTTTTTTACATCATGGCAACCAAAACTGAATGCAGTATTCCAAGTGTGGCCTTACCAAAGCATTATAAAGTGGTATTAATACTTCACGTGATCTTGATTCTATCCCTCTGTTTATGCAGCCTAGAACTGTTTTGGCTTTTTTGGCAGCTGCTGCATACTGCTGGCTCATATTTAAATGGTTGTCCACTAGGACAACCTCCCTCTCACAGTTACTACTATTGAGTTACTACTATTTGGTCTAAGTTTGCCTTGAGTTGTTATGTCCAAGTCACCATTTACTTCATCTCAGGTAGGTGTGACACTGCATGCCTGATTCAGTATCACTCTTGTAAATCCTTATTGGTTTATAGAAGAACAAGAGAGAGGTGATCTGTCCTCCCCCTTCAGAGACCCACAAAAACACAGTCAGCCGAGGGTTAAGAATCACTTGGCACACTCCACAGTTCTTATCTCAACCTTGGCAGCGATATGCACACCGTCTGCCAAGGACTTTATTAGGTTACACAAACAAGAAAATCACCTACGTAGCTTTGCCGTTCATCTAGCTTCCAAGACTACGAGGTTGCTATGTTTGTTTTGCTTTGTTCGTCACAAACTTCTTGACCCACCGTCCTGTTTTATATAGATGTGGTCCAGTGGGTGTGGTCCAGTGGTCCAGTGACTCATTGATCCTGTGACTCAGGTCTATTTCCTCATACGCCGCAGCTGCAGTAATCTTTTCTCTCGCCTTCTTTGGCGTGCGTCCAGGAATGACGTCTCTCCCTCACTCTCATCTGAGACACCTGTTTCCCCACTACTTGGCTCTCTTTCAGCTGGCACCTGAGACGGTGCCAGGGGGGGGGGGCTGGGAGATCTGGCTGGCTCCTCTTCCTCCTGCTCAGAGCTTCCTTCCTCCAATGGGATAGGCTCAGAGGACGGGGCCACAACAAGAGGTGCCTCATTCCGTAAGACTCCGGGTGGCATACAACATTAAAAGGCGTCTACATGACAGAAAACCTGGGTGGATTTATGCAGTTTTGGCATTCAGGGGCTATTAAATTAAGTAACTAATTAAGTTGCTGGGATAGGTGTGCAAAAAGCATCTGGTAGTAACGGCTGAGGAAGGACAAGATCCTGGGCCAGAAGTCCCTTTGAGGGGATCCAGTTTGAAGGCTCTTCTGATAGTCTTCATGCATTTTGAAGGGATGGTTTGGATTTTATTGACTTACTTATCTATATATCTATTTATTTATAAATCAAAGGCATAGATTACCTAACTCATTGTGACTGATACTTTTGGCTTGGAATCCACATTTATCCTGTTTGAGAAGCGAAGTTCTTCAACCCCTATCACCAGTGGAATAATAAAAGAAGGCTGATAAAATGTAGGGTTTTGGAGCAATAAAATGACATAAAGGTTGTTTTGTAACTTTCAGAATTTAATGAACAGCTTTTGAGATAATTAATACATCTCCATATTCATGTTAAATCAGTATTGCTGTAGAGATAATGCCACACTTCAATATTTATGACATTTTCATAAATAGAGAAAATTGGTAATTACCACCGCTGCAGAAGACACCTACTCATTAATTCTTTTTTGAATGTAGCCACCTGCGCCCATCCGTTTGTCCCTGGGTTTTCGGTCAGGCCTGGGAGGCTGCTGGTTGGCTAAAGTGCTGGAGAGGCAGCTGGCTGCCCATCAGCCTTTTCCTGTGTCAGTCCCCTGCCAAGAGCTCCAGGGCCAAAGACAGCTACTCCTCCTGCCTGCAGTTTTCTTTTCGTGCCAAAGAACCTTCACCAGCTTTGCTTAAAATTGCTGGAGCAGCTTAGATTATTCTAATACCTCCCTCCCCTTCCCCCCCCCACAGGTATAGCCTCTTCCAAACCCAAAGATTTTATATAGGCTTTGGGGCCAAAACAGGCAAGCCCATATTTAACAGTCAGTCAAATAATTTGCCTGGGAAGTAGCTAAAATTAAAGCTGTGCAGACTGTATATTTGCAAGCCAATCCCATGTTGATCCATGGTTCTGTCTCTGAGGATCATGTCTCTTTCCTTCCTTCTGCAAAGTTTGGGGGCAGCATCTCTTCTGCCCCTTGAGGCGAGAGACGGGCAAACCTGGGGCTGCTGGGTCACTCTGGAGGGCTCCAGCTCAGGGCTGCTCTCTGACTGGATTTGGAAATAGCCCCATTTAGCCCTCCTGGTCACTACTGACCAGCAACGGGCCCAGGAGGGTCACAGATCAGGTCAGATCAAAGGGATCGGGCATGTCAATTCTATTCCACACCTGTAATGCAAACGAGAGGATCCCCTGGTCATGGGGACAGCTGTAAGCAGCTTTCCCAATGCCCTGCTTGTTCATTCTCATTGGACTCTCCTTGCACTTGGCAGACATGACCTTTCAACTCCCCCATGGTCATATCCAGGGGGTGGCAGTGCAGGTGGGAGAGATCAAAGGCTCAGAGGAGGGACCTGCTCTGCCTCCACCCTCCTTAGTCTACAGGAGGAAGCAGCAGCAGCAAACTAGCCTGCCCATAGAAAATCTTCTTCCTTCCCCTCCTCCTCCTCCCTCCCTCCCATTTGGGCATGAAGCAATATCCTCAAGAGAGAGGGGCCTCGACTGCTGCCCTGAAGGAATGCCATGGTCACTGTTGCACATCTGTGAGCCCTTTTGGCAACAGGAATTTAATTAAAAGCCTCGTACAAATAGCCATGTTGGGCATTGCTTGCTGAAAAGGGTGCCACACGGACAGAGGGGCTGCTGGTTGCTGGGAAACTCCGGGCCTTGGCTTCGTGCTCCTTTGGGCTGCTGCTTCTGTCTGTCTGAGTATGTTATAAACATGGTGAGAATTTACCTGCAGGATGCAAATATTATTCTAGTTTGCCTCTGCACAGGCTGTTGGCACAAATCCCAGGCCCCCTTGAGTGAATGACAAATGACTCTTTCTATTTTTATCATGCTTAGAGACAGGAGAAAAGGCAGGTGTTTTATCTTTCCATGGTCCTCAGACCATGGAAAGACCATGGAGTCAGGGACTCCCCAGCCCTCATATCCCTTTGGAGCTTGGCTCTGGCTGGACAACTTTAGGCCCCATCTCTGACCCGCGTATCATTTTCTGCACACTTTTCATGCTCCTGCCTGAATCTGATTCACTTTTTGAAAATCTGAGAGTAGCTGCCTGACCAGGATTGTACTAAACTCTTGGAAGACTTAAGTTGATAGTGGACATAGCAGAGGAGAGACCTCCCTCTTTCAACCATAGTTCTGATGCACCATAGTGGGGTCCTTCTGGGAAGCAGGAGAACGTTGAATGAGGGCTGAGGATGAGGAATCTCCAGCAAGCAAAGGCATTCAAGCTGCCTCCAGCAGGTCCTCTCCTCTGACCCCATAGCTTTTATTTGTTCAGACCCTGCTGCTCTGTCACCTGGTCTTCCTTTGTCTTCTCTTTGTCTGCTGACCTTGGTCCAGAATTTTGCAGTGTCCATTGTTCAACTTTTTCCCGTGCTTCCTTCCCACACTAGGGCTTACATTTAAGATCGGAGCCTACTTCAAGTTGCTGTTAGATGTTTAAGGCCACTGTCTGTCCCAGTACCTGTCTTGGTGGGACCCTATTTATGCAAACCATCACAGGACAGGCACTTAATTCCATTTCTGTCTTTTTGGTCACTCCATCCAGTTTGTGTAGGTATCAGGGTCCTCAGTTATGGAACTTTCTCCCCAATCCCCTCTGTCTCCATTTGAAAACTTTATTTATTGAATAAAGCAGATTGACTGGTGAAGGTGGTTGTGAGAGAAGGTGAGAATGGCTAAACCAGAGGTTTAGTCTTTTGAGCTTTTGCACTGGAGCCCATCCTTGGGGAACTTCTCTCTCACTCATTATAGTCCTGGTGACTGACCCAGACTGGATCCTGTTTTGCTATAAATCGTATTAGCAAAGTTAGATGGTAGGTAGGTTTAGGACTTTGCAGTTGTGTGTTATTTTTACTGTGTCTGTAAATATATTATACTGTATACTGATTTCATTGCTTTTGTGCACTTTTAAGTGCTATGTAGTTTTTAATTGGTAAATTTTTATTGTGGTAGGACTATTTACTTTATAAATAAAACTTACTTGATTGATGTCCTCCATGAACTCTGTAAGCCACCGGGAGTGGAATGGAAGAGCAAAGGCATTTTTGGAAAGAGACAGAAAAGTGGAGCTGGCTGAGCAGGGCAGTCTGAGGAAATGAAGTCGGGAGGCAGAGGAAACCATGATTCACAGGGGCTGCTGTTTTGCCTGCAGAGCAGCCTCCCAAAAGCCTCCTTGCCCAGAGGGGTAGAGGGTCCTCATGTTCCTCAATGCTCTCCCTCCTGGGTTCATTGGCCAGCAAAATCCTCCCCCTCCCCAGAATGACAGTGTGCCCAATTGCGTGTGGCATCCAGTGACCCATTGCAGTGCTGTTGTTTGGAGATGGTGCCGCAACTGGCAGAAACTGCTTGGCTGCCTGCCTGCCTCGTCCTCCTTTGAGTCCTGCTGCTGGGAGAGACTCCTCATCTCCCTACCCCAAAACAGCTTTGATCTAGAGAAGACAGGTTTTCTTGCATTTGTAATCGCCCATTGGAACCTCTTCTGCACTTTGCTCTTTGTCTTCCTTTCCTTCCCTTTGCTTAAGAGGTCCATCCAGCGGCAAGGAAGGGGCTCAACTGGGCAGCCCCTTCCCTGGCTAAAAAAAGAGGGCACATGAAACTAGTCAGCCATGGGCACACATTCCACCACCACCACCACCACCCCACCCCACCTGGGCCCTCCACTCCTGTATCCTGCTTGCCCTGGGTCTTGGCACTGTTATGAGCTCCCTGGCCACTTCATGTAGCATCTTTAACCAGGGCGATTATAATCCCAGCTGCTGTATTGGCATAATATGCTAAAATTAGTTGGCTTTCATCTTTGTGAGTTTTTCTTAAGCCTGGTGATATAGGCAGCCCATCTCCTTTAGTTAATCTGTGCTGCAGTAGAATGTACAGATATAGGACATGGTTCAATCAGGCCCCAGGCTGAACATAAAATCAGAAAAAGCTGAAAGCAGAGATCTCCTTCTCTGCAAACAGGTGGGTCCAGCTTGCTCCAGGCCTGCAGCCCGAGGGAGGAGAATGTGTCTTCTTACCTGATTCCTGCTTTCCACATCCATTTGTGAAACTTGAAATTCTCTATTGGACTTTATACAGTGGAAACTATAAGCTGCCCAGGGTCTTCTGGAATGTGTGAACATAATAAATTGAATAAAAGAATATATTAAAATCCACCAGACATTCATTCACACATTCATTTTTACAGTTACAGAATCATACAGACTCTGGACAGCATACAAATAAGTAACGAAGTCAACACAATTTTATGTAAAAAAGTGAAAGAGCCACTCCGAATCTTCATCCCAGCCAAAGACTGTAGAAACAGAGCAATTGAAGTATTTTGTGAAAGAGAGTAAGCTGCAGGGCTGCTGCAGAAAGGCTGGCCCCTCTTGGGAGGGGAACCTTCAAGAAGGCCTCTTCAGATGACCAGGCAGGCAGAGCCACCTTCAGCAGGGCAGGGCTAAATGACTCCTGGTGCCACACCTTCGGGCTAGTGGCTTGAAGACCTCCAAGGTGCCTTCCAGCTCTGTCATCCTGAAGAGAGTGATTTTGCTATTGCATGTTTTTCCTGCTAGGAATCTGGCTGCTGCCTTCTGAGCCAGCGGCATCTTCGCTGGCTGCCTTAGAGGGAGTGAAAACGGGTGGGCTACCATTGCCAAGGCTTCCGGCTTTGCTCCGTGGCTGCCGCCCAGAAGGAGGAGGGTGTCCTTTGGATCCAGCTCATCATCAGTTCCCCATCCATCTTACCCTTAAGAAAATCGCATTACATGCAAAAATCAATAAAAATGGTTTGGCCTGATTTTCTAGTCCATTTCTTGCTTCCAGTGTGTTTGAAGAAATATTTGCTTTTGCTAATCCCTATGACCAACGAACCCCTCCTTACACTCCCCTGCCCCTCCCATGTCCAGGACTAGCTATTGCCAGGGGTGCCTGTCTTTTTGAAGGCCCTGAGCTGCCTCCCCTGCTGCCCCCAGGCTTGACCTCTTAAAAGATGGGCTGCCTTTCTAAATGGAAAGCTTCCCTCAGACCTGCCTCGCATCTGATTGCCGAGCTGTCCTGTTTTTTTCAGAGTATTTCATATAGACCAGGATAAGTTTTAAAGCAGACCAAAGTACCATTAATAATAAATCTTCCATATTATTGACACTGCAGACTGGAATTTTATACCTTTTTTAATTTAATGCCTGAGCAGTTGCTCAAAGTTTGCAACATGGAGTAGTATGCCCATTTCAATGACTGCAGGACTGCAAGCAAGTAAATTATCCAGGACTTCCGCTTGTAAGCAGTCACTTCTCAGAAACAGCATTCAGAAGCCACGTTTGTCCTTCAGCTGTGTATTTTCCAGGTCTCCTCCTGATACCCTAACTGGATCCATTTGAGTCCCCAGACATTTGTTTGGTTTGCTTCTCTGACACGTGGCTCTAATACATGCCTTTTCAAGTGTGGGACTCAAAAGGCAGCAAGCAGCAGGTGGGGCCCAGAGCAGAGGTGGGGCCACCCCCGCCGTGATACTGTCAGGGCTGCCCTCCATCTCTTTTGCCCCCCAGGTGTTCTTTGTGGAGCCCAGGAGCACCTCTCAGAGAAGGACATCGGATATTACCTGAGGTCAGGATGGGGGGAGAGCTTTGTCCAGCAAGACAGGGCGGAAGGAGCCCAGTGAGGTTTTCCCCCACTTAGCAAGGGGCTGCGTGCCTCCCACCTCAGCCTTGAGGCCTGGGTATGATCCTGGGGTCTGTGCCAAGCCTGGAGGGGAGCCAGGAATGCGTTTGTGCTGCCGGATAGTGGTCTGGGAGTCGTTCTTTTTACAAGCTTTGGAGGAGAAGCAGCATATACAGTCAGTCAATTAGTAATCAAGCCTGTAATAATACCCTGATGACTGGGGGGGGGGGGTGTTTGCACACCCAGAGTTCCTCTGCACACCCATTGTGGAAGTCCTCTCTTAGAGGCCTTGTTGCCCTGGCCTCCTTCATGTTAATGTTTTCAGGTCAGAAGTGACAAGCCATCATGAACAGCCAATCACTTAATGAACCCCAGAGGGACCAGCCTGAATTCCTCGCAATATCTCTCCAGTCCATCAGGCCGGAAAGCTGCAGCAGCCTCGGGTCATCCCACCACTTGCCTCTTCAGGGGCTTCTGCCCAAGTGCCAGTGGGCAGAAACACACAAACTAAGGCCAACTGGCCTTTGTCCAAAAAGCCCTTTCAGCATTCCCACTAGAAGGACCACATAGTATAGGGTCCAGGGTCTCTGCTAAGATGGTCCTTTTATCCCACCTCCACTTGTTCCAAGATAAGAGGCACTGCGAGTGGCTCCGGAGAGGGGTCCTTGGCTCAACCTCCAGCTCCCTTGTGCATGGGTTGATTGCCTGGCATGACATAGCCCCCCTCCCTCCTCCCCTCTCCCTTTTGTCAGTGGGCCTGTGAGAGATGACCTACTTGCCTGGCAGGGGCCTTGTGGGGATTAATGAGATAATGATCACAAAACACTGTCTAAATGAGACAGATTAATACCAGACGTGGCACATGCTGCCCTATTGGTGCCAGTCCCTTAAGGGAATCTGGCTTCAGCTCTTTTGCATGTAGAGACCCGTTCATTACGGAAGTTTGTGTCTTGCTTCATTCAGTTGATTCTGGGTGGTTCTCATCCATTCTGCTTGATAGGCACAATATGTTCAACATAAAGCTGAGCCAGAAGTCACTTATCATCCAGAGAGGGCTGTGGAAATATTCCAGTCCAAGTTAATAGCCTCCTGCACTGCCCAGAGGTTCAGCACAGAGCCCGGAGCATTTGGCCTGCAACTCTGCCTCAGGGCTCTGGCCATGGGGAAGGCCCTGTTCTCCTTAGGGCCAGAGCTCCAGACAGGCCAATAGATGCACAGATAATGTGGAGATGAGGAGAAAGAAGTACGGTAGCCCTTCCAGTAGAAGACAATATCTATAGCTCAAGTTAAACTGTGGAGTACTGTCTGAGCTGGGTTGTTTGCCTGCAGATGTTTCATTACCTGACCAGGGAACATCAGAAGGGAGTGTGGTTTACTCCCCATTTATATACAGTAGCTTGCCCTGCCAGTGTTGCTGGGGGTGTGTTTTTCTCTTTCACTTTCTGTTTGATTGTTTGTCTAGTGTTAATCCCTGCTTATCTGGATGTAGACTGCTGGAAAGGATGTGTTCTGGTCCTTTTGTTTCCTTCTTAGCTTTTTTCTTGTCTTTTTTCAATAGTGTGTAAATGTGATTATCTCTATGTGTCTATTGATGGCTGATTTGTCTGAGTGCCAAGCTTCCAAGAATTCTCATGTGTTTTTTTTTTAATTTACCTTGGTCTCAGGTGCTCACAGTTCCCTGCTTGAAACTGTCTTTTGAGTCTGTCCCTGTGTGGGGAGAGGAAGGCGTTTTCCCTCTATCTTCTGGCTGCTTGCTGGTGTCCATGGAGGCGCTTTGCTCATCTTCTACCTGTCTGTCTTGTGTAGAGGTGTTACAGTCCTTTGGCTGTAGCTCTTCACTCTTTCCAGCAGTTACCCAAAAGGAAAAATAATTTTATGTAGATTTGTCAGTTTAAGATCTGATGAGAATATTTTCTGGGTGTGAAAAAAAAGAGGTAAAAAGTTACATAGCCAAACCCAGAATCTAGTGTCTCATGGTGTTGCTCTTGTGGGGTAAAGAAGGGACTCCTGAGCTTAGGGTAGAGGAGGGGTAGTTTTGATCCCCTCCCCCTGCCTGCACAGTGAGCTGGCTGCACTGGGGAACCTGGCTTGGCTCCGAATCCTAGTGCTAAGGAGCCTGTTTCCTCTAGGGTGTCACTTCCTGCTTGTCTACCATCTCTGGGGAATAAGGCTGTCTACAGCAGGGTTTCAGAATCCCTTATCTTGGCATATCTTTTGATGTTCTGCCAGCTCTTCCTTTACTCAGCAACTCAGGCATGTTTAGCAATGTTTGCAGTCTGGGTGGATTTTAATTTTACTTAACCAGCCATTTGCCTGGTTAAGTAAAATTAAAAAAAACCTTACCTACGTTTAGTTTTTGAACGGATTAAGTTTCAAACTTCATAGTTTCCCAAATTATGCAACTAGTTCTATAGGCCTAGTTTGCAGAAAAGTACTCCAAAAGGGGATAGACCAGTGGAGAAGATGTAGAAGAATGCCTTTAAAAGGACAAACAGCAATTCTGAAGAGCAATTGTATATCACAAACATTTCCCATAAGCTCTATTTAAAGATATTTCCCCATGGAAACGAAAGCCAGGTTTGGGAAAGGAAGATACTTCAAGTTCTTACCCTTGGCTAGTTCCTTTCTCCTTGCAGGAAGTCCAACTTCTTGATGGCTTGTAGTCGTCCACCTCACAGATATGGTCCAGAGACTCCTGCCCAGTTCCAGGCCACATTGCCCTTGAAAAGTCCAGAATCTGAAGTTTCTTCCACCAGAATTTGAAAGCTGACCCAATGGGCTGTTCCCAGATGAGTGCCAGCACTTTTTGGTGCCCCTCTGCCCTCAAGTTGCTTTTTATGCTAGCCCTCTGTAATTGCCCAGGCATAGAAATTCCAGAGATGGAGGAAAAACTTTGAAACCACTAAGCTGACCTAAAACACAGCATAATAAAATATAAACTATTGCAAGATAAAAATGTTTTATCTTGCAATAGTAAGCTAACAATAACCCTAAAATATGTTTGGATCTCTTGGCCAAATTTACTTCTCCTCTTCACTTCCATCCTGCCTTGTCTGTGCTCAGCCTTCTGCTTAGCTGGTTGGCAGTCCTTTGCACAGAAGAGGACCCATTCTCCCTCCCTGTCAGATGAGGGTGAATGCTGGCATTACCCAGCAGAGGATAGTTTGGCCTGTGTGACTATTTGTGGCGAAACTTGAGTGTGCAATGGCTTTTTGCAAACATCTGTAAATAGGAGCTGAACACCCAAGCAAGTCCTGAGATCATGCCACATTTCAAATCTCATTTTCTTCTCCCTTCCCCTTGCTCCCAGCAACACACACACACACACACACACACATACACACACGGATGGAATAAGATATATTTTTCTTTCAGAACCAAGATTGCAATCACTTCTTTTCTGAAGACTTATACATGTTATTACTCATGTAATATTACTCATGTAATACTCATGTAATATGGTGGACATCCATGTGTCTTATTATTTTATGTATTTTTTTAAATGTAACTTTGTGTGCATTTGCACTTTAATAAATCATTGGTGCAGTAGAAGGCCCCAGACAGTGTTTTTGGCCAAATACTTGAGCATGCTAAGCAGATAATGGGTGGAAAGCCCTTTCCTCAAGGCCAATTCATTAAAAAAAAAAAGGGGGGGGCTATTCTTTTCTAGGTGTCTTGAAAACAGAAATATAGAAACTGATGTTCTGCCTTGTTTCTTATGGCCAAAGAGAAGTTTGCAAGCACACTACGAGGCAAATGGCCAGGAACTGTCAGGCAGCTTCGGATTCTAAGCTCTTTTGATGGATGGCCTTTGGTAGGCAGATCGGTCCATGAACTGGTTTAACCCTCTATTCAAGCTATCACATGTTCTGAAACATCCTTCCTTTTCAGAGTTTCTCCAATTTGTAGTGGAACTAAACTAGTGGAGATAGATTTTCGCAAATAATCCAAAACCAAGAACGGTCAATTTATTGATGAGATTGAATTATTAAGACTTGCAAAATCCTTCACAAAGCAAAGAATTGAATGTCCTTTTTTCTTTCCAAATTGAGTGAAGAAAAATAAATGTGATTAAAGCTAAACAAATTAAATCCTCTTGAATGAGAGATGAAATGAAATGAAAAAAAAAAAAGCAAATAAGCAAATTTCATATGGAAGTTCAAACTGTCAAAGGTTCCCAAGAACACCATTAAAATAACCAGCCGTCTAAGCACCTCTGTTATGACAGGAGGGAAGGATATTTTTTAAGGTGGCTACAGAGAGATACAGAGGTTTATCTCTTTGTGTATAATAGTGTGTGGAAAGTAGGTGGGCCTCTGGAAAGTATGTTTCTTCCTTTTGCTTCAAAACCCTTCATGGAACTGGTGGGAAGTATTTCAGAAAAGCCAGAAGAAGCTGCTTCTTCACATAATGAACACAGGGAACTCACTACTGCAAGATGGGAATGACTAAAGTTCTGGCTGTTGGCCGCAGGGTAGAAACGGAGGTGCCATTATCTGCTGGGGTTTGGCAAGAACCATCTGCTTGGAGAGGAGGAAGCCCAGCACTGAATCTGAGGGACCCACAAGGACATTTGGAGGCAGAGCTTGAAGAGGCACCTTTTTCCCTGGAGTATTCAAATGTTCCTACAGAGACCAGGGAGGGCATCAGCTCCAGCCTCACTGATCTCACTCTAGCACACGTGAAGGTAGACACTGAGGGCTGTGGAACGTGACACAGCTGCCCGAGGTTATCCCGAATGTACTTTATTTTTATTTGTAGCATCCAGATTATTTCCGGAAGGCTGCATTCTAAGTAGACTGTGTAATTAGCAGTGGACGAGCCCCTCCTGAAAGAAGCATTTCTCCCTTTACACCAGGAAATCTGGAATTGCCTTCACATTTAGTGCGTTGGTCTAAAGAGTTGCTTTGCCCTTTCTCAAAAACTGTTATTGAGTCAGTAGTAGAGTCAACTTAAAGAAAAGTTTTTTAAAAAAAGTTTTTAAAAAGTTTTTAAAGAAAAGACTTTAAAGTATTGTCCCTCCTTCCCTGTGAAGAGAAAGTGCTGGGGAGAAAGTCACAGGCTCTGCTGGACTTTAATCAGCACCAGGAGTAGGGAGGGCTTGGGGCTGTTTCCCGATTGGAGGCTGCTGAGAACAAACATGGTGCTGTGCAAAAAAAGCTTTTGTGGACACTGAAAGGCTCCTGACTCCAGAGAGGCCGAAGTTGCCCAGGGGTAGGAAGAGGTCAGCGAGAGTCAAAATGCCAGACCCTCACTGGGCTGGAGGCCTACTGCCTGCCCACTCTGCACTGGGAAACCAATTGCCTGGAATTGGATCAGGACCTCCGGCATCACCCCACTGAGCCAGTTGCCTGGCACCCCAGAGAGAGAGGTGGGAGTGACGAGCTGCAAAAGACCTGCTTTGGGGCCATCATGGGCAGTGCCCATGGCTGGAAGAGGGCATTCTTTCCTGAGTGACTTCCTTAGAAATGGTTGTGCTGAAGCCCCAGATCCAGCTGCATTACCTGAGGAGGGGGTCTTACTATCCGAGTGCGATCGTGGCTGCCACAAAACCACACCTACTAACTTGGCTGCTTCGACCACCCCCCACGTGTTCCCCTCATGGCTTTTGCTTTTTTGACCCCATAAATGGGGACAGGCATTGGAGAGCTGCCTCGGATACCCCTCTCAGAGAGGGCAGAGATCGGAAGAGGAATAGCAAGAGAATCTGTCTGTCTTGGCCCTTGACACATCCCATTTACTGTGGCCCTGCGTGAGAGGCACACTGCAATACGCTCAACCACTGTGGCGGCAGCAGACAGAGAGAAAATGATTGAATATCTACACATGAGACACCCTGGGCAAAAGAACAAGAGGAAAAAAGATAGGCACAAACACACTTCAGTGGACAACCAGGCTAATTAGCATCCACTGCTGGAAATGTGGTATGCCCTTCTAGGGCACCTGGTTATTGAGGGATTCAAAACGTATCCAGAGCCTCCGTTGCACCTTCTGTGGAAGAAACATTCTGACACACAAGCAGAGGCATCGTTCCTCTTGGGAGTCGCAGGACACATCTGCAGGAATACATTTGTGTGTGTGGGGGGGGAGAAGAAGAGATCAGCCTGGTCTGAGTGTGGAGAGGGGCTCAACGGGCCAGGCTCCCTTCCCATAGACATTAGCTGGTGTTTTAAGGAGAAGGGCCACTTCTGAAGTGGGAAATTCCATCTCTGGTTAATAGCAAGGAAGACTTGAAAGTCCACCCAGAATCCCCTCCCAGTGAAGAGTTGCCACAATGGAGAACATTTGGTCTCTGTCAAATTGAGCAAATCTGTGGCAGCAGTAACATTGCTGAAGAAAAAGCAGAAGTAGTCAGTAGACCACTAAGGGGTCTGAACATCTCCCCTGAAAGTGGGACTCTTTGGTTTGGGAACAATGTGACGAAGGGGAGCAAGAGGGAGGAGATGATCAAAGCATCTGGGGATCATCCATGAAGCTGGTAGGAAGTTCAGAAGAGGATTTATTTTATTTTATTTTATTTTATTTTGATGCCACCTAATTCCAAACAATTCATGTTGTCTCACAGAACAACATAAAACAACCAAATGCAATGAAGTATGCCAGAACAAATTACAAAATAAGTAGAAAATGGCAGTGTAGATATCATCATTTAAGTCCCAACCTCAAGGCTTGGGAGAACAGCCAGGCCTTTAAGGTCTTCTGGAACCCCAACAGGCTGGGAGCAGCATACATTTCATGGGAAGAGCTCATTCCAAAGGGTAGAAGGTGTGCAGAGAAGGTGTGAAAGATGAGGGCGACCCGGAGGATGCCCACTCTGCTGGATGGTAGAAGACAGGCAGAAGCTGCAGGAGACAGATGAGCCCAATCTAACTGGGCCCTACGCCTTGTATGGCTTTATAGGTAATAAGCAGCAACTTGAATCATATCTGGAAGCACACTGGCAACCAATGCCTTTTGTGAAACTAATGTCAGGCACAAATAAACAAAAATATTCACTGAGTTTAAAGCACAGGAAAGTTTATTATTACTACACAAGAATCTAGTCAACTAAATAAGGGTCAACAGATTTCACAGGGGGCTGGACTTGGTCTCTTGTAGCAATGCAATGATTCCAAACTGATGACATGTTTTACCCCACTTCCAATTCAGAATTGTCACGTGGGCATGTTGAGCCAAGCCCATCTTGCTCACCCCTCTGCATCTGGACAGGCTGAAGCTTCTTCAAGGGCAGATCCACAAGGAGCATGATGGGCCTGAAGTTGGTGTGATTGCCAATAAAGGAGAATATTTGTAGCTCAGGGTTGAAATGTGAGGTCCTTGATCTCCCTCAGCTTGGTTGTTTTCTTGCAGAGGTTTCATTACCTAAACTAGGTAAGGTCATCAGTGCACTTTGATGTTACCTAGTTTGGGTAATGCCATGTCTGCAAGAAAACGAGCAGGCTTTGAGAGGACCAGGAACCCCTCGGGGTGTGCTTGATTTATGGATATGAAACTTGTATCAAAGCAAAAACACTGTTTTTCTTTAACCTACTCTTTTCCTCAAGTATCCTGTGCTTTCATTCTTCTTCGGTGCCCAGAGTTTCCTCTGATAGATGAGTGACCATCTGTTTGTTTAACAAACAAAAACTGTTCAAAAGCTCACACTGTCAAGATTATCTTTCTAATTTTTTCAATCAGAATCTAGCCCTTAGTCCCTCCATTGTATATGAGGCAGCGCTTAAGATTTTGGTAATGGCCATTCCGTTGCCTCTTAATAATCTCTTGTTAGGAATTAAACATCCCTATTTTTTTTCACCTTTTCCTTTTAAGTCCTGAGTTTGGGCAAAACAATCTTAATAATCAAGATTTTTTTCCCCTGAATCTATTTCCAACCTGACTCAAGAGAAAATCCCTTCAGGTGAATTTCAGACGGATTGAGCTCTTGTTGAAAATCAGTGCCCTACGGCTGGGCAAGCTGCAGAGTGGGCGAATGCTACAAAAAGCAGGCAGGGCCAAGGTTGTGGTTCTCCTATGCTGGTCATTTCCCAAGTAGTGAGAGGCGAGGAAACCAAGAAGCCTGAACTCGCATTGGAAGGATCCTGGCCTGCCTCTCCCCCAAAATGTTTTGGGATTTGGAGTTGAACTGGGGTAGAACGGGGTGGGGTGGGGTGGGGGTTCTGTCAGAATGAGCATCCTCTGATTACACCTGTCTGTCATAGATGATCCTGTCATTAAATATTTGCAGAACAACAGGAGCAGCCTAATTTAGTTTTTGTTTCTTTCTCTCTGTGGTTTAATCACAAATGAAAGAGACTAATAGCACTACAGAGCTTTCTGGTGATCAAAGGCCAATCAATCGTCTTTGTGGAGTAATTAACTATTTGCTAAAGTTGCAGAATTGATTTCCATTTAGGACTAAGAGAGGAGATTTTAAATGAAGACCGATTTACCAGGCATGAGGATAAAATTCCAGCTCTGATGCCAGGAGATACTTGAGGTGATGGATTGCAGCCGGTTTACTGGAGATGGAAAAATAGGACTAGGACCTGGCTGTCTCCCACCGGCTTCAGAGAAAGCAGGGCAGTTGGGGAATAAGGATCCCCAAGCGCAGCCAGCCGTTCCTTGCCAAAGGCTGCGTTGGTCGAGACAGTGTGGGAAACGCCTTGGAGACGCCTTGTCTTTCTCATGGATTGGCCAGTTTCCTGCTCTCACTGTACCCCCAGGTGAACCAGCGGTGGTCATTGACTCTAAGTTCACTGGTGATGTTGAGGCAGCTGCCCGTGGCAAGGACAATCCAGAGGAGACTATCCCATTTGATGGAGTCTCCCTTTGGGAGACTAGATTAAAGCAGGTGGCTGAAGTGAGGCTTTGTTCTCGGGGCTGTCCTCGGCCAACCGAAGGCTTTTTCCACCATCACTGGCCTCTTGTGAAGCTCCGCTTAATTGCATCTGCTTGCCAGGAAGTTGACCATCATGTGACTGACTGTGTGACAATCACAAAATGGTTGCTGTGTCAACCTTTGTCACATCCTTACAGAATAACCGATTTATGGTACCAAAGACTTTTGCAGATGCAAACACCGCTTGCCTCCTCCGTTCTTAGAGGAGGGTTTGTAGGGAGCTAATTACCAGGAAATGTGAGAGGTTTGATCTTTGTGAGAGACATCATCAGGCAGACAAAATTTTTAACCCTTTTATTCTTTTATTGCTCTTACACTGCTGTCTTTAGATGATCATATGATGGCTGTGGCCTGGGGGGCTTTCTATCAGGTTCACCTGATTTACCAGTTGTGTCCCTTTCTGGACCAGGACACCCTATGCACAGTCACTCACACCCTCATCACTTCCCGTCTAGACTACTGTAATGCTCTCTACATGGAGCTCCCCTTGAAGAGCACTCGGAGGCTCCAACTGGTCCAGAATGCGGCCGCGTGAGTGATTATGGGTGCAACACGTCACACCCATGTGACACCTCTCTTGCGTGAGCTGCACTGGCTTCCGGTGGTCTTCCGGGTGCGATTCAAGGTGTTGATTACCACCTTTAAAGTGCTCCATGGCTTAGGACCTGAATATCTACAAGACCGCCTTCTGCCACCAATAGCCTCCCACCTGCCAGTATGCTCCCACAGAGAGGGCCTCCTCAGGGTGCCGTCAGTCAAATTATGTCAACTGGCGACCCCCAGGGGGAGACCCTTCTCTGTGGGGGCCCCCTGCCCTATGGAACAAATTGCCCCCAGAGATATGTAGGATCCCTGACCTGCGTACCTTCCATTGTGCCCTTAAGACCCTACTATTCCAACAGGCTGGTCTGACAGAATGATGAATTTTAATAGGTATTTTAGTCTTGGGGTTTTAATAATACGGCCAAATCATTGAATCTGTTTTAATTGTTTTAACTTTTGTGTCTGTTGTTTTTATTATGGGCTGTACACTGCCCTGAGTTCTTCAGGAGAAAGGCGGTATAAAAGTTTAAACAAACAAACAAACAAATAAATAAATAAATAAATAAATAATAGAGAGACAGGGAAATGGAAAAAACTATAGATAAAAATAGAGGCACTGTCAAAGACAATTTTAAAAAAACCACATGGCTGTATTTTGTGTAAATGAATCCCCTGTTTCATTATATTTGTCCCTACCTAGTCCCGCTCACAGATGCCACCGAGTGCATTCAGGTCTTTAATCCATGTAGTTTCCAGATTGGCTACAGCATCAGTCTTTCGGGCACCTTAAGGGTATGGAGAATCCATTTACGGTGTCCAGCTGTCAAATTCCAAGTATTAGGTATATAGTTCAAAGAGTATAATCATCTAAAAAGTTTAGCTTTTGCCGCACAGTTACCATGTTAGCCAATAGTTTTCCCCAAAACTTGGCAAATGTGAGACATTGCAAAAGCATGTTTTAAAGAAGCATTATCTTTATTACATTTCCAGCAAAATGCAGTTTTTGACAGCTCTTTTCTACATAAATGTAAAAGAGTCCCATAAATTATAACTATTACCTTTTATTGTGTAAGTTGTGTAATTTGAGGTCTATTGACACTCTTGCCTAGAAGTTAAAACACTCCCATTTTCCAGAGAGTATAAGATCCTCCAGTTCTTTATTCCACTCATCTATTAGCATCTTCATGTCAAATTGATTTATTGAAAACATTTATAGAAACGAATGGTAGAGTTGGTTTCATGGTGGTGGTGGTTTCATGGTGATGCAGGGTTGGAGTACAGTATTGCAGGCTAATTCTGCTGTCTGCCAACTGCCAGAAATTCAGCAGTTCAAATCTCACCGGTTCAAGGTTGACTCAAGATTTTCCATCTTTCTGAGGTCAGTAAAATGAGGACCCAGATGGTTGGGGGCCATAGACTGACTCTGTAAACTGTTTAGAGAGGGCTGTCAAGCACTGTGAAGTTGTATATAAGTCTAGGGGGTTTAGCTATTAGCTCAGATGCCTCAGAAGTTGGGATAAACAGTGTGGTTAACAAATGTTAACTGCAATTATTGCCAATGATAATGTTGATAGATGATACTTGTCTCTTAACACAAGGTGTGCTTAAAAATCATCTTCATCATCTATCAGTTGATTGAAAGTCAGTATTCCTGCTTCCATTTAGTTTTTCATTAGTATATATATGCTGTCTTGAGAAGCCAAGTGGGGTTGAGGTCAGGGTGGTAGCAACCTCTTATTCGGATTGATCGGCATTTGTCCGGTTGCCACACACGGATTCAGGGCTGCACAATCCCAGCAAAGACCAGAGGACCCACTGGAAATCAAGTCTGTTGGGCCAGGCTGATCATTCAGAAATTCGCTTTGCCAATTCTGGAGTATATTAGGCAGCAGCCCATTGGGTGACCTCTGCGGGATTGGGTTGACACTTGAACAGAGGCGAAAAGACGGGGCTCCCAGCCTCTGCTTATCTCTCTTAAATTGGATTACTTAGACCTGCTTGTCCTCTTTAAAGAGTGCTACTCCTGGGTTCTCCCTCTCGCTTCCTAAGTGATTACCATTTAGTGGGCTTTTAGTTACTCCTGGACAGTTAACACTTAATGCCGCCAGTAGCAATTGCTTCTGCTGACAGAGTGGTGTTATCTTTCTTGGGAGTCTGTATTGTGCCACCTCTTTTGTCTTTCTCTAAAGAGCATCTTGATGTTGGAATGCATAGAAATTGGGTGCCTGCCAGCTCTATTTTGCAGGTTGCCAGCCTGGAAGGCATCCCCCTTTTCAGCCCTTTAATTCCGTTTCCTATACTCAGAACCAATCATTTCTCTCAGTAACTGTTGACCGAGCGAGTGGCAGAAACGGGGCCCTTACCAGCCTGCACATTAGTATGGCAAATAGCCTGAGGGCCAAGCCAGACCCCCAGTTGCACTCTTCCAATACACCTTGGCAGAACTCTTGGTCTCATCTGCAGCCCAGGGATATTGAAGCCATCCCTGCTTTCTTATTTCAACATCTCCCAAGGCCACCATGTGAAATCCGCTTAGCTTTGTCACCATCTGCTGGGAGGCAATTCATGTGACTGCGGGGATCTAGAAAAGGCGTTCTAAAGGCAGACATGACTCAGCAGTGCAGAGATTGATTTTCATGCTGCTAAAGGGGAAGGAAGGAAGGCAAGCAGGAAGGAAGGCAGGCAGGCAGGCAGGCAGGCAGGCAGGCAGGCAGGCAGGCAGGAAGGAAGGAAGGAAGGAAGGAAGGAAGGAAGGAAGGAAGGAAGTCCCTTTCCTGAGTTTCAGCCTCCACATTTGTTTTGTTCCCTTAGTTTTGGTGGGCGCTGTGCCTGCTGGAGCTTGACATGGAGCTCCCCTCTCCATATCAAGATCCAAGACCCTTCTGAGAGCTTGACCAGCAAAGAGGCTGTGGTTGCCGGCTGACGGATGGGAAATCAGTGGCCTTTCTCTCAGGAAGCACTATGTAAGAAACCAGCTGCAAATGACAGTGGTCGGGAGGAGAGGCGGGAGAGTCTTCCTGAACCTCCCTGATCAGTGGGACCTTTTTAATGTGGGACCTCCTGGCTCCCCCGGGTGATCTTGGCTTCTCTGAGGAGCCATTCAAAAGTCACTTTGGGTAGCTAAAGGCAGAAATGCTGCCTAACCCCCTGGGAATACAAAGGCTCTTTCTCCCCGGCCTCTTAATCTTCAGCGCATAGTAATCCTCTTTAAATTGCATGCACTGAAGACCCGGATCGTCAAGTAAACTCCAACTCCTTCAGCACCTGCCCCAGCAGATCTCCATGAAATTAGATAAATAAGTGAGTGCCGGCTTGGTTTAATGGCTAAATCATCAGGCTAGAAAGAGGGAGACCTTAGCAGCTGATTGACTTTGGCCAGTCTCTCAGCCTAACCCACCTCACAGGGAGGTTGTTGTGGGGGAAATAGAGGAGGAAGGGGTGTTGGATATGTTTGCCGCCTAGAGTTATTTGTAAAAATGATAAAAGTGGGGTACGAATTAATTAAATAGATAAATAAATAAGATGCATTAGCTGAAACAATAGGTTCAGAGAAAACAGATCCCCTGAGCCAATGTGGTGCAGCCTCATTTAAGCAGAACTGATAACTCTCACTTTATGCCCAGGAAGCCCTGCTCCTGCTTGGCTCCTAAAGGGCCAAGGAGTCCTAAACTCTTTGAGGCGAATTGCTTGTTTAGAGGCTGGGATGAGCCTGGTGGGCTGAGTGAGGCTCTGAATACAGCGAAAGGAGATGGAGACGTCCCTCCTCTACCTTCCCACCTCTTCCTCCTGGCATGTCTCCCTTTTGAAAATGCTTGTCAGGCACCTCTGGGACACGACCCCACGCAATGTGTCAGGCACCACTGGGAACCAACCAGCTGGCTCTGCCGTTGCTGTCGGGATGCTTCTGGGTGGGAGGGGATGTTTTCAGAAGAGTGCCTGATTGCACTGCCGGGCAAGAACCGGCTAAAACGAGGGCCATTCATTGGCTTCCCAGAAGCCTCTTGCGCACTGTGGTGTTCTTTGTGCTTGCTTTCTTTCGCCCCCCCCCCCCCCCGCTCCCATGCTTCTATACATATAAGATGAGGGGAAAAAACAGGAAAATAACCTTGGCAATACCCTACAAAGAAAATTTATATAAGATGTTCTACAGGTGGCACCTTCTGCCAGCGAGATTGGCAAAAATGTTTAGAAATTTATCACCAAAGTGTTGGAAATGCAACCACGAATTAGGCACGTACTATCATATGTGGTGGTTATGTAAAAAAGGACAGGAGTATTGGCGGAAGATTTATTTATGGTTGGTGGAAATAATTGGAGAAGAAATCGAATATAAACCGGAACTATTCCTATTAGGAGTAATAAATGGGAAATACAGTAAAGAATAACTTACTTAATAATACATATTATAACAGCAGCAAGAATGAGTTTTGCCCAAAATTGGAAAAATAAGGACTCCTCTAGAAGATGAAGTGATCAAAAATTTTTTGACATGTGCGGAAATGGATAGATTAACCTTGGAATTAAAAAATAAAGGTGAGTCAGAATACCACAAAATATGAAACAAATTGTATCAATGGTTGGAACAGAAAAGTGGGTCAAAAAATAAGAACTGACTAGAATTCATAAAATGGAAAATTAAAGTTATGTATGTAACTACAATAGAATGATAATGGATAAAGCAAACGTATAAGTAATAGATAGAAGAAGATATGTATTTAGATATGTAAATACTGAACAGACTAATTGTATATAAGTAATAAGGTATATATGATACTTACCTTTCATTTTAGTATGTATGGCAAAAAGAATGCCAGGATGGTTACACCGTGTCCAATGTTTTAATATGTGTGTAATAAAAGTTTAATAAAAATAATTTTTAAAAAGAGATGAGCAAAATCGTATTGAAGGCCCAGAGGTCCCTCCTAGAGAAAAAGATGGAGGAGATGGGTCTGCATCTTTCCATCTGCCCTGCATGCTGTGGACCCCTGCCTGTTAATATGACTCCTCAGGAAGGGGGCGAATCCCTGCCCTTTGCGGGCTCTACTTGCCCTGCATTCTTGTTCACACCTGTTCAGTGATTTGACTTAACAGAAGGGACCTTGGAGGTCATCCAGTCCAAACCCCATCTTCAAGGAGGAGGCCCTATACCATTCCAGACAAGGGGTTCTCCAGTTTCTTCTTAAAAGCTTCCAGGGAAGGAGCACCCACAACTTCTGAAGGCAAGCAGTTCCACTGGTTGGTTGTTCTCACAGTTGATGTCAGGGTAGTTACTACTGTGGTGTGTTTCCTATATACATTTGTTAACTGGTTAGCAAAAAGTTCAATTATTTCTTCTGCTTGGATAGGTGGCCTGTAGCGCCTATGGCGATGTCATTCTTTTTTCCTTTTATATTGACCCATATGCCTTCTAGGTGGCCTTCATTCTTGGTTTTGTGCATTTCTGTAGAGATGTAAGAATCTCTTACATATAATGCAACTCCACCTCCTCTTTTGTTAGGTCTTTTTCTTTTGAACAGTTTGTATCCTTCCATCAGTACATTCCAGTCATGAGTTTCATTTCACCAAGTTTCGGTAGCGGCAACTATATCATACTAGCCCTCATGTACTAGTACTTCAAACTTGTTCCCCAGACTTTGAGTGTTTGTGTCTAGGCGTTTAAGCCCTTTATGGTTGACTCTGGACATGCTTCCTATATCTCCTACAGTATATATGAGTTTTTCTTCCTTCTCATCACTCCCTAACTCTTGTTTGATTTATTGTCTTGGGTTTGCGCTTGGGATTAGGTCCTAAAGCTCCTAAGGATTGGTCGCCCTCCCCCCTCAATTTTAGTTTAATTTTTTTTTTAGTTTAATTGATATGCCGCCCTTCTTTGGAGACTCAGGGCGGCTTACAATGCATTAAGCAATAGCCTTCATACTTTTATATATACCTGCTTAATAGGCTTTCGCCCTCCCCCCCAAGCGGTGTTCTTTTTTATACAAAGTCAGCTTATTGCCCCCATAATCTGGGTCCTCATTTTACCTATCTTGAAAGGATGGAAGGCTGAGTCAACCTTGAGCCTGGTGAGATTCGAACTTGCAGTAATTGCAGGCAGCTGGTGTCACTTTAGTACCACTTAAGCTGCTGCGCCACCAAGGCTTTTATAGAGAAGGGACTGGACATTTTATAGAGAAGGGACTGGACATTTTATAGAGAAGGGACTGGACATTGAAAACAGATAAGAAGCACAATAGAAACTCTGCATCTCTCAGAATACATTAAGAGCAAGGATCAATTACTTTATGTCCAGCTCGTGGAATCCTCCAGAATCTGCACAGAATTGCACTGGGAGAGAAGCCAAAGCCATATGAAGAGGGAGGTTTTTGCAAGGGATCTGAAAGTTCCCTAGATTCATCTGGCTGCTGGTTTTGCTCCGTCTCACAGGGAGGGTCCTGAGGGGCTTAGAATAGAGTTGGAAGGGACCTTGGAGGTCTTCTAGTCCAACCCCCTGCTTAGGCTAGAAACTCTACACCACTTCAGACAAATGGTTATCCAATCCCTTTTTAAAAACCTCCAGTGTTGGAGCATTCACAACTTCTGGAGGCAAATTGTCCCACTGATTAATTTTTTCTATCAGGAAATTTCTCTTTAGTTCTAAGTTGCTTCTCTCCTTGATAAGTTTCCACCCCTTGCTTCTTGTACTGCCTTCAGGTGCTTCAGAGAATAGCCTGACTCCCTCTTGTTTGTGGCAGCCCCTGAGATATCGGAAGATTGCTATCATGTCTCCCCTAGTCCTTCTTTTCATAAGATTAGACATATCCTGTTCCTGCAACTGTTCTTCATATGTTTTAGCCTCCAGTCCCCTAATCATCTTTGTTGCTCTTCTCTGCACTCTTTCCAGAGTCTCAACATTTTTTTTACATCGTGGCGACCAAAACTGAATGCAGGATTCCAAGTGTGACCTTACCAAGGCCTTATAAAGCGGTATTAACACTTTATGTGACCTTGATTCTATCCCTCTGTTTATGCAGCCTTTAGGCTTCCTGTGGCTTTGGCCAGTCTCTCCCGTTCTTGTCACTGCCTGAGGCCCTAGTGATTTTCCCCCTTGCTGATTCCATACCAGGGAGAATAAACTATTGCCTCCACCCCTTGGCCTTGGCAACCTCTCTTCTACAACCAGAGGAATAATCAGAAGGATGCCCACTGCCTTCCTCCCCCAGTTTCAGAATCAGGTGTGTGCAGGTTCTGCCTCCAATTCAAATGCATGCAGTCTTCCTGGCTGTTCCTGCTGAAATGTTTACTTGCCTTTTGTAGGACCTGTCATCTGTGGTTTTCTTATGGCTTGGTATGTAAACAAGACAAGAGCAGCTCTTTTCCTTCGTGTTCTGCTTAAATTGTTCATTAATCCTGGCTCCCCCTTCCTTTTTCCTTTCCCCACCAAGGCAGCCAAGATTAGATAAAGCAAAAGCCATTCATCTTTATCTTTGCTTATCTGTGGAGTGTTCCCTGTGGCCTGGCTTTCTTATGCACCACCAATTACAAGTCCTAAGTGCTTGTAGAGGTTGGAGCAGCTTGGGGGCTGAGGAATTTCTGCTTCTCCCTCCAATTACTTGCCAGATGCATCCTTCCTGAAACGCCTGCCATGGTGCGCTCCAGTTCAATGACACAGCCAAGCAGGAAAATGCTAAACAACCCTCCCTGAGAAGGGAGGGACTTTTGGCAGGAGGAGGATCCTTGGTGGCTTAGGCATATCTTGCTCCTCCTGGAAATCCTCCTCCTCCTCTCCCCCTCTCCCTTCCTTGCAAGTGGTATCCCCTCATCCCACCCCATTTGATCTGCAAAGAGGGATTGGGCTCAGTTGTTCAATGTAACCTCGAAGTTGCTGTGTAACCAGAGAAATCATCTTCCCATTGATTTACTTTCAAGGAGGGCTTTGAACTTGGATGACTGCCTGCCTTGTGGAATGGGAGGGTGACCTTGCGGCAGCCAGCTGAAGGGGTGTTTTCTGCTCTCCAGAAGCCCAGGATTTTTTTCTTGCACCGCAGCCAGATGCCACTGCTGAGGCTGACCAGCTCAGAGCAAAGAGGGGGCTTCTGTCCTGCAGAGTGGTCCTCCAGTGGCAGTTCAAGATGCTCATCCTCTATGTTGCAGCCACTCCCTCACCTCCTTCCCTCTGAGATCCCCAACCTTGTCTCCAAGAAGGGAGGTGGGAAGGGGCGAAAGAGGAAGAGGGAGCATCCTTCAACATCTTATTGGGTCTGATGTCTGAATTAAAAACTGGGGACCTGCAGACTCAACCAGAGTATTGAAGGTTCTCAAAAAGGTTATTCTGACCAACTCCTAGAGGCATTACAGTTTTATTATAGATAAACCAAGAGTAGCTAAGAAGCTATGCTTTTAAGACAAAAAAGATCAACTGCAAAGTCCACAAAGTGGATAGCACAGGAATGGCAACCATCAATAAATAATAGTTGTAAGCAACAAAAAATGTCCCAAATAAGATTAACCTTTCTGTCAATTTCCCTGGACTAAGACTGAACTGTAATTCTCCAGCCGTGGACTCCAGATGGTTTAACTTGTCTTAATCTCAGTTGATGTCTCCCATACACACAACGAGGCCTGGTTAGAGAGAACATTTCATGGCAATCTAGACAAAAAGCTAAAGGAACAATGAGAAGGTTTTGTTCTCTCTTCCCTGATGATAGTTCTAGTCCATGGATATGTCTTTCACTCTTTCATACAGCCCAAGGGAGCTTTTGCCATGGTCCATGTTCCCCCTGGGCCAAGGACAGCGCAACAGCGGCCTCCTCCTGGAGCTCTACTTGCAGTCCCAAACGGTCGAGCCAACCTCCTCTTGAAAGCAGCCGCTTTTGCTTCAAGCTGCCTTTTCCAGCCAACCTGAATTGATTTCTTAAAATTTTTATTACCTTTCACTTAGCTCAGGGTCTGACTCTGCATAATCCATGGCTGAAGCTAATTATAGGGTATAATTGAAGTGTGGCACAATAGTATGATACTGTTGGTTTACTAATGATACCACAAACTTGTTCTGGTAGCACAGGACAGTGATTGTGTGTCATTATTTATTTTTTTGTGAAATGAGATGCTGACGTTTTCAAAAATTACCAGGAAGTTTCTTCATTCTTAGCAGCAGAAAGGTTTTAGATTACCTCTTCTTAAACAAACTCAGAAACCAAACAAACATCGCAACAAAGAATTAGCCAGAAGCCTTTTGGGCAAATGCCAGAATGCCTTTGTGGCTCGTCCGTTAGCAGAAATGTGCCAGCTGCCCTGCAGGATCTTCTTCTGATGAAACCTGACGTCATTTCAGGGGCATTTCCTACCAGAGGGTTTGAAGTGCACAATATTTGAAGATGCGCAGGCATTCCAAAACAACCACCAGAGCTCTAAGATTATGTATAAAAGAGAAATGCCCAATGGGGAAATCCTCACAGAGTGCAAGGTAAAATATCTGGAAGCTTGTGGTTAGACGTTGTGGCTTTGTCCTGGGACATACAAATTCAAGAAGTGGCCTTTACTTGCAGTTCATGTTCTGGGAGGCAGCTGATCACATCTGTGGTGGCTTGCAATTCCATGTTCTGGACTGCTGATGTCAGGGACCCAAACAATTCTGGTCTTTTGAAGGGTGCCTTCAGGTTAATTCCCGGCAATGAAATAAAAAGTGCCAAGATGAACAAAGAGAGAATACTGGAATAGAGAGCACTGAATCAACTGCGGTAAAAAGCACAAACAGTAATAAGTGGGGGGGGGGGGGGAGGAGGGGAATGTAAGGCAAATTGGGATTGGCCCCTCAATGATGTTGTCAGTTCCTGCAGCCTATAACCCTGGGACCCTCCCTTGGTGGCTGGCCTGTCTCCTGGAAGGGATTACCCACTCACTTTCCCTTTAAAAACCAGTAGCCACTACCAGAGCCCTCAGAGTTAGGAAGAGAAGGGAGGGAGGGGTTGCTGTTTGTGAGATTTCTGCTGATGGAGAAGTGAGCACAACTTCTGAAGACAAAACATGAAGCTGTCCAAATGGCTGATCAGATGCTTGGTGTATTTTGCTGACTTAGAGCAAAGGGCCTTCTGACCAAACAGATCCTGCTAGGAGGAAACCCTTCTTTCTATCAGTCCATGAGAGTCAAGCAAGTGGGGCCCATTCTGAGCTTTCTCGCTGGTAGCAGGAGAGAATGGTTTGGCCTCAGAGCCAGTCCCGTGCCTCGGCTGGCCATGAGGCTGCCTGAACAAGAAGGAAAGGAGTTCCTGGGATGTGGGAATGTCCTAACCCTCCAGAGAAGCAGGGACAACTTCCTTGGGCTTCTCCTCTCATCTGCCAGCTGGTCTCTCAACCTGGCAAGGCAGTGTTCTCCGTGGCCAAGGCTGGACACTGCCCAGTGCTGGCACTGAGGGGGCTCTGGGGGCTCAGAGGCAGCACAGACGGAGCAGCTGTTTCACTCCTTCAGCTGCTGCGGAGGCGTCAGACACGCAATTCATTCCAGCTGGTGTTAAGTGATAATGGATTCCCCCTCTGCCTGATGCCTGGGCCTTCAGAGCAGCTTCCACACCAGCATGTGGTTTACATGGCAATTAAGGAAGCTGCGATCAGACGTGCCGGAAGATGGGAAACGGCTCATGTTCCCCCAGCCCACCCAGCAATGTTGGTGCAGGAGGAAGGGGCTGGGTTGGGCTGTGGGGAGCGCTGTGAGGTCCTGGGCAGGCAGGGCCTTGGGATTTCCTCTCCAGCCCTCATGGTTAGCTGCTTCTGTTGATTACAGGGGGTGATTAGAAGAGAGAGGGCCTGTTTTGGAAAGCCCAAAGAGGTTTGGGATGAGGCGGACTGACAGCCGGCTTCGGTGTTTGCAGATGTATTCTTTAAACATCTTGAGATGTAAGAGATCTTCCTCACTAATTACTTCGAAGGCTGTATTAATCACAAGACACTTTAATACCCGATCAATAGAGGCATTTGTCAACGACTTTGTAAATCACCTCTGTTTCTACTCTGCTAGGGAGTCACAAGTGTGGCTGGGGAGCGGAATGCCAGAGGAGGAGCACAGGCCATTTCCCTCTTTGCCCCAACTCTCTGCGCCTCTCGGCCCCCCTCAGCCTGTGGGCCTTACCAGGAGCTCTTAGGATGCCTTGTGGGACAGCCTCAGTTCCCTGGAGCCGTGGGGATGTTGCCCCCCCGGGGGATTTTCCTTCAAGACCTTCTGTCTGCTGAGCACCTGTGCAGGGCTGCCAGCCGGCCTCCAGAGATTCCTGGCATATCAGAAGCAGCTCTGGGAATCTCTGCCACTCCATTCTCCCTCTCAGACGTTTTTTTCATAATTTTATTTTATTTGTGGTCTAGATCAGGCTTCTTGGGAAATGGGTAATGAGAAGAGACACTTCCAGGCAGTGAGAGAAGAAAAATTCACACCAGGTCAACACCTGCCAATTCCTTCCCGATTACACATTGCAGCCCAGTGTCCATACAAGTGCCACTTGAGGGCCTTCCCATCTCTCACCTCGTGTGGCAGATTTCAGGGGGTTGCTGGAGGGGAAGGAGCTGAGGAGAAGACTGGCAGTGGCTTTTCAGGCTGCTCAGCTGTTTGTCCTTCAGCCAAAAGTCTGTGCCACTTGCTGGCAGCGGGTGGGGGAAGGCGAATCCTTGGTTGCAGGGGCTTGCCTGCTAAAAAGCAAAAGGGAGGAATGCCGCTCCCTGGAGCCCAGGAGACCAGCCCACCCCAGGGCAAAGAGTTGGTGTCATTTCCTCTCCTGAGTCTTAGGGTTAGGGTGACAGTCTGGGTGGGGAACAACAGGCTTCAGCTCAAGCCTAGCAAGTCCTGGGTTTATAGCTTCACATTCTTGTCAAGAACCTTTGCTCAAAGTTATCATAGGTCTCCTCAAGTTAGGAGGTGCCTGGAAAAATAGTGTATGAAAGAAGCTGGCACAACCTCCCTCCCTTGTCTTTGTTCCAGGGATCCCTGGGTAGTACTGAGCTGGTAGCTGCTGAAACTCTAGAGGAGCAAATCTTTATTTCTCCCTCTCCGTCCAATGCTAACTCTCTACTGGGAGGTTTTAGAGGAAGCAAAGGCCTGAGCTGAGCTTCTTCTTTTTCACTGCCACATGTGAAGGGCAGGGTGGCCTGATTTGGCTGTCATCAATGTTTCTGTGCCACCTTCCAGGGCAAAGCTTGAAAGTGATAGAGTTAAAAGTATAAATGCAATGGCCGCCACTGTGAAGTCTCACCCGGAACAGCGTAGCTCAGATCAAACACTTGCATTTTAAAAACTTCAGTTTTAGCTGAAAGGCAAAGACAAAAAAAAAAAAAAAAAAAAAAGAGCACCATTTAAAGATGCTTCAAATTGAGCATCACCCGACCTTTGGAAAGAATTCCCTAACCTTTCCCCCTTGAAAAGGTCCCATCCCTGCTGCTGGCCAGCCTAATAGTTCTTAATGGATGAATCTGAAAACATGGCCTTGGAGCTTGCAAAGTCCAGCCAAATGTCCACTAAGCTCTCAAATGTTACAGACTGGCCATTGCAATGGGAAGAGGCCAGGATCAGCTGCTGTAAACCTGAAGTCTTAGCAGGGAGGAGCTCAGGGTGGTCTTTTGACAAAGGATTACTCTCTCCCTGGTGTTGTGTGATAGTGTCTTCCGACTGACCCCAGGGGTGGTGGCTGCCCTCATTGACAGAGAAGGGGAGGAAGCCAAGTGAATATTTTCACAGCCTTCCTTGGTCAGCTGGAGGTTATCAGGGCCAAAGGGAGCTTTCCAGTTTTATAAACCTCCCAGGTTATTCTGAGTCATGATTCCCTTATTCAACTGTCAATGCTTTTCTTGGGATGGCTAATCCCTCAGCCTGACTGATGGAAGCCGCTGTATTGATTTCTCTGTCTTTCTAAACCTCGTTGTGTCTGAAGCTTGTTAGACATCTGAGGGAATTTCCAGTAGGCTCTGGGCGCAATTTGAGAGCAGATCGCAATGGGTAGCACTTGAGAGAACTTTCTGTAAGGACACTCGGCCAGGATGACAGAGGAGAGCCAGAAGGGGGAAGTCCCAACCCCCTGTGGGTTGAAACAGACTTTTTGGTCTCGTCCCTCTTCAGTTAACAGAAGTGCATTCTGTCAGGCTGAAGGAATTTGATGGTCATCTTTGTCATTGCTCAGTTCCTAAAGGGGATTTTGGACGCTGCTGACCTATTCATACAATTATTTTTCTGGAAACACTAGTCCTCACTGAGCAAATGCAGGAGAGGACAGGGGTCTGCAGTGATGGGCCCTTCTGCTCCAAAAACCATGCCTAGAGGAAACAGCTCCCTCCTCCCATTCTGTCGGTTATGGGAATGAAGAGATACCTGCTACATCCTTGAGTGTGAGATGAGCAGAGGGAGGAGGAGGAGGAGGGAGTTAAGTTT
Organism: Masticophis lateralis; assembly: GCA_030761175.1. Lineage (NCBI taxonomy): Eukaryota > Metazoa > Chordata > Lepidosauria > Squamata > Colubridae > Masticophis > Masticophis lateralis. Next base: position 306,959 of record JAUDYJ010000010.1, on the reverse strand, counting down.
ATATGGGATCCAGCTTTAATCTGGGTTTTGCTCACTGGAATCTAGCCCATAATTCAGCTTGATCTCAGCCTTGGGTCTCAAGCTTCACAGTGCAGCCTTAGAAAGAGAGAAGAGAAGGATGCCTTAAGGCTTATGCATAATTTAAAATGTGACCAAGGAAAGTTTGTTTAATTTTAATCAATTGTTGGGCTCAGGATGGTTCCAACCTACCTATCTAGCTTGAGGAACAAAGAAAAATATTAAGCCCCTGTTCTGCCTTGTCCAGCACCCTTGACAGTGATTTCAGGAGCTCCATTTTTGAAGGCTTCAGGCAGATGCTCAGAGATGTTCTAAGGAGTTAAACTGGGATCTTGACATAATTCACAGCCACTGGCACTGAACGTCAGGCCTTTGGTAATTCATGTTCTTGGAATTTCAAGAAGTGCAACTAGCGAGCTTTGTGCTCTCCCCACAAGAAAAAGCAAAGCCAAGTAATGTAGGTGTTTCTGGCCAATATGGATGTTCATCTGGTATGCTCAGCAATTATTATTATTATTTATTGGATTTATATGCCGCCCTCTCCCCAAAGAGGGAGGTATACAAATCTAATAAATCAAAGGACTTAGGGCGGTTCACATCAAATGAACAATCCCAATAAATACAGATTAAAAACAGATTAAAACAGATTAAAAGCAATTTAAAACAGTAGACCCCATCAATCCTGGCTAGGGTGTTCAAACAGCCAGGTCTTAAGCTCAGGAGGAAAGTATGAAGGTCAGGGGCCAGCCGAAGACCCACGGGAAGTTGATTCCAAAGGGTGGGTGTGGCCACAGAGAAGGCTCTACCCCTGGGGGTTGCCAGCCGACATTGCCTAACCGACGGCACCCTGAGAAGGCCCTCTCTGTGGGAACGCACTCGGGAATGGGAAGTAGATGCTGGTTGCAGGTGGTCCGACAGATATCCTGGATCTAAGCAATCCTTCAATTATACTTTTCTCCAATTAACACCTGTAATTAATCAGCAGATTGGCAGTAACTCGGGTGAGTGGAGGTTTAGCCAGGTGTTTTCTGTCTGTCTTATGTGCATCTGATACACACCCTTCAGCTCTCTTTGATAAAGCTAATCATGGCTAATGCTATTGCCCTGCCCTGCTTTCACCTCCCTTGCTGTCATTCAGAATTGATCCCTTCCTCTTCAAGCTTTCCAAATGCCCACAGGCAGGTTTCTTTCTGCTTGTCAGGTTGGCATCTTCTTGAACAGGAGCTGGGTTGCACCATCCCAATCTTGAAAGGCACAAGGCCTTGGAGGGCAAGCCACCAGACTTGCTGTGCTGCCAAAGAATGGTGGGGAGAGAAATGGAGTACCCACATCCAGCTGGGAGGAGTCTAGAGGTCTGGCCTTCAGCCCACAAAGGCTTCCTTGGTGCAAGACCAGAGAGGCCACTTGGGGCCCTTGGCCCAGATCTTGGCAGCAGGGAAGCCGCACCCGGAGGTTTGATGGTGCCTCTCCTGACTGACCTGCCCTTCTTTGGGTGAGCAGGTTCTGATCAGCATCGAGCAATGGACTAGATGTGAACCTGTGGTGGTTTCAACCGGTGTTACCACGGGTTTGCTCTACGCAAGCACATTGCATTTCAGAACTGCTGAAGCGCGGCAATCCGCCTATCAGCTGGGCTAAAAATGAACGAATATAGGTAGGTATAGCTCAGGGGTGGGCAGGAGGGCCCAGCTGATGGTCGGAGCAAACTAGGACACTCTCACCTCACTATCGCTTGAACCAGAGCGAACTGGTAGCAACTCACTACTGATATCAACCCTTGTGATGGATGCCATTTTCTCATCTTGTCCTGCACTCGAGGGATTACCAGCCAGTGATCTGGGTCATGTTAGGGTACTAGCTCTCTAGTTAGTTAAGCGCTCGGTCCCAGCTGCCCAACCAGACCAGCCTATTAATACTTCACTAAAGCACCCCTAAGGTGTGGCCCACTGTCCCCCTGCCTCCCTCTTTAGCCGCTGGGTTGCTGCCTGCAGTGAGAGATGCCATCCTGCAGCATCACCCAAAGGCTGCCATCTGGTTTCTTCCCTCTGAAATGGGGCTGAATTTAAGGTGGGCTTAAATTCAGTACATCAGTGATCCTTCAGTACGAGGTCCAGCATTTATTTATTGTCTGGTTTGTTTATGCAGCTCGTCTCCCTGATATCACTTGCCCCATTTCAGGGAGGAGGAAACCATGGGAAACCCAAGGGAGTCCCTCTTTTCAGACACTTTTTTCAGATTTTGCACTTCATTCCTCTTTGCTTTCTGATGGCAGACCCTCAAGTGACCTTTTGAGTCTGTTTTATATGAGCTGAAATTGCTATAATCAGAACTAGGTCTTCCAGAATTTCCAAAATAAGAGACAGCAAGTCTCCCCCCTTGAAGAAAGCCTGCAAGATGTTGAAAATAATGGTTTCACCCCCTGAGGCAGCTTCTCTTTTGCAAGATGAAGTCTGAATTGTGGGGGAGCTTTTCTCAAGCTGCCACTGACTAAAATCACCTCAGCCTGGAAAGAACCTCCATGAGAACCAGTTCAGTTTTTAAGAGAGCCCCTCTGTGTGTGTGTGTGTGTGTGTGTGTGTGTGTGTGAGAGAGAGAGAGAGAGAGAGAGAGAGAGAGAGAGAGAGAGAGAGAGAGAGAGAGAGACTGACCAACCTTGGCCCAATGTCTGCCAGATGCTGCTCCTGGGGCCTGGAGGGCACCCCCTTCTTCTATCCGCTTTGCTGAGCTTCTCAGCCTGGTCCCTCAAACAGCCCCAGACACAGAAAAAAGGAAAAGCAGTACATCAGCTCCAGAATGCTAATAAGATAGTTTCATTTTTAAAAGAAGACGGAACATTTTTGTACTTTTATTGATTTTCAATATTGTACAAACATATGCCATGTAAAGCAATAACACAGAAGAAGATACAGCTATGGAAAAACAATTGCAGATCAAATGCTCGGTTCTCTTCATGAGGTTGCAGAACTGGCTGCTCCTGCTGGGCTAGGAACAAAAATGAAAAAGTGTCAAAAGGTTTAAATGACAGGCAGCAGCTCCCTCCAGGGCATGTCTTTGGGGGAAAGAAAGGTCCAGCGATGGAAGCCATGTGCTGATGGCCTGCAGCTCAGAGAGGTCCGGATTTCTGGAGGACTGGGCCTGTAAGGGAATAGGGAACATTGGCTCAATGGGGGGGGGGGGGGAGCTGGTTCTGTAATTCATCATTTTACTTACAATCTATTTATTACTATTTGTTGGATTGACATCCTCCTTTACTCCCAAGAACTCAAGATATTGTACATAGTACTCTTCGTTCCATTTTTCCCCAGTGAGACAGACTGACTGGCCTCAAATCACCCAGGTTGCTTTCCTGGGTCTCCTCTGCTGGTCCAGCCCTCTCCCCACTGTAGCCTTGTGTGTTTGATAAAGACACCAACAGGTCAGGACTCGGAGAAACGCTCAGCAGTCTAATTTCTGCTGATAGATAGACCAACAGAGAAATGTCAGACCATTAGAATTCTGGGGCTGGAAACTTCCAAAGCAGTTGCTGTCCAGACATCGTTGTTGCCCCATGGAGATTCCAGAGCTCATCTGTGGGCTGCCTTTCCCACTTGACCTCCCACGGGATAAAGACCAGTACCTATGGTGAGCAGAGGAGGAGGCGGAGATCCTAAGGGACAGAGTGCTGACAACAAGGCATCCCCAAGGGAACTGGTTCTCTTTTTTCTTTTAAGTCAGCAGGCCTTGACTGATAGCCTTGTCCTCCCTCCCTCCCTTTCTCCCCTCCCCTATTTCACATCCTACTCCTTTGCCAGTGCAAGGGTGCATGTCAGGAGAGGAGAAGCTGGGAGTAATGGAGAAAGGGACCAGGAACCTCTGCAGGATGAGTGGGACCCAGAGAGGAACGGGGAGGCACTCTGCTTTAGCTACTAAACCAATGCAGCTTGGTCCTACCAGGCATCTCATTGACTGGGAGGCTAGCAAGGGGTTGGAGACTGGTAAAGAGACCCTTGTGCTTTAGTTCAGTGTTTGTGGGCTTTCAATGTTCTGTTACTTTTCAAGAGTTGGCTTCAGAATTAAAAATTACACAAAACTCGCACATGTCCTTTTGCAATATGGAACCTGGGAAGCTATAGAAAGTCAGCTTCTGTCTGAAGGGGCAAATTAGTCCATCAAATGTGCAAGACCAGAAAGAACGAAACGGTTTCACTCTGAGGCTGGAGAATCTTCAGACAATTTTGATGAAATCACAACCGGGAAGATTTTTAAAGGAAATGGAAAAGGAAAGCAATACTCTAGCGGAAGCCTATGGAACTTATTCCACAACAACTTTCCTTCTTTTCCAGCCGCAGGTGCGAAGGGGAGGCAGAAGAAGCCCCCCGGCCTCCCGGCACAGCCGAGGCCCCCGCCACTTCCTCGCCCAGCCTCGCTAAGGTGAGGGGCGCTTTCGCTTCGGCCGGGCCGTTTCCAGCGGCGCTTCCTGGCGAGCGAAGGCGCCCTGCTTGAGCTCCTGGGGTCGGTTGCGGTGCCTGCCGAGGAAGCCGCCTTTGGGCAGCGCAGCTCCCCCTCGCCAAGCCCGAAGGCGACGGAAGCGGCCGGGAAGGCAGGCAGGGCTGAGCCCGGAGAACCCGGGGTCCGAAGTGCGTGGCAGAGCGGAGGGCGGCTCTGCTCTGCCCCGCGTCCCTCTCCGGCGGGCGCTTTCCCGGCCAGGCTCCCGAGGCGGAGAGCGGAAGCTGCCAGGCGCCGAGCGAGCCGCCTGCCCCGCGCGCCCGTCTTGGCAGCCAGCCGGGCTGGAGAAGCACGGGACCCGCCGCCCGCCGCCCGCCGCCCCGCCAAGGAGAGGCGGCTGCGGCGGCGGGAGGTCGGGGCCCCAGGCCGGATGTCGGAGCCGGCAAGGCAGCCTTACCCACAGCTGCTGCTCCTGCGGGAGCCGCCGAGGCAGCGCTGATTGCAGGCCCCGAAGCCCGGCCAGAGGCGGCGGCGGTGCTTCCCTTGTCCCCGGCCTGACCTCTTCCTGAACGGTCCTCCTCCGGGTTGCAGCCTCCGCCTGCCCAGGCCCCGGGAGAGCCCTGCGGCGCCGCCGGAGCTCTGCCGGGAAGCTCTGGTTGGCCGGCCCGCTAAAAGGGCAGGGACCTTGAAAGCTGTCGAAGCCCCGAGAAACTTCGGTCCGTCGCCAACAGCGACAGCGGTCTCTTCCGGGCCCTGGCTGGCTCAAGTGCCGCCGGGAGGATGTCAGAGCCGGCCGGGCCCTCCCTCGGCTGTGGCCACTGTGGAAGGAGCGGGCGTGAACGCTAGAGCGAAGCGGAGCTGCGTGGTTTGCCCTGAAAGGATCCCAGCGGCGGATGGCAACGTCCCTTCGTCTCCCCGGTCAGGCGGCTTGGTCGAGCTCCCGGGCCCGAAAAGGTTCCCGTTGAGGTGGACGGAGCGCCAATCGGCCGAGCGTGTCCCCAGAGCCGCACGCGCCTCTTTTGAACGCCGCTGCTGAGCCGGCCCGGATGGCATCGGGGGTCCTTTGAGCTCGCTTGCCCGGGTGGTGGCAAATGAAGGAAATGCTGCCAACCCCACTCCTTCTTTTCCACCCCCTTTATCTTCTTTTTGTCATTTAATTCCAATTATCGGATGCTAAGTGCTTTTGGAATTTCATTGTTAATATCTTCTTACAGTGCTATTAACGTAAATCAACTTTAATAGTATCCCAGCAAGTGTAAAGGCAATCAAAAATTCAGCACTCAGGAATCATTCTGTAATTTCAGCATAAAATGTTAATAGAAATAATATCGAATACCATAAAATATCAGCAAATTCAACTTTAAATATAGGTGATAAATGACTTTTCTATCCTGAAAAATCCCCTTTATTTCTGCATCTGGCACAACTGAACCTTGATCATGCAGGACTCCAGAACTCTTATGGGAGAATCTCTTCTTTGGCCAGCCTTTGCCTCCTTTTCTGAAGGATATATGGTGCTCAGAGATTTCCCAGCAGGAGCTGACCTGCCCCTCAGGCTCAGAACCCTCTCTGCACTGAAGGGGCTGTGACAGGGAGATCCCACCAAAAACAAAAAGCTGCTTGGTGGAAGTGGAATTAAAGCTGTAAATATTCATCATTGCTAATTAAGTTTATACAACCCTCATGAGAGTCCTTGCCAGAAAGCCATTGATTTTGGAAGATTTCCTCAACAAAGCAGCCTCAGGGCTTGAGGAGACTGAATAGCAGAGCAGAGCAGGATATGGGCCTCCACTCCCATGGGCCTTTCTGGGAAGCAGGATGGCTGTGCGGAGTTCTCATGCCCATGAAGGAGATGCAGGAGACCCAGGCCTAGCTTGCTCGGAGCCCTGCTCTCCTGGCCTGACCTTAAAGGAAATGAGAAGCTTCCACCCAGCTCAGCGGGACACCCCATCATCAGGGTGACACCCCTGCATGTCTGGGAAAACCACATGGAAGTGGCTGGCTGCTGTCTCTCGAGCTTCCATTAAACGATCGCCATCAAGAACCAGGTTAGAGCAATTTGGAAAGCAATTTCCCAACCAGCTTTTTTTTACCCGCTTGTCTTCTTTAGGAAATAAATGACAACTTTGGACACTTTCCAATAGAAAATGGCAGGGCATTAGTTTAGTGTCCCTGTAAGAGTTCCTGTCTTTTTCCCAAGTGGAAGCTTCCAAGGTAGGTGCTGAGGGGGTTTCCCACCTGCCCCTCAGGGATCCATTAGCCAAGAGGATTTTTTGGCCACTGGCCTGGTCAGTGGATGCATTTCTGTTCTGGTATGATTAGGTGGAGGCCAGTTTTGAGTCTTGTTTAGCGATGAGTTATGCTTTGTAAACTACCATAGAAATTTCTAATTGAAGTAGTTGAAAAACACCTGTTTGAAATGTAACAATGAGTAAAGTTTGTTCTTTGCTGGGATAATGGCAAGTTCTGCTGCTTTTCTGCATTTTTAGGGGTTTAAAGGTTATGTTCTAGGATAGACTGTCAGATAACATTTCCTTCTCCCTCCAAAGTCTCCACTGCTGTTTATAAGCCGGAAGGGTGGTGCTGGATTTTTGCTTGTCTGGGCCCGTAGACCCCCTGAAAGCTGGTTGCTGAATGCCAGTCAGCCCTTCTGTCAAATAAACTACCCAAGGAAGGATCACCCTGAGGGTATTCCTGCAACCTTCATCACTTCTGTGGCTTAGCTCTGTTGTCCCCTTTAGATTCTTGGTAGCAGATGGAAGAAGACAGGCATTTTATTAATTCATAAAATGCCTGTCCTTCTTGTCGTATTGTGTGGCAAGGACTACCTTGTTCACAAGGTGCAAAAAAGCAGTTTTTGGCCCTGTCTGATAATACTGTGCATATTGACTGAAGCCCTGCTTTAAGGCTGGCTCCTTGTACACACTGAACCTAGCTACCTTTGGAAAGTCTCCAATTCTGAGAGGTCCGTGACATTTGCAAAAGTTTACAGGAGAGGGCCTCTTTTCACTTTAAAGATTGCCTTAGTTTAAAAGTTAAGCCAGAGACTCAGGGGACTTTACACATGAAAAAAGAATAGAGCACCCAAATGTGCTTTTTCAAGAAGCAAATGGACTTTCTGATTTTTCTTCGAAGACATTTTGCTTCCCATCCAAGAAGCTTCTTCAGCTCTGGCTGGATGGTGGGAAATGGAAGGATTTATACTCCTTGCAGACAGCTGGTCATTTGCATTTTTTAAAGAGAGTCATTGAGGCCACCTGGAGGTTTAACTGTATCCTCAGGGTCACCTGAATAGAGCAAATGGGTGTGAAACCTTCTTGCAACTCTAGAAAGGACCGTGTTGTAGACTGGAGATAGATGATGTCGTATCCCTCTCCATCTGTTGAGAGATTGTACATATACCACGTTGCTCAGTTTCTGTCTGGGTGTTTTATCCTTGGGGTGGACAAGCTTCTGCTTTAGTATATTCTTGGGTTCGAAGTGTGCATGTATGTTGTGTTGGCTGAAGATCCTCCTGAGCTTCTCCAGTATTCATATAATGTATGGAATGACAAAGTTGCTTTGTTTATTGTTTTGTTGTCTGTTACGGAGGAGGTCCTATAAGGTCTTTTTTGAGATTTCATGATGGCCCACTTGGGATAGCACCTTTGGGACAACTATGGCCTGGATGACTGAGACTCTCCATAGACTGGGAATGGAGAAATCGTGCTTTCAGAATGCCATGTGCCAGTGTGAACTGATACCTTGGATTCTTCAACCAGTAGGTTGTCTTTTAATTAAGACCATCTAAATCCAAATTGACTGCAAAGACCAAGGTTTCATTCTCATAGGTGCTGCTGAAAAACCTCAGGTGAAGCAATTGGTAATGAGTTTTTGAAAATCTTCTGGGCAATCCCCAGGAGTGACACAGAAGCTCCAAAATGGTTGGGTTTCTTCAGCCAAGAGATGCTGGAGAAACACATCTATGGAGAGCAATTTGTGAATGTGGAATAAAATGATGCCCCCTTTTCTTTCTCCCTCAACACAGAAGTTTTGAAGGACCAGTCATACTTAGAGACACTTTCAAGGAAACCTGCTTGCCCCTAGTAGCTGGACTGACCTACATTAGGTTCTGACTTGTGGGGAGGGAAGTTTGCTATGTTTCCTTGGGTTTTGGCTGCCTTTTTGAAGTCTGTCAGCTCTTCTTTTAAAGCCTGCCCTGGTAGACCGATCTGGTACAGTAGGAGATCAGCACTTGAACAGGTCACTCTGCAACTGAGGTTGTTTAATCAACTCCATCCAGGAAAGGAGTTGGAACAATGGGATCTGCCCTTGACCTGGCCAAGGCATTGGTACATTCATGCTCCATGTGAATCAGACAACTCATTCTGGAAGGACATAAAGAAACTGACTGTTGTTTTAGCCACTCTGTGGGACAAAACCTTATTAATCCAGAACTTCTCAATGACATGCAATAGGGTAATTTTTGAAATCTATTTTTATGTGCAGTGGCCGTGCAGCAGGCAGCACTTTCTGTAGGCTTTTCTGGGGAAAGATGTTGAGACTCTATAGGGAGCTGAAAAGATACAGGTACAGGACAAACCCTATTCAAAAGATCCTGCTTAAACTGTTAATCCTTGCTGTGAGGATGGAAGTAGGAGGTAGGAGTTTCAAGCAGGGCCATTCCCTCCAATCTCTCCTTGGGGGGCACTGAAACTACGGGGGGAGGGGAGGCAGCACTTCGCTCTGCAGCCAGGGAAAGCCAGCTTTGCTCTGAGAGGTCAGTGCGAGGGCCTCTGGTCCTGGGTTTAAGGGAGTTCAAGTGGGCAGACTAAGTAATGGATCTCCTTTGGCAGGATCTCAGCTGAGTCTTCCTGGCTGCCTCTGTGCTTTCCCCTTGAGAGGAGTGTGACCCAAGGAAGTGGGGAAAGCCACACCCAAAGGCCTGTTTCTGGCCGGGGAGAGGCGGAGCCGGTCCTTTCAAGGCTGACTTGGAGTGGGCACCCAGCTGCTGCCTGCAGGTCAAGGGGACCTGTCTGGGCCCAGCCACAGGCCGACTTAGACTTCTCCAGGAAATCCTGTCTCTTGCCCAGGCCAGAGGCAGCGAATTTAGGGTGGGCAGGGGCCGAGATGCTTGGCAGACTTCAGCAGGGGATTAGTTTTCAGGCTTAGCAGAAAGTATTCATTTACTAAAGGTACTTTATAAATCAAAACCTGGCTCTTGATCCGGGGTCAATAACTTAGAAATACAACAAACAAGTACAGTTTAAAGCAGCCTATTGATTTTTGAAAAGTGTTCTTTGCATTATTCATACCAATTTTAATATGTCACTTTATGCACGTGCACACACACACACACACACCCAGAGACATAGAGGCTAAATGACTTCATCAGTGGCCTTAGTGGTGCAGCAAATAAGCCACCCAGGCTCTTTGCTGCTGATTTCTTTTGGATTCTGCAGTGGTGGGAAGTGGAGCTGGGTGGCCCCACAGCTTCCTTATGCTTTCCTCCTAGAACAGGGGGGTCAAACTCACATTGTCATGGCAGCGTCACGTGATGTATCGGGACTTTTCCCCCCTTTGCTAAACCGGGCAGGGGCGTGACCGGCATGTGACTCAGCTGGCTCGCAGGCCAGGAGTTTGACAGCCCTGGCCTAGAAGAAGAAGGACATTTTTCCCTTTCCGGAGCTTCTGACATAGCAGAGTTCAGTCATAGCTTTGAGTGGGCACCTCCAGGGAGACAGAGGATGTTGCAGGGGGGAGAAGTTGGTCCTGTAACCAAGGGCATCTTGCTGTGAGAATTAGCACCATGGAAAACAGAGAACACTTTCCCAATAGAGAATGGCTGAGGCAATTGCGATTGAAGACATTCCTACCAGAAAAGGTCCCGGTTGTGAAATGAATACCACTTCTGTTTTGCCTTCCATATCAAGACGTTTCTCCTGATGTTCATGTTGCCTAATCTTTTTAACTAAAATTCTCTCCACCGTCTTTTATTCACTCTGTCAATTGCTTTTTCAGCATTGCTAGCTAGGAGGCATCCATTGGTTTAAGATAAGGTCAGCCTTGTGCTCACGTCACTTTTTCTTTGGCTCCCAAGTTTCCTGCTTTGTCATGCTTTTCTTGTAACTCGGGTTCTTTACATTTACTGTCCTGGATGAGTTCCAGGATCTTACCTTCAGGTGTTAAGAATTGCTAAGAGCCATCAGAACCTGTGTAAATTACAGCCACGCAGACAGTATGTTGAAAAATCAATAAGGAACGAAATAGTACTAGCGGAGCAGCCAAGAGAGCAATGGGTGGAAAAATTCTGAGGACTCGGTTTCATTTTGTCAAAGAGAAAGGAGGATGTTGTAGTGCACTGCAACAAAATTATCCCCATTGGTCAGGGAAGAGATTGAAATGCAGCTGGGATCCCAAGGGAGATACTGCTGGTTCTCCCTTTCCTTAAGATTCTCCTGCCTTCATTTAAGTGGGGCTGGCCACTCCTTTGCTTTGCCTGTGAATGAGGTAATGAAATGGATTTCTGCCTCCAGGTGGGATATCCCCTTCCAGCTTCTCTCCATGGCTGTGAAGCAGGGGTGAAATTCAAAATTTTTCCCTACCAGTTCTGTAGGTGTGGCTTGGTGGGCGTGGCAGGGGAAGGATATTGCAAAATCCCCATTCCATTTCCACTCTGGGGCCAGCCAGAGATGGTATTTGGCGGTTCTCCGAACTACTCAAAATTTCCACTACCGGTTCTCCAGAACCTGTTAGAACCTGCTGGATTTCACCCCTGCTGTGAAGGATGGGCAGAGTCCTTGCCTGGGAGGTGGCCAAAGGCTTGGAGGCAGGCTGTCTCTTCAGGCCCACCAGCCAGGTGCAGGGAGCTCAGCCCTCCAAAGGTGGGCAGGTGTGGAAGGAAACAGGCTTTGTCTACTACTGAGAACCTGGCACTGGCGAGGACAGGATTGATTTGTTTGCATATTAGGAAGGACTTCCTCTGTGTTCAAAGAGGATGCCCAAAACATGAATGATGGGTTCCATGGTCCGGCATTTGAAGTCACATAACCTGGGAGAAGTGCTACCAGCATGGCTGAGCTTGAAGTAGGTGTGTCAGCGGGTGGCCTTCCTGAATCCACTTCTCTCCACCTTGGCCTCTGGGACTATGCGGGTCCTGTGGAAATTGCTGGCCTGCCCTGGGTGCGCGGAGTCCTCCAAGGCTTGGTTGGGCCGCTGAAGCAAAGCCAGCCTGACCTGATCACCAGGAGGACAAAGGAAACCTTGCTCGTTCGCCATTGGCTCACCTTGAAAGAAACAGCAGGGATATCCAGCTGACGAACTGGAGGCCACTTGTGGGTGCCCCTTTTTCCTTTGGAGCTGCCCAGTTTTGAAGAATTGCTGGCAGAGATTTTCTGAATGAGTAAATGAGGTCCCCCCTCCCTTTTGCTTGGCTTGTTGCCCTCCTGGGGCTCATTGGAGTAGCAGGATAACAATTAATTAGAGGCTGTTTAGAGCGGGCTTTGGTGATTGCCTCAGGCTGCTCTTCAGTGTGGTTGTTAGAGGCTTCCTCTCCTTGGGAAGAGCCCTGCCAGACTGCAGCTGGGTTCCGCCCAGCCTCCTTCCAGAGAGAGTCCTTGCTGCCATGTTGGTGGGTCTTCCTGCTGACAGCCCCAGAAATATATCTTCTTTAATTTGGGGTGTCTCAGAACATGGGTGCTTACGTTGCTTGGAGAACGCTAGTGAAACAGTCCCTGAAATATCGTCCATTTCCATTTTTCGGTATTCATAAATGTTGTTCAGAGGCTTGAAAAGAGGTGGCAAAGAATGGCATTGCCTTCAGAGACCCCTTTATTCTGGAGGACTGGGAATGGCCCATATCTGTCACTCCAAATTATTATAGCTGTAAGAAATCTCAGATCATCCTTCTGCATGTAAAGTCGGTTTGTTAAAATGGGGTTTATCTGCAAGGCCTTTGGCTGTTTGGATGGCAGAGAGCTTTGAAGGGTTAAATGATTTAAGCTCAGTCCATCTCAGGAGATCATCAGTCTTCAGATCAACCTGCCTAATCCTCGCCCCGTCCTCACCTCTGGACCCCCTTTCCTCCTCTGAGAATTCTGGTTGTTTATGCCCTGGGTCAAAAGCTCATTTGGGGAGGGCTAGGGACTCAAGCTGCAGTTGTCCCTATTTTCTGCTTCTAGCAGTTTAAGTAAAAAATATTTCCACACCAGGATTTCCCTGGGTCAGTTTTAAAACAGGCAGAGCTCTGGTGGGAATCCAGCAGTTGTGTGTCTTGGAATAAAAAAAAACAATTGGCTCTTTTGAAGGACCAGCTCTTCACAGACGGTTGTGCTCTTCTTGGTATAGCTCCAGGGGCTTCCTGGGTTGATTTTTAGACAGGCCTCAGAGCTTCCCCCTCCCTGCCCCTCCCCCTCGCTCCCTCCTTCTCTTCCTCCTCCTCCTCTTTCCATGATTTCTTAAAATTGTGGTATGGTAGGCAGCTTGACTTGGAAGTTGCAGGATCAGTGAAGAATAGCTTAAATCCAATGACAGGTATTTCCAGAAACAGCAAAGTGTATACTTTGAATTCAAAGATGCTTACGTTAAATCTAACAAAGGTTAGGCTAGAGGACAATTGAAAAAAGTAACAGTCACTGTCAGCCCAAAAAATAAATATAATAGGTGGCTGGCTGGGCTTCCTCAAAGAGCAACTCTGCCCCGAAAGCTCTGCTCTCAGGTGATGTTAAGGGTCCTGTTGGCCACGGGGCCCTAGGATGCAGAGATATTTCTCTGAGGCCCAGCTTCCCAATTGACGGGAACTGCACAAGCATGCCCAGCTAGTCTCCACTAAGGCCTTCCCTGCCACAGTCCAAAGTTTGTGTTTGATTTTAAAATGCAATCTGCTAAAACTGGCCACTAATAAAGAGCTTTGTCTTTTTTCCTTTGTGAAAAGTTGACTTCCTGGGCTTGGAGATGGACTTCAGCTGGGGCAGGCACCGAAATCACCAGCAGTTCATTGGGGAGGAAGAAAGGTGAAGCGAGATTTTCCAGTGCTTGGAGCAAGGGGAGCCCCCCATGGAGGCGAGAAGAAAGGGAATGAGAGATCCTCGCTGAAGACTTCAGCAGGTTAATTCAGTTTCCAGTTCAATGTCTGACATTCTGTGGCATGGCTTGACTTATAAGGTGACTGGCGTGAAATTCAGAATGTGCAGCTCTTTGAGAGCCCATTAAGGCCCCAAAGGATTCCTCGTTAGAACCCCCCTTCCAGGCTCTGTTTGTGACCTCCACATTGGGCCCCGCTGTCTGGCGTAGTCACCAGCATGCCTATCCAGCACTTGGTCACAGGTAGCGAATCAATCCCACTGCTTGGAGCTGCCTAACATCTTGAGTCCCAAGCTGGCCCCAAGGCCGTTTTAGAGAACCTGTTGGGTGAATGCAGCCAAGCCTGCAGCAACTCATTTCTGTAGCTGATTCACCCATTTTATTGACTCAGTTTCAGTTTGTTGAAGTCAGTGAAGTCTCTAAATCTCTTCTCTAGGTCTTCTCTGAAGCCATCTTCCCTGTTCGGGGTGGTGCTGTGATTTCTCTGTCTTTTATTTTTTGAATTTGTATAGACACCTATCTCTCAATTGTTTCTGGGCAGTGAACAACATTCAAAAAATAAAAGCAATTAAAATAATATCCAAATTATTGATTCTTAATTAAAAATAGCAGCCAACTATGACCTCCCATCATGACTAAATGAATTTCCAAATGGGTCTCTGCTCGGGATCCCTTGTCCTGAATGGCAGCCCCCGGCTCTTCTTTCTTGCAACTCCTAAAATACAGAAAGAACTTTAGGTAGCCCCTTTTTCCGAACAGCACATTTTATTCCAAGGCATCCCTTCTTACAATATTCTTTAAAACTTTAATGAACTTCTTTTGTGAATCCAATACATGAAAGTTATCCAGGTCACTCTTTTGGTTTGTTATTTGTATATCCCTTTTAATTATTAAAACCTCAGATGGTTTCATTTGTATATCTAGGGTAGTATCTTTTTCTATATCATTCTTGTAGCCTGTCATTTTTAAATCCAGTTTTGAATCAATCTTAAACTTGTTCCTCCTCTTCCCTAAGATCTTTTAAAGACTCTTATCTATAATGGCAGACGCTCTTAAAATTATGTTCTGGGTCTGTTGTTCATTTAATAAAATTTAAGTGTTCTTTTCCTTTAATTGTAATTTTTAATTCCTTCTGGTTCCCTCTAGTGTGCAAGCTTCAGAATCCTACCCTATCATGTCTTTTTTTTAGTAATCAAAACAACAGCATTTTCCCACAAAAAAGAGTCTTAATGTCAAAATCTTATTTTAAAACACTCTGGACTCTTCATCTATTTGTAACTTTCCAAAATCAATATCAATATTTTAATTTTTTTAGGTCTTTAAACTTTAAACTGCAAAACTCATTGATCCAAAGGTTCCTAATAGCCAAAAAGCAGTGAACCACCATTTTCTGAAAGTGGTTAGAAAAAGAACTTTCTGAACCCAGTGTCCTTTTTTTGAAGGCATGGACCTTGGTTTGAGCAGAAAATGACCGTCCCTTCGTCCCATGGGGACTGTGGCCTTGTAGCTCCTCACGAGGAGCAACTATCTGGAGCCCTTGTGGGCATCTCAAGTCCTCTCCATGTCCAAAGGAGGATTATCAAAGAGCCGCTCCACTTGCCAGCTCTTCATTCCAGGGTGACCACTGGCCACCCTCCCAGAGGAGCCAACTTCAGGTCACCATTTCTGTCTAAGATGTGCCATGCAGCATTCCTTCGGGAGGGAACAGGGAAGGTGGCCACCTCATAGACCGGGCTTTTCAAAGGACTCATCTTCCACACTTTGCGTGTCCTGCTGTTCTTGGATTGCTAGTCTATTTAAGCATTTTTCTTTCAATATTACACAAGAATTGGGTTTCATTTGCTTAGTCTGCATCAGTAGTAGATTCCGCCCGGTTCCGCTGAGCCGGTAGCAGTGACGATATGACATCACTGAACCAGTTCTGCCCCCTTGCCCCCGCCCCCACCCCACCCACCCCTTGCGTTATTCTTACCTTTTATTTGGCCCCACCCCCAATCTATTGCTACCTCCTGAGTTCCAGCTGATGGCTAGGGGGAAAAAAACTGTTTAAACTCTTGCTATGAGGCCTCAAAGGGCCGCCCTAAAGCTAATCAGTGTTAAAAGAAAACAAATGAGTAGACCAGTGCCTGCAAAAATACACGAGTAGACAGATGTCTGCAAAAATAAATGGGTAGACCAGTGCCTGCAAAAATAAATGGGTAGATCGGTACAGCTCTGCAAGCAGTTAAAAGCCTGGTAGACCAGTCACCTCTACTAAATCCTAAATAACTGTCACATGACCATCAAGCCACGCCCACAAAATAAGCCGCACCCCACAAAACCGGTAGTTAAAAAATTTAGAATCCACCCCTGGTCTGCATTCTTTTTAGTTTCAAGGATAACAGGAAAAAATCTCACTGGCAGACTGGAGAGTCAGTAATGGACAGACAGTGAGAAAAAATAAAGAGGATTGCTGAAAAAGAACCTGATCAGAGAGAGCAGAGCCCAAAAGTCATTTTAAGAAGAGTAGCTTCTGAAAATACAAACATCAGGGGCAACTCTGTTGTTTTTAGGCCCTGATGAAGGGACAGGAGCAAAGATGTGGTCCGGCCTAAGGAGACCCGGGCAGGCCTTTAAGCACTGCCTGAGCGGTGGGTGGCCATCATGAGAGTAGCCCCTGGTGGCATTGTGACTTCCATATGGTGCATTTGATAGTTTGGCCATGCTTGGTACTTCTGCCATGTCCTGTGTGTTGTGTGCAGCTTAGAAAGTCGATCGAACTCTGGCCCTGTGTTTCCACCTTCCTCTTGGCTTGCCAAATCTTCAGCCAATGTCATTTTTTTCTCTTCTTGCCTCTCCTCCTTTGAGAACATCAAATAGCCTGAGTAGCCAGGTTAACATAGCTTGGGAAAATGCCTGAACTGGTTTCAAGTTTGGTTCAAGAGAGGAAATGTTTTCAACTCTACAATAATTTATCCTGCACTTTGTGAGAATAGAAAGTAGCTTAAACGATGCCAGTGGGGCTGAAAGCCCTGTCTGTAGGGACTGAAGTGGAGGAGCTGCAGGAATAAATCCGAGGGCCGGGAATAAGGCACCACATCTCTTTTGTCTAAAGAGAATGCAGCCAGATAGAATGGGCACCCCTGTTTTTTGGATAAAAGTTTGTTTTCTAGTTCTACTCCAGCTGTCACTTTCTCTGCTGCTGCTCCTCCTTTGGCCTTAAGTGCCCCTGATTTTCCCAGCCCAGGGAATCAGGGCAAGGGTGAACCTTTGCAAAGACAGCAGTTGGCCAGGGACTCTTGGTGCCCTGTGTCCCTGGCTGCAGGCTGGCTCTGCTCTTTCCCTCTGGCAGTCCTGAATCTTTCTGGGAGTCACCAATACCCAGCACATGCTGGATAGTTCATTCCGAAACAGAGGGAAAACTGCCCCCCACCCCCCAAAATCTGGTTAGCAACTCTTCAAATAGGAAGCCCTGACTTTTGATGGCCTTCCCTCTGTCTAAGTCCACCAGCAAAAACCGTTTCCTTTTCTCCGCTTGTCAGGGCCTCTCCATTCCTATTGGCAGCTTTTAGCTCAGATCAATACTAAGCACTGCATAACAGCCCAGGCACTGCTGCTTTGCTTTGCATCGATCAGACCTGTTTCCAACAGGTAGCAAGCGGCTCCTCAAGGTGAGGCCTGTGATGACTCCAGGCTAGTCCATGGCCCAGGGTGGAAAGAGGCTCGGGGTCCCCATTTGGAGAGAGCCTCGGGTCCTGAAGGACCATATTCCCTGCCTCCGCTTCTGCACCATACGTGTAGCCTGCAGGAGGTGAGATGCAATAAAAAAGAGCAGGCTATTCTGGCATTGCTTCTGCCCTCCCCCTCTTTGAAATGGGCATCCTGTCATTCAGGCCAAGCAGGGGTGCCACTGCTGCGAGCCGGGGCAGGAGCCTTCCAAGCACAGCCTCCTGAAGAAGGTCCCCTCTTCCCCTTTCACACATCCAAGGAAGATTCTGCTTTCAGAACAAAGGAGCTCCGAGGAACGTGCTATGCACACCAGCCCTCAGCCCCCTCGGGAAGTCTTGTGGACTCGGTGGGCCCACTGACCTGAGGCTGTCCTTGCTGGAAAGGAGCAGCCATTGCCCCATAGATTTTCCTGGCAAGGGCAGAAGCCTGCAGGACGGTGAAGACTGCTGAATTGCCCAGGTTGGGCGTGTTTATTGTTTTAGGAGGCTGGATGCGGTTCCCAAAAGGAGTTAATCAAGGTGTAATAACACCTCCAAAAAGCAAGATCAGGTTTAACTCTCTTGCTGCTGGCGGGAACAGCAGTTGCCCTTGTGTTGGCTTTGGGGCCCAGGGAGTTTTGGAGGAACTGCGTCTCTCACGTTGTCTGGCACCAAGTCCGATCACAGAGCCTCTAACCTGCATTGGATTTTGGGATGGGACTGGTTGAATTGGCGAATTGTTGTGATCCGTTGAGCCTTGGAGCACATCAGAAACAAAACATTGCTGACCAACGGGACCTTGGTATATCTGTGCTGCCCAAATCCAGGTGACCACAAGAGGGCAGCAAAGAGGTTCAAAAAGTGCTGCTTGTCACCGGATTCTTTGGCAGCTCTTGTGTAATCCCCGTCCCACTTCCCAGAGTTAAGCAGGCTGGCTCATTTGTTTCACCCATCACCCTGTGCTTTCAGGACAAGCAACATCCTTCAGAGTGCAGAAAAAGAACACAGGAACACGAATGAATGAAAGGCATGGGATAAGAGAAAAGACAGGAGAGCGAGCTAACCCTCACCCCTCCATGCCTTTCCCTCTGTTTCCACAGATCCCACACACAGGACATATAACTAATACCAATGCTCAGTCCAGGCGAGGGTCAGAATCACAATGGGCACAAGAAGATTTGGCTTCCCATCTGACCCCTCTAGGGCTATTCATAGGACAATCCAGAGTACCCAGGGAGCAGTTGCTCCCGGAAACTTTAGAGGGCAAAAGGAGCTGCTCTCCTTGAGATGCCAAGGATTCTGAGTCCGAGAAAGAAGCCGAACCACAGTCAAGTTTTAGTTGGCTCTTCTCCGAGTACCTACTGCAAACCCCTTCATGAGCAGAGTCTTCTTTGCTAACATTCTAGAGTGCAGGACATGGAAAAATGGTTTTGCAGGAAGCCTGACTCCATTTCGCCGGAAGAGCAGGGCAGGCAGGTCCACAGCGTTACCTGGAAGCAGTGAGGTGACCAGTGGTTGGGGAGACTTCAGGTTAGAGGGTGGGACTTGGGGGGCTGAATGGCTCTTCCAGCTCCATAATTCTCTGAAGGAGACCATTTTTTCTCTTCCTCTAAAAAGGAGTGAATGATCTGCTTCTCTTCCTGGTCAGCCATAGCAATGTGTTTCATGCTTAAAAGCAAGAGAGAAATTTTAAAACAAAGCCCTTTGCTAGAGCTGGAGCAGTGGAAGGCAAGGCCCTCCTTCCTCTAGCTTCCGTCAGCCTGAGAGTATAGAAAGGACAAGCCAACACTGAAAAAGCTTGCATTACAATGACACTTCATTCTTCATCCTTTCTATAATATGGCTAATACTGTTCTCATAGAAATATGCCTTTATTTATGCATTTATTGTGCTTAAGAAAGCTATTCCTGCAGTTGTTTGCACGATATAACTGAACAGTCCATCCCTTTTTAGTGTAGCATCTTGTGCAAATCCAGCTGATATGGTAAATTTACTGTTTGTGTAATGTGAACCCAGAAAATCCAACTACTGACCAAACTATGGATCAGTGTGCAGTGTCAATTTCCTCTCTCTTGTCTTTTGAGAGCTGCAAAATTTTAGATTTCCTAGTAGATGGCAGCAAACAAAGCTATTTTGAATCTCTTATCAGCCACCTAGTGGTCATGTCAGTTTTTGCAGCCCTTACTTCAGACTGATAACTGCCAGTTCCTCCAAGCTAGCCTGTTTTGCCAGACTTGCATGGAATCTATTCTGATAAAAGCACCCCAAGCACTTTTTAATGGGACTTTCTAAGCCACCAGATCTTTAAGGATTAGAACATGTAGGCTGAGATACAGATGAGCAAATATATAGATAGAAATGGTATATATATATACACACATACTGTGTTTCCCTGAAAATAAGACCCTGTCTAATATTTTTTGAACCCTGAAATAAACATATGGCCTTATTTTCAGGGAGGTCTTATTATTTTGGGGTACTTTGAGGAAGACGGGCCCCCTCTTGCCGTCTTACCTGATTTCCAGCTCTGTCTCCCTAACCAGAAGAAATGATGGGGACCGGCTGCGCATGCATTTAAATATTTTTGGGGAGGGGTTTTTTGGGGGGGGGTATTTTAGCGCATACGTTCAAAAGCCCGATTGGGTTTATTATCAGGAGATGTCTTATTTTAAGGGAAACAGGGTATATATACACACATACAAATGTACATACCTAGTATCATTCCAAAGTTAAAAAATGTATGGACATATGAGCACAAGTTTTCATAATATCTATAAATGTAGATTTATTTATACAGACTTGTACTCTAATGGCAATTTGAATATAAATACATTTCACTCCAATTGTTTGCCCTTTTAGATAGATCAGACTAGAAATATAACACCACAAAGAGCAAAAGTACAATTTACTGAGTCCAACCCCCTGCTCAAGCAGGAGATCCTATACCATTTTGGACAAGTGACTGTCCAGTCTTTTCTTAAAAACCTCCATTGATGAAGCACCCACAACTTCTGACAGCAAGCTGTTCCACTAGTTAATTGTCCACACAATAATCCACAATTAGATGTTGATTATTTATTTACCAATCAAATTTGTATGGTTCCCAACTCCTGATTACTCCAGGTAGCTCACAACCACTAAAACATCAGGACTATAATGAATAACAATGAAACAGATGTTGAGAGTGACAAAGCAGGAGCCTGGATAGCTCAACAGACTAAAAACCTGTTATTAACATTCAGCTGTTTGCAATTATTGCAAGTTTGAATCTCACCAGGCTCAAGCTTGACTCAGCCTTCCATCCTTTCTAAGGTAGGTGAAATGAGGACCCAGTTTGTGGGGGCAATAAGCTGACTTTGTATAAATATACAAAAGTATGAAGGCCGTTGCTTAACGCATTGTAAGTCGCCCTGAGTCTCCGGAGAAGGGCGGCATATAAATCTAATTTTAAAAAAAAGCAAAAAAGGGGCTTCCCCCTCCTGGCCAAAGACCTGGGCCAAGAAGAGCCAGTTCTTCCCGGGGTCCTAGGGGCCGTCACAAGGCATTTGATGTGAGCAGAACCTTTAGGCGGCTCCTAGCTGAGCAACTGGAATGCTGAACAATGCATTAGATTAGGATGTTTTCACTGAAAGACCAGCTCTGATTCCCAGCTGCTTTCCAAACTCATTTATGGGGTGTTGGTTTTAAGTCCCCCAATGCTCCAAGCCTGTTAGCTGACCTGCATGCATTTGGCGTTGCTCTTGGCAGCAGAAATTCCAGAAATTCTGATAAAGGTGCTTAGCCAGGAGCATGGAAAGGCTCTTTGTGGATCGCTCCCAGATGTGGGATGGGTTTGCCTCTACCACCCCCTCCACTTAAGAGGAAAGGCGTTAATACCTGCCTTTCAAAATTACATGTGCTCTTATCTCAAATATTCTGTGGGGAGAAAGGCATGATATAACTCAAGATAACAAATGTACACAAATGAACAAATAAATGCATGCAGCCCTAATGCTGATGGCTTGATCTGTGGTATTGCTTTGTTTGACTGGGATGCATCCCTTCTGTGAGGGTGGAGAAGCGTCCGGGTGGCCTTGGAGAAGTGAAATCCTGAGCTGCCCACCTGCGGGTGGCATGCAGAGGAAGCTGAGTTTTCCCTTTTCCTTTTAGGATGAGATGCTTCTAGGAGAACACCTATATGGAGCAGCACAGGAGCAGCAAGCAGTACATGTCGGACAGTCACAGTCACATGAAAAAAGAGTTCCTAACTTTTACAAGAACCAAAATTTGCTTTGAAACAATCCAAGGATTTATCTGACAAAATTCTTCAGAAATACACCAAAGAGCCAATCTACGGAAAGCAAACATTCACCTCTCTTGATGCCTCTGACCCTGCCATTTTCTTCCCTGGATCTCAAGCGGGCAGGAGGAGGAAGAGCCAGGCGTGGAAGTACAGGAGCAGGTAGGGATCCTCCTTGGGGCCTTTTTCATGATTTCTTGCTAAGTTGATTCTGGATTGTTCCCATTCTATTCTTTGTTATAGATGAGCAGGTACAATATAGGTAGTTCTTGACTTATAACCATTTGTTTAGTGACCATTCAAAGTAACAACAATACTGAAAAAAGTGACTTATGACCATTTTCATACTTACCATTGCAGCATCCCCACAATCATGTGATCAAAATTCAACTGGCACGTATTTATGACGGTCGCAGTTTCCCGGGGTCGAGTTATCTCCTTTTGCAACCTTCTGACAAGCAACGTTAATGGGAAGTCAGATTCACCTAACAATCATGTTACTAACTTAATAACTGCAGTGATTCACTTAACAACTGGCAAGAAAGGTTGTAAAATGGAGCAAAATTCACTTAACAATTCTCTTGCTTAGCAACATAAATTTTGGGCTTGATCGTGGCTGTATGTCGAAGTCTACCTGTGCTAGTGTAAGCCACCATTGTGACAAACCTTGTATCCACAGCCTGAGCTGCTGTGAGGCCTCCTAATCCTTGGCAGTGTTGCAACTGGGAGACCTGGGATCTCCCAGTCGGACCATCCTCCACACTTCTCAGACATCCCATTCCATGCAGCTATGCCGTCCCCCTGGATGGCTGGTGCTTCAGCTAGAGATGGGGGGGAGAGCTATTGGTTCAGTAGTGGGCATGCAGAATGAGGACGTTTGATCAGCTATGGAGAGAAGCAGCAAGGAAGAGAAGCTGGAGGCGACTTGGCTGATCAGCCCCACTCTTCTGGGGAGACAGCCTCGTCTCTTGCATCCCCCCATGAAGGCCCTTCCCCGCTCCAGTATTCCAGGCAGGCAGGCAGTAGCTGCATTCAGATGTGGGTGCGCCAGAGTTGCTGAGATTTTCACTTCTCTCCTACCAATCATTGTGAGCACAATTTGGCTGCTATAGTGTGAATGGGACTCTGGAAGATGCTGCCCTTTTCTTGCCTGCAGGTGGTGGATTCTCCTGGGGAGGAACTGCCCACAAGTGCCCTTGGGCAGCTCTCCCTGGCACCACCAGGAGGGCTCTCAGGGATGGCCAAAGGCCTCCGCACTGAGTGGCCTTGTCTGCTGCGCTCAAGGTCGGGGCAGGGACATCATTTCCGGCTGTCAGTGGGGTACAGGGTAGCCCCCTTTTGGACATCAATGGCCTGTCTCTCTTTAGGAGTAGTCAAGAGTCCAACATGATAAACACTCTGGCATTCTTGCCAAGGCTAATATTTCCTAAGGGGTGATGGGCAAAGGGTCCCCAGATCCCCTCCCCTCCCCTCAGCAGGGGAGATCATTGGGGGTTCCTTCGCTTCCCTTTTGGAGCATATTTAGATGGTGGTCCAGGAAAGATGTCCCAGGCTGTTGGGTCCCTTTCTTTCCCCGGGGAGCAGGGGGAGGACAGCTTGCAAGTCCCGCAGGTTTTATCTGCCAAGCTTTCAGGTCGAACTCAAGGGTCAAGGAGGCAGATGCGGGGGTGCCGGGACAGTTTGAGGCTGCCTGCAAGCGGGTCTCTCCTGAGCTTTTGCGCAGGCCTCTTTTCCTGCTCCACTGATATGTTGTCACTGGAGAGGTTGCTAGTTGTGGGTAGACACAAGGTTGATGCGCCACAGAAATGCACAAGCGCATCGCTTCATCAGGGGCCACGCTTGCATGAGTGAACTGTCTGCCCCGAGAATGACCCCAACTTCAACACAATTAGATTAGATTAGATTCCACCTTGCAGACCAAGCCCCGCTGGGAGGCCCAGCAAGTCCTGGATGCTGGCACTTGCTTGCTGGGCAGTCTCTGCCAGGAGTAACATCTTGTGTCGAGTCAAGCAATGGATTCCCCTGGCTAAGGAGGGCTGGGAAGTTTCCAGGGACCTCCTGCAGCTGCTCTGTCTGCAAGAGGAGCCAACCTCCCTCCCTTCCTATCTCACTGGAAAAAACCGTTTGTCTCTAGGGCAGGTCCTGCCAGCCCGAGTGGGCCCAAACAGCCGGAGCACCAAAGTGCTGCTCGCTACCCATTGCCCAACAACCTGGACTTCTTCCCTGTTGGAGGAAGGTGCCTGCCCTGTCCCCGCCAGGTGGCTGTCTGGGCCGCGTCTGCAGCAGACCCATAGGGCTCCTGCTGAATTGCCCAGAAAGGCCGAAAGAGCCAAACACAAAACTGGTTCCTGCTCAGGCCAGGAGTCTAGAACTGAGGCCTTTCCAAGTTAGTGGAGATTCTGTAGCTAGAGAGCAGGAGGGGGATAGGAGAGAAAGGGGAAGCTGGCCTTCCCAGGTGCTCTCAAAGCAGCTCTTTGTAGCTTGACATGCTGTCCTTGAAGGTAAAACAAGGTGGCACAGAAAAACAAGTCACACTGGACAATGTTTTCTCCTGTTGGGAACAGAAATAACAATTATAGAGATGGCTACAGTTTTCTTCATACTTGGATGCAAAAACAAAGCTGTGTGGAGAATATGAAATACTTGTAAAGGCAGGACTGTGTGTGGTTTACGTAGGTAGTGGAGGCCCTCTATCTCTCCTCTAAGACAACCACCGTCTTCGTATTACCAACTCTTCTTATTTTGTGGATGAGGTACCCAAAGCCACATTGGACTTGAAATGCTCCCCATATGATTTGGGACTGAAAATTCTGGATGCATTGGGATAATAAAGCAACATTCAAGAAAAGTGTTTTGAACCAGGCACCGACTAAACCATGATAAAAACAAATACAGTAATTTATATACATTCTGGCACCTCCTGGAAGGCTCATCTGGCTGTGCAGATGATCTACAAAATTTAGAATAGAGAGGATTTCCACTTTCTGCTTTTACGGCAGTAAAGACATTAAATTTGTAGACTGTATGAACTTTCAGGTCCCATGAGCAATGAAAAGGTTTCTTCTTTTGTCTGTGATAAGTACTATAAAATGTACAATGTTAAGTTTGCCAGAGTTAAATAACATCATTTCTTAGCATAATTCAAAATGCCAGTGTTAAGCAAAACATACCGTACTACTGTATGAAATCAGAGCTTTTTTTGTTGTTCCAATGATGGATAAATAGCAAACCTGGCTGAAGCTCTGATTGTGAGGGTTTTCTCACTCCAGTTTCTGTCCTGCTTATAGGTGTATAAATGCATTCGCAGCCGTTGTAATCTGGTGCTTTTCTGGGAGTATTTTCTTCTTAAATCTCTGGGGAAGTCTCTTGGTGGTGCCCTCTCTCTCTCAGGGACTGTCATACGAACACCAGCCCATTCTCCATCCTTCCTGTGGTTCATTCTCTGCTTGCCGTGATTTTGGTGGTTGCAAAGCCCACTGAATTGTCTGCTTTCAAGCTGCCTGGATGGGCTGCCGCTCCATGAGGAACTGGCAGGAACAGCATACGGATTCTGCACAACAAAGCTGGGGCACTGCATTCTTTTTCACAGAAGAAACTTGAAAAATCCCTGTATTGAAACGAACAAGCAGCTTCTCAGCACTTCCAGGAAGGAGCAGTTCCAAACCCGAAAGTGCTGGTGGAGTAGCTGGGGAGCATGCCAGGGGCCCCTGGCGGTGGTGTGCTGGCTCAGGCCCTGGCAGGATGAAAGCCTTCCAGGCTATACGGCAGATTGCTTCCCTTAAGGCAGGGGGAGGACTTGCTGAAACCACCATCAGTCAATCTGAGACAGCTCCTTCCTTCCCCTTCCTTCCTTCCTTCCTGATGGAGCTGGTTAAGGCAGTCAGGCAGAGCCATTCAGTCCGGTCTTCCTTCCTTCTAAAGCCCTTCAAGATAGTCAGAGGCCAAGGCGCACCGGAGGAAGCCACTCTCACCACAGCTCCTGCAGAATTATTTCCTTTGACACCCAGAGGGGCCTGTGCTTAGACTGATGGAGGAAGCTGTGAATTTTTGGGATTTTGAAGGCCCCCATAGCAGCCCCAGTGCTTCTCCCAAGAGGCTTGCAAGCAGGGGGTGAAGCGATCTTTCAAAGCCTCCCCTTCCTGCCTGTGACATTCTTCCATCGTCTTCATCTGTTCTGGAGTAGATTAAAATACCCCCACCCCCACCCTGCAATCTTCAAGGAGCGCGACGCGTGCCAAAAGCCAGCATCAAGAGTCCATAACTCCCTTTGGTTTCTCCCAGGAGCATGACAGCAGTGTGGCCAGGCTCGCCTTTAGAATGAATCTGCTGCCCCTTCCTTTCCTATACGGTTTGGATGAGGTGCAGTTTAGCAGAACTAAAATGCACTTTATTAAATAGTAATTTGATAATTCTAAGAAAGAATGCCTGTGCTACAGCCTGTATTTCAGTTTTAGATATACGACTGAACTCAGCTTGTAGTGGTGATTTAAAAATTAACCAAAACATTCTTAGGATCAATGACTATTTATTAGAATAAAATGAAGTTGACACCAGTACACTAATCTAAGTCTGAATCAGCAGGACTGAAGGCCAGAGTACCATTTAAGCATTGTTTCTGAAAAATAAATTGCAAGTCATTTACACTTGTAAATTATTAAAATTACAACAAAAATGTTAATTAAACATAGTCTAATAAGCACAATGCTACCACAAGTGGTTTGTATATAATTTGGAAAAGAAATTTATTCCTTAGTAGGAAGTTCAAATGCACTGACCGGAGGACGCCCCCCCTCCTGCTGGATGATCTCTACTCCAGGCTTGTCCGCGGAGGGGCTTCTTGGGGCATGAAGGTCGCATCCCTCCGGCTCTTGCCGAAGGCTGCATCTTGAGCTTGTCCTCCTCTGTGCTGGGAAGCCAGCTGGCTTGCAGAAGAGCCTTCCTAGCTCAAAAGAAAGCGACATTTGGGGCTCACGGAGCGGCGGAGTATCGGCCGAAGGCCGCCTCCTCTAGCTGATCATTCCAGCGTTTCCGCGGCCCGCAAAGGAACAACGGGAGGAAACAAACTGGCCTCCTCCGAGAGCGCGGCTCCTCAGCCGGGCAGGAGCCACCAAAAGCGCTGACGAGAGATCCGGCGTGCCCTCCCTCTCCGAACCCAAATGGCCGGCAAAGGAAGCCACTTACCCGGAGCCGCTTCTCCCAGGAAGAGCCCAGCTTCTCACGGGGAAACGTCGCCGAGGCAGCCGCGACCGCCGGTGCTCCTCCAGGCAGCTCAGCCAGGCACCGCGGCCTTGGGATCACCAGCTCCGGCCCTCCCGGCGACCCTTCTCGCTACCCACGGGCGGCGTTGACTTGGCTCTTGGGGGCTGCAGGCGTCTCCTGAGCCCCTGGCCGCTCAAGCGCTTCCCGACTGTAGAACTCCGGCCTGGGCGCGGCCGCCGCTCCGACTCCGGGCACTTTGCCTCGGCAACCAGGCGGGCAGGGACTCCTTCTGCAGAACCGTCCGCGGAGCTCCCTCCGCCCGCTCCTCCTACCGCTCCCCAGCCGACACCGGCGGCCCGGGCGCAAGAGGACCCACGCCCGGCCTTGCGGAAGGAGGCGCCGCTGCCGGGCCGGCTGCCTTGCCCGCGCTGTGGCGTTGCTGCCGGAGCCGGATCGGGGCCGCGTCCGGCCGAGCTTCTTCCCGCCGAGCCCCAACTTTCCCCGCAACTTCCCCACCCGGCTCCAGCCAGAAAACGGCTGGAATGCGCGGGGGGAGGCCGGGAGTGCGGACCCCCCGCCCGTCCCTTCCCCCTCCCTGTTTCCCTCCCTCCCTCCCTCATAGCTCCGCTCCGCCCGCGCTCCCTCCCCCGCCGCCTGGGCTGAATCTTATTGATCCAGAAGGTGGCTAATTAGCCCTTCCCGTCGTGCCTGGGTAATGAGGCACATGCGCACTGCACTAATCAGCCATTTTTTGCAGGAAACTAATTAGCAGAATAAAGATCCAAAGAGTTTTTTTCCTCCCCAATCAGCAGATCTGAACGCGGGCGCTTCCTGCTCCGGCCGCCCCGCCGTCCGGTTCCCGCCCGCCCGCCCGGGCCCCCGCCCGCCTCGCTCCGGGGCGCCGCCGCTCCCGGCGACGATGCTGCTGCTGCTGCTGCTGCTGGGCAGCGGCGGCGGCGGCGGCGGCGGCGGCGGGGGAAGCAACGGCCCCGGCGGCGCAAGTGGAAGCGGCTCCCGCCCGGCTCCGGTCGCTGCGCCTGCTCCGCGCCTCTCCTCTGCCTCATCTCGCCGCCGCCGCCGCCGCCGCCAGTCCGGGCTGCAGCTCGGAGCCCGCCGCGCCCGCAGCCTTCATGGGATCCGTCGCACCCCCGCCGCCGACCGGGATTAGCCGTCTCGCCGGAGCTATCGCAGCAGGAGGGGCCGAGGAGGAAGAAGAGGAGGACGGGCGAAGGAGGAGGGAAGCCGCCGCCGCCGCCGCCGCGTAAGTGGCAACTTCGCTGCGCCCCGCCCGGGCTGCTTTGCATGGGGTAGCCCGGCCCCTTCTCGCCGGATCGGGGCCGCTGCTCTCCTCCCCACGGCGGAAACTTTGGGCGCCTGTCGCCGCGGGCAGGTGCTGCGGAGCGGGCCGGGCCGGGCCGGGCCGGGCGCCGGTCTACCGGTGGGCGCGGAGGGCTTTTCGGAGCGGGAGTGCCGCGGGGCCCGCCGAGAGCGGCCACATTGATCGGCCTATCTGCATAATCGATCTGGCAGCCTCGAAAGCGTCGGGCCGCGGCCGCTCTCGGTCGGCGGCCTTCTTGTGCTTGGGCCCGGCGCGAGCCGCCTCTCCACGCTCGCGGAGGCTGCCGCTCCGGAGCCCGAGCCCGCCGCAGGGCGACCGGACAGCCAGCCCGTGACTTGGTGCCGAGTCGGCCGTTCGGGCCGTTCTCAGGCCGAGGCCAGATGGGCCCGGGCTAAGCGCGATTCCCGCTCGGCCGGGCGACTCCGGCTCCCCGGACCGGAAGGTCCCGCCTGTGCTGGAGCGGCCGTGGTTTGTCCCCAGCCGCGGCGATCCCGTACCGCGCCGGAAACCGCGAAGTTGAGCCGTGCCGCTTTCTGGCCGCGCCGCTTTGCTAAGCCTCTTCGCGGCCGCGGCCCAAAGTTCGCCCGGAAGGAATCCCGCCCGCCTCGGCCAGAGCCAACCTTGGCCCGCAGCGCCGCCTCGGCCGTAGCCTTCCCGGTTTCCCAACCCCGGGATCGAGGGGGCTTCTGGCGGCCGCCGCCGCGGGAAACTCTAGCCAACCTCGGCCATCGCTGAGAGACACGTATTTTCCGCCGGCCTTTTCGTGTCCGAGCTACGGTTTGAGTTACACAAGAGGCTGCCGGGCTTTTTGTCACTCAAGCCTTGCCTAAGAGGCGATTGCCAGGCTCCGCAGCCGCCGGCCGAGCAGCCTTGTCGCGGTCCGATTTGCCCGGGGCCGACCCGCCTGCGGCTCGGGCCAGGCTCCCGCCAGGGACGCTCACACGGTAGGCGGCTGCTCTGATGCGGGTGGCTCGGGGCGGCGGCGGTTGCTGCTGCTTCGGATCCCCGACGTTTAGCCGCTTTAAAAAGCCCCGTTCCCGGCCGTGGGGCGCACCGCCTGGCTTGCCCCGGGGGAGACTCGGAGCCGGGATCTTCTCACGAGTTGCAGGGACGACGGGCAGGGCAGCCGCGGGGGAGCGACCGCCGGCCGGAGCCTTCGCCTTCCCCAGAGGCTTCGGCCGCCCGCTCCGTGTCGCCTGGAGTTCGGGTCGGCTCTCGTCAAGCCGTTGTCGGTATTGTTTGTGCTGGGGCTGCCGCAGGCCGACGGATTCTGTGTCCGCGGGGCTTGAGCAGGCCTTGCGGGCGCCGCCGCCGCCGCCTCCGCCTCCGCCTCCTTCCACTCAGGCAGCCGCCGCGGAGCGAGCCCTGGCTCGGAGACCGGGGCGGTTGCGAGTCCAGCTAAATATCGGGGCTTCGGCGTCAGGAGGCGTTAATGTCCCTTTCCTGTTGTGTCCTTTTATGCCCCGTGGCTGTGATTGTTTTAGTGTCCCCTCCCCACTTTCTTTTTAAAGTTCTAAGACAACTTCGATTCACTTGGAAATTCCAGGCCAGCCTCCGGGGCTCCCGCTGCGAAAAGAGGGGCGCTGCCCTTCTCCGCCCCACCGTCCCCTACTCCCAGTTTCTAACCGACCCCTCCCCCGCATCCTTTTCTCCGTTGTGGGCCAGCTGACTTGCCTTGCACAGCAGCGCCCCTGCTCGCAGTGAGCCCGGTCAGGAGGGAAGGGCTTCGGGAAGGGCCTGGGGTGGCCGCCGCCGGAGAGCTGAGCTGAGCTGAGCAGTGGGAAGTGGAGTGGGGGGAGGATCAAAGGCACAGACCTTTCCTGGGCTTTGGAAGGCCTCTTTCCTCCCCTTTTCGCAGGTGCCATTCTGAGGGCTGGGGGGATTGAATGAATTCTATTTAAGGAATGGGAAGCCACCGTTCCAGAGTAAGTCCCTGGATCAGGCCAGGGTGTTGGCAGATCCTGCCCTGCCTTTTTATGTCTAAAAAGTCGGAGCAGGCTGCCTCAGGTCTTGGATGACTGGAGCCCCTCACTGTGTTCGAGGACACCAGAAACTAGGAAACCTCGGTGCCCTTGGCTGTGTGGCAGATCAACCTTGATTATCACAGATATTGCTAATTAACAGACCACTTAGTTGGAAACCTCAAATCCCATCATTATCAGTCCCTCAAACAGAGCCTGGGAGGGAGGGAGCTGAGCCTTTCTTTACTCCCCTTTGTGCTGGAATTCTTGGGGGAGGGGGGTGAACAGGGAAGAGAGACTGAATTTATTGTATACATGATGTACAATGACAATAAAGGCTATTATTATTATTATTATTATTAATAATAATAATAATAATAATAATAAATATATCTTTTATTAATTAAACATGAAACTCAGTCAACTGAACATTTATAAATGTATCAC
The DNA here is from genome assembly GCA_030761175.1 of Masticophis lateralis. NCBI lineage: Eukaryota > Metazoa > Chordata > Lepidosauria > Squamata > Colubridae > Masticophis > Masticophis lateralis. The sequence goes on along the minus strand of JAUDYJ010000010.1, from coordinate 276,545 downwards.
AAATATTAACTGGCACTGATGGTTGATATGGGTTGCTGCCAGCATCCTAGGTATCGACCAAGTATTTTCTTCAAATATACGATGTTCCGAATAACACAGTTTTTTGCAGTTCTCATCGTTGTTGTTGTTGTGGTTGTGGTTGTGGTTATGATGATGATGATGCCAGGCTGTCATTTTGACCCATGGAAAAATGCAGCATTGGCTGCCTAGATGAGGCAAGACCTTTTTTTTTGAAGGCCCGACCTCATGCTTTCTACATTTTGAAGTGTTCTTTTTTTATTCTATTTCTGCCATTACAGAATAAGCTTTCCTTATTATGCTGCAATTTTTTTTGTTCCAAAGAAAAGAAAAGAGTAGTTATTAGTTCAGGTTAAGGTTTCAAAATCTCATTTTCTCAGTTCCCTTGAAGTATCCCCCATCTACCACCCAGTTGTCCATATCAGAATGAGAAATGCTATAGCTGAAACCTTTGTGAGTCATGGGCTCATGGTTGGCTGTAGTTGTGGTCTATTTTCAGGGAAGGCTGGGCCCTAAATAGCTTTGGGGTAGACTAGATGCCGTGTCAGGAAAGACTGAGAAACAAAGGGGCCAGGTGAAACCTTCTACAAGCACTTGGTTGTTTGGCAGTGTTTTTAGAAATAAACGGATAGGTAATTGCACATTTACTGTTGTGGGAGAAGGATGTTGGTTGGCTGGGGTGTCTAGTAATTATGGGTGTGTGGAGAGACCCAGCTGGTGTTGCCAAGAAAGTGGTCTGTGCTTGATGGGGGGGCATTGCTGAAGGGCCCCCTCCCAATTAAGGAAGGACAGAGATAGATTGAGCCTCTCGGATTGCAGCACAGCAGAGGAAGGGAAGGAACGGCTGTGCCTGTTCTGGCCCTGAAAGAGACACCTCAGCCGAGGATGGGGCACCGGTTCCTTTCAAGTGCCCCCAGGGCTAATGTCTGTGAATGAAGCGGTTATCCCCACAGCAACCACAAGTTAAAAGGAGGAGGACGATGGGAGCTTCTCAGGGAATGTGGAAATATGCGGCCGGTGCTTGGCCCTTTAATCAGATTTTTTTTTCCGCTGGGCCCTTTCAGGAGGGAGAGGGCAAAGTCTGGTGTGGCTGGGCCTGGCAGCTGCCGAATACCCTGCCTGCCTCTAATCGCACTTGGGCACATGAAGGAGTCTGAGCCAGTGAATTTGGGAGATTGCACTGGGAACCAAGGTAGCTCTTCAGCTGGTTTCCCAATTTATTGTAATGAAGTATTTCAAGTTGCTTTTTCATGATGGTGCAAAATAATAAACATTCCCTGTGCTTGACTAGAAAAGCAGCTTGGTTTGAATCCGTATCGTCTTTAATCAGGTGGGGTAGTGTTCTTGTTTCAGGAGCCTTTTCAGGTTGCTGCTACAGGTGTCGGGTTTTCGGTGGATAGAGTTGCTGAAGGAGCTATTTTTAAATTTTCAAATGGGAGCTTCCCTTCTGAGCATTTTCTATTGAAAATGTTTTACAAATACAGAATTTTCCCCCTTTCCTCCCCCCTTCCCCTCCCTAACCCTCCCTTCCCCATCCCTCCCCACCCTTGACTTCCCTATAACTATAAAATTACAATTCCTTTTTAACATCCCAAATATTAAAAGGTGAAATCCAAATCCTATCATATCATACAATTCCCCCCAGCTATTCTACCCTCTGTCTATACTAAAAATTTCTAAATAACATTCAAGTAAAAGCTATCTGATACATCCTTAATTGAAATTTATTCTGCACATAATCTATTCCAAATATTAAAAAATGAAATCCAAATCATAATTCCCCCAACTACTCTACTCTACACCCTATATATGAATTTCTACATAGCATTCAGCTAAAAGCAATCTGATACTTCTTTGTTTGATATTTATTCTGCACATAGTCTATCCATTTCTTCCATTCCCACACAAAAATTTCTTGAGTCCGATCTTTTAAGTATGCTGATATCTTCGCCATTTCTGCAAAACTGGCCACCTTCAAAGTCCATTCTTCAATAGTAGGTACAACTTCTTTTTTCCAATATTGACCAATCAATAACCTATCTGCTGTGACCATATATAATATCAGTTTTGTTTCATTCACTGAGAAATCCTTCTGAGCATTTTCTAGACTACGCTGGCCAAGTCCTGGGGAAATCTTCCTTAGTTGATCCCATTGTGTTGGGGAGGGGGCAATCATTCCTCCCCCCCTTCCCCCTCCTGTGTGAGAAGGCCTCAAGGCGTTGAATGATTCTGTGGTGGCAACTGAGCAGTTCTTGTGATTTGCTGGGCTTATCTCCCTTTTCTTCAGGAAGGGAAGGAAACATCCTCGCAGGGCTCCCTTGATTGGGCCTCTGCAGCAGCCTCTTGAGGTAGCTTGATGAGGGGTGACTGGTTCAGAGCTATCAGGCTCCCGTGGCCCAGCATAGAGCTGGAACCAGGCATTTACTGGTTCTGGCCCAAGCCCAGGAGCACCCCACAGGCTCTCATGCTGCAGCCCTTCTGATGCTGTGGCTCAGCTAGGGCCTTGGGTTCTTTTGGACTCATAAAGCAGCTGTTGCAACTCCCCAAAGGCCATGCCATGGCGGTGTATTGCCCAGGCACCTTGACCTGGAACAGGCCAGTCTGCAGACGTGAGCTCTGGCCGATGCCCTGCCTGGGCAGGAGAACTGGCCAAGAGGCTCTCTGGAAGAAAGAGGAGTGGTGTGGAGGGAAAAGGCCACAAGCCTGGCTGAAGAGCCTTCGCTTTCCCCGGAAATTCAGTGTGAGAGGAGAAGGGCTGCCATCTTACTGGGGTGTGTGAATTCCTCGAAAGATTGTTGATATTCCTGGCGGGCTTCTGGGCTGGACTGGGTTGAAAAGTGGAAGCATATGGCTGATGCTCATTGGCAGGGGCTACCTTCCAGCAGGTGCCTTTTTCCTGGCCGGCAGGTGCATGAAGAGGACCTGTCCCGATCACCTGCCTGCAGAACTGTAATGGCTGGATAAGTGCACTGAAAGCACTTTGGAGTGCTTTCAGTGCACTTCAGTACCACGAGGAGCTCAGGAGCTTCCATTTAATTTTGGGTTTGCTGATGCCCAACAGGATTTTCTCGCCCATCTCCCTTTCCCCCCAACAAATGCTGGCAGACTAGATGTTCTAAGGAAGGAGAGCTTAAGTCTAAAGGAGGACATCATCTGGGTACTGCAAGACTACCCAGAAGAAGCCCCAGCAGCCCCCTCTGTCTGAGCAGCCATCCTGTCAGGCTCTCCTCAACCGCAGTGAGCCTGGCTCTTCCACTTGGCTCTGGCCTGGGCTGTGTCACAGGTCTTCCTTCAGGACATCCAATGTCTTTTGATGTGTTGTTGGGGCTGTTGGGGAGTATCTGGAACAGATTTCTTAGGACAAACATCTTTCAGCATTCTGAACGGCTCACATAAAACCATTCTCCCTCTCAAATTTTAGTACTCAGCTGTGGCAAGCATCTCTGTTCAGCAGACAGTATCAGATGTTCCCTTAGTCCAGGTGCACTCAAAAACTCCAAGGCATCTTTGCCATTGTTCTTCTAACCTGCTTTGGAGGTGTTACACAACTTCATAGGTAGCAATGAGGGAAGCAGAACAACCAAGATTAATTAGCAAGGCTGGAGATTTTCCGCTGGGCAGGGGGAACTCGATGCAGGACAGCAGCAGTTCTCCCCAAGGGCCATTCCCCATTTAGGGCCCAGCAGCCTCATCCCAAGCCCTTTTCCAGCTGCGAGTAGCATTACATATGCCTGCCTTTCCTGTAACTGCTTTGTAGGGTAACAGGACTATTTAATTTAAGGCTGATTTGCTTATGGACATCTATGAAATTCTTGGTGCTCTTTGAACTTGGAGACATTTCATTACCAAGCTGAGCAACATCTTCCATACTAATAATGTTCCCTAATTGGCAGGCAGACATCTCAGCTCAGAGAGTAACAGCAGATCAACCCTGAGCTTCTTTTCTGTTGGGGCTTCCATCTTGTTTCTGAGCAAAGTGGGATGGTTTTGACCTCATAGCTCCCAAAAGTTCCTTTGCTGAATTACCTCCAGTTGCTTGGACAACTTGCCTCCGTGGCCTGTTGCCTACCTGGGACCCAGGTGCCCTGGAAAAGGTCTTCATGGGGGTCTCTGTCATGCACAGATGCTTGCAGCGTTCCAGAGGGACTGTGTCTGCAGATACCTTCCCAGCACTGATCACTCTGTAGGCTTTGGGAAATGACACACTCTGAAGCAGGCGCAGCTCAGTGCCAGGGAGCTTGGCAGCACTATTAGGGCACCTGGCCAAGGGTGCTCCTTGCTTGGATTGCTCACTGCAGGGCCATGGGGGTGGGGGCTGCTTGGTCCTGCTGGCACTCGCATCAGTTGCTGCATTTTGAATATATTTTCTGAAGCTGGGCTTGCCCCTGGCATGCAGCCATGACTTGCATAACCATGATTTATTGAATAAAGCACAAGGGCTTGACTTTGTAGAGCAGGCTAACCCATAAACTGCAGGCTTACACAGTGTTGGATGCCAGAATTAAGCAATGGCCCTTCTGGCTTGGAGGGAGACCCGAGTGCTGCCTGCCTCTCTCTTGAACTTGAAATGGATGTGAGAGATGAGGGACGGACAAGCTCCCCAGAGAGTGGAGCTCTGCTTCTGCGCAGAGGAAGTTTTGCTGATCAGGATCTCGGGTGATCAGTCTTTTCTGAAGATGGTACATTGAAGAAGCCAAGATGGTGGCTGTTGTGGCCACAGTAGGAAGTCTGCATAGAGAGATGCCTGGAGATTTGATTTTGTGCAGGGAGCTGTTTGGGGATGGGTGAATGGCAACAGCACCAGGAAGATAAAAATGGGATTCTCTGAGAAAACTTGGTATTTAATCCTTTGTTCCGTCTTGTGCTCCCTTCCAGTTTTGGGAGGGGAGGCCCCTAGGGAGTAGAAGCTGAGGTGGGTGGAGCAGAGCCTTACCTGGCCATATAATCCTTGACCTGCTCATAGGTCCATGGTTCCTAGTCATTAGAAGAACTACAAAGAGGGAGCTGCTTCTCTGGGAATGTTTTCCTCCCCATGGGTCCCTGGCCAGTATAATTGGGTGCCAGTGATGGGTTCCTTACACCAGAGACCTTGGAGGTCTTCTAGTCCAACCCCCTGCTCAAGCAGGAGATCTATATCATTTTAGACAAATGGATTGTCCAATCTCTTCTTAAAAACTTCAGTGTTGGAGCATCCACACCTGGATGGAGTGGAGGCAAGCTGCTCCACTGATTAATTCTTCTTGCTGTCAGGAAATTCCTCCTTAATTACAGCTCTCCATCCTTTAGGTCTTGTCTTGCCCTGCCCTCGGGGACTTTGGAAAATAGCCTCCCTGGAGCAAGTTTGATGTCAGGAAATGTGATGGGTTGTGCCTGTGAACAACAATCTCTTGCTCTGCCCAATTAGGATTTGCCTCTGGCCTTTGATCCTGTAGTAAAACTGCACACATACAAGTAGTCCTTGACTTATAACCAGCCATTTAACGACAGTTCAAAGTTACAGCAGACTAAAAAAAAGTTACATATGATGTGTCCTCAGTTGCAACTGTCGCATCACCCCCAAGATCTTGTGATCGCATTTTAGTAGCAGCTTGCATTTACAAGCTGGGTTGCAGCACCCCGTGGTCTCATGACTGCATTTTGTAATTTAATGCTTAATTACAGTCATAAAATGATCATAAAATTGACTCTGGTCACATGATGACTTACAACTGCAATGACTTACCACTGAAATTCCAGGCTCTATAAGTTGAGCACTACCTGTACCCCTTTCCATTAACTGAGGTTAGTTGCTCAGACTTTTACGCTGATAAGAGTAGGGTAGAAGTAAGACTGCTAATGGCCAAGTACCAAGACTTGGACTAAGCAGGGATTCCTGGATTCTAAGGGATGAAGGTGTACCTCCTCCGTTCGCCTTCGACACTCCCAATTGAATTACTGCAGTGCACTCTACACAGGGCTGCCCTTGAAGATCATCGGTCCTGAATCAGTCCACCTGCATGAACCTGCACTGCACCAGTGCCCAGTTGCTTTCTGGAGGCAATTTAAGGGGCTATTAATTTTTAAAGCACTGCATGGTATAGGACAAAGATTTGTGGGACCCCCCCCCCCGCTCCATTAGATCAGAAAGAGTGAGTACACTCCAAGTTGCCTCACTTAAATCTTGTCATCTGATGGGATCCTGGAGGTGCCCCTTCTTTGTGTCTCCCCACCCCTTTTGAGCATCCTCCCACCTGAGATTTGGAAAAACCTACCCTCCAGGCTCTTCCCCCAAATGGTGGGCTAGGAGGGAAATCGTGGGGTTGGTCTGGCACCTGGCTGGAAGAGTGGTCTTGCCCTCATTCTTGTGTTTACAGGTTGTTGAGAGCTGCCAAGAATCAGTATATGAAATAGGGAACAATATAAATTCTTTAAATAAATAAAATAGATCTGGGTGCCGAGATCCAGATTGCAGGGAAACCAGGTTTTATAGAAATGATAATTAATTAACCTGATTAAAGCATGGCTGCGGGTGAAGAGATGCGAGGAGCTGGGTGGGGCGAGCAGAGTGCAGGTTTGCTTCCCTCCGTTCAGTGGCTGCTGGCTTTGCTTTAGAGCCCTGCCTTCCATTTTTTCATTCAGGACATAGCCTTTATGTCCTGACTCAGAGTATCGCTTGTGTCCAAAGTTTATCGCTATTGCTGAGATTCCGAAAACCCAAGAGATTTATTGTATCGGACAACAAAGGGAATGCTGCAGAAGGTTGGTGATGGTGACGGATTGGCCGTAGCAGGTTGAGGATGGAGAAGGGAAGACAGGCAGGTGTTGGCTTTGCCATCTGGACCTGAAGCTGGGCCCGTCCTGGGGTTGAAAAGCTGTGACTCCCACTGTTATTTTCAAAATCTAGCTCCACTCATTTGGCATGGGAGATCTCTGAATATACAGTATCTCTGTTTCTTTGAAGGACCTTCTAAAAGTCCTTCAAAGGACTTCTATTTGATGTAAAATCCTAGGATGATCAAAAATCTTCCCAAACAAAAGCAGTGAGCGTACAGCGGACACTAAATGTTCCCATCGTCAAAGCAAACAGGGTCTTATAATAAGCATTCACAGTTGACAATGATGAAACTTAGAGAAACATGGAAAGCCTTTCCTGGCCATGGACTGGGGGAGGGGAGCGGGGAGGTGGGGAGACTGGTAGGCAAGCAGGCCTCTTTCGAACGGGTAGCTAAGAGGCCTCCATCAGCTGGATGGAGGTGGGGCCCTGCTAAGTTTGGTTTCTGAGCGGGGCCCGCTTCAGACTTCCTCTCACTAGGAGCACCTTGTGGCTGTCCCCTCCCTGCTCCCTTTTTCAGAGTCTGTTTAATTTATATTTCTGGTGCTGCTGAATCTTTTAGTTTTGCCTGAGAATTTATTGTTTTTATAATTGATTGTTTGACTGATTGATTGGATAGTTGCTATTTATATTTTGTGTGCCTGTAAATGACTGTGATTCTGCAGACTTTTCCGTTGGCTTCCAGTAGCACTTTGCTTGATTCCCTGTCCAGGCCTGCTCAGAAAGGTCTCCGGCTAGGCTTTGACCGAATAAGCCCGCCTGGCTGCCACTCTCTCCTCCAGCCTGGTCTGCAACCTGGAAGTGAACCACCATTCAAAGGGAAGCTGAACGCAGGCAGCCCCCTCTCCTCTTAGCAAGCAGCGTCTTGTTTTCTGATCGTTGTTTGCTGTGAGATTTTGACAGGCACTATGTACATAGGGAGGTTTCTTAGTTCCCCGTTCCTTTGCCTGTTTTACCTGCTAATACAAATAAAATTTGCCTTTGGGCACGGTCAGTCGAGCAGCTTGGATCTAGGTGAGATGTGCAATGGGAGACTTTGGTGCAAGCGAGGAGCTCCTTAATTCCTGCTGGCTGCTTGAATGCCACTTGGGAACAACAGGACTTGTCTCTTTCAAGACAATTGCCATTTCAAGAACATTGGCACAGAACATCCAGACTTACCCAGTTTTTGAAGCAGGTGGAATCATTGTAGGGTTAGAGAAAAGTGCAGTATTTGAGAATGAGACCTTTGCTCTTGGACCGGCCCAAATGGAGAGACTGGCCAGTCCAGATGAAGGAACTCCACTGAAGAGCAAAGAGATTCCGTGTTCTCCCTTGCAGGTATCTTTGGTGCCTTTGAGAACCAAGTCTGCCTCATAATTGTGGGCTGTGGGATTTTCCAGGGGAAGAGAGCCTGGACTCGTAAGCGGTGTGGAGGGTTGATCTGGGCCTTCTGAGGGACTTGCACAGAAGCCCTACCAAGCAGTGAACCAGCCTCTTCAGTGTCTGTTTCCAAAAGGAATAAAAGCTGTTATTGCTTAAGGTAAATAAAGGTCTGCAAAGAGTAGCTGCAGCGATGCAGCGTATTAAGAATATCTCTGATTCGATACAGAAACATGCTTGGTCACATGGACAAGAATGGCAGTTGCTCCGAGCTGGTTTCTCTCATCCCGTCTCCTGCATGAACAGCCTGAGGATTAGCTGGCATGTGTCCGCACACTTTTCCTTTCATCCTTGAAGTGGACCGTATGGCCTTATGCTGTTGCCCTGATGAGCGTGCAGGCCTTCAGAACATGGCTCGACTCAGGCACTCTCTCCGTTCTGATCAGGGGACAACGTCTGCCAGCACGGTGGGTGGAGAAACTCCACTGGGTGTATGGAATTCGTGCCTGGTCTTGCCTTTCCTGTTTCAGTGGAGTAGCCTGGCTAGTTTGCTCCACTAAGGCGGGCGGGCGAGAGGAAGGCGCTGGGGCTCAGCCAGCTCTAGTAAGTTTGTGTTGGGCTCCCTTCTGTTTGGCCCGCTTGTGATGGCTGTTTGCTTAGACTGGGGCTCTCCTCTGCCTGGGGAGATAGGCAGGCTGCCCTCTTTCAGTGACCCTCCCTGAAGCTGCTGTCCAGGGTGGATTTGCATATGTTAATTGCTTGCCTTGTCCTAGCTTGTTAGCTGTGATATGTGGCTGCATTTGTATGCAAATAGTAGCAACTTGCTGCTGAGTTAATTAGTGCTTTTCACTTTATTTCCTACAGCTCTGAAGAAAAGCTGGTTTCTCTTCCTCCAGCTGGCTCTCCTCCTCCTCCTCCTCCTCCCCCAGTGCATTGGCTGCAGTTGCTAGGAGTGGAAATGGCTAAGGAGGGTCCCGAGTCATCTTGTCTTGGGTTGCCTGCATCTTTGTGTGCTTGGACTTCCCAGCGTGTCCTGTTCTTTGGAGGGGAAATGCCTTGCTGTGTCTTCAGGGAGCATCCCTGCCCTTCTTTCCCTCTGCCCAGGAATTATGGCCCTCCAGCCGACTTTGGTCATCAGTGCTGGAGCCTGGGTTCCAGGGCCTGGGCCTGGGGTGGGTGCTTTGATCTTGGACTGCACTTCCCTCCTGCTGCCAGCAAGGCTGATCCCAGGCAGGCCCTTGCCCTGGAGCTGTGTACACAGTAATGGCTGAGCGGATCCTTGTCTGCTTCATGTTGAGATGCCTAAACTTGGCAGGCCTGTTGCCAGACAGTTGCAAACGAAGCGTTTTCTTTCTATTTCCTCAAGGGCTTCTGAAAGGTCCAGTTTGAAGGGTTCACTGATCAAATGACAATGTGTGTGATGTTTCAAGGAGAAGCACAGCTGTATGCTTCTTCCAAATAAACAAGGGCTATTTCTTTCAATTGGATGCATTTTGCTTGGTTTTCTAAAAATTAACATAAGAATTATTCCTAAAAATCCATTTCTTCATTCTTGTAGCCATAAGAATGAAGAAATGGATTTTCAGAAATAATTCTTATGTTAATTTGTACGTAAGTATGTAAGAGGAATTTGCTCTTAGTTGGGTTCACTTTTCTTCTGGTTTATTCTTTCTTTTCATACAGAGAATAATAGTTCTAAAATATAGGACAGTAGATTTTTATTGAGTGGACAGAAAACTTGGGAGGACTTGGCGAGACTGGCTGGGCCTGCTCTTCACTAACAAGGTCAAAGCAAGGTGGGGGGCCCTAGTGGCCCTCAGTGGCCCTTTCCAATCCTCATCACAGTCACTGTGCAGAACTCCTGTGGTGTGCAGACGGGAGGGGGGGTCAACTGAGGAGAGCCCATTTCTGCCTGAATTCTGGCTCCAACCTTTGCGCGTGTCCCATCTTTTTCACTGTCAGGCCCTTTGTTTACGTGCGTTTTTCTGTGAAGCGAAGGCCGGGCTGGGAGGAGGGGTTGAGTTGCTGCTCCTCCCCCCCACCTCCAGGCGCCTCAGTGAGTGGAGGAGCTACCAGCCTCCCAGCCACCGGGCTAGAAAGGGGTCCCTGCTTCATAGACGCTGCCTCCACTTGGCCCTCTCTTGCTTGGAGTGTGGCTGGCTGGCCAGGGGCTACCAGGGCCTCCTGGGAAAGTGAGCCCCCCTTGCCCCCTCCCCCACCCCTGGTTGTCTTTCTTGTCTGGCAGCCAAGGGGACCAGGGAGAGCTGGAAGTGCAGAGCTGCCCTGCTGCATTCCTCGGCAGCTGGGCTGGCTGGCTCCATTCCAGGGGAAGGGAAGCTGGCTACCTGGTGGAGGGTGTGTGTGTGTGTGAGTGAGTGAGTGTGTGCCTGGGGCTCTGCTTCTCCTTTGGGAAGGCCCCATGGGCAGGAGCGGGATTCAGGATGTTTGTGTGGCTGCTCTGCCTCTCTCACGGCTGTGCAGGGAGGTTCTTCTCCTCCTGAACTTCCTCTCCTGCTAGCTGCAACCGCTCAGTCCTGGGAAAGCTTTGGGCCCTTTTCTGAACCCAGCAGGCTGCCTCTTGCTTTGAGGCTGCTTGGAAGAAGGAGAAATGACTGTCTCCCAGTCTTGCAGAAGGCATACCCCCCTATGCCCAGTGGCAGCCTTGCTTCCACCTGGTCTGCGGGCAGGGTCCAGCTTAGGTCTCTCACTCTCTGAGAGCTGAGGGGCCTCTCACCTGCTGGCTTTATTAGGCATCTTGAGCTTATGGTTTTCTGGCTGCAGCCACTGTACAGTTTGCCTGAGCGGTTCTCTTCCACTTGCAAGAACGGAAGTTGGGGGTGAGGATAAATGGAGCATTGTTTATGGCAGCTGCCTTCCTCATTCTTGGCGGCTCTATCTGTCTCTCCAGCAGGATGGGGGCTAAGTGAATCCCCCCCTCAAATGATTCCTGGTCTCTTGACCTTCACCTTTGCAAATTTGAGGATGGGGGTTCCTGACAGAATGGGAAGAGCCCCCATGGCTCCAGATCCCTGCTGGGACAAGGGGGTTGTAGCTGTGGACATCCGTCAGGTGAAAAGTTCAAATCTGCATTTCAAAGAAGGCAGAAGACCATGGAGGGCCTGGCTGGACGGGGTCAAATTCTTGGCGCTTGCCCCTTTAGTTCAGGTTGGGAGGGGGACTCGATAGCCCTGTGCATGTTCTGGAGGGACCTGCTGAACCGAACCAAGACAGTGCCAGCTTGGGGGCTGTGGACCTTCTTGAGAAGATGGGGAAAGTTGTGGGAGCCGGATTCCTGGATTCTTCTCCATCCCCATGGCCAGGAGGACAAAGGAAGATCCTTGTGGCTCAGCCCTTGGGTCCGTAGCCAGAAGGCAGCCTCTGGTAGCAACCTTGAAGAGAGGTGGGTTTCTCCTCCCCCTCCCCACTTCTGCTACCAAAACAAAAGCTCCTTCCCACCCAGGGCTCCAAGGCTGCTTGTGGACATCACGAGGCAGTTCCCAGGCACGCTCTGGGATTTGGGTGGCTGCAAGGATACTGGGATCCACCAAAAGGATCCCAGCGATGTGCCCAGTCCCATTGCTCCTAACTTTGCCCTTAGTAATTTAGGGCCAGGGTCATCTACAAGATCAGACCAACTCCAGACCCATCTCCCCTCTCTCCTGCCCCTCTTGAAGGGTCTAGAAAGGCAACAGCCTCCCCACATCATGTCTGAATCCTGGCAAATGTCAAGAATTTGACCCAGTTAGCATGGCTGGGTGTCATGAGGAAGGGCAGGGACCAGATCCCCTGGTCGTCTGTGGCCTGGTTGGGGAGGAGGGCTGAGAGACCCAGCAGGGTCCTGGTCACAAAGGACCTGTAATCCAGCCTGGGGGCAGCATTTGGATGCCAATGCCCATCGACTGGGGGGGGGAGAGCCAAGGGAGGGAGCTGTTGACCAAATAGCTTTGGAAAGTACTTGAGATTTCTGATTTGCCATTTTGGACCTGGTGTTGTTAGAACCGGAGGAGGGGGGGCAGAAAAGTTTTCTATCACATGTTGGAGAAGGTGTTTAATCTTGGCCTCCTCCCTCTCCTTCTCCCTCTTGTGGCAGCTGCTGGAGGGAAGGGTGAGCTGATTCCTTGGCAAAGGCTAGCTCGAGGATAGGAGTGGAGTTGAGCCTTTTGTCAGGGTCTGCCCTGTCTCATCAGATTGCAAAACTGACAGGAAAGGGCTTTAGGTTTTACCCTGGAAAGGCAGGAGCTGGCACAGCTGCTTCTCTCTTCCTGGAACTGTAGAGATGGCCCTCTGTGTTTTCCTGGGTGCTGTGGGATGACAGCTTTAGAAGCCTTTTCCCCTGACTTGGCCTGGGGCTTTTGGGCTGGTACCCGCAGTCTCCCTCCTGGAGTTTCCAAAGAGCTTTCCCAGGGGAACTGCATTCCTTTGTGGGTTGGACTCTTCAGCCCAAGGAGGAGGAGTAGCCCTTATCCTGAATTGATGAAGACATACATTTCACCTTGCGGATCTTTATTACTGGGAATTCTTTAGAATAGGAATGGCTTTCCTGTGTGGATTGCAAGTGTGCCTCAGCGATGGAAGGGTTAGGGTTGCTCCCCCCTCCTCCCTCCTTCCCAGGATGATGGCTGGTACATTTACCAGCAAAGATGTTTGGCGTTGGCAGTGGGCAGCCCATTTCCTCCCAGCCTTTTACTTCAGACAAGATCTTCTGGCCTCCAGATTTCTGATAAATTGATAAGAGGAATTGTGGGAGTCAATAGAGTTGTAGACATTTTGCCAATATAACCCTAGTGCTATTGATCTGCCAGTAAATTAAAGTCTTACTTAGAAGCTGCCGATATTTCTAATCGCCTGCCTCACCAATTACAACCTCCCAGTTACCTGGGAAAGACAGAAGGTGAGAGCCTTGCAGCGCAGGCAGGATAAAACCAGGCCTTCCAGGGTGGTGGCCCTGCCCTCTCACCCGAGGGAGCTTTTTAGATAAACTTCGTGCTTCTGGGAAGGGTTTTGGCCAGGAACTCGGGGATCTCAGCAGACAACTTCTCTTGACCAGGTGTGTAGGGTGCAAGTCAGCCTTGCAGGGATCCAGAAAGGGCAGTGAGCCTCCTGGGGGATGAGCATGCTCCGAGAGGGCAGAATGCCTCATTGAGTCACCCCCCACCCCCAAGGATTGCCATTCTCAGCTGTCCATCTTTGTTCCAGTCCTGCCCTGGCAGCAGAGGGGACCCTCCCCAGCCCAGTTTTGGGCCTGCTTCTTTTCAGGTGTTTGGGGGACTTGGGAGGGGCTTCCCGTGGCAAAGATCCCGGCGATGGCTTTGCTGGCTGAGGTCTGCTCCCCAAGTGAGGTGCAGCGGCGGCTCCAATTAGAGTCCCCTCAGGATCAGCAGAAAGACTGCCCGGTTCCCCCAGGCTCCCCTCCCTGTATGGGCAGCTCCCCCGCCTGGGGCAGCCGTGAGGTCTTCAGGGGTGAGCGAGTCTTCAGGGGAAGCATGGCAGGGGTCTCTGCACTGGATGGGGGAGCACCTGGGGGACCTGCTTGTCCTGCTGCCCTTTCACTTTTCCCCACTGAAGCAACAGCCCAAAGGGGATGCCAGGCTGGCCTTGTGGTGTCTGAGAAAAGCTGCCTTCAGAGCTCTCCTGGTGAGCCAGGTTCTTCCCATCCCTGGTGTCTGGGCATGACCAGCTGCTCGACTCGGCAACTCTAGCTCTTCGGACAGTGGGTATATCTTCGGACAGTGGGCCTATCAGAGGGACAGAATGTTTTTGATGGTGTTGCTTTTGAAATGGAGCAGAGGTTTGGTGAGGGGGGGGAAGGCAGAATAATCCAGCACTGCATGACCGCTCAGAGCTGAGCTTTGCCCAATGGGGAGCAGGGCAGCCTCTAGTCCAGGAGAGCAGCAGTTAAAGTCTGTCACTCAGCCTTGGATGGAGAATCTCTTTTACCCAGCCATGAACCCCCTTCACTTCTGGGACTTTGCCATCCCTCCTCCCCCTCCCCCCCCCCGGCTGGTTTCACGGGGCTCCCAATTTCAGCCGAGGCACCAAGCCCTCCAGAATTGCCTGCTTTCTTCCAGGCCCACAAGAGGCCAGTAGGGTCCCTTTGGGGGCAGTGAGGCTTCAGTACAGTGGCCCTCAGGTGAGATGGTGGGCTGGTTGCTTGGCTCCCGGAAGGGCGGAATGTCCCTGGTTTGGGGCTGAGATCATGCAGAGCTTGTCTTCCACGAGGAAGCATCAAGGGCCGAGATTACAGGCGATGTTGGTATCAATAAGCTGTATTGAGTCTTAGCGAGCCTCAGCAATGTGGGGGAAACCTCCGCTGGCCCTCCTGCTTATTGAGAAGCCAATAGCAATTTCCTGACTGACACTTGATGCCGACTGCCCAGGCTCTGTGCGGCTATGGTGCTGCCTCCCAGCCCCGGCACTTGGCATCCTGGAGGCGAGCTGGGACTCCCCTTCCTGGGCTGTGGGATGCAGTCTTCTCCCAGGGGCTTCCACATCCCTAGGACTGGGCAGGTATTTCCCTGGGCAGTCTGGGATGTGGACTAGTCTCCCCCCCCCCCCCCGTGCACACACACACACACCTCTTGCAGTTTGCTTCCTTGTTAGAAGAACAGGCATTGACTTATCTTGGAAAATTGGAAATTTCCAAATCCCAAGACGGTATTTTCGATATTTTCTTTCCTTTCCTGGCATCCGTGGCTCAAAGAAAGGGTATCCAAAGGAGTCATCAGGAGAGCCGAGGAGCCAGTGCAGCCGGGGGAAGCGGGAAGAAAAGGTCCTCATTCAAATTCATTTTGAATTTGAGACGAACATTCGGTCACCGGTTCATATTTACATCCCAATCTATGCATGGGGAAGTCGGGAGAAGAAACTCATTTACATCCACACCAACTTAAGTACCTCCAATAATGTGCTGCTTTCTAGAGACATCTGTGGGAGATCTTCCCAAGCCCAGGAATGATTCCTGCCAGCCAAGTATTGTCGGGTGGAGAACCCGCCTCCTCATGCAAGGAAAGGGCTAATCTGAAGCCGCCTGGAGCCTGCTGTAGGGAGGACTCTCTCCTGCCTTCCACACCAGCTGTGCTGTTTGTACCTACGTAGGGTGGACTTGCCTTTGCCGAGGTCTACCCTGTACAGCCCTGTGTCTGCACAATGGTTGTGAAAACAAATGCTAGATTGTCCTATGAATGATCCTTTATTGAGCCTGGTCCTTTTAAAAATACTGTTTTATGTTTTTATATCTTAATTGTACACCCCCCAGAATTGCTCTGTGAGGGATGGGAGACTTGTGTGGGGCAGAAACAGCCCTGGAGGGAATGTGTTCTCTCCAGAGAAAGAGACAGGCCTTACGTTAGCGCTCTTCTGCTGGAAAGAAAGATGCCGAGCCTGTAGCCATGGATGAACTTGGCTTGGGGCTTTCTCTTTTGGGATGTGAAGGTTTGGCTAGAGGGCTGCTCTTGCCTTTATGGATAGGTCAAAAATCTGATCTACCTGGATAACCAGCACTGTTGAGTGTCCATTTCAATCATCTAGGCCATAGTTGTCCCAAAGGTGCTTTTCAAAAGGCAAGCGGACTTCCTTGTTTCTCAGCCAAGATGTTTCTTCAGTGCAAGGAAAAAAAGTAAGAAAGCCCAGTTGATTTTTGAAAAGCATTTTTGGGACAGCACTGTTGAGGTTGATGGGTGGCTGCACATGACATGCAGGGTTGCACACAACTCTGGAACCTCTGAGCGATGCTGGATTCGCCTCCCGCAGCCAGATCTTCCGAAATATCCCAGATGCTGCCCAGAGACGTTGCAATCTGAGGGCACTTGGAGAGGCATCACATTCCACAAAGACAGGGGCTCTTAATTATTTGCTTTGTACAGTGGCTTTTTATAATTGCAAGTGGTCAGCCCAGGTATTTTTTAATGGTTGTCTTGTTCACCCCTGTCTCCCTGTTTAGTTTCTGAGGCCTTGTTGCAGATGAATGATGGGTGAGCCTGCTTCCAACCATGAATAAGCCTCAAAGCTACATTGCAATCCTGGCAATTTCTCCCTCCCGCATCAAGGTCACCACCATTTTTGTATGATTCCACAAAAGCAGGAGAGAATGCCAGGAACTAAAATGAATCCAGTTCAGTCAATGTTGTTAAAATGCTAGAAGATTTAAATGCCTAATGTTTCTGGGACTGTCAAATTTTGTATGTTCTGGAAGGAAATCCAAGTATAGCTTGGGCTCATTTAGGGGTTGACTAACAATTCATAAAAGTGAAGCTGGCGGGACATTCCAAATGGACTCTTGATTCCAATATCAGAAGGAGCTTTCCGGCATCCTCCTCTGAAGTGTTCCATTTGTTAGGTTCAGTTGTTTAGTCCTGGGAGGTTTGATGTCCCCTCTTTGAAAGAGTACAACTCCTCCTTTGCAAAAGCTTCCTATTGCAGACACCACTGTGGCACTTGCCCTTTTAACTTTCTCTGCCAGGAAGACTGTTCCTCCAGTGTTTCATCCAAGGCCTTCAGAACTGGCCTCCCATCCTGACTTAACGGGTCAGCCCCAGGCTGTTTTGGAAGCCCTTCTTCTCTGCCCTGCTGGACACACCAGCCTTCAATAAGGGATCTGAGGGTGAATGGCAGCTTTCATCATAGTGGGAGTTCTTTATGGTCTCCTTGCATCTGAGCTGAGTTGTAGTGGGCACTTTTTCCATCTTCCTGCGTACGTTCAAGAAGGAAGAGACTATCTGCCCTCCCCTAATCCTAACCATGAGAGCAGTATTGGGCAGAGCCTTTACCTGTTGAGGAGATGAAGAAGGAAAACTGAGGAAAGTAATTAGAACCATCGGTTGATGAGCCTAGGTGGCCCCAGCCCAGACCATCATGGGTGCAGGTTAGAGGAGTCTTCTGCAGAGGAGAGTGGCGTGAGCCACTCGGGGCAGCTGGAGTCCTGACAAGGCACTGTCTTTTCCCTACAGAGTGGCTGCCTCTTGGAAGGTAGCAGTCCTTGAGGGCAGCCTGCCATTCACCCAAACAGGCAGGGCTACCGCTCTTTTCCTTTGCTATGGATTGGCAACATGAAATCTGGAGAAACTGAAGAATTTGGAAGGGAGCAGAGGGCCCAGGCAGCCATTGGAGTAAGGATGGGGGCCCAGAAATTGCAGAAAACATCCTACATCCTCAGGAGAACTTTGCCAGTTACCCTTTGCTTCTTCTCTCCCACCCCCAGACTTGAGGGAGTGGCTATTAGAGAATACAAGAGAGGTATTAAAGAGGAAGGGCTGGATTTAGAATCTCAGCTCTTCTTATGTCATGTCATGCCTAATTGTCTGTGGGGGAGGCCACCTCGCTCTGCAAGCCAAGTAGTGAGGGCAGCAACTGCAAGTGACTGGAGCTGGTCTGAGCTGCCTGTCCTTGCAAGGCTGCGAAGGGCTAAAGAGATGGCTGCCTTTTCAAGGCTTTAGGAGAGAGGCCTTTTTGTGGGAAACCTGGCAAGGGAAGACAACACTGGGGTGCAAGTGCGGAAAGCTCCTTTGGGGCGGCTGCTTTGTAGCGCTGCAGGCAGTGCGAACCAGGCTTCTTCCGCTGGACTGAGAGAGTTGTGCTCTTTGATGCTCTTCAGGGGCTGAAAGGCACACAGGCTGGCCTCAGCCTCCAGAAGCCACAGCTCATCCTTGCACTGGCACCAGCCTAGCTTTGAGCATTAAGTCCATACTAGAAATGGGCTTTCTACTTGCCATGTTTCCTTCTAATGCCAGGCCGGGGCCGAAAGGAGCCATGAGAAATACACTGTTCTGGCTTCTTTCTTAAAATGGCAATGAGAGGCTTCAAATAATGCCTTCTTTTGTAAATTGTAAATTGTGCTGGTTCCAAAAATCAAATTGGAACCTATGAGAAAAAAAATGTTCCTTCTAGGAATAAATCTTGGCTTCTCACATTTACTTTAGTTCTCAGGGAGTCAGTCTGTGGCTGACTGCCATGTTTCTTTCAGTGAGAGATTAAACCCTCGTGGTCGAGATGGACCGCTTGTGAGGTCAGCTGCAGTTGCATTGGGCCACAAAGTGTCTTCAGCAACCCCATTGTTCTGCATTTGCCAGCAGATGTCCTTGTAGTGCAAGTGGGCATGATTAGCTTTCATTTTTTGGGATGGCTCTCTGTCTTCGGGCTTCCACTTGCTGCTCTGGTGGCTTTATGAAAGAGGGGATGACTCTGAATGCCTTCAGAGTTTCCATTTTGTCAACTTCCTTTAATTAAGCGATTAGAAAGTGCTAGCATCTTGCAAAAATGTTGCTGAGTCTATCTTTTTGAATGCCAGTAGATGCCTTAGTGTGTGTGAACTGGTCCCCAGCAGACCTTCCAGAGAATGTTTGCTCTCTTGGCCTGGCTTTGTTAGAAGCTGCAATTACTGCTGTGGTGCTAATTGCTCTGTCTAGCATTAGATCACTTTACATGAAAAGTTTGATGATTGCCAGCAAAGGTCAGCGGCCCTCCTGCTGAAAAGATGTCAGCCAAGCAGGACTGAAGGGAGACTACACCCAGCTACATGGGTTTGAGCCCATGTTACTTGGACTGGGGACCACCCTCCTCAGGGCTCCTCCAGCAGTGAGTGAGGTCTGGACCAAAAGTAGGCATGGCACACCTTCTTTCTTTTTGTCCCGTTCATTTGCTGCCTCTCCTCTTGCTCTCAGTTCACAGGAGTCCGGATCGGTGACAGAAGGTTTTGGGCCTGGCCAAGAGCTGAGGTTGCCATTCCCAGAGTAGGAGAGGGACAGTGCAGTTGTGTGTGCCGAATCTGGAGAGCTCTTCTGGTGAAAAGCTGGGCCTCTCTTCTGTTAAGGTGGGTTTGGATAGCTACGGGAAGTTATTTAGCAGCTGCCTCATGTATTGGCTATTTGCAGTTACAGCAGTGATGGAAAAAACAACTTTATGACCATCTTCACTTTTACGACCTTTGCAGGTCTGTAAAGTGAGGGAAGTAAGACCATAAGCACAGTTTGCTTAACAACCAAGTTGTGATCCGTAAACAAGGATTACCTGTACTCCATAAGCATATATGGAGCCAGATCTGTTGCTGTTCATTGTGGCTTTGTCATCATCTCAGATGTTGAACAAGAACACCCAAGCCATCAAGCCCAAGCCCTGCTTCGCCTTTATGTGGAGAACAAAGCTGGAGGAGCTCAAGGATTATTGGCTTCCCTAAGCATGGGCTGTACAAGTCCAATCGTCTCCACCAGACGGGATTGCCCACCCCCCCCACCCCTCCGTTTTGAAATGCTAGAAGATGGCACAGGAGGTGACCAGTCATCCTTAATCTCAAGAAGCCGAGAGTTGTGGACTTGGGGAGGGTCTGGCCAGGGGGAGGCTCTTGGTCTGCCTAGGCTCTGCTTGAAGGATGATGCTCAGGGAAGTTCCGGCTGCTGTGCGGAAGTGCCTCCCCTGTTGTAATGGTCCTCCCAAGGGACCAAGAAGCTGGCTCTGTTTGGGTGGGGCCAGCCAAAGGCACCAGAGGGGCTGTTTCGGTCTTTTTTCTTCATTACTGTCAATCAGGTTCTTGACCTAGAGGAACATTCTAGAGCCATGCCTGGATAGAAAAGTGAGGAATACAGGTGTGTCCCAAGTGACTGTGCCATTTTACTCCTGCTGGGCACGTAAGGTGTTCACCCAGAGAGAAATGTGAAGGGGCTCTAAAAGAGCCTTCATTCAGAGGCCATCCCAGGAGGAAAAGAGTTGCAGGCAGGGCTTCCGTTGTCTCTTTGAACTTGGCTGGGAGAATCGGTGTTCACGCAGAGGTTTCTGTGGCATTTGTTCAAGGTACAGATGTATTTATAGATCTAATCATGATGTAGGATTCTGCTCTTACTTCTGAATGCGTAATTTCCCCAGCAGGATGTGGTTGCTGAGATCAAGGAGACAGTTTAAGCCACGAGAGATCCCTCTCTCAAACAGGAAACCAGGGCAGCCCTTTGCAGGGAACCCTTGGGGGGTGCTTTGAAAGACCTTTGAAGCAGGCAAGGTAGTCGCAGCATCTGAACTGGAACGAATGCTTGGACTAAAGTGAACGGGGGGTGATGGGCTTGCCAGAGGCCTCAGCAGGGCTGGATCTGACAGCACAAGCTCCCTGACAGGACCCAGGAAGGGAAGAGCCAGCCCAGGGGCTGGTCAGAAGGCCCTCAATCCACGGAATGAGGTTTCTTAGGGAGAAATAGCCACTGCAGGAGCTGGTCGAAGCAAGCTGCAGGATTGGGCTGAAGAGGCTGCTTTGATGGCTCTTCTCCCCCATGGACCCCTTGTTACCTATTGAGTTAACCCTGGGCTGCAGCTTGGATCCTTCCCCAAACCCAGCAGCTGGGCATTCAGCAAGTGGCGCAGTGTCCCTTCTGCGATGGTCATCTGTGGGTTCCTCCGGCCCCCTGTTTTTGCTGTCTCAGCTAGAGACCTGGCAGCTGGTGCCAGGGGAAGAGCCAAAGAGGCTAGAAGATGGGGGCAGAACAGACAGATCTGCCCCATCAGCTAAGTGAGAGTGCAGGGCTGGTTGGTAATTTGGTGCCAGTCCCTAGTGATCTATCAGGAGTTTTATTTCTTCTTCTAATTACACTCCTACCAGCCCCTGCCAACTTCTGTTCCCAGCCCTTCTCTCAGAGTGGAGGCCTTGAGGGCCTGTGGAGAAAGGCTGGGCAAAGTTGCCTGTCTAGAGCCTGGTGCTCTGGAGCCACGGTGGGATGAGGGCTTTGGCCACCTCTGTTCTCAGGCCAGATTGCCTTCTTGCAAGGGGTGCTCTTTCAGGAGATTTGCAATTATCCATATAAACAGTTTTATCATCTGCTTGGCAATCAATAATGCAGCTTATGCTGCTTTAATATCTTGGTCATATTGATTGCCTTAACAGCCATGCCTCTGTGGTCAGCTCTGTTAACCCTGAGCTTCCTTCCCTGGCAGCCAAAAGAAGGCTGTGTGTGTGTGTGTGTGTGCGTGCGTGCGCGCGGGCGCATGCAGCCAGGGCCAGAGCTCAAAAGGAAGACCGAGGGGAACCAAATAGGGCCTGAAAGCGGGTGCTGGGGATTCCTGAGAGTAACCTGAGTAAGGGCAGGTTGGAGACTTTGCATCCTCCAGCATCATTCAGCATCATTGACAGAGGAAAAAGTGCAATGACAAATAGTAGTGGTGATACTGAATTATTATTGCTTGTTGTGTTTGTTGTTATTATTTCAATCTTCAATTCGATTCATAGTCTGGGACTGGTAATAATTCAAGTCCTAGCCAAGGACCTAAGAGCTATCTGAGTATAGGCAGTTCTGATTAGGGTGGTGTTTTGTTTTTGGTTTTTTTTTTTGTTTTTTTTTTGGCAAAGTCAGGATATTCAGGTCTAATAAGTTCAAAATTTCCATGTACCTAGGCAGCCATTATGATGATGATGATGATGGATTGGATAGGATAGGATAGGATAGGATAGGACAGAATAGAAAACAAGGTTGGAAAGGATCTTGGAGATCTTCTAGTCCAACCCCCTGCTTAGGGGGTTAATTATATAGTTTATTCATTAAATATGAAACTCAGTCAACTGAACATTTAAAACTGTATCACAAATATAATTGACTGGCACTGATGGTTGATACAGATTGCTGCCAGCATCCTAGGTATCAACCAAGTATCTTTAAATGTACGATGTTCCGAGTAGTGCAGTTTTTTGCAGTTCTGCTGGTGTTTTTTGCAGGAAGCAATATTGATGTATTATTAATTATAATACAGAATTAATAATGATGATGGTGATGATGATGATGATGATGATGATGATGATGATGTTCAGACTGAATCTAGCATTTTTGTCTGCCTCTCAAATTTTTCCCAGGGACCTAGGATGGGCAGATGTGAATGTCTGATAATGTTACAGATATCACCCACAAAATGTAAATTATTATTATCATTATCTTTATTATTATCATTGTCATTATCATGATCTTTATTGCAGTACTAGTAGGGTGAACATTAAGAAATACTTATGTTGTTATGGAAATAAAATGCGCTGAAATAGCTGGTCATTTTTCAAATGTTTTCAGCTCCGATACTTCATTCATATCTGTTTCATAGAAGACAAGCTTGCATCTTATTGAAGACACTTTTTATGGATTGATTCACAGGCTCTTTAGCCGGCTTCAGCAGTCTTGCAGCTGAGGTGTTCATCAGTGGATGGTTCTGCAGAGCCGGACCACTGTAGACTGCAGGAAAGAGAGCCAAGATTTCAGGCCTGGCCCAGCAGTGAGGCCCAGGCCATTCTTGGCTGCCCTGTTGAAAACGTGACAGATCAGCCTTCGGGGCTGCTTCTTCTGGAGCTCTGGGGGATCTCAGTGTCCAGTTTAGAAAGCAGATACATAGGAATGGATGTAACTGCCTGATGATGTGGAAAGCGGATATTCTGTCTGTATCCACCATGGCTCTTTGGCTTCCTTTTAACAGTTTGACTGCTGTTAGATTTTGAAAGGGCCTTTGATTCACATACATGCCTTTTCTGAGATAATTATTTTGAGCTTATGCCCCCTGTACAAAATTACCCCTTGCCTGAAAATTAAACCAGTCACGTTGATATGTATTTTAATAAGGTATGGACAAGTTTTAACATTTTTATACTTTTATCATTTTTATGTTTTCTTGTGAACTGCACAGAATCATTGACAGTTGGGCAGTGCACAAATTGAATAAAGTAAATAAATCAGTTAGATTGTTTAAACAATTAAACATTAAGAGATGTATAAAATGAAAAAAAAATGGCTGCCTGTTTAAGAGCCCATTAAGCTAGAGTCCATGGCTTTGTCTCCCAGTTGTGAAATCTGCTGGTTAATTACATTGCCCGGGGGGGGGGGGGGGGGGGGCTCACGTCGAGTGTGCCGGTCTTAGATGGGAAAGAAACAGGGGCAGGTCCGCTCCCTGCCTGCTTTGGGCCAGCCCCTGGGACCCGGCGGCTCTTCCTGCCTCCTGCTCTCGCTGCCTGCCCACTAGCGTTTCTGACAGGGCTCCCAGAGCTGGGAGGTCTCGGATTCCCCGGCTGGGTTGATTCCACCACGAACCTTGCCAGACATTCATTGATCCTTCTTTCTTTGCTGCCTTGCCTTTTTCCAGTAAAAAGGGTTTGTTTCATCCAGACTTTATGAGAAGGGGAGGAATCGTTTTCCACCTGGGCCAAGTGTTGCTCAACTGGATATTTCCTCCTGCCCTGAGGAGCAGATTTCTTCTCCTGCTTTGATCCGGTTCTTGAGGCATCCTTGCTCCATCCTAGCTTGCTTGCGCCTGGGGAATCTCTTTTGTGCAGCTTACATCTGCTGGGTCTGGCCGGAGCTGATTGTGTGGATGGTTCATCGTCAGGTCACTGCACCAAGCACCATCAGTGATGTTACCTATTCGGGTAATGAAATATCTGCAAGCAAACAAATTCAAAGAGCACCAAGGATGAATTACTTTTATTTCCTTCTATTAGAATAACAGAATAATAGAGTTGGATGGGACCTTGGATGTCTTCTAGTCCAATCCCCTGCTTAGGCAGGAAACCCTATATCAGACAAATGGTTATCCAATATCCTCTTAAAAATTTCCAGCATTGGAGCATTCACAACTTCTGGAGGCAAGTTGTTCCACTGATTAATTGTTCTGACTGTCAGGAAATGTCTCCTTAGTTCTAGGTTGCTTCTCTCCTTGATTAGTTTCCATCCATTGTGTGTTATTCTACCTTCAGGTGCTCTGGAGAATAGCTTGACTCCCTTTTCTTCATGACAGCTCCTGAGATATTGGAACATTGCTATCATGTCTCCTCTGGTCCTTCTTTTCATTAAACTAGACATTCCCAGTTCCTGCAACCGTTCTTCATATGTTTTAGCCTCTAGTTCTCTAATCATCTTTGTTGCTCTTCTCTGCACTCTTTTGAGAGTCCCCACATCTTTTTTACATCATGGCAACCAAAACTGAATGCAGTATTCCAAGTGTGGCCTTACCAAGGCATTATAAAGTGGTATTAATACTTCACGTGATCTTGATTCTATCCCTCTGTTTATGCAGCCTAGAACTGTTTTGGCTTTTTTGGTAGCTGCTGCACACTGCTGGCTCATGTTTAAATGGTTGTCCACTAGGACTCCAAGATCCCTCTCAATGTCACCACCATTGAGCAAGGTACTATATATACTGCGACCTGTAAGATCCCACAGAGTTAGTCTCCTCCGGGTCCTGTTAGCTAAACAATGCTGGCTGGCGGGCCTGTGGGGGAGGGTCTTCTCTGTGGCTGCCCCAGCTCTCTGGAACTAGTTACCTCCTAGATCCGGACTCCCCCCACCCTGTTGGCCTTCTGGAAAGGCCTGGGGCCGTTGATCTTGCTATTGCAATCTCGCGAGATCCGGCCATGAATGGTGTGCATGGACTTTTAATGTTTTAAAATGTTTTTACAATGCGTTTTAACAATTTTTCTGCGTTCGCATTATTTTGCTGTAAGCCGCACAGAGTCCCTTGGGAGTTGGGTGGCATAGAATTAAATTAAATTAAATTAAATTAAATGCTATACCTGTGCATTTTGTTTTGTTTTTTTGTTAGAGCAGACATGTGAAACACATGGCCCGTGGGCTAAATCTGGCCTGCGATAAACCCAGAGTTGTCCCATGGGTCTGTCCCGGACACAGTGAGGACCAGCCCCTGCCAGCCTGGCCATGCCCCCCCCAACCCTAACCCTGCCCCCTCAAGGGCCAACAAAATCCTAATACGGGGTTGACACCCCTGCATCCAACTGCCCAGCAGGAATCCAAGTTCAAGCCTTCCTGGGAGAGAGCTGTCCACCGCTCTCTACTTCTGTGGAGTGGAATCGATTGTTACTTTATCAAGAGGAAACCGAAGCTCATACATTTTGTAACACCCAAGCCTCACCTGCCTTCCAGTAATTTAATCCATTGTTTTGTGCCTGGCCGAAGAAGGTCTGGATCCTCTTTCCACTCTTCGTGGTCAAGGCTAGGCATACCCGGCTTCCTCAGTCTTGCTTTTAGGGCTTTGTTTTAGTTTTCCAACTATCCTTATTGCTGTTATTTGAGCCCAGCTTTACGTTCACGTCCAGAAATGGAACCAGAAGTAGAAGCTGAGTCTGAAGGAATCAGAATAGAATGAAACAATTACCTCCTATGAGTTCATGTTTTATTCATGACACAGCCTAAAATTGTATCTCCCGCTAGATCATACTTACCTCAGATGTGAGCCTATTGAATTGATCCCATGTAAGTTTGCTAGTCATCCCAAATTCCTGCTGATGGAAAATGTGCCACCTTGGGTTCTTGATTGGTGTCCCTGGTCACAGGAATTTGCCACAACTTGTGTCTTTTCTTGATTCTTCTTTCCAGCTTTTCAAACAATGCAATTCTGGGTTTTTTTTTTTTTTTTTTTCATTCTTCAAGCAGCCTGGTTCCTTTCTAAAAGGTGCTAGGAACCAGGGGAATAACTGCATGAGTTATGAATAACTGCAAGTTGCCATGCTTGAGTCCATGGTTCCAAATGTTAACAAGCTAGTGGTCAGAATGGGTATGTTCTGTTGTTTTGGATTGAGGGGAGGTGAGACAGAAAGGAATTAACTGCACAGGTACCACAGTCATCCGGATCTCCACAAGGCTTCCCACTTTCCCTGTACACGAATATCGTATCGGTTATTTATCTAGGCTGATGGTGGCCTCAAAAGTCGAGGAATTTTCATTACTCTAGAAGATCACTTGGCTTATTTGCATTTTTTATCAGTTCGGTAGATGGTAGGTATACCATTTATGAATTACTTCATGTGTTAGTAGTCGGAGCTCCATTTGTACTGCTTCCCGAACAGCTTGCTAATTCTGTCTTCTGGAACAAAATGGATTGGTTTAGTGCTGGCTTTGAGGATCAGTTGATCTCCTTGACCAAAGAGAGAAGCATGTTGGTTTCGAAACTCTGGGAAGGTTGGGGCAGGGAAAGATGGAGTTGTGCCTTCCCTTAAAACCTGGCTTTGTTCCTTTTTTGGGCTGTCAAGATCAGGCTGTGGCCCACAGTGCCTCCTGTAGCTGAGCCTTGGTTGTTCATGGCATGATGGCAGCTAACCGTTTTTCTACCTGCCAGAGATGGTTCAGGCTGAGTTGATCAGCCTGGCTTGGGTTGATTTCCTTCCTTGACCATTCAGCTAGTCTGGATTGCAGAACCTTCCAGCATTATTAGCTTCTTCTGTTTGAAGAAGAGTTTGGTGCAGCAGCAGGAAGGAAGCTCCCTGACTATTCAGTTGTGAGGTGTTCCTGGCCAAAGGACTCAGGACAGTTGACCGAGCAACCAGGGCCAGCAGTTGGAGATCTACTGGAAAGAAAGTTGTTCACTGATTGCAAATCTGCAAACATTGCAAATAAAGACAAAGATTGGCCTCAGTCAATTGCAAAAGGCAGCTTTACTTAGAACAACAATATCTTTAATGCTATTAAACCACAATACTGCCTGTCTCAGGTCTTTGGGAATGATTC
The DNA here is from genome assembly GCA_030761175.1 of Masticophis lateralis. Taxonomy (NCBI): domain Eukaryota; kingdom Metazoa; phylum Chordata; class Lepidosauria; order Squamata; family Colubridae; genus Masticophis; species Masticophis lateralis. The sequence continues at coordinate 249,902 of JAUDYJ010000010.1, read as the reverse complement.
AATAGGCAGAGAAAAATGCCAAATCCTGATATATTCCAATATGGAAGGGAGCCTACTGCTTCCCTTTCACCTTTCAATCCAGGAGCCCTCAAGCAGTCGCATTCATGACAAACCATTTCATACCAAATTAATATTTGCTTATATATAAAAATTGAAATTACTGGTTTTAATTTTAATGTTGGTTTGGAACAAATTGATCTTTAAAATGTATGTATGTATTTATTAATCATATTTTTATTTTGCTTAGTTTTTACTTTGTATTTTTTATTGCAATCTGCCTTGAGTTTTGAAATAAACAGAAAGGCAGGGTATAAATTCAGCACTAAAAGAACGAATCTGCTCAGCCTTGGCGCTGCCTTTGATTTTCTCTTGGCTTCTGTTCTGGGCATGGCTGGAAATGGCCGTTCAGCTCTCATCCAGGAGCCTCCCAGAGAACTGGAGCACTCCGAGCAGAAGTGCCTTGTTGCAGGAGCACCATGGTGTGTGTGTGTGTGTATGTATTGTGTGTGTGTCACTTTGGAATAAGAGGGCACTGCCAAGCAGGGACTGGGCAGAAGGCTGGGGGGTTCCCCGTCTCGGTGCTCTCTAACTGAGCATCATTGATTTTACGGGAAACATGTTTACAGACAGTGAGCCGATCGACCTGCCTCCTTGAGTAAGAGCTACCTTTCCTTAACGCCTGCAGGGAAGGAGTGGGGGATGCCTGGAACAATGCATGGGATCTGGAGTCCAGGGCCGGGGCTTGGTCAAGAGGCCGGATACCCTTGGCATAATCCTGGGTGCAGGCCAGATGTGTTTGTGCTGGCAGAGCATGGCTCCTGTGGTGACTGAAGGGCTTTGCCTGGCCCTGGTGGAGCAGGGAGGGTGACCAGAGAGCCCCAATTAATTGGGAAGCATTTTCCGGCTTGCCTGGCCTGTTCTGGCCTGGCCTGCAGGGGAGATCGGCCTGTCTGTCGATAAACAAGTCCCCAGTGCAGCATCAAAGCCGCAGCCCTTTATCAATCGCGGCCTCCTCTTCCTGCTTGTTCCTGTAACTTACCAAGCATTTATGACATTGATTTTGCAATCAGGCGGTTAACCCCCTCCCCTGCCTCCTCCTCCGCCCTGCCAGCCCCCTTGTCCAGCCTGTCAGTCAGGCATCTGTGGCCTCGGCTGTGCCGGGAAGCAGCCTTGGACCCTCTGGCTTCACATCTCAAATTGGTCAGTCGCACCTAAATGAACAGTGTGTGTGTCTACACGGCTGTGTGTGTACACAGATATACCCACAGAAGCACTATAGAGAAGTAGCAAAAATGTAAGTCAAAAGCCATTTAAAACCCATTAAATAGGTCTCAAAGTGGGAGGGTTCATTGTTCCCATCCCCACCACCACTGTCTTTGCTTCCAACAGGAGAGCTTCCCTGCTCCCTTGGTCCTAGTGGGAAATGCAAGACAAGTTGGGGTAGTGGATGGCCCTCGCCCCACTCCCCCTGGCTGCCTCTTGCGCACTCATGGCTGTTGAGTTGAGAACTGCCTCTGGCCTCCTCATCTCTCCAGCTGAACCAGGCCCCTCTGTGGACCTAATGGAGCCTGAGAGTTTAGGATGAGAGGCAGGGCTGGTCCTGGGAGGCTTTATCTGTCCTTCTGCAGAGCTCAAATTGGAGTGGGTAGCTCCTCCTTGGATCTCTGCATGGCTGAGGGTGCCTGTGAATGGACTCAATAGGCATTATGGAGCTAGTCAAGGCTGTGGATTTCAGAAGAACCTTTTATTTATTTATTTTTGAAAATAAGTTTTATTGGTCCCCCCCCCCCCACACACACACATTTACCCACATCTTTTTTGAACAGAGTATTGGCCATATCTTATCTTATACAATTAATCAAATTCAATTACATTTTACTCAATTACAGTTTTTGCCAAAATCTTTTTTCCCCTTTTCTTTTATCATGTCTCAATATTTCTATGCTTGCTTCATTTGCCCTTAAATTCTAATTATTGTTATTTATTCATATTTAATCTCTTTTATTCTTTAAACAATTCATTCTTTATCTTAATATCTTTATATTTGTTCGGGGTTGCCTTTCTTCCATTTCATCTTCTTTATTGTTCAGCAATCTTTCTCCTCAAACCTACCACCTCTCTCATTTCTTTCCTTCTTACTTTCTCTTCCCCTCCTCTTCTTCTCTTCCTTACTTCCCCTTCCTTTCTCCTTCTCCTCTCTTTCTCCCTCTCTTACTCCTTCTCTAATTCCCCTTCACTTACTTCCTGCCTTCTCTTCCTTCCCTCTCTCTCCTTCCTTCTCTCTTCCATCTCTCTTCTCCTTCCTTCATCCCTCTCTGTTGCTGTATTCATTTTCAATTTTATATTTTCCACTATGGAGTCCAGACAAACCCGGTCTTTCTTTCATTTATCAAGTATATTTCTCCAAATTTTCCTCTCGTCTTTTTAATTATTAGCAATATATTTCATCTTATTCCATTTTTTCTTTTAAATCTTTACTCAAACAATCTTTTACTTTTTACTTTTAACATTTTTTTCTACTTTACTTCTTACAAGTATGTCATTTAAATCATTTTTTGCATTTCAATTTCATTCAATTTTACATTTAATTTCCATTTTCAAAAGCAGGAGAACCTTTAGACACACACACCCTTGGTGTGAGAAGGAGGAAACTCTTGCTGGATGAGAGAATCACTGAATGGATGGTCTCCTGACCATCACCTTAGAGACATTCTTGATTTAGCCCTTGAGAGGCTCTGAAGGAGGGTGGGGGGCTTCTTGCAGGAAATGGAGACTGCCTGCTTCCTTCTGTGCTTTTTTTTCTGGCTCCCTGGTGAACTGCCAAGAGCTGGCAGTGGGGGCAGAGGAGTTGCTTTTGGGGGCAAGATGGGCTGGGTATGTGGAGTGGCCAAGCCTGGCTGACAAGCTTCTTTCTTTGTCTCTCCCCCTACCCACTTTTAGGACCCGGCCGTGCCAGGAGCGATGAACACTGGCTGCAGGGCTGATGATGGAAGGCTGTAATTTGCCGGTCATCCTGGGCAAGGACCTTGGGGGTGCTGGGCCTCAGCACCAGCAGTGGACCGAGTTTGGCAGTGCTCCCCACCTCCCCACTGCACCCGATGACACAGAATCCACCGCAGCAGGCCAGCTAGGCAATGAGCGGGCTTCCTTCTGTGAGCGCTCGGCAGGAAGCGCAGCAGCCTCTGCTTGCAGCCCTGAGCCCAACAGCAAGGAGGTCAGCTGTAACGACTTCACAGCCTCATTTGCCAATTTACAGACCCACATGGAGCCCCCCTGTCCCAGTGCCCATTGTCTGCTCCCCCCGCAAGAGGACTGCGGGAGTGACACCGGCGAGGAGGACGAGGAGGAGGAAGAGGAGAGTGATATCGAGAATCTGGCCGGAGAGATTGTCTACCAACCAGATGGCTCAGCATACATTGTAGAAAGCCTCAGTCAGCTGAGCCAAGGCGATGGGGGGCTCCCGCCCCTGCTGGCAAACTCTGCTCTCGTCAAGTCAGGGGAGTCTGCTGCAGCCGTGCCCCAAGTCTATCCGCAGATCATCAACACTTTCCACATCGCCTCCTCCTTTGGGAAGTGGTTTGAGGGCTCAGATGAGGCCTTTCCCAGCACCTCTGCCCTGGTGGGGGTCAGCCCCGTCCTGCACAGCTTCCGCGTCTTTGATGTGCGCCACAGAAGCAACAGGGATTACCTGAACAGTGACGGTTCTGCCAAAAGTTCCTGCGTATCCAAAGATGTTCCCAACAATGTGGACATGTCCAAATTTGATAGCTTTGTACTCTACGGGAAGAGGAAGCCCATCCTGATGTGTTTCTTGTGCAAGCTCTCCTTCGGCTTTGTCCGCTCGTTTGTGACGCATGCAGTACATGATCATCGGATAACTCTGAGCGAGGAGGAGCGGAAAATTCTTAGCAATAAGAACATCTCCGCGATCATCCAAGGGATAGGCAAAGACAAGGAGCCCCTTGTAAGCTTTCTGGAACCAAAAAACAAAAACTTTTCACACCCTTTAGTTTCTGCAACTGACCTCATAAGCCCTGGACACAGTTTCTATGGCAAATTCAGTGGGATTCGCATGGAAGGGGAGGGGGGCTCCCAGGTTGGGGTTACCAGCGCAAGCGACCAGCCCCAGACAGCAGACCTCTTAGCCCCGGGGGGCCTCTTAAACCTGGGGGGGCTGACGAGCTCAGCTCTGAAGACCCCAATTACCTCAATTCCCCTGGCTGCCTCCACCTCCAGCCCTTCTGCCTCCTCCGAAGGAAAAGGCCCAGGGAGGGCCGGCAGTGATGTGCAGGGCAGCCTTCCGAAGGCGGAATTAGCTGAGGAAGAGGAGGAGGAGGAGGAGGAAGGGGCTGGTGGGGATGGCAAAGGGCTGTTTCCACACAGACTGGAGCAGGATCCGGAGGAGAAACTTCCTGCCACTGCTGAGCCTGGGTTGGTGGCAAGCAGTGACAGCAACCTGAAGGATCTTGCTCTCTCAAACCAAAGCATATCTCCCTTAATGCCTAATGTGCTTCAGGCGGTGTCAAGGGGCTTGGCTTCTGCTTCTCCTTCTGCTTCTTCCTTTGTCTTTGATGGTGCAAACAGGAGGAGTTGTTTGAGCTTTAATAATGAGGGCAGCCAGAGGCTGGACGTGAGTGAGGAAAGTGCCAACAGAGACGATGCCCCGGGCCCAGAACCAAGCGAGAGCCTCGAAGGGGAGGATGGGCTCTGCGCCTCCCACCACCAGCACGGAGGACCCCTCTGTGAGCTGGGGGGTGAGGAGTGCCCCTTGGGGGGAGGTGTGGAGTGCCCCAAGTGTGACACCATCCTAGGGTCCTCGCGCTCCCTGGGTGGCCACATGACCATGATGCACTCACGCAACTCCTGCAAGACTCTCAAGTGCCCCAAGTGCAACTGGCACTATAAGTACCAGCAGACGCTGGAGGCCCACATGAAGGAGAAGCACCCCGAGCCAGGAGGGACCTGCACCTTCTGCCAGTCAGGGCAGCTGCACCCTCGGCTCGCCCGGGGCGAGAGCTACACCTGCGGCTACAAGCCTTTCCGCTGCGAGGTCTGTAATTACTCAACCACGACCAAAGGTAACCTCAGCATCCACATGCAGTCAGACAAGCATCTCAACAACATGCAGAACCTGCAGAATGGCAGCGGGGAGCAAGGCTTCAGCCATGCTGCGGGGGCCGTGGCTGTGACCACGGCAGCCACCACCAGTATTGGTGGTGGCTGTGGGGTCCCCTCCCCCACCAAACCAAAAAGTAAACCTACCTGGCGATGTGAGGTATGTGACTATGAGACCAATGTTGCCAGGAACCTCCGTATCCACATGACCAGCGAGAAGCACATGCACAACATGGTGCTGCTCCAGCAGAACATGAGCCAGGTGCAGCCCAGCCGCCACCTGGGCCTGGGCAGCCTGCCCGCCGAAGCTGAGCTCTACCAGTACTACCTGGCCCAGAACCTGAAGATGGACAACAGCCCAGCCTCCGAGGCACAGTTCCTGACAGGCAGCAATTTCCAGGTGGAGCCCACCAACACCATGGCCTCAGTGGCTCCATCCCTAGGTGAGATGTCCAGGTGTTTTTGGGTGTAATGGGAGAGGAGGGGCCAACTTTCTGTCCAGCCCTCCTATCAGCACCTGCCCTCAGTAGGAAGTGGCCCGTGTGGGCACGGGATGGTGACAAGGCCCCTCTGCTCCTCAGTTCCCGTCCGGTCTGGGGTAGCAGGTGTGCTTGAAAGCTGCTGGGGTTAGGGGAGAAGGAGAGATGGGGTTTCCTCTGCATGCAGTCTCTTACCGTAAGCTGAAAGCACAAGACCCTTCTAAGTTTGTGCCATTAGAGGTCTTGATGAGAGGGGTGAGGGTCTTCTGGAAATCCAGAAAGGCAGCGGACCCGCTGTACCTAATTGCCAGCTTCACCTGGCTTCATTTCTTAGTGCTTAGTGCCAGCATCCACTCGGTCACCCTCTTGGCCTTCCCTGCTGTGGCAGGGGAGAGGCAGACTTGCTTGGCCTGGACTTTTCAGGCTGGTTGGCTGAATTGGAGAGGGGGGAAGTTCTGCTGTGGCCGAAGAGAGGAGGGAGCAGCAGCAGATTTAAGAGGGTGGGCTTCTCCCATGTATAACAGGGCCAGTTCCTTACCAGGAAAACATTACTGCCAATGCCTGCATTTTAATATTGTAATTAAGAGTGATGACTGGTCATGGGAAGGCTGGAGATCCAGCTTGAGATGCACTTGCTTCAAGTGCTTTTGGTAGACTTGAGTGAAAGAGTTCCCCTAATTAAAGAGCTTGTCAGAGTTCTTTAATTTCATGGCTAGAAAAAAGTGCCCATTTGTCATTGTGCATGTGCAAGGGCTTTCATTGAAACTTTTAGATTTAAGAAAATTTGCTGCTTCAGAAGAGACCAAGTGTCCCTTGAAGGACCCAGTGGTGTCATTTTCCTATGCAAATTGTGTTGTATCACAGATGGCATCTCCTGTGGACGTGCAGTTCTGAAATTTGGGCTGTGAAAATGAAGCTGCTCAGGCTGCGGGGAGAACCTCCCCACTTGCTTTCCTTCCTCCTCTCTGGAGAACAGGCTGGCTAGGGATGTGGGAGAGCCCGGGGGTGCTCCGGGCTCCCTCATCGTATTGGGCCGACTCCAGTTTGGGAAAAGAGTTTCATGTAGGTATCTGGATCAAAGCCACAGCAGCAGCAGCCACCCAAGTGCTCTTGACCCCTTTCCTTGGGGATGTGCTCCGCCTTCAAATTGCTCTTAGCCAAAATTTTTCACCTAATGTTCAGCCACAACTTGTCTCCCTGTGATTTAAGACTACCCTTCCCTGCTTTTGCTGTGGGGTCGAAGGAGCTGATGTCTCTTTAGAGTTTGGTGAATGCTGCTGTGTCCACTTGGACACTTTCTCCTATGGCTGAGTACACCCAGTTCCTCACTTCTTGCTCTAGAAATTCCTCATTGCCCTCCTTGAAATTGTTTGAATTTCTCTGCTGGTGCCTAGAACTGGACCCAACACTCATGTGGGTTTTGACCAGTGGACGATAGCAGACCTATTTCCCACAATTGGGGAATTACCAGTGTTGAAATCCTACTGGTTCACACTGGCTTGGGTGAACCGGTAGTGATAAAAACTACCAGTTCAGCAAACCGGTGGTAAAAATAAAGCTACCGGTTGTATTTCCAACGATCAGCTGTGCCGCGCAATTTATATTCACTGGAAATCTAAATAGCACAGCACAGCTGTTCCCCCCCTCATTGTTCTACTTACCTTGTTAAGTGTCCTTTTTCCATGCAAAGTGTGCGCTTGGCACGCACTGTGTATTTGCATGCAGCGTTCATTTGATGCATACTGCACATGCGCATGCATGCAGTGTGCATTTGGCATGCACTGCGCATGCACGGGCAGCAAATTGGTGGCAAACCGCAGAGGATTTCACCACTGGGAATTATGGTTCTAATTTATACAGTATCAAGAGGATGGATGCCTTGATACCTGTCCAAAAAGCAATGAGAATACGCCTGAGGAACAAAATTGCAAAGTGCTTCATCATGTCTTTAATCTACCTTGATATTTGTTAGATGGGAATAGAATAAAAACCAAAACAGAAACTATATAGTAAACAAATTAGACTTGAAGAGATGTGGGGATGTTAGCATGATCACACAGGACAAAACAGCAGGCATCCTGTAGTGTGTGGCAGGTTTTTGAGGGCCATGGCCATAGGAGATGCTGAATAGCCCCGCGGGGTGGAATGCTATTAGGCAACCCAGGGCCAAGAGGAACGCAAGAAGAGATGGTGACACTTTGTGCTACCTTAATTAGTCTGAAAGTGCTATGCAGTGAAATGACTCGAGCTATTCTGATTTCACATTTATTTGTGCCCTTTGGAAATTCTATCACCCTGTCCCAATTAGAGTGAAGCCAGCATGGTCCCGGCTCCTGAACCCAAGCCTTAGCCCACCCTTCATTCTCATGGAATAGAGAGCCTGCTGCCCAACAAAGTTCTGGGCGTGTGGGGCAAGTGTGCATTTCATGAGCTCATGGGTTACATTGTGGTGGGGGGCTACCCAGCCACGCTCTGTCTGGGCCAGGCTCCTGGACTCGAGTCGAGAGCCCAGGGTCCCCTGGAAGTGGGCAGTTGGCCAGGGGAGACTTTCTGACTGCCGTTCTTCTCTCTCTGCACAGTGGGGGGAGAGATCCCTCTGGACCCACGGCTCGGGGGAGGGCAGCTGGTGTCCGAGGAGCTCATGAACCTGGGGGAGACCTTTGCCCAGACCAGCGACCCTTCACTGAAGCTGTTCCAGTGTGCCGTGTGCAACAAGTTCACCACCGACACCTTGGACCTTCTGGGGCTGCATCTGAACGCGGAGCGGGCCCTGCCCGAGGAGGAGTGGAAGGGGGCCATGGGGGAGGCCTACCAGTGCCGGCTGTGCCATTACAGCACACAGCTGAAGGCCAACTTCCAGCTGCACTGCAAGACTGAGAAGCACCTGCAGAAGTACCAGCTGGTGGCGCACATCAGGGAGGGCGGAAAGGCCAATGAGTGGCGCCTCAAGTGCGTGGCGATTGGGAACCCGGTGCACTTGAAGTGCAACGCCTGTGACTATTACACCAACAGCCTGGAGAAGCTGCGCCTTCACACCGGCAATTCTAGGCATGAGGCTAGCCTGAAGCTGTACAAGGTGAGGCGGCAGGGGGGCCATGGGGCAGGTGCTCCTGGGGGTGGGCTTCAACCCAGCAAGCGCCACTCCTCGCCGGTGCCTGCTGAGGCCCTTGCTGCCCCCAAGGCCGATTAGGGCCATCAGAGGGCAAGCCTCTCCCTTGTCCGCTGGGTCTGGCTGCAGCTTCCTCTGCCCCCCCCCTCCCCCGCCTACAACCCTTTCACTGGTGTGGCAGAATTGCTCCAGACGTTTGTATTGATTTTCCCTGGACTCAGAGCTTCACCTTTTTCTCTAATCATCCCGTAATGGCTTTAGTATGAACAATCGGGCACCACCTGCGATAAATCTAAGCGGCAGCTTTGCTCCCCAGACACCTTGTCTTCTGGGCTTTAGTCTGCTGCACTCCTGGTTTCCAGCCTTCCCTGCTCTCCTCCCTTCCCCTCCAGAGGCTGGCTCTGGCTTCCCTGGCCCCAGAGGCAGGCTAGCTGCTGAAAGCCAAGGTGGGCATCTCTGATCTCTTAGGAGGATGGCCCTGCGTGTATCCTTCTGGGAGCCAGAGTGAGGGGTTTCCAGCAGCCCCTCGTTTGTGTCACCAGAGGTTTCACTTGCTGGTGTGTTTCTGCGTCTCGACGTGAGTAAGGAGGTGGCTCTGGATGCAACTCCCCCTTTTGTTGCTGTGGGGCAGCCCTGCCAGGCTCTGCCTGCCTGTGGCGTTGGTAGCAGCAGACTGGCCTGGTGTAGGACCTGTGGGTTCATTGGCCCCAGCTCTAGCTCCAGCCCTGCTCTTCTTAGCAGAGGCTCTCGGTACATTCCTCTCCTCCAGCTAACCTGATTCCTTTGCCTGGCACTTGCCTAATCAGTTTAGCGTGCAGCTAACTGGATGTAATCAAGTTCTCGCCTCTTGGAGGGAGAAAATCCCTCCAGACGTTGGCCGGGTGAGAGAGTGCCAGACCACCCCCTGTCACTCTCCTTTCTTCCTGCTGCTCCTTAGCTTCCGTATACCACGCAGGCGGGGCCCACCATGAAACACAATGCATGCCATTCTGCCTGCAATGGCCGGCAATGCTCCAGAAAGGTCCAGTGTAAGGAGAACAGCCCTGGGAGCCCCCTCCCCCCCCCCCCCCCGGACCACTGCTTCTAGCATTATTATTCTCCCCAGCAGAAAAAGAGAGGGGAGGCCTTTCCAGGGGGGGGGGTTCCTGGCTGGAGTGGACTCTTGACCCCTTTCCCAAGGAAGCTGGGTCAGTTTGCCTTGCTTTGGCCTTGGGGCCTTTTGTAAATTAGTTTTGTTATTCCATACTAAAACAGAATAAAAGTATCGACACAAAGTATTAATGATGTGTAGGCGCTTGAGGTGCTCTGGCAGTGGCATTGGTGGGGCTTCAGCTGGTTTAGAAAGCAGAATAAAGATTGTGCCAATCTTCCATGATCTGCCAGATTCATTAGTTGGGTAACTTGTGCCCTCTCAGTGAAAGGATTTGCTTTTTGCTTCCTCAATGGCTCCCAAAACAGAAGGGGGATTCCCCCCATCGAGAGGGCGCGTGTTTTGCAACTCATGAATCCAGCAGGTCTCTTGTGTGTGTTGTCCATATCACATTAGTTGAACAGCCAGCGTGGATCTTGGTCTGGGGAAGAGGCTCTCTTTTCAGGCCCTGTCTGTGGCCCCCCCCGGCCCGGCCCTCCTCCGTCTGAAAGAGGGGGGACCTTGCCCCACCACCTGTCCCTGTTCTGTCAGTTTGTAGGAAGTCAAAATTTTGAGTTGTGTTTATCCAAATTTCTGGCTGTCCTCCACTCCCTGCCTAGTTCACCTCAGGCTTTTGAATAGAAATTGACAAGCTACCAATAGCACATTTTTTAAAGAAGCAAGCAGCACTGTAGGAGAAAGGCCACTAATCATTCCTACAAAAGGAAATGCTAAAGCACCTGAATGAAATCCAGGTTGCTACAAGGCAGGTCCTGGGAGAGGAGTCCTCCCTCGATCTCTTGGGGCTGAGCTGCTTCTTCAAACACCCCTGGCCGGCTTACCTTCCTAATGGATTACATGGGTTGCCACTGCCTTCTCCGGAGTGTCTCCCCTTGGCTCGATGTCCTTGGGGTTTTTCAGGACTAGGAGCGTTGCCTTGAAACAGGTTGACAAGGGCTCGAGTGCCTCAACAATCCTTTCCCAACAATTTTGGCAGGGAGGAAAGGGAGGATTCAGCCCAGGAATTTGAACCCAGCTGGGGCACAAGAGCTTCTCTGCTCTGGAACCAGCTTCAGGCTGGACCAGCAGTGCTCCCGGCTTTCTCTTTGACTGGCACTCTAGAAGTACCCCTTTGGCTAGGAAAGGTCAGAAGAATCCAGAAGCATGGGATGAACAGTCTGGACCAAGGAAGCTCTAACAAGAGAAGTTGAGCAAGGGTATGTTAAGGAGAAAGCTGAGCCAAAGAACAAGCCTGTGGTGCCATTCCTCCAGACAGGTGTTTTTTTTTTTTTCTATTTGGAGAATTGTTTCACTTTAAATTTTGTATTTGGCATGGAGTTGGGTGGCTTATAAAGGTAATAAAATAGGTAAATAAAATAAATAGAACTGCCCACTCCACGAGAGCCAGGCCAGAAGAAATATCATCTCAGCAGCTGTTCAGGGTCTCGAAGCTCTCACTAAATCCTTATGCAACATGATTTATATGGCCCGCAGTGGAGGGGTGGGGCGGGGGAGGGCTTCTTTGCTGTTTCTGTTTGGCTTTCTCCACCCAGGTGGGAGTCCTGCTGGCATGAATTGAAAGGGAGGGGAAGGTCTTGCCAATGTCCATTACCAAGGGTGACCCAAGACGGGCCGTCTAAACCTCTTCCTCCTTCAGTTCCTGAGGAAGCCCCACTGGGGAGCAAAGATTTCCTAGGTGGGAGAGAGTTTGGGCCTCGTTTGCCTAGCGCAGAGATCCTTTCTTTCTCAGGAGAGGAACTGGCTCTGGTGGCCATCTGTAGGGCCTTTTGGGTGTCAGGTGGGAAGCCAGAAAAGGGTCACCTATAAATGTAGCTGCCGCCGCTGCTTTCCTAGTACTACAAGCCTTTATTCTGAATAGCAGGAGGCCAATAGGACACCCCTCCCCCTGTCTTTCATCCTGTTTGATTATGAATTGTCTGCATAGCTGTGCAGCTCATCCTTTGCGTCCTGGCTTGGTCAACCTAGTCCCTGGGTCTGTGTTAATTTTAGGGGGAATTAAACAATTGCTAAGTTTTGCCTCTCCATTAGTAGGTCCCAGTGTTGACAGTGGACAGGCTCTGCAGCTGCAAGCCTTCCATTCCTTTCCTCTCTTTCTGCCTTTTTTCAGTGACCTTATGCATCAGACAGAAGGACACACAGTCACCTTCCTTTTCCTCTAAACAGCTCTTGGCACACATTGGCAGCCCAGGAACATGCTTTCTCACTTGGTGTAGCATTGCTAGATCTGATCCTACTCCGACAGGTACTGAAACGGAATAAAAGTCCCTGCCTCCTGTCTCCACCAGGACCAAGGAGATGACACCTCCAGCAGATCATGTCATTTTTTTCTCCAATAGTTGAAATCAAGAAGCATCTTTCCTTCATCCTGGAGGCACGATGTTGCAAGCCAAGGACCTCGTACAGGTGTTTGGATCGTGGCTGCTACCACTGAAGTCATTTGAAGGAAGAGAAAGTGCTGCTGCTTAGAGTAATGGGGGCAGATGAAAGGGGCAGAGGGCTCAATTGAGTGCTAGGACCTGCCGGGGTTCTCCAACCTAAATGCTTGGAGAAGAGACTCTGCTGAGATATGTGAACGAAAATCTCAGCAGAGTCTCTTCTCCAAGCATTTAGGTTCTCGTTCTGCCTGACACCCTTTTCCTCAGAGATGCTGGGTGCTAGGTCTTTTGAGAGCTAGGAAGAAAAAGAATAAGTACTGTAAGAATCTTACTCCTTTGGGGTCAACTAATTCTCATTGAAGTTAGCCAGATGGATGTTTTTTAAATACCATATGCTTGACATGTAACTATCCTTTATTTTATTCACCAAATATTTTCAAGGCTGTTTGATTACAGAACTCTCATATCCTGCAAGAGGCTGTTGCTGTGGGAATTGAAGGCAGGATTGTTCATGTAATTGCTTGTAATTGTAATTGATAATTCTTATTTCAGGCAAAGAATTCAGCTGCACACAACCAGCTGGTAACGCTGACAAAATAATTGCTATAACGAGATAAGTCTCCTTGATGATAAGTCCATCTTTAAAAGAAGAGAATATAAGCAATTTACGGTTCAGCTATAGAATCCATTGTGCTCTCTGAGCTTGATTGTTTGCTTGCAGACGTTTTACTACCCAACTAGGTAACAACATTAGTGTGAGTGAGTGTGAGGTATGTTTATACACAATAGCTTGCTGTTCCAGTTTTGGTGGAGATGTGGTTTTCTTCTTGGTGATTCCTTGATTAGGGAATTGTTTTCTGTCTGATTATTTATCTGGTGTTCGTCCCCATTTATTTGGACATTGGCTTCTGGAAAGGATGTGTTTTGCTCTTTTTGTTTCCTTCTTATTTTTTTTTATTGTCCCTTTTGAATGGTGTTTCACTGGCAGGGCAAGCGACTGTAGATAAATAGGGACCAAACCCTGCATTCATTCACACTGCTGGTGTTATCTAGTTGGGTAATGAAATGTCCGCAAGCAAACAACCAGGCTCAGAGAACATGAAGGGCTCCACAGCTGTCCATCTCTTCCTGAGCGGCTTCTTCATGTGTTTACGCCTGTGTGGGGACTTTCTCAGGCTGCGTGTAGCTCTTGTTTCCTGTGGGATGAGTAGCTTTCTTCAGGTTGACCTACTTGGGCTTTGATGCTTACAGAAGAGGGGTAAAATGCTACCAGTTCGCTCCGGTTTGGGCAAACCGGTAGTGATAAAATCCTGCTTTCTAGCGAAGCTAAATCAGGTGGCACAGCCATCCCCCCTCCCTTCCCCCACCCTGTTCTATTTACCTAGTGAAGTCTTCTTTTTCCGTGTGAAGTGTGCTTTTGGTGCACAACGCGCACGTGCAGGCAGTGAACCAGTGGCAATCTGAGGAGGATTTCACCACTGCTACAGAAGTTGTAGTAAGCAACAGTCTGGGCCCCAGTGGTCTTGCTTTCTTGGGGCCCCGAGCAAAAGGCTTGGTTTTTGTGGCTTGTTTGATGAGAGGCACTTGAGCCTCAAGGAGCTCCTTGACATGTGCTCAAAACTTCCCTAAGTTGGAACAAGCTTGAGCCACTTATTATGAATATCTAAGAGAGAAATTCTGTTAGTAATAGGAACGTGTGTGTGTGTGTGTGTGTGTGTGTGTGTGTGTGTGTGTGTGTGTGAGAGAGAGAGAGAGAGAGAGAGAGAGAGAGAGAGAGAGAGAGAGAGAGAATGAGAATGTACAGAGGAAGCAGATGTGAATTGCTAAGTATTGAAATAATTCGGCGCCATAGCCATGAAAGACGGCTAGGTGGCTTTGTGCCAGTCTATCTTAGCCCAGCTCACCTCACCGGGTTGTTGTTGTTGTTTGCCACCTTGAGTAATTTATTAAAATTATAAAGCTGGAATACACATTAAATATATAAAAATGGGGCCATGGAGTAATCATTGTTGTTTGAATGTCTGAAGCCAACTTACAGAAGCTGAGCATGGATGAGCTACATCTGGCAAGCCACTCTGTTGAAAGAACGCTCATTTTATAATTTTTAGGATGAAGTTTTATGGTTTCATAAACCAATAAAAGCATGAATTCTCAGGCAGATTTTTCCAGTTGCATTTTAGTGGCCGAATTCTGAACGGCTGATTGGAGGAGCTGAGGAGGGCATGAGAGGAGAGCAGATGTTACAGCTGTCTGGTCTCCTGTCCTGTGGAATGACCCATGCGGAGCCTTGCCCAGGGCCCTCCAGCCTGCCTCAGTTGGGCCTTCCCTCTGTCCCTGGAGAGGGTCTTTACCGCCCTCAGCATTTGCCTACAGGGCAGCCTCGTTAAGGGTTGATCTGCTTAGCTGGCCAGCTGAAGCTGACTATTGCCTCCCTGGGGGCCGTAGCCCCTCCTCATTAAGCTGGTTGGGGCTATTGATTGGGCATTTGTGTTTGGAAGAGTCTTACTTACTCCATGCATTATCTTGACAGATTGATCAGACCTGATTGAGAACCTCTTAAAGGAACGAACAGCTATAATGGGAAACTTGGACTCTGTCATCCGTTAGGGTGATTCTGGAGCGAGAGGAACAAGGCTGACATCTTGGAGCAATTGTATTTACAATTAACATGGCTGAAAACGATTGCCTCTATTGATCCCCCCTTCCTGCAATTACAGCCCCATTGTTTACATTCCAGCACTTCAGTTATAAAAAGGAAATTCAATAATTATTGCATTATTTAAAGTTAAAGTGCCACAGAGTTTGCTGGCTGTGCTTGCTGCTTGATTTAACATTCAGTAAAATCTATGCTGAGCTTTCCATCTTGAGGCTGAGCAATGTAGGCTTTTAATGAGGCTTGGAAGGCGGAGCAAAATCCCACCAGTCAGTTATCCGTGGGGAATGGGAGTGGAATTCGAATCCAGCTCTGATGACTACAAGACTTGGAGCAAACCATGGGGAAAAAAGTGACCGGCACTGACCTGGGAGGAGCCTGTTATTTGGGGGCAGGGGCCTGCCACCCTCCTGTCCCACCTGGGAGCAAGGGAGAAGAGGGAGTTCTGCCTTGCTACTGCACCAGTTGGGTGCGGAAGAAATCTAAACTTTTGTGAAATCGATCAACTGCCACCTGTAGCAAATGTGCCACCTTGCCTGGCCAGCTTCTGTCCTCTGCCTCTCCTTTTAAGATGCTGCTTGTTTGAGAATCAAGGTGGCGGAGGCTGCTCTGCCTCTGGGCTCCAGGTGAAGCCACCTGCTTGCAGGTTCTCTGCTGTCTCCTGAGCCACCTAGGCTGGCACAAGACCCTTGGATGGTGGGAAGAGCAAAGGTACTAAAGACACCAATCTGACCTACGGCAGAAAATCCCTCTTCTGGGCAGTAAGAATGCGGCCTCTTCTATGATAACCGCTGCCCCTTTCCTCTGACCCACGGTAGGGATGACCCTGCCTGAGGAGAGTTGGGAGCAACTAGTGTTTCCTTCTTTGCCCTTCCGGAGACTGTGGGCTGTCATTGGGTGATTGCAGGGGATTCAGGTGATTGCTGTGCAGAGAGGTTGCCCTGCCCCGGGCTGCAGCCTCTCTCCAATAAGTGGGGTGGTTTGAGGGTTTTTTTTTATTTTTTAATTTTTTATTTATTTTAATTTGATTTATATGCCGCCCTTCTCCGGAGACTCAGGGCGGCTTACAATGCGTTAAGCAATAGCCTTCATACTTTTGTATATTTATATTTATACAAAGTCAGCTTATTGCCCCCAACAACTGGGTCCTCAATTTACCCACCTTATAAAGGATGGAAGGCTGAGTCGACCTTGAGCCTGCCTGGGATTGAACTCACAAGTAATTGCAGCAGCTGGATCTTAAATGCTGCCTTTGTAGGAGGCATTACTCCCCTACGCTACTCAGGCTCCTGTTTGCAGAAACATCATGCAGATCAGATGGGACTTTGATCCAGCTCAAAAAGTGAAGGGATCCAGATTTGACATTCTGTGTGTGAAAACACCCCCCCCCCCACCTTTAGAAACCTCTGACCAGAAGCTTCTCTGATACGGCCCTCCAGATTGAAGGAAGTGATCAACCTGTCCTGTCAGAGTTTGCTTGGAATTTTCTAATGACCTGCAGCAGGCATAAAATAGATTCTTTTTTGGGAGGGTGTGGGGGGAGGGGTGGGGAGAAGAATTTTTTTGTAACAATAAATCCATTTTAGTGGTTTCCGGATACAGTTCAGTTCCAAAGAGCAGGGATGCTGTCTTCTAGTGGAGAATTGTTGATTTCCTTTTTTACTTGCTCATTTCCCCAAAAGGGTAGCCTACATAATTTTGGGTATGGTGTGTGTACATAGATCACCCAAAACTAATATTTCATGACAACCAGCCTGCTTTAGTGGATGACGGAGTGGGAGGCCAGCGATGGACTGGCGCCCAGCCTGGCAGCACCAAGCGGCTCCTCAGCAGAGCTTCTGTCGAGTCGCACTTGGTGCCATCAAAAGCCAGGCGCTGTGCCAAAAAGGGGAGCAGCAAAGAAGCAGGACTTTCTCCCGCCTTCTCCTCCTCCATCGCTGCCCTGTTTCCTTCCTTTGCTCTCGTGTCTCAAGAGTTTGATACAGAGACAAAAGGGCTGCTTTCCAAGTGGGTGGACTGGAAACGAACCAGATTCTTCCCTAGGAACCGGTTGCTTTGTTAGATGAATGAAATAATTCTGGTTCACAGACTCCTTTTTCTCAATCCGATAGTTATTAGACAGCAGCTAGCGAAGACTCATATGCCTAGGTAAGTATGAGCATGGATGAGTTTGGAAGCAAATATCTCTTGAAAGCAGAAGCCTTCTGTTCTTCCCAAGATACCCTTGCAGTGCCAAGAGGGGGAAAGGGGCACTTGGGCTCTGGCCCTGTTCAGATCCAGATTCCAGAGGGAGCTCAGTTGTTCCTCTGCTTCTCACCTGGGCCTGGGTTTGTTCTGTGCTTCTCTCTGCAGCACCTTCAGAACCACGAGAGCGGACTGGAGGGGGAAGGCTGTTTTTACCACTGTGTCCTTTGCAACTACTCCACCAAGGCCAAACTCAATCTTATTCAGCATGTACGTTCCATGAAGCACCAGCGAACTGAAAGTTTGCGCAAGTTGAAGCGCTTGCAGAAGAGCTTTCCTGAGGAAGAGGAGGACCTGGGCCAAATCTTCACCATCCAGCACTGCCCAGCTACTGACACTGGTGAGTGGCCTTCTTGACCAGCAGGTTGTAGTCCTGCTCCCGTCACTTGTGTGGTAGGATTCCAGGGCATGCATGTTTTTCCTAGGCAAGGAACTGAGCACTGCTTGTAGACGATACTGCTTAGATTTCTGATCTGTCCAGAGCAAAGGGATGTTTCCAGTGCTGCTGAGGCCTGGCAAAGGTCTCAGCTGCAGTCTGGTCAAAGGTGCTAAACACAGTCGCTTGGCCAGGGGTCCAGCTTGGTTTGTGCTGATATGCCTTTTGCAGGCATCCTTGGCAATGATGATAAGGCCCTTCTGTAGAAGGCAGAGGGCATGAGAGAGGGACCCTGGCTTCTTGGGCTCCTGGGCAGCTTCTGAGAAAGCTGCATGCAGCCCAAAGTCTTCCAATCCTTTCCCAAGCGAAATCAGATTTTCAAATGAGACGCATCAAGACCTTTGGTCAGCCTGGAGACAAAAAGTGGGAATTTGGGAAATATTTAGTGTTTCCCCATAAAATCAAGGAGAAATGAAGAATCTTGGTGGGGTGCTTCCTTTAAGACTGCCCTCATGTGGCCTCTCCTGGGCCTCCCTATCCGAGTAGGATAGGCTGCCTCCATCCATGGAGGGAGGAGTTCAAGGAAAGGTTGGACAGCCTTTGGTCTAGAAGAGCATGAGGCCAACTTGGTTGGCTTGCTGCCTAAATGGGAGCTCCTCCCCCACCCCACACTAATCCTTTAAGTAGTCTTTTTGCACTACTTTGAATCTGTTGGCTAAACTGCTTTCTTTCTCAGATCTCTCTCTTGCTGCAAAGGATCCAGTCCTCTGTGGTGGACATAATCATGGCTGGTTTACTTGTGTTTTACTCAGTCGACCCGATTCCAAGCACACTGTTGGTTTGCCCAAGAGATGCTTGGTAGCTCCCTGTTCTGTTTCTCATGCCAGCCCAGTTCTCCACTGTCCTTGCTTTCCATGCCTGGCTTCCTTTTTGCACAAGAGCCCTCCTCCCAAGTAGGTACTCAAAGCAACTTTGCTCATCCTTCTTATGGAGTGGTGGTGGTGAAGTATCCCTCTGGGCTTTTCTGTCTCCCAAGAGGAAGGGATGCTTGGTTGCCAAAAATTGCTGTTCCTTTCAGGCTCACCTAACCTCTTCGGCCCTGACTGTTCCAGGGAGCTGCTCCTGTTCAGCCCAGGCCGAGGAGAGAGAAGGAAGCAGAGTGGAGCAGCTCCTCTGGCTCCCCCTGTGGCTCCTGTGGCTGAGGGAACCTCCTCCATCTGTTGCCCTTTTCCCCTCCTTTGGGATTCTGTCCCTCCATAATTCTGGGTTTTAGCCTCAAAGTAGCTTGGTGCAGAGAAAACATTTGACCAATAAATAGGCTTGAATTATGGAATGTTTTGCATGAATATGCATTTGATTGCTGAATGTGGTAAGAATGGTATATGATGGAAGTAAAATATGCATGAGAACAAATGGAATGCTTAGCAAATGGGCAAGCAAAGTTGATAATCCCCCTTTCTTTTTTCATATATGAACGGAAGTGTAGAAATAATATTTTTGGTGATGTTACTTTTGAATGTAGATAATGTCATGTTGGTAGTTGAAAAGCCAAACATTTTGCAGCGTATATTAGAAAGCCTTCTATTTTCTATTTATTTTCTGTGATCATATAAACATGGCTTATCCGAAAAGATGGTGGGTATGTATGTATATATGTATGTATGTCATTATTTGACACTGTTCCATATTTTGAGGTGTTTCCTTTCCATTTTGAACTTGCTAAGCAGTATTTACAGAATAACAAAGTAACATAGTTGGAAAGGTCCTTGGAGGTCTTCTAGTCCAACCCCCTGCTCAAACAGCAAATATACCATTTCAGGTACCATTACCTATATCATTTCAGACAAATGGTTGTCCAGTCTCTTCTTAAAAACCACCAGTGATGGAGCACCCACAACTTCTGGAGGGAAGCTGTTCCACTGATTAATTGTTCTAATCAATTGTCAGTAAGTTTCACCTTAGTTCTAGATTGGCTCTCTCCTTGATTAGTTTCTATCAATTGCTTCTAGTCCTGCCTTCAGGTACTTTGGAGGATAGGTCGACCCCTCTTCTTTGGGGCTGCCCCTGAGACATTGGAAGACTGCGCAAGTACATTCACGTCCCATTAGGACTCAACTCAACCCGGGTTTCTGTGTAGGAGTCTTCGCCTGAGGCCAGTTCTGGCCTTGCCTGCCAGGAGCAAGAGGGCTGGTCTTCCTTCTGGGACCTTCCCCGCCTTGGCCTTGGCCTTGGCCTTGGCCTTGGCCTTGGCCTTGGCCTTGGCCTGAGCCTGCGGGTCTACAGACTTACCCAGGGAAGCTAGGAAAGGCATGGGGGGCTTTCCTGGAATGCAGGCCTAAAACAAGGCTGGGGAAGTGAACAGCACTGGGTGAGCTCCCTCAGTTTTTTTGACTGGTTGGTTGGATACGCGCATACATGCGCAAACACACACACACACACCAGTGTATATCAAAGTACTACCAGCAGCCAGGAGGAAATGCCCCAGGGCTCCTTGCTTATCTTCTGACTGCCTGATACAGAATTGGGCAGAGGGAGAGAAAAAAGAGATGCGCGCGGCCCTGTTGCGAACTCGTAGTAAAGGTAAGTAGAACCCACCTCTGTCAAGTACTCCCACCCCAGGAGGTCTGTGTAGCACATTTTTACTTCTTCTCCAGAGTTGATTGTAAATGAATCCAGATTGCAAGAAAAGGCTTTGGACCTAAAAAATACCTCATGGTCAGAGTCTTTCTAAATGCCTTTAGGATTATAAACTAAGTGTACCTTACTATTTAGTCAATGTTATTATATTAAATGAAGTCACTTTGGAATATTGAAATATTTTCAGGGAAAACTGATAATTTTTTTCTGAAAAATTATGTATAACTTTTTATCTTTAAAAAATAAAAATTTTATCTAAAAATCTTTAACATTTTATCTTTAAAATGTCAACGGTATGTTTTAGGAATCGCTTCTTTCAAATTAGAGAGATCTCTAGGGTCATCTTTATAAATCTAACTGTATTGCTTTTATTTTACGTAAAAAATCCTGATGGTGATTCTTCAGGAAGGGAAAATGGAATTGCTGTGGATGGTTCAAGGAAACAGAAACCTAAGTATGGATAAGGTGACCCTCTTGGAGTTTGTTCTGGCTGCAGCACAGTCAATTCCAGGTGGCTTGAAGGAAGCCGTCCGGTTACCTTTGAGGAGCAGCCTTCTGTGGGTTTCATATGGGGAGTGGGTGTGGGGGAAGACTGCTGCCATAAGGTCAGGCCTCCCTAGAGGTGGGGATCCCCTTGGTTAGTCAGCATAAGGAAGGCTTGGGGGTTGGGACAGCACAGGATTGTATACACAGGCACATGTGTGGTGACCCCTTTTTTAGCTTATGCAAATCAGCAGGTTCTGCTAAAAGTTTCGTTTTTGAGGTGCAGTCATGCAGGCATAACTTCAGAAAGTTGCAAATCTCTGAGCAATTTTGTGAGCATTAAAAATGTCCTCTTTGCCAGAAAGGTCATTCATAACTTGGCTGCACTGCTGATGTACAGTCAGTGATATTGATTGATTAATGTATAAAAAGCACCAAATGCATTTGCTTCTATGGAAGAGAATAAAGTGCAGGCGAGTCTCTCTTTATTTTCACCTCATCCTTTTGTTTGAAGGACATTCACTCCCCCACTCTTTTTTTTGTGTGTTGCCGGCTTCGTTTAAGGGGGATACAAAAAGCCAGTTTCTGCCAAGTAATGCATTCACAAAAGGAACATTGATTCACATCAGTGTCGCTTGAGTTACCCTTGCGATGAAGTGCCTCTCGTGTTAACCCTTCTGTTCAGCTCAGGCAAACCGCCCCGACGCTCTTAGCTTAGAAATGGCTGCAGAAGAGGAACCCTGAGGAGAGAGGCGGCTGGGTTTCCCAGCAGGGAAGGACAGGCCCTACTTTTCCAGACGGCAGATTTGTTGGCCTTGTGAGGACAGGGAGGCCCTGGATGTGGGAGCCTCTCGGCCAGCTTCGCTTAACTGAGTGAGGCCCTGGAGCATTGGTCACACTGAGTGAAGAGGCGTTGTCTTGGGCCTCATATCGAATATATAATGTATAAATATGTATAAATAACACATTTCCTTTATTTTTCAATATTTTTTATGACTTTGTAGAGCCGTATTACAAGCTGCCCAGGGCCATGTGCAACCTGTGGGTCGTGGGTTGGACAAGTCTGCTCATACAGGCTCATTTGGGGTCATCAGAAACTTATTGGATAATATTTATTTACGCCTCAAATTTAGAAAACAGTCCATCTCCCTCACAAAATGACTTTGGATAGTGTACAAGTAAAATATAAAACATAAAAAAACTACGTATAAATATTAGAAAACAAGGTAGATAAAATTCAAGGTTAAAAAGATGAGTTAAGATTACACATTTCCAAAAGGCCAGTGGGGACCCACCTCACCTCTTGCAGGGGGGCGGGGGTTGGTGAGAGAATATTTCTGTGTGGCCCGAGTATGTTCCTTGTGGCTGTCCAGCTTGGCTCGGAATAGGAACAGGAACAGGAACAGGAACAGGAACAGGAACAGGAACAGGAACGGAACGGAACGGAATGGAATGGAATGGAATGGAATGGAATAACAGAATTGGAAGGGACCTTGGCGATCTTCTAGTCCAACCCCCTAGCCCCTCCTAATGAGCAGGACAGAGCAGGAGGTTCTTTTTCTTTGGAAAACTGACAGGCAGAGTACATGAAGAGCAATGGGCTTCTCGTACCAAAAGGGGCTGGGGGAGGGGGGCCTGCCATCACAGGTGTCGGTAAATGGCCTTGCAAGGTCAGTCACTGATGTGGCTGACCACCCCTTTCATGGTCTTAAGGGTAGAAGTTCACTGCTACCAAGAGAAGCTCAGCTTCTCCGTAGCTGCCAGAAATGACAGACACTGACCAAGGATTGACAAGGGCCCAAGGCGGTCCTTTTTCTCATATGCTCTACAGCAGGGTCCCCAACCCCCAGGCTGTGGCCCAGTACTGGGCCGCTTGTCCACTGCTTGTGCTGAACTCCCCTCTCCCACCCCCCCTTGCTGGTCTGCAAAGCCAGAAAGTTTGGGAGCTGCTGCTCGACAGTACTACAATGAAAACGGGTGGTGGTGTATGTGGGGAAAATGTTTAGATGTTGCCTTTGCAAAGCTTGCTTCCCCTGCTTTGCACTGGGCAAGCCAGGACTGCTTATTCCTGGCAGGGTTCAAGTTTCAAAAGCAAACAGAACTCTGTTATAGCCAAGCCCCAGCAAACTCTTCTTTGCTGTTTTCTATGGACTTGCTTTTCTTGTTTTGAAATTTGTCATTCAGTGGTCAATGAAGCAGTTTCTTGACTCCTGGGCTTGCTCGGTATTTCTGCTACCCTGGTACTCCAGATGTAACTCAGGGGGAGCGGTGGGGGGGGGGGCAAATCAGAGACGTGCTCCTGCCAAAGTATGCTAAGTGGTTGCATTAATCCAATTAATACTAAATTATGCAATTTTGTGCAATATTTCAGATAGTGTATATTTTGAGAATATATAATTCATGGGTTCCTGTTAGTAAGAGAAAACATTGCACTATGAAAGCAGTCCATTAGAGAGAGAGAGAGAGAGAGAGAGAGAGAATGAGAATGTGTGAAAGGAATACAAAGGAATGCATTGCATAGGCGTCCTTTAATGGTTTGCACTGGAACCAACACACAATGTCAAGAAAACTCAGATTCTGTGCCCAGATACTTTGTTCAGATCAGTGCTGTTGACAAACCTGTGATGCTGGGCCTTAATTCTTAAACTTTTAAAGTGAAGTTGGTTTGATTCTAATGAAAGGGGCAGAAGGGGAAGAAAGTTGAGCCAAGAGATGAGAAAAGGAAGTGGGTGCGAAGTTCACAGCGGTGTCTGGCAGGATTATTAGAAGATGCAAATGAATCTTCTTTTTTGAAGTTGGGAACACTTTGGGTGCCTCTGATAGGGAAATGAATGTAATGAAGGCTGTCAAATTGCAGGAGTGCTGAAGCACGGGAGATAAGGTTGGTCTTTTTGTAGCGAATTGCCCTCTCCTTTGCAGAACGTTGCAGTTGCTGCAGCCAAGGATTGGGGTCTCAGCCCCTGGCTCTTAGTTCATCTGCACATCTGTGGAGAAGAAAAGAGACTCCATCCCTCTGCTGCTACCTTTGTGCCAGAGAAGAAAGTGCTGGAAGCCATTGGCATCAAATGCTTAATTGCTCTCCTGACTTCTGTTCCCTTGGTAGCTTCTACACATGCAGGGGCTCCTGACTGCTCACAGCCGAACCTTCTCTACTATTTTTAACTGCTGCTGCTGCTGCTGCTGCTGCTGCTGCTGCTGCTGCTGCTGCTGCTGTGCTTTGCAAAAGGCAGGCAGCCTTCCTTCCTGGATGCAACTAGCGAGGCAGGTGGAGGAGGGAACTGCTGGGAGCTCCTCAGGTCAATTCGGTGGGCCTCTTGGCTTGGCCAGGGATGCGCGGCTGCTCCGCTGCTCCTGGTTTTTCCTCAGCTGGGTCCCTTTTTCTCTGTTAGCCCTGAGTGTAGCCCACATGCCTTGTCTCCCTTCCCTAACTTAGATGTGTTTCTTCCTTTTTGAGTCTCCAGCATGCGTCTCAAGAGAATGTGAAATCCAAGAACTAGATCTCAGAGATTTCAGAATAAAATAAAAGTAAACTCTGCTTGAAAACACTTTAGTAGGAAAGCTAGGCTAATTGTAAATCAATGAGTCTTAAAATGCAGCATTGATCTCCAGTTAGACGTTGGAAAGGGAAAGCGGTAATTACTGTGCTCCAAAGGTAGCTTCTTCAGTCATAGGCTCTGGGCAGAGAGAAGGGTCATTAGAGGTTGGCACAGTGATGGAATTGGGAAAATTAACGGAGAAACTGCTTTTGGGATATTACAAGGACTAGAGTCTCCCCTGTTTTATGAGTTGCCTTCAGTAAGATATTGCTGCCTTGCCGGGAGTTTGAGGATTCCGGTTCTGCTGAAGAACTGAGGGTGAGATTAGAGCAGGATGAGTGCCGGCCTGCTCCAACTCTCTTTGCTTGCATGGCTTCTGGTTCTCTCCTCTCGGCCTGGCCCATCTGATTTCTAGCCCTGAGGTTTTGTGGGGAGGCACACAGTGCACATATGAAACCAGGTACCAGTGAGGCTGATATTTCAGGACACCCTGAGTAGCAGGAAGGAAAACTGGTCCCTTGGCCAAATAGGATGCTGTGGGTCATTGCCTCTCACCCTTTCGTGCAAAAAGACCCCTTGTTCTACACAGAGAAAGAGCTCAACCCAGGGATTTGCGTCAGGCGTATGGGAATGAGGCTCCTTTGGAAAAACATTGCTTGGCTCTGGCTTCAGCTCCTAACAAGCAGGAGAGCGAATGGCAGCTGCTGGCCAGGAATTGATTATGCTAATTGATATGCCAATAAGAGAACTTGTTACATCTGCCATTGGTTAAGCTAGCTAACAAGTCCTGCTAATCAATGAAACCAATAAAGATTTCATCCATTAATGAGAAACATAGTAATTAACATTATCCATAGACCAATTAGCTGAACCAATCAGGCAGTGGTCCATGGCAAAGGTTAGCGGCAGCCGCTCAGGCCTTTTCCTGTACACCCATGTCGTATGAATGAGGACTGGCAAATTGCAGAAGACGGGATGGAAGGCCTGCTCGGAAGAGACGGCCCCTCTGCTTACCCAGGGAAAGTGGCTACTACAGCAAAAGGCCCTACTGTGCTGTGCAAAAGTACATTTGAATTACCCCAAGGGTTAGGTTTAGCATAAAGATTCCACTAATACTGAAGAGCCAGGGTTAGGGTTAAGATAACCCTAACCGTGCCTCTTCAATATTAGTGGAATCTTTATCAGGATCAGGTTGGCCAAACACATAACACGAAGAAGCTGAGACCGTTACAGGCCGTAAGAGAGCAAACGCCTGAGGGGCCCAAGCTTTCTCAGCCTTTGGTATACGGCATAACTTAAACCCCACCCATTTTCCACTTTATGCTAACATATCTAATGCACTTAAGACAATTTGCACTCCACCTTTTGTGCCCTCAAATCATGCTCTCGGCAGCCACTTAAAAATCAAAAAGAATTGTGGAGTCCTTGATGCTTTCTGAGCTCGGCTGTTTTCTTGTAGATGATTCATTGTCTGACTGGGTAACATTGCCAGTGCACTAATGATGTTACCCAGTCAGGTAATGAAATGTCTGAAAGCAAATAACGCAGCTCAGAGAGCATCAAGAATTCCACAGTTTGACTCTGGACTATAGACATTTTCTTCTATTGGAACAAAAAAATTAAATTTTCAGATTCACCTTTAACCAGATTTATTGAAAGCTATGGCAAATCTAGACAGCATACTAAAAAGCAGAGACATCACCCTGCCAATAAAAGTGTGTATAGTCAAGGCTATGGTTTTCCCAGTTGCAGTGTATGGTTGTGAAAGTTGGACTATGAGAAAGGCTGAGTGCCAAAGAATTGAGGCCTTTGAACTCTGGTCCTGGAGAAGACTCCTGCGAATCCCTTGGACTGCAAGGCGATCAAACCGGTCAGTCCTAGAAGAGATCTACCCTGACTGCTCTTTAGAAGGCTAGGTCCTGAAGATGAAACTCAAATACTTTGGCCACCTAATGAGAAGGAAGAGCCTAATGCTGGGAAAGATTGAGGGCAAAAGAAGAATGGGACAATGGAGAACGAGATGGAGTCACTGAAGCATAGGCATGATCTTAAATGGACTCCAGAGGATGGTAGAGGACAGGAAAGCCTGGAGGAAAGTTGTCCATGGGGTTGTGATGGGTTGGACATGACTTCGCAACTAACAACAACAACAACAAATTGAAAGGGAAAATATTCTGTCTTTACAACATTTGGCAAATGGCCTGTCTTGAGGACCCTGATATGCAGTGGTCATTCTACCAAAGAATCTTAATGGATCCGTGCAAGAAAGAGAAAGGTCATTTTATGGTTGTCTCCTCATTTGGGACTTAGAGCCTCTTATTACAGGGGTTCTCAACCTTTTCTTCAGCCCGGAGATCCCCCCTTAAATACCTTTTGTGGCAATGGGGAACCCCCCCCCCAAGACTTAAGATTTAACTCACAACATTTCTTCAAGCCTTTGCAGACCCCCTGGGATGACATCGCAGCCCTCTGGTGGTCCAAAGACCCCGGTTGAGAACCACTGTTTTCTTATAGCATCATTTAGCTACCACTAAGGTACTGTAAAGCTTCTTCTAATTATATTTATAACAGCACAATCTTAGTTGTGTAACTTGAAAAGACACTGGGAAACTGGCTTATATTTTATAGGCATACTGATACAATTTCATTTATAGTGAGTTTTAAAGACTTCATTGAAGCTTTAGTGATTTACACTGTGCTTCAATGTAAGGTGTCTGAGCTGCTTAAGCCACGTATTGAGAAGGGGTCATTATCACACACTGATTTATGCTTTCCTTTGAACCAAGAAGGGCCTCTCCTTCTGCTTTGGCACTACCATGAGGACAGTTTACCACTTCCCACCATTGGGTTTCCTGACACAGCTGTAGATAAAAGTAAAGCCTATGAATGTGTGGTGGGCGCCACATTTAAGCTACCAACCTTCCTACTTAAGGAAATTTGATATTATAAGCTGATAATTTCCATGGGGTCAATGTTGCAAAATAGATAGAAAACCCTCCAGTCTTCAGATATAGCAAATAAAATACCGCTCTGAGAATGGACAGGTGTGAGCAGTGTCATTTGCCTTTGTCGGAAACAAGAGACTGAAGTTTCAGAAGAACAATCCAACTGAGATGAAAGAGGAGGAAGCCATTTAGTGGCCACGTCTAGGGATCCGTCCAGGAGGAAGTGGAGACCACAGAAGAGAGTTTGCAGGAAACTGCCGAAGCGTCTTTGAGTACCAACTCCGATATTTCACTCTGGCACTTCCTTTTCACTGTTAGGTATTGACCTTGGGAGACCCCTTGTGGATTCCCTAATTGAAAATTAATACTAGATCGATGCTAGGAGTGATTTGCATATTGATTATAAACAATTTTGAAGACACTGTGTGTGTTAGATCAATAGGACTCTATACAGGCTCTGATGGAAATGCCTTCCGCCGTCTCCGTCTGCACTCAGGAAAAAGTGTAATCGCAGGAGCGGAGAACCATCTTGGTGTGAGGAACAGTGGAGAGGGTAGACAGAATAAAATGTGTGGCTCTAGCCTTCCAAAGACACTCCCTGCATGAGGAAGGCTGTGAGTTGGCTACCTCCTGGCTTGAGCCCATTTAAGGAAGATGGAATGCTGATTGCATCCTAGATGGCCCTCTCTCAACACCTGCAATTTACCCCATCAGCAGCCTCATCTTTGTGTGTCTGATTGCTTCCTTTTAGTAGTGGGGCTGCTAGAACAGGTGGGCAAGAGAACCACAGGTTTTTCTGGAGCCTGACTGCATGCACAACATTCCAGTGAGAGGAGTCGAACAAGGGTCCCTGGCAGAGAAGCCCTTGGTGGCCTCCCCAGAGCCTGGCATGCTTTAGAAGAGCAAGACTAAACCAGGCTGCTGAGCTGCAGAGGCTGGCGGTGCTCACCAAAGTCAGTTGGGGACTTTTGACAGGTTTTAGCTGAAGAGAAAAAATAGGTGCGTGGCTTGCTTCACACATGTGAGCACATTTATTTTTCTTTTAAAAAATCACCACAATCATTGCATTTGAAATGTGCTGAAGGAATCTGTCTCCAAACAGAAGCAACAGTGGTGGGTTGCACCCGGTTCTGTCCAATTCTATAGAACCGGTAGTAAAACTGGTGGGAGGCTCCACTCACCCGCCCTGACGTCATCAAGAGTGATTTGTGCATGCACAGAAGCGAGTGTGTGCGCGCACTCCCATTGCAACCCGGTAGTAGAGGTTAGTAGAACCCACCCCTGGGAAGCAAGGCTTCTGGCTTTGAAGAAGCAGAATTGTCTTTCCCACTTTCCCAATTGTCTTTCTTGGGAAGCCTAAGAGCCACTGGCTAGTAGAAAAAGCAGCTAAAGAAAGGAAGCCGCAGAGGCTATCCAGGCACCTTCTGGTTGCCTCATTCTTTTTCTACCCTGCTTCCCAATTGCCCAGGAATGCTGCAGCCCTGCTTGTGGAATGTTGGGAAAGCAAGAGGTTGGCCTCTATTCCATAGATTGGATGGATGGATGGATGGAAATCTTCCCCAAATGTCACTTCTCCACCTCCCTCCCAAGGTTTGGGCTCAATTGTTTGTCATTGGCCAAGAGCTGTTAATGTTTCCTGGCTCTGGCTTCTCTGGAAGGACTGTCATGCAATGAATGGAGACTGTAAATGTCTCTCTGTAAATGATCTCTCTCATAAACCTTTCTGTTCCATTCAATGGAACTTCTTATTCTATGCCAACTCAGAGAACAGCTGGTGTGAAAAAGGAAAATGCTAGGTGGAGAATGACATAATTTTGACAACTGCTAATATCCTAGTGCCTAAATAGTTAATGCACTTGAACCCAGATGAACCCAAAGATGGTCTTTTTACATGCTCCGTGGGTATGTCTGGTTTGAAGTTCGGATCTTCCCAGTTTCATGACTCCTGCCTGCACAGCAACTGGAGGCCACAGCTAGGCCAGTTGTGATCTGGGAAAGTGAAATCCTGCTTGCTGTTATTGATGCGCTGGTCATATTGTGGCTGGACCTTGTAATATGTTTGTGGGACTGACTTTGAAGAGTAAAAGTTATCTGGAATATTCAGTTGGTGCCATAGGAGTCAGCTTAGGTTGTTTGGATCCAACCTAGATCGACTCTTACAACAGGATCACCACTGGGTGCAAATCAAGATGCCCACTGTCACCTTTGCCACCTCCATGGCCCCAGATCTTTCCGAGCACTTGCTCCAGGCTGAGTCTGCTTGACAAGAGCTGGGAGAAAAGGTTTGCTAATGCCACATCTAGGGCCCTGTGGTGGGGCCATCTTAGTGATACCTCCCTTTTGGGGTGCTGCTTGTTTTTGGTATCCAGCCTTGTTGGGCTTTTGAAGTCTTCCAGGAAAGCATTGGGGGTCTCTGTTAGGGGATGCTTGTTTCGGGTTGAAAGATTTCTGTGGGTTGATTGTCAGAAGTTGCTTTGGTGGCATGTAAGAGAGCAGTGAGGCACAATGGTAGTTCAGGGCGTTGTTCTTCCTCCCCAGATACTAGAGCCTGACCTGAAAAACCCAGGGAAGTGAGGGGGAGGAGGGGAAGTTGGGTGGAAGAAAACAAAGGAACGGACTGCTGTAGGTGCAGATGCCACATGAGTCTGGCCAGTTTGGAGAGGATGTGGAGAAAGAGGAGAGAGGTAGAAATAATCCCTTGCTTGAGGCCCTGAGGGAGGCTGGGGCTCGAGTGCAAAATATCACATCTCCAAAGGTGAAGTGGGGGACAGACTGCTCTTCTGCCTGCCTTGTGCAGGAATCAAGAATTCCTGTGCTTAATTGAAGGCCTCTCTTAGGTCCTTGCAGAAGTCCTCCTTCTATCTCAGGAGAAAAGCGGGAAGCTTGGTCATGCAAGTCTCCCTTTCCTCCTGCAAGCTCATGCTCCCTGCTTTTTTCTCAATGCCTTCTCCAGGTTGATGGGAAACAGTGGCCATTGCACTTGCCCTGCCCTTCTGTGGCATTGTTACCCTGTCTTGGCACATGCCAGGTGGCCCAGAGGACTGGGGAAGGTTTGGGTCTGGGTCTCCTGACCTCAGCCAGCCAGCTTCCAGCCACCTTGTGCTGCATCTGCCCCTTCCACTGGCCGACGGAGGGAGGGAGGGTAGTTTCTGGTGAGATGGGATGGGAGAAGGTTCTGTGTTTCGAAGAAGCTGTCTGTGCACAATTAAAACTTGTTTCTGGTAAACCTCATTCCAGGAAGATGAGCTTTTAACAAAAGGCTTTTGACAGCTGCAGGGTATTTCAATTTTTTTTAATGCTGAAAGAAAAATCAATACATTTTTCTGGGTTATACATATTCAGAACAGGCTGGATATTTCCATTATAATGGAAAATGGTGTCTGTACCCATCTCGCCTGTCAGAGCTGCACCATTGCATTTTCCAAGCCACTGCTAAATATTTCAGACCCAATTTGATTGTGGTCTGTGACAGCTCATGTTTCTCGGCTGCTGAATCTCCTGGAATGGGATGCGGGCGGGGGGAGGGGGGGGAAGCCAGCACAAAACCCCATTTTCCTCTTCCTGCCTTATCCCTCCCCCTTGCCTTCCCCAGCCACACCAGCCTGACCATGTTGGTAAGGACTGTCATTTTGTTAAGCCAACATCTCTGAGGCCTGAATCCCAGAGGGAGACTCTGGGTGGGAGGGAGGGAGAATTGGCTCTGCTGCCTAAAATCTGGATGTCTGCCAGGATGAAGGGCAGGAGATACAAAGCAGGTTTTCCTGCGTGGAAATAGGAGTCCACTCTGTGCGCTTCAGTTTAGGGCCTGGCGGTGCCGTTGCTTGAGAATGAGGATTTGTCTCCAATAATTCACTCGCAGTGAAATTTCTCAGGTAGCCAGCCAGCCCAAAAGGAAAGAGGGGTTCTACTGATCCTTTGATGCTAATCTCCCCATATTTGTTGAGGCCCTGAGAGCAGCACCCTGGAATACGGAGGGCTGGGTGGAATACAATAAACCCTGATGGATCTCTGCTTCTCATCATTATTTTAATTTTGAAGGGGAATTATCTTCAGGTCCGCGGTGTGCCCTTTACTTGAGCCCCTGGTGTGCTGAGGTTAATGGCCAGCTTAGAAGAAGACTTCTTGGCCCCAGTTGTCTCTTTAAGGTGCATTGCTGTGTTCTGCAGTTCCTAAAAACTTCTGCCATCATGAATGTGGTTATCTAAGGTGCCACATGGCTCTGTAGGCACATGGAGAACCTGCCAAGGCTGAATTCCTGCGATCTGCAGGCTTCCCTTTCTCCTTTCCTGAAGGAAGTGTTCAGCTTTGCTGCTGACATCGCTGAGTCCTGATGGGGGCAGCCAGTCCAATGTGGGCATGGAGAAGGAGTATCCAGTTTATTAAGAATTCCTCCCCCTTTTTTAAATTGGCATTCACATTCATGGTTTTATGGTTTTTAAGTATCCTAATGAGCTGTTTTGCTTCATCTTGTTGAGGATAAACCTCCAGCCTCTCGGGCAGTTCTCCTTGATATCCTCTGCCCCAGACTAGCAGCCCTTTGCTCCCAGGGAGGGGGTGATGCCATGAGGGGCTGCAGAGCCTCAGTAGCCCCCTCCAGCCAGGTTTCTCAAACCACAGAGATGGAAAGTCTGGTCTGGCGCTGCTGTTTGTTAAGATGGGGAGGGGGGGAGTCTGATGATCCATCCCTTGCCCCTGTTGGACAGGGAAGGGAGAGAAGAAGTTGGCTGTTCTGCTTCCCGGATTGTACTTCGTGCTGCAGAATCTGCCCTGGCGATGAGAGCAATTCAGTCCCCAACAAGGCTGCTGAAGGGTGACCTATTTCTGCAGAGCGGCAGAATCAGGATGGGGGTTGTCATTTCCTGGAGTCTTCAGCTGCGGCCTTTCCCATGAAACTCCTCAGACTTGTTTCTCACCAACTGGGTTGCTTCGGCTGAACTGGTTCAAGGTGGCTCTCTTCTGCCCTGAACGTGGCCGTGGTTGTGCTTCATTTCCTTGAAGCCTAGAGCTCAAGGCTGCCCCCTCCCTTTTCTTCTTGGGGAAAGGGTTGGCTTTGCTGGGTTTGCTCTGGTGGGCTTTCTTACCTATCTCACTTCACCTTCTGTTTTGGGGTTGTCACCTCCCTTTCTAACATCCTGAAGAAAATCCCTTTTGGATCACAGCAACCCTGTGGCCTTTCACCCCTCCTTTTTCTTTTCATGTCCTCAAAAGGCCTGTTGACTTACCATAGAGCCTCTGTCTGAGAAGCTTTTTTTGATTTCTTGGTTTTGTGGCCAAGTAATAAGTCCTACCTTCCCCCTTCTCCCCCACCCCTCCACTGACTCTTGCTGATTTACTTCCCTCTCTTAGTACAGGGGCTTCTCCTCCCTTCCCTTTCAGGAAACATAGGTTGGTCTGTCTGCTGAGGTTGAGCTTCAGGCGTTCAGGAGAAGCTGCAGAAGGCTGGATTTTAATCGTCAGTAGTTCTCTCTGCCTAAGAGGCAGTTTAACTTCTTGAGGGCTGGGGAGCATGGGAAGCTGACCACTGGGTCTCCAGAAGTTGGGCCGAGGCTTCTTGGAGGACCTTCTCTGACTCTGAGCAGGGCTGGTGTGGCGACTGAGCCTGCTGTAGGAGGCCTCAGGTTGGCTCTCTCTCTCTCGTCCCCTCCAGAGGAGCTCATTGGAGATGGGGAAGGAACTGGTGAGGTGGCAACGCACCCTGATGAGGCGGCCAAAGAAATGGAGAGCATGGCTGACCAGGACCAGGCCAAGTGGGCAGGTGAGCAGGGTGGGCAGAGGCCTCTACTTTGCTGGGTCCTGCTGCTCCATGTACATCTGCAACCACCCAGAGGGTGTTCTCGTGCCCTCCCTCCCTCCCCCAGTCTTGTCTGTCATGTTTCCAACAGCAGCGCAAAATCCTGTGGGGCATCAGGTGAACTTGAGTGCTGCTTTATCTGTCCATCAAACTGCTAGTGTGAAGCGGAAGGATTCTTTCTGACGGAGAACGTATCCCTCCCTTCAGAGGAAGCTTGTATTCACACACACACACAGGTGTTTTGCCCACTTGGAGCCAGCCATGGTCAAGCAGAGAAACACATCAGGGCAGAAGGGGCTCGGGAAAAGCCTTCCATGTGGCACAAAGAGGGGGTGTTGTTGCATTTCATTGAACAGGGATGTGGGAAACACAAAGGAAAAGGCTGCAGACCAGCAGAGAGGCTTTTGCAATGTCTGGCCCAATTTGTTTCACACGTACAACTCTGGGACACAGAGAGCACGGCTTGTCCAAATTGGCTTAGGGGGGGGGTTTATAAGTATGTAGCCCCAGGACTCTTAGGGCTAAAGTAAACCCCTCCTGGCCAGCGATGGTAGCTCATCAATCCACCCTTCCTGGTGCCAGTACAGAGAAGAATTCCTAGAGCACCATGAGAGTCTAAGAATGCTATCTCTTTCTGCCTTTTAATTTTCAGCCCCCTCCCTACCACCAGCATGTCAAAGGTAGAAAAGGAGGGGTGGTTGAGGGAAAAGCCAGGGACCCAGTGGATGAGGCTGTGCCGGTTCACTGGATGGGCACAGTCTGTGTCCTTCTGTGTGCAGAGGCACCCCTTACAGGAGCGTGGATGGGGAAATTCCTGGTTTTGGGCCATAGCAAGAGGATCCTCAGGCCCAGCTGCGGGGTGAGGCTGGCAGCAGCTTCAGCCCCAACTACTTCTTGGGGCTGTGGGTGACAACAAACTGAGCTCCTCCAAAGGGGACCTTTGGCTGAGGCTGAAGCGGGAGGAAGGCAGTGAGGGAGGGGTACTCTGGACCGAGGCCACTGTAGTCGCTCCCATTGCCCGCCAAGGCCACCAGATCTTGTATTCACAGAACGGTGTTTTTCTCTCTTTGGCAGCTCAAGATCCACAGGCTGAGAAGGAGCCACCAGACCCCCCACTCCCTTCCAAGCACACTTTGTTTTCAAGACACTCTGCGTCACCTGTCCCCAAATGGCCCATGCCATCAGACGAGACGAAGCTAGAGCAGGTGAGATGCTGGGTGGTGCTGGCACCTAAGAAGCCTTAGCTTGCTCTTGCACTAAACCAGGAATTATCTGCCTTTGGGTCTCTGGGCAGCCCAGCCCCAGCATGCAGAGCATGAGAGAGAGTGTGTCCTGAGAAAAGTTGGCCAGGTGTGACAATGGGCTGGTGGGGCACGCCATACTGCACCTGGCCACCTTTTGACCCCTGCGAGCACCTGCTTTCTTTTGCCCCCAGGTGTACCAGTGCCCCTACTGCAAGTACAGCAATCCGGATGTCAACCGGCTACGGGTACATGCTGTGACCCAGCACTCCATCCAGCCGATGCTCAGGTGCCCCCTCTGTCAGGACCTGCTCAGCAACAAGCTCTACCTTCAGCTGCACCTGACCCACCTGCACAGCGTGTCTCCCGACTGTGTGGAAAAGCTCCTCTTGACGGTAAGTTCCTGGGGGAATTTTTGTGTCCGTCCACAGCAGGACTTGTTCAAAGCATTCAGGGAACATCAAGAGAAAGAGCTGGGGAAAAGCAGAGGGAAGGGCAGCTTGGGCAGCCCCAGGGCTCTGGAGGAGCCAGAAGACCCTGCTGGCCTTCTGCGACCTGGCCTGGTGTGGAACTGGGAGGCCTCCTGCAGCTGCCACGGAGGCATAGGATCCACCATACAGAGTCCACCATGATGTTCTCTGCAGCCTCTTTTTGGGTCATTCCTCCCTGCTCAAACAACCTGCAAAACCCTGGGCTTCTCTAACTTGTTACCTCTTGGATGTTGACCTTGATGGGTGCCATACCTGATTTGGGACACTCTCGTCCTCACTTTCCTTAGAGGACCCTCATGCTGAGAATGGTGCCCAAGGTTGCCTCCTTGAGGTGAGAGGCATTTAGGCTGCAGTGTTTGCCAGCAGTGGACGACCAAGCCCAAAGAGAGAATGGGTGAGGTGGTCCCTTTCCATGAGATTGTCCTTCCCCCATGCCACTGGAGAAGGACCCCTCATCCACTGCCAGCAATCTCAACTGCTGGATTGCCAAGGCAATTTGGCACTGGGCGAAGGGCTGGGGCTGAACTTGGAGGCCTGGGCTGCTGCTGCTACCCAAGATGGGGAAGGTGCAGCTGGCTGCAGTGGGCCTGTGTCTCCACGCAGTTTAGGCTTTCCCTTCAGCCTGTGGCAGAAGGCCACCTTCCTGGCTGCTGGAAACAGGGCTCCTCCTTAACCCGAGAAACTCTCCTGGAATAGCCTCAGCTCTGAGAAATCGATCTGGATCTGAGTGGCTTGCAGTTCACCAGCAGACTGTGCTGCAGCAGCGAGAAACCTTCTGGGGATTGGGGCCAGGCGAGGGTCTGCTGTGCTCAGGGGGCCTCAGCTCTGCATTCCCAGGTTCCTCCATGGCTTCTCCAACTGAGAGGAAGGGCTTGGTCACCCTGGGTGCTGCGGGTGGGCTGGGCATAGCGTCATTCCTGGGGAGAGAGGGGGAGCAGCTGCAGCCTGCCAGAGGTCAACCTGGTGGGGGTGGGGGTGGGGAGCAATGAAGCCCTGTTGAATACCCAACCGAGGGTATTCTGGCTCATGTGGACCAAAGTCTCCAGTAGTCCCTCTGGCTTCAGGACTGGGAGCTGGCCTTGCTTGGGTCATGCCAGTCCTGGTTTCCTACAGCCTTGTAGCCCCCATCCTCCACCCGTGCAGGGAGCAGATGGAGCCTTGGCCAGAAGACCTTGCAGGGGCCCTGCCCTCTGCTTTCCCTTCCCTGCTCCCATTGTTTGCCTCTCCCATCAGCTGTCCTTGTGACTTCCCAGCCCCACTCCCCACCTTCCCCTTTTGGAAGAATTAAATGAAAATAGTCGGCCATTGTTAATTTGGAGCCAGGTTGGCCAATTAGGTGGCCCAAATTAGAAGCAACCTTGATGGTGTGCCTAATGAAGTTTTTTTCCTCGCTGGCTGGCTGGCTCTGCCTCTGGGTCTTTGTGATGGAAATTACCTCCTTTGGCTGGCTCCCCACAGGAATACCCCTCCCCCACCAGGCTGCAGAATTTATTTGGGGCCAATTATATTCCGAGTCGCGACAGGAAATGAAGAGAGTAGATTCTTTCTTGCCCCCTTTGAGGAGAGGAGGAGGCCATGGGTGCTCCGGGGGGGGGGGGGGGGGGGCTCGGTTAGCGATGGGGGTGGAGGTGGATGTGTGTTTCTGGGTGTGTGTGAGAGAGAGAGAGAGAGAAGAAGGATCCCAAGAAGCCTGAGCAGCTCTAGGTCGGATGAGCCAGGTGGGGATCTGAGGGACCTGGAATGAACAGGCCCCCAGGAGTGGGGGAGGGGACTTCTGCCTTTGCTCCTTGCAGAAAAGAGCCCACCGCAGTGCAGTGATTGGGCTGGCAATGATATTTTAGGGGAAATTAATTGATGGAAGGTAGGGGCAGACAAAGAATCCTGCTTGTTGCCTTTTAGAATCCTAATCAGAAATTATGATTAAAGACACTGCAAGACAATGGGAGGCTGGATGAATTGGTATCTTCTCTCTTTCTTACTTGACTGACTTCAGTCTTTCAACTGCGGAGGCCTCTCTTTCCATTATTATTTGTAGCCACATGCATTTCCCTAATTAACTTGCATGAAAACAATTACAGATCTATTGCGCTGGAGGGCTTGGAAAAGGCATGGAAGAATTGGTGGGACCCTGCGTCTTTGGAGTTTGTTCCCTTTCCTCAGGCTACCCCAGTGGGAGCAGCTTTGCCTCTGGGTTCCTGAGGAAGGCCTTCTCCCTGGGCTGGGGCTGCAATGACATTTGGGCCAGCCAGCCGTCCAGGCTGCTCCCTTACTTGCACTCACTTGAGGAGTCTGTCTGAGAAAAAGAAGGTGCCCAGGACTCCTGGCCTATTTTCTAGGTTTGCAAAAGGAAGCCCCGGATGGCTGTCAGTTCCCCGGGCAGTGCTTCTCTTTCTGAGTCTTGGAGACTCAGCAAAAGTCTCCAAAAGTCCCCCGCCCCTTCCTGCTTCGGTTGTCATGGCAGAACTGTCTGTCCGTGCACCCCAAGGGGCCTGGAGCTGCCCTGGCTCATGACTCTTTCACTGCTTGCCTTCAAAAGGAGTTGTTATATCTTGTGGCACTGATGCCACCAGCAGATTCTTAGTTCTTGAAGATATGGCTCTGGTTTGGAGCTTTTGGTGACCATGCTAAGTGGATGACCCAGAGATCGAGCTCTCCAAGAAGGTCATTCTCTCCTATGGAGTTTCCAGCCTAGGAGATCCCAGAGGAAGATCTTCTAATCCTGAGCTTGGAGCATCTTCTCCCCAGCCACAGTCTGGGCTTGTAGCAGAGAGGGAGAAGGTCCTTTGAGTGGTGTATGTGTGTGTCCAGAGTGTGTTCCCAGGAAACGGGGTGAAATGGGGCAATTAACAAAGTGCTTCATTGGGGATGGGGCCTGAGTGGTGTGTCTATCAGTGGGGAGAAGGGAGGGGGCTACCATGGTTCCTTTTGTTCCCATGTCCAGATGGCACAGTTGAAGCCTTCCTCCTTATTCCTGGCCTTCCTTTCTTGGATCCCGCTTTGCTCCTTTGGTGGTGCTCTCTTGGGATGAAGTCACCCTGAGAACAAGGGTGCACCCATCTTCAGAACTCTGGTGTGTTCTCATATCTCGCTTAAGTTAAGGGTTTTTTGCATTCTCTGCCGCTCGACCACACTTCCTCACAGGCTACCCCAGAATTGTGCAAAAACACAGTTACAAATTCAGTTTGAATTTTGCAAAGTGGAGAAATAACATCAATGCTTTTCATTCAGTGGATGCCATTGGTTACGTCTGAATGTAATCTCAGGAACATGCTTGATCGACTTGAATTTTGTCTAAAAAACAGAAGGAGCTGAAGTGCAAAACCCTGGGGTTTTGTTGGGGCTGAAAGGCTCCCTGCCTTGCAAAAGGTTTTAAATGCCGTTTTCTTTTGGGCTTTGGCAGGTGACCACGCCAGAGGCAATGATGCCCAGCAACGTGTTCCTCCCAGCAGCAGCACCGGATCGAGATGGGAATGACGAATCCCTCAAGCAATCTGGTCAGTCACACTTTTTCCTGGGCCCGAAAGAAACCTCTTGCCAAAATGTCTCTCAGAGGGTGGCAGGGCCCTTGACACGGCCTCGGCCCTGGGGTGGCCCCTGTGAACTGCGGGAGCTCAGAGTTGGCCTTGAGCAATGTGGTTGGGATCCCAGTTCTGGCTTGCTCATTCCGGAATTGGTGTGAAGGAAAAGTCACAAAGGGGACAGGTGGTTGGGATTGGGATTGGGATTGGGATTGGGATTGGGATTGGGATTGGGATTGGGATTGGGATTGGGAAGGGAAGGGAAGGGAAGTAGCGCGCGCGCACACACAGAGCCTAGATAGATGAGGGAGTGAGAGCTGGGTTCAAAGGGAAAGCTGAGCCAGGTGAGAAGGGAAGATTTTAGGCCAGGAGAAGGGGCCTAAAGGGGCCTTTTAGGCCAGGAGAAGGCGAAGCAGGGGAGTCCCTGTGCCAGGCCACTGACAAGTCCTTGCTCTGATTCTACTTCCACAGAGAGCTCGGAGGAAGGGGACAAAAACCTGCAGTTGCTATCAGAGGCCATGGGGCATGGCAGCAGTGGAGTAAAGCCTGCAGCATCTGAGCAGCCCAGTGCCAAAGAGGAGGCTGGCTTCTTTTGCTGGAAGAAAGGCTGCAGCCAGGGCTTCAAAAGCTCCTCTGCTCTCCAGACCCATTTCAGCGAGATGCACGGCAAACGACCACAGCTTCCTGTTTCTGATCGCCACGTCTACAAGTACCGCTGCAACCAGTGCAGCCTGGCCTTCAAAACCATCGAAAAGCTTCAGCTGCACTCCCAGTACCACATCATCCGGGCAGCCACTATGTGCTGCCTTTGCCAACGGAGCTTCCGCACTTTTCAGGCCCTTAAGAAGCACCT
Source organism: Masticophis lateralis (assembly GCA_030761175.1). Taxonomy (NCBI): domain Eukaryota; kingdom Metazoa; phylum Chordata; class Lepidosauria; order Squamata; family Colubridae; genus Masticophis; species Masticophis lateralis. Next base: position 210,906 of record JAUDYJ010000010.1, on the reverse strand, counting down.
GGAGACCAGCCACCTGGATCTGAGTGAAGCCGACATCCAGCAGCTGTACAACGGACTGCTGGTCAATGGAGAACTGTTCGCAATGGGTGACCCTTCATTGGCTGAGGACCACACCATGGTGATGGAGGAGGATAAAGAGGAGGAGAACAGCGACCAAGAAGACAAGCAGAGCCCTGCAGGAAGTGACTGCGGGTCCCTACAGGAAGACTCTGGCTCAGAACCTAAACGGGCTCTTCCCTTCCGGAAGGGCCCAAATTTCACCCTGGAAAAATTCCTAGACCCAGCCCGCCCATATAAGTGCACAGTTTGCAAAGAATCCTTCACGCAGAAGAACATCCTTCTGGTCCACTACAATTCAGTTTCTCACCTGCACAAGCTGAAAAGGGCCCTCCAGGAATCTTCCGCCAGCCAGTCTGAGGTCACCAGTAGTCCTGACCACAAGCCCTTCAAGTGCAGCATCTGCAGTGTGGCCTATAGCCAGAGCTCCACCCTGGAGATCCACATGCGCTCTGTGCTGCATCAGACCAAGGCGCGAGCAGCTAAGCTGGAAGCAGTCAGCAGCAGTGGCCACAGCAGTGCTTCCCTGGGCTCCTCCATGCCCAGCCCCTTGGGTGTCGGTACCATAAGCCTCGCCTCCTCCTCCTCCTCCACCCAGAGCAACATAAGCACAGGTAGCACCGGCTCTGCTCCTCCCCTTCTCAGTCCGGCTTCTTGTGACACCACAGGGCAGCCTCCTGTGAACCTCCCCATCAGTACCGGCCACCCACCTGTAGTCCCCTTGAGCCCTTCAGAATCTAAAGAGACCAATCGTAAGAAGCCAGGAGATGCACTTGCATGCCGCCAGCCACTGCCCCCACCGCCACACTCTTTGATACAGGCCCAGCTGCAGCAAGAGCTGCAGCAGCAAGCATCGCTTCTGCAGACCCAGCTTTTCAGCCCTGCACTCTTACCCCACTTCCCCATGGCCCCGGAGGCCCTCCTGCAGCAGCAGCAGCTACTCTTCCCCTTCTATCTCCCCAGTGCTGAGTTGCAGCTGAACACCGAGATGAGCTTGCCGGTGACCAATGGCACCCTGACACTGGCAGGGAGTGGGCTGGGCCTTCTGGAGGATCTGAAACCCCAGCTTCCACAGCCAAGCCACCTGCAGATGCAGCAGCAGCAGCAACAGCTTCCATTGTCCCAGCCTCCATGTATGCTCCTCCCACCAAACCTGCCCCCAGACAAGAAGACCAAGCCTACGGGGAAAGAAAAGGAGGCCCAGCAGGAGCAGGAGATGGCAGAGAAGGGCGGCAGAAGCCCCATCTGCCAAGAGCCCCTGCCCGAGGCCAGCAAGGCCCAAGAGAAGGCTGACCAAGTGGGGGCCACAGAGGCAGCTGGAAGCAACCCTGGGGAGGCAGTCTGGCTCCCTCCTCGCATTGCTGCGGATGCTCGTGGGAATGCCACCAAAGCTTTGCTGGAGAACTTCGGGTTTGAGCTGGTCATTCAGTACAACGAGAACAAGCAGAAGGCAGCTGGGAGGACCGAGCAGGCCAACAACCTGGAGAGGCTGGAATGCGAGTCATGCAGCAAGTTCTTCTCCAACATGCTCATCCTGAAGACCCACCAGGAACACATCCACCAGCTTTATTTCCCCTTTCAGCAGCTGGAAAGGTTTGCCCAGCAGTACCGAGAGCACTACGACCAGCTCTACCCACTGCGGCCACTGACGCCTGAGCCGGCCCCACCGCCCCCTCCTGCCCCTACTCCCACCGTGCCTGCTGCCCACCCCCAGTCGCCTTCCACACCCACCCTGCAGGTCTCAGCCCCACCCATGACCTCTCCCTCCATCGCACCCACCCAGCCTTCCTTGCCCCTCACACAGCTCCCAATGCCCATGGAGCTGCCTCTCTTCTCACCACTCATGATGCCAACCATGCCTTTGCAAACCCTGCCAACCCAGTTACCGCCCCAGCTTGCCCCTGTCGACTCTTTACCAGCAGAGCTGGCTCAGCTGTACCAGCATCAACTCAACCCAGGCCTTTTGCAGCAGCAGCAGCAGAACAAAAGACCACGGACACGAATCACCGATGACCAGCTCCGGGTCTTAAGGCAGTATTTTGACATCAACAATTCCCCAAGTGAGGAGCAGATCAAGGAGATGGCAGAGAAATCTGGTTTGCCACAGAAGGTGATCAAACACTGGTTTCGAAATACGCTTTTCAAAGAGCGCCAGCGCAACAAGGACTCGCCTTACAACTTCAGCAACCCTCCAATCACCAGCCTGGAGGACCTGAAAATGGACTCCCGTCCATCTTCTCCGGAGCCTCAGAAACATGAGTACTGGGGAAGCAAGAGATCCTCCCGAACACGCTTCACGGACTACCAGCTGCGGGTGCTGCAGGACTTCTTTGATGCCAACGCTTATCCAAAGGATGACGAGTTTGAGCAGCTTTCCAACCTGCTGAGCCTCCCAACTCGGGTGATTGTGGTGTGGTTCCAGAACGCTCGCCAGAAAGCTAGAAAGAATTATGAAAATCAGGGGGAAGGCAAAGAAGGGGAGCGACGGGAGCTGACAAATGACCGATACATCCGAACGAGCAACCTGAATTACCAGTGCAAGAAGTGCAGCTTAGTCTTCCAGCGCATCTTTGACCTGATCAAACATCAGAAAAAGCTCTGCTACAAGGATGAAGATGACGAAGGGCAGGAGGACAGTCAGAATGAAGACTCCATGGATGCTATGGAGCTTCTGACTCCCAGCAGTTCCTCCTGCAGCACGCCGATGCCTTCCCAGGCTTATGGCACACCCACCTCTTCTGCCAGTGTGGCCTTTCTGTCACAGAGTACCACTGAGGTAGATAGTGATTGCCCTACTGCCTATCAGTCTAAAACAAACGCTACTGATGAGAAACCAAAGCACCTTGAGCCTTCAAGTATGCAACAAAGCCCAACTTCGGAGAAGCAACAGCAACCAAAGCAAGATGGGCAGCTGCCACCGCAAGACCAAGGAGAGCCAAAGCTGAGCTCAGTGCACTCAAAGGTCTCCCCACCCCTCCAGCAGCAGCTGGCCCACCCTCTCCAGGGTGGCCTGCCCCAGGCAAGCCCTCCTACTGCCCAGCTGTCTCACCTGCCTCTCAAACCCCTGACCACGCCGAGTGCCCAGCAGCTGGTCAGCTTGCCCCCTCAGCTTGTTCCATATCAGTGTGAGCAGTGCAAGCTGGCCTTCCCTTCATTTGAGCACTGGCAAGAACACCAGCAACTGCATTTCCTGAGCACTCAGGGCCAATTTCTCCACCCTCAATTCCTAGACAGGGCACTTGATCTGCCCTTTATGCTCTTTGACCCCAGTAACCCATTGCTGGCTAGCCAACTGCTCTCTGGGACCCTCTCCCAACTCCCCATGAGCTCAGGCACCTCGCCCTCTACCCCAACTGCCACCATGAGCACCCTGAAAAGGAAGCTAGAGGAGAAAACCAGCATCAGCCCTGTTGGGAACGACAGCAGCACTGGTGGAGAGGAGCCCCAGCGGGATAAGCGCCTCCGGACCACCATCACTCCTGAGCAGCTGGAAGTGCTGTACCAAAAATACCTTCTGGACTCCAATCCTACACGGAAGATGCTCGACCACATTGCCCATGAAGTGGGCTTGAAGAAGCGTGTAGTGCAGGTGTGGTTCCAGAACACCCGGGCCCGGGAGAGGAAAGGGCAGTTCCGAGCAGTGGGGCCTGCTCAGGCCCATCGGCGATGCCCTTTCTGCCGGGCCCTCTTCAAAGCCAAGACCGCCCTGGAAGCACATATCCGATCTCGGCACTGGCATGAAGCCAAGCGGGCAGGATACAACCTGACCTTGTCAGCCATGCTTCTGGATTGTGAAGGAGGAGGGGGGCTCATGGGGAAAGGAGACCTCTTCGACGGGGCCAACTTTGCACAGCTGTCTGCCCCTGGCAGTAGCAGTGACAGTCAGGGAATCCCCCTCTCCCCAGGCAGCAAATCTCTAGAGCTGTCTCCTCAAACCCTGCTGAGCCCGTCCTCCATCAAAGTGGAAGGCATGGAAGACTTTGAGAGCCCCTCAATGTCCTCTGTCCACCTGAGCTTTGACCAAGCCAAACTGGACAATGATGACTGCTCTTCTGTCAACACAGCCATAACAGACACAACTACAGGGGATGAGGCCAATGCAGACAATGACAGTGCAACAGGGGTATCCACAGAAGCTAGAGGGAGCTTGGGGCCAAGCGAGGGTCTGACCAAGGCTGCTATGTTAGCCATGTCAGAGTATGAAGACAGACTCTCCTCGGGTTTGGTGAGCCCAGCTCCCAGCTTCCACAGCAAGGAGTACGACAATGAAGGCACCGTGGATTACAGTGAGACATCAAGCCTGGCGGACCCTTGCTCTCCTAGTCCGGGCACTAGTGGCTCAGCAGGCAAATCCGGGGATGGGGGGGATCGGCCAGGACAGAAGCGTTTCCGGACACAGATGACCAACCTCCAGCTGAAAGTCTTGAAGGCCTGCTTTAACGATTACAGGACACCCACCATGCTGGAGTGTGAGGTTCTGGGCAATGATATTGGGCTCCCCAAGAGAGTTATTCAGGTCTGGTTCCAGAATGCCCGAGCCAAAGAAAAGAAATCCAAGCTCAACATGGCCAAGCATTTTGGCATTAATCAAACTGGCTACGAGGGGCCAAAAACAGAGTGTACTTTGTGTGGTATCAAGTACAGTGCCCGCCTATCTGTTCGTGACCATATCTTCTCTCAGCAGCACATTTCCAAAGTGAAAGAGACTGTTGGGAGTCAGCTGGACAAAGAGAAGGAGTATTTTGACCCAGCCACCGTCCGCCAGCTGATGGCACAACAAGAGCTGGACCGAATCAAGAAGGCTAATGAAGCGCTTGGCCTGGTTGCTCAGCAGCAAGACATGTTTGACAGTTCCCCTCTGCAGGCTTTGAACATTCCTGCCAACTACCCAGCATCCCTTCAAAGCATCCCTCCTGTCCTGTTGCCAGGTTTGAACAGCCCATCCCTGCCTGGCTTCACTCCTTCCAATACAGGTGAGTTGCACCTGTCTCGTGAACTTCCCAATTTGGCTGTCCAAAATGGGAGCAGGAGAGAACGTGGATGAAGCATGCTCCTGAGGGAAGTATGAGATGGATCACCTGGGGCAGAAGGAGTCTCTGCTAGAGGCACTTCCTTTTCAGATTGGGGGGGTGGGCGGGGGCGTCTTGTCTTGAGAACCATTGGCTTCTTGCAACCTAGGAGGGGAAGGGAACCTCATGACGGAGGAGAAGGATCAGCTCTCTGCCTCTGGAGTGAGGTGGGATGGGGAGGTTACTTGCCTCTTATCATCTCTTAAGGCCAGGATGACCTCTGCTGGTATGGAAGAGTCTAGGTTGCCAGCCTACCCGTTCCTCTATAGCAGTAATATAAATTTCTAAAAGAGCTTTATGGTATTTGTTACCCGTTTGTTTTTTGACAAAAGTGTCCTGACCCTGGCAGCTTTGCTGCCAGGAGGTGTTGCCCATCTGTGCATCTCCTGACCCGGTTGAATCACGTCCATTTCTGGTTTTTTAGGTTCACGTTCCTGATCTCAGCAGGAACTTTGAGCTTTTCAGACTGTCCTGCAAGTGGGATTCTGCAGTTCCAGGTGCCCCAGTGTGGATTGCTCCAAGATGGGGCTGGTGGGGCCCCTTTGGGTCACTCTCGGAGATGAAGGGACAGTAGGAATGGAGGATTTCCCTTTAAATAGCTGCTTACTGAATAAACAAAACAGCAATACAATTTTAAAATGACAAGTAGAAAAAGAAACAAAAGCAAACAGGAAAAAAAAGGAAGTGAATGAGATACCTATGTATGTGAACTCATATATTAATATGTTAAATATTCTGTGTTTGAAAATTACTGTGTGTGGCAGTGGTGAAATGTAATATTTGTTACTACCGGTTCTGTGGGCGTGGCTTGGTGGTGGGGGTAATATGACTGAATGGGCGTGGCCAACTTTTTTTTTTTTACTTTTAAAACCATTTTTTCTACAACCTCTTCTGCTGAAGAGGTTGTAAAAAAAATGCTTTTAAAGCCTCTGACGATCCCAGCTGACTTGCCTGATCAGCAGAGGCTTTCTTTTCTTTCTTTTTTTTTAAAGCCTCTGATGATCCCAGCTGAGCCGCGCAATCATCAGAGGCTTCTTTTTTTACTTTTAAAAGCATTTTTTCATCCAAAGAGGTTGTAGAAAAAATGCTTTTAAAAATTAAAAAAAAGCCTCTGATGATTGCACAGCTCAGCTGGGCAATGGTGGGGTGGTGGTGGGGGGCAGGGATTTTTGCTACTGGTTCTCTGAACTACCAGATCAGGTGATCCGGTCTGAACTGGGAGCATTTCACCCCTGGTGTGTGGGTTCCTTCAACAGGGCCATACTGACCACATAGGCCTAAATCCTGCTTTTTCTCTCCCCGCCCCAAACCTGTTTCTCTTCTTCCTTACAGCTTTAACGTCTCCAAAACCCACCCTGATGGGTCTGCCGGGCACAAGTGTTCCCTCGCCTGGCCTTCCCACCTCAGGATCCCCAAATAAGATGGCTTCCCTCAGCTCCCCCCCGCCAGCACAAACATCCATGGGCTCCGCACCCCCCCTCCCACTGCAGAAGGACAAGGAGAGTGAGAAGGTGAAAGAGAAGGAGCGCGCCCCCAAAGCCAGGGGGGAGGCCCTACCGGGGCCCAAAAAGGACAAAGGGGAAGCGCCCAACCCCAGCCTGGCCTTCCCCGCCACGGGGCCTGCTTTGGAATACTCGGTGGAGCCTACTCAGCTGCAGGCCCTGCAGGCTGCTCTCAACACGGACCCTATGGCCTTGCTGACCAGTCCTTTCCTCCCATATTTTGTGCCCGGCTTCTCTCCGTACTATGCCCCTCAGCTTCCGGGGGCTTTGCAGAGTGGATACCTCCAGCCCATGTACAGCATGGAAGGGGTCTTCCCTTATGGCCCGGCCCTGTCGCAGGCCCTGCTTGGCTTGTCCCCGGGCACCCTGCTGCAGCACTACCAGCAATATCAACAGAGCCTCCAAGAGGCGCTGCAACGGCAAGCGCAGCTGTCCCTGCCCAAAGGCAGCCAGCCCCCCGTCCCCGCGGAGGGCTCCTCCCCTGAAAAAGGCCCTGCCAAAGAACCCCCCAAGCCAGAAGAGCAAAAGAACAGCTCCTGCAAGGGGTCCTCCCGAGGGGAGCCCACCACAGGAAGCAGTAACGCCCCGGACTCCCTCTGTGACCCCTTCATTGTCCCCCCGGTGCAGTATAGACTGGTGTGCCGGAAATGCCAGGCTGGATTCGGGAGCCAAGAGGCAGCCAACATCCACCTGAAATCCCTCTGCTGCTTCGGCCAGTCGGCGGGGACTCTGACCGAGATGGCACTTCAGGTGCTCGCTGGTGGGGGCGGCTCCTACCAGTGTGTGGCGTGCGAGAGCACGGTGTGTGGGGAAGAGGCCCTCCAGCAGCATCTCGAATCTGCCACCCACAGACATCGGACAGTCCCCCGAGCAGCAGCCAGAAACGCCAAAGAGCACCCCAGTCAATTACCTCACTCTGCCTGCCTCCCTGACCCGAGCACCGCATCTACCTCGCAGCCCACCGCTCACCCCAAGGACGGCCTCCCGCCCGCCGCTCCCCCCCATGCCTCCAAAAAGCCCTGGCCTCCGGCAGCCTCCCCTCCAGGGAAATCCCCGCCTCTCTCCTCATCTTCAACGGTTACCTCAAGCTCATGCAGCACCTCAGGGGTTCAGCCCTCTCTGATGCCAAGGAAATTCTCTTCGGAGGAGTCTGACTCGGGCCGTGGCCCGGAGGCTGGGGGGCCAGTAGAGCCCAGCCTCCCCCAGGACTGCAGCCTCCCCAGCGTGGACCCTTTTCGATTGTAAGCTTTGAAGACAGACTCTTGCAAAATGAATCTAGAAGTAACAAACCGGTTTCAGAAACAGACTAACTGCAATTCCAAAGCTTCTAACCAAAAAAGAAAAACAAACCCGAGAGAGAGACGCCTGGGTGGTTTTCCCAGAGGCCCCTGCTGGCAGCTCAGCTTGCCTCTGGGCGGCTGAAGAGTTTGCTGTGGCTCTCTCAAAGGTGGCTGTCCCCCCAGTAATCAGCCCCCCCACCTGCACAAGAGCCTTGAGAGCGCAGTGGAGGCCAGCATAACTGTGTGGGAAAGCAGACCACCCGGGACCATTTTAAATTTCTTGCTGTCTTAGCATTCAGATACCAATGGCTTGCTTGCTAAAAGGAAAAAAGAAATGTAACGTCTTTTTATTCTCAGGTCAATCGCTCACACTTTGTTCGGTTTTCAGAATCATTGTTTTATATAAATATATATATAATTTCTTTTTTTGGTTTTGATTTTTTCCAAGGAAAGGATTTTTTGTTGTTGTTAATTTAAAAATGGGCAGAAAGTATTCAAGAGACAAACAATGTGAACTAAGTTAGCTTTCTGGGGATTTTAGGGGTATCTTTTCTGCTGAAGCCAATTTCAAGGGGGACCATTCAGCCCTCCCCTTTTCAGAAAAGAAAACACGCAGAGTGTTAAGGACTTGGAGTTTTAAACAACTGACTTTCTGTATTTATGATAGATATGACCATTTTTGGTGTTGAGTAGATTGTTGCATTGGAAATGAACTGAAGCAGTATGGTAGATTTAAAGATCCCCCCCCCCCACTTTTTGTGTATGTTTAGCTTTTGTATATGGTCCGGCTGGCAGCTTCTCATTTGATGTCTTGTCCATTCCTGTCCTGGCCAGATGGAGCCCAGCCTGACTCGCTGCAGCTTCTCCGTCCGTCCCTCCATCCCCGGGCCACCCCGTCATAAACTTCCACTTCTCAGTTGCTGCCTTCATTCTAAGAGGGTGGCTACAAAGTTATTTTATAAAATTAAGGGAAATAAATCAAAAGGTCCAGAGGGGTCAGTGGGATCCCTTTTGAAATATTTTTGTTGGGAGTTCAAAACTTTCTAAGGCGTATTCCTGTCAATTGTGCACTTAACTCTCTTCTTTCGGCTTCCTTCCCTTCCTGTGTAAAGGCTCCATTTTGGAAATGTCAGCCTTTCTTTCTCTTTCTGTCATTAGGGCACCCATGTTCCTTTTGAAGGACTCTCTGAGATAGGGTAAGTGGGCGGGAGGGCTGTTTTTTCCCTTTGTTTACTTTGTTTCTTTCCTCCAGAAGAAGTTAATGCTTTAAATAAAATCCAAAGACAAACCCTTTCAACCATTGGTGCAGAATGAGCAAAAAAGGCGTCTTTTGAGGATTTGTTTCTGTTTTAGCCACAAAACTCCATTTGACAAATAAACACATGAATGAAGGAGCCTCTGTGCTTCTGCCAGCATCCGGCCCTGAGCTTGGACAGGCAAGTGGGGTGTTTTTATGGTATGCTATGCTCAGAAGTGAGGATGGCGAGCCTGGAGAGCCATACCCCAAATGTTCTTCTCTCACTATCTCCTGGAAAGGGAAATTGATACTGCTGCCAGGCTGAATCTGCAGTCAGGTGTTTGGATCCCAGTGCCACCATGTCTGCGTGCCATACCCCTGCCCCCAATCCTCTGCCAATAGGGCCTGCTCCACTTTCACTTTCTGGCTCCAGCTTCCCCACCCCCACTGCCTGATGGAAGGTGGCTCTGAGAAAGGCAACCTCCTCACTGCTGCCACTCTCTTAGCTGCTTGTAGCTTGATGGAGGATCCACCCTTCCCTGGTTGCACACGTGCGGAAAACCCTGTTCTGAGTTTCCCTCTGCCCTACTGGCAGCCTGGAGTGCCCCGTACAATCCTCTTTTTAGATCTAAAGTTGTGCAAGTAGCGTTCCTATGGTTTGAGTTTGTGGGTTACTGTTGAATATTACTTCATTTCCTGAGGCTTTTCATTTTATTTTTGGTTCTTTATGTGGTATATACTTTGCTAGTTTAACACTAGTGTTTCCTGGCCAGTTTTGTGGTCTGCTTTCTTTGACATCTTTGGCCTCCTTTCTTTGTTCTGCCCTGGTTCCCTTCCTCTGCTCTCTTCTCCTGGCTTTCCTCCATCTGCATGGGGCATCCCCAGATCCTTCCCAGTCTACTAAGTGCAGTAGAGAGGCCTCCATCCTGGCAGCAGTGTTGTCCCCAGCAGGGCAGTGGCAAGTATTGAGCAGGCTCCTGCCCTGAGCCAAGCTAAGGTCTATCGTGATTGCACTTCACCCTCTGGGGCACTGGAGGGGGTTCATAGAGCCTGGGGAGGAGCAGGCAGCTTTGGCAATCCTGGCGTCCAAAGAGGGCTGTGCTAGTGCTTGAGGCTGAGGGTCTTTCTGCCTCTGAGCCCCTCTGTTTGATGGGAGAATCCAAACCAGGGAGAGGCCAGGAATAGTCTTGCCCAAGAATGTTAACAATGCAGGTGGATGTGGCTGGCTCCAAGGTGGTGCCCAGCTGGCCAGCAAAAATCGCCTTCCTGGCCCTGGTCCTTAGTCTAAGTAGCCTTGGGGACATGAGGAAATGAAACTCTTGCTGGTTGTTTCATTGTCTAGATCAGTGGTAATTAACCTGGTCCCTACCGCCCACTAGTGGGCATTCCAGCTTTCATGGTGGGCGGTAGGGGTTTTGTCCCTACTTTATAAATCATCATTACTGTGGAACTCGTGGGTGGTTAGAAAATTTTACTACTAACAGAGATACAAAAGTGGACGGTAGGTATAAAAAGGTTGACTACCCCTGGTCTAGATGGATGGATGGCACTGAAAATCCTGCCGACTGTGAAACACATAACTTTTTACTATTTTTTCATTACTTTGGTTAGGGAGAGGGGGACAAGTCTGGATAAAACAGAAAGTATAAATGAGGTGAAGTCTCTAAACAGCCTTTGCAATGTACAAAAACTAGAGCAAGTGAAACCAAAAATGACGTTCTTGGTGTTTTTCTATAATGTTGTCTTGTTAGCTTTTTTGTTACTGTAATGCTGATCTCAAATTGTACCAAAATACATAGAGATGGACAAAAGCAGAACCACATAGAACTAAAGAAAAAAAAAACCAAACAAATTTTGTCACAAAACACTTTGTTGTCATAGTTAAGTTGATTGTAGATGGTAATTGAATATACTCCTTTGAAAATATTTCATCAAGTATGTTTCCTGCTCATTGTGGTACATTAAAAAAATGAGCCAAAGCTCTTGTCTCTGCTGTGCCAGAGTGTGGTGAATGCAGGGATCTCTCTGCCAAGGGAAGAACATCCCCCATGCTGGACAGAACAGGACAATGGGACGGGGCCTTGAAGGCCAACCTCTTGGCAAAGGCATGAGGAGTCCAGTTTTTGGGTGGTGGGACCTGCGTACTTGTCAAAAAGCAGGCATTGCTTTTCTGTGGGTCCAGGTCAATTATCTCCCAGGGCTCTTTAATGCTGGCTTTGGAGAAGAAATGGAGAGAACACAGCCAGAAACAGCTGCCTGTCTGAAGAGTGGAGCTTTCCAAATGGCCAAGACCAGCATTGAGCACAAACACTACTGGACTCCCTTCCTGTAAATTGGACCAAGGGACAAATCATTGCAGGCATGCATGGATAAACACAGGGAAGTGAAAAAGGGGAAGATGGGATGCTGGGTGGTAGAGCCTTTTCCAATTTCTTGTGGACATTGCATTCCGATTTCAGTGGCAGAAAGTGGAAGGGGCTACTTCCTTTGCAAATTGGGGAATGACTCCTTGCAGAATAATGACTGGGAGTCAGCTGGGAGCCCTTGTCAAGGGAGCAGGGCTGGAGGGTGGGGGTGGGGCTTGAGGAGGAATGGCAGGTTCTTTGCTGGAGTCTAGGAACCTCTTAAAAGAAAACTCTCCACCTGACTGCTGGGCCCATTTCAAACGATTCTATTGTAGACATGGTTTCTCATTGCTGGTTACTTGTGTGTATTTATTTTTATTTTTAATTTATTTGTTTGTTTGATTTTTTTATACCGCCCTTCTCCAGCAGAACTCAGGGTGGTGAACAGCCAAGGTAAAACATAACATAAAAATTTTAAAACAATTTAAAAAGATATTAAATAATTTCAGCCCACAATTTAAAACAGCCCAATTAAAATCAATTACGAATTAAAACTGAATGATGAGATCAAGCCAGCCCGGCTAGATGAAATAAGTGAGTTTTAAGGGCCTGACGAAAAGTCCGGAGATCTGGGATCAAACGTATCTGGGGGTAGGTCGTTACAGAGGGCGGGTGCTGCCACAGAGAAGGCTCTCCCCCTGGAGGTCGCCAGCCGACATTATTTGGCTGTCAGCACCCTGAAGAGGCCCTCTCTGCGAGCGTACTGCCAGTGGGAGGCTATTGGCGGCAGAAGGCGGTCTCGTAAACACCCAGGCCCTAAGCCATGGAGCGCTTTAAAGGTAGTCACCAACACCTTGAAGCGCACCTGGAAGACCATCGGAAGCCAGTGCAGCTCGCGCAGGAGGGGTGTCACATGAGAGCGCTCCATCGCTCCCATAATCCCCCATGCAGTCGCATTCTGGACCAGTTGGAGCCTCTGGGTGCACCCCAAAGGGAGCCCCATGTAGAGAGCATTGCAGTAGTTCAGGCGGGAAGTGACAAGTGCTTGAGTGACCGTGCGTAAGGAGTCCCGATCCAGAAAGGGACACAACTGGCGTATCAGGCAAACCTGGTAAAAAGCTCCCCTGGCCATGGCCGTCATATGCTCTTCTAAAGACAGCCGTGCGTCCAGGAGGACGCCCAAGTTACGAGCCCTCTCCGTGGGGGCCAATGACTCACCCTCAATAACCAGCGATGGCGCCAGCTGGCTATACCGGGTATGCTGGAAGCCCCAGCCACTCGGTCTTGGAAGGGTTGAGTCGGAGCCTGTGTGTATGCAGAAGGGATGGTATTTTGATGTGAGATAGAAAAAATTAAAAACTTGTCTGTTTTTCTTCAAATTGAGGAAAGGGGGGGGGGCATTGTAAGGCCAACTTTGAGCTAACTGGATATAAGCAAATATTGTAGAAAGCTTCTCAGGTAGCATTCTACTACTGAAGCTCTGGAACAGAAAAGATGGGTAGAATCCAGCAGCAAGCAGAGATCTGCCTCCTGGGCTCAGCATCATGGTTCTTCTCTCTCCTGGCAGGGATCCCATGAAAGGAGCCATTTGCTTCTGCATTAGGACAGGAGGGAGCCCCTTTGGGGGACTCTGCCTTATTCAGCAGAACAGCAAAAGGCAGCCCCTTGGTGTCAGATGAATTTGTGTTGCTCTGAAATGGAGCTGTTGTTTGTGGCTGTCTTTCTACTATATGCAGATTTCTCTTTAAGCAGTACTAGCAAAAGATGCAGAATCCATACCTGTCAAACCATTCTTGTATTGTGCTGATCTGTCCACGTTATGAGTTCCTCTGAAAATGAAAGTCTGTTCCTAATTTAAAAGAATTGCTCTTCAGATTTGTTCTTGAACATTCTGGCTATTCTCGTCGGGGTAGATGCCACCTGTAAAACATTTTATACAAATTTTCCTTATATGCTGTTGACATAGTCACTTTGTAATTTTGCAACCACAGTTTTTGCCATTTCTCTAAATAAATTCCATAACCAAAATTCTCCCCCCATGCAATCATTGTTTCTTTAACTTGTTCTTCCAATTTTACCTCTAATAAATAACCATACGATTTTTTAATTATATAGTCATCAGAACCTGTTACAATTTTATCTAAATTAGTCAAATTATTATAAAAACCTTCTTACAATCTTAGTCATATCTAGAATGTATTTGCATATAAGAAAACCAATTCATCTTTAAACCTTGTTCCTCCAAGTTTTGCTTTGATTTAAGTTCACTCTTTTCATTCAATATTCACTATATTTATTTATTTATCTATTTTTATATTTATATACCGCCCTTCTCCCTGGGGATTCAGGGCGGTGTACAGCCAAGTAAAAACATAGAGTACAAACATTAAAATTCGATTAAAAAGATATATGTAAATTTGGTCCCATAATTAAAAAGCAATAATAAACCAATTAAAACATTTCAAAATGTTAAGCCAGCTCGGCTTGCTGAAAAAAGAGAGTTTTAAGGGCATGGCAGAAGGTACCGAGGTCTTGGATTCTCCTTATCTCTGGGGGCAGTTGGTTCCAGAGGATAGGTCTGACATATCTAACAATTTGTTTCCTTCTAAATATTATTGAGTATAAAAATGCTTCAATTGTTGATAGCCAGACTGGAATTTTTAAATAATATTGTTTTTTAATCTTCTCCCAATTTAGTAACAAAGCCTTTCGTATATAATGTCTTCTAAAATACCCCTGTGTTTTTGTTCCCTTGTATCATAAAAAAGTGTGCCATCCCAACAAGAAGTCATGTCCTTCTAAAGTCAATAATCTAGTATTTCTTAGTGTTAGCCATTCTTTAATCCACATCAAACTTGTCGTTTGATAATAAAGTTCCCAATTAGGCAAACCAAAACCTCCTCTTATTCTGGCATCTTGTAACAGTTTCAATTTTATCCTCGTCTTTTTACCCTGCCAATTATATTTTACCATTATTTTGTTCAAATCTTCAAAATAGTCTTTTCCCAATCTAATTGGAATTGTCTGGAACAAATATAAAATTCTTGGTAGTATATTCATTTTAATTGTCGATATTCTCCCTATCAATGATAATTGTAAATTTTCCCATTTTGCCAAATCTGTCCCAATCTGTTGTTTGAGTGTGTTAATTCTGTTTAAGTGTGCTGCATCTTGTTGTCAAATATATCCCCAAATATTTAACTTATTTGTGACCTGCATCTTTGATATTTATGCCAATTCTTCTTTTTGTTTATTAACGTATTTTATGTCAAGATCTTTGTTTTATCTTTATTAATTTTCAGACCTTCTATTTTCCCAAATTCTCCTATTTTATCTATCAGTGTAATTATTGAGTCTAAAGGATCTTCAAGAATAAAAACCACATCATCTGTGAACACTTGCAATTTATATTCTTCCTTTTGAATTTTCATTCCTTTTATATCTTTTTCTTCTCTAATATTTCTATTAAGCAAACAACAGAGGAGACAGTGGGCAGCCTTGTCTCGTTCCTTTTTTTATCTCAATAGACTCTGTCAATTCTCCATTTATCATTACTTTTGCTGTTTGTTTATAATATATGGCTTCTACTGCTTGAGTAAATTTTCTGCCAAAGCCCATCTCCTCCAATTGAAGTAACATAAATCGCCAGTTGACATTATCAAAGGCTTTCTGAGCATCTAGGAACATCAAAGCCATTTGCTTTTCAGGATGTGCCTCGTAGTATTCCAAAGTGTCCAGAATTATCCTCATATTGTCTCGGTCTGTCTTTTTGATCAGAATGTATAAAAGTATTTAAATATCTTTTAAGTCTTTCTGCCAGTACTGAAGCAAAGATTTTATAATCTGAATTTTAGCAGGGAAATAGGCCTATAATTTTTGATTTGTTGTGGGTCTGTATCCTCTTTTTTTACAATTGTAATGTATGCTTCTGACCATGACTTGGGTATTTTCCTCTTTAACATAACTTCATTTATAACTTCTAGCAATGGGAGACTCAACAATTCCTGTAGTGTCTTATAATATTCCTCTGGCAGTCCGTCCGGGCCTTGTGCCTTCCCATTCTTTTGTTTTTTAAGTGCTTCAGATAATTCCATCATTGTTATATTTCCTTCTAACATCATTTCAATATCTTCAGAAAACTGGGGTAAATTTGCCTTTTGCAAGTATTGTGTAATATTTTCCTCCTCTATATTTTCGTGTTCATACAGTTTTCTATAGTAATCTTGTATAATTTCTTTCTTCTCTTTATTCCCAAATCTAATTTGTCCTTGATCATCCATTAGATGGGTAGCATATAAATTGAAAAGAGAGAATCAAGAAAAATGATTCTCTCTTTTCAATTTATATGCTACCCATCTACCTGGTTTGTCGGCATCTTCAAAATAGTTCTGTTTAGCACTTCTGATTTTTTGTACTAAGTCTTCTTTTTCTATCAATCTCATTTTATGCTTAGTTGTATCCATTTTTATTTTGATATCCTTCTTTTGTGGAAATTTCTGAAGCTCCTTTTCAAATTTCTTATAGTCATCCTCTAGTGTTTTATAGGCTTGTCTTTTTTTAATATTTCTTTTCCTTGTATAGTCTATTATCAGACCTCTAGTATAAGCTTTCATTGTATCCCAAAGATTTTGCATCAATGTTTCCTCTTTTCTGTTTTGTTTAAAAAAGAAAGCCAATTCTTTCTTCATTTTCTGTACAAAGTCCTTTTCTTTTAATATTGTATTATTTAAAGTCCATCTAGATCTTATCCTTTGTCCTTTCTTTCTCATGGTCACTGGATTGTGATTTGCCCAGGTATTTGCTTCTATTTCAATTTCTTCTATATTAGAAGTCAATTTCATTGTCGTTCATATCATGTCTAATCAAGACCATGATGAATGTCTGTCAGAATAAAAAGTATATTGCCTATTTTTTGCATTTCTTTCTCTCCATGCATCTTTTAAATTTGTTTCCTCTATCATTTTAAAAAAGGATTTCGGAAGTATCTTTCTACTGTGCTTTGTTGCCTTGTGTGTATTGTAGTCTAATTTCTCATCTACTATACCATTAAAGTCCCCCATCATACAAATATTATCATAGTCCAATTCAATTATTTTCTTATGTAACTTTCTGTAGAAGTCATCTTGATTGTTATTTGGAGCATATATTGCTATTAAAAGTATTTTCATATTATTATCTATCATTTCCACCATTCCCTCATCACCTGCATATATTTGCTCTGCTGGAATTGTGTTTCTAATGTATAAGACAACTCCCCTTTTCTTATATTGTGGCAATGAAGTAAAAATTTTCCCTAATTTTGGCTGTACCAGTAACTGTTCATGTTGCTTTTTAATGTGCACTTCTTGTAGGCAGATTATATCAAACTTTAATTTCTCTAATTTATGAAATACCTTTCTTCTTTTAATGGCTAAATTAAGTCCGTTTATGTTCTTTGTAATCATTTTTTTCTCTTCTATATTCATATTTTATATGTAGGTTTTGTTGCTCTAATAGATCTCAGTTCACATTGTTCTTTATATTCTACGATGCCTCCTACTGTGCCTTCTTCCTTTTTTTTTATTGAAAAAGTTTTACAAATACAAATTTTCTCCCCGTTTTTCCCCCCTCCCCCATCCCATAACTCCCCCTCCTGTAACCCCTACCTCCTCCTCCCCTCCCCTCCCCTCCACTTCCTCCCCCCCCCCCACGACTTCCCTAGGTGAAATCCAAATCATACCATATCATATATTACCCTCCTATAAATTTACACTATAAATTTCTACATCTTAACATTCAACTGAAAACTATCTGGTACTTCCTTGTTTGGTATTTGTTCTGCACATAATCTATCCATTTCTTCTATTCCAACATGTAAGTTTCTTGGGTCTGGTCTTTTAAGTATGCTGATATCTTCGCCATTTCTGCAAAACTGGCCACCTTCAAAGTCCATTCTTCTATAGTAGGCATAAAGTATTTTTTTCAATATTGGCCAATCAATAATCTAGCTGCTGTAATCATATATATCATTTTTGTCTCAGTCACTGAAGAATCCTTAACTGTGCCCAGTAAAAACAATTGAGGAGAAAATTGCAGTTTTTTCTTCAAAACATTTTGCATAACCCACCATATTTTAATCCAAAAAGCCTTCACTTTCTTGCAGGTCCACCATATATGATAATATGTAGCATCTAAGCATTCACATCTCCAACATTTTGCCTGCACATTAGGATACATACATGATAATTTCTTGGGATCTAGATGCCACCTGTAAAACATTTTATAAAAATTTTCCCCCAAGTTCTGTGACTGCGTAAATTTAACATTCTGAATCCATATTTTTTCCCACGTTTCCATCATAACTGGTTCTGCAAAGTTTTGCGCCCACTTTATCATGCAGTCTTTAACCAACTCATTTTCAGAATCTCTTTCTAACAAAACGTTATAAACCTTCTTAATATGCATTTGGCCTTTATCTTTTATCTGTCTTACCAAATCTTCTTCATGCAACATTAAACCATTAAAACTTTTCAATCGTTGCAAGGCCTTCCTCTTGAAGTTAATCAGTGACTCTTCCCTTCTTGTCTCTACTTCTTTCTCTCTAAGGTATTCAACATAAAATGCTTTGGCTTTATCAAGTCTGCTTTAAATCTTTGCAGTTGCCATGTAAACACCAGGCCTTCTGGTTATCAGCCATCTATAGTTCACTCCTTTCTGGAGCAATATTTTGGTCAGGAATTGATATTCTCTTCTCATCTCTCTCAGTCTTCTCAGTATCTGCTTCAGAACCACAATTTCCTTGTCTTTGTATTTCATTGTTTTCTCTTTTGTAATCTGCAATATTTGCGTTTTAATTGATTTCTTGGTGAATCTTATATGAACTTCTCTTGGTAGCTTATTTCTCATTGCATATCTTGTATATACTCGAAATGTCTCATCTATGCCATCCATCATCTTTTCTTTAGTAATTTCCAATGCTTCTGTTAGAATTTCTATCATTTTTTCTGCCAAGTTTTCTCTTTTTTCTTCTTCTATATTTTGAAATCTTAAGTAAAATTCTGATTTGTCCATCTCCCATCCTATTCCACTTTTATCTCGTTCAATCTACTGTCCATATCTCTAATTTTTTTCATCTCTTTGTTCTTCCTTTTCTTCCTTTTTTTTGAAGTCTGTTCTCATATTTCTTCATCATTTGTTGTATGTTCTCCACTTTTTCATCTGTTTTTCCTGTTCTTTGTTCAGCATCGCAGAGGAACAAGGGGGTAGGTGATACACAATTATGGTACAGATTGCACACAAATTAAAAGATGGAACTGCTGCTTCTAAATTGGAATGAATTTAGCTAAGCAACCTCCAATTAAGTAATATTTTAAAAAAATATTTGCTACACATTCTCATAATTGTATACAGATTCCTGTGCTACTTTTAGGCTCCTTAACACTGAGACAGGTAGGAACTAGAGAAGTACCTAAGAAGTGGAGGGATGGCAGGATGTATGGAGTGAGGCTGCTTGGGCGCTAGTGAAAGTGAAAGGCAATCAGCGCATACTGGCTGTCAGGCCTGGAAGCCATCTTTTGCATTGGCCTTCAGGCCTGCCACATTTCCTACTGAACCCTGATACTGGCTTTGTTCAGATGGTATAGCGGTTTTGGTTAACCAAGTTTAATGAACAGACTACAATTTTGCAATTACACAAATCATAAAACCTAGATAAACAGCCTGAATAGCTACAACTGCACTAGGTACTCAACAAAAATTAAAGCATTTAACTCATAAATTTAATGTGATATATAGAGAACCATTAACTGAGTTTACTTTGTTGCAAGTAAAAATATTGTTTTGTTTCCAGATTGCTTACAGGCAGTTAGAAATGCCAGGAATACAAACATACAGCATTTTATTGCCATTTAAACTTGACAGAAATTATTCAAACCACAATAATTTGTTACATAGATTCTAGCAAGAGCTGAATGGCCGCATTTGTCTTTAGACATCTAACAGCAGCTTTTCATTCAAGTCCAAATGCTTGACAATCACAGCCACTTTAAAGCTCAAAACTCTTGTATGAACAAACAAACCGGCATGAAAGTTTGCAAAGCTGGAAGCTTAAGCGACCTCTGTGAGGAGTATGCTTTGGATACAGATGGCAGTGATGATTTTGCTCTGATAAGCAAGGCGAAAGGACTCCAAAGGAACTTTGGGTTTGGAAAGGAGTCGCCCTGGGAACCAAGCGAAGGGTGTGCTGAGCTGAGCTGAGCTGAGCCTACTAATGTCCCAGCAAAAGGAAAGGGGAGTTGGCCACCTGATTTCAAGATAGAGTTATGAGGCTGTTTTTCAGATGAAGCAGAATCAAAAATCAAGAACTACAGCCTGAAGAAAGAAAAAACCTTATGAAAAAGCAATTTTACTGGACCAAAATTGAGGTAAATGTATAAGAATTTGTACAGAATCCAGTTTCTAAGGGGTAGATAGATGAGTGTTGGCATCAGCTATCTCTTGGATGATGGAATACTTCTGGATTTTCCTTTTCCTCACCAAGGTTCAGGACTGGCAAATTTGGGTCAGTTGGCTGACATGATGCAAAACCCATTTTTCTTTGTTGACTCTTCTATGCACCTTGAATCCCTTTCTGGTATCCACGATAAGTGGCCCCCAAAGTTTGGATCTTCTTTGCAGAGCTGTAAGGTTATCTTAAGGCTCAATATGCTGCCCCAAGTAGACCCCGATCGTGCCCGTTGTGGCCCTCAAGCCAACAGAGCCTGTCTTTCCTGTTTTAAGCAAAAGAGAAAACACATCTTCATCCTTAAATGAAACCAGTGGCTGAGTCCCCTGCTAGTCTCTATTCCTACATCCTTAATCAATACAAACCTTGGTCAAGACTCAGATGTGTGGCCCGTTACCTTTGCTTAGTTTATGCTTCAGAGCATGATGTGAGCCCAGATGAGGAGTTAATTCAATAAAGCATTAATTCCTGTCTGAACTCAGCTCTTCCTTTTTATCCCGTGGCCCTCCACCAGAGTGGCCTTCCCACTCTTGGCAGAATTTTGTTTTTGATTTTTCAAAACAAAATATTGAAGCCAACATGTCAAGATAATGACCACTAAAGATACAGCTCCATGTGATTACAGAGCTAACGGGGTTAGGCAATTTTTCTGTCCCACACAATCCTGTCACTGGCCTCCCAAATTGGCCTACAAGAGGCGTTAATGCCCAAGGGAGAACATTTCACTCCTATTCAGGGAAGGCACGTTCTTCGGGGGCCCTTTTCAACCCAGCAGAAAAAAGTATTCGCGCATCAATTTGCACAGGGCGATCAAGCCTCGACGTCGGTTTGGAGTGGAAGGCGATGGGCATTTAGGGCAAAGAAATGGAAGAGGTTTTGCCTGGCAAGGATACTCTAAAATCCATGGTGCCGCTTAGGGGCAGGTGCAATCAAATGCCTTTTCCACTGTCTGGGGCGGTGCTGCCCCGGGCGCTCGGCGCGAAGGGAAACCGGAGGCTGCAAGGGGGGTGGGGGAGGTTCCGCCAGGTGCGCTTCCGGGTAGAGTCGCACGGCGTGTTCCACGTGGCGGCGGGCCCCGCCGCGGCGCGTCCTCTCGCTGCCGGGCAACGGCGGGCTCCCTTTTCCGATTGGCTGGTGCCGGCGGCGTCTCAAGCGGCGCCTCTGCTGTGTCCAGGCCGTTGAGCGCGGACCTCCCCGGGCGGCTCGGATTGGCCGGCTGCGACGGGGGGCGGGGCCAGGCCCGAGGGCGCCGGGGAAGCCGAACGTGGGAGCGAGACCGCCGGCAGCCGCGGCGTGGCATGGAGTCCCCCCTCGGCGGCCGCGGGAACGGGCGCAGGTAGGCCTCCCGAGCTCGGCTCCCTTCTCTGCGCGTGGCGGCCCAGACGGCTCTCCTCGTGGGCCGGAGCTCCGGTGGGAGTGCGGGTGGTTTGAGCGCTGGCGCCCCTGGGCAAGCAAGCGTTGCGGCTCATCTAAAGCCGGGCCTTCGCCCCTCCGGTGGTTCCCCTACAGGTAAGAGAAGATAATAGAGGCGCGCAAATAGTTCTGAGAAACCTGAAGCTGCTCCCAGTGTCACAGAGCGAGCTCCTCTCCTGAAACGAGGGGAATTTGGTCCGTAGGATTTTCGGGGAGCGTTTTCTCCCTGGTGCTGGCAATCGCCGTGAGCTCCGCTGAAATGAAAGAGGCTGGGGTGGGTGAGGGAACATTTTGACTTCCCGTCTTTATTATAATTGCTCCCAAGGAAATAGACCTGCCTCTGAGTTCTCCTGGCTTGGGAGTCATCTGCCCCAAAGGCCGGCACTTCCCTTCGAACCAGAGCGATTCTATTAACAACTGCAGTTGTAGCCTAATTGTAGGCGTATTGGCCTCGGATGACGCCAATCGCCTTGGCGGCCCTCAGTATAGGGAACTCCCTTTTAAGTTGGAGGTTAGTCATAATTGTCCTTCTCTGTGATCCACCAGCAGCTGAAAACTTTCCAGATGTGCACTTGACTATCTTACCACTTAACCTCATTCAGTTTTCATTCGTATTCAGTGTTCTGGTCTTTGCTTGTTCTAAAAGTTTAATGGTTGTTTATCCTAGATACCGGCAGCTTTTTTCTCTCTATCCATCAAATGGGATTTTTGCTGTCTGGTTGGCTGTCTTTTCCCCTCCAGAACTTTTGTCCTTCTACTTTCAAAGACTCTACGAATCTTACTAGATTATTAGAATAATGCTATTTTTCCAACAGTAAAGGAAATCAAAAAGTGTGTATTCAGTAATCTGAAATGTGCATTTCTGGGAAGCATTATTCAAATTGAGCGGTTTCTAAATAAGACAAATAAAATAGATAGGTAGGTGTATTGAAGAACAAGGCTTGCAACACGCTCACAGCCACCAAAATTATCCTGGATGTTTTGCAAAAAGAACTGTCTCACTGACAGTTTTGGATCCCCCCTCCGTAGCTTCAATTCACATAAAGGTTTTTTGTCATGGCAGCTGAGAAAGAAAGGTTAGGCAATCACTGAGGAATGTTGCCATTAAAAATTAATCCCAATAATAAGTATATTTTCTTTGCCAGCCTTTTGGCTAACTGCCCTAATAACTGCCCTGGCTTTTTAGAAAACTGCTGCTTTATCATTTTATATAGGTATTTTATTACATAGTTTGATACATACATACGTAGTATGTCAACTATTTTCATGTTTTTAGTAAAGATAACATTCACATTTTGTAAATGAAGATAGAAGCAATCTAGGAAAAGCTGGGATTGGAGATTGGATATCTTTTTGCCCAACTCATCAGGAATATTCCAGTCTGATTAAAAGTTGGAATCAGTGGGCAAATCCATTGGAACTAATCTACTTCTCCCAATTCTGAAAGGGTGGAGAGGGAGCAATTGCCAGCTATGCTGGCTGCACCTGGAGATTCAGTAAGGGTTGGGGGAGGGGAAGGGGCTGCTTTAGAAATGCAGCGCACAGAGGTGGGAATGGGGCTTCTGGCCTTTCCATCTCCAGCCCAGGCCTTTGGGAGCTGAAGGGACAGAGGCCTGGCCAGCTTAGCCTTTCCCATCCAGGCTGCAGGCATTCATGACTGGCAGGTGTGATTCCCCACTTCCTCTAATAGTACAGGATGGTTCTTCCCTGGTTCCTGTCTCACTGGCTCCCCTCGCCATTGCCCTGTGCTTTGGAGGTTCTTCTGAGGGTTGTCATGACATCAATGGGCCTGGCTTCCCTTTCTGCTTCGGCCACTGCAAAGGGTGCAAGAGCCTCTCCCTTTGCTTGACCATCTGCTTTTTCTTTCTGTCCTGCATTATGGGGGTTGTAGAGTGGCGGTTGAGGCTTTTGCTGCGTGTGCGAGGATCTCTGAAAGAGAAGCTCTCCCCCTCCCCATAATGCAGGAGGGTGCTTTAGCTGGGTGTCTCCACATTTATTCCTTTTCATTTGGTGTGAGGCCACAGAATTCCCACTGCACAGTGAGTGAGTCAGAGAGCAGCAACGGTACTTTCCTCTAAGCTTCTCTGAATGCTCTCTGTGCTTGGGAAGATCTTGTCCTGTGAGGACAGTTGCATCTCTGTCCCCTTTCCAAAGGGCCCACTGCTCTGTAATTAAAGACCTGGAAGGATTCGAGGTGACTGGGCTGGAAAGGGAGCAGACTTGTTGGGGCAAGAGGAGCAGCTTTTCTCCTCCTCATTCCTGGTCGGGGCTCTCAAGCACAGGTTTGTTGAGTGTGCAACTTTGGGGCACCCTCTTCCCAGGCCTGGTTTAGCCCCCTGTGCAGGGCAGCTCACTGATGAGCAACCAAGGAGCAGGACGCTTGCACATCTTCCCAATGGGATGGAGCTTCTGGGTCTCTGGCTGCCGAGTGTCAAGGGAGAGCTCTCCTTCATGTTGTAGGTGTCTGGGCCACGGATGGCCTGCCCTCACCAGTGTGGCTTCTTCCTGTTTCTGAATCTGCTGGAGAGGAGGGCTCATCTTCAGGGATAGAGGGGTGGGCTCCAGGCCAGCTTCAAGTTGAGGAATTGCTCCTCCCTCCATCAGTGCAACAGCCCACTACCAGTCGATGGGCACCGGAGGAGCCTTGGGACTAGACCGGCAAACGTACAATTTGCCTTGTTAATTCTTCTGGTAAGGAATTCAGAAACGCCCGTCTACTCAGGCAGCAACTAAATAATATGCG
Organism: Masticophis lateralis; assembly: GCA_030761175.1. Lineage (NCBI taxonomy): Eukaryota > Metazoa > Chordata > Lepidosauria > Squamata > Colubridae > Masticophis > Masticophis lateralis. The sequence goes on along the minus strand of JAUDYJ010000010.1, from coordinate 186,778 downwards.
CTTTCATAATCTGTATTTTACAGGAGTGTGTTGCTAGGGCAACAGAAGCACTAGGACTGCCCTTTGCTGATCTCAACAGCAGAACGGATAAGGAGGATCTGCTTTTCTTTTTCTCACCTCCTCACCCTGGGGAACGGTGGCTCCTTTTCCTACACTGGCTTGGAATCTTTTAGAAAGGTTTCTACTTGGGTTTCTTATAGGACAGCCACATGGGAAGGACCATTGGTCACTCCAGGGGTCCCTTGGCTTTTCCCAGGTACAACCAGGGGATTGCATTGGGTCAGGGAGAAGCCAGGAAGTGATAGTATTAATTGGAAGTGGATGGCTGGGTGCATATTCCATGGTTTGGGAGGGCAGAGAAGGAAAATTGGTAGAATAATGAGGCCCTGAGCCAGACACCACACACAAAGGAAGGTTGTAATAGATACTGCTCTATTGCTGGAAAGCTCTGACAGCAAGTTCACCTTTCATACTACATGCCCAACCTTTGGGCCATTTGATTAATTTATCTGGAAAGCTGTTGGATTTGAAAACATTAGAAATATGAGTTCCTGGAGTTACAGAGCCTCTGTACGTGTTTGACAGGAAGAGAGCTGTTTCTTTCCTCTGGCTGGTTGAACCAGAGCTGCTAAGGAAATTGCTTTGGCTTGCTTTGGAAATGCTGTGCATCTTTCCTGAAGATTTGAGACAGTTAAAATGAGAAGTTGCCCATCAATTAATAGCAATAGTGCATGTGTTTTTTCTGTAGCAGGTAAAATCCAGTGAGCAGAAAGTTGGGAAACAGGATGGCAGTGAGGCACGGGAGCTTCCATGAAAGCAAAGATTTAAACAAAAACTACACATCATTGCTTACACGTAATCTTGTTTTCATCTACTACTGAATTTTGATTTTGTTGGCATGTGAAGGAGAGGAGAGAATCCCTAGGATTGAAGGTAGGGATTTTGAAAGAGCAGCTCTTGGCTGCTAGATACCATTTGGTCCACTTGCATCAGAGGAAACCTCTAGATACTTAAATTTCATTTTATTTCCTTTTCCTCCTTCCATATAATTCTTTACAGACAAAGTTGCTTCTAAACGTGGAATGATTCCCACGCCCTGGAAGGTCAGCAAACTGTTCATGGCTCTCTTGAAGTGTAAGCAGCTGCATTCAATCCAGTTTCTGTGCTAGAACCGGTCCCCTTGGCAGGTTGAGCTGTGGAATGTGCCTGTCGTTTGTGTGGACTCCAGCTCCCTCCCTTTGGTGGGAGTTCAGCCGTTAGAAACAGCAGGTGGGGTGGGGTGTTGGCTACAGGTCAGAGCTGACTCCTCTAGAGGCTCCTTTCCATGAAAGGAGCAGGCGAAGAGTCACAACAAAGACAGCATAAATTCACCTGAAAATCTGATGGCAGCTCTTCCAGAGAAAAACCATTCCTTCACTTGGTAATGGTGGGAGACCTTGGGCATCATGGCCAAGCCATTTCACCCCAGATGCCAACATTTTATTTTGTGTGGAAAGCTGTTTCTCTGCAAAAGGGGACAGGCGAGGGGGTCCTGTGTCCACCCCAGAAGCAGCTAAGGGGATGGCTGGGCCTGCCCAAGAATGGGGAGGGACAACAGTGGGTTACAGGACTTGAGACTCTTCGGATGCTGCTTTCAATTTTCGTGGGAGAGGTGTGTGGATTTTAAAACTGAGTAGCAAAAGAAACAACTAGGTAGACTCAACAGTTTAATACAAGCGTAAAAGGACCCAGGGAAGGCAAGGTGCTCCAAGAGCTCTGTCCAAGCAGGCCCCTCTGCTGGCCCTGAGGCCAGGCTGGGTGTCTGCGAGCCTTTCTGGGTCAGCGTGCTTAGAGGGTCAGACTAGAGAGAGACTCGCTTAGAACTAAAACGAAATTTCTCCACAGGGGCAACAATTAGTGGAATTGGTTGCCTCCATCACTGAAGGTTTCTAAGGGGCAATAGGACAGCCATTTGTCCACAAGATCCCTTCCAACTCTGGTATTCTGTTATTCTGCTTTCTTGAGGGCCCAGGCCAGTCCCCTCTCCACCAAGGCTGCTCTTTGATCTTTTAGTGCTTGCATGGAACCAAACCTTGGGGGGGGGGGCAGCAGGTGATACTATTTGATTTCCTCCCTCCCCCCACCTGACCTCCCTCAGGGAAGAGCATTTGCAAAGGCCAGCAGGGAGCCGCCTGGGGCTTTGGCTTCCACTCCACTGAAAGGGAATCAGCTCTATAGGAGAGTTGGTCTGCCCCCAGGTGTTTTACATGTTGCCAGCTCTTCCCTGCCTATTTGGGGTGAAGAAAGAGGACAGGCCCACATTCCTGCGGTTAGACCTCTCTCCTTTCCTTTCAAAAGCTGTTGTCTTTGTACCCACTGGAGCCCTCTGGCTTTAGCAGCTGAGGAGACTTTCAGAAGTGCAACAGCGACCTCTGGGTAGGCCTGAAAGGAGTCCAGGAGCTGCCTTTGCTCAGCCCAGCCCAGCCCCACTTCTCTGAAGCTCTCCAGCAAGGGGGGGCTTTGTTCCCAGCCCCTCGTTTCCTTAGAAGGGGCCGGGTACAGGACGGGGGGCAGTTCTGGAGGGGCCAAGAAGGAAGGTTATGGTTCCCACATGGATGTCTGTGGCACCTGCTTTGCTGTGGCTTCCCACTCTTCCCCCGGAAGGCGGAAGGTTCCTAAGTGCTGGCCCTGGATTCACGTCCTGCTACAACAATGGGGCTCACGAGCTGAAGGGGAAGGGAAACTTGTGGCATTGAGGGTGGGTTCGTTGCCTCCCTCGCTGCTGGGCTGCCCCTCCGAAAGTTGCTTGCCTTGCTTAATGAGATGCAAATGAAAAGCTTTCCACTGCAGGAGGGATCAAGATGAGCAGCCCTGCCGCACTGGAGGGTAGCTCTCCTCCAGGAGCCTCTTGGCAGAGCCCAGGAAAGCCAGCAGCTGGCAGAAGCGCTGAATAGTGGACTGGAGGAAGGATGAGGGAGCTGATGCTCCTCTTGCCCACCCATCTTCGTTCGCTTGTCTTTTGTAATCCTTTAGCCACACGGCAGGCAGAACAGCCCCCCCTCCCACTCTTTCCCTCCCTCCCTCTCTCTGCTTGGCAGTGCCACAGAGAGCATGCTCATGCTGGCTTTTTCTTCCATGTTTTCTTCAGATGGAACAGTGTCTGGCTTCTCTATTTGCACATTCCTACTAAGAGGAGAGCCAACTAATATTCCCCTGGCCTAATGTTATCTTGGGGGTTTCGCTTCAACTGGTAGCAGTTGAATGGATCAACAGCACGAGCAATCCAAATGAACAGATGTCTTCAGAAACCTTGGCATGGATGGGACTGTGCCTCCGCTCTCTGACGTGGGCACTTTCCATTTTGCACTGGCTTTCCTTTTGGTGCAGATTTGAACAGCATTCTTCCTCCCCATATACAGACATCCTTCGTGGTGGATGTCGCACTGGTCTTCCCAGAGCCCCATTCATCTCCCTCGTGAGAACATTGCCTAAAAATAAATCCACAGCTTTGGCTCCCCCGGGGGGGGGGGGGGTCTTTTTAAAATCTTCCCAGCGTGGATAAAAGTGGGTCAAAGGCAGCAAACCATCCATATAGGCAACCGCCTGCCCGTCTCCCGTGGAAACCCTCTCCCTTTTACAAACGCATCTCAGGATTAATGAACACCTGTTCCGCAAGTGGGTATGCAGGCATGCCTGTCTTGTACATACCTCCTCTGTGTATCTTCATGCCCGTGTCCACACTGGCGCTCCTGCCAATCTGAACAATGTCCTTCACCCTTTTTCTCCATAGAGCACAAGGTTGACTTTCTGGCTGGAGAAGCCTTTCCTTGTGGACATGGTGCCCTTTTTCCTGTTAGACTGTTAGCTGATCGTTGTCATCAGAGAAAGTGGCACACCTGAGACTTAACAGCGTTTTTCCATTGATGTCGGCTGCCTTGGTGCAAATTTGGGTTCTTTGTCTCTTTAGTGCCAGCTTGAAATGGACCTTGGTGGGCAAAGAAGCAGTGCTTTGAGGAAGACAGCTGCTGGCATTTTGACCGCTGCCTCTGGGTTGGATGCCCAGGCACCTCAACGCTGGCTGAAGAGGCAAACGGGCAGGGCTGCTCCTCCTCCCTTGCTGTTTCCAAGGTGGCAGAGATGGCAGCCTTTGTCTTCTGTTGTGCTGGCTCCACTGCACAGGATGTTGAAGAGGGTGGGCTGATGGTGGGGGCCCTGTTGATGCTATGGGTGGGCTCTCAGGCACCAAGAGAAATCCGAGAGTGTCTTCCTGTGTCCAGGGCTACCTACTCTGAGTAGCTTCCCTGGGCTGCTTTGTTTCGGCTGGCCTGAATGCAGGATGCAGGGCTCCTCTGCCCAGCCACTCTTGCTATCACATGCAAGTGTGGTGTTGCCACTGACTGGATGGCACTGTGCCAATCAGTTTGCCATCCCGCTACCCGCCCTCCCACTGTACTTCGTTCCCTCCTTTTCTTGCTCCCTCCTTCCCTTTTTTCCCCTCCTCCTCCTGACAGCTTGACTTTAATTAACATGCAGATTAATTGATTTTTAAAGCTGAAAAATTACAGATGACTGTCTATCAACCGGTTGGCACCATCCAGTTGATGGGGAAGGACTGGGAGGACAATGCCCATGCCTTTGTGCTGCAGAAAGTTATCTCTTGTTAAAAATAACCCTGCAGCCTCTTCTGGAGAGCAAGGGCTTCCGGAGAGGCCCTGAGAGGAAGGGTCCTGAGCTCCCTTTTGCTGGGCTTCTACCAGTCTCTGCAGGGAGCGAGGCAAGGTGTGGGGGGCAGTTCCTGCCTGGGGTCCCTTGATTGGGAAGCAGAGCTGCTGGAAAGGTCTCCCCCAAATACCGACAGGATGGCAATGCCAGTAAGAGCCAACCCTTTCAGGCTTGCTGAAATTTCCATCAAAAGGCCCTGTGCACGGTCACTCATGCCCTCGTCACTTCCCATCTAGACTACTGTAATGCTTTCTACATGGGGCTCCCCTTGAAGAGCACCCGGAGGCTCCAACTGGTCCAAAATGCAGCCGCGCAGGTGATTATGGGAGCGACTCGACACACCCATGTGACACCTCTCCTGCGCGAGCTGCACTAGCTCCCAGTGGTCTTCCAGGTGCGATTGAAGGTGTTGGTTACCACCTTTAAAGCGCTCCATGGCTTAGGACCTGGGTATCTAAGAGACCGCCTTCTGCCAGCAATAGCCTCCCACCGTCCAGTTCGCTCTCACAGAGAGGGACTCCTCAGGGTGCCGTCAGTCAAATTATGCCGACTGGCGACTCCCAGGGGGAGGGCCTTCTCTGTGAGGGCTCCTGCCCTTTGGAATGAATTGCCCCCGGAGATACGTAACATCCCCGACCTTCCCTCGAGACCCTGATGTTCCAACAGGCAGGGCTGACCATTTAAACAATTTTAATTAGATATTTTAATTCTGGGTTTTTAATTCAATTTGGGCCAAATTGTTTAATAGTTTTAAATTCTAATTTTATGATATTTATGTGTTTATGTTTTTACCTGGCTGTACAGCACTCTGAATCCTACGGGAGAAGGGCGGTATAGAAATATAATAAATAAATAAATAAATAAATAAATAAATAAATAGATAGATAGATAGATAGATAGATAGATAGATAGATAGATAGATAGATAGATAGATAGATAGAGATAGATAGATAGATAGATAGATAGATAGATAGATAGATAGATAAATGGCAACAATGGGTTTACCTTTCATGCTTCCCTTTAATCTTTTAATTTCATTTTGTATATTTAAAAAAACTCTCGTGGCAGTGGATCAAACCTGCCGCATATGTCAGACGAAGGTCTCCTGAGAGTTGAGTTGCTCTGCTAGGTGCTGGGACTGCAGGTCAAAAGGGCTCTAGTGGCTCTTCAGGGTCCTCTCACAGGCCAGGAGTTGGACCAGGCAGGGCGAGGAGTTGGATCAGCAGGAAGCAGAGCCTGATAGGCCCCACTGCCTCCCTCTAGAAATAGCTTTCAAGGGCTGTCCCAAGCACAGCTCGGCTCCAAGGGTCTGTGGGTGTGGGATGCTTTCTGTCAGAAACCCTTCCCCCCTTCCCCCCAAATTGCCTGGTCTGCTTGGCATGAAAGACAAAGGATCCCTGGGCCTTTGAGTTGGTAGCTCAGTGCCAAAAATAGCCATTTCCAGCCAAGTAGCAAAGTGAGAAATCCTTGAGAAATCTCTGATTAGGCTGCTAAAGAGATTAAATCTGACTACTTGCTTCTGATGGAAAGAATTAACTCATTGCTCTGGGGAGAGAGTGCAGCCCATCTTGGCTGCTCTCTGGCCGTTAACCCCTTCTCCACTGGAAGAGCTGGGGGCTGGTCGGTGCCTGGAAGTCAGAGAGGGTGAGGCATAACTCTGGGGATGCATCTGCAAGCCGAAAAGCTCTACCTAGCATTGGTTACCTTTTGGGGACTTGTCCAGCTACCTTTTTTATAAAGGTCTTTTGAGCACATCCTTTCACTTATAGGCAACCTGTCGTTCTCTTAGACCTCGGCTACCTTCTTATTATCTGGAGTTTCTGGCCAGCTCTGACTATCAGCTGTGTATTTATTTCTCTTTTTTTTTCAAAAAAGTTTTTATTTTAACATATTTACATGTACAGTCATTTATCCACCATTTTTCATTCATCTTACCTTTTAACTTTCATTTTTAATTGTTTGGGGCTGCTCTTTTACCATTTACTGTTTGCCACAACCTTTCTTCTTCTCCTCCCCTTCTCTTCCTTCCTCTATCTCTTCCTCCTTTCTTTTGTGTATTTATTTCTCTGTGCAGTGTCATCGTTTGTGTCATTCTTGTCCATGCGTTGGCTCTCTCATCCCTCAAGGCCTGTTGAAAAAAGCTCACACTGCTTTAATCAATGAGTATAGATGTACATACGTACACATCAAGCTGTTCCTTTTTTGAGAAAACAGAATTATGCAAAAGACCAAACAGGAGCTAGAAGTAACAAATGAAGTGAAATGGCTCAGAGAAAATAGGTTTTCCTACCAAGGATCATCAACTGGGCTGATTCTGGTTGTGATGGATCAGGAGAGAGAGGGTGGTGGTGGTGGTGGTGATGGGGCATTAGATGAGCCACTGAAAGATATTGCAAGGTTTGGGATGGCCTTTTTGCCTGGGTCTTGCTGGCGAGTTCCCTAGAGCCTTAGCCTCAAACGGCAGAAGGCAAGAGTCCAGTCTGTTTGTAAGAGACTTGGTCATCCAGTCTGGGCCTCTGTTCCCTCCATTCCTTGGCTGAAAGCCCCCTGCCCGGCCCCAGGCCTTCATTAAAGGGAAATTCATCAAGTTCGACTCTGGTTTCCAGGTTGGCTGCCAGAGTTTTAGAGGTCTTTAACAAATGAGGTGGAGAGATTCTGAAGTTTGGCACTTGATTTTATGTCTGGAGCTGGTCTCTTGCCTTGTACCTTAGATTCTGCTCAGCCATTTGGACGTGTTTCTGTCTTGCAGGTTCTGAAGAACAAAACTTAAAGTCAAGAACTGTTAGAGGCCATTCCAGATCTTTAGAGTGAAATCTTCCGGAAAGACTTGGAAGAGAAACACCCTTGGGAAACTCCTTCTACGTCTCTGCAAGTGAGCGAGCGTGAGGGGACTTTGCTCACAGCTGCCCTTCCCCCATAGGAACAGGGTCTGAGTTAGGCCGAGGCTTTGGTTGAAAGGCAAAGCAGGTCCTTCCAGAGCTGGTCTGTCCTGGGGAAGGAACTGGGTGCCTCTTTGGCTAAGAAGCCCTAGAGAGAGAGAAAACTGGGTAGGGGAGGGAGGGAGGGAGGGAGAGCCTGGACCCAGAACCTTCTGTTGGGCACTTGAAGCTCTTTTCTCTTTAGTGCAGCTAAGTCTCCTTTCCTGGCTCACTCATATCTGGGTCTTTTCTGACAGCCTGGCTGAGTCCCTGTGGCAGGAGCAGTTATTGAAGCAAAGACTGCACCTGACAGACTGAATGCCGTTCACAGAGCTGCACCTGAACAATTGTTTGTGCTGCCTCTGGAAATTTGTTATTGGCTTAGGGGGGGGACACAGATCAAACCACGAAGCCTAAACATACGTGCAGTTTTTGCACATGACCGTAGCCCATGTCAGCCCCAGGTCAGGGTAACAAGCAGCCCTCGGGCAAGCCCAGTTCTGGCCTTGTATCCCTGGCTGTGTGATTCCTCCTGCCCTCCCTTAGGATTCCCTGCAGGGTGTGGCAGTCCAGTTCCATAGACTTGGAATGGACTATAGAGGTCTTCTAGTCCAACCCCCTGTTTAAGCAGGAGACCATTTACCAATTCAGACAGGTGGCTGTCCAGTCTCTTCTTAAAAGCCTCCAGTGATGGAGCACCCTCAACTTCTGGAGGGAAACTGCTCCATTGGTTAATTGTTCTCACTGTTTCTCCTTCACTCCAGGTTGCTTCTATCCTTGATTAGTTTCCATCCATTGTTGCTTCTCTTGCCCTCTGATGCTTTGAGTTTGAGTTTTGAGTTTGAGTTTTATTGGATTTATATACCGCCCTACTCCCGAAGGACTCAGGGCGGTGTACAGCCAACAATAAAAATACATACGTACAAAATTTAAAACCAACTAAAAACAGATTAAATGAATTTGGCCCGGACAGAATTAAAACACCCCAATATAATTTAAAATTTTTTAAAATTTGACACTAAAAACGGGGAGTGGTTAGGCCAGGCCCGCCTGGCGAAATAGAAAAGTCTTAAGAGTGCGGCGGAAGGTGGGCAGATCCGGGATCCTCCGTATCTCTGGGGGGAGCTCATTCCAGATAGTAGGTGCCCCCACAGAGAAAGCTCTCCTCCTGGGGGCTGCCAGCCGACATTGTTTGGCTGACAGCACCCGGAGGAGCCCCTCTCTATGAGAGCGTACTGGCCGGTGGGAGGCTATTGGTGGTAGTAGGCGGTCCTGCAAGTACCCAGGTCCTAAGCCATGGAGCGCTTTAAAGGTAGTAACCAGGACCTTGAAGCGCACCCGGAAGACCACCGGGAGCCAGTGCAGCTCGCGCAGGAGAGGTGTCACATGGGAACGCCATGTCGCTCCCATCACCACCCGCGCGGCCGCACTCTGCGCCAGTTGGAGCCTCCGGGTGCTCCTCAAGGGGAGCCCCATGTAGAGAGCATTACAGTAGTCTAGACGGGAAGTGACAAGGGCGTGAGTGACCGTGAGCAAGGAGTCCCGATCCAGAAAGGGACGTAACTGGCGGATCAGGCGAACCTGATAGAAAATCCTCCCGGCCACGGCCGTCAGATGCCCTTCCAAGGACAGCCGTGAATCCAGGAGGACGCCCAAGTTACGAACCCTCTCCGTGGGGGGCCAGTGATTCGCCCCCAATAGTCGCCCCCAGATGGCGCCAACTAACTATATCGGGATGTCGGAAACCACAGCCACTCGGTCTTGGATGGGTTGAGCCTGAGCCTGTTCCTCCCCATCCAGATCCGCACGGCCTCCAGGCACCGGGACATCACTTCAAGGGCATCGTTGGGGTGGTCTGGGGTGGAGATGTACAGCTGAGTGTCATCAGCGTACTGATGGTACTTCACCCCAAAACCACGGATGATCTCACCCAGCGGCGCCACATAAATGTTGAACAGGAGGGGCAAGAGGACCGATCCTTGTGGCACCCCACATATAAGGGGCCTCGGGGTCGACCTCTGCCCCCCTGCCAACACAGACTGCGACCGGTCGGAGAGATAGGAGGAGAACCGCCGCAACACAGTGCCTCCCACCCCCATCTCTACCAACCGGTGCAGCATGATACCATGGTCGATGGTATCAAAAGCCGCTGAGAGGTCTAACAGGACCAGGACAGAGGAGCACCCCCTGTCCCGAGCCCTCCAGAGATCATCAACCAACGCGACCAATGCCGTTTCCGTGCTGAACCCGGGCCTGAAACCCGACTGGAACGGATCTAGATACGTCGCTTCATCCAGGTGCCGGGGAAACTGTTTCGCAACCACGCTCTCAACAACCTTCGTCACAAAGCGAAGGTTGGAGACCAGACGATAATTTACCAACATTGCCGGGTCCAGGGAAGGCCTCTTGAGGAGAGGCCTCACTACCGCCTCTTTCAAGGCAGCAGGAAAGACACCCTCCCCCAATGAAGCCTTTATAATCCCCTGGAGCCAGCCTCGTGTCACTTCCCGGGAGGCCAGCACTAACCAGGAAGGACCAATAAACACGTGGTCGCGTTCAGTCCACCCAGTATCCTGTCCACATCCTCAGGGGTCACAGGATCAAACTCAGTCCAGATAAAATTCTCAAGACCTGCCCCGGTCCCTTCCCCCGAGACCACCCAGTCGGAGTCCAAATCTTCCTGAATCTGAGTGATTTTGTCATGCAGATATTGAACAAAATCCTCGGCTCTACCCTCCAAGGGGTCCTCCCGCGCTTCCTGGTGGAGCAGGGAGCGGGTCACCCTAAACAGGGCAGCCGGGCAATTATCTGATGACGCAATAAGAGCAGCAAAATAGCTACATTTTGCTGCTTTTATCGTCACTAGGTAAGTCCTAATATGGGATCTCACCAGTGTCCGGTCAGATTCAGCAAGACTGGCCCTCCAACTACTCTCTAGGCGTCTTTTCTGGCGCTTCAACTCCCTCAGCTCCTCAGTAAACCAAGGAGCCAAGGGAGATCAACGCCGGGTCAGAGGCCGCAAAGGCACGACCCGATCCAGAGCTCCGGTGGCCGCTCTATCCCAGGCGGCCACCAGGTCTCAGGCCGAGGCGTGTGTCAGAGCCTCAGGGAATGGCCCAAGCTCCATCTGGAACCTATCAGGTTCCATCAGGCACCTGGGGCGGAACCATCTTACCAGCTCCACCTCCCTGCGGTGGGGTATTGCGGTTCGAAAGTCAAAACGAAGGAGAGAGTGATCTGACCATGACAAGGGTTCGATGACTATGTCCCCTATATCAAGATCTCTCAACCACTGTCCAGAGACAAAAACCAGGTCCAGTGTGTTTCCCCCCGTGTGGGTAGGGCCATGAATTAACTGGGTCAGGTCCATAGCCGTCATGGAAGCCATGAACTCCCGAGCCACCTCAGACATCTCCCCCACGGATGGCAGGTTGAAATCCCCTGACAAGATATGGCCCCCTGCTCCCACCATATCTACCTTTCCCACCTACAGTAACGATGTTCAATATACTATCCGGATCCACTCTAATCCCCTCCACGACCCCGGGTCCCACACTCCCCCCACCACTCTTTACGGCTCGACCCAACCCTCCCCTTGGTGGGTTGTCCCCCCTACCCACTATCCCCTCCACCCCCCTCCCGGAACCCCTTAAAAATTTAGATAAAAATTTACATAAAAAACCCCTCAGCCCCCTCTTAGCGACATGCCACCTCTCTGGGTCCCAAAACCCGTCATCGAGGTAGGCCCTCGATAACGTGGAGGGCCACACCGAGAGGGGGGAGTCTCGCAGCGCAAGAAGTTCAGCGGTAGAGTACATTTATAAACGGAAGAAATGAAGATGGCTCCTGGCATAGTTCATAGAGTCTAGCTGTCCCGAGGACGAAAGGCAGCAACTTAAAAGGTGTGGATAACCTCCACTGTCCTCCCACAACAATGTAGAGAGTCTTAATGCCATTTTGGCAAATCCAGGGGGTGTTTCTTCCAGGCATCCTCTCACGATGCTTGGGCCACTGTATGATGTTAAACAATGCGAGAAGCTGTCCCCACTGGTAGGTATAACCATGATGACCCGGACTCCCTCAAGGCCCACATCAAGCTGTCCTTTAGTCCAGTCCCACAATCAGGAGAGATGATCACAATAAAGCCAGTTCAGAAGGTAGATATAACAGCCCGAGAGCAAAAGTGGCTTACGAGGTTGAAAATAACTGGGGTAATGGCCATAAGGCCTGCATAGGCCAATAAAAGGGGGGGAGGCCTGAAACAGTCCTCTCCCACTCCCCAAGGTCTATTTGGCCAATTTTATCCCCAGTTTAAAGCCCCCCCCACACTCACGGGGGCCTCCAGACTCACACAGGAGCGGTCCAAAAAGCCAGCTCCTGGCCTGTCCAGGTTGTCAGCCTCTCGCCACGTCGACTGCAGATGGAAAACGCTGGAATAGTCGAGTGTCACCCTCTCCCCTCCACTCTCCGCCGGGAAAACAGTCAGGGCTCCGCGGGCGCTCCCGCCGCCGCCGTCTCTACAAGGAAATAAGAATTATTTATTGGAATAAAGAAGAGGGGGGTCAACTTATTGGAAAATAAGTTGACCCCCCTCTTCTTTGTGGCAATCCCTCAAATACTTGAAATACTGCTATCATCTCATGCCTAGTCCTTCTTTTCTCTACATTGGCCATACCAATTCCTGCATCTATTCTTCGTATGTTTTTGTGTCCAGACCCTTAATCTTCTTAGTTGTTGCTCTTTGCACCTTTTCCAAAGTCTCAACATCTTTTTTTGTAATCTGATGACCAAATTGGATGGAGTGTTTCAGGTGTGGCCTTACTAAGGTTTTATAAAGATGGCCAGCCACCTCTGTGTGAGAAGCTGGGTGGATGAGGCCACGTGATGCACCTTAAGCTTCCAAGTGATCCGCCCAGTTTCATCTGGGCTGTAGGGTGGGTGCTTTTCTTTGGTGTTCTCCTCCCCCCCTGCCCTTCCCCACTCACCATATGCACCTTTGGGCTCTTGCAGTGAGTCAGCAGCATGGTGGAAGGAATAAGGAGGGTGCCAATTCAGAGGGGACAGCCATCTGGATTTATGTTTACAGTTTAGAGACCTTGAGCAGCCTACAGCTTTTAAAGCGCAAACAATAACAAAGTAAAAAGTAACCTCAGGTTTGCTTTGTTGTGGAATCCGCTTCTGTCAGGAAATACCTCTTGAAGTGAAGAACCTCTAAGGGATGAGATTTTCCAGCCACACATTAGCTTCTCAGTCTCCTCTGGGCCAGTTCAACCCTGCTGCAAACACTCTGCTGCTTAGCCCACTGAGTGGGAGGTCCATTGCTGGCCAAAGCAGAAAGCGTGAGAAGAGCTGAGTCAGCAATCGCGAATGTCTATTTGGATGCCTTGCTTGGTCCTTGGATGGCAGGGATGGTGGCGTCTTCTCCAAAGAGGCTGCCATGTGGCTAAGGGAAGAAAAAACCTGTGCCTTCTGGTATAACCCCTTTTCTGCCTTTCCTCAGACTGAAAAACTGGTGCCCGGCGAGAAAGATTGCAAGAGGAACCCGGATATGGAGATAGAAAGTGCTCATCCGGTGGGACAGGAGCAAGTCGAACTGCATGGGAATTCGGTGGAAGGGCAAACTGTTTGGTCAGGGTTCCAAGACACCTGGCTGCAGGTAAGGCAGCTGCTCTGTAAAAGTCAGCCTTTCAAATCCTCCACACTCTACTCCAAAAAACACCAGAGAAAGGCTCTTCGGTTGCCCAACGCAGGGGAAGTTCCTCCCTCCTGTGTGACTGGAAAGCAAAGCCCATCCTTCCAGCACAAAGGTTGCCTTGCAGACCAGGCAACAGCCAGGGCCCACTGGGTGAGGCTGTTGGGCTTCTCTGCCTTGAATGGAAAGGAGTCTTCCCTTCTTTTGTGCAGCTCTAAAGGCAATTCACAATTTACTTTGGAGGCCAGGCTGGCTGTGAGAAAGCAGAGAGAAAGCATTGTTGGCAATGGTTCCCTGCCCTCATTTTTTGTCCTTACTTTACTAGGAAAACAGCAGTGAGCAAGATCAGGAAAGCAGCTTTGGTAATAGGTAAGCGGATGTGGAGCTGGCTTTTCTGCCCAATTTGCCTGCCTAGGAGCACCCTTTTCCCAGACGGGGCCATTGGAGTCTCTGAAAGGAGAGGCTGCTCTGCCAGCAGGCGGGAGGGAGGGAGGGAGCAGCTTTTTGCTCCAGGGTACTCCAGAAGAAGCCTTATCAGGAGGCCCTGGGTAGGCAGATGCCTGCCTCCAAGAGGGGGGCATGGGCACAGAAGACAGCTGGAGTGGCTGTTGGAGATGCCTGCCTCCCCCTCTGCAGGGCAGGGCAGAAGTAGCAAAAGCTTGCAGGGATAAGGCCCTTCATAGAGCAAATCCTGTTTGGGCGAGGGAGGAAGACTGCTGGCCTGGCGCCACGGCTTCTGCTCTCCAGTACGTGAACTTGGGTGTTCCTTTGGAGCAGGTGCCTCCAGGCGTTCCAGAGGAGAGGCCTCCGTCATTTTCTCTTTCTTCTGCTACTGTAAATCCTGGGACATATTGAGGTGCAATAATTTGTTGTTTCGATTTTGATCCTGCCCAACTCTGACAATTCTGTTGCTCTTTCTGAGTCCCTGACCACATTAGTTAGCTAGGTCCCCCACTAGAGCATCTCCCCAGAAATGAGGTAACTAATCCCCACCCCCCTACCCCCGGGAGTACTTCCAGAGTGGTCCCTTCCCAGTTGCCTTGCTTGCATCTCTCTTTTTCACAGCTCAGTCTCTGGCACAACCTGATCCTTCCAGAGGAGAACCCACCTGTCCCAGCCACCCTCTCACTTACCTTGTTTTGAGCTCTTTTCTGGCTGTGAAAGATTTTATAATGTTGACCTATGTCATTAATAGTTTCACTGTTGACCTTTGGCTTTAGATCATTTCTGAACGTTAGAACCTTCCTATCCCAGTGTAAATCCTTCAGGAGGGAGTCCTTACAGGGGGGAAAACCATTCTGCATCTACTTCTTGTTTTTCAACTGGCTGAGCCAAGGAGAATGCGGCATCCAGATGGCCAGTTGTGCTAAAACTTCCTGAAAATCAGTGGGCACCCTGATCCAATGCAAGATATCAGTTGAGAGTTTGAGAGGGAAATGCTCTTCTCTTTTGTAGCCTTAGTACTGGCAGAGAGGGAGGGGCAGGGAAGGAGTTGGGGTGGAATGAAGTTGAAAAAAGAAATGTCACTGTATAAATTGAAAGTGAACCTCAAATGTTTTTGTCTGAAGTCCCACTAATGGCTTCACCCACTCCATTTGTCTCTGGCTCCCAATAGATAGCAACCGTCAGCCGTCCATATCACGGTGGCCCCTCTGTGCTCTTGGCTACTGGCCAGCCCTTGGAGTCAGAGTGATTCCTTCCTGTCCTGCCCTGCCCTTTTCTGGGATACTCCAGTGCTTCAGCGATTGTATTAATTAAATAGGCAGTTTTGTGCTTGATCCAGAGCTGGCTGTGTGCTGGATGCACATTGGGATTTTACTCTCAGTGAGGGAGGAAATGCAGTTGGGGATGGAAGGAGTGGGAGCAACCTTGGTCTTGGGAAGGGAAAGAAAGTTGCACCAATGAAATCTCTCCCTCCACAGTGACCATCACTTGGATGGCCCTCCTGCCCATAGCCCCAGGAGAGGCATCCCTCTCCCTTCCTTCCTTCCTTCCTTCCTTCCTTCCTTCCTTCCTTCCTTCCTTCCTTCCTTCCTTCCTTCCTTCCTTCCCCTTTCTCCACCTGCTTTGTGGAGGATCCTCCGTGGCAGTGTTGAGGAGACTGGGGGCAAGCTAGGAGCTCTCACACGGCGTCTGCCCCATCCCTTCATTTCTCCTGTCAGTCCTGAGAGTTGACCAAGGCTGGGGAAAGCTGGCAGCCCCCATAGGTGCCTCCCTTCCTGCCCAGAGGCTGTCCCCCAAGGGCCTCTCCCACTGCATAACTCTTTCCCTTCCAAGAGCCTCAAAGAGCAAATAATGATAACTCTTTGACAGAAGAAAGGCATTTTAAGGGCTCTGAAAGAGACACTTAATGCATTTGCCTTCTGCCAGGTTGTCACTGTGCCATGAGTTACTTCTAATGCCTAGTAATCAAGGTGCATTTTCAGAGCTGTCATTTGGGGACCCCTCCACTGGAGCTCGCTGGGGGAGGAGCGGGGAGAAGACACAGACTCAAGCGGGGGGCTCCCCCTGCTGCCCTCCTGCAGAGCTGCAGGCCTCCAGCATGGCTGGTTGGACAGGCCCAGTGGATGAGCTGCTTGGCCATTGCCCCAGCTCCAGTGGGAAAGGGCCTCTGCCAGAGCAAAGGCAGAAAGTGTGCAGAAGATCCCTAGCCCTTGCTTGTCCCTGGAAACGCTGGGCAGGTGCCGCTTAGGAATACTGAGATGTGCGCTGGACTTCAGATGCCGCCAAAGCTGTGACTTACTTTCTGGAAAAGCTTTGAAAGAGAGATTTTGCCAGCCGATGTACTACCTGTGATTGACAGGGACAGATCTTTCTTTGCAAAACTGAGCAAGCTACATTTTCCCAATGGTCTCCTGCCTGGGGCAAAAGTCGATCAATGAACGTCGTGTCTCTGGGGTCTCTTTGAAAAATAATCAGATGATGCAGTTTTGGCCAGGTTTCAGATCCCTTGATTCTGCTCAGGACCAAAGATTGGGAAGGGCTTATGGAGGCCATGCAGCCAAGTCTCGGAAGGCATCCCTGGCCAGCAGTCCTTCAGCTGCCATGCAAAGTGACCTGGTGAAGAGTGGCCTCTCGGACACAACAACTCCACAGGGCTTCTCCCTCATGCATCCTCTCCTGCTCTTCTCCCAGCTGGAAACAGCCAAGCCCTAGGCTGCATGGACGGACCGGGAGTATCAAGCTCACATGACGTGACTGCTTTAGGCTGCTTTGGTAAGACCAGGCTTGGAATGCTACTGCATCCAGCTTTAATTACCACGATGCAAAAAAGATGTTCAGAGTAGAAAGCGTGCAGAGAATAGCTACCAAGATGAGCAAAAATAATCATCACAAATTACAGAGCAAGCACACAATTAAGTGAGTTATTGTTTAAATGCAGGCTCTTTATATTTATTGGTTTGTGAATTGGATGGGGTGGGGGGGAAAGACTTTGGAGAACAACTTTGGCTGACAAAGAAAAACAGAGGCAAGGCAAACCTTGCAAACCTGGTTTCTGGGATAATTGCCAACTTTAAAAAAAAAACCCAGGAATGTGTCAGAAAAAGAGCAGATAACCAACAGTTTGCACATTTCAAAACTTAAAACATCTTCATGCCAGACATTGGAATGCCAACAAACATTGGAAAGAAAACAGATTAGATAATTGCAACTTTGGGAAAAGAACGCCGATGGCATGATGAATATTATCTACATCAAGGTAACTCTGTTTGCATCCTTTTTCACCTCAGAGACTGTATACTCATCGGCCGTTGAAAGGATGGGAAGAGCCTCAAGCTCTCCACAGTCAAAAAGATTATAAATCTTGAATTTGAGACTCTTGGTTTCTAATCTGAGTCACAGAGACGAATTTGCAATCTGGCTCCTGGCTGCCTGTGCTCCCCTGGGTCCTAGACCCCTTCCCACCACCTAAGGTTGTTCATCGCCTCAGTTCTACCAGGGTGGGCTAGTTAAGGCAACTCAGGGAGGAAGAAGCCAACATCCGGAACAACCGTAAGCTTGGATGACCCTTAATCTATGGACAAGCTCAGTTGTGGTTTACTTGAAGAGTGAGTCAGAAATTTTAGGATTTGAAACACTACTAATCAAGCTGAAGGTAGATGCAGAAAAACCCACTAAGTTTAGCAGCATTTTTTGCAGTGGGAGTTCCTTCTGGGAAAATTTTCAGCCAAATTGTCTTTTAATCTTCACTTTCCACGCCGCTGATAAAACAGCTATCCTGGGCTAGAGGTTGTCCTTAGAAAGAACTAGGATTTATTCCCGTGTACACGTTTTTAAACAGGGCCAAGTTGTGGCCCCTTAGGCTGTCTCAGTGGAGACTTCAACCAGGAGGACCATCTGAAGGAAAAAAAACCCGGAGACCTCCGTGAAATGCACTGGGCTGCCCAAGGCAAGATGGTGGAGTGGCCGTCAGCTTGTGGAAATGATCGGACAGGGCTAAGGCTCAGTGACTGGAGGGCATTCGTTGTTTGCTGGGATACCTCAATATGTGGCTCCTCACAAGCCACATATATCCATTGTTGCTGGATATATTAATTTTATCCTGAGAGGATGCGTGTGTTTGTGGGTGTGAATGGGTTAGGGATAGGTTAGAATTTAATTATTAGAATGGAAGGAATGGGTTTGACATGGCTGGAATTAGGGAGAATGAGGGAGCCGGGGTCAGGGAATGGAGTCCCCTCTGCTGAGTGTACAAGCAGAAGCAGATGGGAGCTCAGATGGGAACCCTGGTTCGGTATGAGTGAGATGCCTTGCTTGCTGGGGAAGTAGGGGGCCGCTGAGGTGGGGAAGGGGATCTCTAGGGGGATGGAGAGCCGGAATATTATGGTTATGACTGGGAGAGGTAGATATGGCAGGAGCCAAGGGGTAGGCCACTCTTGGGGAACTAGGACTCGCTACCTCAAAGTGATTACTTGTTCTGGCCCCTTTGGTTCTGGTTCACCGGGCTCACCTCGTATACCTGGTGACTTGGGATGTCAGGGTTTTTTGCTGCCCTGGCCTCAGGCTGCTCTGCTTAATGCCAGGTCTGTTGTTAACAAGGCTCCCCTCATTCGGGACTTAATTCTGGAGGAGGGGGCTGACCTGGCATGTATAACTGAGACCTGGCTGGGCCAGGAAAGGGGGGGGGGTCCCCTCTCAGAGATGTGCTGAGACGGGTTTTAGATACTGCATCAGCCGCGACTCCAGGGAAGGGGTGGAGGAGTGGCAGCTATTGTCTGGAAGAGCCTTTGTCCTCGCAGTATCCCTGCCCCGGAGATTGTTGGGTGTGAGTCTCTCTTCTTGAGGTTGGACTCAAGGGTTCAGTTGGGCTTGTTGTTGATGTACCTGCCTCCCAGCTGTGTGACAACAGCCCTGCCTGTGCTGCCAGAGGCAATAGCCAGGTTGGTGGTGGAGTTCCTCAGGCTTATGGTACTGGGGGACTTCAACCTACCATCACTTGGCGATTCCTCAAATGGGGCTCAGGAGTTCATGGCTTCCATGATAACCATGGACCTGACCAAAGTAGTTCAGAGTCCGACCCATGAGGCGGGACACACGCTCAACCCGGTATTTCTCTCAGAGCAGTGGAGATATGATCTGGAATTAAGGGGTATAGAGATCTCTCCCTTGTCGTGGTCAGATCATTTCCTGCTGAGGTTGGACTTGAAGACACCACTCCTCCATCGCTGGGAGGCGAAGCCGATTAAGTGGTTCCGCCCCAGATGCCTAATGGACCCTGTAGGGTTTCAGAAGGAGTTGGGGAGAGTCCCTTGGGAGTGGGACGGCATAGAAATGTGACAAAATAAATAAATAAAAATATTAGGGACCTGGAGGATGAATGGTTGTAGGAACTGAGTATGTCTAGTCTAAGGGAGAGAAGGATTAGAGGTGACATGATAGCATCTTCTATATTTGAGGTGCTGTCACAGAGAAGGGGAGGGGGGGTTCAACCTATTCTCCAAAGCACCTGAAGGCAAGACAGGAAACAATGGATGGAAACTTACCAAGGAGAGAAGCAACCTAGAACTAAGGAGAAATGTCCTGATAGTGAGAATAATTAACCTCCAGAAGTTATGGGTGCTCCATTGCTGGAGCTTTTCAAGAAGAGATTGGACAACCATTTGTTTGGCTATAAGTTCTCCTGCTTCAGCAGGGGTTTGGACTAGAAGACCTCCAAGGT
This sequence comes from Masticophis lateralis, assembly GCA_030761175.1. NCBI lineage: Eukaryota > Metazoa > Chordata > Lepidosauria > Squamata > Colubridae > Masticophis > Masticophis lateralis. The sequence continues at coordinate 167,307 of JAUDYJ010000010.1, read as the reverse complement.
CCCTTCCAACTCAAGTTATTCTGTATTCTGTAAGGGCGCTCTATGGCATTTTTCTCCAGCCAAATATCTGCTAGTTTTGCAGGTCTCTCCTGCCAGCGGAGTGCGAAGGTGAGGACAGTTTGCAAGGGGGGAAGAATTCTGCCCATTCCTTGATATGGAGACCCAGTTTGTCAGCGCCTCTGAGACAGAAACCTGGCTGGCTTTTGACATCCCACAATGTTCCCGTTCTGTCCTAAAATATGCTCGGCAGACAGCCCTAATCTAATCTTTCTGTCTGCTTTCTCATTTTCAGAGTCAGGGTAAAACAAATTGGCCCACATTAATTGTCTGCCCAGCCACCCAAAGCTTTGAGCTGTGATTTATGAGCTCAGAGCAAGCACTCTACAACACATTTTTCTTAATTTATTTTTAATGAGTATCTCAATTAATTTTCCAGGAAACATCTTAATGATGTTGGAGATGAATGTTAATAAGGTCTGTGCCTTTCAGGCACCAAAGAGCCTCGGGTGTGGAATATTTCAGAGTGATCTTGCCAGTAATAAAATGGCAAATGGTTCTATCTGCCAATGGACACCGATTTCATGGCCCAGCACTTCCTTCTTGAGACTTGTTTTTGAGCAAAGTGCTGGGCTGATATCAAGCCAAGTTTGTTTGTTTCAGAAAGAATTTCCAGAAACCAGAAGGACCTACTAGATATTGATAAAAGAGGCTTGTCATCCTTCAGCAATAGTGAAGTCATCATCCTAAATTCCACCACCAAGTGCTGCTTCTGTGGCCAGGCCTGAATAACCCTACCTCCAGAGGCTCCCTGGTGATGTCTCATTCATTCATTCATTCGGCACCCCCTTCTGACACTGGGCAGTTTACTGCACAAAAATGGCAAGCCTCCACCTCCTGGATTAGTGCCAGGGAAAGGGAAGCTCCATTGAGGCCTCCAAGTAAGGGGACTGCTGTTTGCCTGGGTTTAATGCCAGGAAAGGTGCCACATTCTGTAAGAAAGTTGGTTACAAAACTCTTTACATGGCAGAGTGGTGCCATATGTATTGAAGCCCAGAGGCTACCAAATCTGACATGGTTTCCAGAGAAGGAGCAGGACCAGGCAGAGCCATGGAATCAGGGAGGGGGGCACCACGTCCACCCCCTCCATGCAGGTAAGCAGAATATCTAAGCCCCCCCCTTTTTTTTTTGCCTCCAGCCCTTGGGTGACACTTGGGTCCCACCACTTCAGTCTGTTACCTCTGATTTGCAGGACCATCTGACCCACACCTGGGTCATCGTTGGCTTGTGATTTCCAATAGGCAGACAGTTACCGGTATGTTGTGGTAGCAGGTTTTTATCTCCATGGCCCCGGCTAGCGGGCTTCTTCTCCCAGGCATGGTTGGCAACTGCAGGGCCTGAAGGCAGCCACAGATTGGCCCAGCAACAAGAAGCTAAGGAGAGTGCAGTTTTAGTTTCTTCACCAAAGAAAAAAAGGTGGCTGCAGCATTGCTGATTTCACTGTTTCTGACCAGCGTTTCTGCCGGAAAAATACATGTACTGAGTTTTGGGTCTCAGTGCTTCAGTTCTGGAAACCCAGAAGATTAATAAGGCTCCCAGGAGCCCTGAATTAAAGATCTCTCCCAGCCAGAAAAGCTGCTTCCTTCCCATCAGCCCACGGATATTTGCTTTTTCATACATGGAAGGAAAGAGGAGGCGCCCACTGTGCATACCAGCAAGAGGAAGCCCGGAAGGGACCAGCTGACACCTTCCTCAGGCATTTGGGGTTCTTTCTCAACCTTCCACAGGAAGCAAGTGGCCTACCCAGGCCCAGCCTCAGTTCGGATCCCTGTCATGGTTTATGTCTAGGAGGCCTGACGCTTGCTTTCTCAAGTGCCTTGGTTTTTCCTGGGCCAGGCAGGCCCTTGTCATCAAGAGTGGGTCAGCATCAGCAGAGCAATCAGAGCACCAGCCCAACCTGAGCGAGCCAGGCCACAACTGTTATTCTTGACCTCTCAGGCGGCATTATTCTGGAGCAGGCAGTTCAGAAGAAGGGCTACACCAAGAGGCCCTGGACCTGAATAGCTTTCAACCATGGAGGACATCCCCTCTTGCAAGGCCTGCTCTCAGCCAGGGGAGCAGCTTTGAAAACTGCTTTTTACTGAAATAAAAGCTGGGTCTATAGATGTGTTACTATTTTTCAGCTTTATGCATTTGGGTTTGTTCCATACATTTATTCAGGACTGTATTATTGTTTGGATAGACATTATGCTGGAATTTAGGAGAGGCTCTTGGTTTTCCTTGCCAGATTTACATCCACTGGACAAACGTCCTCCTCCCTTTCTCAAGATAGCTCTGTATGGTGGGCTTGTACCTGTGAATTAAGGTGATTTTCAGCCAGTTGGGGAAAAGGTGATGCCATAGTGGTGTCAGCCCCGGACCACTAGATGGCCCTGGGCTGCCATTCGGGCAGAGGAGGAGTGGCCAGCTGGGACGTGCACACATGGGCATCAACGGCCATACCGCCTTCCAACCTGTGGGGAGGAGCCGCCACCACACTCCTGTGGCCCACAGCACAACGCTCCTGCCTCCACAAGGCTATCGCCTATCTAGCCGGGCCCAGACTGCCCAGCTGATGGCAGAGGGAAACAGCTGATCGTCAGTAGGAGGGGTGCACACACAATATAGTAGGAGGTGGAGCACAATATAAGGGGTGGGTGAACTAACCACGGTAGCACAAACTTTAATTCCTTTTGGATGGTCGCTTCATGCCGGGTCCACGTTTCCAGATAAACAATTCTAACATCAACTTGTGTTGCTGGCTTTTACACGGGACACCGGAATGTGACAGGTTGCACAGCGAGGGGGAACTTTGGTGGTCCCTCTCCCACTCCCTCCAGAGGCTCCCCATCTTAATCTTGGGTGATGCTATTTCCACAGAGTCCAAGCAAGGCTGCCCTCCCAGAGCAGTTGCAGGGTTTCCAGGTGGCCGTGGAGCAGCTGCAGCACATGAGGGATGATCTAAGCTGGACGCAAGGACAGCATCAGGCCCTGGAGATGCTGCTCCAGAAGTGTCAAGCTCTCAAGACAAAGGTGGGTTTCAGAACTCCCTTCTACCTCCCCCAGAAGCCAGGGCAGCACCTGATATTCTCTGCCTCTATATACTCCACAGCTCCAACAATCTAAAGTATTGATCCAGGAGCAAGAAAGGGAGCGCTCTCTTCAAGTTGAGCAGCACCAGCACATGCGGGAGCAGTTGAGTCAAGCAGAGACTTCTGTCCATATTCTGGAAAGCATCTTGGATCTCTATAAGAAGAAATACCGAGCTGCTCTGGGCCGAGTTGGTGAACTAGAGACTCAGATGCGTCATCTGCAAGAAGAGGTGATCAAACTTTGGAGCAGCGGCCAAGCAGAGGACAGCCTTGGGCAGCTCAGTGCTCATGCAGTTAGGCAGTTCACAGGCCAGCAAGACCAGACCATCCAAGAGCTGCAGGAACAATTGGCAGCCAGCCACTGCAAGGTGAGAGTGGCCACAGCCCTTTTCCTTCTATGGGGGGAATTGCTGGTGTGAACTGCAACAGATGTCAAGCTTCAAGCCTGTGGTGAGAAAAGGGCCTAGGATTTAAATCCTGGCTTTGACACAGAAATCTCAGTGATGCTTGTCCTGTGTTCCACAAGAGCCTGATCTTCTGTGAGTTCACGGTATCTTTACTCCCAGCCTTGGTTGCTGAGTGTGGGGTGGGGTTTGCCGAAGGAACCGTATTGCCTTGTCTGGTGGGAAGCTGACAGATGCAATAAGCTAGTTGTGCCTACTGAGACAGGCTCTATCTCAGCTGCTGCAGCAAAAGGAAGCCGTAGCCAGTCTGAGCCAAGAGTTTACATCAAAGAAGTTGACTCACAGCTGCTCAAACGCAAAGCACAGAAAACAGATGGTCAGCCAGGCAATATTCCGACAGGTAGGTCTAGTACCGATAGTGCTGGCCAGCTGGAGCAAGCAGCGGGGGACCTGCCACAACATGAGCAAAAACCTGGCTCTGTTTGTCTCGGTTGGATTTGCCTAGAAGCTACAGCAGGCAGAAGAGGAGGGTTTGCAGCAGCAGGCAGAGGTGTACCAGGCTCTGGTGCAAGAACTGAAGATGCAGCTGGCAAGGGAGGCTGAGCAGAACAGCAGCACCTTGAGAGGTAAAGGACCCACCCATTTCTGGTCCCCTCAGCTGGTCCTTCCTGTTGCAGCCGGCTGACTGAGCCTCATTTCAGATTTGGCTCGCCTGGAACTGGCTGTGCAGAGGCTGTGCCAGGCGGCAGCCCCAGAGCAGAGTCGGCAGCTGCAGCACCATGCCTACCCATTGCAGGCCCTGCTGGAACAAAGCCACCAGCTGTGTGCACGGAAGGAATGGGTGAGTGACTGCTGATCTGCCCAGGGATATCTGCTGGGGAGGGCTTTGCCAGGGGTACATTGGCACTCGCTCATGCCCCTCCTCTTCTCCATGCCATCCAGAAACCAGACAGGCTCCTTCAAAGGGCTTGGGCTAATTGCAGCATTTTCTGGGATCAGGCCCATCCCTTGAATGTTGCCTCACAGGAGTCCAAGCAAGGCCGAGCAGCCTCTTGGCCTGGTGGAGCCCCAGTGCTGCAGCCGAGGAGGCCCAAGAGCCCGGAACAGCATGGGAAGGCTGGTAAGGAGGCTGGCTCCAGGTATGTCGAGTGGGGTAGATCACACAGGGACCAAGAGGGCCAATTTGTGGGTTGCTCCTTCCCTTCCCCCATCCTTCTTCTTGCCTGCTCACCAGCCGATAGGCAGAAATTCTATTTCATTCTTACTTATACAAAGATGTTTATCCCATTCTTCTAATGTCTGGGCTAAGTGCTCCTGAAGAATCAACTGCCAACAGTGGTAGGAATAAGACAAAGCTTCCAAGTTTCTGTCGGTGCAAAAAAGCATATTCATAATTCTCACCCAGTCCAAGCATGCTGGACCATGGGAGTCCAAGGGCCTGGGGCCCCAACCCTTCCTACCTGAGCCTTCTACTCCGCAGCATTGGAGATGCTCCAGGACCAGCCAGTGGAGAGGGGTCTGAAGTTTCAGCATCTTGGGAAAGTTGGCTGCCCTCTGGAGGTTCTCCTTGGAAAAGGCTGCCTAGCTGAAGCAGAGCTGGAGCAGAAAAGGTCTCTTCCCTGGGCTGAAGTAGGCCAGGTTGGGAGTGGACTTACCTTTGGGTGGGGGATAACCCATTGCTTTCTTCTTAGCTTCTTGGGAGGAGATGGTCTTGCTGCTGCCACCTCTGCCAGAGAACTGCTAAAGGGACTGATGGAGAAGCTGAGCAGGTCCAAGCGGCAACCTTTGCAAGCAGCACCCATGCTGGAGTTGGAAATGCTGCGGCAGCAGGTGAGCTGCGTGAGATAGACAGGAACATGCCCTCCTCCTGGAGAATCAAGAGCCTGTTTCTCTGTCCCGGAGAGCACCTGCGCCAAGATCTATGGCATCTGGAGAGCCACATTGCTGGGGTGGGACTGATGGCTAACTTCCCATGCAGTTACAGGAGACAGAGAGGAGAGTGCAGGCCCTGCAGACCTGTGTAATGGAGCAGAACGCAGACAGCCGTTCTCTGCAAGAGCAGCTGACCAAGCAGACAGCTGTGTTGGGGCTGGTGAATGGACGCTTCAGGCAGGCCCGGCTGCAGCTGCAGCACCAGGCAACCGCGGTGAGTGAGCCCAGAGGGCTGATGGCCCATGGCTGGGCAACTCCTGTGTCCTGGCAGTACCAGCAAAGCCACCAAACATCAGCTGCTAGAAGGACCCTCGGCTCTGGCTTTTCCAATGCTCCCACTCCACCCAGCCTCTCTCCCAACGTGAAAGGTGGGAGGTGTTCTGGAGGGGCCAAGTTTTGCCTGCCCTTGTTTGGCAGGAGCTATGCTGGCAAATGGGCATGAAGCTGCCAGCTGGCATTGCATGGAGGACAGGGATGGGGTGAGTGGGGTAGGCCCAGACACCTCTTTAGTGCTGGATGCTGCAGTGTGTGTCTCTGTCCTCCACGGAGAGACTCCAAGGTTCACTAGCTCCTTGCCAACCTGTTTATCTTCCTAGCACCAGCATGTCCTAGCTGTACACACTCCACAATTCCACTATTACTTGCAGCTCAGTCTCCCTGCTTTCTTCCATGCATTTGCCTGGCCTCCAGGAGGCCAACCAGGGACTGGGGAGGGAAATGACCCCTCGGCAATCTCCAGAAGGAAATAATCCTTCCTTGTCTGCTGTCCTATGCACTCCACCCAAGGGCAGAGGAGGAAATGGTGGTGGCCAGTCAAGGTCTTGTTGCTCCTTAGGGTGAGAGAGAATCAAGCCAGAGCCCCAGCCCTTCATTTCGCTCAGAGGGTGGCCGAAGGGGGGATGGCCCTGAGGAGCACAGAGTGACTTTGGTCTCTAACTTTCACTGGTGTCTTTGGCCGGGTCATTTGCAGCAGATTTGCAAGGCCTTTTGAGGGAGCTCTCTGGATCACAGCATGGCAACCAACCCAGATAGCTCTTTTCTTCACCCAGCAGATAGAATATTTACAAATCTCCCTGGAGGCATCCCGCGCTGGCCACCACTGGCTGTACCAGGAGAGCGAACTGGTGGTGGCTGATGTTCGCCAGTGGATAAAGGAGCAAAAGTGAGTGTTGCCCAGTCACCGTAGGAGGGATGCTTCTGCTGAGTTTGCTATGGGGCAAAGGTGGGGGGGGGTCCATTTGCTTCCTCAGCAGCCTTTTTGTTACAGGCAGATGAATGAGGAGCTGGGCCACAAGCTCCGAACACAGATCAAGCAAATCGCCCAGCTCACTGGCGAAAGAGAGTGAGTGATAAAGCTGCTCTTTGGTGCTAGGGGTGGGGGGTTGAGGGGAGTATTTGTAGGATTCCTTCATCCACCCACCCACTCCCTCCCTTGGTGAAATCAGACCAGGTGCGTGTTTAATTTAGGATGGACTGAAAAACAGCTACGAGTACCTTTAAATTCCAGGCACCTTTCCTTTCAAAAGCCTGCAGTGATCATGATGGTTAGGGTTACTTAATCTAAGGGGTTCTCTGCATCCCTTTCCCCTCCCACAGCATTCTGCATCAACTACTGGAGAGGCTGCAAGAGGACAACCAACAGTTGAAGAATGAAGTCAACGAGAAGCGTATTGTATGTGAGCGCATCAAGGCGAGTGCCAAGAACAACCAGAGGTTGGAAGGAGAGCAGAGGATGCCCAGTTACAGTTCACCTCCCATTTCCTTAATTACCCAAGTAGCAGCGGGAGATGGTATAAAGCTAGGGTCCCCAACCCCGTCCACAGACCGAAACCAGTCTGTAGCTTGTTGGGAACTGGGCCACGCAAGTAGTGGCCCAGTTCCCGTTGCCGGTCCATGGGGGTAGAAAGGTTGGGGACCGCTGGCCTAAAGGAAGCCTAGTTTGACCTGCTCCTACAGAACCCAGTGGGCCAGGAGAAATAGAAAGCTGGACTAAGATGGGTTTGGTCTGGTTTCATGAGCACCAATAAACATTGGGTGGTTCTAAACATGAAGTCTCTGGTTGCAGGCTCTCCACAACAGTGATTTGGAGCCGCAGGCTGTACTGCAACAACTCTGGCACATACTTCTGTTGTGAACCCATTACACTCATCCACCTTTCCAGGGGCCACAGCCAGAGAAGACAGCTCTGGAGTGAAGGCAAACCGTGTCCAGAAGAGCCGTTCTGCAGCCAGCAGCGATCCCTTCCTGCAGACCAGGCTTTGCTATCGAGAGAACTTGTCTAAGTGTTCCATCCGTAGCTGCTGTCATGATGTAGCACTTCTAGCCGAGCGCCACCCTTGCTTGAAAAAAAGACCCAACAGCCACCAAAAGAGTCCAGGAGCAACAATGTTTATATAAACAATAAAATGATATCCTGATCTTGGCAGCAAAGCCAGCACGAAGCTATATGTAATGCAGATGTCCATGGCTAGAGGCCAAAGCGAGCTGGGGTATGGCGAGGTGTGGCAAGCTGGCCTTGCTCTTTGCGCCCTGGTGTATAAATCTTTGTGGACCTGCAGAAAGGGGCACAAAGAAAAGACTGAAGAGAGCAGACTACTCCAGGCTCGGGACTTCTCCCCTGGAAGAGGAGCCCAGGGGGTCATACCTGATGCTGCCCATCGGGTTACAACGCTCCTGTTCTTCTCTGCGAGCACGGAGCTGCTCTTCCGCCAGAGCCATCTCTTCTTCCATGGCAGATACTTCTTCCTTGGCTCGCCGCCGGCTCTCCTAGAACAGAACAAGCAGCCACGTGAGATTTCATCCGTCTTCCATCCTACTTTACTATGAAATGTGGCCCAACCCAAACACTGCTACACAGACTTGATGTCTGTATCTTGGTTGATGAGCAGCGGCATTAATTTTTTAAAAAAAGTATTTCCAGCTTGCTGGGAATTGGAGCTGGCTGTCTTTCTTTTGGAGCAACTGGATGTTTCCAGCAGCTTGTTCTCACCTGACGAGACTTGCCAGCATGCTTGATACTGTAGAACATGGGCCCCAACTCAGCCAGCCATTCTCCATCCACAGCTGTGACACACTGCATGTACTCCTGCAGGTTAAAGGCAGAGGTGAGGGATGGAGCTGGTAATGAAGAAAAACAGATCTGCCCACATGCCAGCATCATCCTATGCAGGCCCCTTTCTCCAACGCATCCCCTCACCTTGGTGGTCATCACCAGTTCATGGTAGACAATATAGTCGGGAGTGTAGCCCATCCCAAAAAGCGAGCTGGTAGGGTGCAAGTGGCAGCGCATCCCTGTGCGGATGTTGACATATTCCCCGATGCCCTGCAGCAGAGCATGAAGGTCAGTGTCGCCTGGCCTCAGTTCCTTCACAGGCCTTTAACTGCTTTAGGAAATCAACCAGAACAGTCAGAAGACACCAGAGGAAAAGGGGGCCTTGGATAGAAGCCATGTGGAAAATCTAGAATTAATTCTCCATGTTGAGACAGGATTGTGGGATTCTGAATATGGCATTCCAGAACATTCCTTCATGGACTGGGTCCGGGTTATCCGAGGGACTGCCTGGCAGAGAGGGCCACAGGGTCCATCTGTGAGGGATCTACATTTGAAGGGTCCCAGGAATTAGGCCTTCTCTGCCATGGTGCCAACTTTATGCAGCATTCCCCGCATCCTTCAAATTAGTTCTATCCCTGTTGATATTCAGGGATGCCCTCAAACCTGGGTGTCTCATCAGGCTTGGGGTTTCGGGAAACTTGGGCCCCTTTAAGGTGGCTTCCCTATTGTGGTTGTGCTGTGTGTGGTTCGATTTTTAATGATGAATGTTTATGTTTTTATAATTTGTAACAATTGTTTTTACATTGTGGTTTTATTATTTCCTGCTGCCAAGAGTCACTTCCAATGTATGTAACTCTGATTAATAAATAAATAAAATGGAGCTTTCTTGGTGCTGGTGCTGGTGCTGGGCAGAATCCAGACCTGGCCTCCATCTCCTGAGGCTCACAAAGAAGTGAATCTGTCTGAGGATGGGAAGGAAAATTAGCTGAGCAAGTTGCGAGGCGGCCTTGTGGGGTAGACGTTAAAGCCCCCTCCCCAAATACGGAGGAGCAGGCCGCTACGCAAAAGGCCCTGCTCTGCAAACGATGGAAACAAGTGAGCCGCGCAGGGAGCCAAGAATCCCTCACCTTCAGTTTTGCAGCCTGGTGAAAGTAAGCAGCACAGATGCACTTGCGAACCACGTCCCAGTCGGTGCCGCATGAAGCCAAGCTCATGTGTTGCTGCACCATGATGTCCTTCAGCTGCGCTCGCACCTCCCGCACCTGGAAGATAAGGGCCAGAGTAGGTTCAGCTCTGTTCACGGTCATGCTGTGCCTCTTGGGCCTGCCCCAACACCCACCTTCCGCATGGCCTTGGCGTGAATGAAGTGTTCATTGCACCAGAGTGTTGAATAACTGTTATTTTTCCACTGCAGATAAACATTCAGGTAAGTCAAGTGGTCGCTCTCGGGAACAGCAAACTTCTCTCGCACCTGGTCACTTTCTTCCTCCCGACCCTGCAGAGATGGCAGAAAGAAAAGTGACAGACCAGGAAGCCCATTCTTGAGAGCAAAGACCAAAAGAATCCCTGACCCACCTTTGGTCGGTAAAAAATGGCTGGAACTGAGAGCATGGAGACAATCAGCAGGATCTCAGAACTGCAGCCCATATCACAAGAAACAATCAGCATCTTGGAGAGGGCTGGATCAAGGGGAAACTCCACCATCAGACGTCCAGTTGATGTCAGACCACCTGGAGGGACAATGATCTTCTGAGCCAAGCCCCACAAAATCACAAGCCCCCCACATATGGGGAAAGGGTTGTTCCACTCAACCTGTGTTATCAAGCGCCCCGAGAATCCACAACTGGTACATTGAGTTGAGCATGTTGTCTTCTGGAGGGGGATCCATAAAGTGGAACTGTAGCAGGTCTTGCACCCCTAAAGACTTAAGAAGCAGCACCACGTTGGCCAGATTGGTACGTTGGATCTCAGGGACAGTGGTGGTCAGCAGTTCATTCTTGTATGCACTCTGGGTGTACAGTCTGCTCGGGAAAGAGAGCAACCACCTCAGTGGAGCAGTCTTAGCCGCAGCGAGAGAACAAGATTTGACAGCTGCAGACAAGCATTTACTGCGATGCCCACTTGCTGCAAGGAGACCCCTTGGATACGTACAACTCCTACCTGAAACACTGACCTGGGCCTGTCCTTCCAGCTCGGCCAGAGCGCTGATTTGCATTAGCCTGGCTGATTGGATAGATCTGCAGGGCATCCATGCCAATCCGTGGATTGAAGACCTGAGATGTAACAAGTAGGGTAAATCGGGGCTTCATTCCTAGGACCTTATACTTTCCCTAAGCAAGCTTCCTTACCTTCAATTTGCAATATCCGGAGTCGATCACAAACATGATCCCATCAACTGTCAACGAGGTTTCTGCGATATTGGTGGCCACAATACACTTCCTGACTCCATCTGGTGCCTGCCAAAAATCCAAGTTTCAAGATGCAGCTACCAATCCATCATCAACTGAAATGCTCCGCTTCCCCCAAGGAAAGACCCTGAAGTGGTGGCTTTTAATTCCAGCATCTTTGCTTTCAGAAGCTACTGTAAGTCGTATAAAGGCTTGAATTAGCAATCCCTTTGACTGAAATGGCCTGTGTCCACAGCTCCTGAAAAAGCTTCTAGTTTCTACTTCCTAAGAAGAGAAAGATGTTTGACTTCTCAAGCCACGGCACAAAATTCATCTACTTCCAGTACTCTCATTTTTTGGGGTAGGACAGGCTGTTTGCCAACTATTCTACCCGTCTTGAGCTTGGGAAAGCCATGATAGAAGCTTCAAGTTTCCAGGTACTATTGCCAAGTAAATCCAAGATCGTCACTAATGGAAAGGCAGCAGGCTATACCTTCTGGAAGATCTTGGCCTGCAAATCTGAGGGTAGCTGAGAGTAGATCGGTAGCACAGCCAGAGCAGGAGCGTTTTCCAGTTCTTCCAAATGTTCCACAATCTGCTCAGACGTAACCTGCAAGATGAGGCGAGGCAAATATATGTGCATTAGGGGGCTGACTAGGATCTTAAACACTCCCACAGATGGACTCACCTCGATGTCCTCCTGGCCTGGCATGAAAATGAGGATATCTCCAGGGGCACTGGAGAGGTGGACCTGCAGGGCCTGCTTCACTGCTGCCTCCACATAGTCTTCTTGTGGAGTCTGAAAGAGCAAAAAGGAGGCTGATACACCCATCCAGGTGTCACCTGGACGGCCTGGTCCAGGCCTTTGCTTACCACATACCTTGCTAAAGAGAACATCGACAGGAAATGTGCGGCCTGGAATGTGGAAGATGGGCACATTTCCAAAGAAAGACGCAAACTTCTCTGCATCCATGGTGGCTGAGGTAACAATCAACTTGAGGTCTGAGCGACGGGCTACCACCTATGAAAAGACAGGATTGTTGCCAAAGAGCGATATGAAAATCCCAAATGGCCCCTTTACAGCCACTCGTTTTGCATTCTTCCTTCCTTCTGCCCAATGAAAGTTTCAGAGTGAAAGCATTTGCTTCTCCAGGGATACATCACTTCCATATCATGGCTGCTATATAATAGGTTGCTTCTGCTCAGCTGTCTTTTCACAATCCTGGTAACAAAATGTTGAGCACCCAATGCACTTTAACCAATTGTGCTCACTAAACTTGACCCAGCAGCACTACAGAGAGGGTGGCTAAGGCTGGCCACTTTGACTTTAGGAGGAGTTCCTAGGCATTTGTGGAGCAAAGAATCATTCTGAAAATTGTTCTAAAAGCACCCTGATGGAGAAAGAACTAAAACCTATTTAGAAGGGACCTTGGAGGTCTTCTAGTCCAACCTTCTGCTCTGTATCATACTATATTTAAGAAGCAACCCTCAAATCTGTTGCTTTGAATAAGAATAGAATTCTTTATTCTACTCTTTGTAAGCCCACTGATATGAAAAAAAAAACCTTTAGAGATGGATGAAGAGATGCTGCCTAGCAAATGGAAAGAGAAGGAGCCTTGCCCCCAGATGTAGAGCGGGTGGAACAAGAGGTTCAGAAGGGACCCTCCCCAAGTTCACAAGCTGTAAAGGTGACCCTCAAGGCTGTTAATGTAACCTTACAATAAAAGAGTGAGATCATCTGGTCATGTTTCTTGTCTCGTCTACCTGATAAGGCTGACAATCCGCTCTGAAGCTCCTATAAAGCCAGGCTCTTGGGAACAGCATTTCTAGAGGGCTCTGGGTTGCCCACTTACAGCAATGTGGTGTGTACCTGCTGGCCATACTGCTGAATGGATAAAGGCGGAGTGAGATTGGCAATTACAGTCTAAGCAGGTGAAGGACCCAGGGCCACTTTCATTGAAACACAAGCAAGGAGCTCTCTATCCCTCAGTCCTCTAAGCCCTCAAAATGGATGACAATGCTCCACATTAGCAGCTTTTTCAACAAGCAATTGGCCCTCTTAGGATAAAATCAAAGGGGGCTTCAGACGTGCAATTGGAAAGATGCAACATGGGCCTCCCATTCAGGCAGTTGTGGGCAATGCAGGATCAGGTGGCTGGCTTCTGTGCTGCAGTGAAGTGTCCATGGCACTTTCCCAAGGGGAAAGGCTGGGGCTCCCTGCCCACAACTGCTACCCCTCCCCCCACTTTCTGGGAGATTAAAAGTGGGTCTAGAAGGATATTAATTTTCCATTTACCTTCTAAGAATCAATTTCAGCCTGGGTCCTACTAATCCTAGCCCCACCTCCTCGTATCTACTCTTCGATACCCAGAAGCACACAGACAGCAGTTTTAGTTTGTGTTCAACATGAACAGGTGAATGAGTTGGGGGGGAGGGGGCACGTATTTTTTCCCCCTCCACTGCAGGAATCCTGCCAGAAACCCCAGGCAAAGCCCACCAGGCACCTACTTCTCGCAGGAGGCCAAACAGCACATCCGTGTTGAGCGAGCGTTCGTGAGCCTCGTCCATGATGATGGCACTGTAATGATCAAGATCAGCTTCACGCAAAGACTCCCGAAGCAAGATCCCGTCCGTCATGTACTTAATCACGGTACTCTCCGAAGTGCAGTCCTCAAAGCGGATGGCGTAGCCCACCTGGCCCAGGCACAAGGTCCACAGGCAGAACTCACCAAGCAGGCCAGAAGGAGCCAAGCTCCCATGGCCCTCAGCCGGCCTGAGTGAAGGAAGCTGACCCACAGCCTTGCCCAGATGCCCCACAGCCTGCAGCACTCACCTCCTCCCCAAGGGCCACGTTCATCTCCTCACTAACACGTTTGGCCACGGACATGGCCGCCACTCGACGTGGTTGTGTGCAGCCAATCATGCCATAGTCCGTGTAGCCGTCCTCGTGTAGGTACTGTGTCAACTGCGTTGTTTTGCCACTGCCCGTCTCTCCCACCACAATCACAATACTGTTGTCTCTGTCAGGAGGAGGCAGCAAGCTCTGTCACTGGCTGCAATGATACGGTGTAAAGACCCTCCACCCCCTCCTGGATTTTTCAATTTGCAAAATGCCTCGATATTCCACGTGCTGTTTAATACAGGCGTTCCACATCTTTTTATTTGCCAGGACCTATACCAGAATCTACTGGATTCTCGATAGCATAGCACTGGCTTGAGTAAGGCAGCTGCCCTCCCATCCCATTGTTTGTTCCAAGGGAAGTCTTGGTGAAGGCTGGAGGAGGGAGGGAGGGAGTGCAGACCTGACAACTGTCAAAAGCTCTTGCTGAACAGCGAAGATAGGCAAGTACTGCCTCTGCTCCACAATTGACTTTTTCTTGGCAAACTCGCTGCTTGCTTCACTCTTCTCTTTCACATGTCCAGCAAACTTCTGTTCTGTCCTGCAAGACGAGGGTTCAGAGCACTTCATCCCTTGTCAGATCACTTCCACCACCCCTTACAACTGACCTCCATCCTACCTGTAATCCACCGTGCCATCCTCGGCCAGGACTTGCCCCGATTCCTCCTCCTCCTCCTTCTTTATGCCCATTATGTTCCCAAGTTTTGTTCCTGCCAGCTCCCAGTGCCTGTGCTGGGCCTAAAAAGCAACATCAAGCAGTTATGCCTGTCTTTGGTCCACTTCTGCAAAATCACAAGCCTAGCAACAAGAAACTAATGTTAAGAGTCCCCAGTTTGTGAGGGCAATAAGCTGACTTTTGCATAAATATACAAAAGTATGAAGGCTATTGCTTAACGCATTGTAAACCGCCCTGAGTCTCCGGAGAAGGGCGGCATATAAATCAAATAATAATAAAAAAAAGAGTCAAATGCATGCAGTGGTAGAAATCAAGTGGTAGAAATCAAGGCAGCTACTATAGATCAAAATGAGCAATCACTGGACAGACACAGACCCCAAAATGCCCTTCCAAACAACAATTCTGTTCTCGAGGCAGTGTGGGTTCTACTAGAGAAAAATATTCCTTTCTTGCCATTTCTTAAATCCCTTTAGGTACCTGGCTGCTGAACCAGATGGAGACCTGGAAAATCTAACAGGCATCTTTCAAATGATACCTCAAAAGCCTCCAGTAAACAATGCTGCACTGGTAACTTAGGCAAACAGTGACTCTTCCCTGCTGCAACCTTGTCATAGAAAGTAAGTAACCTTCAGAGGCTGCCCCTTGGGCAATGCATTAAGGTGACAAGAGTCTAGACCGGTGATGGCGAACCTATGGCACGTGTGCCGCAGGTGGCACGTATAGCCATATCAGTGGGCACGCCAGCTCAGCTCTGGCACACATGCAAGCACCGGCCAGCTGATTTTCAGGCCTTCTAGGCCCACCAGAAGTAGTGAAACAGTGACGTTTTTTGCTGTCCCCAGCCTCCAGAACCTCCTAGAGAAGCTCTGGAGGCTAGGGACAGCAAAAAACATCACTTCCTGTCCCACCAGGAGTTGGGAAATGGGCTGTTTCAGGCCTCCGAGGAAGTGGGAAAGGCTGTTTTCACCCTTTCCAGATGCATAGAGAGGATCTGGAGCCAGGTGAGAAAGAAAAACAGGTCTACTGGGCCATCGCAGGCCAGGAGCGGGGGGCGGCGGAGGGGGGTTGCACGTGCATGTGCATAGGGTGGGCACGCATGTGTGCGTGAACCTCCCTTGCACCCCCTCTCCTGGCACGTGATGGCAAAAAAGTTAGCCATCACTGGCCTAGACTTTCTTCCCCAAACGAGGCAGTCAGCCGAAGCTGAGAAAAGGCTCCTAAAACTCAGGCTTATTTGATCTGGTATTTGTTTCTCTCCAGATCAGGGAGTCCTCATCATTCAATGCCAGCCCCCCATCCCCCCCCCCCAGGTTCCTGCTTTAGGAT
This sequence comes from Masticophis lateralis, assembly GCA_030761175.1. Classification (NCBI taxonomy): domain Eukaryota; kingdom Metazoa; phylum Chordata; class Lepidosauria; order Squamata; family Colubridae; genus Masticophis; species Masticophis lateralis. Next base: position 151,503 of record JAUDYJ010000010.1, on the reverse strand, counting down.
TTCCCTCAGCTTATACAACTGAAACTGCTCTCCCCCCCCCCCCCCGCTTTAATATGTACTACAAGCCACTTGAGCTCTGCACCTGCCTTCCCTACTGTTAATGGTTCAGGGGAGGTTGTATTATTTATTTTGCTTATTATTTTCCTTAAATTCACCTTTATTATTTTTACAAATAACTCAAGGCGGTAAACATATGCACCACACTTTCCTTTTATTTACCCCACAACACAACCCTTTGAAGTGTGGTGGGCTGAGAGGCCAGCCCTGAGGCTGGACTTGAGCTCATGGTCTCCCACTTTCTAGCCTGTTGCCTTCACCACTAGGCCAAACCAGCTCTCTCTCTCACCAAAGAGACAGGGACCCGCCTGCACCCCACACAGCAAGAGACTCAGCCAGCACCTTCTTGCGCTCTTTTTGCTCCCGATGCTTCCGCACCAACAGGCTGCCTTTGCGGGCAATGATGGCCAAGTCGGAGGTAGCATCTTTGACAGGGATGACGGGCTCAGGCTGGAAAGAGTGAAAAAAGGGATAATTTCAAGGCAGTAAAGGTCCACTAGTGCTTCTCCCCACACCCTCAGCACCACTTCACCTGACCTGCTTGGTGAAAACAATGCGCCCATCCAGAAAAGGAGGTACAAGGTTGTGCACTAAGAGATGTACTCTGGCAGCATTATCCTCCTCAAAGTCCTCCTCTACCTCCAGCCGATGCACCACACCACTTGTCAGCATGCGGTTGGTCTCCCAGCGCTCGTTATCCTGCCGAGCAGAAGGTTAAATCAGGCAGCAGCCCCCGCTTCTAGGCCAAGCAGGGCTTGGGGGGCTCCCAGCAATAGCAGAGACCAAGTAGACCCACTGCTTCTGGATCACAGCTGAGCACCAGGACCCCTCAACCTAGGATGCCCCTGCCCTGCCTTGTCCAACCTCATTGATCTGCCTGCGCTGAGCTGAGATGCGTGTCTGCTTTTGCCTCTGCAGGTGCTGCTCACGCTTCCTCACGTACTCCTCTGAGGAGGCAGCCAGAGGGTTGTGGAACTCATCGTAGCCCTCGTCCATCATATACCAGTCCCGGTCAGCTTGCTGAGTAGAAACAAAAATGGTCATAAAGCTCATAGCAACACCACAATAGCCCCACCACCACTACTAAGGAAGCCCTTTCCTCAACACTACAAACAATTGGAAATCTGATCTCTCTCTCTCTCTCTCTCTCTCTCTCTCTCTCTCTCTCTCACATACACACACACACACACACAGGTTGCCATTTCACCATGAGAGGCAAAAGGGGATCTCCAAGCCCCAGGAAGAAGTCTCTTCCTAAGGGTTGGCCAGCTGGAACCGATCTCACCTCACATCCAGCGATGAAAATCCCACAGCCCACACTTAGAAAGTGAAAAACAGCCCCAGCCACTGGAGTTTGTCAACCAGAGATTTGCTTCCGTCTCATTCTGAAGTTTTTTTGCTTCATTTCTTCCCTTTCAGCCATTTTGCCTCAAATAACAAGGTAACCACCCCAAGGATTAAAGCTGCCAACTCACCCGCTGATCATCCTCCCATTGCTGCCGTTCTTCCTCCGTTTCAAATGCAATGCCATCTTCCCCATCCTCACATCTCCCTGGAAAAATATCTAATGAGATACCAATTCTACCTTGGACTGAAGCAAGGCTAGGCCTCTCCCCACTCTGCAATCTTTATCTTACCCCTGCCTCTGGAGAGCCAAGGTGGTCCACCCAAATGCCTTCGGTTGTCAGCCCACTCGTTATATTTGTAAGTAGGGGTGGGCAAAGGCGTCTCTTCGGGGCCTCTGCTCCTGCTGGACCTGCAAAGGGCGACCACCGCAAAGCTCACTCTCTCCACCCCTGCTCCCCAACCAAACTGGGCCTCACTCAGGCCACTATCGCAGCGCCATCCGCATGCAATCCTTTGGCCCCGCCCCGCCGTACCGTTCGCGGTCGCCCCGCCTCTCGCTCTCCCGAGGTTGAGCAGGGCTCCGGTGGCTCCGCTCCGAGTCCCTGCAGGAGGGAGCCGGGGAGGGAGACTCCCACTGGGAGCGGCGGGATCCGCTGTAACCGCTGTCTTCCTCCTCCCAGCTCGAGTGCGACGGTGTGGCTGCATCTGAGCCGGAAAGGAAGGCGTAAGCCAGCGAGGGGCAAAGCCGCCCCCGCCCCGTGCCCCCTTTCCCAGGCGGTCTCCCCGCTGCCAAACACCTTTGGGTGGCTGCCGCGGGCTCTCCGGCTCGGTCCTCGGAGCGCCCCTGCTCCTCTCCGAAGAGCCATCCTTTTCGGGGCGGGGGCTGCGCCGGCCGCGGTCACGGGTCTCTGTGGAGAAAAGCAGGTCAGCAGCGTGGGCAGAGGGTCCCGCGAGGCCGGCGTCGGGCCCGGGCTCACCTCGGTCACGCTTGCGCTCCTGCTCCCTCCGGCGCTCCTTCTCCTTGGACGAGGCGAAGACGCCCTGCTCCCGCCGCTCCCGCTCCCGCTGCCGGCTGCGCTCCCAGAAGTCCTCGCTGACGCCCCCCGGGTTCGACGGCGTCTCCGCCTGGGCCGAGCGGTACTGCCTGCCGGGGAGGGACGGGGGGGGGGTGCTCAGCCAGCCTGTAGGGCGGACCCGGAGCCCCGCCAGACCGTCGCCCGCCCCGTTCACCTGTCCCTGCGCCGGCGGCCGCCCCGCTCCGCCCCGTCGGCCGGCTCCTCCGTCGGCTGCCGGGGCGGCTCGTCCGCGCCTTCCTCGGCGGCCCCGCCGCGGGGCCTCTTGGCGGGCCGGTCCTCCCGCTCGCGGCGCTTCTGGGCGGCCAGCAGGTCAAGGCCCAGCAGGGAGGCGCGCGGCGCCGGGATCTTGAAGACGTGCTGCTCCTCGGCGGCGCTGCGCCGCTTGACCAGCACCAGCCCCCCCACCTGCCCCTCGGGCGCGAGCCCGGCCAGCCGGTGCAGCGAGGCCTCCTCAGCCGCCGCCTCCGCGCGCTCCTCCATGGGCCCCTGCGCGACGCTTCCTCTTCCGGACGGAGCGGGGCTGCGGCGGCCGTCCCAGAATGCTCCACGGCGGCGTCCCTTTGGCCCCCTTTCCGCCATAGAGCCGCGGAGGCCGTTCTAGCGCCGCCTTTGAACTTCCTGGGCTGGGCCGAGTCCCATCCGTGAAGCATCGCCCTTAGTGGTGCATCGGCCGCGTTGTCGGGGCTGCCCGCTTATTCTGCGGTGCCGGGCTAAGCAGGGAACCTTAGCCATCTTGAGCACAAAGCCGGGCGGATCTCTTGGGCCTCTTCCCAAAATGCCCCCTAGAAGACTGCGTGGGCTCGTCCGCGTACTGGACTGGAACCAAATCAGAGTCAAGGACAAAAAAAGTAGCTGCCATTCTTGGTTTAAAAGCCGTTTATCTCAACTGGAAGATTGCAATCCTGGGAGCATTTGAAAACCTGGCTTTGGTCCCAAGCCTGGCATTGTTTGTCATTGTTCAACGGTGCATTTGGTTCCGTTTGCAATATATTTTAGTCTAGGGCCTGGGCTACCTGCTGATTTTAATGTTTCTAGTATTTTATTAAATTTATATTGCCATTCGCCCATGGCAACTCAAGGCGTCTTACAGAATATAAAACCTCATTTAAAACAAAAAGAATCAATATAATAAAATCACACACCACCCACCCACCCTGGGGACAGCAGATTTAATGGGCTCCATCTCGCTCCAAGTTCCCTAGGCCCGTTGGTCAAACGAGGTTTTTAGCATCTTCTGGAAGAGCGTTAAAGTGAGAGCCATTCTAATCTCTGGGGGAACGATGTTCCAGAGAGAGGGAGCCACCATGGAGAAGGCCCTTCTGGGTCCCACCAGGTTTATCTCCCATGGGGATGGGAGCCACAGCATTCCCTGCCTCCCCACTCGGATGGGTCACTGCCAAGAGACCATCCCTCAGATCACCTGGTCCCAAGCCATAAAGAGTTTTAAAGGTGACAACCAGCACCTTGAATTGTACCCGGAAGCAAATCGGCAGCCAGTGCAGCTTCTGCAGGAGAGGTGATACATGTGCACACCGGGACAAAACCATATGGGCTGCTGCATTTTGCACCAACTGGAGCTTCTGGATGCTCAAGGGCAGCCCCATGTAGACTGCATTGCAATAAAGACAGGAAGTGACTAGGGCATGAGTGACTGAGTAGGAATTGTTGGTCTAGGAAAGGGGTAATTGGCACACAACCCACAGTCGCGCAAAGGCCCTCTTGGCCATGACCGCCATCTGCTCTGAGGAGTTGTGAATCCAGGAGAACCTCCAGATTATGCACAGGATCTGGGATAGTGCCACCCCAGCCAAGACCAAAGGTGGCAATTCTCCCTGAGCCAACGAACCCCAAATCCAGAGCCACTCGGTCTTACCAGGATTTAGTTTCCTGGGATTTGGGACTTTGTTACTAGTACATTAATAAAGGTGATATAGCATTAGCATTTTAGCATGGCATCTTTGCCTCCTCCTATGGAGTGTAGGAAACCGTATTTTTTTCTTTGAGCCAAATCTTTGATATGTAAAGACCAGCCCTTTCATCCGACAATACAGTCCGACAATAGGGCTGTAGTCTGAAGTCCTTCAATGTTGCAAGTGTTACAGAAGCAAACCCAGGTGGGAAAGGAGGAGATGCGACCTATTTCAACAGCATCTCTTTTCTCCCCTCTTAATGCCTTTGGATTTGTTGCTTTCTGGTGGATCATGTACATCTTTAATACAATGTTTTTCATTTTGCTTGAAATACTTGCAGTTGTTTGGGAGGCTGAAAAAGCCATTTTGCAAAGATATTTGCAAATACCCAAGTTTGAAAGGCAACACTAGATTTTATGTATAGTTTTGTATGCAACCCAGTACACTGGAATTGAGCAGCCAATAAATTTAGATAAATATTTTGTTACCAAACTCTTAATATATTAATTTTTGAAGCTGTTTACCTGGTGCAAATCAACTTCCTTCAAACGAGACTCAGCATCTTCTACTGCCTAGATAGGCTTAGAGACATATGTTTCAAAACAAAATTTTTATTTATTTTATTTATTTATTTTATTTATTCAATTTTGTATTAAGTAATTTAAAAATTAAGTAACTTCCAGAGGAAACAATCTCAATATTTTATTTTTAAAAATTGTTGTGTGCCTTCTCCAACACTTCTGAATAACAACACTGGTTTTCTCTACTCAATATGGTACAGGCCTCCCAACCTTATGGGGGAGAGAGAGACTGAGATTCAACAAAGGGAACACTGATACTATGTTCCTCCCCAACTCTGTGACCCATTTCTACCTTCTTGTGCTGGGGTATTGCTTGCATCAGTCTCACAACATCAGGAAAGCTCTTTAGCTTTTACGCTTCTCCAGGAGAGGATGTATGCCAACACTTGTTTCCCCCTTGTTAGATGTCTTTTTTTTTTAAGGTCCAAATTCCCCCCTCATCATTAATGAGGGGTAGGAAGTAGCCAGTGGATCTCCGACAACACATGTTCTCTTTTGCTGCTGATCCAGAGAGTTCACAGGCCCCTTTTTTCACACTAATCCTCAGAAGTTGTGATCTGCTCCCACAGCATCTTGAACACTCTGGAATCCTTGTTCTCTGCTCAAGGCAAATAGAATTATGTGAAATCTTCTTCTGTCTCTTGGAGATAAAAAGAAAAATATCAACCCTTGTGAACTATCTTTTCCTAAATGTTTTTCTTTGCTCCGCAAGCTTCACTTCCTTAATTAGTTAATACCCCATGCAAGAACCCAATTCCTTTCAGTGTATATTCCTCATCGTGTACTTCCTTACTCTAGTAGTCTCTTCCTCTCCAATGAAGTACAACCATTAATTTTCCAATACCAATTATCCCAATACTGAGTGAAGATTCCAAAGGAGGGGGGGAGGGAATGTGCCTTTTTTCACAGTTTCCTATGAGTTCAGCTCCGAAACATGAACCTTCCCTGCCATTAGAGCTCACCTGGCTGATTGGGGTGGTATCCTCCTGATCTCTTTAAGTATTTAGGGACAATTTTTAAATCAATTAATAAAAGATTTATTCAAGTCCTGGTTCCTCCTTGTTTTGTGTCCATCCTTTTAAGTCCTAAATTGTTAGCATGCTGATTTAACAGAAACAGGGACTGTCTACCAAGAGAAACACTTGTAGAAGGAAGAGAGCCTGTTTTTCCCTCACAGATAGTACACGACACATCATCTTAATTTCGAAGTAACAAAAACAGCTTAAATCCAATTGTTTTAGAGCAAATGACAGTCTTGTATTTTAGATCTAACCATGGGCCAAAAGAAACTTAGCTTTCCAGGGAGGGCGTGGCTAGCACTGTGGCGAAACAATGGATCTTTTGGGGGCTCATGAGGGACTGTAGATATCCCAGCGGTTAGGTGGTCCTTTTGGACCTTTTGTCTGGTAGGGACGATGAGCAAGGGGAGCACACTCTGTGGATCTCAGGGAACTCACAAATTCCCTGATAGAGCCGGAGAAACTCCCCAAACAGACAGATGGGAAGGCGACCATTGTGAGTCACTATGAAGCTGGGCCAGCCACTGCAGAGCGCAGAAGCGAAAGGAAGGTGTGATCGGTCTGGGTGAGATATTTTGATTAGTTTTTACTACCTTTTAAACTGGACTAAATAAGAACCTCCTTGGAATAGCAGAGGAGAGTTTGACCTCAAAGGAGGAGGTGGAATTGGGTGTTTTACCTATTCCACCCCCAGAAGAATGGCGGCAAGGAAGTCGGGTGGAGCCAAGAAAATAAAGGAATGAGAGAAAAATTGGCTTATAAAGATTGAGCTGAAGAGTAAAGTCTGAATCTGGACTGAATACTTCAAAATTTAAATTGGGATTATTGACTAAAGAATATGTGATTTATGAACTTTTTTGGAACTTTTTATTAAGATTGGACTTTAACTTGCTATGATGGTACTGTAAAGAGGGGAAGAAGGATAGAGAAATAAAGTAACAGTACCACCCACAGGCAAAGGTTAAAATTGGAAGACATATTAACAAAGATGAAATGTAACCTTGGGAGTTAAGAAAGCCTGTGAACTAAATTGATAAGCAGTTGTTTTGACTAAACAATTCAAGATATAGAGTGAAACACTGGGGACTTTGTTTTTTCCCTTTGAGAACTGTTTAGATCTTAGAATCTAAAAAGCAAAAGACAAAACGACAGAGACAGACTAAGGAAAGCTACACTGGCACTTTGGAATAAGACACAGCGAAGTAAGAGAGGTGTAGCACTATATATAAAAGATGAGGAAGAATATTTTTGGATGAGGAAGAAACAATTTTGATGGTGGAGATTACGTTAAATAACAAATATTGTTAGTGGCAATATATGCAGCAAATGAGAACCAAGATTTTTTATAGTAAACTATATAGAAAAATAATAGAATTGGAATATAAGAATATATGTAGTGTAGATGATTTCGATGCACTTGTGACTGCAGAATTGGACTATAAACTGCACCCCTACCTGGACCGTGATGACCTCCGTACAGTCATTCATGCACTTGTGACCTCCCGGATTGACTACTGCAATGCTCTCTACATGGGGCTGCCTCTGAAGACCACTTGGAGGCTTCAGCTGGTGCAGAATGTGGCCATGCGGGTTGTGATGGGAGTATCCTGACACTATCATGTTACACCCCTCCTGCGTGACATGCACTGGCTACCGGTTGCCCTCTGGGTGAGATTCAAGGTGCTGGTTATCACCTATAAAGCCCTACATGGCTTAGGCCTGGAGTACCTGACGGACCATCTGCGGCCAGTGATAGCTCTCCATCGCCCGGTGCATTCCCACAGGGAGGGCCTCCTTGGAGTGCCATCGGCCAGGCAGGGTTGACTGGCAACTCCTAGAGAACGGGCTTTCTCTGTGGGCACACCTACTTTATGGAATCAACTCCCCATGGAGCTCCAGGTGGCCCCTGACCTGTGTTCCTTCCGTTGTGACTTTAAGACATGGTTATTTCACAGGCTGGATGGGATTGAAGGGTTTTTTAAGGGGAATTTTAATAGTTTTAACATTTAAATACTGATTATTTGCTTGTTTTATTGCTGTGAGCCGCCCTGAGTCCTTGTCGGGGAGAGGGCGGCATATAAGCTTAATTAATTAATTAATAATAAAACTAAAAAAAGAAAGAAAAGAAACAAAAGAGCTAGGAAGACACTTCCAAAAATCTTTTTAAAAATGGTGGAAGAATTAAGTATGCAAGATGCTTGACGAGGGACACATCCAGACAAAAATCAATACACATTTTATTCTAATAGACATGTCTTGGTCTAGAATAGACATGATGTGGATATCAACTGAGCTATTACCCAATATACAAGAAATAAGTATAGAAGCAAACACACAGGCAGATCATACTCCGATGAAAATTATATGGAGAGGGCAAAAAAAGAAGTCAAGATGGACAATGAACCAAACAATTTTAAAAGAAAAAGAATTTATACAATTTATGGAAAGAGCGTTGGCTTTCTTCTTTAAAGAGAATAGAAAAGAAGAAACATCATTAAAAAATGTATGGAATACAGCAAAAGCATATATTAGGGGACTGGCAATAACATATGTGGGAAAGAGGAACAAAAAGAAATATAAGAAGCTAGAGATGGAACTACAAAAAGACCCACGAAAAAAGAACATAAAAAATCAAATGGACTTGAAAAAACACAAACTAATAGAAAAAGAAGACTTAGCACAAAAGGTTTAAAGTGCTAAACAAAACTTTTGAACAACTAGCCTCGTGGTGTGACCGGAACAATCTGGAACTGAACACACTCAAAACCATAGAAATGGTGGTAGACTTTAGGAGAAACCCTTCCATACTTCCACCTCTCACAATACTAGACAACACAGTATCAACGGTAGAGACCTTCAAATTTCTAGGTTCTACCATATCGCAAGATCTAAAATGGACAGCTAACAACAAAAACTTCATCAAAAAAGCTCAACAAAGAATGTTCCTTCTGCGCCAACTCAGAAAACTCAAACTGCCCAAGGAGCTGCTGATACAGTTCTACAGAGGAATTAATGAGTCTATCATCTGCATCTCTGTTAACTGTCTGGTTTGGTTCTGCAACCCAACAAGACAGACACAGACTTCAGAGGATAATTAGAACTGCAGAAAAAACAATGGCTACCAACCTGCCTTCCATTGAGGACCTGTATACTGCATGAGTCAAAAAGAGGGCTGTGAAAATATTTACAGATCCCTCACATCCTGGGCATAAACTGTTTCAACTCCTACCCTCAAAATGATGCTATAGAGCACTGCACACCAGAACAACTAGACACAAGAACAGATTTTTCCTGTATGGCATCACTCTGCTAAACAAACAATTCCCTCAACACTGTCAAACTATTTACTAAGTTTGCACTACTATTAATCTTCTCATCATTCCCACCACCCATCTCCTTCCACTTTTGACTGTATGGCTGTAACTTTGTTACTTGTATACTTACGATTTATATTGATATTGTTTCCTGATTGCTTATTTGTACCCTATGACTATCATTAAGTGTTGTACCCTATGATTCTTGATGAACGTATCTTTTCTTTTATGTACACTGAAAGCATATGCACCAAGACAAATTCCTTGTGTGTCCAATCACACTTAGGCAATAAAAAATTCTATTCTATTCTATTTTTTGAAAATGTAAATAAACCGGGAAGATGGTTGGCATATAGACTGAAAAAAGAGCAGGAGAAAAAGCTAATTCACCAATTAATAGATGAAAAAGAGACTTTACATTATAGAAATGAAGAAAAAAAGGGAATGATCCATGACTATTATGAAAAATTATATTTAAGTAAGAGACAATCTCAGAAGAAAAAACAAAACAGTATTTTGAAAAAGCAGAATTACCGATAATATTAGAAGCATTTAAAAAGGCATTAAAGGAAAGAAAAACAATGATGGAATTTACAGAAGCTATTAAAAGGTAAAAGAATGGCAAAACACCAAGTCCAGATGGGCTACCAGCAGAATTGTATAAAACACTACAAGACGTTATAAGTAATACATTGGAAGTATTCAATGACCTGCTGATAGAGGCGAAAATACCGACTTCATGGACGGAGGCATATATTACTCTTATACCAAAAAAAGACACACTTGCAACAGATAAAAAATTACAGATTGATCTCTCTGTTGAATGCGGAGATTCTTAAATGAGTTTATACATAAAGATCAACATTGATTCTTATCTAAGAGACAAATTAAAGACAATATGAGAATAATCTTTTAACACATTGGAATATTATGAAGCGCATCCAGGGAAACAAATGGCCTTCTTTGACACTCAGAAGGCCTTTGACAATGTAAACTGGCAATTTATATTGATGCAACTAAAAATTACAGATTTTGGAGAGAAAAGTATTAATATGATTAAGACAATATACCATAAGCAATCAGCAAGGGTGATGGTAAATGGAGATATGACTGAAAAGGTTAATATTATGAAGGGTACAAGGCAGGGATGTCCTTTATCTCCATTGTTATTTGTATTGACATTGGAGGTATTAAACAGAAATATGAGACTGGATAAGGAGATAAAGGGTAAGGAAATAAAAAAGGAGGAATATAAATTGCAGTCATTCACAGATGATTTGGTATTTATTTTAGAAGATCCGCAAGAAACAGGACCAAAGCTATTAGAAAAAAATAGAAGAATATGGTGAAGTGGCAGAAAATAAGGACAAAACAAAAATCTTAGTGAAAAGTATCACAGAAAAACAGAAAAGGGACTTGACAAAGAGATTAGATATCCAGATTACAAAGAATGTAAAATACTTAGGGATACAATTAATAGCAAGATGTGTAACGATTAAGGAAGACAACTACTATAAGCTAAAAAAGCAAACTGAGGTAGCTTTGGATAGATGGAAAAACCTGCAATTATTGTTAATAGGAAGAATAGCTACAATTAAAATGAACATATTACCGAGAGTATTGTTCTTATTCCAAACAATCCCAATAAAATTGGAGAAAAAATATTTTGAAGAGCTCAGTAAGATAATAGTAAAATATATATGGCGGGGGGGGGGGGAGTGAAAATCAATCTAAAAATGTTACAAGATGTAAGAGCTAGGGGAGGGTTTAGACTACTGAATTGGGAATTATATTACCAGGCAGTAGTGCTAATGTGGATGAAGGAATGGATTGTATTGAGAAATACAAGGTTATTGACATTGGAGGGACATGACCTGCAATTATGTTGGCATGCTTTTTTATGGGAAAAACAAGATACATGGTTACTTCCAAAGACACTATATAAGAAATGCTTTGTTATTGGTATGGGAAAAAATTAGAGAGGAACACTACTTGAAGATACCAGTCTGGCTTTCGATGATGGAAGCACTTATACATCTAAATATTATTAATATGGGAAATATTGCTAGATATAAAGATATTTTGTTGGAAAAGGGGGAACTTAAAATGAAATGTGAACTGGAAAAGTGGGGGATTGATATGGCTTGGTATACACAGTTGCAAATACAATCTAGATTTGAAAAGGACGCTAAACTTTATGGCTTTTATATTGAATTGACAAAATTGGATAAGATATTAACAGGAATAGAAGAGAGAATGATATAAAAATTGTACAGCTACTTATTGAGTGTTAAATTAGAAGAAGAACAAGTTAAAGAAACTATGATAGCATGGGTGAAAAACTTTGGTCACACGATAGAGCAGCAACTACGGGATAGGAATTACAAATTAACATTGTCAACTGCATACAAGGAAAACTTATATAAAATATTTTACAGATGGCAGTTATCACCCAAAAGTCTGGAATCAACTAAATGCTGGAAATGTCAACAGATACCGGGTTCATATTATCATATATGGTGGATATGTGTGGAAGCAAAAAGATATTGGGCAAAAATTTGTATGTGGTTGGAGAAGATGACGCAGCAACATATTAATTTAAAACTGGAACTATTCCTGTTGGGGATTTTAACGGGAATTTATAGTAAAGAAACTATATTTGACTAGTCATTTAATAACCACAACTAGAATTGTATTTGCACAAAATTGGAAAAGCGAAGAGATCCCTATAGATGAAAATGTGATTAAGAAAATATTAGAATGTGCAGAAATGAATAGATTAACACTTGCAATTCAAGGAAAGGAAGAATCAGATTATTATAACATATGGGAGTAATTTTAGCAATGGTTAGAGAATAAATATGAAAGCAATGTATTGTAAAAAATAGATAAGTAAAGAAGAGAAAGGTTAGGTTTCTGTTACTTTATCACTATTATTACTATTTAGTACCATGTTTCCCCAAAAATAAGACAGGATCTTATTTTCTTTTAACCCCTGAATTACCGCCTTGGCCTTATTATTGGGAGGGTCTTATTATTTTTGAGGTGCAGGAGGCCCCTAAACATCAGCCTGCTGCAGGGGGACTGGTGCCGGAGCGCCGACCAGCTGGTTCACTGATGCCGCTCAGGCTGCTGCCTCCACCAATCGTGCCAGCTTTTAATTTGCTTCCCATGCAACCAGCACGAGGTGAGGAGGCGAGGCGGGGTGGGGCGAACAGTGGGGGAACATGCCCCATGCGCACCTGCCATCCACCCATAACGGCCTCATGGAGGCTGCTCCTGCAAACCCCAGCTCGCATGCCCCTTCTTAGTGGCGGCCGCAAACAAACTCTTGCCAGCCCCAGCCCTGTCGACCTGGGGGGACGGGTACTGGCGCCAGAGCTCCGAGCAGTGCCGGTGTGGGCTGTCTGCGCAGTCATGAAGCGGGATTGGTTCTTGCTCGCAGAATTGCCGGTGAGGATCAGGTCAGAGCCGCTGCCACCCGAGATCAGCAGGCCAGATTCAGTGAGCCGGACGCACCACTGCCACTCGGGAGAAGAAGAAAGGAGGCGCTGTGAAAGAGCCCATTTCTGACGTTCTTCTCCTCCTGTGTGGCAGCATGTTCAGCTCCCCAAATCAGGCTTGCCAATCTCGGCTGGTGAGGGAGAGTGGCAGGTGGGGAGGGGTGGGGAGGCGGAGGAGAGAGCTGTATTGAATGAGACGGGGCTTCAACCCAAAGGTGAAATATAAAGGTATGCCTTCCCCACATCGGGCTGTTGCTACATGAAAAAATCCTTCCCTTATTAGCTTGATAATTTTACTGGCTAGAACCTGCAGAATTTTTATGTCAGCTGTCTGTTTTTACTAGCTGCAATAAATTCCAGCACTTGGTGGGCTCAGAAACTCAAACGCATAGCAGCTTCTCCCTCGTGTGAGCTATTGCCTAAAACAATCAGGATTTTTATTTTCATTTTTAGCTTGCCACTTAAGTTGGGGTTTGTATACAGGAGATGGGATTCATGGGAATGGTGTATTACAATGAAGTACTTTGGATTACGTCTCACTTCTCCGCCGTGTTTTACCTGACTTCCAGCTCCTGCCATGGCTGCGGGGGAGGGGAGAAGAAACAGCAAGGGGAGCCCTGTCTCACTCCATGTCTCGCTTCTCTGCCTCCCCACCTGCCCCTCCCCCTCGCCGGTCGAGATCGGCAAGCCTGATTTGGGGAGCTGAACACGCTGCTGCTGCCCAAGAGAAGAACATCAGAAATGGGCTCTCTCACAGCACCTCCTCTTCTTCTTCCGAGTGGCAGGGTTGCGTCTGGCTCACTGAATCTGGCCTGCTGATCTCAGACGGCAGCGACTCTGACCCGATCCTCACCGGCAATGCTGCGGGCACACCAATCCCGCTTCATGGCTGCGCAGACAACCCACACTGGACACTGCTCAGAGTTCCAGTGCCACTCCCCCTCCCCTCAGCTCGACAGGGCTAGGGCTGGAAAGTTTGTTTGCAGCCCCCACTAAGAGAAGGGGTGTGCGAGCTAGGATTTGCGGGAGCGGCCTCCACGAGGCTGTTCTGGGTGGATGGCAGGTGCGTGTGGGGCATGTTCCCTCACCATTGCCCTCCCGCCTCGCCTCACCTCATGCTGTTTGCATGGCAGCTGCACATGCGTCTAAGTATTGGGGGGGGGGCTTATTTTCAAGGGGGCTTATTATAGTGTGTGCACTCGAAAGCCCAATTGGGCTTATTATCCGGACATGTTTTATTTTCAGGAAAACACAGTATTAATATAAGAATGAATGTAAGAAATGAATATGGTGGTAAGTTTAATTGTTAAGACACAAAAAAAATTATACCCAGACGATATACTGTTTAATAAAGATGGAATGTATTAAAAGAAAATTTTTTAAAAATTAAAAAAAAGAAACTTAGCTTTCCATTCACCTCAGTAGGGCCTCAAGCTCCTGCTTTATGGTACCCACCACAGGTGGTCCATGGTATGTAAGCGCTGTATACATCTGGACCAAGGAGGCACCTGCCCGTATTTTTTCCAAGGCATCCTGGCCAGTGCAAATTCCACCCACTCCAATGATTAGTACGCGTCCTAAGAGAAGGAAGGAAGAAGCATTTATAGAAAAGGAATCTGGTGCCATTGCCTCTCATGTCTCTTCTTTATCTCATTACCTTGGGTGAGAGAATACATGTCGCTGACCATCTGGGTAGAGAGTTGTCGTAAGGGAGCCCCACTTAGCCCTCCCACTTCATTGCAAGAAGCCCCACGAAGGGTCTCAGGACGGCTCACAGTAGTGTTAGTTACCACCAGTCCATCAATGCCCAGCTGGAAAAGGAGACCAAAGAAAGAATTAGATGGTTCCCAGTTCCTTCCAATCCTTGTGGGTGAAGATGCAGCTGACCAGCAGCATGTAGATAAAACAGAGCAGAGGCTGCCAGAGTCAGGAGTTCATGAAGGGAATGACAGCCTGCCCTAGTCCTAGTGCTTAGTACCTCACTCACAATCCTGGCAATGTCCCGTTTCTCTTGACTTGTCAGGTCCGGTGCAATCTTCACCAGCACAGCCGGTTTGTGCTTACCTGGGAGGGAATCCCGCTCAGCAAGAACCTGCCAGAAACAAAGATGATACTAAAGCTCCAGGCTTCAGCCATTTCTTCAGTGAGCAGAACAGTACCAGCACACAGAGAGGTTCACAATAAGGTGAGATTCTCTTGGGGAGGAGGAGAAGCTGTACTCAAACGAAGCTGCTTCCAATGCTAGGGAGAACAGATGACAGCAAAGATGGCCAGTATGGGAAACAGGCATTCACTAACAATGGGTGGCCTGTTCCCTAACAGGGGCCCAACATTCTTTCTGACAGTGCTTAGTGAGTACGGGTGAGCAGCAGTTCAAAGTGTATGCCAGCCTGCTGGGCACAGAACACCCCAAGAGAGAGATTTGTAAGGAAGAGAGAAGAACCTTCAAGACCAAGGCAGGATCCTACCTTTGTAAGTAGGAGGTGCAAGTCTGCTCTGCCCTGCAAAGCCCGCAATCCTGGTGTGTTTGGGCTAGAAACATTCACCACCACGTAATCAGCCAGCGGACCCAACAAACGAACGCCTAAAACATAGTCAGCAGCTGCATCCACAGAACACTTGTTCTTGCCCAGATTTATTCCAAGGGGCATCCCCGCTAAAAACAAAGAAAATACCATGGAGCAAAAGCCCTGAAGGCAGAGGCAGCCCTTCTGTGTCTAGAAATTTAGCAACTTTGATCTTGGATGGGGTTGTACCATGCCCCACAGACCCCAAGCATAACCTGGGGTCCTTTTGGATTTACAGTTCCTGCTGGAAGAGCAGGTGACAACTATGGCGAGGAGGGTTTGCTGTATGCCAGTCACACCCTTTCCTGAATAGGGAAATAGGGAAGCTTTCTGGTCATTTATGCCCTATTGCAAAGTGCTCTATATGGCACTACCCTTGAAAACTGTCTGGAAGTTTCAACTGGAAATAAAGTGAGAGACTTCTTAAAAAGGTAGGAAATCACCTTATACAGGTAGTCCTCGGTTTACAACAGTTCACTTAGTGACCACTTACAGTGGCACTGAAAAAAGTTACTTATGGCCATTTCTCACACTTATGACCATTTCAGTATCTCCACTGTCATGAGATCAAAATTCAGATGTTTGGCTACTACTGACTTATATTTATGACGGTCCCAGTGTCCTGGGTTCATGAGATCAACTAACCTTCTTATAAGCAAAGTCAATGGGGAAGCCAGATTCACTTAACAACTATAGCAAGAAATGTCTTAAAACGGGACAAAATTCACTTAACAAATGTTTTGCTTAGCAACATAAATTTCGAACTCAATTGTGGTCGTAGGTCGAGGACTACCTGTACACAGTTCAAACATATGTGTTTCGAATGTATTCTTTTATTGGTTTGTATCATTTAACTTGTCTGTGATCTTGCGAGCATGTTCAGTAGCTTTACATGTACCATATAACATTTCATAGCGTCCTATAATACTCAGTATAATCTTGCTAATGCTCAATTTCATATTCAGGAGTCATGTTTCCCACATTATAATCAGTTCACAAGTTACTAAAGTTCAAATCTTTGCACACGTATTGACTTCAGCAAGTCTGAATTGATTTATATCAGAAATCACATTTTGCTTGTTGCTTCAAAGAACAGAAACACTGATAAAAAACACTCCTAGTTAATGGAAACATTACTCAAAGGGCCTCCCTCCTGCTCCCATCAGTGCAATTCTGGATTCTCAAAAAAGTGCATGTAATATTTTTGCTCCATGAGCTGCATTGAGTGCTAGTTTTCTTCCAGGTCCAATTCAAGATGTTGGTTATAATTTATACAGCCCTACATGGCATGGGGCGAAACTACTTATGGAATAATTTTTGTCCATTATATCGGCTCATACTGGTAAACAGTGAAGTTATTTTGTAGACCTGTTAGATAAAGAAATCCAACTGGTGGGGTCTAGGAGAGGCTTCTCTGCTGTTGCCCCTGCCCGGCCTCTGGAGATGAGACAGACCTCCACTCTCCTGGCCTTCCACAGAGTAAAAACATGGCTCTGTGGTCTTTGAATGGGGCCCTCAGAGGAGCACACACCCGAGAGCCCTCCCTTCACCTTTTTAACTAATTTCTGGAATATTTTAATTGTCCTTGCCTCCTTTTAGTTCCAAATTGCTAAACAAACCTAGGAATAAGAAGACATTTCCTGACAGTTAGGACAAGTAATCAGTGGAACAGCTTGCCTCCAGAAGTTGTTGTTGTTCCATCACTGGTGGTTTTTAAGAAAAAATTGGACAGCCATTTGTCTGAAATGGTCTAGACAGCAGTCCTCAACCTTTCCAGCTCTGTGGACCAGCAGCAGCAACAGGGTGGGAAGGGTGAGGATAGATTGGCGCATGTGCACCTGTGCAAATGCAGTTTCACCTTGTTATGCTTTGCTTGCTTGGCCTGGTTCCAATGGGCCACACCGGGCATTGGGCTGCAACCCAGAGATTGGGGGGCCCTGGTACAGGGTCTCCTGCTTTAGCAAGAGATTGGACTAGAAGACTTCCGAGGTTCCTTCAACTCTGTAATGCCGTTATTTTCTAAACTTTTAATTTTTAAATGCTGCTTCTATATTTCAAAATTTTGTTGTATATCGCTCAGTCCCTCCCTGAGGGAGATGAATTGTTCAAAAATGTGAGTGAACAAACAATCGGGGTAGGGGAAACCTAGCCATCCCTACACTGCCCCAAAAGCCACACTGCTGCCACACCTTTGCTGAGCCGGCGCTGGGCGACTTCCCGAGCTCGGAGTCTGCGTTCCACCACGGTGTGGCCCTGACTGTTGAACCCGTACCTGTGTAGGCACAAGAGCTTCAGGGGCCTTTCCTCCGCCGCTCCCCACTACCACCCACCCCCACCCACCCCCCGGAGCGCCCACCTGTTGATGATCGCTTGGTCTTCGGGCAGCCGGAAGACCCGCGGCTTGGCGTTGCCTTCCTGGGGCTCCGGCGTAACGCTCCCCACCTCCACAAAGCCGAAGCCCATCTTGAAGAGCCCGTCCACCGCCTCCCCGTGCTTGTCAAATCCAGCGGCCAGTCCCAGCGGGTTCCGAAACCGCCGCCCAAAAGCCCGGACCTCCTAAGGGGAGTCCCGGGAGGAGAGCTCAGGCCAGGCCCGGCCTTGCGGCTCCTGGGCCGCCGCGCCCCCGGCCCACCCCGCCCCCGCCTCCGCCTCCGTACCAAGATCTCCGAGTCGGCCGGGCCGGGCCGGGGCACGATGCCCAAGGCGAGCAGGCGCACCGCCAGCCGGTGGGCGGTCTCGGGCCCCACCACGCGCTGCAGGCCCGGCATCAGCCACCGGCGGTAGAAGTGCTCGTCGCCGCTCGCCACCAGGTGCGCGGCGAAGATCAGGCCGCCGCCCCCAAGGACCACGGCGGCTTCCTTCAGGCGCTGCGTGGAGAGAAGCGGAGCGTCAGGTCCGGTCCTGTCCGGTCCGTCCAGCCCAGCCCACAGCCGCGCGGTTCCCCGCCCTTCCCCGGGAGCGCCCCTCGGTGCCGGGAAAGGCCTCGCTCACCCGCAGCCCTGCGGCCATGGCGGAGACTCGAGGGGAAGGGCGGCCCACAGCTCAACGCATGCGCGCGGGCCGAGGACGGGTTCGGCGGCGTCAGGCATGCCGCCACGCTCCTGGCCGAAGCCGGCGAACAGAAGCGAGGCTGCGAAAGGCTCCTCCTTTGCGGTTTCCAGCAGAGAGCGAGACTGGCTTCTCTTCCCGCGTTCCGGCCAAAAATTCAGGTTCCTTCTCGGCGACGCTTCCTTTCGATGCAGGTCGGCAAGGAGAAAGTCAAGGCAGCCGATGCAAATCAGGAGACGCCGAGGAAGCGCAAGGCTGAGCCACTTCTGCCCCACCGCAGCGAGGCTCTCCGGCGCCGTCCGCCCTCTGCTTTCTCGGAGACCCCTTTCCTCTGCCCAGGGCTACCTAACCGTTTCCAATCCAGCATTTCGCCCGCTTTCGTTTTAGCAAAAGATGGCACTTTTTACTACCCCTTCTCTTTCTTCAGTTTTGGGTCGGGGGTTCATTTTTCAATTAACAGTGTTATCCTCAACCGAAGCTACTATTTCAATTACGGGTTCAAAACTTGCCTTCAAGTTCAATACACCAATAGTCGCTGCTGTCCCTTGCCTTTTCTTTTGCTGAATACTATGACAACTCTGGTAAAGATTGTCAGGCTCTTGCTCTGCAGCCATTCTGAGACACTCAGGAGTTCAAATTATGGAAAAGTCTAGCTTTGTAAAAAGAATTACCTTCATAAGCTCCCAACCCTCTGAGTTAAAACATCACACTCATCTGAGAAAGCATCATTAATGTGAATAGGATAACCAGAAAGACTAAAAAAGGAGTCCCAAATATGACAAACAGATATTCTATTTCTACCATTTTTTAAAGATAGCCTCTCACAGAAAGTTAACTTCTATACACAGAAAGTCCAAAAATCAAACAATGCCACCTGGTGCAGGAAATGAGCTTAGTTTATACCAATCTGGGGAATACCATACTTTTCCCCACTCAAACAGCAGTGGGAACCCATTTGATTCCACAATAACCTGGAATAAGCAACCCCTGAAGGGCTTCTTAACCATTTCAGCCTCCAGTTCAGTCTCTGTAATCTCTTGCAGTCATATTCTTTTCTTAATTTATATACAAGTTATGACAGAATACAACTGGGCAACAATGAGGGTCAACCATTTTTCTGCTTGTTCCAGAGGCTGAAAGGGACCACTGGAAAACATCATGGTCTCCTCTTGACAGTTCTCCTGCATCAGATTATACTCTCCAAGACAGACTCAGTGAAGATCACACTTTTTATTCAGAACAGAGAAGGAATCAACCATTAAACTGTCCCAGAAAAGCCATGTGAACATATTACATACAGAGGCATTACATGAGAAAGCAGTTTTCCTCTGGGCATCATAGCAGCAGATGTCACTATGTGGTGCTGCTATCTATGGCTTTGTCCCACATGGACTAGTTGGGGGCTACAGACCTAAATGTCAAATGATGGTCCCATACCCAGCCTGCCAGACCCTGTTGAGGAAGTCTTTTCCAGTTTCTGTGAGCCAGGTCTAAAATTGGTTTGCCTCATGGCATGTACCTGGCTCTTCTTCCCACCTCATGCACATCAGCAGGGCTCTCAGGTAGACTTGGCTTTGGTCTCCTTTCCCGGAGAAAAGCCATAACTGCATCAAGCAAGCAGAGGCTTTAAGGCAGCCCTTCCCACAGTATATGCCCAGAAGGCAAGCAGTGTGCCTGTTCCATCAGGTTGTCTAGAGCCATCCTACTGCAGTAGCTGTGCTGTCTTCTAGCCAAAGGAAATGCTATTCACATCACATCCATGGCCCCCTCCAGAGAAGAGATTATCTAGAGCTACTGAGGCACAGGGGAGAGCTTTCTTGCTTCCCACCAAAAGAGGCTCCAAAGGACCCTCTAAGACAGCATAATTTATTGTAAGTAGAACAAGAAGAAAGGCCAAGAGGAAGACAAGGAAACGAGGAAAGAGCACCCATTGCAGCAACAGGGTATGTAGCTCTTAGGTCTTCTTCTTCAACTCCTCAAACCTCCGGGACAGATCATCAAAGTCAATCTCATCTGATGCAGATGTGCTGGTGCCAGCAGAAGCAGCAGGCAGTGTATCTGGCACAGATGGCAACTCTGGCAACACAAAGCGATCACCTGAACGGGGCATGGGGACTGGTGGCTGCCCCTTGGCTTCTGGCGTTACCCGGGGACCTGCAGCAGAGGGCGGATGAAGAGACATTTTTTTTATTAGATTTTTATACCGCCCTTCTCCCGAAGGACTCAGGGCAGTGTACA
Organism: Masticophis lateralis; assembly: GCA_030761175.1. NCBI lineage: Eukaryota > Metazoa > Chordata > Lepidosauria > Squamata > Colubridae > Masticophis > Masticophis lateralis. The sequence goes on along the minus strand of JAUDYJ010000010.1, from coordinate 130,843 downwards.
GCCATGATAAAACAATATGAGATACAAAATTTAAAAGCCAATTTAAAACAAATTAAATAAATTTGGCCCTTCAGTTAAAAACCCACAAGTTTTAAAATACCCCATCCAGATTCTTATTAAGCCAGTCCAGCCTGTTGAAATAGCAGAGTCTTAAGGACACGGCAGAAGGTATGCAGGTCGGGAATCATACGTATCCCAGGGGGCAGTTCATTCCAGAGGACGGGTGCTCCCCGTGGGGGTCGCTAGTCTACATTGTTTAACCGACGGTAACACACTCCGTCTCTGTGGGAGCGTGTTGGTCAGTGAGAGGCTATTGGTGACAGAAGGCGATCCCGTAGATATCCAGGTCCTAAGCCATGGAGCGCTTTAAAGATGGTAACTGCACCCGGAAGACCACTGGGAGCCAGTGCAGCTGGCACAGGAGAGGTATTACATGGGTGCATCGAGTCACTCCCATAATCACCCACGCGGCTGCATTCTGGACCAGTTGGAGCCTCCGAGTGCTCTTCAAGGGGAGCCCCATGTAGAGAGCGTTACAGTAGTCCAGACGGGATGGGACGAGGGCGTGAGTGACCGTGCGCAGGGCGTTCCAGTCCAGAAAGGGATGCAACTGGTAAATCAGGTGAACCTGATAGAAAGCCCCCCTGGCCACAGCCATCAAATGGTCTTCTAAAGACAGCCATGCATCCAGGAGGACACCCAGATTGCGAGCCCTCTCTGAGGGGGTCAAAGTTTCACCCCCAATAGCCAGCAATGGAACCAGCTGGCTATACGGGGACGCTGGGAGCCATAGCCACTCAGTCTTGAAGGGGTTGAGTCTGAGCCTGTTTCTCCCCATCCAGATCCGCACAACCTCCAGACATCGGGACATCACGTCAAGGGCATCATTGGGGTGGAGATGTACAGCTGAGTATCATCAGTGTACAGATGACACTTCATTCCAAAACCACAGATGATCTCCCCCAGCGGCTTCACATAAATATTGAATAAAAGTGAGCGGACCAACCCTTGCGGCAGCCCATAAATAAGGCGCCTCAAGGTCGACCTCTGCCCCCCTGCCAACACAGACTGCGTCCGACCAGAGAGGAAGGAGAACCACTGCAACACGGTGCCCCCCACTCCTAACCCCTCCAGCCGGCGCAGCATGATACCATGGTCGATGGTATCAAAAGCCGCTGAGAGGTCCAATAGGACTAGGACAGAGGAGCACCCCCTGTCCTGAGCCCTCCAGAGATCATCAACCAATGCTGTTTCCGTGCTGTATTCCGGCCTGAAGCCCGACTAGAACGGATCTAGATAGACAGCTTCATCCAGGTACCGGGGAGTTGCTGCGCCACCACACTCTCAACAACCTTCGCCACAAAGCGAAGGTTGGAGACTGGACAATATTTTGCTAATACAGCCGGGTCCAGAGAGGGCTTCTTGAGGAGGGGCATCACCACCACCTCTTTCAGGGCGGAGGGGAGAAAACTCTCACTCAAAGAAGTGTTAATAAACATCTGGAGCCAGCCTCATGTGACTGCCCGGGAGGCTAGCACCAACCAGGAGGGGCACGGGTCCAATAAACATGTGGCACAGCTCAACCTACCCAGAATCCTGTCCATGTCCTCGGGAGTCACAGAGTCAAACTCCTCCCAGATAACACTTTCAAGACCCACCTCCGTCACCCCATCTGAACCTACCCAATCGGAGTCCAAGCCTTCCCGAATCTGAAAGATTTTGTCATGCAGGAATTGCACAAAATCCTCAGCCCTATCCTGCAAGGGGTCTTCCCGCGCTCCTATATGGAGAAGGGAGCAGATCACCCTAAACAGGGCGGCTAGGCGGTTCTCTGCAGACGGAATAAGAGCGGAAAAATAGTTTGATTTTGCTGCTTTTATCGCCACTAGGTAGGTCTTAATGTGAGACCTCACCAGTGTTCGGTCGGATTCGGAATGGCTGACCCTCCAATCACTCTCCAGGCATCTTTTCCAGCGCTACATCTCCCTCAGCTCCTCCGAAAACCAGGGAGCTAATTGGGATCGGCACCGGGTCAGAGGCCGCAAAGGCATGACACGATCCAAAGCTCCAGCGGCCGCCCTTTCCCAGACAGCCACCAGTTCTTCAGTCGAGTTGGGAGCCAGAGCCTCAGGGAATGCATCAGGAACCTATCAGGATCCATCAGGTGCCTGGGATGGAACCACCTGGTCGATTCCGTCTCCCTGCGATGGAGGGAAGCGGCTCGAAAGTCTAATTGAAGGAGTGAATGATCTGACCAAGACAAGGGTTTGATAACTAGATCCCCTAATTCCAGATCATTCAACCACTGACCAGAGACAAAAATCAAGTCCAGAGTGTGACCCCCCCCATGCGAGTAGGGCCTTGAACTAACTGGGTCAGGTCCATGGCCGCCATGGAAGGCATGAACTCCTGAGCTGTCCCTGACGTTTCACCAGCAGATGGCAGGTTAAAATCCCCCATGACCATAAATCTGGGGGTATCCACTGCCACCCCGGGCATTACGTCAAGCAGGTCAGGCAGGGTTGCCGCTACGTGGCAGGGAGCCAGGTACGCAATCTGCACCCCATGACCCCACTTCACAAGGAGGGACTCACATCCGCTATCTGAGGAATAGTGGCCTCCCTCGGACAAAGACTTTCCCTAATAATAGCCACCACCACCCTGCCCCCCCCCCAAGCCCTTGGCCGATGGAAAGCCCGGAAGCCCGGTGGGCACATTTCAATGAGGGAACCCCCCCCCCCCCCGGCCCAACCAGGTCTACATAATCCCTGCCAGGTCTGCACGCCCCTCCTGAACAAAATCATAAATGAGGGGGGCCTTGTTAATCATAGACTTGGCATTGCACAGCAACAGCCGGAGCCCCAGGTCCTGAGGTTCTGTACAACCCAGAGCACAGGAATCATATTGGGGACCGGAGTGCACAATCGCTCGTAAACAGCGAGTGCACACTCCCATAACCTGATTCGGCCCCCTGCTACCGCCATATCTACCCCTCCCACTCACAATGCTGATCGCACTACCCTCACCCTCGCCCCCTGGGACCCCAGCCAGACCCCCTTCCCGCCCCCTCTGCCATGACCACCAGACCTACTGCGCTGTGGATCTATGTGGATCCCCCCAGGTCCAGTCTTACAACAACCCTCCCCTCTCCCAGAACCCCTTAAAATTTTTCCTAAGAACATAATTAAAAAAGCCCTCAACCCCCTCTTTGCAACATGCCATTACATTACAAGCCTTGGGAGGCCCAAACAATGCAGAAAATGAGCTGCTGCTCCTAGGATGAACAGGGAGTAGCGGGAACAATGCCCAGACAACAGAAGACTCATTCCTACATGCCAGCAGCCTGCCTGGTGTAGCAAGCTATTATTTTCTCTTATATCCAAGGCTTTAACAAGAGTGCTGATGTTTTTGAGGCTTCCCAGGGCTCTGTTGCCTGGTGTGAGCTGCTACAGCTCTGGAGGAATCAAATTGCTGTCACTTCATCCCAAGCCAAGTGCAGCAGCTCAGTGTGTCTTACCAGAGTGCCAAGAAAGGACTCGGCTGGTGCTCCCTGACCATCTCTGGACTTACCAGTCACATGTAAAGATGGCACTTCCTTGTCAGTATTCCCATCATCTACCTGAAACAGGCACAAATGTATTTGGCAGAAGGTCCTGGCATGCAGCACACTAAATACCTTCCTTTATTTGTACAGGCTGGGAGATTTCAGAAGCATATTTTTTTCCACCTCAAGAATCAAAGCCCAAAGCTCTGTTGCTGGGTAGGACAGAAAAGCAATGGGGAAAGAGGCGCTATCCCTGTCTCACTCAGAAAATATTTCATCACTATTGGAAGGGAGCAAAGCATGAAAGCAGGTAAATGTAGCAAATTAAAGGGGAAGTTCTGAAAAGCAACTATGGCACCCAAACAAGAAGAGAAGGTATCTCCCAACTAATGCTTGACCACAGCCTTAACCCAAAATCTCAGCAGCAGAAAGGAAGAAACAGCAGCAGCAGCGGACACTAGGAATATATACAACTGTCTGGTGTGAGCTGTTCCACATAAACACTGGGAAGATGGCTATGCAAAGGAAGAGGGGGAGGGGAAGGAACAATATACCCTGGTTTTGTCCTCCTGTCTCAGATTCTAAATTTAGTTTCTGCCAAACTGCAGCCAGTCTGAAAGTTTGGTAGAACTTGTGGAACATGACTTTTTTTTGGGTCACTGTGAAATGTGTTTTTCATTTCATGCAGTTTTAGAAGACTACATTTTTCTTGGGTGACACTTACAGATTCATATGTTGGAGGAATTGCTGGAATAGGAGGAGGGTGAAGGCCAGTAAATGGTTGGTAGGTACCCACGGGTAGTCCATTGAAGCTCTCCTGTAGAAATTGGAATGTTCGTTAGCGGAAGAAGATGCAGCTCATTGAGCAAAAAAGAAAAGCTGCTGCAAACTCACATGCTGGCAACAAGATAAAAGCAAAACTACCCGCCTCCAGAGCCCTGCATGAATTAAGGTTTAGTTAATTACCATCCCCTTCGGATGTGGGTAGGAGAAAGGAGGACCTGGAGATGGCATCGGCAAGACTCCTTCAGGACCAGGTAGAGGGGCCATGAAGCCACCGCTGCTACCACCACCTTTCTTGATGTCATCCACAAATCCTACATCAATCAGATCTGCTTCTACACCTGCAGGAGCTTCTGCCTGAGAAACAAGATGGCCCAAACTCACAACAAGGAAAGATACTGCTTGCATACAGTCACTTTTTCAGATTAGTGGCTATACAAATTGATTAAATGAAAAGAAATACAACTCAGTGACAGTGTTCGTATCTTTGCTATTGAATGTTAGGAGTTTCATAAGGAGCAAAACTGATGTTTTACTTGTTTCATTCATTACCTAAGATCATTCAACATACAATATACCACTGCAAAACAGTAGCTGCCCACGACTCAATAATTGGTTACCTTACCCTTAGCTGCAGTTAGTGGGACCAAGCACTTCCTTAACAGGTGACCACTTTCTCACATCACTGTGTAGGAATTCTGAATGATTTTATTTATTCCTTTATGGTGAATTGCTTCAGCACAGTAATAGCTGAGCTTTTCTACCATGAATTGCCAATTTTAATTCTGCCACAATATTTCTATAGGGTTCGGATGTGACTTTGACTTGGCCACACCAAAATATTAAGTGCATTCCTTTTCATTTGTCATCTTGTAGACTTGCTTCTATGGATCACTCTTGCCACATGACTTAGAAAATGGCCTGAAATTTTTGCCAAGGTCAACCGCTCCAGCATACCAGATAGATGGGGCCACCTAAAGAAGTACCCCACATGACACCTTGGGGAGATGTAGATTGGACATTTGCCTTGGGACTGTGGGGGGAGGGATTTGGGGGGATGCTTTCAATATGTAATTTTCATGCTTATTGCCTCAGACTTTGCTTTTCTTTCGCTGCATTCAGTTCATACTCAGTAAAAGTACCTTTCTCTATAAACATGGAGTTGGAGTTGGGGTTTTTCTTTCTTGAGCTTTAAACGGAGGCAAGCCTGACAATAATCTTAAATCGCAAGATTTAATTGGAATATATGGATTCCACCAGATGTTCTGCCCCATCTGTCAAGGGAGTGTTTTTCCAGAAACGAGGTTATTGACCAGCATGCAGATCTCCAAAAACTGTTTGGGTGTGGTTTTTATGTTGTAATCTTGGGAGAAATTTTTGAAGGATAACCACTCTTACAAAAATTGTCTTCTCCAGTTCAAGGCTGAATCAGCTATCATAAATTGCTGGAGTCCTCATATGGTACTTCAGATATTGTTTGGAACCTTTTCTAGATTGAAGTCATTTTAAGCAATTTCTTTTCAGCAAGACATGAATTTATATAGTGAAAACTTCATTGGGATGGGGCGAGCACAGGTTGTGATTGTTTTAGGACAAGACTACTCCAAAGCAGTCATGATTTTACTCACACAACTGGCTATGTAGCCAGTGAAAATTTAAGAAGCTTGAATCAAACCTTGGCACTATTTGTTCACTGAGACTCCATTTGTGGATTACTAATACTCAAATGAAGCTCCAAACATGAAATTAATTCAGGAAAACTGAATTTTTCACTCTTTTTCACACAACTGGCAGCTGAGAGCACACGAGTTAGGAAGTCTCCTGCACTTCCACTTACCATGACCACCGAATCTGGTTCATAGGGCACATTATAGTTCTTGGCAATCTCAATCAAGTACCTCTCCACCAGGATTTTAGGAGGCGCTTCTACATTCAGTTTGTGCATTAACTAGAAGGCAGGGAGGAGAAAAAACAATTTGTTACCTCCATAGCTAAGCAGGAATCACCCACAAAATTCAAAGAAGATACTTGTTATTGCTTCCTTGTATGGATCACCAAAATTCCTACTCTGTAAAACTTGTTTTTGAGATATACTTTACAGTCATCTCATCATCAATAGCACAGCTCTTCCCATTCTCACCCTGTCATTGACTGTTCCAATCTGGTTGCTTCGGCATAGCTTGCCATATTCCTTGCTATATTTGGCACATAGCTGATCAGCAACCTAGTAGAGAAATAGTACAATTAAAAACTCATTGGCTAGCCCAAAAGGGCAACACAGAAACACTACAGCTCTTTCCTGGTCAGAAGGCCTAAGCTTAGAGGAACCAATTTTAAATCTCAAGCAAATTCTCAAGAGATTTGGAAAGAGTCATATTATTTTACTTCAAAGGAAAGTTAAGAGAAAGCAAACTGTTTTGCTAATTAATGCCTCCAAACTGTCTTGAACCTTTCAGGAAATTGGGCAATAATCTCTCATGTAGCTGGTACTACTCACAATTTTCAACTCAGCTACTTCTGACTGTAGTCGAGGAGCTGCCCAGATGAGGGTAGACACTGCTTCTGCCAGGCCAGGGTCCAGCTCCCTGCAGAAACAACATAAAGTTATGCGATACGTAGGTTCCAAACAGTTTATATCTCATAAAGCAGGTCTTCGTGTGAAAAGGTTGCCAGAACATTGCCTTTCCTCTCCCAGAAGTTTCTTTCTGCTACTAGGGCCTTACTTCATTGAATGAATGAGGCCAAAGCGAGCTAAAAGCAGGTCACAATACAACTCCAAGATCTCCATGGCCTCCACCAAATAATCCTCCCGAATAATGTGCTCCACGCGGATACGAGCCCGTTCATCCTTGCCAGCAGAAAGATAGTCAGCAATTTCCTTCCTGGCTTTCTGGGCCAACTCAGCTGTAAAACAGGGAAGAGGAATGCCATGGAGTAGTCTGCTCTGGCCCTAGGACCTGGCGCTGGGATTCTCCTGGGCGAGAGCCCCGCTTCGCCTTCAGGGCCAAGGAGCCCTTTCCTTGATCGGGAGGCACAAGGCGCGTCACGCCACCCCACCCCAGGGGGAAGGGAGACACTGGGACGCTGAAGTGGGGGGCGAGGCCGCTTCAGCCCTTCCCCCGCTTCGCCTCCGCTTACTTTTCTTTTTCTCCAACAACTTCAGGCGATTGATGACGAGACGGAGATTGACGCGCAAGCGCTCAGCTTTGAATCCGGAGCCCAGCATCTCGGCCAGTCCCGCAGCTGGAGAGCGAGGCAGAAACCGTCTGTTAGCCGCGCCCGAGACCTGCGTCGCGCCGCCGTTTCCGGGAAGGACCCGAAGAGGCGACGCCGGCCGCTTCCGACCTCCTTGGGCCGAGGCGCCACCCGCCCCGAACTCCTTGGGGCCCTGGGCTGGTTCCCCACCCGCAGAGGCTCTCCGGAGAGAACCGACCAGGACTGGCTAGGACGGGCTCCGCCGACGGCGCAGAGAGAGAGAGACGCCTCACCTCCGACAGGGCCACAGCACGGAAGTACGCAGGCGGACGCCGGAAGCAGACGAAGGAGCGGGGTCCCGGGCGGAAGGTGCCTCCTGCAGGGGAACGGAAGCAGGAACGCGGGAGCTCTGCGTAACCGTCCTCAGTGCCCCGGCGGCTCCCTCGCCTCCGGCTGCGGGGTTCCGGCGGCGGGGACGCCTTCACACCTGCCCCGCCTGGGGCGCTGTACTGGGCCGGCGCCCTCCAGTAGATGCTGTGGCGGGGGTGGCTGCCGGAGGCGCTCGAGCGCCGCCGGGGAGAGGCAGCGACTCCCTTCGGCTCCCTGCATCGCGCCGGCCTCCCCGCGTCCTGCCCGTGCACCTGGCGGCGGCTGCGCTGCCACCGGCCCGGAGCCGCGTCCTGCCGGCGGAGGCAGGATCCAGCGCGGCGCGCGCCCGACGGACCGCGGGTCCCCGTGCACGAGCCGGGCGCTCCCGCCGCCGCGCCGCCATCTTCTGCTGGCGCCCCGCCGGGCGGCTCTTTGTCCGCCGCTGCTGCCACGCCGCGAGCCCAGCTCGGCGACGGAGGGCGGCGGCGGCGGCGCCGGCCGCCGCCAGGTGAGGGCCGAGCCGCAGCGGGGTCCCGAGCGGGGCGGGCGGCGGCCCCGAGCGGCGCGGCGTGACGCGGGGCTCTTCTCTCCGCAGGGGCGCCCCCGCGGGGGGGGAAGCCATGTCCCGCCGGAAACAGGCCACCCCCAATAAAGTGCGCTGTGAGTAACGGGCGGGGCTGCGGGGAGGGGGCCCGGCCCAGCGCCCGCCTTCCGAACCGGAGCATCGCCCGTGGCGGTGCTGGCGGGCGGGGACGGCCGGGCAGCCCCTCCGCGTCCGCTTCCCGAGGGCCGCGGAGCCTCCGGGCTAGGAGGGCGGTCCGGGTGACGCGCCCTGGCGCTTTTGTTCTTAGGGGAGAAGGTCTTGGCCGGGCTGGAAGAGCACAAGCGGCGGGCCGCCATGAGGAAGAGCCTCCCGGGGCTGCTGGGCGTCCAGCCTGCCATCGAGGGGCAGGAGCCGCCGTCGCCCCCGCCGGGGAGAGCCTCCAGCAGCAGTGAGTTGCCTCCGCTGATGGGGGGGGAGGGGCGCGCGCAGAGTTGGTGGGGGGGGGCTGTACTCTGCCAGCCCGCCCTCCCTTCCGAGCCACGGCTTGCGTTGCAGGTGAGAGCGAGGAGGAGACCACCCAGGACGAGGCCTCTTCTCCGGCTTCTGAGGAGGACGGAACAAGAGGGGCTGCAGTGAAAAAGGAGCAGGGGTCGGCAGAGCAGCCTGGGGAGGGCAACCCCGGAATCCAACCCCAAGAGGCAAGTGCTCCTCCAAGTTGTGGGAAAATACTGGCCATCCAAATCTTTTGATAGTGCAGCTTTGACGTTCCATCTTCTTAGTACCAATGGCCTGACTTTCCTGTGTAGACCAGCAGCAGAATGTCATGCTTATCTGAGGAGCCACCATGATCCTGCCTGTTTTTTCCATCAACCTTCTCTCTCTTATAGATGGGATTCAGCACTAACCCAGATGCCTTGATGGGACTCTCCCGCTGTCCTCTTTGTCAACTAGAATGTGGCAGCAGGGAACAGCTTGTGACTCACGTGTACCAGGTATCTATCCGGAGGGGTGCCTGAGGCCGTTCTGCCAACTAACTGCCCCATCCTTGCTTCTCTCCAGGCTTTCTCATCCTGGTTGGGAAAGATGTAGTGTTTGTGGGGTGCCATTTCACCAGCCATCATAGGGAATGCCTTGTGGGTGTCTCTCCTTCAGTCCCAAGGAAGAGGGATTTCTTCCAAGGCTTGGCTTCAGCCTGCCCTTGTAGGAACAGGGCAGTTGAACCTTTACCTCACAGCCCGGCCTCGTTTGCAGCACACAGCGGCTGCAGTCAGTGCCAAGAGCTACCTGTGTCCTGTCTGCAGCCGAGCACTCAGCTCGCCAGGGTCGCTGGGTAGGCACCTCCTCATCCACTCTGAGGACCAGCTGTCCAACTGTGCAGTATGCGGGGCGCATTTCACCAGCCACGCCACTTTCAACAGGTGAGAAACTGCGGCAAAAGGAAGTCGGAAGTCTTATTTTGGTGGTTCTTGGCTAGTGTGACCCAGGTTGCTATAAGATATCCTAGTGGAGCCTTAGTGGAAGGTGGAAAAGCAGCTTGGCCCAGAGATCTTTTGGCTTCCCTCAGAAATTCATGGTTTTTCCCCAGAAGACACTCAGGCTGACACAAGAGCGTTCTTCTTGCCTTCGCTGATTCTTTCTTTTGTAGTGAGAAGGTGCCGGAGGTGCTGTCTGGAGATTGCCTGCCTGCTCCTCCCCAAGAGGGTTCTTCTAGCACGGAAGAGAAAGCTGCTGTTCTTGGACCTGCTGTGTATCCTGCTGGCCTTCTCCTCGTGTGCAACAGCTGTGTGGCTTACCGCAAACTTCTGGAAGCTCAAGCCCCGGGGGTGCGCAAGTGGGCCTTACGGCGGCAGAACGAACCTCTAGAAGCAAGACTGCAGCGTCTAGAACGAGAACGTACAGCCAAGAAAAGCCGTCGGGATAATGAAACACCAGAGGAGCGAGAAGTAAGGCGCATGAGGGACAGGGAGGCTAAGCGCCTGCAACGGATGCAGGAGACAGATGAGCAGCGAGCACGACGCCTGCAGAGGGATCGCGAAGCCATGCGTCTCAAACGTGCCAATGAAACCCCTGAGAAGCGGCAGGCTCGCCTCATCCGAGAACGCGAAGCAAAGCGACTCAAGCGGCGGCTAGAAAAAATGGACATGATGCTGCGTGCTCAATTTGGCCAGGACCCCTCAGCAATGGCAGCACTGGCTGCTGAGATGAACTTCTTCCCGCTCCCTGGGGGAGGCATGGAATTGGATAGCCAGTTGCTCAGCAAAATGTCCTTTGAGGAGCCAAGCCCCAGCACGCTGCCTTGAATTATTCCCCTATGAGCTTTTTGGACCCGGAATGTGGCCAGCAAATTGCTTCTGCTCTATAGGTGCTACAGGTCACAATGGAAATGGTGGGTTGCAGGGAGAAAATAAATTGCCTATATGTGTTCCATGCTTCTGGTCTTGTGTGTGCTGGTTACATTAATCTGAGGAGGGAAGCCGATAGTTCTTGGAAGGTTTGACTACATCTCTCCTCCTCTTGGCTGCACACCACCAGTAGTCTTTGTAGTCTGCTCCATCTTTCACATCTATAGCATTACAGGAAAAAACACTACCTGTATAGATTTTTTTTAATCCCACCTTGCAAATCACAGGCAACTCAAGGCAAAGAGCATACTTAATCCTATTTTCCTCACAACCCTGTGGGTTGGGCCAAGAGAGTGACTGGCCCAAAGTCATCCAACCAGCTTTTAATTTTGATACATCATGACAGCAGAACATTTTTTTCCAAAGACTTCATTGCTGCGTAAGAAGTGCTACACTGCAGCTTTTTTTTTTTTTTGATGCTAGTTCCTTTATTGACAGTCAGTTCTGAAAGGCACAAGTAATCTATGACGCCTCAAGATCTTCACTGGCAGTTCTAAGGCTGGCCTCTATTCCTATTACTAGATTGTCTAAATTAATTGTAGCCAATTGACTTTGATTAGTTTGCAGAACATTTCCTTTTTCAGTTATTGGAGTAAATATCAATGTAGCAGATGCTTGGTGTTTCTTCCTCCAGTTTTAAAACATCTTCCAATCTGACCTTCAATAAATACCCAAGCATATAGGTTGAATTAGGGAAAAGTATAAAACCTTGTCTGTCTCCTTGACATGTAGCCAGTCTCTCTCCATGTTTCATCAGGAATGTGGCTTCCTGACTGTAAATTTCCTGTGAAGACTAAGATGTTCTGGGATTGCTATTTTTCTAAGCACACTCATTTAACATAGCCAAAGGCTTCCCTATAATCAAAGCACACCGATTTCTTTTTGATATTCATTCCTCAATTATTCAATATGGATTGACAATGTCTTGTTCCTCTGCCTTTTCTAATGTAAACTTGAACATCTGACATTTTCCTCTCCATTCTAATCAGTGTTAGATAATCCTAATTATTTTGTTAAAGGTAAAATTAAGAATACTGTGCAACAGTTTGCACTGCCTTTATCTTTGGTGTGTAGAATGAACTCATCCAGCCTGGTGTTCACTGTAGCATTCTCCAAATTTGCTATAGTTCAATTAAAATCTTTACTAATTGCTCCCAATTTAAATTGTCTAATCCCTAGCAATTTAATACTTTAGCACTAGAAGTTCTTGTAAATAGATACCTTCTCGGATGGTATTTATCCTTACCAAATAGAATTTCCTTCCATTTTTGCTTGATAGTCTTTGAATTATTACTTTTTTGTCAACTGCATCTTTAAGCAGGTTGAAACTTTGAGGTAAGAAATCTTTTGGAAAACATTGTTTTTGCACGTCTGTTTCATCTTCAGCATTTTCACAGATGTGATACTACTAATCTCTTCCTACAAATCTCTTAAATTCTTTTATGAACTCTCTCAGGTTTAATCTTTGGCAGGGTTTTTTCACATTAATCCTTAACAACTTTGACTTCATTACACAGTTCCTCTGGCTTCTGGGCACTAAGGTCTTCAAAACAATACCTCATGTTCTCCTTGAAAAGGGTGGATATATGAATAGTCAAGCCGTCTAGCATGTTTTGGTTCACAATCTGGGATTTAAGCCTTTTGGTTTTTCTTTTTAGCTACAGTCTAAAAAATCCAAACATGTCATGAACCAACTTCAATCTCTGACAGTCTTTTAAAACAAGTGAGCTTTGTTGGCTATAAGAAAAATCCCCAAATCCATCTTACAGCAATGTCTTTATTAGGCTGTCACACAAATATGCAAACTTTTAAGAATGTTGTTTAAAAACTGTTGTTTGGGGACAATCCTAAGTGCTGTCAGAACATATTACTTGCTAACAGAAAAGCAAGCTTAGAGAACTGCATAGGTTTTGATGAGCTGCTTCTGCCCATTTTGACCATATCAGCACCAGTCTCCCCTTTTCACACTGAACACAGACTGTATAATCAGAAGACAGCAATAACCAGTGAATGTCTTTGGCATCCATATGTCACATTTGAAGACCAGCTGTTATTACCAATATGGGGGAAACAATGAAAAATTAGGGAAGGAGAGTTCTTCATGATCTGTTCCTGTGCAGCACCCTGTATTCCATGAATGAATCTACTGTGAATATTACTAACAGTCATGTTAAATTGTCAAAATGATGCTGAGTTATAGTTGTGTTCCAGTCCTTACCTTCTGGGTAGAATTTGCTCCACAAGGTAAACAGAGATAGCAAGAGAAAAACTATTGGCATATAATTAGGTACATACATGTGTGTATATGAGTGCACATGCATATATGTGTGTGTGTGTGTGTGTGTGTGCCACTTACAGCCAAGTTAAATGGAGCAAATTTGAAGAGCTTAACAATAAAAATACAGCCTGCGTTTACAGCAATATTAAATCATAAAAACAGGAAAAAGGCTCTCACCCCAAATACATATATACAGTACATGTGGATTTATTTAAAACAGATACAAAAAAGCACAATAAAATAGATTATCCTCCTTAGACTATAATGTGGCATTAAAGATCAGGGAGGAGAAAAGCAGTTGGGGGTTTGGCTAGTCCTAAGGCATTTGCCAGTATATCACTGGCTAGAGAGTAAAAATAATGATTGGTTATAGGGTTGCAACATGTACAACTCTGGTGGCATCCAGTCCTCGTCAGCTAAGGTGCTATCTATGGAAAAGGACCCAGGGAGGAAGAGAGACTGTCAGAGAAGTTTCTTTTGGGCTTGCCCTGGCCCCATCATGATTAATAGCAAAAGGCTTTCTCTTTCATGAGCCTTTCAGGGAGCTCTCCTTTGAGGCTAAGGTGCCTTTGAAGAAAGGGGCAACTGAAGCAGCTTCCAAGAAGAAAGGGCATCTGACAAAAGCCCTCTCAGAGATGAATTGTTCTTAGGGTTCATGCGCAACAGGACAGCCAGGGAGATGCCAATCCCACAGTATTGGGTATTAGGAAGCCACCCCTGCAATTGCTAGAATTGGGCACAACTTTCTGTAGTGTCACATGAGAGAAATAGCTTATTGCTCTAAGTAGCTGGCTCCCTCAGGTCTCGGTGGGCCTCACAGAGCAATGACTAAAGACATGCCTGCAACTTTTAACTGTCTTGTCAACTCGGAGACATGCCTCTGAAAACAGAAGGGTGAGCAGTCTGCCATATAGACACAAACAAAACTTTGGACCCACATGGCTGAGCTGTTCAAAATTGAGAGGCTAAGTTTCAACAACTATGGACAACTGGCATTGCAACCTGGAGACAGCTACCCATTTTGAGAGAAAATATTAAACTTATTTGCAGCCATGAAACTACTGCCCCTTTATCTGGCATCAGACAGAGGAGCACAGAGAATAGTCAGGAGGCACACGAAGGAAGTTCTGGGGACCCTGAGAGGAAGTTAAGAAAGGCAGATATGTTGGACAAAAGGTGGCTAGGAATAGTGCAAAGTGCCAGGGTCTTTGGGACAAAACAGCAAAGAACCCGGCAGAGAAAGCAAGGTCACCTTTCATCTAGTTAGGGATGGGCTGATGTAGAAACTCAGCTCTCTGACCTAGCAGAATTGCCAAGCAGTGGAATTGAAGCCACACTGGATCAGAGAACATCCATGAGAAATAAGCCAAGGTATCCATTTAGAATTATTATTAGTAGTGGTTGTAACAGCTGTTTTGGAGGGAGATTTTGTCATTACACCAAACTAGGCAATGTAGTAAACCTCTGGCTAGAGCTAAGAGCACAGTAACAAGACAGGAAGATGCTCAGCATGGCACCATGAAATGAGGCAATTCTGCATCATTTTCAGTGCAACAGACTTAAAACTGTCAGCCACTTGCCATTTTTACTTACTGTTTGCTAAAATACAAGTCTTATGATGTCTCTGCCCCTTTTTAGTCTCTGTTGAAGTCGGCAATTGATAAAGGGCACTTTCCTCAACCATAGCCTTTGTATGCCTGCAAAAGCAACAGCTATACAGTTGAACCCTGGCTCAGCAATGGATATTTGAGAAAGTACTGGCAGCCAAAGCAGAAACAGAATGCAGCTTTCATGGAAGAACAGTATTAGCTGTGCAGGGATGTTATAGCAGAAGTCAGCAAACTAAGGGGTCTGCCAATAAGCACAAATCCTTGTTCTGCTTCTATCTACTTCCCCTCCTATTAAAAAAAAGGCCATAGCTCTATGTGGCAACAGTTACAAAACTATGCACTGTGTAGCAGATTTGCTGAACGGGATTGCTATTTGCTTCTTCTCAATACAATAAGATATACAAATATCTCCCTGAGGAGATGCGGAGACTCCCAAATTGGGCTACTGCAGTGCCCAAACCAATTAGTCAAAATATCTTGACCAAGACCTGAGCAGAAGACTGGACAATTCCCTTAGCCCCCACATGACTGACTCTTTCTCTCTTGATGAAAGCATCTTGCTACCTATGAGCAAGTGTCCAATTAAAGTGCTTGCGTCTTAAGGGACCTGGTGATCCCTCTCTTCATCTCACCTTGCAGAAAGCAGGGGAAAATGGGAAGAAGTTCTGCCGGTAGAATGGTTTAGGCACACAGCTGGAGGAGCTGGACATCTCTTGGTTGTCAAGAGAAACTGATTAGTGGCCAGACTATCCAGCATGGCACTGGTACACACATCATCAGAATTCACTTCCCTGCATTTGAACGACCCTCTATGGACAACTTGACTTCCTGGGGAATAAATGATGGGCGAAGCAGGGATAAATGAGGCTCCTCCACTAATTTTTGAAAACTGGGACCTGCCCAGCCATATACAGAAACTGGTTCCAGATAGGAGGGTTCCTGGGATAAGCCTAACACTCCTATTCTTCTCTGTAATGGAGTCTTCTCCCTCACCTGACCTTCTGACTCCCGAAGGATTAGTCCACTCTGCTCAGGTTTCTCTTGGATAGTGCCCTGAGAACTACTTTGTGGAACCAACTTCCCATTCAGGCTTTGTAAACTGATGGAAATACAAACATCTCCCACCTGAAGTTTATGACAAGGGAGGGAGAAAAACCGAGCAGTCCTCTCTGGGCTGCATGATGACCAGCCTTGACCATACACAAAGAAAGGGTGCTCAGGGGGGACATCAATGGTCACTTTGCTCTGCTGTTCTCCAACTACAAAATGTAGCATTACAAAGCCCTGCCAGGGGCTTTCCTGAATGTCCACCACTGTGCTGGAATCAATCTTGAGGCCACCACTCACCTCTGCACTGCGCACAAAGTCTTGGGTTTGAAGATCCTCAACTCGCTTGAGCTCTCCAGTAGCCAATTGAATAATAGCTCCTTTCATGAAGTGGGAGGGCAGGTGGCCCTGGGAATGGGCAAAAGCTGCTTCCGGATGCATCTCTTGGGGTGCTACGTCAGGGCTCACTCTTTCCAGGCCCTCCTGAACTGTAGGCTGAAGGGGTCCTAAAACTAGTTTGCCATTGACCAGAGTCAACCTTTTGAGAGTTTGCCTAGAGCAGAGTTGCTTTTCGGGAGACTTCGCAGAGAGTCTTTGCAAATGGCTCTTCTCAGCAGTAACTTGTACCGCATTTCTCCCCGACTCCTCTTTCTGCTCTGCAGCATTATGATGAGACAGGTTAAGAGGGCTGAAGTTATCCTTCTGCTGAGCAGAACAAATAGGATATTCCGAGAGAACTCCCACTACCCTCTGCACTTCTAGGTCTGGGGTACTTGGCTGAGATGGCACCGATACCTCCATTCTCAGGACTGGAGTACTTCCACTGTACTCTTCAACAGTCCTTGGCCACTGCCCTTCAGCTTCGCTCTCCTTTGCCCCCACAGCAGACCTTTGTGGCCCATTCATTGTGAACCTTTTGGGATCAAGCTGCTTCTCCTGCAAAGATTGGTCTGAGTTCAGACCAACGGCAGCCTCAAATGTCGAGTAACCTGCTGGCACACGGGACATCTGGTAATAAATTGGAATCTGACCATGCGAAACGTCCAGAAGGTGGCCTCCGATATGAGGCTGCAAAGGGCCAGAGGGTGGAACAGAGGCAGAAGGTTTGCCAAAAGTGTGTGTCGGCTGTGCAGGACAGGTCTCACTGGCCAGGAGATTTGGTGTGTAGGGCACAAAGTGAGGGACATGAGAGGTGGTGAGACCAGCTGAAGAAGACAGCAAGTGGCTGGGGAGGAAGCCATGAGGCACAGTGTACGGCAGTGAGTAATGTGACCCCACAAACTGCAAAGGGCTGGCAGGGAGCTGGGTGTAATGGATGGGTGGATAGGGGACTGATGGATGCTGCTGCTGCTGCTGCTGCTGCAGCAGCTGCGAGGTCAAACCATAAGCAGCAGGCAGCTGGCTCACGTTCACCACCTGGGCGAAGGTGGTAGGGGGCGCGGCCACCTTGTACAAGCCGTACTGGTCCACGGTCAAGCTGCCCAGAGTTTCCCTGGGGTGGTCGCCGTCGCCTGGGTGGTCGCCGTCGCCGGGCTCGGTGTAACGCGAAGGCGCGCGGCTCGGTCTGCCCGCCGCTGCCTGAGGCCGCTCTGACAAGGCCTCCCCCGCCAGATCGCGCTCGGCCAACCTGGCCGGCCCGTCGCCGTCGCCCCCGCTGGCGGACGGCGGTAGCTCTCGCTTCTTGGGCGGGAGGCGGCCCTGGCCGCGTTCCTGGGTCGCCCGCATGGCGCTCGCCGGCGGAAGGGGGGCCTCACCTGCGGAGGCAAAGAAACCAGCAGCGTTAGAGGCTCGGAGGACGGGAGGGCAGACACCCGGCGATCTTTTGCCTTACCTGCCGCCTGGGCGGCCGCCTACCGCACTTCTCCCGTCGCCGCCTCGCCCGGGCTCCATCCCGCTACCGACCCGGCCCCGCCCTCCGCTCTCTCGGCGCGCCGGAAATGCTTCGGATGTGATGCCAGCGAGGCGCGAGAGGACGCGCTGAGATGACGTCAGTCCCCCAGCCGGCGGTCGCCGTAGCAACTCCACAGGAAGCAGCTGGGATGTGACGCCACTGCCGCGCGCTGGAATCTCGCTCGCCGGGGCTCCGTTTTGCTTCGAGTAGCCGGCGAGCCGCTCCGGTTCCCCACGAAGCGGCTCTCATGGCTTAGTTCCGCTCTTAAGCTGAAATTTTCGTAACAGGCTCGCGCCGTCTAAGGTCGCTGCGAGCGCTTCCACCGCCCCCTACCCCAATCCCGGCGAAGGGCAGCTCCGGACAAACCTTCTGGGTCAGCGGTAGACACGCGCCGCCGCTGCCGGCCTCGAAGCTCGTTTGGTTTTTTTTCCCGACCCCTCGGCACCTTGCCCGGAACAGAGCGTTCGGACCAGGATTTTCCGCGCCTTCTCCAGCGGGCTGGAGGCTGCCGCTCAACGCCCGAACTTTTAACCGTCACGCCGTTGTCCCCCTCCTCCCCGAGGGACCTGTTCCTGAGGGCGGAGCCAGCCGCGACGCTTCTTCACACTAGTGCAGCTCCCATTCTTCCCGCTTCACAGGCGCCTAGAAAGAGATGTGTCCCCGGACGGAACCTTCATACTCGCCAGCGAGTTCCAGCCGGGTGGTTATGGTCAGCGCGACAGCCGCGGTGACTCGGCAGGCGTCTGACGTCATCAGTGCTTGCCGCGGAGCTGTCTTCGTGTTCCCCACCTCGGACGCCTCCGCTTGAGAAACGAGTCCTGCGGGCGTGTGTCGCAGTCACCCGCGCAGCGAGAGTTACCCGGGCTCCGAAAAAGGGTCATCCCGGGGGCCTCCCGCCGAACAGTCTTAGCGAGTAACCGCCGCGTCCAGACGGAGATAAGCCAGCAAGTGCCGGCCGCAGAATTCCTCCGCCTGCGGTATCGGTGCTTTGGTTCCGCCGTCGCCATTTTGGATGCCAGGCTCTTGCCGCTGTCGCCGCCATCGCTGTAGGGACCCGGCCCGGTGAGTTTTGCTCGGGGAAAGGCGGGGGGGGGCTGGGCCGGAGCGCTCCCCCCCACCCCAAGACGGAGGTGAATCTTAAGTTCCCTCTCGCGGCTGCTCCAGCTTTTCCCGGCGGCTTGGCCTGGCGCTTTTCCGCACGGGAGGCAAGGGCCCCGGCTCGGCCCAGCCCCAATAACCTCTCCGGCCGTCGTGCTCCGGAGAGACGGCCTGGCCCCGAGGACGCAGCCTAGGCCCATCTTCGCTGTCTCGCTCGGGGAAACCCGGAATGACGGCGTTGCCGGGCGGCTCTCCTCCAGAATAGTCCGATAGTATGAGGCCATCAGCGACTGCCGACATTGGGACAGACCCTGGGAATTGTTCTCCGAGGAGAAACAGTTTGTGTTCTTTTTGATCGTGTTCCCCGAGTGACCGTTTTGCAAGTTAGAGTTCTGAATGTTATGGCTTTTTTCCCGTTAGTCGAAGTGGTTCAGCCTTCTGATTGCCTTCTTCCAGCTCATTCCTTTTTTCAAGATCTGCATGTAGCATTTCAGAGCAGTTAATTAGCTGCGAACCTGAAAAGCTAAGACCCCCACAAAGAAGGGAAGGGGACCCTTCCAAAACTTTGAAGATAAAAGGAAACAAACCGGGAAATTGATAGGTTAAATATTACTAGGGTTACCCTATTGACCATGGGTAAAATACATGTCATGCTTTTGGTTAGCACATCTGTTGATGTTGCTATGTGGGAGCATCTTGTAACAAAACTTAAAATTTTATTTGCAATACTGGATATTGTGATTTGACTATTAAGATTGTTCTTGGGCTCAGATATCTATGATTTGAACATTCTCTTGCATTCATGGCTCCTGTTAAAGTAACAGCTCAGGCTATGGCTGGCTGAGCTTTTTGCCTACCTTCAGCTGGTATCCCCAGTTGCAATTTTTGGGGACAGCAGTAATTTCCTGATAATCATTTTGTGTTTTTATTACCACAACACATTCTACATGAGGCCACCTTTGATGATAATTCAAGAATTGAATTAGTCAGAATGCAGCACCATAAATGATATAGTATAATCTGAAGTTTCCAGAACCAATTGAAAGTACTATAAGGCTTGGGCTCCTAAGTACTCTCCTCCAGTTCGAATCAACCCATCCTGTGCACTCATGTCCAACCCCCCCCCCATAGGAAGGTAAAGTATTGGGAGGGGGGCAGAGACGGTTCTTAGTTGTGGCCCCAATATAATGGAACAGCCTCTACCCTCAGGTGCATTTGTCCTGCAGCCATAAAGAAAATGTGTGCTACTGAGCAAATTCTTGCTTTCATCTCTCCTATACCAGCAGCCCCCAACCTTTTTGGCACCAGGGACGAGTTCTGTGGAAAGAGGTTTTTCTGCAGACTGGGAGGTGATTTCGCTTACTGCCTGCATCCCATGGATGAGGCATCGTTTGTTTGCGCGGACCAGTTTCTGGCATCCCACAGACCAGTGCCTGTCCACATGCTAGGGGTTGGAGACCCCTGTTCTATACAATTGTCTATAGTAGATCATTTTAATTTGTTCCTTCACACAGTGTTTAGTTTACTTTCTTCTCTGTCTCAATCTTAAATATAATACAATATAATAAATCCTAAAATAACTTCTAAATTTCCATGTTGTGGAGGGAAAAGCCTAGAAATGTCTATGATATTTTTCAGGAGCAAAAAGGGAAGTTTGTCATAAGCAAACTCCTCTGAAAAGAATTTGTATCTGAAAAATTTGCCTGTATCTATGAAAATGGATCTTGTAAAATACTATCTGGGTTAGTTCATCATAGTACATGTGATGAAAATCATGGTTTTTATCCATGGTTTAGTGAATACTGTATATAGTATGCTACAACACCAAATAAATCACAGCATAATTTAGTACATTGTGTGAAGCCTCCTGGTGATTGATTTTGTATCCTGTTTTTCTTTTGTGAGCTCAAGGTGGTACATGTGGGAGTCTCCTTTTAATCTTTCCCCCAAGTGACCGTCTTGTGACGATGATTAGGCTGGAAGAGTAACAGGACCAATGACAATGAATGCAATCCATGGTTGAATTACAGAACTTTAACCTGGGTCCCCCCAGATTATATATTAACCATTAGATTCCCCTGGCTTTCAGCATGAATAATTTAGGTTAATGCAATCAATTAAATCACAGCCATAGAAGCTATATTTTAGGGCGATGCATGAATCCAACCCTAATATTACATATTTGTATATAGGGTTCCCATTACATCTTATAGAAGCATTACTGAAAGTACACCAAGTACACCTTGGTGTACCTTAAGTAATGCTGCTTCTGCTGAATGGCTCCTTAAGTCACCCACTGGATCCAATAATGAAAATAATTGGAAGACTGCTAATAGAGATATCTTTGAACAATCTTTTTTGACTTTGGTTAGCAGAGCTCCATCCACGAGCAATGGGGAATACATTTTAGATTTGTCATCTTAGATTTAAGATTTTGGAAGAGCGAGTCCTAACTCTAAACAAAACTTGCTTCTGGTAGCTGGGGGAGCGATTGGTTGATAATTAACAAAGTTTTTGGATATCATATCCATCTTCTGACTTATTACATTGAAAAACAGTGTGATAAGTTTGATCTGATGATGTGAAGAGATTGCAGAGAGTGTTGAGAGAACACAGGTATATGTAAAGAAGCATGCTTGGAGAACATGAAGTAAACAAGTGAAACTGAGTAAATTATACTTGTATTTATTTATTTATTCACATTTATATATCGCCCTACTCCCGAAGGACTAAGGGTGGCTTAGGCCAAAATAAAATACAAACAATACAAACGTTAAAAACCCATTAAAATTATTAAATGTTTTGGCCTAGAGACAAATTTAAAACACCCAATTTATAAGACAAATCAAAAGCAATTTAAAAGGGAATGTTAGGCCAGGCCAGCCTGCTGGAACAAAAATGTTTTGAGAGCCTGTCGAAAAGTGTGCAGATCCGGGATCCTCCGTATCTCCGGGGGGAGCTTGTTCCAGATGGTAGGTGCCCCCACAGAGAATGCTCTCCCCCCGGGAGTCGACACTGTTTGGCTGATGGCACCTTGAGAAGCCCCTCTCTATGGGAGCGTACTGGTCGGTGAGAGGCTATTTGTGGCAGAAGGCGGTCTCGTAGATATCCCGGTCCGATGCCATGGAACGCTGTAAAAGTGGTAACCAAGACCTTGAAGCCCACCCGGAAGCCCACCTGGAGCCAGTGCAGCTCGTGCAGGAGGGGGGGTCTCATGGGAGTGCCACGTCGCTCCCATAACCACCCGCGCGGTCGCATTCTGGACCAGCTGGAGCCTCCGGTTTCTCCTCAAGGGGAGCCCCATGTAGAGAGCATTATAGTAGTCCAGGCGGGAAGTAATGAGAGCATGAGTGACCATACTTAACAAGTCCTGATCCAGAAAGGGATGCAACTGGCGAATCAGGCGAGCGTGATAAAAAGTCCCCCTGGCCACAGCTGTCAAGTGCTCTTCCAAAGACAGCCGTGAGTCCAGGAGGACGCCCAAGTTGCGAGCCCTCTCCGACAAGGGACAAGACACCCTCCCTCAGAGGAGCATTTATAATCCCCTGGAGCCAGTCTCGCGTAACCTCCCGAGAAGCCAGCACCAACCAGGAGGGACACGGGTCCAATAAACATGTGGCTGTGCTCAGTCCGCCCAGTATCTTGTCCACATCTTCGGGCGTCACAGAATCAAACTCTTCCCAGATAATGCTCACAAGACCTGCCTTCTGCCTCTGTATTGATGTTCTTTTACATTTTAGCCAATACTTCTGTAATTCTGTAGTTTGGTTGGCATTGATCTAGAGAAATTGCTAGACAAATCACATATAATTTGTAAAAACCACAAAGAGAGAATAGCCATCCCAAAGGTGCTACATGGGTTGGTAAGCAAGAACCTCACATGGCCTTGACTTTGGACTTCCTGCCAGCTTCCTAATTGACTTTGTTTTTGGGAAGCTAGCAGGAAATATCAGAAATCAAGTGATTGTGGCACACTGCGTGATAGTTGCAAGCTGGGGGCTGAGTGCCCAGATCGCAATGACACGATCACAGAGACCCTGCAATGGCTACAACTCCAATCACTGGTAATAATTACCCATCATATTTTGGTATTTGAATAGTTGCTGAACAAGTGGTCCTAACCTGAAGACCACCTGTATCATCTGGAACAAACATATCCATATTTTGGGTTGCTGTGAATACAGCATTGCCTTTTTTTTTCTTTTTTTTTTACAAGTAAGAAATACAGATACATTCTATTTTAATTCTAGGGGGTATTCTTTGTCAGTAGTAGGAGTGTTGTTATTTCCACACATCCATGTGGAACTCTATAGAATAATATACACTCTATAGAATAATCTGAGACTGCTGGTTTAGGATGGCAGCCCTGAATTAACCCAAAGAAATACTGGAAAGGGAGACAAGATTACCAAAGAGGTTGTTACTTGGGAAAATCTGCAACATTTCATATGTCTGCAGCCATTGATTTAATCTATTTTCCATTTATTAGAGGATGCCAGCCCCCATCAGACTCCGGGAGTTGATCCGGACCATTCGGACCGCACGCACCCAGGCAGAAGAAAGAGAGATGATTCAGAAAGAATGTGCTGCTATCCGATCATCCTTTCGAGAAGAGGACAACACATACCGCTGCCGGAATGTAGCTAAATTGCTGTACATGCACATGTTGGGCTATCCTGCCCACTTTGGACAGGTGAGCCACTTCTTTTGAAATGTTAAACAGGCGAGCACTCACAGATCCTTGAAATTTAGACCCTGGACATGCAGCATTCACATTTAATGGGCAGTCAAGTGCCTTACAGTTTTTATCCTTTTGAGCGTGGGAGAAAACTTCTGGAAACTCCTGTAGGAGTGGGATACTAGAGAGGAAGAGGTTCTAAGTTTCCATTGATGGCCAAAAAATATTTCTCCACATTATACGGTGGCATAGATTTTGTTTCATGGCAGCCCTTGTTACTAACTAAATCTAAATAGGAGAATGGGATTATTCAGGCACAAGGCCTTTCCCCAGGTTGGTGTTTTCCAAATAAGACTTCGGCTATTAAGTCAGCTTTGATCTGACTTAGAACAAATAGGTAACCTCTTCTGCCCCCAGATTTGAGATTATGTGCCTTTACCTATTTTTCATGCATACCATTCTGTAGAATTTATCAAGCACATTGAAACTGGTGTGCAATTTGTATAACAGAGTAGCAGAGGCAGCTGCAGATGCCATCCATCAGTACATAATCCCCCCCTCCCTATTATTTTCCTATTGCCTGATTGGTGTGGTTGCTCCTTGAAAACTGCTCATTGAGTGCACGGTGAACCTACCTTTGCGATATTTATGTAGCAGCAGTCCCTGCAGATAGAGAAAACCAGCATTGAGGCTGCGTATTAGACCTTTAAACCATACCTGTTTACTTTCTTCAGCATACTGATGCCAAAACTGCATCAGTATGCAATTAAGGTAACTTTCTTGTTTAATTTCTCCAAATCATCTTTTGAGATGGCTCTCTAAGTGCTTTAAAAATATTTGAGGTCTTGTGAGCCCAAGGGCAACATGGGTAATTCACATTTCTGACTTAGTAATCTTGATTTGGATATAATCATTATGCTATGTGATAGATTTTACTTTTTCTTTGCTTAACCACTTTTCTTATATCCTGTGGATTTTTGTTTTGGGCATGGGGGATTTGACATCGATGCTTGGTTTTTCTTTTTTGTAGTTGTGTTTTGAAAACTAATAAAAGTGAACTTTTTGCAATGTTTTAAACTATACTTGCTCTAGAATGGGGGTTGAGCTAGAAGTTTACCATTGGTTCACCTGGCGCTTGTTCAGTTTAAATTACATTTTTATTGAATATTGTGAGCTGCCTGGAATCTCCGTGTGAGAGAGGTGGCCAAATATATATCTCTATGCATACATCAACACTGAAGGAATCTACAATCTTTTTTATTGGCATGCCAAGGCAGGGGAGGAGCATCTGGAATTGGAGATGCCTTTAGCATTTCCATTCATTTGCAGCCCAACTGACTCATTATCCTTTTCTAAGGGGAATATTTATTTTTGGTCATTGCTTCCTCGTAGACACAGATTTTACAGCTGAGGCTGATCTGAGCATTGGAAACACAAGAGTATCAGGCAGCCAATGTTCTCCAAGTTTATTCACAGCCTTGAATTTTTGGGTGGGGATCACTTTGGCCATGCAAAGATCTTTCTGTAATAAAAATGCTAAAGCTTAAACGGGCTTCCACTGTCCCCCTTGCAGTTGGAGTGCCTAAAGCTGATTGCCTCTCAGAAATTCACAGACAAGCGCATTGGATATCTTGGAGCCATGTTACTCCTAGATGAGAGGCAGGATGTTCATCTCCTCATGACCAATTGCATCAAAAAGTAAGGCTGCTTATTTTCCTTGGACTAAGGGTGGAATGAGAAATCTTGATCTAGTGCTTGGGACTTGATTCTGAGAAGTCTGTGTTCTCCTACCACAGACAGAAAAGAGAAGTGTTCCTGCATAGAATGTAAGAGACAGCCAAATAGTTGAGTTGAGCTGGGACAGAGGACAAACTTACCACTCACAACATGTAGGCATATCATCATGTGCGCGAGGTGGCTTGGCACTCAAACTAGTGATTCTTGGACAGAGGCTTCCAGAGACTTTAATTCTCTGTTGGTTGAGAAACTATTTCATTTGCAATGCACGCACAGTTGAGTTTGGCTGTCCAGAAACAACATCTGATGCACTTCCTCCCCCAGTTCCTGGCCTCTTCCTGGTAGTTCCTTGACCCATTGCTTTCTCAATCTGCAGTGACCTTAATCACAGCACCCAGTATGTGCAGGGCTTGGCACTCTGCACCTTGGGCTGCATGGGCTCTTCTGAAATGTGCCGGGACCTTGCTGGGGAGGTGGAGAAGCTTCTGAAGACTTCTAACTCCTACCTGAGGAAAAAGGTACCTCATTGAGAGACTAAGTGGCGTTTTTCTGCCATTAGTGGCTGGTGAAATAGTCTTTCTTCCTACATGAAGACTTTGGCTTACTTCATTTCAACTGTTGGGAAGGAGCCTGTACTTATGGGAGCATTTCCCTAGTTGTTGCCTTTCTCTTGGCTGTGTCTGTCTCCTATTCTTGTGTCTGTCTCCTATTCTTCAAATGTTTCTGCCCCAATCTTGTAAATTCCAGAACTTGAATAAAATTCAAATAAAATAGCCTATTTTGGGGGGGAGCACTGAAAAGGTACTTAAAATGCACCAATTCATTTACAGGCAGCCCTATGTGCAGTTCATGTCATCAGGAAGGTGCCTGAGCTGATGGAGATGTTTTTGCCAGCCACAAAAAACCTGCTGAATGAGAAGAATCATGGTAATAATTCTTTTTAGCCACAGCATCTTTCCATAACATTGTGCTGCAGTAGCCACATAAAATGTGGATTCATGTGCTCCTTCACACAGGTGTCCTTCACACTTCTGTTGTCCTCCTCACTGAAATGTGTGAAAGAAGTCCAGACATGCTTGCCCACTTCAGAAAGGTGAGACCATGTGAGAGTTTTGTGCAGTTGGGTTTCTGTTCTTGCCCTTTGAGCGAGAAGAATAAGCTTCTGGTTCTGGTTGTGGCAAGATGGTTCCTGATTGTGGGCCAGGATATGTATTTCACACACTGTTAGATACATACACAATAAGCCGCTCCCCTTTCCGCCTGTTAGAATCTCTTTGGCGTGTTCTGTTTTATGAACAAATGGCCTATCAGATGTAACTGAAAGCAATGTATGCCAAGGCAGGAACTGCTTCTGCCACTGCTTCCATCGCTTAGCCCTGAGGTTGGAGCGGATTAGCCTTTGCTTGGCACCAGTGGATGCAAAGGGAAGAAGCCATTGTCCCTTGGGGAAGGCTGTGGTTGGGAGAGGAGAACCCTCAGCATCTTGAGTGTCCTGGCTGCCTGAGTCTAGGCTGGTGATGGTGGTTGATGCTGCAAGCTGAGTCTTCTCTGCACAGTACTTACCTTCATCTCTTTTGTCCCCTTTCTCTGCTTGGAATCCTGCTCTGGTGGGTTAGAATGAAAAGGTAAGAAGGTGCTCCCAATTCCTTGCTCCTACCCCACCCCCCAACGCAGTGCATGCTTTGCTGTAGGCTGGTATAGACCAATGCTTTGCCTGCTGTTCTTCCTCCTCTCTGCTGGATTAACCCTGCTAGCCTAGACTTGGAGAAACACGCATTGGTGTAACACAACACTTTACTTCTGTTTTTCTGGTGTGTTTTCACAGGACGTGTGTAGTAGCAAGAGACAGAGAGAAGGATGGGCTGGGTTCCAAACATTTCAGGGCTGAATTCAGTGGGCTCCTATTAATAGGAGCCACCTGAGCCTATTCAGAGATTTTTTTCATCAGTCTTATGACGACACCCCACCCCACCACTTTACATATTGCAACTGCCGCCTTTTTTAGATTCTGTGCTGAGATATGGACTGCTGCCATCCAACAGTACTGCATTAAAAAATAACCCTAAGGGTTAAATATGCTGGGGAGAAGCTAAGCAAAGAGGGTTTTCTTTGTGAGAGATTTGTCAAATAGAACCATGGGTCATAGAGTCCAAAATCCAACTCTTGATATCTTTTCTTTTCAGCTTGTACCTCAGCTTGTTCGCATTCTGAAAAACCTTATTATGTCAGGCTATTCTCCGGAGCACGATGTTTCGGGTATCAGTGACCCCTTTCTGCAGGTTAGTTGTTTTGAAGGCAGGGAGCAGAATTGGTTTGCTCTGTAAGGAACCTGAAACAACAAATGTAATCTTTTCCAGGTTCGAATCTTGCGGTTGCTGAGAATTCTTGGCCGAAATGATGATGACTCCAGTGAAGCAATGAATGACATTCTTGCACAGGTGAGAGGATTGTGGGCAGGTGGTTGGGAAGTCTTGGAGTGGAAACCAGAAAATTGTAAACCATCCTCTGTATTCCAGGTGGCCACAAACACGGAAACAAGCAAAAATGTGGGAAATGCCATTCTTTATGAAACCGTCTTAACTATCATGGACATAAAGTCTGAGAGCGGTCTGAGAGTACGTGACTTTGGCTTTGTGGGTTCCCAAGGAAAAATGGCTGCCACATTGGAGCATCGCCTTTTCAGGCTTCCTCAGGAGCACCAGAACTTTTCAGAAGGAAAAGTCTGATTGGGGCACCAGTGGGATTTAGCTATGTGCTTTAATTCCTTGGTTGATCAATGTCTTGCCTCCCCCCCCCCCCCCCCGACATTTTCTGTTGGAGAGCAGAAAATTCTGACAGAGAGATTCTTTGTGACTTTATCTATATCTCTCTGCAGGTGCTGGCCATTAACATTCTTGGTCGGTTTTTACTCAATAATGACAAGAATATAAGGTAAGCCTATCAATGCATGTTAGGATTGGAATTGGCCTGACATTCTGGTCAGCACCAGGCATCTCTTAAGTATAGCCAGGAACATTTTTTCTGCTTGCTCCAAAACAATCTAGGTTCTTTTGCCACAATGAGATATTTTTATTGCTTAACTGTTGATTAATTCTGGGAGCTTTGAATAGACTTGACTGGCCCTTTGCTCTCTGCAGAAGTCCTTCAGTGTGGTCCAGTGCAGAGCAGCCATCATCATCTAAAGCAGTGATGGCTAACCTTTTTGCCATTGTGTGCCAAAAGCAGAGAGACCGCGTGAAGGGGTTGCGTGCATGTGTACCCACAGCCATAATTCAATGCCCCTCTGTGCATGTGTGTGCAACTCAACCCCACCCACCCACCGCACTCCTACCACTTTTGGCACGCGACAGCAAAAAGGTTACCAGGAGGCCCGTTTTTTGTCCTCCCCAGTCTCCAGAGTCTTTCTTGGAACCTGGGGAGGGCGAAAACGGCCTCCTCCACCCTCCCAGAGGCCAGAAATGTCTGTTTCCCAACTTCCTGTGGGCCCGGAAGGCCTGAAAATCAGCTGGCCGGCACACACATGCACGCTGCAGCTGAGCTAGGGCAACACTCTTATGCCCACAGATATAGCTCTACATGCCACCTGTGGCGTGCATGCCGTAGTTTCACCATCACAGATCTAAAGTATTTGTTTCTTGTTTCTCAGATATGTAGCCTTGACGTCCTTGTTGAAAACTGTGCAGACTGACCACAATGCTGTGCAGCGACACCGGAGCACCATTGTGGATTGCTTAAAGGATCTGGATGTCTCCATCAAACGGTGAATGAAGTTGGAAGAGAAGGCCAGGCTATGATCACAGATAACTCTTTAGCTGCCCTGTGTTTCTTTTGCCTTTTTTTCTTTTTTAGCTAGTCTTTCCCAGAGAGCCAAGTACTATATCCAAAGTATTGTTTTCCCTAGGGTGGCTTCTGTAAGATTCTGCCTGCTTTTTGTGTCACGATGTGGATCTCGGCAGTCCTAGAGATCTTTGGAGTAATCTATCCATTATAGTAAATTTCTTTGTCCTTTGCTCTGGATAAAAAAATAATGACGTGCCCTAAGAATAGCTTGCAGTTTTGCTTACTGTTTAAATGTTTTGATGTTGAGAACTAAATATTCACTGAAAAACTTACCAGATTTGGAAGGCCAGGTAGAGTTGTAAGAGCCAGCAGGGGTAGGTGGGGCAGAGGCTATAAAATTTAATTTTTCAAATCTCACAGCATTTTACAGATGCTACCCACAGTTTTAAAATGCAGTCCTACTTTTAAGACACATCAGTAATTTTCAGGTTAGGTCTTATCCACTGATGTCTTTTTCATCCTTTCCTTACAGAATTTCAGCTTTGTGGAATTTTGAGTCAGTTTTGGGACAAATTTAATAAATTGTAGATAGAGATTTAAGATGTCAGAAGAAAGAAGGGCTGTCTCGCAATTTGTCATGGCATGTTGTTATTGAACATAAATGTAAAAAAGAATGGTTATCTGCTGCAGTTTTAACGGATCTCTTAATTTTTCAGTAACTACTTAATGCAAGTTCTCTTGGTTGTTCATTAAGCTGTCCTAGCAAATCACTGTTGTTGAAGTATTGAAATGTCAGAGGTTGATAGTCATTACTGCCTTGGAGATGATCTCAAAGTTTAGGAAATGATCAGAACTGGAAATTGAAATGCATACCTGGTTGATTTTGCTTAGCCGTTGGAGGACAGGAAGGGTTCTTTCTGGGTTGGGACCTATTCAAAATTTGATAATTTCATTGGCGAGGAAACAATCTGGCAGTGCTAAGAGATGTGGCTTCTTGATTCATGCAGATGTAGGATGACACTTGAGAATGACTTGGTAGACACAAGTCACTAAGCAAGTATACCCGTGGCCCCAGAAATACTCCCAGGGGTGTCATGGTTCTTACAGGGCCCCAGCTTCTTCCTTCTACATCAGGTTAAGTTGGGTGTCATTTCCTGATGATACTCTATGGCTAATGAATCCCTTTCATCTTTCACCTTTCCCAGGCGTGCAATGGAACTCAGTTTTGCTCTTGTGAATGGGAACAACATTCGAGGAATGATGAAAGAGTTGCTCTATTTTTTGGATTCTTGTGAGCCTGAGTTCAAGGCTGATTGTGCATCAGGAATATTTCTTGCAGCAGAAAAGTAAGATTTCTTCTTAAGAGCTTCCATAGATTTGTTTATGGCCAGTCTAATCCTGCCACCAACATTTACAACATGGGTGTCCAACCTTGTGGCTTGCTCGGCCACATTGAGTGAAGAGGAATTGTCTTGGGCCTCATATAAAATATATAATATAGTTAATGTATATAAATCACATAATGTTAAAAGTTTACAATCTTGTGGGTCTGCAGTACTAGCTGTCCAAGGCCGCAGATTGGACTTGCCTGATTTAGAGGCTGTGTTGTAGGAAAGTCTGCTGACTAACTGGTTGTATAAGAGACTTTATCTCATCTAAAAGGGCTACCTTGGGTTTTACTGGTGTCTGGATCAGAAGCTGTTGACTGGAGATACCTTTGCACTAAGCAAGGGAAGTAATAGATTTCTTTGCCGTTTGCAGTGAAACTCTCTTCCTGCTCTGCCATCCCACTCTTAGCTGCTGTGTTAACATGAACAGCTATGGAAATTGCATTCCATTGGAGAAAGAGTGGTACATTTGTGTGCTGGAATCATGTCGTTAGGCCATACTTCCTGCAAGGTTGCCCAGATAACATTGAGCACTGAACTAACGATGATGATCATCATCATCGCTCCCCCAGAAATCCCCTTTTGCCCCAGTACTGGATTAACTTCAGTTCACAAATGTCTGCAACACAATCTAGATTACTCCAGTAATTGTGCTTGAATATGTGAGAAAATTTGGAAATTGTTGAGTACATAGGTGCATATGATCCTCTCTGAACATATGTTTGTTGATTTTCCAGATATGCTCCTTCTAAACGCTGGCACATAGATACAATCATGCGCGTCTTGACAACGGTAAGTATGGCTTCTACAGAGGCTTCACTATGATTTCATGTATGCCAGGGATTAGGCATTCTTCCAATGTTTAGTGGCTGCAGAGCGGGATTGTGCTCTGCTCGTCATAGTTTGACTGGCTGCATTGAAAGAGGGCCAGGGATTCTTTGCTGGATGTGGGCAGGAAGGACCCAGTTAGCCAAGCATGCCACAAATGACAGGCATTATACTGATTGTGAGTTTGCTTCTGGGTGTGATTCAAGTGCGGCCTGTAAAGCCTAAATGATGGCCTGGGACCTTATTTGAGGGACTGCTTGTCTCCTATAAGATCTGCCTGACTGGTTCAGTCTGGCAGGGTTGACATGCTTCTTTCAATTAAATAATGCCATCTTTCTCTAATTCAGTGCAGCCCTTGGAAATTAGATTCTCCCCAAGATTTGAACACTCTACTGGTGTTTCAAAGGGCCTTGAAGGCCTGACCCTTCACATGGCCTTTGACAAGTGTGATTGAACCCCCCCCCTTTTTTTTTTTAAATTCCCATCTGTGTATGTTAGGCTCTGCTGCATCTGTTCTTTTTACTTATATTGTTTTTTTATTTAAAATGTTTTTAACAATTAGGCATTTTTATTAGGCATTAAATGTTTTTAACTGCTCAGGCATTGGGAGTCAGGCAACTCATAAATTGAGTAGATTATTTTTATTGTTTGCAATAGCCATCTGCAAATAATGCAGATTATTGAAGACCATTTTAAATAGTTTGTGCTGTGTCAACCTCTTTAGAAGCCCTTTCTCCCTCTTGGAACGGTGAGGTCACTTAAGAATCCCTCATCACCCTCTCTGTTTATTCTACCAATGTGCAGTGGAAAATTATTTTTCGCAGTAATCTTTGACGATAGCAGTTGGGAATGGAATTTCCATTGCTAGGTAATGCAAGGGGGAGGAAATGGCAGGGGGTGCAGGAACACGTGTGAGAGGCATAGATCAGGGAGGTGCAATGAAGGTTGGAGGGGTGTGCAGGACTGCTATGGCAGCGCTCCCCAATCTTTCTGGCTTCACTGACTGACAGAGGCAATAGTGGGGGGAGGAGGGGGTTCACGCATGCAACCTAGATCCCCCCACACCTCCCACATGCGCAAATGAAACTCCACACACTCGCTTGCCGCTTGCATGGCTCGGTTTCCTACGGGCCACGGCCTGGTAGCGGTCTGCGGAAAGGGGGTTGTGGACCCTTGTGCATGAGATAGGGAGACTTGTGGCCTTCCCTGCTGGCTCTGCCACTGACTTTCTGTGGGCGCTGGCAGGGAAGGTCACAAATAGCAACCAGGGCACAGCAACCAGTGGGAAGCGCAAATGAATTGCCAAGTGCCCAGATCTTGATTGTGCATTGAGAGGCTGTTGGAATGGGCAGAACTCTGAGGACTGGTCATAACCACCATTTGTTCAGTGCCATCATAACTTCCAGTTGTCACTGACTGAGCTGTTTTGAGAAGAGTTGAACTATGGAATTTTTCAAATTATGTTATGCTGGTATAGCATTTTATTTTATCAGTTTAATCACTTTTATCTGACCACTTGGAATCAGTCTGATTGTAAGGGACTTACAGAGTTGAACTTTACATTCTATTATATTTTTATATAATTTGCTGGTCCAACATCTGTAGCTTTCCCAATAGAAACCTCTTTCTAAGTGACAAACGATGGCTAAGGTGTAATACCATCACTTTTCCCCACCCACTCCAGGCAGGGAGTTACGTTCGTGATGATGCTGTGCCCAACCTTATCCAGCTGATTACCAACAGCATGGAGATGCATGCCTACACTGTACAGAAACTCTACAAAGCCATTCTGGGAGATTATTCCCAAGTAAGTCCTGTGGGGGTGGGCGGGAACACTCTTTCAATTGTCTCCAGGTAGAGAACATGGTTCAACTGTCAACTGTCACTTTTCCTTCTCTGCTAGCAACCCCTGGTACAGGTGGCTTCCTGGTGCATTGGTGAATATGGAGATCTCTTGGTATCTGGTCAGTGTGAGGAGGAAGAGCCAATCCAGGTTTGCTGACTGGAGAAGGGAAAAGGACGATTGTGGTTTCTGGGATGTGAGGTTTTGGCCAGGCAGCTGCTTTCCCTGGTTCCTTACCCCTGTCCAAACCTCTGATTTGCCCAGGTCACAGAGGATGAAGTCCTTGATGTTCTGGAAAGTATCCTTGTCTCCAACTTGACTGCGTCAGTCACACGGGGCTACGCCCTCACTGCCATCATGAAACTCTCAACGCGGTTCACTTGCACAGTCAAGTGAGTCCTCTGGGGTATGGAAGAGGTTTGCCTTTGCAGCTGAGACTCTAGTGCTCTGTTTAAAAGCTTCTGAAAAGAGCCTTCAGCACCGTGTTTTCTGTTGAACCTCAGAGGAAAACTTTGTGACGGAAATCAGGTGTTTCCATGGGCAATCCATTCAGGGCCACCAGGGCCATGGTAGTTGTGTCTCAAACCTGCTGTAGCAAAGGCTTGGGACTGGCAGGCCTGCTAAAGTAAGCTCTTTGCTGCCTTCACCATTTCTTCCCTCTTCCATTTCTTTCTCTGTAGTCGCATTAAGAAGGTGGTCTCTATATATGGCAGCAGCATTGATGTGGAGCTCCAGCAGAGGGCAGTGGAGTACAATGCCTTATTCAAAAAGTATGACCACATGAGGTGAGTACTGGAGGCCCAGGTCTTGTTGCTTTTCCAAACTCTTCGTTGTCCAATGGTGCACCTTGAGGTGCACCTGACGAGACTGAAGAGGGACTCCTGCTGAAAGATATCACAGCTCTTTGTGCATTATCTTTGCTCAGTCAGCTATCCTGCTAGGGTCCTGAAATAATGAGTGGCTCTATTGAAGAGCAAATACTTTTTTGGAGGATAGTTATTGTCTTCTAATTAGTTTAGAAGTCACATTTCCAGTATGGGCAGATAGCAGTAGACAACATAAGATTATCTAAGAAACACTTCTGAAATTTAAGAATACTTAACCAAGCATCTCTCAGAGTGTATCAATGGTAACTGGCCACTTCCTAAGTTCTTTGCAAAACTACATCTCTGGCTGAATTCACATAGCTTAATATAATTTAAGACTAGATAAAGTAACACTATTCTTGTGCAGTGTGTTGAGCCTAACAGAAAATCGCTATTATTGATCTGTTTGCTATGTCCTAAACATACATTACAAGTGCCTGCTATCAGCTGAAAGAGCTTAACTGATGGCTTGATGTCCTTCTGCTACAGAAAGGCATTTTTGGGTCATTCTTGTTCCTTTATCAGAGAGACCCTCTGCAACAGGGGCAATTGCCTTCTACTGCAGTTCTCCATGTGAATAGAACCATAGGATTTGATTACCTTGCTCCCTTGCAGGTCAGCTCTGCTTGAACGTATGCCAGTTCTGGAGAAATTGGCAGCTAACGGTCCTACAGATGTTACTCAGCCCAATGGGGAAGCAGAACCAACAGTCTTGGAGACAAAGCCACCTCTGTCCAGCCTGCCACCAGCCAGCCAGGTAAGAAAAGTGAATGTTTCCTGGAATTCATACTTTCAACAAGAGTGGCTGCAAGAGTGACTTAAACTACCAGAATATCAGTTGGTGGTTTTCTTGCTACTCCTCTTCAGAAATTCCCCTGCTTAGCTGCTTCCCTGGGTGTTTTCTACTGAATTGCATGCTCTTTTGTCTAGATAGATTAATGGGCTGTCTCCATGTTTTTTGTTAGGCCAATGACCTGTTGGATCTTTTGGGAAGCAATGATATCACTCCTGTCATATCAACGGCCCCTTCCAGCAAGGCAGCTTCAGCTGGTGGGGAGCTGCTGGATCTGCTTGGGGATCTCAATCCAACAACAGGTGAAATCCTGTGTTCAGGTGGGAGAAAATCCGGATGGTGGGAAGCCCAGTTTTGGGGAGCCATAGAGTTTCTGTATTGCTTTTGCAGGCCCTCCAGCTCCTGCCCCACAGATACCACAGCCTCCATTTCTGTTGGATGGACTTTCTTCACCACCCATCTTCAATGATATACCTTCTGGTGAGAAAGTAGAATGCTCTGGGCCTGAGGAGCTAGTCTGATATATGGAAAGAGATTGCTAACATATAGAAATGTACACAGCTCGTTTCTATTGAAGATATTTCCCAAGATGACTGAGAACCCCAATCAAAAACAAAAGAGTATTGCTAATCAAACCTACTCAAGCAAACAAGCCAGCTTCTTGTGGGGTTGTGGTGTAATATTGATTGCCATAGCCTGGTTTTCTAGAGCCAGCATGGTATCATGGTGAAGGTATCAGACTAGAAACAGGAGTCTGTGAATTCTAGTCCATCTTAGGCACAAAGCCAGCTGGGTGGCCTTGGGCCAGCCTTAGGAAGGAGGCAATGGCAAGCCCCTTCCAAAGACCTTGCCAAGAAAACCGCAGGGACCGGTCCAGGCAGTTTCCAGGACACCACTCCAGAATTAAAAGGAGAATGAAACAAAAGCCAGGCATTCCCCTGCAGCGTGATTTCTCACATATCCGCCTGTGAGGGTGTTGGAATCTGAGCTTCTAAAAAGCAAGGGAGGTTGCAGGCGGCCCCAGGACTTGAGCAGTGCTGCTTCTCCACAGGCATTCCTCCAATCACTGCCTACAACAAGAACGGGCTGAAGATTGATTTTGCTTTTGAGCGCTCCAACACCAACCCCAGTGTCACCGTCATCACCATACAGGCCTCCAACAGCACTGATGTGGACATGACAGATTTTGTTTTCCAGGCTGCGGTACCAAAGGTGAGTCAGGTCTTAGGCTAACCTAAGATGTGGTTTGGCCATCAGAAGACTGCTGCTAGCAGCCTTACAGAATGTTTCTGTGAGGGCCTGCTTGGCATTGCCAGGAAATCAGCCTGGCTCCCTTATTTGTTCCTCTCTAGACATTCCAGCTGCAGCTTCTGTCTCCCAGCAGTAGCAGCATCCCAGCATTTAACACAGGGACCATCACACAAGTCATCAAAGTCCTGAATCCGCAAAAGGTACACTAGTGAGGTCGTTCTCTAGCCTCCCTTCTGATGGCCTTTAGCAGGGGTTGTTCAGATTGAAGAGGGAGGCACAATCGAAGCAAGGAAGCCTTGGGCAAAGGAAGAGGTGGCTTTTGCTTCTTCTTTGCTTGACTCCTCTCTTGGTATCTTATCTGGCTAGGGCTGGACATTGGCTCCTCTCCATCCCCTGCTCAGTTTTCACCTCTGTTTTTTTGCAGCAACAGCTCCGCATGCGGATCAAGCTGACATACAACCACAAGGGCTCGGCAATGCAGGACCTGGCAGAGGTCAACTCTTTCCCCCCCCAGTCCTGGCAGTGAGCTCTGCTCTCCTCACCCTATCTGGTTGGCCAAAGGAATGTTGGGCAGAGCCTGTGACTCCAGAAGTTCCCCAGTCTCCCCATGGCTGGAGGAGCTGCTGCTGCTGCTGCTGCAGAGGACGAGGAGCACTGGCCTTGCTCATCCTGAAGCATCTCTCTTTTCGAACCTCGCACACTCTCTTCCCCCTCCTGAACTGCTGAGCCCCATCCACCACAGACGCCACGTTCCCTTGTTTGGGGAAGGGGAGGCACATTGGGACATGTGCTCTCTCTCCCCTCCCCTGAGAAGGGGGCCGCTGCTGCTGCTGCTATTGCCGCCTTGTGTCCAGCAGATGGGTGGGTGAGATGGGTTTGGGTTTGGCTTGGCTCCTTCTTACCGGGTTACCATCTTTAGACGCTTTTGTTCAAGGAAGCTGGTGCCCTTCTTTTCTCCTTGGGTTCCCCTGATGTTGGGGCCCTTTTCTATACATGACTGCACCCTTGGTGAGCAGTGATTTGAGCCCTGTATGGATCTGCTGTTCTGGACAGAAACACTGCTTAGAGGATTTGGCAGAACATTGGGCAGTGAAGCCAAGCCCATTTTGGGCCAGTGCCTCTGAAGAAGCATCATGATGGACAAGACTGACTGCTCTAGCAAGTCGTTTTTCAATGTGCCCCATCCCAAATCTCGGACCTCCTTTTGTCTGTTCCTTGGCTGTCAGCTGTGGTAGGATGAGTAGAAAGGAAGAGTGTGTTCCTGGGCAAACATCTTGGAGATGGAGGGGGCCCCCATTAGCTGCAGAAAGACTCATCTCAAGATTCCACTGCAAAGCTGCTTCCCGCTCCAACCCTACCCCCACCCCCTTTCATTTCCTGAGTCTGTCAGTCCTGGGTTCCATTTGAGTTTGTTCTTCTGGGACATTTGTGTTGTATCTGTAATACTGGCACTGAAATAAAGACCATCTGGTTTAATGAGATGTCCTGCTTTTAATAACTGGTTTGGAACTTCATGTCCCAAATGGGGAGTGCAGTGATCCAAAAGTTCAGTAACATTTCACAAGAACTAGTCCTAATGCAGAAGTGAAAGACTAAGAATTGTTTATAAAGGAGTCCTTTGTATTTCTATCCTGGATCCCTGCCTGCTTTGCAGAAAAAGCAATGGATCTGCTTCTAGTAAGTATGAGGGGTCTTTGTTTTTCAAGAACCGGGCACCATGGCATAGCAAATCTCTACACAATACAGTTTATGAACCAGGTTGATCGTATTGCACCCCTTCCCCAACAGGCTACTGGTCTGAGAGAACTCTGCCTTTCTAGATTGATGATGTTCCCACATACATATTTTTACTACTCAGCCCTTTATACTTAGTCTTTTATTACTCAGTTCAAACAAAAGTCTCAAAAAAGCCTTTCCCAAAGTTCTGGCAGTAGTTGGGAGGAGCTGCTGTTTCACTCTGGTTGCTCCTTTCCTAGTTGCTATGAAGCTTCAGATAGGACTCCCACCAGAATATACTGCTCACGCTAGTTTGTGGATACAGCTAATCCTTGACTTAGGACATTTAGCAACCACAGTTATGATCAGAAAGGGTGTTTTATGGGCCATAAAGTACTTTTGTCAGGTAAAAGGTTGTCCCCATACAGTCACAGCCACATTTCAAGTGCTTGGCAACCAGTTCACATTTATGATCAGTTGCCAAGTGCCCTGCAATCAAGTGATCACCATTTGCAGTGTTTTCTGTTGGCTTCCCCACAAAGTCATTTGAGAAGCCAGCAGGGAAAGATTTCAAGTGAAAGGGCTAAAGGAAGCTGAAATCCTTGGGCTGAGGGAATGGAGCTGAAATTTTTAGGATTTCAGCTCCCTTCCTTCAGCCCAATGAAGGATTTCCCTTCCATGCATGAGAACAGCTGAAATCCTTTGGTGGGCTGCAGGAAATTTTGAGAGCAAAAGGGCTGCCTGCCAAGAGGATTTCAGTTCCAAACAGGCAGCTCCTTCACTCTGTCTACTTAAAATCCAGCAAATTGCTTAAAGTCTACAACTGAAAGTACCAGTTGTACTTGAGCAGAGAACGAAAAAGCAGTCACATTGTGTTTCACTTAAATGACTGCTTCACTCAACAATTGAGATTCTAGATCCAATTGTATCCGTAAGTCAAGGACTACCTGTAGTTTGTGCCCCTGGCAATTGACTGATAATCCTCTTGCCTGCTTGTAATAAGCTGCCAATTGTCCATGTTGCTCATCACCTTTCTCCTACATCCCTCCTCACCTTGTTTTAGCATTTTCTCTTTTAAGCTAAGATCTGCCACAGTGGCTCACCTATCACAGGCAACTGCAACACTTTGTATGCCTATGAGTAAAATTACAAGGGAATGTATGCATGCATGAGGGAAGTAGGGGTGCTAAGTGTTTCTGACAAGCTGCAAGTGCTATTTCAAACTTCAGAAAGCAACCCCAAGTGCATTCCCTCATAGCACAGCTATCCTATAGCATGCTCTCTTTGTGACACAGCATAGGATCTAAGCCCATGATGGCGAACCTATGGCATGCATACCGAAAGTGACATGCAGAGCCATCTCTGGCCACATGAGCCGTCGCCCATTGCTCTTCCAAGTTCTGGCCTGCCAGCCAGCTGGTCTTCACGCGCGTGGGAGCAGCGGAAAGCAGAAGACCAGCTGCCCAGTGCGCATGCGCATGCCAGGAAGATTATCTTCAGGTTTCTGGTGCACACATGCACACCAGGTGACTGCTCTTTTGGTTTCCAGCGCGTGCTTCCGTTTTGGCACTCGGTGCCAAAAAGGTTCAGCAACACTGATCTAAGCCATCCCTGATGAAAGCACTAAAGGGCTACACCAAGAGTCAAATGGCTGGAAGGGAAGGACACTGAGAGACTAAGATACTGGTATGAGTTTTGTACACGCTAGGCAAAAGCACAGCTGGTGAGTTGTGATTTAGTGGACATACACACCCACCCGCAAGCAGTTCAGCATGTTCAGAAAATTGTTTTAGCAGATTCAAGCTTGATGATTAATCCTAGCATGTTGGGTGAATTGTACAACAAGTACTTCCACCAGTGGCTGAAAACAATTCTTTGCTGCCACAAGGAAAGCCATGTCCAAATGTGAAGGGTAATTTAGTCCATCTGCTTTTGTAATGAGACATGATTAAATCTTTCTGTGATGTGTCTGAATTTCCATCAACGCTTGTATAAATCCAAGTGCTGCAACTGGAATTAAGCTTTGCAATTTCCGCAAAACAAAGATTTGTTCTTTGTCCTGAAGGGTAACTGTACTTGATACGAGTTTGAAAGAAGTTATGTTGTCACATAGTTTTTATTTATAAGTAAAACAGAAAAGGAGAAATTGGATCAGAAAGTCCAGGAGGCCACAGCTGGATCTCACATCTAAGACTAAGTCCAGCTATTGTGCTTTATAAAGTATAAATATATAGTACAATTATAAACTAAATTCTCAGATCCTGTAATAACTTGTGCTATACGGTAAGTTCAAGGCAGACTGAGCCGAAAGTAATGTGCCTTTTGGCCAGGGGCCGATCCCATCTTCACATGGCTCTGCAAAGAAGCTGATGAGCGGCAGATGTTCAGTGCTAAGTAGAGCAGCCTCAGGACAATCTTTCTTGGACTAAGTTGGCCCTGGATAATCTTTGGCAGTCTTATGTGCTGCCCTAGATATGAGGCAGAACCAAGGGGGCAGTTTGAAAAATACAGGCACATGGTCTCCCCAGAAGGGTAGAGGAATGCAGATCTTTTGACCACTCAAGCACTTCGGCCTCTGCTCAGCAGCTATATCTTTCCAGCTCTCAATTGGAGCCTCAACGGGACTTTAAAAATGGCTACTGCAAGATCCCAAAGAATTGGTTCGTAGGGATCTCCTCAGAGCTGACAGTTTCTGGACGAGGGAGAAGCAGCAAAGGGGCTCGTTGGCTTTGAAGGCGAGCTCCTGCAAAGTCCGGGGAAAAAGTGCTGCGCGCGGGGGGGTGGGGGAGGCTTCGAGTGACCGCAGCTTTCCTTCCCGCCCGACCAGACTCGTCCCTTGGGGTTGTTTTGGCTTGAGAGTCCCGGCTGATTCGGAAGCCACCAATCAAAAGGGAGACCGCGGCGGCCGCCGTGAAAAGCCCCGCAGATATTCTTGCTCCGGGTCACCTGCAGCCGAAGCAGCCGCTGTGCCAGCCATTGCGACAAAAGAGCGCTGGCACCGAGCCGCGGGCTCCAGCCTCACTCGGCACTGCCTCCGTTGGGCAAAGCCGGGCATCGTGTGCTGGGCTTTCTTCTTGTGGGCTCCGCCGGGTGCCGCTCCTGGCTGCTAGCGGTAAGTAGTCCCGGGCCGAAAGGAGGAGGAGACGGAAAAAGCGGGATCCGGCTAGGCAGAGAGCCCGAGGGGCGGGAGGCAGCTACAAGTGCCGGCCCATCCCTCGCTCTCCAGCCAGGAGGGCTCGGCCCCGTTCGCCTTTGCTTTCAAGACCAGCCGGGCCCGCCATCGGTCGCCGTTTCCGTCGGGTCCACGAGAGGCAGCTGCAGCCCTCGCCGCCGGCTCCTCACGCAAGATGGACCCGGTAGACCCAGGACGCTCGACCGCTTCTTCCAGGCGCCGAAAGCTGGCCTTTCCCGCGCAAAATTCCCCGCAGCTCCTCCCGGAGGGCGCCAGAAGGGAGCCTCCCGACTCAGTTTATTCCATTAATCCGGCAGCTCAATTCGCTTGGCGCGGGGCGTCGGGGCTCGCTGGCGCAGCTCCTGTGGCTCCGTTCTCGGTCCTTGCGCCGCCGGACCGGCCCCTCCTCCCCTTTTCCGCACAGAGCCCTGCCGGTTCCTCCTCCGCCAAGCGTCTACTGCCCCACCGCCCCTGTGCCGTCCCTGCCTTTCCGCCCGGTGGGAGAGCCGATGCGATTGGGGGCTTTCAGAAGGGTCTGGGGAATCCCTCACGCTGGAGGACAATCGGGAGCCCCGCCAACAAACGAGGGAAGAGCTCCTTGGCGGACAGAGGAGCTGTGTCAGGGGAGCGTCAAGCCGCCCTGTCGCCCAGCGAAGCCTCTGCAGGGAAAGCCACAGCGCCTGCCCTCGGGGATGGGCCCCCCAGGATCTGGCGGTCCCCGGGGCTGTGGGGACCTGGCGCTCCTCCCAGGCCTCGGGGCCTCCGCCCTCGCAGGTGGAATGTTGGGGTGGGGGCGCTGGGCGTTGCACTTTCCTTTAGTTTTGGTTAGGTTGATGGCTACTTCTTATTATATTGCTTTTGTATTCTCAAGCAAGTTCAAATATAATGTAAACTTGGCATTAGATAGACACAGACATAAAATCCTCTAGTGGCTAGCCCAACCCCCTTCTCAAGGCTTTATACCATCCAGCCAAATGGTTGTCCAATCTGTTTTTGAAATCCTGCAGTGATGAGACTGGGAGCACCTGCAACCTAGGAGGCAAAACTGAATTATTAGTTGTTCTGGCTGTCAGAAAATTTCTCCTTCTAGATTGGATCTCTCTTTAACAAGTGTCCAGTCCACCTATATTATTTCTTGTGCTGCCCTCTGGTGTCTTAGAGAATCCCACCTTCTCTGTGATAGGCCCTCAAGTATTGGGAGACAGTTATCACTATCTCAGATAAAACAGTTTAACAAGTAAAATATTTAATAAACGTTTCATAAGACAGCAGCCCCCAACCTTTGGGGCATCAAGGACTGATTCTGTGGAGAGAGGTTTTTCCGTAGATCCCTTGTGTGGTTTCACATGCTGCCTGCATCCCAGGGCTTCGCTTGTTTGTGCATTCCTGTTCTTGGCATGCCACAGCCCAGTGCTGGTCCACAGCTCTGGGGGACTGGGGACCCCTGTCATAAGACACTTAAAATTCCAACTTAGTGTTGTTATTTAAAAAATTGTTTTTATAGCAATAGTTACAAATCTGGCTGATAGTTCTGAAACTTTAGGATTTTCATCTGCAGGTACAATTTTTATATGTCCAGAATTATTTCTTCTGGTTTGGATTTTAAAATAGGGCAGGTAACTTCCTCCCAGATGCATCTAGTTAGACGTCGCCTGTCTCACCATAATGGGTTACCTTAGCAGAGCTCAAAGTCTGAAATGACCTAGTTGTTCAGCTAGGAGGGAGGGATGGCTGAGGCACCCAGGAGAACTCTGAGCGGATGGCTGATGAGGAAGTCCCCCGATGTTTGCTGTTCCAAGCACAATCAGATAAGTCAAGCTGAGCAGGGCATGGGTAAACCTTCCTTAATACGACATAATGCTGACGACAATTCAGCACTCCTGCATTTCACTGTTAAAATAAATTATAATGCTGTACCATTCCAAAATTCATACTGGTCAATTGTCAACTTTTATAAAGGTTACTTTAAGTTATTGTGAGGCACTGCTATGTTACATTTGGTCAAGACAGTATCATAAACCCATGAACAAAGATGTCTCAGAATACTTTACATGGCTCATGTTCAAGCTCAGTTCTTTTGTTTGGCCATGTTATTCTGGTTTGAAATATTACATTAACTATCCTTCATTTCTCTAAGGATTTCAACTAAGCACCAGTATCTTATTTTTGTTGCATTTTCTTTTGTGGTTAT
This sequence comes from Masticophis lateralis, assembly GCA_030761175.1. Lineage (NCBI taxonomy): Eukaryota > Metazoa > Chordata > Lepidosauria > Squamata > Colubridae > Masticophis > Masticophis lateralis. The sequence continues at coordinate 87,839 of JAUDYJ010000010.1, read as the reverse complement.
ATGCATGACAAAGGAAAAAAGTGTCTGAAAGAAAGCAGACGTTATACATTTTCCAAAAGAGCTGAACACGTCCATCCCTGCAAATTAGAAGAGAGAATCTGTCCCAGGGGAAGAATGTAGTAATAGAGGGGTGAAACCAAAAACCTTTTCACTGTGTATGTAGGAAATGACAGTACTGTTGAATACTTATAAAATAGCCAGGAACTTTATTTTCAAAAAACAATCCTGCTTTGCTATTTAATCCCTTTTCAATTTTCTCATACATTGTGTGTAAATTCGCAAGAAAAGTTTTGCACAGTACAATCTAATTGCATTTTTCAGTGCTTAGCCAATGTTTTAACTGTTGTCAGTTAAAAAATGCCTTTGTAGAATTGGTCTCAAGACTTTTAATTCTGAGAACTCAGCCAAGCATGGCTGAATTGAATAGGATGCTAAATTATGTTTCAAAAGAATAACCTACATTTGTTCCTCAAAAGTTTTATGAAGTTCCCCCCCCCCCCCAGGTGGAGCTTTCTTCTTTGCATCCTCCCCAGCAGAGGAAATGAAGTATTCTCTAGCAAATTTTCATTATGCATAACTCTAGTGAAAGTCACAGGAACAATTTCATGTCAGGTTTTCATAAAGCTTCCCCTGTGGTTATTGGCTGTTCATTGAAGGTGGAGAGGTTCTATCCGTTTCATCCAGAAACCTGATGGAACACAACTATTTTCAGAAGTAGTTAATGATTTAACTGACTCTTTGGTAGGTAGTACAGGGCGCAAATCTCGGTCTTTTGAAATCAGCTCACTCAGCGACCTGCAACAGGTTGACTTACAAGCCAGTGCTTGTCCTGTCCAAATGTCTTCTGTTGCCAAGGTGATTATGAAGACCAATTAAAATGCTATGAAATTATGCACAGCCTTTGAATTATGCAGATGCAGTTTTTTAATATTTGCCTGAAGAAATCTGATTAATATATCCATACCATTTGATTCTGATCACAACTTTCATATTCCAAGTGGCACTGTCCAATTCTCAGATATTGAACCTTGAGTGGAATTTGGAACTGTCCTATTTTCTCACCTTAAAGTTAAACTAAATATTTTCTGATAGACTTGCATGCTCTTTATTATGACAGTTGTAGTTCACTACCTCAAGGATTTAGTGCACCTTGGATGTATCTGGAGTGTCTTGTCAATATTTGCCCTGCAATCCCAAAAGGTGCATTTAGTTGGTTCAGAGAGCTTGGTAGCCTCCTGTTACTTTCCATGGCCCTGCCTGTCACATATTATGTGGGTGGTTAATTCCAGATACCCATGTAAGTCTGTTTAATAGAGTGCCAAAAAGCTCCTTTATATCAGTTCACAATTTTCATTAAATATAATCCTACATCTCTGGGATGTGATTCCTAGCTATGCCATTTCTTCTGATAGTTATTTGCACGGATTTTATAATTATAAAAATAATGCACAGAGAAGCTAATAGCAAGATGATGATACAAATATGAAATCATGCTGACAATATAGCAGGTCTGTAAGACCCTAGTTTAGCTGCAGGTTAAAAGCCAAAGATCATGTTTTTCCAAGTTTCTTTTCTTGCTACTTTCTTTGATCATTTATTTTGATTGTGCTGAGTAAAAGTTCCTTTGTGCATGTTCTGCAGCAGATGAGACTGGAGACGAGATTTTGATAAACGGGGCTGTAAGGGAATGAGTATGTCCCTGTTTTTGGAATAAAGCTTTAAGCCAGGAATAATATCAGTGTAGCACAGCAGTATAAATTAGGGTTTTCCACACTGATTCTAGCAAAACAGGTATAATTATAAGCAAGAAGAATAAGCAAAATAACAAAATAATGTTTTAAAAAATCTACTATGGCTTAGAGTAATGTGGAATGCCAGTCTAGTCTTAAATGTTTGAAATACTGAGGGAAAGTCCTGCAGTTATACTTAGACCAACCATTTCTTCATTCTCCATCACTGCATGACAAATGCATATGATTGGTTCAGTCTCCAACCACTACACATCCACGCAGAAAGCAGACTCAAACCCACACTGATAATGAGGCACAACCAAGGACCAGAAGCCAGACTGCAGCTGCATCATTAGCCACTTTTAACCCCTCCAATCCATACATGAATCAGACCGACACCCACCATGAAGAACTCTCACGACCACAAACACAAAGCCAAACAACAATGCAGCTCACCAGCTCAAATCCCCCTCAACTCAGACTAAGCCGAGCACAACCAAACCCCCACCCAATCAGAACACACCTCCACCCAATCAGAACACAGCCAAGCTCCCACCCAATCAGCTCCCACCCCCACTAGCAATTAAAAGGAAGAGACAGCTGCAATCTCACATTGCTCCTGGAAGCACGAAGCCGAAGACACCAGCCTGAAGATGACGAATGAGACTTTGTCGAAACGTCACCAAGACACCTCCAATTTTATGCGAGAGAAGACCCAAATAACCAAAGACCTACATACAAACACCCGCGAAAGCCATTGTCCTTTCTTGAAAGTATCTTGAATACTTGACAAGCAGATAATAACTTCTGTTTTCTGCTCATCTTTAGCAGAAAATAGTCACCATCTATCTTTTGATAGGTGAACTTGAAGTAAGCAGGTTAGAACCAAATTTACTAAGCATAAGGCAAAGAAGCCTTGCCAAAGATTTAACCTGCAAATTCTGCAAAACTAAGTCAACATTCATTGACTGTTTATCAGAGTATAACAAATGCTGTATGTGCATAGGGTTAATTCTCCAGATTTTATTGTTCTTTTTTTACAGTGCTTACCGCTGCACACAGATGTCTTGCCAGCTGTTTTTTTAGAGACCTGTGAGAATTCTCATACAGGTAGGGAAAAACAAGATGACAATAAATCCAATGGTTATAAAATCAAAGTTCAGATGGAGACAAATCAGACCAGCCAAAGTAGGGTTACCTAGGATGGGAAGAAAACTAAACAGAAGAGGTTATTTGGCCATTGTTTTCATATCTAAAGTTTGTTCTCAAATCACATCAGTTGCTTAAATTATTCATTTATGGCTTTCTAATATCCTTACTTATCCATAGAATAGAATCCATAAAATTGAGTGCTTATCTTAAGCGGTTCATTCCTGCCCATAGGGTGATGCCCACATAGCCTCATGAAGAAGCTGTTGATGTAGGAAAAGTACAAGGCATGATCCTGCATCTGGGGAAAAGTGTCATCTATCTTGTTCAAAACATCTAATCAGAATTAGCATCCCTGTGATAAGAGGGGAAAAAAACCAGATCAGTTCTCACACAGGAAATGTTCCCCAAGGATTTGTGTTGGGGCTAATGCTTGTTAATTTGTTTATAAATGATTTGGAAATCGTTTACTCCCAAAAACTAAAAGAACCCTAATCATAACCTTCCTGGCAGCTATAACATACTCCAAAAGGTTCATTTTCAGATCATTTTCCCATCTGTTAGTCACGAGTGTAACCCAGATATTCCTGAGATATCCTTTTATCAATTCAAGAGTGGTTGGCTATCTGTAGAAGTTGCTAGGACTCACCAACAAGGACATTGAAATGACACTGAAAAATATAAATTGCCCATAATTGCTTTCAGAAAGTATAAATATAGCAGAAAAAATTGGGCTGCCGATTCCTTTGGGCTCCTGTCAATTCTCTTGGAAGCCAAGCCAATGTATACCTTCTGTAGTATACCATCAACAACTTTTCTTCAGGCTGCAGAACCAAACAATCACAGACTGAACAGCCACTTCTTCAGCACAAGGATGAGGACAGCCGTCTTACCTAGGAAAGGAGGACTTCCAAGTGTAGTGGCTTTAGGTTAATGTGATTGCTCTGTATTCCAGGAGGTGGAAGAAGAGTGAGTGTGGAGCCAGAAACACCCACCCTAACATTGGTGATGGACTCTATACAGATTATAAAATTTCAAGAAAGGCACAGCTATATATTTCTTATGTTTGAGAAACTCAGCCCCACATTCAGGATAAAGAAACAGCAGAAACTTGAAGAACTTGGTATTGCTTGATGGGCTGTTTTATGGTCAACAAGGGGAAAAAGGCATATATATGTAGAGGTTTGGCCTATTGTAGAAATCAAGCCAAAATCAAGCTCTTATGTCTTTGCGAGGTTTAAAGGTTAAGCCTTTTCCTCCTGTTTTTCAGAGTCAACTGACTGGGCAATTCTTTCCACAGGCTTAAGACTGAACAGACTTCCTCCTTGATTGCAGAACATATCTATCTAGCGGCTCCAGCCAAATTAATGCTGATTCCCACCTTCCAAGTGTCCACCGTTAACCCAGTGCTGCTTTTAGGGTCTGGCATCTGTGGAAGCCAGCGCAATCGTTCCATGAAGCAGAGCAACAGGAATGGGCCAGTATTCCTGCTGGCACCTTCTTCAAGGATGGCCATTTCTTTTCTCATCCCTCTTCTTGGCTTCAGAGTTATGGACATGGTCATCCTTGGAGAAGAGGCCAACAGGACCACTGACCCATTCCTGTTGCTGTGCTTCATTGAATCATTGCACTGGGCATGTTGCTCTGAGAAGGAATGTGGTAATTTTGCTGATAGTACAAAAAAACTCTTGGCTAGTTGGAGGTTGCTGCTGCCCCCTGTAGCGCCTCCTGGCCAACATGCAACCAGAGGAATGGCAGAAGGCTCGTCCCTTCCGAGAGTTTCAGATGCTCTTCCTTTGCAAAGGTGTGTTATTCTGCTGAGGAGTTGCCCTCTCTGCTGAAGTCAACAGAGGCATCCGATGTCTATTTGCTTAGCTCACTGGGGCTTCAAGGCCACAAAGGGGAAGAGGCCACAGACAACAGGCTGTGCAAGTGGATAGTAATAGAAAAGCACATGTCAAATGCCAGTGACAAAATGAGTCAATATTGACTTTGGCTTCAAAGAGGGATTTGGCGCCGGAGGAGATGGAGATGGAAGGGGCTTTCACCTGCCTGCACTCCTCCCTTTCCTGTGACTCAGCCACTTGCTATGGAGTGTCTTCTGCTGTCTTGCTCCTCCTACCCAAGGCTTTGGGTGGTTGCCTGGAGCTGCTGATGGACACAAATAAGATTTCTATTAGTACAGCTTGATGAGTGGCTAAGAATGGGTGCGGGGGAGGCATTAAAGCAGTTAAGGAGGAATGAAATGTACTCATTAAGGAAGCAAAGTTAAAAGGTTGATAAAGCAGTGCTAGGTGTTGAGGAAGGCCACTACTTTGTTCCTTTGCCATGACCTATGAAGTATTTCAGTGAAGTCCAGCCACGTTTGAATCTGAAAGCAGAAATCTCCTTGGGATCTCCTTTTCCTTGCTGATTTGGGATTGGGAAAGAGCAGAGACAAGGGAATCAGAATCATCTTGAAGATGAAACGTGGAGTGGCTGTTCTGGTGATTGAAAACCCCAACACAGAAGGATTGTCCAAAGCAAGATAGGGATCCTTGCAGAAACCCCCATATATGATGGGCTTTGTAATTGTTTAATAAACAGATGGTGTGAATGGAAGGAAGGATGAATCGGGTAGAGATGAGGATTTTGCCTGTTGCCATCTCCACTTATTTCCCTCCTCCTGCCCCTACCAATTTGGGCCTGGGGATACAACTATTCATATACAGGCAGGTCCTTGGTTCATCTCCCAGCTAAAGCAAAGGAGCTAGGCTTTGGGGCAAGGTACATGTGTGGGATGCAGCTGAAATAAGAGGGCTAGGTGCTACAAGGGAGTTGGGGAGCCTGTCATCTGTGTTCCTGCCACTGCTTGACATATGAGTCCTTGCAGAAGCAGCACCAGAAACATGTGAATAATCTCATGTGCATGTTGGAAGAATGAGCAAAGATGGCTGTATGAAGGCCTTGCTATCCCCTCCGTTAAGCAGATTCAAGCCTGAGCTGTTTTTTGGATGAGGTTGCAGGCATCCTGGGTTGCCCATGGGGGTGGGGAGGAGCATGGTTGTGAGGGTTGCAAGACCTTGTCTGCTGCAATCTGAAATTCTGGAGGGAGACTTCCACAAGACTTGAGAAGGGCAGAGAAATAACAACTGTCCTTGGAGGTCGGTGGAGCACTGAGAAAAATCTGCCAGAGGCGGAATGGGAAGACCCGAAGAGGGAGGACAGACATTAATGGGGCAACCCACCAACCCGCCCTTTCTTTTCTTTATTCTTCAGTGTTGGATTCTTTTGATGACCTGGAGACTCTGGCACATATTTATCCTCAGTGTCCACCAAGATTCACAAAAGAAGGTACTTTAAAGGAAGGTAGACAGAGTTCTTCTCTTGCTTGTCAATACAGCTGCTCTCTTTGCAAGGTGCCAGGATTCAGAGAAGGATCAAACTCAGCCACTGACTTCTTGTGGATTTCCTCTGTCCCACAGAAAGCAGAATTCTGGAGAAATATAAAATCCCTTTCCCCTTTAGGTATTGGTAAAGTGGATTACTGATAGTTGGAGAAGAGGGCAGATCTGTTGTCGGTGTGTGATGCCTTCCCATTCCCAGCTGGTGCTTAGAGCATTTGGGATCAATTATTGTGTTTTGCAACGTGGAGCTGATGAGGTGGGCCTCATGGATTGCATCAGGCTGCCTTAAATGCCAGGCAAAGCATCAGATCATGCCTGAAGTTAACTCTTTGGGTTTCACTCCCATCATCGCATCGCTCTTTGGTTAATTTCTGAAGGCGTCCATTCTTCCAGCCATGGGGGTTACATTGGGCTGGTGGGTTTTCCTGACCTTGGGAGAAGATGGATCTCAGGTGTCAGGTAAGCCAAGAAGAATTCTATCCGTATTGGATGGTTGGATCTGGAAGGGGAGCAATGTGGTTCCAGCAGACAGTTTTGGCCCTTGTCTGAAAGAGTTAACGTGCAGCCTGTGTTTGTTCCAGATGTTTGGAGCCAGATGGAATCGAAGTTGGGGGTGTCACTGGGTGGAAAGTACAGCCCTCCACATCAGCCAATAGCTGGAGGACTCCAGGCTGACACCCTGTTCTTGACTCTAGGCGGCTGCAGGCTTGCCATGCATAAAAGGACTTGTGTTCTAGCACTCTGGCTCTGCCTTGGGTTCAACCACATTGGAAGCTCCTCTGCTCATCTTCGCCATCACACTGAGCTGTAGCCACATTTTTGGGTCTCAGGTAAGGCACCAACACCTGGGGTTCCTGAACCAAGAGGCACTACAAATAACAATAGAGAAGTATCTTGGTTGAGCTCAGGGTTGAAATGAGGGGTCCTTAGTGCTCTTTGAGCTTGATTGTTTTCTTGCAGTTGTTTCATTAGCCAAACTAGGTAACATCATCAGTGCTAGCACTGAAAAGTAGGTTCAAAGACACCAGTGACCCCCTCTACAAATAAATTTAACCAAGGGTCATTTCAAAATTCAAGCAGCATTTTGGTGCTCCCTGAACTCTTCCTAAACTTCCCTCTTGCCAGCGTGCCCTCTTTAGTGAAGACTGTTTTGCATGACCTGGCCTTGTACAGACATAATGCCAGAGAACCTCAAAAGGAGAACAAATGAACAAGAGGACACTGGACAGTGTCAGGACCAAGGAGCTGACCTATAGTTTCCTGTCTGACTGGCAGCTCCAAATGGAGTACAATCTGAGAATACTGGATGATTTAATATGCCACAATTACTCTTTGGGTAATCGTTTCCTCAGTCAAAGTTTTGCTGTTTGTTAGGAAGATTTTGCCAATATTCAATTCAGATGTGCCTTCTTGTAACTTGTGTCCATTATTCTGTGTTTGTCCTCTGGAACAAGAGAGAAAAGGTCTTGACCTTCTGAATTCATTCTTTTATAAATTGGAGTGGGGGCTCTTATATTGCTCCTCTCCATCTTGTCTCAGGGTTAAACATATTTAGGTCCTTTATATCCTGTTTTTCTATTCCCTGGTCACTCTTTTGTCCTCGGAACTGGTTTCAATTTCTCTGAAACCTCTTCCCATTGCACCCAAGACTGAAGGCAGGGTGTTACTTACACAACTGAAATGAATTGGAACAGTTCCTGCTGACACTTTGAAAACTGTAGGATGCAACCTAAAACATTTTTTCCCACAGCTGATACATACTCTCTTTGCATAAGAATATGGGAAATATTCTGTGGTTTTTCATTTATATTTGGATATTGTGCGATCTCATTCTAACAGATGGAAGAACAAATTGGTTTCAGGTGCTTTATCAAATTTTTGTAATGGGTTTTTATCTCCTGCGTTTGGGAGGGGAGCAGCTAGATATGTTGCTTTCCTGACAGCCTTCAGAATGTGAACTTGGATCATCCTGTGTACAAAGGGCCAGCTTTTCACAGGCCAAAGTTCATACTCCCAGAGTGAGTGAGGAGGGAAGGAGCAGGAGAGGGTCAAGGATAGTTCTGCTCTGCTGCAACATCTTTCTCTCCTTGGTTGTGCTGCTAAACTGGTACCTGTACAAGACATAAGAGGAAGACTCTTGTGCAACAATTTACGTGCCACCCCACCCCCACCCAAAGCAGCAGCTCTGCTGCTGGGATCAATCATCTTGTGGGTTTCAGTAGTCGATGGCAGGCACAGGGACAGCTTTGGCGTTGGCATCAGCCTTGTTCTGTGTCCCCTGCAGGCTCTCCCTTCCCGAGATGGACTCCTGCCTGATCCAGGTGAACAACAACACCGCCCTGTCCTCTGTCCTAGATGTCCATGTCAACCTCAATGGGAAAAGCCCTTCTTTGCCCAAGGGAAAAGGCCGCAAGCCCCACTGGGCGGTCAGGGCTTCAGAAATGTCTAAAAGAACTTTCAATCCCATTCGAGCCATTGTGGATGCCATGAAAGTGGAGCCCAACCCCAGGAAAGCTCTGATATCTTTGTCCATAGGTGAGATCTGGCTGGTCCAGAGAGATTCTGACCTTCACCCTTTTCGATACAGTCCAGCCAGTGGCAACCTAGGCACCTCACCCTCTACTTTTCTACAGGAGATCCAACTGTCTTTGGAAACCTTCCTACAGATGATGAAGTCACACGGGCCATGAAAGAAGCACTGGACTCTGGAAAATACAATGGCTATGCCCCATCTGTGGGTGAGTCTTTGGATTCTGTGGAAAAATCCAAGGCAAGGCGGCGTGTGGGGGGGGAGCACTAATGGACAGTCGCCTTGAGATCCCATAGAAAGCCTTTTTGACCCTGATAGGGAACCGGGTCAAAGGGGAAGGCCTCTGCTACATGAGCTGAAAGTCCCAGAGTATCTTATTAAGGGAATCCTTGGCAAAAGGGTGGGGGAGGGCTCTAAATAACATCCTGTGCAGGCTTCTAAGACTGGAGTTCAGAAAGTTTCCATTTTATAAGCCTTTTTAATTCAGCCATAGCACTGAACACTCAGTTCATCTCACTTCCCACCCATCATAGGTTACCTGTCCTGTCGAGAGGTGGTTGCAAGCTACTACAATTGTCTAGAAGCACCTCTGAAAGCCCAGGTAACAACACTGATATGTTGACAAAGAGTAAGAACATTTTTGTGGAAAGAGGCTTGCATTTTGACTCCCCACCTAATTTTAAGTATGCAATAATCATTTAAGGTTCCAAGGGCTCTGATATTCATGAGGGTCTGTTGAATTGAAAGCCATGAAGTGCCATTCGACTCACAGCTCCCTCCCTCCCTCTCTTCTTTCCAGGATGTAATCCTGACCAGTGGCTGCAGTCAGGCCATTGAATTAGCTTTAGCAGTCCTTGCTAACCCTGGACAGAACATCCTGGTGCCACGCCCTGGCTTCTCTCTCTACAAAACCTTGGCTCACTCTATGGGAATTGAAGTCAAGTTCTACAATCTCTTGGTAAGCTGGATTTAGATGTGGGGACCCTCACCCTTCTCCCAAAAGTGAAACAGAACCAAGTTTCAAGACTTGGAGAGCTGGGCTTTGATGGAGGAATCCCAAAGAGAGCTGGAACCATTGCAATATTAGTAGTCAAACCCAAAGTCATATTTAGGGTGTGCAAAAGAATAGCTAGAAGCCCCTGCGATAGCCGATTGGGTGTACCAAACCAATTGTTGGAGAAGAGAGAGGCTTTGCAAGAATTTAAAAAAATCCCTTTTTGCACAATTCTCAGAGAAAGAGGCAAGTTAGAAATAACTATGATCAAAAACGAAGTTATTCTTACCTTAGATCAACCATTGTTTATTCCTGGATGTGTGATATGTTTATAACCAATGTGTTAAATTGCTTACTTGGAAACTTTTATCCTTTTTTCCAAGACAACATCTTGCAGCTACTGATCAATAAAACTTCATAGCACTCTTCAGTTCTTGATTATATGAGCTGTAAATTGGGATCAAGAAAGAAAGCTTTCCTTATACAATGCCACAGTTCCTTGGCTGGCCACCAGTCCCTCTTGCTCTCCCTTTACCTGCCTATCACTTCTGACCCAGGAAGGGAGCAAAGGCCCCATAGCCAGAATGAAGATGGTTGTTATTTGATTTCAGGCTTCCTCACTCTCTTCATCTTCCTTTCTTTTTGCACCAGCCAGAAAAGTCCTGGGAAATTGACCTGAAGCAAATGGAATCTCTGGTGGACAACAGGACAGCTTGTCTGATTGTGAACAACCCATCCAATCCCTGTGGCTCTGTTTTCAGCAGAAATCACCTTCAGAAGATTCTGGCAGGTAATTCTTCTGACCAGCTTTGAAACTGCCTCATGAATGTGTCCCTGTGCTAAACTCTGTGCTGCATTGCATGGGATAAAAGGAGTCACAAGAGGCTCCGGGCTATGGAGCCCATCCAATTTGCGGGCACCCAGTCACTCACTGAATGTCTTCCTTCCTTCCTTCTGTTGCCCAGTGGCCTCTAGGCAGTGTGTTCCCATTTTGGCTGATGAGATCTATGCAGAAATGGTGAGTGAGGAGCACCGCTTGTCTGTCTAGAGGAATAGAGAGATGATGGGGCAGGGGTGGGGGAGAAGAAGGGGGCTGGAATAACATGACAATGGCAGAGGGTAACCTTGGAGAGAGGCCTGCTTATGTGTCTGAGACTGAGTATGGGACTCCATTATCTGAGTCTTGACCAGCCACTAAATGGGATTCATCCAACTCTTCCACACTCAGGTGTTTGAAGACTGCAAATATGAGTCCCTTGCAAAGCTTAGCACTAATGTCCCGATCCTGTCCTGTGGAGGCCTTGCCAAGAGATGGTTGGTGCCCGGCTGGAGGATGGGATGGATTCTGATCCATGACCGCCGGGACATCTTTGGAGAGGAGGTAGAGAAACGCATACTTGGCTGCTGGGTCACCTCCAAGGGGAAGGAGGAGGAGCTGGCCCTCTTGGTTCCATTCCAACCATTCCCTGCAATGTTTATACCTGCTTCATGTACTGCCCCTCTTCATGTTGGGCAAGCAAGCCGTGGAAAACCTGGTGGGCAGGGGACTGACCTACAGGCAGGAATCTAATGCTTCCCTCCTCCTCTTTTTCTGTTTGCCTTAAAGATCAGGGAAGGTCTTCTGAGGCTGAGCCAAAGGATTTTGGGGCCCTGCACAGCCGTCCAGGGAGCCCTTGGGCATATCTTCCATCACACATCCCCTGAATTCTATCACAACACTCTCAGCTTCCTCAAGGTAGGCCACAACTGTTTCTAAGAACACATTACAATAGAGGTAACAGTAACAGTATCATCATTGGAAGGGACCTTGCAGGTAATCTAGTTCAATCCCCTGCTCACAGAAGAGACCTATACTAGGGATTTGAACCGCCGAACTGCCGACCTTTCTGATTAACAAGCTCAGCATCTTAGCCACTGAACCATCTAGCCATGTGCTTGTACTCTCAGAAAGAAGCCAAGACAGACTCAGTTCCCACTAGGCTGAATGGGTCAGTTGTGACGGGAAGGTTAATAAACTCAGTCTCAAGGGCAATAAATTTAATCCCAAACAGGTCTAGTCATGCATTGGCTAAAGTCAAGTGCACTCAGTCATTTTTGTGGTGGGAACATGTAGTTCTGGACAGCTGACCTGTTTTTTGACTTTGTTCTCTAAGGAAAATAGCAAGACAAAGAACAGGGAAAAGCCAAGCTCATATATTCAGAGCTTGCTGCCAACACCTGCAGCAGAGCACGCTTCTGAAACATGAGTGCAGCACATTTTCTTTTCTTTTTGTGATTGAAATAAAAAAGACAGTGAAAGCCAAGTCAATCCTGTCTCACTGCCCTGAACTTGGCAGCTATTCCTTTCTGCACAGCAGGTGACCTGCTATGGGAGATGAACACTGGTCTTTTCAATGTGCTTTGCTATTTCTTTCTCTAATATTAGCGCTAAGGTTTAAAAATGGGGCATTAATATATTTCTGCAAAGACACTGAATGGGGAGAATATTTTGTTTTGTTTTTCACCAGTTTGAAAAAAAGTGCTACTAAAGTGGTTTCAAGAAAAGATTCCTTTAATTGGGGAAATTTGGACAGTAGGACACTTTCTGTTACTAGAAAAGATAAGAGACAAAAGGGGCTACAAAAGTGAGCAGAGTACCTGCAGCTCTGTGGAGATGTGAAGGGTTGTGCGACAGATGGGGAAAGGGGCTGTGGAAAGGGGCCAGAAGCCTCTTTCTTGCTGTCCTTCACATCCCTAACACAACTGAGCAGAACCCAGCTGTGCTCACATTACATCTGTTGCAAGCAGAGATTCCATATTTCACCCAGCTAATTTTTGAGGTAAGACATATTTAATCGCTCACTGTCCTCTTTGGTGGGCCTGGCCAGTTGTGCGAGTGAAGAGGACCAAGTTTTCCTTGTCTGCGATTTGACTTCCTATTTACTTTTTCCAGTCCAACGCTGCCCTTTGCTATGCTGCCCTCTCCACAGTCTGTGGGCTGAAACCAGTCCGGCCCCAGGGAGCCATGTACCTGATGGTGAGCTACCTGCATTTGGGGGAGGGGGGAGGTGTTAAGGGAAAGGCTATTGGGATGGAAGGCACTTTCTTTCCTTCCCCAAAGACACCCCAGCAAGGGCTGTTTCTTGGGGGAGAAGGGAGGGTCTTTGGCTGTGACCGGTTTTCTACCCCTGTGGCTCTAGGTGGGGATCGAGATGGAGCATTTCCCAGACTTTGAGAATGATGTGGAGTTCACAGAGAGCCTCATTGCAGAGCAGTCAGTCTTCTGTCTACCTGCCACGGTGAGCTTATTTCTCCATGGGAAGACTGTGAGTGCTGGGACGGTTATGATGGAAATTCTCATCCTGGCTTCAGCTCTCCTCTAAGCTGCTTCTTTTTTCCCTAGTTGTTCTTTTTGCTGACAGTGGTCCCAGTTCCACATTTGTGGAGGCTGGTATGTGAGGTGCTGCAGTATCTTCTTCTGGTTAAATCCTTGGCTGGGCTAGCCTAGAGACTGCCATGTTCCTTACTGCATTGTCTCTTCTCTCCACTGAATTTTCATATTAAAAATAAATGGGTTGGAGCCCTTCCCTCTGCAGCTATGTTTGCAGCTTGTCATCCTGGTAGCAACCTTGGAGGCTATGGGAGATGAAACAGGAACAAGCTTTTCTTTAAAAACAGAAGGAAAACTGTATCTGGCCTTGAACATGGGGCCAAGGGGGAATTTGAAAAAAAAAAAAAGCTGTTTCTACTGACTACCCTCCTGTCCCAGCTTTCCATTAAAAAGCCCAGTTGTAGCAGCAATGGGACTGATTTACAGGGCATTAACCCCAGTGCTCTGCTTGGGAAGCTGGGAAGGCCCCAAGAGAGTTCAGTGGCTAATGGTTCAGCTGTCTCTCCTGGCAGTGTTTTGAGTATCCCAATTTCTTCCGTGTGGTGATCACCGTGCCCGAGGAGATGATGATGGAGGCTTGCCAGCGTATCCGCTACTTCTGTGAGAAGCACTATCAAGGGGGAGAGGGGACCCAGGATCTGGAATGTGACAAGTAGGCCTGAGCACGTGCATCTGACCTTCTACTCCACCTGCTCTGAATTTGTTCCCTGAGCAGCCTGACTCGGCACCATCATTCTTGTTCTGGACTCTGAACTGCTAGGGCCTGTCTAGACATAGGCTGTCAGTGACACTCCTTCCTGCCCAAGGAACTTCTGTTCAAGGAACTTTTGTAGCAGCCCTGGACATCCTTGACAGCTTTCAATCACCTGCTGAATGATTTCTAGGGCCTACGGGAAGCTGTGAGAAGGAACCTGCATGCCAGCCACAAGCCAGAGCAGAAAATACCCAACCCTTCCACAGAAAGAAAGTTCAACTCTCCCCCACCACAAAGTACATCTGCAATCTGTTTTCTTGTACACGGATTTGAAATTTATAAGTTATTGTATTTTTTGTATGAATAAATGCATGTTAAATGTTTGACTGTGTGCAAAAGCTATGCAAGTTCATCTTGCAGCAGGAAAGATGTATTACTTGGGCCAGAAGGGGAAAGTGGCACAATTTTTGCAGGTTTATCTAAAGCACTCAAGGACAGATCTGTCCATTTGTGATTCTCTTGGTTGACTTGTTAAACCAAAAGTCAGCTTTCGCCATTTCACTGGCAAACTCAAAAAAAGGGGAAGGTGGGGTGGGGTGGATGGGACTGGAGGGTAGCTCCCAGGGACTAGAGGAAAGAGACTACTGCTGCTACAGTGCACAGCAACTAACTAGATATATGTTTGCCTGGGAGGAAATTAGGAGCTGGAAGCCACTGGGACAAACTTGCTTGAACAGTCAGGAGCCAGAAACTATGTTTTCTGTACAGCAGACATGCATAAATTGGGGTGGGTGGCTGGCTACCTTCCTGTTGGGTTGTGTGCAGATACAGTATATCATTTTGGCCCCTTCTTGGACTGAAATTGGGTTGATCCTAAGTCACTCACCTTCATTTAGCCTGGTGATGTACCTCATTCCAGTCCTGTTGATATTGGAAAAAATAACTATGTTGATTTAGAAAAATGATTTCTTCATATGCTGGAAAAGTTGCTTTCAATACGGTCAGCAGCTTGAAATTTATAAAAGAGCCGACTAAGAGGATTGCTGTAAAAATCTTCTAATATGCAAGCTAAAAATAAAAAACAATTTATAATATGATCATAAACATTTTGAACATTCAATCATTATTTTCACCTTTCCTATCTTTGAACACAAAAGCAAGATGCCGCTTTCTGCCATTATTGTCAGAGTGCTAGCTTGCTTGTCTCTGTGTAGCTACCAAATGACCTAGTCTTAGCCCTTCCAATTGACAGAACAATTAATTAGTGGAAAGATTTGCCTAAAGACTGGAGGTTTTTAAGAAGAAATTAGATAACCATTTGTGTGAAATAGTATAGAGTTTAGAGTTTAGAGTATAGAGTTTCCTGCTTGAGCAGGATTTGGACTAGAAGACCCTTCCAACTCGGTTGTTCCATTAGAGCTAGGGAAGAAGGGAGGGAAGAGGAGAATGTGAAAAAGCCAACACCTGGCCAAAGGCATGCTGCTTGGAAATCATTTGCAACTAACTTTCCTGCCCCCTTTACTCTTCTGGTACATGAATAGCTGTGCCCGATAGCTGGAATGCATGGGACCATCTCCTCTGCCAACAGAGGAAATGGCTTCACTTTTTCCCATCAGTATGATCACCTGTTGGCTGTCTTTCTTCCCTTTTCTTGGACCTCCTGGTTATGGCAAGACAGATTCCTATGCAGAGCCATGTGGCAAGGGCCCTTGTGTTTCCTTCAAGTATCATTGTGCCCTGGCTGGTGGGCAGAATTTCAGGTCTGGACTAAGTGAGGCTGTTTCCTTCCCTGCCACTTAGGGCACCTGGGAAGAGAGGCAGTTATTTTACCATCAGTCGTCCTTCAGAGTTGTGTCCTTGGCCCTGGCATAGCCCAAACTTTGATTCACGATGCATTCAGCCTGCATCTTTGCCTAAACCTGGCATTCAGTAAACCTGCTGTGTCCATTTGTTCTGCAGATATAGCATGAGCAGGATGAAAGAGAGCCTGGCTTGCATTCCAATAATTGTCCTCAGTTCTACATGTGGGAAGGGAAGCGTAGAGCACCCTTCCTAGACTTTAATTTTGGGCCACCCTCCTCAGGCATTTGTAAGGACATCCCTATTTCTTCTAGCATCTATAATTTCTGTCCTGTAGAGGATGGCCTGGCCTAATGAGGCTCCCTCCCTATTACCTCTCCTCCCCCTTCCTCCCCATTGTAATCTGACTTTCCTTCTGGAGTCTTTTCCTCCCAGCAGCTCCTTCCTGAAGCAGTGTATATTGAATCCCAGCTGGCAGGCAGTGCATGCTGCCCCTGCTCTGGGAAGGGACAATTTTTTTCCTAGCTGGCTGCAGCCAATGAAAACATTGTGAGCTCCTTTCAATTCCCAGAGGCTCAAGAGGTAAGTGAGATAAGCGCTAAGTAGGAAATGTATAGTCTGGAAGCTGAAGACCATGCTGCACATTGGAAAGTGAGCCCTAAGCAGAGGTGTGAGATGCAACTGGTTTTTGTTGAATGAAAATAGCAGAGGCCAAATTGAATTATGACCTTTGCAAAATTAACAAGTGTCAGATGATAATTGTGTTTATAGCAGCCACATTCTGCTTCATTGGTCAAGCCAATAACTACCAGCTGTCCACACTCAGCCTAGACTGTGGCCAGCAGTAGAATAAAGATTGGGTTGTTACACTGAAGAGTTGGAAACTGCCATTTTACAATTTTATGGAGCTTTCCAAAAATCAATTGGATCTCTTATGAGATACTATGAACTGGATATCAAGATTTGCCTTGTCATGTAAGTTCTACAGCAACTAGTGTTGTGAGAAATATAATACTCTGATCACTCTTGGACTTCCTCTGCCTGGGAAAAGAGTGGGAAAGAGGACACTAGGCCTATTTCTACAGGACAGTGATTCTCAAGTTGAATATTTTTTTTTAAGTGTGATGAGCAGAACAACACACAATATTCCAAGTATGATTGTATAGTTTACAGGACAGCTACTACAAGCAACTAACAGCAGCAGCTATTAAGATAACAAGGAAACATAGTTTAGCATTTTGACACTTAGGTCTGTCTTCTGCTCTCACTTCCAGGCAGCCATGCTGAAGCTGAACAAGACTGACATCCTGGTGATTTTAGCAATCCAGGTAACAGTTCTCCTGTGTTTCATTTTTCACCTTCAGCACACTCCCCAGGAAAAGGTGATTCAGAAGCATATCCTCATCCTCTCCTCTTGGAGGTCTGGATCATCCTTTGTAGGGCAGCTCTTCAGTCAGCACCCCAGTGTTTTCTATCTGATGGAGCCAGCCTGGCATGTGTGGGCAACTGTGTACCAAGGCAGTGCCAAGGTCCTGCACATGGCAGTGCGGGACCTTATTCGCTCAGTCTTCAGGTGTGACATGTCCGTCTTTGATGCCTATATGAATGAGCACAGGAATAAGTCTGCGCTCTTTCAGTGGGAGACCAGCCGGGCTTTGTGTTCCCCCCCTGCATGTGACTTTTTCCAGCGCAGTGACATAATCTCCAAACACTCCTGTAAGATACTCTGTGGAAATTACCCCTTCAGCAAAGTGGAAGAGGCTTGTAAGACATACAGCCATATTGTCTTAAAGGAAGTCCGTTTCTTCAACATCAAGGTGCTTTATCCTCTCCTCACTGACCCCTCCTTGGACCTCAGAATCATCCATCTGGTCCGTGATCCCAGGGCTGTTTTCCATTCCCGTGAGAACGTAGCAAATGAACTTGCCCGTGACACAAAGATTGTGGTGGGGCATAATAATATGAAGGACATGAAGCCCTATGCTGCCATGAAAGCAATTTGCAAAAGCCACATTGACATATACACTGAGGTCAAGCAGCCCCTGAAAGATCGCTACATCTTGGTGCGCTATGAGGATATTATTAAGGATCCCTTGGCAAAAGCTGCTCAACTGTATCAGTTTGCAGGGCTTCCCTTCCTTCCCAGTCTTCAGTCCTGGGTGCAGCACATCACACATGGCCAAGGCCTCAGTACCAAGGTCTTTGACACTGATGCCAGAGATGCAATGAATGTGTCACAGGCTTGGAGAAAGACTCTTTCTTATCTCCAAACAGCAATCTTACAAAATATCTGCAAGGAAGCTATGAAACGTTTGGGTTACCGGCCTGCTAGATCTGAGGACGAACAAAAGAACATGGCATTTGACCTCTTGGCCAAGTTGAATATAAATACTGCCTGTCCAGCTTCCAGCAGTTCAAAGCATCACAACTAGACTGCCCCAGGAATCTGTAGCCTGTGTAGATGGATGCCAACATGAAAGGATGAGGGATCACCTGGCATTTGTCCTGCAAGCAATGCTGGAGTAGCTGACAAGGAAGGAAAAGCATCCCAAAACCTCTATTTACTTGTCCTATCAGTCCACAATCTGCACAATCTACTATCTAGTTGGCAGCTGGAATGCTTCCCATGATCACAAATCTGTTCTCTTGACCTGGTTTCAGGCCCAAGTTCATTGTAGATAATGCGATCTGTACTTATTTAAAAAATACAGCTTACTGCCTAATATTCAAAATAGTTTTGTCAATTAACTGAGAAACATGGTTGTATCAGAATATATGACTGTTCTGTAAAACTTTATTGTCAGATCCACATTGACCATTCAAGAACAACTACAATCCTAATTAACATACACAGCTTACTATGGAAATAAAAATTGCAAAAAAGAAAAAGGCAATTGTCCCTACTGCAGCAGCTTTGGTGATTTTCACTCCTGGCACAAACTTCTCCTGAACAACACTCGTTTATTTACATTTCCTATTCCATATTTTGTTTCTAAATTATTCCTGGCTCCCTCTCCGCCTTTCAGCAAGTCCTCATCGTCCTGTCTGTTCCAAAGAGGTCGCCCGTCCGCACGCCGCCCGGTCCGCAGACAGCTGGCCACGGCGGCCACTTCTCCGCTGTTCTTCAGAAAAGCCTGAGTGACCGTGGCCAGGTCCACGCCGAACTCCCCCATCAAGCGCTCCATGTCCTTGACTGCTAGGGCCACGTGGGCAGCTGGGGGCCCCTCCGGCTCCGGGGACCGGCAGCTGGCGGCCACGGCACCGGCTGCACCGATCTCCACCGTCATCGGGGTGTCCGGGGGCGCCCGCCTTCCTCTCGAAGTGCCAAGGCCCGGGGAGGCGGGGGACACGGGCTCTGCCCAGCCGGGTTGCTCGCCGTCTTCCTGGAAGGGAAGAAATTCAGAATGCGGCCGTCAAACGTTGAGACGTCCGAAGCCCCAGGCAGGTGGGGGGTGGAGGGGAAGGGGAAGGGGAAGGGGCGGGCAACAGAAAACGGGATTCAGAAGTTGCAGTTCCCCTCCAGTTTTACTTCCTGCCCTACCCAAGGCACCCTTGGCCCAGCAGTCAGTGTCGACTGCCCTTTCCGCCGCCTCCACGCACGAGGCCCAAACTACCTGCTCGAACTCCCGGTTGGCTTGCCGGAAGAGGGCGGGCACCCTCGACACCTCCATCGGCGTTCCCCCGCAGGCAGGCAGGCCCCTCCAGCCGGAGGGCCGCTTTCTTGGCGGGTGCCGGGTGGCAAAGTAAGCCGCCGCAACTCCGCCCAGACCCTCGCCGCGCTCTTGGCGCACGCCGCCCTCCAACCGGAGGGGTCGCCCCGCTGGGCATAGCGCTACGGGTGAACGCCCCACCCCGCCCCACCGGCCCCGTCTGCCCGCCCTCTTCTCGCTGGGCGGAACTCCTTCGCGCGCTTCCGGCCGGAAAAGATGGCGACGGCGCCGAGCCTCTCTGCGCCTAGCGAGGCAGAGCCTCGCCTTAGCAAGAAGTGAGTGTCGCTCCGCCGGCCGCCCATGCTGGCCCTGGGGCGGCTGCTTTCGGGGAGCCGCCCGGCTTGGGCTCGGCGGCTTTTGAGCGGCGGCCGCAGACAGCCGAGGTGGGTGGCTGAACGGCAGAAGGGGCGGCGGGGCCGCGGCCAGGCGGCGCCACTGAAGTTCTCGGCTTTTCTCTCAGCGAACTGAAGCGGCGTCTGAAGGCCGAGAAGAAGGCGGCCGAGAAGGAGGCGAAGCAGCAGGAGCAGAGCGAGAAGGTCTCGTCGCGCCGGGCCGACGCCGCAGGCGCTGAGGCGGAGGAGGACCTTGACCCCAACGTGAGCAGGCGGGGAACCAGCGGCCGGCGGCAACCGGACAGCCGAGCCTCCAGTGCCGTCGGCCTGGCTCGCGCATGGCCCGACCCAGTGCCTGGTTCCTAACGGCTGGAAGCGAGTCCGGCGTTGCTCGGGAGGCTGGGAGGCGTAGAGGGAGGGTGGGAGCGAGCTTCTGCTTGCGAGATCTTTTTTCACCCCTCGCGCCTTTCGTCCTTCAGAAGCCTTCCCTCGTTGTCTTGACAGCAATACTACAAGATCCGTAGTCAGGCCATTCAGCACCTGAAGGGTACTTGCGAGGATCCCTACCCGCATAAATTTCACGTGGATCTCTCCCTGACAGACTTTATAGAGAAGTATAGCTTCTTGCAAGCAGGGGATCACCTAACCAACGTCACAGTGAGAGTGGCAGGTAAAGGCTCGCTTGGGATACTGGGAAGAAAGCAGTTTCCAATGCATATCTTGTGCCCCCCCCCCCCCCCCCCCCCAGATGCTGTAGTTGAGATTTGAGATAACATTCTGCTTCAAAGTAGTAACAAAAGGGAGGGAAAAACCATTAGTGTATTTTCTGATGAAAACCCAGGAGATGTCATGTTCTGTTAAGGCTCTTTTGGAATGGAAGTATGGTGATAATTGACATAGCCATTAGGGTATGTTTTTCTTTTCTAGCTCACCTTGCCAGATTGGCCTTTGATGAAGAATGCAGGGAATAGTTTGCTGCTTTTGTTGCTCTTGTTCCTGACTTGCTTGTTGTCTATGATGGTGTGCTTTTTTTTGTGATAATATGACAACTCTTTTTGGTTCTGTTTTTGGAGGTCGGGTCCACGCAAAACGTGCCTCTGGAGGAAAGTTGATCTTTTATGATCTTCGTGGGGAGGGAGTTAAATTACAAGTGATGGCAAACTCCAGGTAAGCATTCATTTCTTTTTTTCCTGATCATATATTTTAGTTTTGGTTTGGTATGTATATTTGAGAATGAGAGCCAGTTAGATGCAGAGGTTAAAGCACCAGGCTAGAAGCTGGGAGCCTGAGTTGTCTCACATTTGGCACAAAGCCAGCTGGGTGACTGGGGAATTTACACACTCTCAGTCCTAGGAAGAAGGCAGTAGCAAACCACTTCTGAAAATTTTGCCAAGAAAACTGAAGGTACTTGTCCAGGAAGTTGCCAGGAGTCAACAGTGCCTTAAATGCTTCCCTCTCCCCAAAATTTTTGAGGAAAGGTAAAAAGAATATGAAAATAAAACCATGGTCTGATAAATGGTCCAAGATTGCACTGAGTAATGGTGTCCCAAATACATGCTTTCTTTCCAGAAGAAGATTAAAGCAGAGTTAATCATGTATACTTCTTGAACACATTCTGATGTTTGTGCTTGCTATTGTAACAATTTAAGAAGGGTTGTGAGTTCAACCCCCCTTGTTTTAAGACCTAAGCTCAAAACATTTTGATAAGGTTTTGAGCTCTTAGCATTTTGAATATTATGCTGATTTCCATTTTTTAACATTCAGAATATCTTAATGTAGCTGTATGTCAGTAACATTCCAGTGTGTTTTATTAAACTAAGCAGGCAACTCAATATACTTGTGACACAGAGGAGACAAATACCAAGGTACTACACAAGGAGAGGCTTGTTAATATTTCTCAAGGAAGTTGTCTATCTGGTTGTTACTTACCTTAATGACTGCTGCCTCTGGAATCCCAGGCAGTATATCTTAAATGTCAATTGTTGCAAAGCTGTTCTAGAAAAGGGATATTGTACTGCTGTCCAAGCGTGAGTTTTCCAAATCCATCGGATTGTGTGATATAGAATGCTGCACTAGATGATCACTTGGCTTGATCCAGCATGTGTCTAAATAAGCCCTCATGGCATGGCAGTCATCACATAGTGCCTCATTAAAATTTTAGCAGGTAAATTTATAGAACAAAATTCAGATTTTATAACAAAGTCTGAGATTGAAATTCCAATTTCAATTTCTTTGCTAGACTTGGTATGTAAATATTTTTTCACTATTGGAGAATCAATTGGGGAAAGAATAATCTTTATAGAAGTTTCCGCCCTGCAGTATAGACTAGAATGGATTGTGACTACTTCATTGATAAGGCTGAAAAGATTTAGCTAGAAGTGTTGTTTACTGAATTTTAAAAATTCTTTCAGAAACTACAAATCTGAAGAAGAATATATATGCATTAACAACAAGCTTCGCCGTGGAGATATCATTGGGCTCCAGGGGAATCCTGGAAAGACCAAGAAAGGGGAACTGAGTATTATTCCTTATGAAATTGTTCTGCTGTCACCATGCCTACATATGCTCCCTCATCTTCATTTTGGGCTCAAAGACAAGGTATCAGACATGTTGCTGCTTTCTTGGCAACTCGCTTGATAGCCTCCAAGAGTGCCTCCTTGTGGTATTTTATTATATTCATTTTAATTTATTTTTAGGAAACCAGATTTAGGCAGAGATACCTGGATTTAATTCTTAATGATTTTGTAAGGCAAAAATTCATAATTCGAGCAAAGGTCATAACATACCTTCGAAACTTCCTGGATGAATTGGGCTTCTTGGAGGTGGGTGTTATATGTTAAAATTCTATGTAAGTAATTGCTTGCAGATATTTCAAAGAGCAATCTTTTATAGCAATTTACCTTGCATTGTTAAGCTTAAATTTTAGAGAAAGACTCCAAATACATATAAATTGTTAGAATAAAAATACCTATAAGAGGCCAGAGATGTTATAAAAGAGATTGTGGTTGAGTAAGTGATCTTCCAGGTCCTCTAACACCGCTTGTTGAGGATGGTGCCACTGTTTGGTTCAGAAGATACTGTGTTTGCTGCATGCCCAGGAAAAAGGCTTTTTAGACTAGAGCTGGAGGCAATCGCAGCTGCAAAATGGTAATTTAGAGAAGCAGAGAAAAGAAGCCATGGCTGGTATTGGAACTAAATTCCCCCCTGCAAACATCAGTAGTAGCAATGGGAAATTGTTAATCTCTGTGCCCGAGAAACAGCATATAGCCTTCCTGATAGAGTATATCAGGATATTTGAATATCTCTGAATAACTTCCCTTGATACTTAGATCTGGCTGTTGAGTACCTGGATAAAGTGCCATGAGATCAGGTGCTTTCCTTTAACACATTGGGCTGGGAGATAGATCACTCTCTATAATGCTAAAGCGATGTACATGGGAAACCTGGCATAACTGACAGCTCAGAGCTGATCTGTAATTTAATAAATGGAATTCATGCAGAAATACAAGACTGTTCTGAATTGCATAGTAGCAGTGGTTAAAAATACACACTCAATTCTAATTTGACAGTTCTTTAAGCAGAGAATCTTAAGGCTTGTGTTTCAGTCATGCTATGTTAGATCTTTTTAGTTAAGTAATTAGTCATTTAAAGGTAGATCTTTTTTAGTAAAATAATTAATCATTTGGAACTAATTTTATGTACCTCAGCATGCATTACTACCTCAGTGCCTCATCTCATTTTTGTCATTAATAAAGTCTTGGTTAGATTATGTTCTTATTGCAGACTTTTTATCACTGCTTCTCTGCTTGCCTGAAATTTGAATTCTTTAGTAGACTGGATTAGGAATGTTTTCCCATTTATTTTTGCCATCTTGTTAGTATTCAAAATCAATTTCTTTAAGGTTCTTCATAATTGTAGAGATAATATTTTCTGTCTGTTTTTTGTTCCCCAACTAGATTGAAACACCCATGATGAATATCATACCAGGTGGGGCAGTGGCCAAGCCTTTCATCACCCACCACAATGAGTTGGACATGAAGTTGTACCTAAGAATAGCACCAGAGCTCTACCAC
Organism: Masticophis lateralis; assembly: GCA_030761175.1. NCBI lineage: Eukaryota > Metazoa > Chordata > Lepidosauria > Squamata > Colubridae > Masticophis > Masticophis lateralis. The sequence continues at coordinate 64,071 of JAUDYJ010000010.1, read as the reverse complement.
AAGGTAAATATTTAAATCAGGCAAGCAGTGGCTCAGATATACTTACGTGTTTTTTTGTGACATGCCCTTTGTGTCATAGGCCCCTAATGCAGAACATATGTATATTTCTATATGCTTTGGAATCTGGTTCAATATGTGAGCAGCCTTACCAAAACTTAGCTATAGAAAATAACTAGATTAAATACAAGATAGTAAAAGATACTGTGTGATTTAATGATTTGGAAATTGTTAGAAATGGGAAAGTCTGGGTTGAATTTAATTTCAGTCTGGAAGATCACAGGATTACTTTGAACTGCATGCTCTTTCCTAATCCTACCTTGCAGATTTTGAGGTTAGAATTGATGGCTGAAACGGCTTGTAATAAAAATAAAAACTGGGATAATAAAAATGTAATTAAGAAGAGTGTCTTTTAAGTAGTTCAAGTCTGTGTGTGTTCTGTATCTTACTGCATTGCACAGAACTTAAGAGGAAAAAGCACCTCTATTTAAAATTTCAGTAATTTAATTTCAGTATTTCTAGATCTGGGCCAATTCTAGCATTAAAATCCCCACAAATAGTTAAATCTGCACTTAAGACGATGTAACATATCAATTAATGCCTGTTCCAGGTCATCCCAATTTACTTGCTTAGACAGGATATAGAAGAAGGGGAGTCAAAGCATACTCAAAATGATTAGGGCAAAAACTGCTGAAAATCTTAAAAACAGTATCCGGCAATGAAATCATCCATGGTTTTGTGGATCCTACCCATAGGAACATGTGGTTGGAACAAATGTTATACTGTTTGTGAGTTTATGCATGGAGAATTCAAGCTCTGCTAAGCAGACCCAATATTTTTTCTCCGCCTTCTAAAAAATTCTAGTTTCTGTTTTCCCTTAGCTTCCACAAATAGAGGTTGGTTCACTACTGTTAATTTCTATGGTACAAAATCAATGATTATGGCTGGTGTCTGAAATGAAGGATGGGAAAAGCTTCTTAACTGCTATATTTCAGATGCTGGTGGTTGGTGGAATGGACCGGGTCTATGAAATTGGGCGTCAGTTCCGGAATGAAGGAATTGATTTAACCCACAACCCAGAATTCACTACTTGTGAATTTTATATGGCGTATGCGGATTACCATGATCTGATGGAGATCACAGAACAAATGATTTCAGGTTGGTGACAAGTGTTCTTATTTTAAAAATGCTCAGGAGGTCATTCAAAAATCCATGTGGAAAAGTTAAACTAGCCAGGCTAAAACAATGGTCTTCTCTTGTAGGAATGGTGAAACATATCAGTGGTGGATACAAGGTAACTTACCATCCTGAAGGCCCAGAAGGCCAGGCTTATGAAATAGATTTTACACCACCATTCAAAAAAATCAATATGGTGGATGAATTGGAGAAAGCACTGGGAGTGAGACTGCCTGCGGCAGATCAATTTGAGACGGAAGGTGAGAGTGGAAGGCATTTTATCTCCCTCTTTAATTTAAAGAGATCCTCATTACAGACAGGAAGCATGGGCCTGCATTCTAAGTTTTCTTCCAAGGCAGATTAATTGTTTGGTTTAGATTTGACTGGACAGTGTTACAGTGGGCACTATGGGGTCTTTTGGTTTATTCCTACTGTTTCTAGGGATAGGGAAAGCATGAGTAATTACAGCCCAAGCTAGAGGAGGGACTCGTGCAATAGTGTTATGTCTGATTTCACATTATGCATGCAGAGTCTCGTTCATTTTTTGATGCTATCTGTGAAGAGCGAGGTGTTGAATGCCCATCCCCTCGGACAACAGCCAGGCTGCTAGATAAGGTAAGCTCCTTCTCCTGATTCTTATTTGAAATGGATCTCAGATGGGATCCCACTGAGTTGGGTTTCCCAAAATTTTTTTAAGAGATGCTAATTCAAACTGTTATGTCTCTTATGGCCCTCTGAGAATTGGTCAAATAAACTTTCCTTGGGATAGGTGACATTTTGGCAATGATAGAGGAATGGGTCCTTTTTAAAGACTTGTTTACTTGTTTAATAACTTATTGAGTTATGTATTTATTTGTACCCTGCTCTTATTATTTTTACAAATAACATGGAAGCGAACATATCCAGCACAGCTTCCTCCTCCTATTTTCCCCACAACAACTTTATGAGGTAGGTTGGGCTGAGAAAAAGTGACTGGCCCGAAGTCAGCCAGCTGGCTTTCGTGGCTAACATAGGACTTGAACTCACAATCTCCTATTTTCTAGCCTGGTGCCCTTAATTGTTTAAACGTCCTAGCCAGGACTGATGAGGTCTACTGTTTTAAATTGGTTTTAGTCTGTTTTAGTCTGTTTTGATTTGTATTTATTGGGATTGTTTTGTTTGATGTGAGCTGCCCTGAGTCCTTTGGAGAGAGGGCGGCATATAAATCCAATAAATAATAATAATAATAACTACTACTACTACTACTACTATTACTACTACTACTGGCTATCATTAATGTACTGTAATCTCATTACGGTTTACAAAGATCCTGCCAACAAAAAGAAAAAATGTTTATAGTAATGAATGATTCACAACTAAAACAAACATCTATGGTAATTGTTATTGTATCATCTGCTGTATTTATAGGAATACTTATTCTGCAATAACAATAAACTACCCAGTTTAAATTGTAACCAAAAGAATTATAAATAATGTGCTGCATATCACAATAGTCTAAGAAAAAAGATACTCCATGTGTTCAGTGGTCTTCAGCTATGTGAACCTGAAAAGAACTTAAACATGTTATACAGTTTTTGACAGTGAGGGATTATTCCCAAATAGTTATCTGACGCTGTTTTGCCTTTTCCCATTCCTCATTTTTCAGCTGGTTGGAGAATATTTAGAAGTCACCTGTATCAATCCCACATTCATTTGTGATCACCCACAGATTATGAGTCCCCTAGCCAAATGGTAAGCAAAAATGCTGTGGTTATGTAAGTATGGATGTGCATGTATATAATCCACCCCTCCCACACTTCGTATAAAATAAACTTTTTGACACATTTGGAATCCTTGGGTACAATTGCAGAGGGTAGAAATGTTTTATCTTATGGGATGTTTCTAGCCTCTGATACGATATGCAAAAAAAGCCATCTGATTCTAGGGCTAAAGATGTAAGCAGATGTTCAAATCTCTTGTCTCATCCCCATAGCCCTTCTCGTTCCCCAGGTTGCACAGACTCTCAGGGCCTGAGCCTTCGGCTGTTGTTGTGCAATGCCAGGTCTGTGGTAAATAAAGCCCCCCTCATTTGCGATCTTATTCAGGAGTGGGGAGCGGACCTGGCAGGTATTACGGAGACCTGGTTGGGCCAAGAGGCGGAGTTCCCCTCATAGATATGTGCCCACCAGGCTTCCAGGCATTCCACCAGCCGAGAGCTCAGGGCGGGGGGGGGGGGGTGGCGGTTATTATAAAGGAAGGTCTTGATCCGAGGGAGACCACTGTTCCATAGATAGCCGGATGTGAATCCCTTCTTGTGAAGTGGGGCCATGGAGTGCAGATGGGTTTGTTGATCACGTACCTGGCTCCCTGCCATATGGCAATGACCCTGCTTGAGCTGCTTAATTTCATAGACGAGGTGGCGGTTGACACCCCCAAACTTTTGATCATGGGGGATTTCAACCTGCCATCCATCGGTGAAACGTCTGAGGTGGCTCGGGAGTTCATGGCTTCCATGACAGCCATGGAACTGACAGTTAATTCAGGGCCCTACTCACACGGGCGGGCACACTCTGGACTTAGTTTTTATCTCTGGTCAGTGGTCGAGTGGTCTTGATACAGGGGATATAGTCATCGAACCCTTGTCATGGTCTGACCACTCGCTCCTTCGCCTTGACTTTCTAACCGCTACATCCCACTGCAGGGAGGCGGGATCGACTAGGTGGTTCCGCCCCAGGTGCCTGATGGATCCTGATAGGTTCCAGATGGAGCTTGGGCCATTTCCTGAGACTCTGGCTCATGACTTGGCTGAAGACCTGGTGACCGCCTGGGACAGTGCGGTCGCTGGGGCTTTAGACCGCATTGTGCCTTTGACCTGGCACCGAACTCACGTAGCTCCTTGGTTCTCAGAGGAGCTGAGGGAGATGAAGCGGAGGAAAAGACGCCTGGAGAGCGGTTGGAGGACCAGCCATTCTGAATCCGACCAAACACTGGTGAGGTCTCATATTAAGACCTACCTAGTGGCGATAAAAGCGGCAAAATCTAGCTATTTTGCTGCCCTTATTGCATCATCAGATAATCGCCCAGCCACCCTGTTTACGGTGACCCGCTCCCTCCTCCATCTGGGAGCGCGGGATGATCCCTTGCAGGATCGAGCTGAGGATTTTGTGCAGTATCTGCATGACAAGGTTGCTCAGATTCGGGAAGGCTTGGCCTCTGACTGGGTAAGTCCAGACAAGATGACTGAGGCAGGTCTTGAGAGTGTTATCTGCAAGAAGTTCGATCCTGTGGCTCCCGTGGACGTGGACAGGATTCTGGGACAGCTGAACGCGACCACATGTTTACTGGGCCCGTGTCCCTCCTGGTTGGTGCTGGCTTCTCGGGAGGTTACACGAGGTTGGCTCCAGAGGATTATTAACGCTTCCTTGGGCGAGGGTGTCCTACCGGCCGCTTTGAAAGAAGCGGTGGTGAGGCCCCTCCTCAAGAAGCCCTCTTTGGATCCGGCTGTTTTCGCTAACTATCGTCCAGTCTCCAACCTTTGTTTTATTGCGAAGGTTGTTGAGAGTGTGGTGGCGCGGCAGCTTCCATAGTACCTGGATGAAGCTGTCTATCTAGATTCACTCCAGTCCGGTTTCAGGCCTGGGTACAGCACGGAAACGGCATTGGTTGCGTTGGTGGATGATTTCTGGAGGGCTCGGGATAGGGGTTGCTCCTCTATCCTGGTCCTGTTAGATCTCTCAGCGGCTTTTGATACAATCGACCATGGTATCATGTTGCACCGGTTGGAGGGGTTGGGGGCGGGGGGCACCGTTTTGCGGTGGTTCTCCTCCTACCTCTCTGACCGGTCACAATCTCTGCTGGCAGGGGGGCAGTGGTCGACCCCGAGGCGCCTTGTTTGTGGGGTGCCTCAAGTGTCGGTCCTCTCGCCCCTTCTGTTCAACAGTTACGTAAAGCCGCTGGGTGAGATCATCTGTGGCTTTGGGGTGGAGTTCCATCAGTACGCTGATGACACTCAGTTGTACATCTCCACCCCAGGCCACCCCAACGATGCCGTTAAAGTGATGTCCCGGTGCCTGGAGGCCGTGTGGGCCTGGATGGGGAGAAACAGGCTCCGACTCAACCTTTCCAAGACCGAGTGGCTGTGGTTTCCGGCGTCCTGATATAGCCAGCTGGTGCCATCGCTGGCTATTGGGGGCAAATCATTGGCTCCCACGGAAAGGGCTCGCAACTTGGGCGTCCTCCTGGATAAAGGGCTGTCTTTAAAAGAGCATATGATGGTCGTGGCCAGGGGGGCTTTTTATCAGGTCTGCCTGATATGCCAGTTGCATCCCTTTCTAGATTGGGACTCCCTACGCACGATCACCCAGGCACTCATCACTTCCTGTCTGGACTACTGTAATGCTCTCTACATGGGGCTCCCCTTGGGGTGCACCCAGAGGCTCCATTTAGTCCAGAATGCGGCTGCGCGGGGGATTATGGGAGCGACGGGGCGTTCCCATGTGACACCTCTCCTGCACGAGCTGCACTGTCTTCCTGTAGTCTTCCGGGTGCACTTCAAGGTGTTGGTGACCATCTGTAAAGCGCTCCATGGCTTAGGGCCGGGGTATTTAGGAGACCGCCTTCTGCCGCCAGTAGCCTCCCACTGGCCAGTTAGCTTGCACAGAGAGGGCCTCCTCAGGGTGCCATCGATCAGACAATGTAGGCTGGCGACCCCCAGGGGGAGAGCCTTCTCTGTGGTGGCACCTGCCCTCTGGAACGACCTACCCCCCAGAGATACGCACGATACCAGCCCTCCGGACTTTTTGTCGGGCCCTGAAAACACATCTATTTCATCTAGCCGGGCTGGCTTGATCTCATTTTTGCAGTTTTAATTTGAAATTGGTTTTAACTGGGTTGTTTTAAATTGATGGCCAAAATGATTTAATGTCTTTTAAACTATTTTTAAATTTTATATGTTGTGTTTTACCATGGCTGTTCATCGCCCTGAGTCCTGTTGGAGAAGGGTGGTTGGTTGGTTGGTTGGTTGGTTGGTTGGTTGGTTGGTTGGTTGGTTGGTTGGTTGGTTGGTTGGTAGGTAGGTAAGTAAGTAAGTAAGTAAGTAAGTAAGTAAGTAAGTAAGTAAGTAAATAAATAAATAAATAAATAAATAAATAAATAAATAAATAAAATAAAAAAATAAAAAAATAAAATAAAATAAAAAAATAAAATAAAATAAAATAAAATAAAATAAAATAAATAAAATAAAATAAAATAAATAAAATAAAATAAAATAAATAAAATAAAATAAAATAAAATAATAAAATAAAATAAAATAAAATAAAATAAAATAAAATAAAATAAAATAAAATAAAATAAAATAAATAAAATAAAAAAATAAAATAAAATAATAAAATAGAGTGAATTGTAGAGGTAAAAGATCATGGTGTCAGGCTGAATGCAGCCCACTGCCTTGCCTCAGATGCTATGTATCTTGCCTGCTTGTATGATCTCATTCTGGCTCTGATCTGCATTATCTCACCTTGCCTTCACCAGGAGGATGCAGGAGGGTGGCATCTTAAGGGGGGCGAATAGTATCTACCAATTAAAACACTGTTGCTGGTTTGCCTTTTCTGCTTGTAAAAAACTGTATAAAAAGCAATAAACGCTGCGAAGGAGAGAGATATCTTCGCACAGAGCAAATGACTGGGCCCTGATTTCTACAGTGAATAATGCAGATCAACTGATCTGGTATCACCTGATTGCAGAAGAATTACTTTTCTCTGTGGTCTTCAATCTTCTCCTCTGGTGTTAATTCAGGCACCGTTTTCGATCAGGATTGACTGAACGGTTTGAGCTCTTTGTGATGAAAAAGGAAATCTGCAATGCCTACACAGAACTGAATGATCCGTTTCGGCAACGGCAGCTTTTTGAAGATCAGGCTAAGGTGAGTGAGGGTGTAGGCCTGGACTGGACCTGCCAGAACTGGGTTGTAAGTATCTTTGTGAGAATTTGTCATAACTTCAAATGATCACTAAGTAACTAGTCTAACTAGTTGTAAGTTGAGGACTATATGTAATGGGGGAAGAAAACGCTGAGAACTGGATCTTTGTTAAATTGTGGAAACCCCTGGTATGGGGATGAAACTTACTAGAATGTGAAACTGATTTGTGGTTGGGCCAGTATTATAGGTAGAGAAATTTCTAGGAGTGGGAATTTTATTTGTTTGTTTTTAAGATCAGTACGTCTCCCTTCCAAACTGGCTCTGAGTTGCTTGCAAGAAAACTGAAGAGAAAAACAGTCTATACTAAATGCACTTTCTATCAGGGACCGTCCCAAAGTTTTGCAGCTTTACAAAAGTCCACCAGGGAGGACGCAGTTCAGATCAGGGGTGAAATGCTCCCGGTTCGGACTGGATCGCCCGATCCGGTAGCGATGGTGGCGGGTAGTTCGGAGAGCCGGTAGCAAAAATCCCTGTGTTCCCCCATCCCCCCCCCAATGCCCAGCTGAGCCGTGCAATCATCAGAGGCTGGTTTTTTTTTACTTTTAAAAGCATTTTTCCTGCAACCTCTTCAGCTGAAGAGGTTGTAGAAAAAAAAAAGCCTTTAAAAGCCTCTGGCAACCCCAGCTGAGTTGCCTGATCATCAGAAGCTTCTAAAAGCATTTTTTTCTGCAAACTCTTCAGGTTGTAGAAAAAAATGCTTTTAAAAGTAAAAAAAAAAGTTGGCCACACCCACCCAGTCACATTACCACCCCCACCCCCCACCAAGCCACGCCCACAGAACTAGTAGTAACAAATTTTAGATTTCACCCATGGTTCAGATATATGAGGGCAAACGTTTCCACAGAATGGGGAGGGAGGGCCAATGAGCATGGTTACAGGATTAGTCCATCTGTGAAATGGCAGCCTGAGCGAATATAGATAATGCTGCCTGATCCAAGAAAGGAGGCAACTGGTATTCTAAGGGTCATTGTGCAAAGACTTTCCTGGCAATTGGTTTCATCTCCTGTTAGAAGGTGCTGCAAATCCAGGCAGAACCCAGGATGAAAGAGACAGTTGGAGACAGATTGGTTTGAGGAGCGGTCAGTGGTTTTTAATTAGAAGTGTCAAGTTAAAATCCAATTGTTGGAAGTAGAAATGGAAAATGTTTTTGTTTTAGCTGTTATATAACAACATATAATTATAATAATTGTTATATAATCCTGACTCCCAACCCTCAAGCCCCAGTTGCCCTGACTGGCTCTGCAGATGATTCTTGTCTTCCTGTTAATTTCCAACCAGGCAAAAGCTGCTGGTGATGATGAGGCAATGTTTATCGATGAGAACTTCTGCATGGCTCTGGAGTATGGATTGCCCCCCACAGCTGGTTGGGGCATGGGCATTGACCGTCTTACCATGTTCCTGACTGATTCAAACAATATTAAGGTAAGCACTCCATAGATGGCTGCTTTCTGTCTATTCATGGCTGGCCTGGGTGGAGGATGGGCTGCTTCCTACATTCTAAGGCAGCAATTTTAGATTTGCTATTGCATTCATTCAAAAGGGAGAGGAATCATTCTTGTGCTTTAATGCATGCGCTTGTGAGAATTATTGAGCTGAAAACATACTTGGGAATGTGAAAATATTTGACTTTAATGGAAAATGTAACATTTCTTTTAAAAAATTGTTTTTAAGATGTTTTTCTTCTCATCCAAGAGGTTTCTTCAGCTCTGACTGGGTTGAGAATGGAAGGATTTATATTCCTTGCAGACAGCTGGACATTTGCATTCTTTTAGAGTGTTGTTGAGCCCACTTGGGGGTTTGTCTGTCACCTGAGTAGTGCAAATGGGTGTGGAGCCTTCTTGGAACTGCTGAAGGGACTATGTTGTGGAGCTGTGCTTTTTGTAGAATGTTTTCTGCCTGGTGTCCCTTCACTATTGAACATAAGCGTAGGCTGTTGGGGATGAGTCTGTATCTCAAACTGGAGTGCAAATGGTTCCTGTAATTTTTCTGGAAATCCGTTCATACTCCTGTACCATTCAAAGGGTGTTCATCCCAAAGTGCATAGATATATATCTATGGAGATTCTCAGTCATCCAGGTCATGGTTGTCCCAAAGGTGCTTTTTCAAGAGGCAACTGTATTTTGTTTTTCTTTGAAGACATTTTGCTTCTTCAGCTCTGACTGGATGGTGGGGAATGGAGGAAATTCTTCAGAGCTGAAGTAGCTTCTTGGAGGAGAAGCGAAACATCTTCAAAGAAAAACAAAGTCCAGTTGCCTCTTGAAAATGCGACAACCATGACCTGGATGACTGAGAATCTCTGTAAACCTTTCTTAAAAGAGCTTAGATGGAAATAATGCTAATGTGGCTCTGGAGATTTCTGATGAGATCTTTCCTTGAAAAGAACCTCTACTGAATGACCAGAAATCCCCTTTTCTTGCAGGAAGTGCTGCTGTTTCCTGCCATGAAGCCTGAAGACAAGAAGAAGGATCCATTATCAGATTCTAGTGAGGGGACTTCAGTGTGACACAGCAACTTGCACAAGAAGCATGGAGGACAGGGGAAGTTGTTTCTAGATTTCAACAAGCCTGGACCACTTTTTTTTCTCCAGCCATGAATAAATGAAGTGTAATTTTATTTTGATAGTAGGCACCTCATTGTGGCCACTAGCTCAGATTAGGTCATTTCTTTGTTCATCAGATTCTGATGTGATTCTTGAGATTTAAATCTACCAGTGATGGGCTTTGTGTTGTCTTTGCAGCCAAATTGAGAGGGTTGTAGGGACTGTCAACCCAGTTCCTGCTTGACCATCAACTTGAGTTCAGTCCCAACACCATTTTAATTCCACTGAATATAAAAGTTAGGATACCAGTGATTAGATGTTCCAGTTTCATTCTCCCATCTCTTACTAGCCAGTACATTTCAGTGTTGGTAAGCTAACAAAACCAACAGGAGCCACTACAGCCGCTTCCTTGATTCTTCCCATAAAAAAAGCTACTCAATATTTATTCCATTCTGATAGCACCAGGTAATGCTGTATTCAGAAATTGCTTTCATTATATTACAGCCTGCAGCAGCCTAGCCCATAAAGAGTTTGTTTTCATTGTTTTGTTTACACCATTCTGCATTTCACTTCTCACAATTAGTTGATACAGTAAAAAAACAAAACAAAACCCAGTTCCCAGTCCATCAGCCATCAAGTAATCGTTTAATGCAAGTTATTTGACTTGGGTGGGAGTGAGATTTGGCTTGGCAGCAATGCTTGTGAAAAAGATCAATGTCCTTATTGACCAAATGTTGAACAAAAATGAAGAGAGTGACACATTTCCTAAAATGGGAAAGGATTCTTTGAGAGAGATGGACAGTTCAGAAATATGAAATGTAAACAAATAATTCCACTGTGCTCTGCCTGGCCATTCTCCATTTGGAATACCGTATCAGTTCTAGGTACCACAGTTCAAAATGAAGCAGGTTCTGAAGAAAGCTCACCAAGATAGTGAAGAGTCCGTAAACCAGCCCTTACCAGTTGAAGGATTTGGGCGTTTCAACAATCAGGAAAAGACAAGATGTTTGTAAATTGTCCAGAGTGGCCACTGGGCAAGCAAAAAGCAAGCTAGTCTTCAAAAGCGGAAGGATTGTTATATAGAATGAGTGGCCTTTCTTAATAATGTTCATTAAAGAGCTTTACAAAAGAAAGCAAAACATGGAAGAGAATAGGGAAAACTGCTATCAACATGGCTGAACGGCATTAACAAGGCACGCTTCGAGCCTTGACTAGCCGCTCCCTGACGGCGACACCTGGCTTTAGGCAGCTCGCTCGGCGGGGGATCGGGGCGACGCCAACCTCGCGAGACCACCGAAAACCAGAGTCGGGTCCCGCCTCCTTCGAGCGCCGGGACGACGCCGTGTCCTTTCTTTGGGGGAACCTTTATTTTGTCTTTGGTTTCCGCCGGAAAAGGGAGGGACTGTGCCGCTTCCGGTCCGGTCCGCCCTCGGCCATGTGGGACGTAGACCAAGTGGCGGCCCTCTGTTACCGCCATTATGAAGAGCGGCTGCCGAAGCAGGGGAAGCCGGGCCGCGGCACGCGCGAATGGACTGAGCTAGCGGCAGTGCTGCGGACGGAGCGAGCGGAAGGTGGCGGGGCGCCTTCCGGTGAGGCCCTCGGCAGGGAGTCGAGTGGCAGGCCGGGGACGGCGGGGCGGGTGCCAGGCCTGAGGGATCCTTCTCTTCCCTCCGTGCGTGACCTGTCTTTCTCCCCTTAGCCGTGAAGGAAGTCGTGGCCATGGGAACCGGCACGAAGTGTATCGGCCAGTCCGAGATGAGGGAAACCGGTAAGCGGGGTTCGGTGGGACGCGAGGGCCGACCCGGCTCCTCCGGCGCCTTCTGACTCGGGCGCGCTGCTGCGTTACAGGGGACGTCCTCAACGATAGTCATGCGGAGGTGGTGGCCAAGAGAAGCTTCCAGAGGTAGGTGCGAGAGAATTCAGGACGTGGCCGCCGAGCAGTTTGGGAAGGCTGGTTGATTCCTAAGGGAGCTGCCAGGAAGAGGATTCGGGCGTCAGCTGAAAGAACTGTGCCCAGCTGCCTTTCCACTCCTAGGCTAAGCCCACTTCTTATACTCCAAGGGGCATGTATCTGGCTATCTGTGCAAAGGCCTCTCTTGTTCCTGCAGAGATTGGATCCTGAGCTAAACCTGTTTTCTCCCAGCTTCTGGCAATCATGCTAACATTTTGGATTCCGGTTAATGTCTGTCTTTCTGGGCCAAATACCAAACTATCCTGTAGTTAAACTGAGAAAGAGCATCTGGCTCAAAGTCTGAGGATAGGCTTGAATTTGGGCTTCCCCAGTCCCAACCCAACACTTGTACATCATAGCAACGCTTATTTTTTCTACTTTCTTTTGAAAGGAGATTGATTTTCTTGATGCTTTACAGTTAAGTTATGAATGTAATGGAGCCTGCCAATTACATTCATAACCAGAGGATTTGATAATTGGAACTTGTTAAATGAACAAACCCCACCCTTCCACTCCCCAGTGCATTAGTTAAACAAATGCACGGGTTGTTAAAAGCGCATGGGATACCTCAGGAAAGGAGAGGGATAAGACCACTGCCTCTGGCTACCAAAGGCCTCCCCCCACCGACTGAGAGGTCCCAGGCTCTTCCCACCCCTTGGGGTCCCAAGCTGCTTGGACTTTCCTCCCCACCCTGTCATCAATTGCTCACCTTTGGCACTATATCTGAGAGCCCCACACTGCCCACACTCATCTCCTGCGTGGCGTTGGAGACTGGAGCCCTTGTCCAGACAGGCGAAAAAGCATCTGGCCATCCTCTTCTCTTTCCTGCCGATCCCAGCTTTTCTCACAAGTAGGCGCAGCCCTGCCCTGCCACTTGCTGGAGCACTGAACTGCTGGTTGTGGCCCATCAGCGGCCTATGCAGCTAGTAGCTGATTCCAACAGCAAGGAGACTGGTGTGGTGCTGCACCAGCAGCCTGTGAAGCTGGCACTCGAGTCGGACAATGAGGAGGTTGGAGAAGATGTGGTGTCAGAGGTGGGGGTCTTCAGAAGCTCCCATAAGTGAAGAGGAAGAAGAGGAGGAGCCTCTTCTCGATGCACGGGCATGCAGAGCAGGGGTGGGTTCTAACCGGCTTTACTACCGGTTCTCTTTGTGTGCATGCTTTGCGCGCGATCACCTCTTTCAATTCGCTTTGTGCAAGCGTGTTGCGAATCTGCCCAGTTGAGGTGCGGCAATCTGCTCTGCCTCACCTCACAGCTGGGCGAAAAAAAAAGAAATATAAGGTCGGAATAACTCAGGGGCAGGTGGGTGGGCCCAGCTCCCGAAGAAAGAGGACCAGTTTGGTGGCGTAATAGCGTCACTGCTACTGGCTTGGCCGAATCGGGAGCAACTCAATTACTGGTGCAGAGCTGCCAAAAGGCAGGAGTAGGCCCCTCTCAAGCCTACTCCTTGAGAGTAAGGCTTGGGGCTAATTGGCCACTCCCTTAGTCTATTTAAGGAAGGACGACTGCAGGGAACAACTTGGTTCACTCTCCTTCGTGTCTTGATCTTAGTTCTCTGCAGATTGCTTCTGGGCTTTCTACCAACCATAGTAAGATTACGATTATTTATTCTTTCAATTCGTGTAGGCTGTTAAGAAAGTTAATTAACAGCCTGATTTAATTTAGTAAACTAAGGTTTGTACAGACTTTGTATGTGCTGCATTCTTTGGAGTCTGTAGCTAGGGCAGAACAGTGCCCAGATTTAAGCAATTGCGCTACCTTGGAGCTGGAGGACGTGGTGTGCCTCTGGCCTGCGCCCCTCACTTGCCGAACGCACTCTGAGGCCTTTTTCAAATCGCAAGAGGGGGTTCTAATCAAATCTGCTTTCCAGCTCTGTCGTGTTTTACCCCATAGCTCAAAACGCTCTGCTTTTGCTGGAGAAATGGAAAAGCTGTGTCGCAAAAACAAGAAACATGCAGGGAAACCAAAGAAAAATCCTCCAAAGTTGTCGCTTTCCCCAATGTGGAGCAGGAGAGACCATGCAACTCCACTAGGCAACTTCCATAAATAACTTGCAGAAAGTTGGAAATGCTGGTCTTCCTTTTCTTTTTAGGGTTCTTTTTAGAGGAAGCTTCCAGACAACATTCTGGAATTTTGGGGGTCATTCCCCAAAATTGTCTTGTGGAATTGAATGGTCTCTCCTGCTTGGGGAAAGCAATGACCTCGGAGGATTCTTCTTTGGTTACCCTACTTATTTCATCCTTTTGCAACACAACTTTTACATTTTTCCAGTGAAAGAAAAGTGTCTTGAGCTGCAGGGAGAAACGTGCTGGAGCTGGAAAGCAGGTTTGATTAGGAACCCCTCTTATGATTTGGAAAAAGGATCAGAATGCATCCTGCATGGGAGGGGGGGCAGGGCTCGGAAGGGGAGAGACCAGCCTGGTGCTTCTCCGTTTGGCTGGACAAGGGCTCTGGCACCCAAGGCCGTGCAGGAGGCGAGCATGAGGCTCTCAGGTTTGGTGTCAAAGGAGCATGTTGTAGCATCTCTACGTTCATTCATAAGGGCGAACGACTTGTGCTGCAAGATATGTGACTTTGGGACCAGGTCGTAAGTACTTTTGGTGGGGATATTGTAACTTTGAACATTCACTAAGTGAACATTCAAGGAATACCTGCAATGGTTTTCTAAAAGTGATACTTATTGCAGGGCATTTTTAGGAAAGGTGGATTGTAGATGTAAATAAATAAATGTAAATAATGCCTCCAACTGCAATAATTGTCTTAAGTTATTCCTGGCAGTTACTAATTCTATTCTCAATTCTTTCTGGCTGAAAGAGCCCCCTCACCTGTATTTTTCATTAATCAGTTTATCTGTCTTTTCAGCAGCAAAAAACAAGTTTTCATAATTATTTAACAAAGTTCTTGGACCATATTTCTCTCCCGTGTCTTAAGAATGGTGATTATTCTGTGCCTTCTAAGGATTCTATCCTCTTGCCCATCAGGTATCTTATTCATCAACTTTGGCTAGCTGTTGTAGGTCAGGAGCCTAGCATTTTCACCCCTGGAACTGAAAAAGGGAAATGGCTTCTCAAACCGCTTATCAGCTTTGTTTTTTTCACTAGTCGCACACCTTGTAAGTATTATTGGAATAATTTAATTGACTTTCTTATATTTGGAAGAATTGGTTCTCTTTCTTTAATTGACTCCTTGGTAGGCGACTTAGTACTGCTGCATTTTATTTGAGTATATGTTGTGGTGGAAAGAATGGAGTTAAAGTTTAGGTGGTGGAAGTATTCAGTTTCTTAGTGGGACAACAGTGGACTGGAGAGATCATGAAAGTTATTTGGATCAGTAGCTCACTTTGATAAGTCACCTCAAAATCTTCTCAAGATCACAAAATGGGAAATGCCTTTACATTCTCTGTATGGAAAGACTGGATATATATATATTTTAAAAACACAATTTTATTGGCTGATGGTTTTTAATCTGTTGCAAATTAGGGGTCCTTGGTGCTCTCTGAGCTTGGTTGTTCTCTTGTAGACATTTCATTACCCAAACTAGCGCACTCATGATGTTACCTAGTTTGGGTAATGAAACCTCTGCAAGAAAACAAGCTCCAGGTGCACCAAGGACCCCTCATTTCAACCCTGAGCCTCAAAGATTCTCTGTTATCTGTTGTAAATAAAATGCTGTTGCTTTGATAATTATATTATTGAATAAATATATGCAAAAGTCCAAATGTAGAGGTTCAAATCAATTTAAACCTTAAAAACTATTACAATTTACATATACTTTGTTTGGTTATGAAATCATAGAATCATTCAAATGAGAACTAGCCCTATAGCTAGTTTCTGATAGATCCACTTAAAGTGAAGTCTTTCTGAAATTTCACTGATGCTTGCAAATAATATAATATTTTGGCTTGTTATACATATTCTGGCTAGAAGATTGTTAAATCTGTTCATAGAAAGTTAGTGGTGGTTCCAACTCAGTTGTTATTTTTATTTATAATACTGTATTACAGATAAAAGCAGCATTATATATATATATATATATATATATCCCTATTTACTAGAAGATATTTTTGTTCCTGTGCTTACTGTATTTTCCGGCGTATAAGACGACTGGGCGTATAAGACGACCCCTGACTTTTCCTGTAAAAATATAGGGTTTGGGCTATACTTGCTGTATAAGACGACCCCTCTTCCAACGCACACCAAATAAAAATTAAAAAACATCAACTGGCTCACCCACAATGTAAAAGCAGCTGTGCTAGACCCAAAATGGCCCCTGCAACAAGCAGGAACCTCACACAGCCACAAAAAGCCCAAAAAAACTACTTTCACACTTTACACACACAAAATTCCACATATAGCTTTGTGAGATTTTGTGCGTTTGTGTAGTTAGAGTGAAACTCTACAGAAACACTCTAAATCTCAGAAAGCTGCACAAATTTTATTATTTTATTTTATTATTTTATTTTTATTTTTATTTTTATTTTTATTTTTATTTTTATTATTTTTATTTTTATATGAAAGTTAAATTTAAAACTTCCTAGCCTAAAACTTAGACCTAGCCTTTAAATGGCTAGGTCTAAAAAAGAACAACTAAAAAACCCCCCAATTAACTATTTTTTTTAAAGCTCCCAAAGGGGAAAAAAAACTTACCCAATAGAATAAGGGTCTCCAACCTTGGCAACTTTAAGACTTGTAGACTTCAACTCCCAGAATTCCTCAGCCAGCTTTGCTTTGCTGGCTTAGTAATTCTGGGAGTTGAAGTCCACAACTCCCTGCCTGCTTGATTGCAGGCAGGGAGATTTAGTTGCTTACTGATGCAATGGATTGCAGGCAAGGCAAGCGTTGCGGCTAGCAGCTAAGGTAAGCAAGCTGGAGGGGGGGGGGATTTTTGCTACGTATCAATTAGCAGGCAAAAATTAGCAGCTGGGGTGGCCAGCGTTGTATAAAAGGAAAGTTTTTCCCTTTTAAACGGGGCTTGGCCATCCAAGCTCTGGCGATCAGGCAACTCAGCTGGGATGGCCAGCCTTGTGTAAAAGGAAAGTTTTTCCCTTTTACACGGGACTTGCGTGTAACTCAGCTGATTAGCGGCAACTCAGCAGGCAATTCAGCTTGGCTCCTTAGAGCCATTTAAGGCTCGTCAAAGCCTTTCGGACTGGTCTTCGGACTGACCGGGTGTCAGTCTCCTGGTTACAGGAGACTGACACCCGGCGTATAAGACGACCCCCGACTTTTGAGAAGATTTTTGTGTGTTAGAAAGTCCATCTTAAACGCCGGAAAATACGGTATATTTTATGGAATTTAATAATGAAGGGAAATTGTCTAGGTTTCTCAGGAAATTGCTGAGGTTGGCCTCTTACCAAGACATAATTCCTTATCATTAGATAATCATTCTCTGATGTTGAAAATATGTCTCTTCTACTCTTTTAAGTTGTACACACTCCTGTTTTTTTGTAGGTGGGGATGGCTCCATTATCCCAATGATGGAAAAGGATGCCCAGCCATGTTGGTTCCTGAGCCCCAAAAAAGTACCCAGAATGGGCAGCAATGACTGCAGGGCACAAGAGAGCTATAAAAGGGAGATTGAAGAAACAGTCACTGGTTCCTCTCCCAAGAAACCAAGAATGGATGATAGCAATTCTATCAATAATTCAGAGTTCCCAGCTGATCATTTTAGAGAAACCCAAATAGTGGATCTGCATAGAACAGGGGCCAAATGTGTCCAAGGAGAAACAATGGATTCCCGAAGGCCAGGCATTGAATATCATACCATAGGGTTGTTACGGATCAAACCAGGCCGTGGAGCCCAGACAGCCTCCATGTCTTGTAGTGATAAATTGGCACGCTTGAATGTTCTTGGCTGGCAGGGAGCACTTCTGATGCATTTCCTTCAGCAGCCTATCTACCTGCCAGCTCTGGTGGTGGGTCAGTGCCCCTACAATTGGGAAGCTCTGCACCGGGCCATTGTGGCAAGGTGAGTGAGTTATAACTAGGCAACCATGATGGGACAGCACAGCACTTTTGCGGTTCCTCTGCTCAATGCACAAGTGCAACACGAACGGATACCTTGTCCCTTTTGTAAATTCTCAGCAGTTGTGATGGGATGGCAAGAGATGCAGTTTCCTGGAAGAGTAAACCGCCTCTTGAGTTTATGGAGATTATTCATAATGAAAAAGATGTGTGCATCTGGGTCTAAATTTTTTGCTTACTCTTATGCTAGCAAGGTCCTGGGTAACTGACATCTTAATGGATTTGGAGAGGGGTTGTTTTCAAAAATGGGTCATCCTTGTAACTACACTGGATGATTTTTTTCAATATTTTTTACTTAGTCTGTCCCAGCGTGTTTATAGAACCTACGTCTTGGGCAAACTGGTAGAAAATGAATGGATTAAGTTTAGTGCAGCTGTTTAGCTTCTTGTTAGCATAGTCTGCTTTTTTTCCTCCCTTTCACTCTGGTGATGAACATCCTATGCATCCTGAATTTGGAGAGGTCTTTATATTGCAAAAATGTGCAATTCATAGTAAACAAATTAAGATCCTGTTCATATTTTATTTGGCTATTGCTGGTTAGAACAGGGGTAACGGGTAAATTAATTGCTGAGGGACAGAGAACCAGCAGTACGCAGTTTGTGTTGGCAGGGGGACAGAGGTCGACCTCGAGGCGCCTTGTTTGTGGGGTGCCGCAAGGGTCGGTTCTCTCGCCCCTTTTGTTCAATATTTATGTGAAGCCGCTGGGTGAGATCATCTGTGGTTTCGGGGTGTGGGTCTATCAGTATGCTGACGATACGCAGCTGTACATCTCCACCCCGGATCACCCCAATGATGATGTTCCGATACCTGGAGGCCGTGTAGATGTCCCGATGTCTGGAGGCCGTGTAGATCTGGATGGGGAAAAACAAGCTTGGACTCAACCCTTCCAAGACCGAGTGCCTGTGGCTCCTGGCATCCTGGTATAGTCAGCTGGTTCCATCGCTGACTATTGGGGATGAGACCTTGGCCCCCACAGAGAGGGTTTGCAATCTGGGTGTCATCCTGGATACATGGCTGTCCTTAGAAGACCATGTGACGGCTGTGGTCAGGGAGATTTTTTATCAGGTTTGCTTGATCTACCAGTTGCGTCCCTTTCTGGACCGGGACACCCTGCACACTGTCACTCATGCCCTCGTCACCCCCGTCTGGACTACTGTAATGCTCTTTACATGGAGCTCCCCTTGAAGAGCATTCGGAGGCTCCAACTGGTCCAGAATGCGGCCGTGCGGGTGATTATGGGTGCGACTCAACGCACCCATGTAATACCTCTCCTGTGCGAGCTGCACTGGCTCCCAGTGGTCTTCCGGGTGCAATTCAAGGTGTTGGTTACCACCTTTAAAGCGCTCCATGGTTTAGGACCTGGATATCTACGAGATCGCCTTCTGCCACCGATAGCCTCCCACCGGCCAATACGCTGTCACAGAGAGGGACTCCTCAGGGTGCCGTTGGTCAAATTATGTCGACTGGCAACCCCCAGGGGGAGAGCCTTCTCTGAGGACTCCCGTCCTTTACAATGAATTGCCCCTGGAGATACGAGGATCCCCAACCTCCCGTACCTTTCACCGTGCCCTCAAGACCCTACTATTCCAACAGGTGGGGCTGACCATTTAAGTGAATTTTAATTAGGTATTTTAATTCTGGGGTTTTTAACAAAACCGGGCAAAACTATTGATACTTCTAAACTTTTTAAAATTTATGATGTTTTGTGTTTTTACTTTGGCTGTACACCGCCCTGAGTCCTACGGGAGAAGGGTGGTATAAAAATATAATTAAATAAATAAATAAATAAATAAATAAATAAATAAATAAATAAAATAAACTGATAAATAAAATAATATAAAGGGCCTGGTGGCTCAGCAGATTAAAGCATTGTGATTAACACCAGCTGTCTGCAATTACTGTAAATTTGAATCTCACCAGGCTCAAGGTTGATTCGGCCTTCCATCCTTTTTAAGGTAGGTAAAATGAGGATCCAGTTTGTGGGGGCAATAAACTGACTTTGTATAAAATATACAAAAGTATGAAGGCTATTGCTTAACGCATTGTAAGCCACCCTGAGCCTCTGGAAAAGGGCGGCATATAAATCAAATAAAAAACAAAAACACTGTTCTTTTTCTTGTTTTCTGCATCTCCCAAAACTTGTACTGCTTCCAAGATTAACAAGAATGGCTTTAATAATCCCACAGCTCTTCTTTACAGCTTTAAGGGATAGAAACCTATTTAAAATAAGCAAAGGAAGAAAACAGTACATCTCAGATCATTGACAGTCTCACTTCCATTGCCATAATTTTAAATCTGTTTTAACCATTCGGGTGTTTTAATTTGTCCTGGGCCAAATTATTTAATGTGGTTTTATATTGCTTTTAAATTTTCTATCTATGTGTTTTATTTCTTGGCTGTTGATTGCCCTGAGTCCTTCGGGTGGTATATAAATCTAACAAAATAAATAAAAATAAAATAAATAATTTTAACTGCTCTGTGAAACACATAAATTGGCCTAGCCTTGATCTGTCTCTCTGAAAAATTAGCTCTGTATGCAAAATCTTCTCTATTCTGAGGATTCGTTTACACTGATATAGAGGATGTGGCCAGAATATGTTTGCTTTTTTATACCAAATGGATGACCTTTTGTTATTGCTGAATGAAAAGCGTGATTATGATATTATTCTTCCCCTCCTTCCTAGGTGTCATCTAGTCTCACATTTGCCAGATGGTTTCCAGGTTCAAGAGTTGGAAATTCTACAGTCCCAGCTAGGTTTCATCCATAGTCGTGAAGCAGCCAAGTCTGGCAGCGTTCTGGGACAAGGAAAGTTAGTGTCCTGTGGCACAGGTAAATATCACGGAAGGAATATGAAGGGGGTGAATTTGTGAGAATTCTCTTGTCCTTTCACATCCTTGCTTATTAGGATAGGTTGTGGTGAGCTGGTGTGTTGTGGGAACTGCATCTTCAGTCTGTTACCAGAGCTGTGCAGGCTGAGGCTGGATCTTTGAGCAAATTCCTATAATAACTTCCAGTGGTGTCACTGTGACATAGGAAAGACAACCGATTAGCTAGGAGGAGAAGGCTTAATTAATGACAAAGAAGGTGGTGAGTTTTTATTCTTCACATGTGTTTGCATGTACACTTACCTAATAAATAAACATGTTACTAGTTGATGAACTGATTCCTGATTGATATTTTATTTACTTTGTAAACTATCTGATTCCCAACACCTGTGAGCAGTTCATAAAAACAAAACTACAAAACAAGAATGCAGCAATAAGGAAGAAACAGACGGCAAAACCGAGCAGCAACAAAATACACCCACTCTCCGAAGAGACTTACCCATCCTAGCCAAAGGGCTGGGCAAAGAACCAAGTCTTTAGGGTCCTTTGAAATGCCAGAAGGGTGGGAACCATCCAGATTCTGGGGGAATTTCATTCCAGAGGGCAGGTGCTATGGCAGAGAAGGTGCACTATCAGAGTCCTGGCAGATGGCATTGTTGAATTGAAGGAAACTAAATTATGCCAAGCCTGTCTGGTCACAACTGTCCGGGGAGATAGACAATCCCTCACATAGGTGAAGTCACAGTCAGTTCTGGGAACTTCAAAAACAGTCTTGGAAATCAGCAATTATTTTGAACCACTAGTTAATAAAATTATGCGGTGAGTCTAGACCCGTGATGGCGAACCTGTGGCATGCGGAGCCATATTGGTGGGCACATGAGCGTTGCCCTAGCTCAGCTCCAGCACACGTGTGTGCTGGCCAGCTGATCTTTGGGCCTTCTGGGCCCACCGGAAGTTGGCAAATGGGCTGTTTCCAGCCTCCAGGGGGCCTCGGGGGGGGTGGGGAAGCCTGTTTTCGCCCTCCCCAGGCTCCTAGAAAGCCTCTGGAGCCTGGGGAGGGCAAAAAGGTCTACTGGGCCACTGGGCCATCACATGCCAAAAGCAAGGGGAGCATGGGGGGGAGGTGTCGCACGTGCATACATGGGGAGGGGGGCAGGGCGAATAGAATTATAGGTGTGGGCACGTGCGCACGTGACCACCCCACACTCCCCCAGCTTTTGGCATGCGATGACAAAAAGGTTAGCCATCACTGGTCTAGACCTTGAAAGATAGAAGGAAGATCCTTACCAAGGCAACAATCGGATAAAGCTTAAGCCCAGGCCAAGAAAATGATTTACAAAACTTGGGCCATCTCCTTAATTCTCATGAAGATAAAAGAGGGAGGAAGTAAAGCACATTGAGATTTGCAAGATTCTGTTACTGTAGCAGTTCTAATAAATATTATATTATAAATATATAATAATACATGGCGTCTGTTTTTTAGCCTGGTATTTATATTACTGACCAATTAGGAGAGTGACTTCTAAGCTTGTTTTCCAAAAAAACGGTAATCTGAATCTTATGTAAATTTATGAAAGAAGCTCATGATCCTTGGACACTGTCTTGAGATGGGGTGTAGCTTGAAAACTATACTAAAGATCCTGTGGAAAAGGTTAATTCATATAAGAAGTTTTTAGGTAGCACTGTAAGTTGTGGGAAGGGACTTCTGGAAAAGCTGGTGAAATAGGAGATTTCCTGTAGAAGCAAAATCATACTGTGGTTGTCATTCTGAAGGAATTGTTTTGCAGGAATAGAGATAGCACCTGTTTCTTTGAAAGTAACCTCTCTCACCCCATTTTCCAGCTATCAGTTGGAGTGCTGTCCCAGAGCATCCATTAGACGTCACTACACATGGTTTTAGACAAGGGACCTCCAAGAAAAGGATTGGGAGCTTGACATCCAGGTACATGTGCTCGCCTAGAGATTCTGCCTAGATTCCTTCACACAAAGGAGTGTGGAGTTCATGGGTAGGGGTGCGTATGTGTGTTGGGGTGGGGGGAGGGATTGGAAGATCACTGAATGGCAAAAAAAAAAAAAAGATTTGAGTGTCAATACTTCATCCTGGATCTCTTTTGGGGAAAAAACTGAATGATTTGCTTATTGTTTAGTTTCTTGCAGAGTTGCTTGAGGGTCTTATGTGTGGTAGCACAAACTGACTTTAAAGCATGGCCCTGAAAATCCATGCTATTGGGCTTAGAGAGCTTCAGTAATTAATATTAGAAAATCACAGAATGGTTTGTTTTTAAGAACAAAAACCATTCTTTGTTGAAAATGCCTTCCTTTTCTCTTGCCCTTGCTGCTCATACTGTTGGATCACCTGTGGGCAATGTTTTAGCAGCCAGGGACTTCCTGATTTTTCCTCTGATTTCTGTAGGGGCATGACTTGAACTCTCAGTGTCACCAAAGTGAATACAGCCAATATTTGGGGGTAATTTTAGGAGCACATTTTGGCCCCTTAAAACCAACATTAGGGAAAATAATGGTGTATGGGATTAGTGGAAGTGTATTAAGGAGATGAAATAAAGACTTAAATTTCTGTTTTGCCTCTTAAATCTTCTGAGCGAACAAGACCAAATTTTTCAACTTGTGGTAGTGGATGATCTTGGAAATGTAAAATAGATGGCGTCCACATGCAGGAAGTTGTTTCCTCCGCCTGTTATAAAAGAATTGAAAAGCTGCCATCAAAAAACTTTGCAAAATGTCCTAAGAAAGGTTAGAATTCAGATTGTGAAATTCTGAATAGTTTATGAGACTGCTGTATGAGATAATTAGATGCAATATGATGAGCTTCTGACTAGGCTGTGGTTCACTTACTGATGATGTCCTGAAGTTTTGCCAGCAACTGTGGCTGGCATCTTCATAGGTGAAAGTAGTCCACTTTGTAACACACTTGTGATTGGTACTGGCCATGAAAGTCTACATCGATATATCTAGATCAGTTGATTGATTAAATAAAGAAACTATAGATGCACTCTTAGTATTCTTTGACCTTATTTGGTGATTTTGTATTCAAGGTATAGTTATTAAATATTTGCTTGGATTTTAAATTTCCTGTTCCTGTGGCTGACTTATTACTTTGGCATGTCATTTGCCTCTTCTTGCCAACAAATTCCTGTCTGCCTCGGCTCTGCCTAGAGAGCGATGGAAGCGTCCGTGTTGCAGTTCAATAGAACCAGCCTCTCGGATGGCAAAACGGGATATCTTTGGGTTGATTGAGAAAAAGCAGAGGTTGGAGCAAATAGTTTAAAGCTTTGCATGAGCTAACAAATAACTTTTGACGAGTGTTTTCTGGAGAAGGGGATAAGCCATGCTGGTTGTATGGTGATCACTTCAGTGGTGAAATCCGTGGATCGCCACCGGTTCGCTGCCCACACATGTGTAGTGCGCGCCAAGTGCGCGCACATGCACGTTGCATGCCAAAAGCACGTTGCATGCCAAACGCATGCTTCGCATGGAAAAAAGACTTCAAGAGGTAAGTAGAACAGTGTGTGTAGGGGGGGGAACAGCTGTGTCGGGCGATTTAGCTTCACTAGAAAGCAAGATTTCCTGTTCAGACAGCTGATCGTCGGAAATACCAGCTTTTTAACTACCCATTTGATTGAACCGGTAGCTTTTTTTTTTTTACTACCGATTCGGCTGAACTGGTAGTTTTTATCACTACTGGTTCTCCTGAACCGGAGCGAATGAGTAGTTTGTAAGAAACTGTAGGGTTGTAAACAATCTGTTAATCAACATGTGCAGCCTATGAGTGAGCATCTAAGGGATATTTTGTCCCAAATGTGGTCATTCTGGAGAGGGTTTTCATGATTGCTAACAGTTAATATATTGCCTTGATGACTCATATTCAATTGGTAGTCATCTGCAATGCTCATGGTTGACATTGAAAGTGTTACTGCAGAATTTGGATTTGATGCGTGCAAGATTTATATACCAGGGTATCATGAATGCAGCCTTCAATAACGGTGACGTCTACAGTTACTCAATGTTATTGAGCACAAATATCACCAGTGTGTGTCGTTTCTATACCCTCCAAAATCATTTGGGCCAGGTATATGTGGTGCATATTGGTATGATACACCTGATATTGGATTATGAACTATGAGGTTTAGGAACAGTTTTTTAAAAAGGGTTCAGTGATTAAATGAATATCTTTCGGTAAAGCATTCAGATACTGGATTCTCTTGTAATTGGCCAGCTACACCAGTTTGATTCCCCAACATCAACTCTCTTGGTAGCTTGGCATCTTGCAGAAAAACACAAATATTAGAATAGTTATTGTTGTGGTCTTTTGTTATGGGAATTTGCCAGAAAGTATGTCTGACTGGAACTTACTCTGCTCTTAATGACAGATCTCGAATTTGCAAGGTGGAACTTTTCCATGCTTTTCTAGAGGTGGTGGCCAGCATTCCTTTGAAAAACCTACCAGAAACTCTCACGTAAGACTTTTAATTTTCCCAGGACTTGTTATAACACCACCTTACTCTCTTCTCAGATCATGGTCATTTCAGAGTTTCTTTCTCTCCTATTCAGTGCATCCAGTTTTTGGTTTTCCACTGCTGTGCATCGCATATTTTGTTCTGATGCTCTTTGTTTGCTGTTTTGAACCTGAATGTGCATATGAAAGCTTTAAAGATCAGCTTCTTTATACTGTGTCTTCTCCGTTGGGAGTGCTGCTTTGTCTCATTTCCATAGCAGCCTAGCTTTTCCTGTCTCTTACCATCCCAGATTTATCTCACAGAGCAGTAAATCTTTCTGAATGACAGGGATTGACCCTGGGTATGATGGAGTGATAGTGCATTCCTTGCGAAATTTTGGTCAAGTGCTACTCACGTTTTCACTATGCCTGCCTTTTTCAAAAATATTTTTCAAAACTATCACTTGCCCTAGGCACATTTCCATGATGAGCAGGCAGCTGTTATCTGCTTTATATTTGCACGAGATTGGATGAAATCTAAACTACCAAAGATAGAGGATTTTGGCTTTTTTCTGCTTCTCTGAGAAGGCAAAGATTTTTTTTTGTAGTCAAAGTTTGACAACTGCCACTTTCAATACAAATAGTTCTTGGGTTACAATGGCAGTTAGGGCTGGAATTTCCATTGCTAAGCAATGTGATAACAATCCTGGCTGTCCCCATTGCCATTATTAAGCAAGGACCTCGTGTGATGGCAACTTGCAGTTTCATTTTGGCTTCCAAGAAGCAAAGTCAATGGGAAAACTAACAGACGCTACAAGTCCTGGCAGCTCGCAAGCAGGCTGCTCTGTGGGTGCATTATTTATTTATTTATTACATGTATTTATATGCCGCCCTTCTCCCGAAGGACTCAGGGCGGCGAACACAATTTAAGAAACATGTACAATAAAATCGCACTTTAAATCAAATAACTAACTAATGATAAATAATAAACCCAGAATCAGAGTCAGCCTATTTGCTTGAAGAGCCAAGTCTTCAGCTCCCGACGGAAGGAGCGGAGATCAGGAGCCGTCCGGAGCTCGGTAGGTAATTCATTCCAGAGGGTGGGAGCACCCACAGAGAAAGCCCTACCCCTGGGCACCGCTAGATGATATTGGCTCGCCATCGGAACCCTGAGGAGAGCGGCCCTATGTGAGCGAACAGGATGGTGGGAATTATGCAGTGCAGGCGAGGGCCATACAGCTAATAAAATGTGAATGTAAACAAATATAAATCGAATAGAGACAACTGAACCCCAACACAGCATTCTATACATTAGTTTTGATTTTCAAGGCATTCCTGAAGCAAAGGTGTCATCTGGATTTATATGAGGTTGGGCACTGTATCCCAGAAAAATACTCGTCCTTTCCTGAATCTTCTGCTTCATTCCTACCCTGCATGAGGGAACCAGATAGGGAGAATAGACAAATATATATATAGCCCTGCATGTATCTGCTTGCCAAGCCATATAGGACCTATGAAGGATCCTCTTCTGGCGTAAGTCTTCACAACTTTGCATTCATATAAGACGGGCCAGCCATTTGGCAACCAGCTCAACCCAGCCTTTCAAGGTTTGACATGTTGCTGCATAGCTCAAGCGATTCAGGCATCTGTGCCATTTCTTTGGGGTAGCAAAGGCCAGATCTTGGTTTTCTTGGAAGATGCCTCCGCAAGAGAGCCCAGAATGTCAGCCACAGAGTTGTTAATGGGCAGGGACTGGTTAAGGGATAACAGATATTATAGTAGCAGACTTGTTATCTGTCTGTCTTGTCTATATAAAATTTATATAGCCACTCATCTCACAAGAAGCTTAAGCTTAAACCCTGGTAGAAAATTAATGGTTTTATTGCACAAGCTCTATAGGGTTAACATGTTTAGAAAATGTTCACCTGGGTGATTGCCTCATAAGAGGGCCAGTTCTGCCAGAACCAAAATGAGGAAGTATTTGGAAAGCCTAGGTACCTTTGTGGAGAGGTGATTGCTTTTCTTCCCAAACTTTTGTGAAACCGAGCCTGTCACTGTCCACCTTCAGTTTCTTTGCAAGGCAGTGAACACTCACCCTTGATTCAGGCCCCGTGTTCTGTAGTCTTTTCTGTGCAAGAAGGCAGATTGCCAGTGAGCTTTCCTCCTGTATACAGTAATATCTTTTAGCAAACAGATGGTTGCAGCTATTGGCACGGCCCCAAGAAGGCTATGAAAGGGTAGTGTAGAATGTTTGTCCAGCCATGCCTTGAATCAGAGAGTAGAGGAGTCCATCCCAAGTATCATTTGCTCTCTTTAGAGCCAAGAGACTGCGGACATATTGGGAGTACAAAGAAGCTGCTGCTTCATATCAAGAGGCGTGGAAGGAACTGCGCAGCCAGGCCTTTGGGGCCTGGGTGAGGAACAGCCGTCATTACCAGTACTTCACATGAAGAAGGAACCAAGTGATTGTCTGACTATCACGCATCTCTTGGCTGTTTGGCACAATTAATGCTCCATATTTTTTTTACTATAGCAAATACTATGTCAGTGCTTTTGGTACTATTCCTCGGAAAATGATCCTCCAAAACACATTGGGAAGATTTTGGAATAAAGTATATATACTCCTTCTGCTTGGCTAAGTGTTTATATTTTGTTTCTATATGGAAATACAGGGTGGATTTTTGTTGATCCACAATTTTTTGTGAAAATCTCTTTGAGGCTACACCCGTCCCCATCCTGAAAACAGGACAGAACATTCTGAATTTGGCAAGAAGGCATATACAGCTCTCCTTGCTGCCCTCTGGACTTGGGAGTGTCAAAAATACTATAATAACCCCTGCCCCCCCCCCCTTCAATATTTACTCCCTGGATTGTTCTTTCTCCAAGTCAGTTTTAAGAATATAATTTTTGACAGGGCCTTAATGAATTGTGACCACCATTATCAGCCTGTACTATTTTACTGCCACTGTGATAGTAACGTGGGATTGTAATAGGGGGATGTTCATTTTATTAAGAGCCTGCAAATTTCAGAGTTGTGATAATTGTTAAGACACTAACAACATGAAATGAAATGAAACAAGTTCTCCCAAACTTCCAAACTCAGAAGCGGTCCCAATCTCAAAGTGATATGCGGAAAGATACTAATGGACAAATAGTGACAGATTTAAGGAAGATCAAACAAAAATTGGGGTGTATATTGTATTCCTGTACAGCAGGAATCAACATCCAAGGTACCTTAGAAATATTCCTTATTTACAAGAACTACTAGTAGTAGAAATCAACTTATATCAGTATTGCAGTAATTATCAAGTCAGAAGGCTACAAGAATTGATGGAATATATTTGGAAATATAGTAAGCAACAGAAGAATCAGTAAAGCCAGTAAAACTAAACCATATCAGCAAATTTGGAGATCAGCACAGCGGCCCACAGATAGAGGTTGGTTGACATATCAATATTAAAGAAGACTTAAGTAAGCATGCAAACTATTATATAATTCCTTAATAGTTCCTTAACGCTTAGAATCATAAACTTAGATTAGAGTCCTGCATGAAAAGAGAAAGTCCAGATGTCATGCTGGCCCTAGAAAAAAAAACCAGGGAACAAAGGCATTATTGCTGATGCACACAGTATAATTGAGAAAATCCAAAAATAACCAAAAAAGAAGTATGTTTCAATGACTATGGATAGGTGTGCAATTATGTCAACTAAGTCAAGCTGTGGAATGTCCTTAGGAAACTGGGAATTCCAGAACAATATCATTTGTCTTCATGTGAAACTTATGCACAGGGTAGGATATGGCAATCCAGATTGCAAAACAGACTGGTTTCAGTTTGGGTTAGGTTAGGGATAAGGACAGAGAGAACTGTAGGCGGCAGATGAAAACCCAGATTCCTAACTTCCTCCCAGTCCGAGAGCGCTGTGGGTCCAAAAAAGATCTGTACGATCCATTGTGCAGCAAGGGCAGTCCTGTTCTTGATTGCCTGCTTCATTTAAAAAGCATCATTGCCAGCCTTTCTCTGAGAAAACTCCTTGAATATGGAACAGCTGATGATCTGCATTTGGATTTTTTGGAATGTGAACTCTGACTTGATGCTCCCACCTTTTCTTTTGGGCTTGGAGTACACTAAACTTAATTAGAATTTGGAACTGGGGTTGTGTGCATATAGAGCCAGTTAGCCCTGCTTCTGAGTTAAGACCAGGGCTGTGGAGTCGGAGCTGGAGTCGAGGAGTCAGAGTCAGAGGAAATTTTGAGTACCTGGAGTCGGAGTCGGCAAACAATGCACCGACTCCGACTCCTACTAAATTTAGATTGGAATTTTAAAAAAAGCAAGTTTAAATGTCCCAATTCTCCTGACTCCACAGCCCTGGTTAAGACAAGGTAAAATCTATACATATGTAATTTAAGATAGACTATATACTGAAAAGATGAGAGTACAATTTTAACTACAAATACCAACTTAATGGCAACAGGGATAGCAAGCAGCTTTAGAATGCACAATTGACAATGAACACAGTGAATAGTTTCAGCTTTGACTGATTATCAACTATAAAGAAATCAGCAGTTAAATATAGCAGAGTAATACTTGGTAGGGTAAAATGAAGACCTTGGAAAAGATAGGTAGATGCTGTGATGTGTCTATACTTAAAAATATTAGAATTGTGCCGGCAAAGGTTTCTCTTTAAAATTGAAAACAGGATAGAAGGCGTATTGGAGAATATTTATCTGGGGTTGCTAAGGAATGATACTGACTTGATGGTACATAAGCACAAATGAAACCAATAGTCTCAAGTAGGGGAGAGAGTTTCAGGCAGAGATACTATATTTAGAGTAAAATGATTGACTCTATTTAGCTGAATAATTACAAATTTAAGGCGGCTCCTCTCTGTCTCCTATGGGAGTAAAAATAATTTTGCAATCTCTCTAGGGTGTCCCTGAATGATTTTGCATTGTCTGAAAATGTCTTTTGTACGCTTAATCTTATCATGCTATTTTATAAAAAAAGCTGAAATACACAGCAGTATTGCAAAAAATTTTGTGACAGTAACTTTAATTGTTGCTTCTTAAGCAAAGTTCAATAAAAGCAACACGCTAGCCAAGATAAACATATCAGTATCCTTAGGCTATTACAGAAATTGCCATTTCTATGAAACTGTAATTATTAATTATGCTAATATTTAGTTTCAAAATCTCTCTCCCATCATTATCTACGGTTGCATCTGTATTTGAATAATGCCATTAATATGTCCCAGCAGAAAGGATGCAATGAAATTTACAGCTATGGTTACACGTGTAACGGAAAAGTAAAATTTATAAATTACTAAGCTGACAAACAAAAATCTATCAATATATTAAATCAACCCAGTGACAAATGAAAAATGCCCCTCAGGGTCATGATGAAGAACAGGAGGCTATTTACAAAGCAGCAGGATGGAGATGAAATCAGAAACCAAAGGTGTTTTCTCCACTGTAAGCAACGTACAAGAAGCCATCCTCATCCTTCTCCTTCTCATAAAGCTGTCCCATGGTTAAACTGTAAAAAAAAAAAAAAAAAAAAAAAGCAAGAAAGCCATCATGTACCAGCAAAACGGGAATGTGCAAATCGAAAAACAGGGTGAGTGGATTAAAGTGAGGAATGAGTAACCCTGCAAGACTTAAGCTTTGCTGCCTGATGAGCTTTGAAAGTATGAATTTGGATACCTTGTTAAACAAAGCCACTTTTTCCTTACAATAAATAATAGTCATCTCTTGACTGTCTTTGTGTAGAGAAACCATAGAGAGCAGGAATTTGAGATAATTAGCTTTTTTGTACTTTGGTGCAAAGTGGAAAAAAATTGGGAAGTAACAGAAAACAAGGTCATGTATAGTGGATTAAATAGTGCAGTAGAATGAAAACGGAAACTTGATAAGTTTCCTTAAATGAACCCCTAATCCTAATCTGATTTTCAAGTACAAGGACTGGCAAGTGGTGCACATCCCACCCTGGTGTTTTGGCTCCCACAATCATGCCACTAGCCATATTGGCTAGAGCTAATAGTCGAGTTGTATTTTACACGGGGATAGGGACATCAAAACAACTGAACCAAGCATGATTATTTAATTTATTGATTGGTTCGATTTATATGCCGCCCTTCTCCGGAGACTCAGTGGCTTACAATGCATTAAGCAATAGCCTTCATACTTTTGTACATATCTGCTTAGTAGGGCTTTTGGCATCCCCAAGTTCTTTTTTATACAAAGTCAGCTTATTGCCCCCCCAATCCGGGTCCTCATTTATTGTAAAATAGTAATAGAATTTAACATGAATGTCATCTAAAAAACGTTAGCCCTAGCCACTTGAGAGAAGAAACCTGTTCTACTTTAGGAAATGGCTACATTCACTATCCAAGATTTCATA
The DNA here is from genome assembly GCA_030761175.1 of Masticophis lateralis. Lineage (NCBI taxonomy): Eukaryota > Metazoa > Chordata > Lepidosauria > Squamata > Colubridae > Masticophis > Masticophis lateralis. Next base: position 32,752 of record JAUDYJ010000010.1, on the reverse strand, counting down.
GGCCGACCCCACAATTTCCAGAAACGAAAGGCCGTTTTTATTGTCCTATTCTACTGTCCTATTACTACAAACAACCTCCCCACACCAAATCTCACCTAGATTGGGGGACAGTCTTGTCTACAAAGAGAAATATGGCCTTCTCGGAGGGCAACTGGATCCGCTTTCTGATGATCCACATGAACTGAGCCACGGTTATGTCCGAGGGAACCAGGTACTTCCTCTTGTCGATGTCCACAATCTGAGATCCAGAGACCTTTTCCACGATCACCTACATTAAGACAGAAGAAATTTATCTCTGCCGGCACCCCCGCGCTTCCTTCAGCCCCGTCACGGAAGCGCCAGGAAGGGGAGGCGAGCAGTGGCGCCGGCGGTCACGTGTTTGCCCGAAAGAAACACGGGCGAGTCAGACTTCCTAGGGACGATCCACCGGGGAAGGGTCCTGGCGCCTCCCGTTCCCTGGGAAAGAAGGGCCTGCCAGTCCTTGCGGACCCTCCGGCCCCCGGGCAGAGACTGGCGGGCCGCTGCCGAGAGGCTCGGGGAGGAGACTCCGGGAAATAACAAGGCCGCCGCCGCCGCCGCCTGCCCTGGGCATCCCGGGCCCCCCTCGATCGCCCCCCGGGCGGCCTCTGCACTCGAGCGAAGCCCGCTTCCCGTTCCGCCGACTCACCGGGACGCGGTCGGGATACTTGGCCCGGATCTTGGCAGACTCCACGCACCGATGCTCTGCGGAGAAGGCGAGGAGAGCCGCGTCAGGCGCCCCAGCCGCCCGCCCGCCCGCCCGCCGGCCGCCCCCTCCGGCGCGGCCCGCTTACCCAGCGCGTGGTCCTCCTTGAACATCCACTTCATGGTCGGGCGAGGCGGCGGGCGGGCAAGTCGGGCCTGTCGTCCTCCAGCAGCTCCTCTGCACCCGCAGCAGCCCCTCTGCGCACGGGGGGCGGGACTTCCGCCGACGCTCACGCGGGCGCGGCCTCCGCCGCGGCGATTGGCTGGCAGGGCGGCGCGTCCGTCGCCGTGGAGACGCGCAACGGCAGCATGGCCTGGCTGGAAGTGGTGGCGGATGGCGGATGGCGCGGCCGGGCCCGGCTGTGCTCCTTGGCGGCACTGGGGCTGCTGCTTCTGGGCGCGCTCACTTACGTGCCGCCCCTGTTGGTGGCCTACCGGAGCCACGGTGGGTTCGGCGGAAGGGGGGCCCCGGGCGGGACTGCCGTTCGCCCGCCCGCCCATCTCACTCGCTCTCTGTCTCCGCGCAGGCTTCTGGCTCTCGCGGAGCAGCTACGCCGAGCAGCCCAGCGTCCGCTTCCGGCACGAAGTGCTCCTGGCCGCGCTGAAGGAGGGCGTCGACGACGGGGCGGTGGGCTGGAGCTCCTTCGCCGCCTGCAACCGCCTGCTGGGCGCCCGCCTGCGCGTCCCGCTCGTCTCGGTACGGCGGGAACCAAGCCCCCCCGCCGGAAAGCCGTGGGGCCGCCACCTCGGGAGCGCGTTTCTGTGCTGGGTCGGAGTCCGCGTGGTTGCCTGGCAGCCGTTCGGGTGGCCAGCCCGGATTTCGCTGAAGCTGCATCTGCCCCGTAGAGGATGCGGCGGGGGTCTTGCAATATTTCTTCTGTGTTCCAGGCTCGGGAGGAAGACTCTAACCAAGATGGAGTGATGGACCTGCTCCGTTTCCAGCTGGAGCTTCCGCTGCTCCCCTCTGAACAAGTGGTGGGGATTCAGCTCCTGCTGACATTCTCTTACGAGTTGCAGGTGAGGGTCTCCCCAGCAGCCCTTGAGAAATGAGGATGACTGGCGTGCATTGGCCGCGCCTTTCCCTGGTCTTCCTTTAAAGCAAAACTGCTTTTCTGTCCCGTTACACGTGAGCTCAAGGCATTTATGGGCAGAAGATCTGCTTTGCTGAAAAGGAATCTGTTGCGTACTTATTAGTGAATCTACTTGTAGAAACATGTATTGATGTGCAGTATTGTTGATTACCAGAGGCTCTGGATAGCTAATTATCATTTCTCTCCTCCAAAGCAGAGTAATAAAGCAGATCCAGTTTGGTCTAGTGATGAAGGCTAGAAGCCAGGAGATCCTGAGTTCTAGCCTTGCCATAGGCACAAAAGCTGGCTGGCTGACTTTGGGCCGGCCACTGTCTCAGCCCGACTTACCTAATAGGGTATTTATTATGGAGAAAATAGGAGGAGGAAGGAGTATTGTATGTGTTGGCTGCCTGGAGTTATTTATTAAAATAATAAAGGCAAGATATAAATAAATTATGTAGGGTGCAGGCAGATCTGGAGAGAAACTGAGCAGGGAGCTTAATAGTTACATTACTCAGGATTCTCAGTTTGAAAAAAGACTAGATATACAAAACTATGCATAATTAGGAAAAATGAACATGGAAGCATTTTTAGCAGAATACTGAAACCTTTTCACGTAATAAAACTGAATAGTGAAAAAATTAGGATGGATAAATGGAACCAATTTGGGTTGTTTAAAAGGCAATCGTATTTATAGAGGGTAGTGCTTCCTATATATAATGCAACAGTGGGTGTGTATACACAGTATATCTAAATGCAGTTTCTGAGGAAATGTGCAGTTCTGTTCATGTCCTATGTTGAGTTTGTCTTGTTAGTGGTATTGAAATAGAAATGTTGTGGATTGTACATCTTTTAAAATATCCTTATACCATAAGGTATAAGGTATAAAAATTACAGCCACTTCTATTTTTTTCAGATTCTTTAAATCTTTGGGAATTCTATATATAGCTACTTGGTCTAACTACTATACATTTCTCAGTAATTCTAATCCTATTTTTTGTGATGTCATCCTAAAATTGTGGTGTAGCAATTCACTCCCATCTTTCTGGTTTATTTGCTGCTCTCATTTCAGAGAATGTCCACCTTTGTGATGCAGAGCATGGCTTTTTTACAGTCTTTTTCCCCTGTGCCAGGATCACAGGTATTTGTAAATGGAGACCTCAAACTTCATCAGAGGCAGCCCCTTCACCATGCTGGGCTGGATAGCAGATACAATGTGAGTGATGTCCTCCCCATCTCACTTTCTTCAGTTGGTTTTGTTGTCCTTTGCCTATTTTTCTTCTGCAACTGCTCTGGCTGAAGTCATATACTATATTCAGTAGATTCTGCTTAAGAAATTTGTGTTGCTAAGCAAGTATGAAAATCCTATAAAATCTGAGATGTCAGAAAATAAAGGCCACATGGAGGGAAGTAAACAGAAGCTGTTTGAATTTTTGAACCGAGAGATTTTTTCAGAATGTTTATCGATAATAGCAGTTGTCTAGTGTACAGATAGTCCTTGTTTAGTGATCACAGTTGAGACTGGCAACTTGTTTAGTGATCAAAATTGGGACTGGTTGTTAAGCGAAGCAGTAACTAATTGAAATTGAGTATGATTACAATCTTACTACAGATTTCTTTTTTTAAAATATTAATTTTAAAGATAAAAAACTGTAGGAGAAAAAGTATTGTTAGAGGCAAAATTAAAAAGAAAACTATCCATAAAAACATATGATCTTCCTCCTTAAAAAGAATGTTATTTGGATGCATACATTTGCATCTACGTGTAATCTTGCTTTTGCTTATTCATTAAAATTCCAAAATAAGAGTTTGGTAATATTAAATTGACTACATGACAAGTGTGGCTTTTGGGATTTTTCTCATACAAAACAATTGTCTTAAAATCCAATAACCATGCATTTATCCTAAAAATATAAAATACCTTAGTTGAAAGGAAATATATATATAAAACAAATTCTTTCAAAGTATTTGGTTTTATGAATATTGTCAGTATATATTTGGTCAATTAGCAATTTACAAAATTCTGAACAATTAAGATTGGCTTTGTGTTTATATGAAACCAAGTCTTCTTTTTACACAATAGAGTATTATAAGAATACAAGTTAATCCAACATAGAAACCTGTATGGTATCATATCACTTGATATATGCTTAAAAGTATTCATCATGTGTTCTGATGCAAGTTAACAGTAAGATGCTGTGTCCAATGCAAAATTCTCTCACTATGACAGGTATCTGTGATCAATAGTACAAGTCCTTTTGCCCAAGACTATAATTTTGTGAACATTGTTGAAGCATATCAGAAGAGGAATGGTGAGTTTTCACAGAAGTTCTAGGTTTTTGTACGCAAAACATTTCTACTCTTTCTCAGATCACTTGGCTTAATATTAATTACAATTATTTCCTTTACAGTTACAACAGTTTTGTCTGGTCCCAGTCCCATTTGGGTGACTGGAAGATCACCAGATCAACCATTTGTGATTCAGGCCTTCATCCATTATCCGATGGAATTGATTGTATATCCTTTAGCTACCAGTGGGTTATAAGTGGGTTTTTTTTTTTTTTGAATGATGGTTTATGGCACTTGGCCTCAACCACTAATACAACTACGGCTGTTGTATCAAGACTTGTAGCCTGTGTAACATTAGGTACCTGTGTTAGAAAAATGCCATGAAACTCAAACAGGATGTATCTCTAGAGAATGTTTCTAGCATTTTTAAAAAAAAGCTTAAAAGTTTTATGGTACATTTTATATTGGTCGGGGGGAAAGGAGACCTCGGAGGTTTTCATTTCTTGACTGTCCCTGGCCACTCTTGTGTGGGGGGGGATGCTTCCCAGTTCACACGACTAGCCAAAATAATTGGAAGTGCACATCCTTGCCTTTGTATGATGATGCTTCAGATTCCAAATACTCCTTGACTTTTTAGTACATATCAGCCAGGCTTCTGGGAGATGGTGAAGTTTGCCTGGATGCAGTACATTAGCATCCTCCTGATTTTTTTGTGGATTTTTGAAAGAATAAAAATCTTCCTTCTTCGAAATCAAGTGCTGAACACAGTGCCAGTGTCTCCACTCCCCCCACTGTTGTCCTATAAAGAGCACAAATCCTGACCAAGCCTTCACAGAGAAAGAACTTTGCTCTCAGTGGCCTCCACTTTTTTGCATTTGGAAGATGAGGCTTTCCACAGGTTGGGTTTATATATTATTTTGCAAAGTTTATCCGTGGGTGGGTCCTCAGTATAGATTTTCTGTCCTGTCCTGTTTTCAGAAATCTGTTTGTTATTACGATCTATCAGATGGTGTATCAACTATAATCAATACAGTGACAAGATAAACAATTTAATGAAAGTTATACAACCGAGTTTTGCTGTAAGTACATAACTGAATCCCAATCTTGATGGCAAAGTCCTCTAGAAGGAATTAACTACAGAAACAAAAAGAGAACTCCATTCTTTGAAAAGACAGATTTTTTCTACAGGAATACTGAAATAAAGAACGCCTTTGTTCTTTTTCCTTCCTGTTTGCAAAATCCCAAGGAGAAAATTAAGGGAATAAGGAGCTGCTATTGTCCCAGAAAGCTTGGGTTCTTTCACCTGGCATGCAAGTCCAATGAACCATGCCAGATAGATGGATAGGGGGAAAAAACTTTTATAGGCAAATAAAAGGGTTACTCCAAAACAAGTTCAAATTGGGTGCACCCCTGCTTGGAGCAGACCTTTTATACAATTATGAAAGGCGTTCATTGTCATGGAAATACATAACATCATTGACCAGTCATTAAGAACAATATCACACATACATATTCAGTGGGCATAGTAACTCAGTTTAACTAAAGGTTACAAGGTATGTTACAGGGTAGGTTGAGGCCTTTGCCTAATCAATCTTTATCAGTAACAACATTCCCAAATAACTTGGTACCAGGGTCTCATCCATCATTCTAGGGAGCCAAGCATTCCTGAATAGGAAGGCAGATGGTTTTTAACTCAGTGTTATTTCTGCCTGTAAAAACTTTTCAGCCCTAAATAGCTGTTTGTGGATATATGCATAACGATCTTTTCAGAACTGAGCGCAACAAAAATTTATTTTAATATATGCTGGTTAGTGTACATTTAAAGTGACAAAGTTTTTATTGTCTATTCTATTCTTACTCTATTAAAACATTTCAACCGGCTGCAAGTTGAGGCCAGGCCTGAACCATTCCATGCTAAGAAATAAACAGCACCTTAATATGTGACCGTTTATTAACATATAAATGTAATTGGACTAAGGCTAAATAAATTGGGCCATGGGCCATCTTTCAACTAAAGAGGAAAGCAGAACTTCTCCCACAAAACTGTTGATGTCACCTGGTGAAGCTTTGTGGATTTAAGAACGGGTGGGGGAAGCTTCCTTTTCTCAACTGGCTCTAAGGCTTCTCATGGAGAGGCTCTGCCAACCCCTCTGCTTTAGCTCCTGCACGGATAGGTTTGCCGCTGCGGGATGGCCGGCTGCGGTGGGGCTGGAAGGAGGGAGCCTGTCCATTGGGCACTGCAGCCGGCCACCCCTCCAGGAGGGAAGAAGCAGCCGGCCACCGCCTCCACCCTCCATAGGGCCTGTCCCTGATTGGCGCCACCCCCGCAGCCGTAGAAGAGAGGCCACGTCTGAATGCTGCTCATTGTATTCGGAGCCGGCGTCGCAGCCTCACCTTCCTGCCGCCTCCGGACTAGCCGCGACCTCTTTAATCGGCCGCCGGCAGATACTGAGGTTAGGGGCCGGGATGGGCGGGTGTAGCGGTTGGGAAACAGGAGCCTGCAATTCCAGGTGTCGGGATGAGCGACGGTCGTGGCACGCCCTATTCCTCGACCGGGACGCGGAGCTTCTTCCCTCCGGATATATCTATCCAGCTAGTTTAGCAGATGCGCTGGCGGACAGTCGCGCCTGCAGTACCTGGTGCCGAGCGTCTGAGTAAGCACCGGGAAGAGCGTGCACCTTGGCGCCGGCCGGCACAATTCTCAAGAGCTGAGCTATTGCAAACGCGGAATCCCGCCTCCGCTCCGCGATTTTAGGCTAAATTGCGGGGCCGACCGCCGAATCCCAAACCTAGTGGGAACGGCTGCAGCTAAAACGAGCCCCCCTCCCTTCAAAAACAGTTGCCGAGAGATTTTTGCGCAAGAACACCGTGAAGACTTTTCCCCAATAGCCCTTAGACTTATATACCGCTTCACAGTGCTTTACTGCAGTCTCTGAGCGGTTTACAGAGTCAGCCTCTTGTCCCCCAACAATCCGGGTCCTCATTTTACCGACCTCGGAAGGATGGAAGGCTGAGTCAACCTCAAGCCGATCAGCATGGAAGGAATCAAACTCCTGGCAGGAGCAGAGTTAGCCTGCGATACTGCATTCTAACCACTGGGCCGCCATGCCTCTTATGTATTTAAAAATCTTGTACCCAAAGAGCAATTATTTCCCATTTGTATTTTACTTGCTTTATGGGAGTTAAAGAAAACCTGAACCCCAAACCCTTCAGTTTGTTCACTCCTGTAATATTAGAGAGAGGCTGAATTCTATCCATATGAGTTTTAAGGCTGTGTAGAGGAAAAAATACTTCCATTGTTTCTAGAGTAAATAATGCATATAAATTGGAATAGCAGAAATATTATCTAACTTGTTTATTAACACCCCATACACATTTCTTTTAGCTTTTCTCATCATTGTGGATCTGGGATTCTCCATACAATTCATTTATCCATCCCCAATCTGTAATTTGTAAAACTGCTAAAGCATAATTCCATCAAACCGATGCTTTAAAAAGCGGTGATCACCTTCTCTCCAACATTCCAGTCATACTCGGCTTCACCCAGGATGCCGAGGCTCCGCCTTTCCAATGCCACAGTTGCAATTATTTTGGCAATCCAGACAGGATTTCTAGTCTTTCTGTATACTCAACAAGGTGGCTTCATTCCTCAGTCTATGGAAAAACCTGCCCAGGTGCACATCCTCATCCTTTCCTCTTGGAGGTCAGGCTCTTCCTTTGTGGGACAACTCTTCAGTCAACATCCCAATGTCTTCTACTTAATGGAGCCAGCCTGGCACGTGTGGGCAAACATGTACCAAAACAGTGCCAAGGTTTTACACATGGCAGTGCGGGATCTCATCCGGTCTGTCTTCAAGTGTGACATGTCAGTGTTTGACGCCTACATGCCCTGGAAGAGAAACAGAAATTTGTCTGATCTGTTCCAGTGGGCCGTGAGCCGGGCATTATGCACAAGGCCTGCTTGTGAATTCTTCCAACGGACTGATATTACTGGGGAAAGCGCTTGCAAAACTCTCTGTGGCAAGTATCCTTTCAGTAAAGTAGAAGAGGCCTGCAAGACCTATAGCCATGTTGTCCTAAAGGAAGTCCGTTTCTTTGACCTTAAAGTCCTCTATCCACTCCTCATTGACCCCTCCCTGAACCTCAAAATCATCCATCTGGTCCGTGATCCCAGGGCTGTTCTGAAATCTCGGGAACAATCTGTCAAAGCCCTTGCCCGTGACAGTGGAATAATTCTGGGCATAAATAGCAGCAGAGTGGATGACAGTGGTTTTAAAGTCCTGCAGGAGATTTGTAGAAGCCATGTTCAGATCTATGAAACAGCTAGTCAGAAGCCTCCATTATTTTTAAAAGATCGTTATTTATTGATCCGATTTGAAGACATTGTGCGAGATCCTTTAATGGAAATTACTGCAATGTATGCATTTACAGATCTTCCATTGACCCAGAAGCTTGAAAATTGGATCTATAATATTACACATGGACAAGGACCGAGTAAGAAGAAAGAAGCTTTCCAGATCACTTCTCGAGATGCACTCAATGTTTCCCAGGCATGGAGAAATGTTCTTTCATTCCAGAAAGTCCAAAAAGTGCAAGAAGTTTGTAGAGGTGCTTTAAATATACTTGGTTATCAATTTGTAAATTCTGAGAAAGAGCAGAAAGATTTGTCTTTAGATCTAATATTAGCACATCGGAGAACCCAATTTCGCTGGGCATTGTTTCGTGAAAACTAAATCAAATATTCTCTTGTTCATTTATCAAATAACTTGAAAAGATTTGTTGGTTTCGGTACATCTGAGTTCTCTTAGAACTTCATTTTATCAAGCCAAGGAACTTACGTTTTTGCTTTTTCAAATTAATGCATAATTTCTAGACTATTTTTCATCTGCGCATGGTTATAATTTTGATATGCTACCAAATGCCTTACTTTTTGTTTTTCTAAGCTCTTTTTCATATGCAGGACTGCAATATTAGTGATAAAGAATGCTTGGTTGGAGAATTTGTCACTCTGAAATGTTAATGCACTCAGATAGCTCAATCGGCTGAATAGCCTGTTATTAACATCCAGCTGTCTGCAATTACACCAGTTTGAGGCTCAAGGTTGACTCAGCCTTCTATCCTTTCTAAGGTAGGTCAATTGAGGACCCAGTTTGTGGGGGCAATAAGCTGACTTTGTATAAAAAAATATACAAAAGTATGAAGGCTATTGCTTAACACCTTGTAAGCTGCCCTGAGTCTCCCGAGAAGGGCGGCTATAAATCTAATTAAAAAGAAAAACAAAAAACTTCCAGGTGCCCCAGAGAACAACAGGAATAGAAATCCAGTGATTGGAAGGATTTATTTCATTACATATTTTTACAAACTGTATCTCCTTTATTTGTGTACCCCAACGTGCCACAGTTCTAAAATTGTCTCTGCATTTACTGTGTTTCCCCGAAAATAAGACCCTGTCTTATATTTTTTTTGAACCCTGAAATAAGCACTTGGCCTTATTGCCATGCGCTCAAAAGCCCGATTGGGCTTATTATCAGGGGATGTTTTATTTTGGGGAAAACGGGATATTATACTATTTTTTAAAAAATACGGGCATCTCCGATTATCTGTAATAGTGAGGATTAGTCTCTAATAGAAAATGTAATTTTTTTGCTATATAGTTGGAAATCAATATTCCTGAATTAATATTCTTGGGCATATTTTTATCATATTGAAAGTAGCATTATCCCACACTGGGCAGATGAATATTACAAATGTGTGCAGTTTATTTATGTTATATGCTAACATAACAAATGGGGTTGACACCACAGATCATATCTGGAACATTTGTGTGTTTTAGTTTCTTGCGTTATCTATGTAGATATCCTAGTAATCTCTTTATACTACCTCTGCGCTAGGCTTGCCGGTAAGGAGCTGGGAATAAAAAATAATTTAGATTGGAGGAGGAAGAGGAGGAGGGGATTGGGGAGGGGAGGGGAGGATTGGCAAATACGGAGTTGGCAGATGGGAAAGTCATAAAAAACACCCAGGAGGTTCATGGCAAGAGAAGGGGGTTGAAAGTGGAGATGATGGTTGGCAGCTAAGATTACCAACAGGCACTTAATTCTAACAGCTGTTGAAGATAGACAGTTTCAGAGAAAAGTTGGCTAATCTTGCTTGAACAGAGGGGGCTGTTTCTGTCGAAGCTCGTTACTTCTTAAATAATTATAAGTAACTGAAAAAAATATCATAATGGTTAGTATTAAATTTAAATCTCACTAAACATTAAATGTAGTCATAATTCAATTAATGCCAATCAAAATCACATTAATTTATATTTGTTCCATCATCCAGGCAGTTTAAATTGGTATAAAAAGGATAGAAAATTCTAAACTAAGGGATCACTGCAATTCATATCAGTCTTAAACGTTGGAATAAATTACAAACAAAAAGATTGGCAAAAGCACAGTTTTAGCACCTGGGTAAATGCTGGAGAACCAGGGAAGAAGAGCCTTTCTCTGAAGTTTGCCTTTCCCCCTTTGGGACAACACAAGAGAGAAAACCACTGCCCGCAATCTCCCGACCAGAAAGCCTGGCTCCTGGCAACGGCAGAATTTCCCAAAGGCCTGTTTTGCTGTGCAGGTTCACAGCTGGGCAAGGGGGTGGGAGTAAAAATTGCCCAATAGTCACAAAGCCGTTGATGGTTCCGAAGGACATCGATGTAAGAGTTGAGGTTTATCTGCTTAAAAATTACGATCATAGTAAAGTTAACACCTCTTGCTGATTTTGATTTTTAATTCAATCATTTCATTTATTCATTTATTAGATTTATATACCGCCCTTCTCCTTGCGGACTCAGGGTGGCGAACAGCCAGAAGTAAAAAACAAATTTTACAAAAGTTAAAACAATTATTAAAAGCAACTAATATAAAATTTGGCCCATAAATTTAAAACAGTTCAATTAATATTTAATATCAAACTCTAAAAATTAACCATGGGATCAGGCCAATCCGGCTAACTGGAAAAGTAAGTTTTTAAAGCCTGACGAAAAGTCCGGAGGTCTGAGATCGTTCACAACTCTGGGGGAAGATCGTTCCAGAGGGTGGGAGCTACCACAGAGAAGGCTCTCCCCCCGGGGGTCGCCAGCCGGCATTGCCTGGCTGACGGCACCCTAAGGAGGCTCTCTCTGTGGGAGCGAACCGGCCGGTGGGAGGCAATTGGCGGCAGAAGGCGGTCCCGTAAGTACCCTGGTCCTAAGCCATGGAGCACTTTAAAGGTGATCACCAACACCTTGAAGCGCACCCGGAAGTCCACAGGCAGCCAATGCAGCTCACGCAGGAGAGGTGTCACATGGGAGCGCCCCGTCGCTCCCATAATCCCCCGCGTGGCTGCATTCTGCACCAGTTGGAGCCTCCGGGTGCACCCCGAGGGACCCCCACGTAGAGAGCGTTACAATAGTCCAGGTGAGAAGTGACGAGCGCTTGAGTGACTGTGCGTAAGGAGTCCCGATCTAGAAAGAGTCGCAACTGGCGTATCAGGCGAACCTGATAAAAAGCCCCCCCGCCACGGCCGTCGTATGCTCCTCTAATTGTAGAAATTCAGCTCACCGGGTTTTTAAAAAGTTGATAAACAAGAAGTTGTCTTTTCAGCAACTACCCAATAGAAAACAAATACCGAAAGTCCTCACACCTTTCAAGATAAATGCAAACCTAACAGAGAGAGAGTAGTGTAGCCAAGAAATTTATCACTCACGGAGTGCTATTTAGAAAGAATATTTTGTTGATTAAAGCTCACAGGCAATCTGTATATTCTATTGTTTGATCACTTACTTACGCATCACATGTACACAACGTACGTATTGTTTGTTTCTTTACACTATAACCACTCTGCCTGCATTTCTTGGTGATTTTTATTTTCAAGAAACCAAGAAGTCCCTTTGCAAAGGTAAAGGTGCATGTTTTCTCTCCCAAATTCGGGGAATAACTCCATGCCCACTCAGGGGGCCTGGGTTTTGAGACAACGCTTGGTTCCCAGTAATCGAGAGGTCCTTTTTCAATTGCACATTTTAAGGAGCCGATACTTATCTGTCTTGCTTGCCCTTTTTAATTTGAACTCACGTAAAAGATACGCACAGATATTTATAGATTTCAGAAGGGGGAAAATAACACCTGCATACTTACACATAAGTAAAAGATGTCAGGTTACTACTTTGTATCTCTGGTGTAGGAAAAAATGTCCATCTGGGTTCAGTTCCAAGTGGGGAGAAAGACACTGGAAACACGGAGGCTGCTTGGAAGGATGGTTTAATGGTGAAGCAGAATGACCAAGCACGTGTGATTCTGGGTCATTGACCACATGGAGCGAAGAGAGAAATACATTTATTTTATACCCTCTCTTGGGCCACGCCCTAGAGCTTCCTGTTCCTGTGCAAGGGCAAGTATCCCATTGGTTGCTGTAGGGATCATGTCCAAATCCTAGGAGTTTGTCTGAGATAAGTCTGACTGAACGGTGGGTTGATGTAATGTTCCTAGGCGATGCAGCGATCCTTGCTGTTAGATGGGTAGAGGCTAATCCTATCACGTCCTGAGGGTCATGTCTTAATCCCACCAGCCTGGAGCCGAAGGGAGGAGGCAGGGAGCTGCATTGTTTTTAAAAACATATTTCTCCTTTTCTCATCCAGGGAAATATAATACTCTGCCTTTTCAGTATTTCCTAAAATATTTCTTTCTTCTAGGAGTGGGGTGGGTCCTAACATTCTTCACTGGGGAAACGGTAGAGCTAGAGACTTAGCCAACATCCTACATTTACATAATAAAATTACATTTTTTGTAACACCTTCAAAAAGCACTGCTGGTTTCCATATCCAATATACAGGTAGTCTTCAATTTATGACAATTGAGCCCCTAATTTTTCTCGGTAGGCAAGATCCAAAAGGGGACACACGAGCCTGGTATAAACACATGCCAATCACCAAGCATCCCAATTTTGATCACGTGACCATGGGAATGCCATAAGTCTGTGAAAATGTCACTTTCTTCATTGCCGTTGTAGCTAAACGTTCACTAAACGAACTATTGAACAGTCTGTTAAAGGGTAGCAATTCAGCTCCCCAAGGGGGAAAGACGGTTCAGCAGCAGCAATTAGCCAATGGGAAAAGGAGCAATTTACCAAAGTATAGAAAAAAAAGGTAAAAATGCTTTTTATGCATAATTACGTTTCATTGTTTAGTAAAAAACAAAACAGGGTGGGCAACCTGCCGATAATCGCTCGCCTCCCGCTTTTGCCCAAGATTGCGGAGACCGAGAAGCAAAGCCCCACAGTGCAGATTGGCAGGAAAAGCATCACCGCTCTACGCTCCTCTTAAGGGGATGATCCGCTTCCGTTGATCTTGTCTGCATGGCTGCTGACTTCCTTATTTACTTCTTTCTTTATTAAAATCTCATGATTAATATTAACAGGCCATCATAGGCCTTCTTAACTCTGTTTAAGGCTTTTGCAGGATTTTTTTTCTGTTCCTTCGATGCAACAATCGTTGCCTATTACAAGTAATAAGGCGTAATAAAGATACAGGATAATAACCTTAAATTCCCATTAAAAAGGTTTCTTTCTTTTTGTGGCCACAATACCTGGTTTGACCACCAGATGGCACATTTTTCTAGACGCACATCTACGACCAGGTTCTACAATGCAACCTGGAGGTCATTCTGTTTGTGGTGTTCCCAAACGCCCACCGATCTAACTACAGCATCTGTGTCTGAAGTTCTTGAGTTTCTACAGGACGGTTTTGACAAAGGTCTTGCGCCAAACACACTTTGAAGACAGGTCGCAGCCTTGCACACAGTCCTGTCCTGAGATGATGATCGTCCTCTGTCTCATAACTCACGGATTCAGTGGTTTCTTAAAGAGGCAGCCAAACTTGCCCCCCCCCCCCCCGCCCCCGGTTGTCCATCACTATCTGACTTGGGACCTTTCCCTGGTTCTTCAAGTACTCACGTCATCCCCCTTTGAACCATTGGGCTCCATCAGCCTTCGTTTTCTGACGCTCAAAGTCTGATAACCTCTGCAAGACGTGTTTCTAATGCTAAGACCTTAGCACTAACATGGAAGCCATACTAGGTTTTTTTGATGGCCTCAATGCCGTCCTGTGGTCAAAGCAGGTATTGCAGCCACAAAAAGAAACCATTTCGATGGCATTTTTAGATTATTATTCTGTATTCATTGAAGCTATCATAGGCCTTTTAATTCCGTTTAAAGCTTTTGAAACAGGATTTTTTCTTGTGCGCCTGTTCTGCTGACCCTGGGGAACGGAAAGAAGTGCCATCCGGTGGTCCAAGTAGGAGTAGCAGCCACAAAAAGTATGGCCGCTGACTTCTTCTGCGTCAGCGCTTCTCTGAGTGATCTTCCCAGTATGGCCGACTTCCTTTCTGCCCTTCACCGGTGTCCCCCCAACTTCCTTTCGCAACAGCCTTCCCAGCATGGACAACTTCCTCTACATTCGTCCATCCTTCTCAGTCATTCCCCAACTTTCTTTCGCAGCGACCTCATCTGTACGGTGGGACTTTATTGGGATTTAAGTTTATTATTCTGTATCTTTAATATTAAACACCTTATTAATATTAATAGGGCAGCACAAGGCCCAGGGGACGCAACACAGGCACAGAAGAAGGAACCCTGCTTCAAAATATTTAAACCGAGTTAAAAAGGCGTAAGATAGCTTCAATGCTATTGCTAAGGGACAGAAAACAGTGCCATCATGTGGTCCAAGGCGGTATAGCCGCCACCAAAAGAAATAAACTTTTTAAACGGCATTTTAAGGTTTTTATTCTTTATTATGAAAGGCTTTTTATTTTTATTTTATTTACTATTATTTTTATTTATTATGAAAACCTGCTATACTACACGTCTTACAATACTAGACAACACAGTATCAGCCGTACAGTCGTTAAAAATTCTAGGTCCGTGATGGTGAACCTATGGCACGTGTGCCACAGATGGCACGTGGAACCTTATCGGTGGGCACGTGTGCTTTCCCCTAGCTCAGCTGCAGCCCGTATGCACATGCTGGCCAGCTGATTTTCAGGCCTTCTGGGTCCACCGGAAGTCGGCAAATGGGCTGTTTCTGGCCTTCAGAGGGCCTCCGGAGGGTGGGGCATGGGGAAGGCTGTTTTCGCTCTCCCCAGGGTACTAGAAAGCCTCT